>OY757014.1:101037512-102370251 GCA_963580285.1 Lucinisca nassula
CGTCTACACTATATAAAATAGAAGTGAAGGCAATCATTTTGGAGACGTTGCTGCCAATTTGTGGGACTTTTACCCGACATTGAGATGAAATGACATCTCAAGCTCTGCCAGAAAATGAAACCAAATAAGGTCTATGAGCATGGAGATCCGACTCGTACCACTTTTGTAAATTTGACTGGAGGTTTAACGTCCCCGTGTACACTATACAGAGCATTTGGGGACGTTGCTTCCAATTTGTGGGACTTTTACCCGACATTGAGATGAAATGACATCTCAAGCCCTGTCACCCAATGAAACCAAATAGGGTGTATGAGCATGTAGGTCCGACTTGCACCACTTTTGTTTGATTGGAGGTATAATGTCCCCATCAACATTATATCGATCATTTTGGAGACGTTGCCTCCAATTTGGGGACTTTTACCTGACATTGAGATGAAGTGACATCCCATCCCTTTTATAAAGCAAGGATAACAGAGGTAGGCTGCAAAATATAATATTTAACTTATAAAAAAATCAAAACAAACATGTACCAAAGTATCTTACATGTAATCATCATATCATTGTCACATCAGAAACGAATTTGGATAAAACTGATACTTTTTTCCTGATATTTTTTCTTTCCTAAAACTGATACCCTTTTTCCGATACTTTTTTTCCTGATACTTTTCTTCACTTTTCCGTGACTATTGTTATATTCTTATCAAAATAAAATGTTGACATTCATCGTTGTTGACTTAGTGTGTTACATGTATATATACATGTATGTTGCAAATTCCAAACCCAGCCTTCACTGACCTTTTTCCACTTGAATACGATTCATGTGCATAACTAGACATGGCAGAAACACAATGCCCCCAACCATATGCTTGCCCGAAACTGCCACATTTTCCAAGGGCAATAACCAAATGCATGTGGGTGTTGGTGTGCATGCATGTGTGTGTGTGTGTGTGCCTGAATCTGTACATGCAAGTGTGAGGGTGTGTGGGTGTACATGCATGCATGTGTTCATTGCATGCATGTGTGCATGTATGCATGAGTGTATGTGTGCATGCATGTGTGCTTGCATACATGCATGTGTGTGTGCATTTATGCATTAGTATGTGGGCATGCATGCATGCATGCACCTGCATGCATGTATGTGCATGTACATGCGCGCCTGCATGAGTGTGTGTGTGTGCATGCATGCATGCATGTGTGTGCGCATGCATGAGTGTTTGTGTGCATGCATGTGTACTTGCATGCTAGCAATGTGTGAGTGTTTGTATTTATGCATAAGTTTTTGTGCATGTGCATGCACGTATATGTATGAGCATGCATGCATGAGTGCATACAAGCATGTTTGTGCATGTATGTGTACATGCATGTATGTGTGTGCATGTGCATGCATACATGTGTGCATTTATGCATGCATGTATGTGTGAGTGCATGCATGCATGAATTTGTGCATGCATACCTGTATGATTGTGTGTGTGTGTGTGCATGCATGCATGCAAACATGTGTGTGCATACATGTGTGTTTGTGAATGGATGCATGAGTATGCACATGCATGTGTACATTTTGGCATGAGTGCATATGTGCATGTTTTTGCATTCATGTATACATGCGTAAGTCTGCATGCATGAGTGTGTGTGTGTGTGTGTGTGTGCATGCACGCTTGTTTGCATAAGAGTTTGTATGTATGTATGTATGTATGTATGTATGTATGTATGTATGTATGTATGTATGTATGTATGTATGTATGTGCAGGAGAAATGCAATATCCCCACCCCTAACAACTTTGCTGTGCGAGGGGCATAATAACTGTTTATGTGTGTTTATGAAGAAGAAAAGATAAGAAGAAAAAAATTCCAATCCTCCACCGAGGTTTGAACTCACGCCCCTAAGATTCATTGCCTTCAAACTGATTCGTGGTTCAGCACTACACTGGCACACGGCGCATAAGATCTGCTTTTCACACTGGACTAAGTTCACAATGTACAAGTACCCAAAGTGACAAAAGGCCATAACTCATGAAGTATTTTCGGAATTTTGTCAAAATTTAACCAGGTCATCTACTCGTCACTACCAATCTATTCACCAACTTTCAAGACTCTAGCTCTTATACTTTTTAAGATATTTTACTGACAAGATTTTATAAAAAAACTTCAAAGGGCAATAACTCTTGAAACCGGCACAATCCAGATGAGAGAGAAAAAAAAAACGCGTCCCCTATTTTACCATGAGGAATCCATATATGAAATTTCAAAACCCTAGCATACACGGTTCTAAAGTTATTTTATTCATCACAAAGCATATAGAGGTACAATGTAAAAATACCCAAAGTGACAAAGGGCCATAACTCATGAAGTATTTTTCGGAATTTACTCAAAATTTAATCAGGTCATCTACTCATCACAGCCAATCTATTAACCAACTTTCAAGGCTCTAGTTTTTTAGTTTTTGAGATATTTTGCTGACAAGATTTTATTAAAAAATTTAAAGGGCAATAATTCTTCAAAGGGACACAATACAAATGAGAAAAAAAACGCGTCCGAGAGGAATCCATATATGAAATTTCAAAACCCTAGCTTGCAAGGTTCAGAAGTAATGTTATGCATTATTAAGTGTAACGGACGGACGCACAAACCTCCCAGAAGCAATATGCCCCTCCAACTTCTTCGAAGTTGGGGGCATAATGAGAGGAGAAAATAATTTATAAATTTTATGAACTTTTCAATAATCTTTCACGCATATCGAATCTTTCGTGCCGCACTGAGGTGAGCGTGCGCAAGAATACATGACAAAGAATCAGAGTCTAACTGTTGGTTTTCTTATGCTCCAGCATTTCACTGGTTTCTTGCTGTCGAGTCCTAACCGTTGTCTCACCTCTGTGGTTCTTTGATTATTTGTGTTCACGGAGATGTTGCACTGATGAGTTAGGAGGCCTTCATGCGGACTGAACAAATTATTTGTCTAAATCGCGACGGACGTAAGGGCGAGGATTGTGGCCACGTAAAATCGATTTTAGCCCCCCCCCCCCCCCCCCCCCCCAACAGTGGAAATCTTTCCACTGACCGTTCCAAGGCGGTTCTTCTGGGGCGATTTATTTATGTTGTTGTTTGTTACTTACTGTGTGTATTACTTGTGTCTTTTTATTTTGAATGGCCATATGGCCATTTTGTGGGAAAGTAACTGTCCTAATGGCCTTCCTTTGTTTAGGTTTCCATTATGGTCTGGTCGCTTAATGTTTATGTTTCTTTCCCTTTGGTGTCTTTGGTGGGTGGAGTAAGTTAATTGTATCGATTCCTGATCTTTGTTTTACTTCTACTATAGATAAAAACATTTGACCATCCGTTATAGTCTTCCAAAACGCAGTGAGACGTGACTGCACTTTTAGTATTGCACTCGTCCGTTTTTTTAAGTAAGTCGCCTGCAGTGGGTATTTTTACACTGGGCGATACAAAATGTAGTTACCGTCATATTCTTAATCTTACGCTTCGTGTAAACAGATTGACGTCTAGTCGAGATAGTCTATTAACACATATGCCATCTTGGAGATCTAGGGTTCGAATCTTGGGGAGAACTTTTTTTCTCTTTTTTATTTTGTTTTATTTTTACATTTCCTGAACATTGTGTGTGTGTGTGTTAACGTCGCTTTCAACAATTTTTCAGTCATATCACGACGGTGTCTGGTTGCGACAGGGAGCTCAATGCTCACGTTTATAGTGCTGCCTCACTGAAGTATCATGTCCCAGACACATTACATGATACCACATCCAGTCACATTATCCTGACACTGGATCGACCAGTCCTAGCTCTCCCCCGTAAATCTGAGTGCCAAACGAGGAGCAGCTAGTACCATTTTTAACGACTTTGGTATGTCGCGGCCCGGGATCGAACCCGAGACCCCCCGTTCCCCGGAGCGGACACTCTACCAACTGAGCTATCGGGGCCGGTCTCCTGGACATTGATTCATACCTATAAAATTGGATCACACGAGATGTTTGTTTTGATTGGTTTGTGGTTTATTGCGCCCGTCAAATTTGGAGAAGTTGCTTTCAGTTTTGTGGGGTTTTTACCCGACATTGAGATGAAATGACATCTCAAGCCCTGCCACCCAATAAAACCAAACTTGTTTATGAACATGGACGGTCCAACTTGCACCACTTTGCCTGGGCAGGCTCAAACTTACTAAGCGGTTTACCATTGCTCATGAGCCGTCATTTTCAGCTCCGCTTGGAAGCATCATGCAGTCCGATCTATTTTTCCAATACCCGATGGGCGGGGCCATCACACTAGATGTATATTCATTTTATTGCAACGATGGGACGAGCACAAGCGAATCGGTGCAGCTCGGATTCTAGAAGTATTATCAATCAAAGTACAGAAAGTACAGAGAGACGGGCGAGTAATTCCATTGCTTTGCAACGCTCTTGAATAGAAGCGAACGTTTGAAACTTTATACCAGATTTATCTAAATAAAACTTGAAAAACAAAACAAAAAAAACAAAAAAAAAAAAACAATGGCTACAGTCTTTTTACACATGTAATTGCTCTTGAATTTATCATGTTGAGTGCTTTCTTTTATCTTCAAATGGGTTATTTTAATAATAATAATAATAATAAAACCCACACATACAGGACGCATGTCCAAAGAAGTTGACTTTTTTCTAGCTGGAAGAAACTGTTATTTATTTATTTAATTATTTACATGCACCTTCCCGGCCCTCGCCCATCGGGGCTCGAAGAAATATATGGGCTGCATGATGCTTCCACGCAGAGTTGAAACCGACCCGCACACGAGTACTGGTAAACCGCTAAGAGGATTCAAGCCTTCCCAGGCAAAGTGGTGCGAGTTGACACGTTCATGCTTATAAACCCTATTGGTTTCATTTGGCGGCAGGGCTAGAGATGTCATTTCATCTCAATGTCGGGTAAAAGTCCCACAAAATTGGAAGCAACGTCTCCAAAATGACCTTTATAGTGTTGACGGGACGTTAATCCTCAAATCAAACAAAACATGCACCTTCCTGTATCTGAATTAATCTCCTCAGATTTTGCTGACTATCACATATCTATAGATGTCCACCTATCATTATCTTTCTGCGTATTGCAAACACTCGCGCATCACAAGATTTAGAATAAAAAATCTTCAAAATGGTCAATTGGATTCACTGACTGTTCCAAGGCGGTTCTTCTGTCGCGGTTTATATTGTTAGGCTTTGTCTTTGAGTGTTTGTATCGCTTATATTTTTATGTTTTGGATAGCCCATTGGCCATTCTGTCCTTGTGGCTTTCCGCTATTGTGTTTCCATTATGGTCTGGTTGTTTCATGTTTGTGTTTCTTTCCTTTTGTGTCTCTGATGGGAGCTAATTATATCGATTCCTGGTCATTGCCTTCACTTCTACTTTAAACATTGTTTAGAGGGTTACCCAAGGAACTTTCCTGTGAAAACGTTTCAAAATCTGTCGAGTGGTTAAGGAGAATAAATCACTGCTTTTATATATGGCGGCCATCTTGTTCGTCAGCACATAAAGATTGGAGCAAATGTAGTAGAGGGTTATCCAATGGACATTGATGTGAAATCATTTGCAATCCGTTTACTGGTTAAGGAGAAGAGTTCATTTAAACGTTTTCCTATTTTAGCTCCGGTGGCCATCTTGTTTATGCGAGCACAATGATTTGAAAAAATTTGGTAGAGGAGTCACCCAAGGAACATTCGTGTGAAATTGATTCAAAACACATGCCCTGGTTAAGGAGAAGAACAAATTTAAAATTATTATACTCATGGATCTAGCGGTCATTTTTGCTTCATCCGAGTGGAATGGTTTACACAGTTTTATACAGAGACATGTAAGGAAGATTTCTGTGAAATTATTTCACAATATTTCCACTGGTTAAGGAGAAGAAAGTCGTTTAAAGGTTTCTTTATGTTAAGCTCCGGCGGTCATCTTGCTTATCCGAGCGGAAAGATTTGAGAAATTATGGCGGAGAATCCCTCAGGGAATAAACCTGTGAAGCTTTTCTAAAATAAGGCCAGTGACCTTTGTTAAGATGTTGTTTTAAAGGTTATATATATCTATGTATATTTGGTATATATTTTACTAACAACTGGAGAAGATTTCTAGATGATTGGTTTATACTATGGACAAAATCTGAAAAGGATGGAAAACGTTTCAATTGTATTCTAAACAACTTACGCAAAGACTTAAATTTTACATTACAATACAATAATGTATAACGATTCTTTTTAGATGTACTTGTAAAAAATCACGACGGCAAACTAGAAACTGATATATACTCAGTCAAAAAAGTAACTCTATCAAATTCCGGGTACAGTCCAGTAGCTATCCGGTAGCCATTCAGCTAAAAATGGCTGTAAACATGCGAATCGGACGTTTATCTACAAAATGCAAAAATTTGCATTTACCCATACTATTCTGCTCAAGAGTTGTCTTGCAATACGTGCCTAGAAAGGTTTTGCTAGAAATTTGATATTCCGCATGCGCAGATGATCATTTCGTGTTTGAGATGAAAGATCATGTCCATTGAACATCGAAACTCACTTAACCATTACAATATCCCCTGATCTTGCACTACTATCAATGCTTTAGTTTGTGAAATTCTCAGATGATCTCCCTTTCAATTAAAGCTATAGCAATATTAAAACTGTTGTTATTTCTATACCTGACATTCAATTTTTGCAATTTTAAAAAAAACCCGCTTTGTTGCCGCCATTGCTGTTAACCATGATGGAAAATAATGCAAAAAATTCCTGTAGCACGGAGCACGTAGCACGTAGCACTACCAATAACGATTTCATATGGAGTTTCAATTGAAAGCAGCATTTTGAACAGACTTTCGAAGAATCGGAGGCCTATACGTGATCGTCTATTTCTCTTAGCAAATGGAACTGAATTTCCAAATCTTTTGTGAATAGACACCCGGGGTATCTAATAAAAGGTTACATGTATCAAATTTTAGAAATCTTGTGCTAAGTGTAATTTTAATGGTGTTAAATCTTGGCTTTTTTAATGAATCATTCTGCGAAATTGTCACAGTGACCCCATGGGTGTTTATAAAAATAGCCCACGCTGGTGCGTTTACATAAACGAAAACAATTTAGGCTTTTGCATGGAAAAATGAGTGCTCTAACCAAAAACAAAACAATTTTTTTTGTGTATTTTTCTTTTGTAGTAGCTATGGTAACAGAAGCAATTTTATGTATAGGAACTTTTTTGAGCGAGTATATTTTATAAAGCAACAGAAAGCAAGCAGGACCTACTATCCGATTCGTGTCACCCTATGCACACTAAAATTAAAATACCATTCAATCTAGCACGCCGGCTTAGAACAATCGTCTCTGAAAAACAAGTATTACAAACACGAATGAAAGAACTGAAATCGTGTGTAATAAAACAAAACTATCCGTTACAAATTATTGATTACGGCATAAACAGAGCAATGGCGTTAAATACAAACATTCTTAGAATGGTAAAAGACAAACCGATGAAAACATCATTCCGTTCGTGTCAATGTGAAACCCGAAAGATCCCGAAATGTATCGGTTATAATCGATAATGTCAACATTTTAACAGAGGACGAAAAATTGCGGACTATTTTGTTCAAATTCACGATTTTTAATAGCAAAAACAGCCGTACTGTCTAGAATGTTTGCAAACTAAAGCAAAGTTTACGACGACTAATGATCCAAAAGTAACAAAATGCAAAAAGGTCGGTCCCTGCATTCATCTATTAGAAGGACAGTCCATCATGTTTAAATGTGGAACTAACTTCAAATCCACGGAACTATGTAATGTGACGTAAACAATGTAATATCTGTGATGAAATGCAGGGACTTCGGAGAGGAATATATTGGCGAAAAAGGCAACTTATTACGGTAGATGGTCACGGTACATAATCAGCAAATCCGTGACCCTAGGACTATAATGCTCAAAGTCAGTGAACAAAATGGAAATTGTGCGAATGCTGTCCCCCCCCCCCCCAAAATTTGATTTTATTCCCTTCTATAAGATGTATTCCGAAAGCACAAATTTAAGGCGGGCAAAGGAACAGCGTTTCATAAATACGCTAAAGCCAAAGTTGAACAGAATCATTTACAAGGGACAAGTGCCGTAAGGGTATTCGACTGGTCTTTGTAATGCTACCGTCTTTGAATCACGTGTAACGTAATGACTTAACGTTACACATGCCGGAGTTTACGTACATGTTGCTAGGTAATTTATTCAATGTCTTCTTGAAAATTTGTTAAAACAGTGAAACCGCGATAGAAGTTAACGAAATACAGAATATTGTGGCACTATCGGACTTGTTGGTATATATATTTAGCTCTGGTGTCCGTTTAGGCAGATTTGGTAGAAGGTCCCCAATAGACGATTTCTGTAAAATTATTTCAAAATCTGTTCGACGGTTTAGGAGAAGATGTCTTTGAAGTAAACTTTTAACATGAGAGAAGACATTTACAGTTTTTTTTTATTATTTTACACTGTCGGCCATCTTGCTCATCCGAGCGGAGCGGTTTGAGCAATTTGAGTAGAGGGCCACACAAGGAATATTCCTTTATCATATGACGTCGCGTCTGAGAGTGTAATAACGCCATGTAATATTTTCGATAATCCACTAGTGGATTAAATATGCAAATTAGCTAGATACGTCCCGTAACGTTACATATACGACGTCCTTAATGACGCCGCGTTTACTAATGGCGGACCATTGACATTTTTGTAAACAAACGCGAATAAAATTTGCTTTAAATGTCACATGATAAATAGAATCTTGCATTCGTGCTCATGTATTATTGAATTTATTAAACTCGTTGAGGAAAAGGAATAAAATGCTCGGCAAGCCTCGCATTTTAATAAGCCGAGCATTTTATTCCTTTTCCTCAACGAGTTTAATAAATTCAATAATACATGAGCACTCATGTAAGATCCTCTATTAAATTATTTTGAAACTGGGCCTAATGGGTCAGTGGCTTTGGAGGAGATATTTTCTATGTTTAGCTCTGGTGGCCGTTTTGTTCAGCAGACTGAAGCAGACCGAACCAATTAGGCATTTTTGGTAAAGGGTCTTTAAATAGAGGATCTTACATGAGTGTTCATGTATAATTGAATTTATTAAACGAGTTGAGGAAAAAAGATAAAATGCGAGACTTTGCCGAGCAAGATTCTTTTTATCATATGACATTTAAAACGCATTTTATTAACGACTGATTACAAAAATGTCAATATTCCGCCATTAGTGAACGCGACGTCGTTAAGGACGTCGTACATGTAACGTTACGGGACGTATCTAGCTAGTTTGCGTATTTAATCCACTAGTGGATTATCGAAATATTACATGGCGTTATTACACTCTCAGACGCGACGTCATATGATAAAGGAACATTCTCGTAAAGTTATTTTAAAATCAGTACACAGGTTAATGGGGATGTTTTTAAGTTAATTGTTGACAGAAAAGAAAACGCTTTCTAGTTTTAGCTCTGTAACAGTTTTGTCAAGTTTGGAAGAGCGCCACCCACTCAAGGAATTATTTTGAAATGGGAGCAGTGGTAAAAAAGACGGGGTTCTTAATCAGGGTTATCGGTACCAAAAACTACGCAAAACCTTTTCAAAATTTTATAGACGTCATTCTAATATAATTTTAAAATTCAATATTGGACTCAAATCTCTTCTGCAACAAGGTCTATCGGAAGCCGAATTTTATGGTGACTTAGTATATAAATTCAGAAAAATATATAACCGCAATTTCGTAAAATCATTTTTCTATATGAAAAGATTGGGTACAACATAAATGTTATACGACAGACTGCATGCATGGTAGTTAACCCAATCACAGTTGACAACTTTCCTTCCCTCTTTAATTGCACGCCGGTGGGTCAAGCCTCACATTCTATGGCGGTTCCAGCGGTTCAGGCTTACTGAGAATTAGAGTAATCAAATTCAATGTAACGTTGGTTGGTGCCTGATACTCTGTCTCTGGTTGGGCCCATCGGAGTCTAACTGTTGGTTTTCTTTTGTTCCGGCATTTCAGTGGTGTCCTGCTGTCGAGTCCTCATCGTTGTTTAATCTCTGTAGTTGTTTGATTTTTGTGTTCACTGAGATGTTGCACTGATGCGTTAGGAGGCCTTCATGCGGACTGAACAAATTATTTGTCTCAATCGCGACGGAAGTAAGGGCGAGGATTGTGGCCACGTAAAATCGATTTAAGCCCCCCAGTGGAATTCGTTTCCGCTGACCGTTCCAAGGCGGTTCTTCTGTCGCGGATTATTTTGTTATGGTTTGTCTTTTGGTGTTTGTGTCGCTGAAATTATTTTATTTTGGATAGCCTATCGGCCATTTTGTGGGAAAGTAACTGTCCTTTTGGCTTTCCGCTATTGATGTTTCCAATGGGGTCTGTTGTTTCATGTTTGTGTTTCTTTCCCTTTGGTGTCTCTGATCGGAGCTGTGGGTTAATTGTATCGATTCTTGACCATTGCCTCCACTTCTATTTTACAAAGGTTTTCTCTTTTTTTTTTTCCTTTCTGTTTTTAGCACTGGGGCCAACTTGCTCAGCGGAGTGGAACCATATAGACAATGTTGGTAGAGGGTCACCCGAAGAACATCCCTGTAAAATTATTTCAAAATCCGTTGACCGGAGTAAATTGTTGACAGACTAGAGATTTTCTAGCGGCCATCTTGTTCACCCGAGAGGAACGGGTTTAGCAATTATGGTAAAGGGTTACCCAAAAAATATTCCTGTGAAATTATTTTGACATTGAGCCAGTCGCCTAGGAGGAGATGGCATTTTTAGGTTTTTATGTCTTTTTTTTTGGTTTTTAGTTCTAACGGCTATCTTGTTCAGCATAGCTAAACCAATTAGGCAAGTTTGGTTGAGAGGCACCCAAGAGACGTTCTTGTAAAATTATTTCAAAATCCATTGACCCGTTTAGTAGATGTCTTTTTACAAAATTGTCGGTGGACAGACGACGGACCACGAACATGGAGTGATAACACACGCTCACGACGAGCATTTGGCTCAGTGAGCTGAAATCAGATGGCCAGAACCAATCCACTTAACTTCCTGTAAAAAAGAAATGAAGGCAATAATCAAGAATCGATGCAATTAGCCCACACACCAAAGGAAAGCAAAAACAAACATACAATAACTGGAACCTAGTGGAAACGTCAATAGAGGAACGCCAAAAGGACATATACTTTCCCACAAAATGACAAACTGGCGATCAAAAAAAAAAAAAAAAAAAAAAATAAATAAATATTAAATAAATAAATATAAGCGATACACACATAAACTAAAACTAAACTAAAACAACAATAAATCGAGACAGAATATAACAATAAAGTATTGCTTGTTTGATATCTATGTGCTTTTTATAGGCATACCTAATGCTCTAGTCGGGCCCATCGGAGTCTAACTGTTGGTTTTCGTTTGCTCCTGCATTTCAGTGGTTTCTTGCTGTCGAGTTGTTTGATTTTTGTGTTCACGGAGATGTTGCCCTGATGAGTTAGGAGGCCTTCATACGGACTGAACAAATTATTTGTCTAAATCGCGACGGATGTAAAGGCGAGGATTGTGGCCGCGTAAAATCGATTTAAGACACCCTTTGAAATTCGTTCCACTGACCGTTCAAAGGCGGTTCTTCTGTTGCGGTTTTTTTGTTATGGTTTGTCTATGAGTGATTGGATCGCTTATATTATTTTGTTTTGGATAGCCAATTGGCCATTTTGTGAAAAGGTAAATGTCCTTTTGGCTTTCCGCTGTTGATGTTTCTATTAGGGTCTGGTTGACTCATGTTTTTGTTTCCTGATCATTAATTGTATCGATTCCTGATCATTGCCTTCACTTCAACTTTGGAAGGAACGGTCAGTGAAAAGTATTTCACTGGGTTGGGGGGGGGGGGGGGGCTTAAATAGTTTCTACTCGGCCGCAATCCTCGCCCTTAGTCCGTCGCAATTTAGACAAATAATTAATTCAGTCCGGATGAAGGCTTTCTAACTCATCTGTACAATATCTCTAAGAACACAAAAGTCGAACACCCACAGAGATGAAACAACGGTGTTGACTCGACAGCAAAAATAACTAAAATGCTGGAGCAAAAGAAAATCAACAGCTAGACTCCGATTGGCCCGACCAGAAGCAGAGCATCAGGTACTAACCAACATTACATTGAATTGAATTTTAATTCTCAGTAAGCCGTTGCGCTGCAGTTGTCATAGAATCCGAAGCCTGACCCATCTGTGTGCAATTTAAGAAGGAAGCAAAGTTATCAACAGTGATTCGGTTAATAACCATGTATGCAGTCTGTCGTATAACATTAATGTTAAGCCCAATATTTTAATATCGAAGTATGATTTTACGAAAATTGGACACTGAAATCATTGCATGTATATATTTTTCAGTAGTTGTGTACTAAGTCATTGAGTTTATAAGAGTGCCGATTGATATGTTGTAAGCCAAATATTGAAGGATTTGAATTTTGTCTGGCATATTGTATTATTTATAACATAATCCCTTTCAGTATCTATACCATTTAGCCAGCGGTGTTTAAGGGCATAAATACCATTTTATAGAGTGGGTGAGTGTTTGAGTTTTATGTTTCACCAACAGCTAAGTTACTTTCCCACAAAATGGTTAGTTGGCTATCCAAAACAAAATGTTTTAAACGACACAAACCCCAATAAAGAACCATAACAAAAAAACAAAAAAAAAAAATACAACGCGACAGATCAAATTTTTGGATTGGTGGGAAGCCCTTGTTACAAGGAACATACATGCCACCTTGTAACGGTCAGTGAAACGAATTCCACTGCGGGGGAGGTGGGGGGGGGGGGAGTTAAATCGATTTTACGTGGCGACAATCAACGCCATTACTTCCGCCTGATTTAGACAAATACTTTGTTCAGTTCGCATGAAGACCTCCTAACTCATCAGTCCAACATCTCCGTGATCACAAAAAAAATCAAACAAACACTGAGATGAAACAACGGTTGGGACTCGACAGCGAGAAACCACTGAAATGCTGGAGCAAAAGAAAACCAACAGTTAGACTCCGATGGGCCCGACCAGAGACAGAGCATCAGGCACCAACCGACCTCACATAGAATACAAGTCGACTATTACAAGGCGAGTGGTATAACCACTACACCACGGAGGCTTCTGCCACTTTTATAGAACTCATTTCCATGGCTGTTCAGACAGTTATCCACTGGATATATGATGTCATCATCGGACTGAAAGTTGGCGCCTGAAACAGCCGTTTTCAGTTTTGAAAATAGATGAAAAGTAGAAGTAAAACAAAGATCAGGAATTGATACAATTAACTTACTCCACCCATAAAAGACACCAAAGGGAAAGAAATACAAACATTAAGCGACCAGACCATAATGGAAACCTAAACAATGGAAGGCCATAAGGACAGTTACTTTCCCACAAAAAAAGTCTGATGGATAGAGATGTGGTGAATAAAGTGGCTGCTCAATCAATTTAAAAGCCACAATCGTGAATGGCAATGACAGACTTGTGAACAGGAGCATTGTCCTAATGGAACAACACGCCTTTAGTGAGCTTTCCGCGACGCCCAAGTTTAAAACAATCCCATAGATGCGTCAGAAGTGAAGCACAGTATGTGCAATTGAGGATTGATTGTTCTTCCCTTTTGGAGATAATCTATCAGCAAAATACCATCTGCATCCCAGAAAACCGAGCCATAACCGTCCCAGCTGATGGAACAGTATTTGCCTTCTTTGGTGGGGAATGAGCCAGGGAGCTTCCATTGTTTCGATTGTTGTTTAGCCTCTGATGGAACAATGTGACATCCATAGTGACAAATAACTGAAGAATGTTGGCTGGATCTTCCTCAAAAGGTTAAGATTAGCACGTCATAATGTGCGCCTGGTCTGCTTCTGATTAACTGTCAGAAGTCTTGGAACCCATCGGGACGAAAGCTTACTCATTGCAAGATCCTCTGTCAGAATGGTATGCACTCTTTCCTGTGAAATGCCAACTCTTCTGGCTATACATCTTTCTATGACTCGCCTGTTAGTCATAACAATATCATGAATTTTATTGATCATTTCTTGGGTTGCAACATGGACAGGTCTTCCAAGACCGGGGTCATCCTCAAGCCTCTGTCTGTCGCGCTTAAATTTCGCCACCTTGCTTTCACTGTAGCATATGAAGCTCCATCTTTTCTTTGTGTTGCTACAATATCATTATTGATATCCTTTGATGTTAAACCTTTCAATGCAAATATTGGATGACTGCTCTTTCACCGATGTTGTCCATTTTGCAAGAGCTGCTTGTCTTGTTTACTTTAGAGTGCTATCTCGTCGATATAAACTCATTACATGAGACCAGTCCTTGGATACACAGCTCGAGAAGAGCAGTAAGACTTGAAAAGAATATCCTTGCGTATCCCCTTCAATACGAGGCTCACATCATGTCAATCAGCCCTCGTATACAAAGTAAGTTGGTATAACATTTTCTGCATTTCTTTTACAGATCTTTGACGGAAAAAGGACATTATCAACATATAGTGTTACGGAAATATGTGGCAGTATGTTAGGCGCTACTACAGGAGAATCAACAGACAATCACTTACACGTGCAGTTCTACTCTGATGGTTTTGTACACTACAAAGGTTTTCAAATAAAATTTAACAAGTCAGAAGGTATTATGCATTTGATGTTCGCTTAGATTTTGATTGTATCGAAAAGAAGAGAAGGACACCTCATTTGAATTCATTTAATACATATATTTTTCACAAAACATAATGTAACTTGACAATACAATTAATATACTTGCAAATCCACAGGTATGTAGAGCAAAGTGAGGAAAGAAGGGTAATTTTCATTTTTACATTTCTGTAACAAATATAGACGATTATTACGAGTACCCGAAATCAATAAATATTTAACCAGAAACATGGAAAATATCCATCACGAAAACACACCTATATAATGTTGACCCCCGCGAACCCCACTTTTATATAGAAAAACTGGGGTTTACCTGGGTAAACCTTATTTTTCTTATTTCTGCATTTTAAGAAAAATATCACAATTTTTCATCTCAAAAGTTTCATTTTTTCGGCGGGTAAGATTACAATGTATTTGTATAGGCATGTTTTTGTAATGACATTTTGTTTCTGAGTCAGGACCAGAGGTTGTAAAACAATTTTCATTCTTAACTCATTTTAAGATCTTTGTCCTGCCCATAAAGTTTGAAATGCCATCTGCCGAGAAAGGAAAATATCCAAGTTTATTATTATTTTTTTTTATATATATTTTTACTAGCACTTTAAATCGCACAAACTATATTGTCATACCTTGGCAGTTTCGATTTCGTTGATTTTTCATATCATAACAGCCTTTTACAAACGTCCTTTGGTTTTTCAATTATCAAGTTAGAATTCTGACGTTATTCCAACAGGCAAATAAGATTGTCCAAAAACGTTAAAAATGGAATAAACTCTATCCCATGATTACTGTCCTCCAGTTACATTGACAAACATGCATTAATCCCGCGCTAACGAACCGATGCTTGTTAATTCAACAGTACCTTTCCTTTCCCCGCGCGATATATATCTGTGCCGACCACGTAAACTACATTACGGAGCACACTTGGGTGACGTGCTACAATCATTCATGGCTTAAACGTGTATTTTGTTATCCCCCGCCGAAGGCGGAGGGATATTGTTTTGGCGTTGTCCGTCCGTCCGTCCGTCCATCCTTCCGTCCGTCCTTCCGTCCGTCCTTCCGTCCGTCCGTCACACTTTGTCCGGAACCGTTTCTCAGCAACTATTGCATGGAATTAAATGAAACTTGAAATAAATATGTATTATTATGCTGTGGTGATGCACGCGCATTTTTTTTCGGATTGACTTTTTACATCCAGAGTTATTGCCCCTTGAATGATTGAAATTCTGGATATTTCGTCGTCTCACTTTGTCCGGAACCGTTTCTCAGCAACTATTGCATGGAATTAAATGAAAATTGAAATAAATATGTATTATTATGCTGCAGTGATGCACGCGCAATTTTTTTCGGATTGACTTTTTACATCCAGAGTTATGGCCCCTTAAATGATTGAAATTCTGGATTTTTTCGTCATCTCACTTTGTCCGGAACTGTTTCTCAGCAACTATTGCATGGAATTAAATGAAACGTGAAATAAATATGTATTATTATGCTGCGGTGATGCACGCGCAATTTTTTTCTGGATTGACTTTTTACATCCAGAGTTATGGCCCCTTAAATGATCGAAATTCTGGATTTTTCGTCGTCTCACTTTGTCCGGAACCGTTTCTCAGCAACTATTGCATGGAATTAAATGAAACTTGAAATAAATATATATTATTATGCGGTGGTGATGCACGCGCATTTTTTTCCGGATTTACTTTTTACATCCAGAGTTATGGCCCCTTAAATGATTGAAATTCTGGATTTTTCGTCGTCTCACTTTTTTGTCGGGAACTGTTTCTCAGCAACTATTGCATGGAATTAAATGAAACTTGAAATAAATATGTATTATTATGCTGTGGTGATGCACGCACAAATTTTTTTCGGATTGACTTTTTACACTCAGAGTTATGGCCCCTTAAATGATTAAAATTCTGGATTTTTCGTCGTCTCACTTTGTCTGGAACCGCTTCTCAGCAACTATTGCATGGAATAAAATGAAACTTGAAATAAATATGTATTATTATGCTGCCGTGATGCACGCGCAATTTTTTTTTCTCAATTTTGGCAAGATAAATTTTCTTGCCATTCTACACGAAAAACCCATTCGGCGGGGGATATCAATTCAACGAATTTGCTTGTTTTCATTGAAATCTATTACATCTCATTGGATTGTGCGAAGAGAAATGTAAAACTGTATTGTTGGCTCAGCCAAGATTCAAATCAGTCTGCGCAAACATTCCACGTGTGCATGAAGAAGAACAAGTGTGTCAGTTGACAGCAATACAACGATCAGGTAAGACTCTGGGCAAACTGTGTGCATAAAGATGATGGTCTGGGTATTCATTGTAGAAGCATGTCCAAACAAACAATAACTTGTTGCGATTCATTGATGACTTGTCTTTCAGATTTATTGTTGTTTCCATTTTAGTTACGCCCAAACGTCTCACACCTTAAACAGAGCGCCATGATGGTCCAATAAATATCGAGAAGTGTTTAAGTTCACCTGGGCCGAAGGATCCAGAAGCGATTTGATGGCAGTCCGCCCGTCGTCCGTCCGTCGCCCATCCACACATTTGACCAGTAATATCTCCGCAGCATGCAGGCTGATCTCAATCATTTCTAATCTGTATTAAGCTTCAGGTAGGGCATTTATGACATAAGCTATTTATCGAAATAAAATGAAAACTTTGGATGCTATGGCAACCACAATATCCAATAGACTTACAATGGGAAAACGTTTAATCTCAGAGGAGTTCGAAACCTGCTAAGTCAGCCCATTAATCATAAGGTTACGTCCCATTGATTGCTGAACATTCCTGTTTGTGACCTTGTCATCACCTTAGTCCCTTCAGGTTTGACCGGACCTTCCTAAAACTTACATATAAGTAAGTTGGGAATAAAAGTTCAGAAGTGTTTGAAAACTTGGCGATATCGGCTGATAACATATGAAGTTATGTCCCCATCTTTGCCGAAAATACCTATTTTTGAACATGTCATCACCGTAGCCCCTTCAGGTTGGAACTTTTTAAACCAATAGCATAGTAATTCAGGTATAAATGCTCGGCAGAGTTCGAACATTAACGATGTCGGCCGATTACCCATGAAGCCATGTCCCCTTCTTTACGGAAAATGCTTATTTTGACCTTGTTCTAACCATATATATCCTCTTTAGTTTTTGATCGGTTCTTCTTGAAACTTACATATAAGTAAGACATACATAAAAACTCGGATGAGTTCAAAAACTGACTATTTCGACCGATAAATCATAGAGTGTTGTCCCCCTCTTTGCTAAAAATGCCTATCTTTGACCTTGAAATCACTGTAGCCTTTTCAGTTGCGATGGGATCTTGTTAAAACTTACAGTTGAATCACCCCTCAATAGTTTATTGCTAAACGTCCCAAGGCGGATATTCTTTTGCGGTAATTTAGTTATTTACTGGCTTTGTGCCGCTGGCTCCTGTTCCGTCTGAGGTTTTTGTGTGTCATCACAAAAACAAGCCTATACAATTTTGACCCCCTCGAACCCCACTTTTATATAGTAAACTTGGGTTTACAGGGGTAAACATTATTTTCCTTATTTCTGCTCAAAAACATAGATTGTGGCCTCGTCGAAGCGGTTCTATCGAGTCCTCGCAATCTGAGTTTTGAGCAGAAATAAGAAAACTCTGCTCAAAAACATAGATTGTGGGCATTCGATAGAATCGCCTCGTCGAGGCGGTTCTATCGAATCCTCGCAATCTGAGTTTTGAGCAGAAATAAGAAAACTATCCCATTTTTTCGTCTTAAAATATGCATTTTTTCGGTGGTAAAATTTACAATGTATTTGTACAGGCGTGTTTTCTTAATGGCTTCCATGTCACTTACTTTCTTTTGGTGACTTGAGACGTCTGCGTTTTTTGATTGTGACCTTTCTTTCTGAAAATGCCTATTTTTGACATTTTCATCACATACCCCTTCAGTTTTGATCGGATCCTTTTGAAACTTACATATAAGTAAGTTATAAAAGCTCGATTGAGTTAAAAAATGGCGA
The DNA here is from genome assembly GCA_963580285.1 of Lucinisca nassula. Lineage (NCBI taxonomy): Eukaryota > Metazoa > Mollusca > Bivalvia > Lucinida > Lucinidae > Lucinisca > Lucinisca nassula. Next base: position 101,056,223 of record OY757014.1, read on the forward strand.
TGTTGACTGATTACGCATAGCGCTATGTTTTTTTTTTTTTTGAAAATTTCTATTTTTAGACATTGTCATCGTTGTTGCCCTTTAAGTTTTGATCATGTCTTCTAAAAACCAACATATAAGTAAGTATGTGATAAAAGCCTTGATGAAATTGAAAACTGACAAGATCGGTCTTTCTGTGATAGAATTATGTCCCTTTGATTACTGAAAATAAAAAAACAATATTTGTGACATTGTCATCAACATAAGTCCCACAGTTTTGATTGGAGCTTCCTGAAACTTTTTGCATAGAAATAAGTTAGCGATAGCAGCTTGAATGTGTTTCACACTAGCTCACAATGTCGGCCCATTATTCATAGACATGACCCCTTATTTGCTACAAATGCCTGTTTTGGACCTTGTCATCACCATAAAACCATAAACTTTAAATAATTTTTCGTTTGTTTGATTTAAGGTTTACCGTCCCCCGTCAAGACTGTTTAGGTCATTTTGGAGACATTGCTTTCAATTGTTTGGGACTTTTGCTCGACACTGAGATGAACTGACATATCAAGCTGTATCGCCCAATGAAACCAATGGAGTTTATAATCATGGACGGTCCGACTCGCAACGCTTTGCCTGGACAGGCTTAGATCCTGAAAGAAGTTTACAAATACTCGTGTGCGGTCGGTTTCAGCTCTGCATGGAAGCATGATGTTGCCCATCTATTATTCAAGCCTCAATGGGCAGGGGCCAAGTAGAAGTAAAACAAAGATCAGGAATTGATACAATTAACTTACTCCACCCATAAAAGACACCAAAGGGAAAGAAATACAAACATTAAGCGACCAGACCATAATGGAAACCTAAACAAAGGAAGGCCATAAGGACAGTTACTTTCCCACAAAATGGCCATATGGCCATCCAAAACCAAAAGACACAAGTGATACACACAGTAAGTAACAAACAACAACATAAATAAATCGCCACAGAAGAGCCGCCTTGGAACGGTCAGTGGAAGATTTAAATGGATCTATCTGAAACTAACTAATAAGTAGGTTGGGGCTAATAGCTTGGATACGTTTGAAAACTGACTCGGTTGACTGTCTATCATTTAAGAAATGAAATTTATTTTTTCTGCAGTTCATTGAAGTATGAACGCAGTGGGTCGCGTGCAAAGTAAATGAACCCCGAAGGGGTTCATGTAAACTTTGCTAGCGACCCACTGTCGTTCATACTTTCATGAAAAGCAGAAAAATTAAGTTTATTTTTTATATTTACACTATTTGCTCCTCGTTCCTGGGCGAAAAAAAATGTTTGTTGGGCAACTTTATAAAGTTGAAAAACATTTACACGCTGTTTTTTATACAAGGAGCGGAGCAGCGTTGACGTCATCAACGCCCGTAGAGGACAATGGTTTAGAATGACGTCACTTAAAATCATGTGATTCGATGCGTTCATGGAAGTATGAACGCAGTTGTTTTCTATAGGTTTACATTAGACTTTACACTGGAAATGTAAATATTGAGTTATGAATTCTGAAAATGTCTATTTTTGACATTTTCATCAACTTAAGTCTATAAGTTTCGCTCGGATCTTCATGCGAGTACACAAACTAACAATGTTAACAATGTTGGTATATTACATATTGGATTACATCCCTTTGGGTTGAAAATGCATATTTTGGACCTTTTCATCATTATAAATACTTAAGGTTTAACCGTGACTTCCTTAAACATACATATATGTAGGTTGGGAATAAAAGCTCAGGTGAGTTCAAAAACTGGTGCTGTGTCCTATCGTTCAGAGTTTTATGTCCCTTTGGGTGCAAGAAATGACTTTTTCATCAGCATAAGTTCTTCAGTTATAATTGGAACTTCAGGAAACGTACATATAAGTAGGCTGGGAATAAAACCTTGGATGAGTATGAAAACTGGCAAAGTTCGCCTCTTAGTCATGGAGTTATGGTTGCTGAAAATATCTATTATTGAACTTGTCAATTCTTAATTAACCAAACATTATTCCTTTCTATTGATAATTCACTGAGAACAAAGTGCTTAAGTGTGCCATTGTTATCTACCTGTGTCTGTCATATATGTGTTGTCCTTCGTCCATCGTCACCATTTACCTTGTTCACTCCCTAGAGGATACTGCTTTGTTTCAATCTTCATGAAACAAGAATGTTAATCTTTATGATATCTTGGTCAGATTCAGAAAGTATAGTCAGACAGTCAGACTGCGTTGAAACAGAAGTGAAGGCAATGATCAGGAATCAATACAATTGACAGCCAGCTATCATCAGAGACACTAAAGGGATAAAAACACAAACATGGAACAACTACAACTATACCCCAATGGAAACATCAATAGCGGAAAGCCAAAATACAGTGACTTTCCCACAAAATGACCAACTGGCTATCCGAAACAGAAAGATATAAGCGATAAACACATTAAAAGACAAACTATATTAAAACAAATCGCGACAGAAGAACCGCCTTGGAACGAACAGTGAAATGAGTTTCCGGGGTGTGAGGGGTGGGTGGGTTTAAATCGATTTTACTTTTTCCATGGTTAAGACAAACATTTTGTTCAGTCCGCATGAAGGATACCATCGGAGTATAACTTTTTCTTTTGCTCCAGCATTTCGGTGGTTTCTTGCTGTCGAGTCCTTACCGTTGTTTTATCTTTGTGGTTGTTTAACTTTTGTGTTTTCGGAGTTGTCGTATTGATGTGTTGGGAGGCCTTCATGCGAACTGAACAAATTGTTTGTCTACATCGTGGCGGAAGAAGGGCTAGGAATGCGGCAGCGTATAATCTATTTAAGCCCCCAGGGGAATTCGTTTCATTGACCTTTCCGATGCGGTTCTTCCGTCGCGGTAATTTTTAGAAGGTGATGACCTTTCAGGTCTCACCTTCTTATGGCAACACTCAGAGAATTCCCTTGATACCGCATCACTCCTCTGTTTCAAGAAAAATAGGTCCTCATAAATCAGTGAAGAGACGCGCCTGTATCATTTGATATGTGAAAATAATATGCAGATTGAAAAATAAACTGTGGACGCAAAATACACAAACAATGAATTTCAGTGTTAAATGTCATAAAATAGATCTAGATTTGAAATTGGTCTTGTTTCGCAGCTGACCTGGCCTAGTTATTAAGAGCGAGTTCGGTTGACTTTCTAGAGTTAACTATAGTTACACCAAAACACGCGGGTTATGGCTCGTGCCGCACTACTAGAGTTAACGTTAGTTCAATCAAGCTTGCTTTGGGAGTTGGGAGTTCTGTCTAGCAAGAACAAAAAACACGACGGCAGGGGGATAATCATAGGTTAATTAAGAAATGAATATAAACTTATTAGAAGGTGATGGTTTGCCCTCGAGTAAATAGAAAGTATAAAAATGTTTTCAAGTTGGACGTGATTTTTCCAACACGTGGCCAAAATTTCAAAAAGTTGGAAATAATCGATTTTCGGATTGCATTTAACAAACAATTTTCCACCTTCCACAGTATTCGTTGTCACTAGGCAAGGCTTCCAGCTCTCATACCAAGCTAACTCTAGCAGTCGAAATATTTCTACACGGCGCGTTTTGGAGCAAGTCAACTCTTGTTAACTCTAGTACGTCAACTGAACGGTAACAGGACACTTCGGCCCCAAAACCACCTCGGCCCCTAGACACGTCGGCCCCTAGACACCTCGGCCCCAAAACCACCTCGGCCCCACATAAAATTGAAACCCTAGACGGGTCGGCCCCTGGACACCTCGGCCCCTAGACACGTCGGCCCCATATACCTAGACACTTCGGCCCGACTTTGCTTCTCACGGGGCTTCCACTTAAATAGGAGATCGGGTTGGATGCCCGTTGAGGTTTTTATTTTATTGCTGATTTAATTATTTTGATAGGCAGCCACGAATATTTGAACCTATATTATATAGATTTATAATATATTATAACGTTACTAAATAGAAAATCCATATGTCCATTTAAGAAGAATGGAAGATATATCTGAAAATTCCCCTCCTTTACTTCAATATATAATTCAAATTGCATTGCGGCATTCTTTAAAGATTAATATAATGACCGGCTCTTTTTTCTGCTCTTTTGATCATATTTCACACCTCTAAAATACTTTTTAAATAAATTTCAATAAGAATATGAAACCTAATTATCCTTATTAATTGGATGGAAATCTGGATGGATGGATTGATGGACAGATGTACGGACGTAATTTCGGACTTTCTTAAGAGTCGTGTGTGTGTGTGTGTGTGTGTGAATTCGGGTTTAACGTCGCTTTCAACAATTTTTCAGTCATATCATGACGGTGTCTGGTTGCGACAGGGAGCTCAATGCTCACGTTTATAGTGCTGCCTCACTGAAGTATCATGTCCCAGACACAGTACATGATACCACACCCAGTCACATTATCCTGACACTGGATCGACCAGTCCTAGCTCTACCCCGTAAATCTGAGTGCCAAGCAAGGAGCAGCTAGTACCATTTTTAACGACTTTGGTATGTCGCGGCCCGGGGTCTAACCCCAGACCTCCCGTTCCCCGGAGCAGACACTCTACCAACTGAGCTATCGGGGCCGGTCTTAAGAGTCGTACATTCTGGGGTTCTCCATGTTAACTATATGTAGTCTTTAACCCAACAATGTAGATTTGTACAGCCACTAACCCCATAATACCACATTTTTAACCCCACAACACAAAATTTTACGGAATAAACTTCATAGGTAGCTACTGTACAGGTTTTAAACCCCACAATGTATCTGGCGTCTGTATGAGCATGGCTCGGGTCACATGTGAGACGCCAAGTTCTTCAACGGTAGGACAGGTGATTTTCTCCGGGTACTCCGGTTTTCGCCCACCTCTGCCTCTGATTAACGATCGGCTCGATATGAGTGAAATAATTTTGATAGGGCCGTAAAACCAAAAAAAAAAAAAAAAAAAATCATTCCTTGGTTTCGTCAATCATGGTGATGAACAGGGAAAATCTTATTTTTGTGAACATATTTATTTATTTATTTATTTATTTATTTATTTATTAAATTATTTATTTATTTATCCGGCCTCGGTAGCTAAGTCGGATACGCGCCTGACTGGTGATCAGGCGGACGCGGGTTCGATACCTACCGCGGTCGACAACATTCTTTCGTGGAGATTGATTATGAAATAATTTCTACGGTCATTCTCTCCCTCCCGCTGATTCAAGAAGGGCAGTTGTCACTTTCTGGCGAAAAAATGTACTGTACTGGTTAACCGCTTACGTATTAGCCTGCCGAGGAAAAATGTGGATAGGTAAACTGACCGGCTCAAAAACTACCTAAAATAGTGTTGACTGGGCCGTTAAACTCCAATACAAACAAACAATTTATTTATTTATTAGGTAATTATCAGTGTTCAGGTTCACTGAACTAGAATTATCCTCGTAACTAAACCAATTAATATAATGTATGCATGCAATTCAAAAACTGCATGAAAAACGGTGCGGATCCGGTTCAGAGGGCAGAAGCAATCTGATCAGGACCTACACTGTTTACAAAGATAAGGATTTATCGTGTTCAGCGCGATAAGGGTTAATGAATTTCAGGTTAGTACACTATTTAGCTGGCATGAACAAACAAAAAGTTTTACAAGAACGATTATTGACTTAAATTAGTAAAGTGTGAAACTCAATATAAATAACCAGGCGTTACTAATCCCTTTTCTCCAATAAACAGATCATTGTTATCAATTTTCACACATTTGATAGTCATGTTAGCTCATATTTAAAGACGGGCAGTAACGAGTATATTGTATACTTTATTTATTTATTTATCTATACTGAGCCAAACTAATAACGCAACACGGATATGGTTGAATTTTCGTGGTTCTTTCTGATGCAGGATAGTCTGGATGACATATGTTGCTGAACAATCACCAATAAATGATTTGGTACCATTGATTTTGGTTTCCAGAACAGGGTTCATGGAGATCGATTCTGATTGGTCAAAACCGTAATTTTGATTCCATGCGCTTCCGGAGACATCTGGAATGTCATTTTCTTTCAAGAATTCGTTTTTAAAAGATCGCCCAATAAGCAAAGATGGTGTGATTTCAAAATGCTTTTCCCGTTGTTTCAAAATTTAACGGGAAAGTCCAAACGACTGTCATGTTTGCGATTTAAATGCACATTCCATAGACAACAATAGAAAATCAAAGTGGCGACAAATTTTACTGATAAGATTTTCAAAGATAAACCTTGTGAGCTCCGCTTACTTTTCTTGTTATTGGGCATTTGAAAACACATTTCTGTGAAATTATTGCATCAGGGCTTAGAACTGTCTTCAACAAATTAAAAAAGTTGACGACTAGACCCGTTATGCCATTATGCCCTAGTTTTTGTCAGGATGTGAAAGCAGGTCGTTACTTGTGATCAAAATTGAAGAATACCTATTGATTAACATTAAAATTAATCATTTGTCTAAACATTCGCAGCAGTTTTCTCACAATACGACCTTCATTTCAGTTGTACGAATGCATATCACATGCCGCGTTCTTGAAAATCACAATGTGTTCCCATTTTTAACAAACACCCTAGTTCCAGAATATGGTTTGTTTATTGAACGGATCGAAACAGATTGTTAAAACCAAAGTGCTAATGGATGCTTAACACATTGACCAGTGTTGCTAAATAGATATTTCGTAGAATATACGTACCTTCTGCTCTTTATTATCAATACGAACCACTGTTGCGTTATAACTTTGGCTCAGTATATTTATTAGTCACATTTCTGCCATTCAAATTACTTGATACATGTATACTATATGTATATAATAGTGGCAAACAGTGTAGATCTGGATGTGCACTGTGAACAAAGTCTTCACTGTTCGTATTTTTGTCAGAATTGCTCCGTATGTTTCCATTGTTATCAATTTTCAAACATTTAGAAATTCCTATTTGATTGTCATTTCAGCTCATATTTAAAGACGGACAGTAACAAGTATATTGTATAATTTATTTATTTATTTGTTTATTAGTCACATTTCTGACTATCAGCCCCTCAAATTACTTGATACATGTATATTGTATTCATTTAAAATTCGCAAACTGAATGACACTGTTGATCCAGATCAGATGGATCTGGATGTACACGTAAGTGCAAAGTTTTCATGGCCCTATATATTTTTGTAGAAAAGGTTCATTGACTATCAGTATCAAATATTCACAATTAGAACAATCCGCCAAACCCCACTTTTAATGATGCTGACTCAAGCTCAACCTCACGGTTGAAGAGGGATCAGTTGTCCTTCAGAGTGTCTTCTTGTTGTAATAATCTAAGTTAACCTGAAACTGTCGTGTATGCGTTGTTATATTTATTATAAACGTCCCATTGGTTATTTTTTGTATATGAAATAAAAACAGCAATAAAATAATTTGATCTTATTTCCTAACAACTTAATAGAAGATTCCGTGAAAGCAAAATTATGTAACGAAAAGTTGATAAAAATTATATTTCTTACTTCTGCTCGAAAACATAGATCTTTGATACTGGTTCAATGGTTCTCAAGCAGGTGCGCTTTATCGCATAGGCCTGTTAACTAATATGAAAGGGATCTAAGAAATGACTAGTTTGCATAAACATAGATTAATATTAAACTAATTGTGATTAAAGGTTGTCACAGACGCATTCTGATCAGTCCTGCTCATTGAGACGGTTCTAACCGGTACACATGGCCTGTATCTTGGAGCAGAAATAAGAATTACGAAAACACGCCTATATAAATGCATTGTAAACTTTACCGTAGAAAATAACGAACACTATAAGAGAAAAAAAATGTGATATTTTGTATTATTTCTGCTCAAAATATAGATTGTTGGTACTCGTTAGAACCGCCTCATCTAGGCGTTTCTAATGAGTACCCATAATCCATATTTTATAACAGAAATAAGAAAAATAAGGTTTACTCTTGTAACCCCAATTTTACTGTATAAAAGTGGGGTTCATGGGGCTCAAAATAATAAAGGCGTGTTTTCGTGATCTAAATAATGTATGCCCCTATGAGCCCCAGTTTTCCCCATATAAACTGGAGTTTAGAGGGGTGTTCATTACACGGCCTTGTTAACATGATGTTTTGTTTGTTTTACGCCCCTATCAACACTGTCTCGGTCATTTTTGATGCGTTGCTTCCAATTTTGTGGGAATTTTACCCGACATTGAGATGAAATGAATTCTCAAGCCCTGCAGCCTAACGAAACCAATATGGTTTATAGGTATGAAAGGTCCGACTCCGACCACTTTAGAACCTCTAAACGATTTACCAGTACTCATGCCACAGACTTCGGTTTCTTGAAGTCCCGATGGGCGGGGTCGATTTTAACATGATATAAATGCCCTTACCCTAACAGATTTCAAAAGTGGGGTCGAGGTGTCTTTGGGGCCGAGATGTCTAGGGGCCGAGGTGACAGTGGGGCCGAGGTGTCTAGGGCCGAGGTGACTGGGGCCGAGGTGTCTAGGGCCGACTTGGTTTTGGGCCGACCTGTCTAGGGGCCGAGGTGGTAGTGGGGCCGAAGTGTCTGGAAATCAACTGAACTCGCTCAAAATCTAGATCGCGGATTAATAATTCAGTGAATGAGTTGACAGTATGAATGGAATACTTCGACTTGCTATACTACAGATAGAGCGAAGTTTTGTTTGTTTGTTTGTTTGATTTGAGTTTTAACGTCCCACTCAGCACTGTAAAGGTCATTTTGGAGACGTTGCTTCCAATTTTGTGGGACTTTTACCCGACATTGAGATGAAATGACTTCTCAAGCCCTGTCGCCCAATGAAACCAATAGGGTTTATTAGCATGGACGGTCCGCCTCGCACCGCGGTTCCTGGACAGGCTTAGATCCTCTAAGCGGTTTACTAGTACTAGTGTGCGGGCCGGTTTCAGCTCTGCGTGGAAGCACCATGCAGCTCATATGTTTCTTCCAACCCCCATGGGCGGGGGCGGATAGGGCGAAGTTACCTTCACTGTTGCATTTGTTTGATTTGAGGTTTAAAGTCCCCGTCAACACTGTAAAGGTCATTTTGGAGACGTTGCTTACAATTTTGTGGGACTTTTACCCGACATTGAGATGAAATGACATCTCCAGCCCTTTCGCCCAATGAAACCAATAGGGTTTATAAGCATGGACGGTCCGACTCGTGCGCACCGCTTTGCCTTGGCAGGCTTAGGTCCTCTAAGCGGTTTAGGTTTCCATTATGGTCTGGTCGCTTAATGTTTGTATTTCTTTCCCTTTGGTGTCTTTTATGGGTGGAGTAAGTTAATTGTAGCAATTCCTGATCTTTGTTTTACTTCTACTTTACTAGTACTCGTGTGCGGGTCGGATTCCGCTCTGCGTGGAAGCATCATGCAGCCATATATTTCTTCAAGCCCCGATAGGCGGAGGCCGATTCACTGTTGCATGGATATATATTTCTCTGAACCATCAGGAAAATATGACTTTAAAACTTATACTCCATAATCTTAACTTTTATAGTAATGGGTAATACATATTTATTCCGGGCGGTGGGTGCTTGATTTATTTATTTTATTTTTTTTTTTTTTGGGGGGGGGGGGGGGGGGGGAAAGGACCGAGGTCAGAAACTATCAGATTTTGTTTCCTCTTCTTCTGTATCTGAATATTTCCCTTTTTTACTGAGGTATATTTGATTTGTTTGATTTGACGTTTAAAGTCCCCGTCAAGACTGTATAACGGCCCCGCCCACCAGGGCTTGAGGAAACAGAATGGGCAGCATGCTGTTTCCACGCAGAGCTGAAATCGACCGAACATGAGTACAGGTAGACAGCTTAAAGGTTCCGATTCTAAGCCTGCCCAGGAAAAGTTGTGCGAGTTGGACCATCCATGCAAATAAACTCTATTGGTTGCATAGCGCGGCAGAGGCTGAGTTGCCATTTCATCTCAATGTCGGGTAAAAGTCCAACAAAATTGGAAGCGACGTCTCCAAAATGACCTTTAAAGTGTTGACGGGGCGTTAAACATCAAATCAAACAAATAAACAAAACTGTATAGACGTGCTTCGAATTTCGTTGGACTAACATTGTGATGAAATGGCATTTAAAGCCTTGCCACACTATGAGACCAATGGACTTTCCGACTTCAAATTATAGCCCTGGGGCCAAAAATGCCCCCGCTCCGGGGCCCTATGGTATCTCAGATATTTGATATTTGGTATGTAGCTTCGTCTTGTGGACCTATATCAAGATTTTCAAATTTTAGTCTTTGTGCTTTGTGCCAGAATTGCACCCCCCCCCCGCGGTGCCCTTTGGTCTTACATTGAGATAAATAGGGGAAACCTTAAAAACTTCTCTGAAAACACAAGGCCCAGGTCTTTCATATTTGGTGTGAAGATTCAGCTAGCAGACCTCTACCAAGATTGTTCAAATTATAGCCCTTGGGTCAAAAATGGCCCTGCCCTGGGGTCCACTGGTGTTATTTTGACTTATATATGGAAAATTTTTAAAAAGCTTCTTGTCTGAAACCACTAGGCCCAGGTCTTTGATATTTGGTATGATGCTTCATCTGGTTGTCCTCTACTATGCTGTGTAAATTATAGCCCTGGAGTCAAAGGTTGCCCCGCCTCAGGCCCCACCGGGTTTACATAGCCATATATGGAAAACCTTTAAAATGTTCTTCTAAAAAACCCAAAGTCCAGGTCTTTGACATTTTGCTATAAGTTTCATGCGGGTGACCTCTACCAAGATTATTCAAATCAAAGCCCTGGAGTAAAAAATGGCCCTGCCCCAGGGCCCACTGGTTTCACATAGACTCACGTACTGAAAACCTTTAAATACCTTCCCGTCTGAAACCAGAAGGTCCAAGTCTTTGATATTTGGAATAAAACTTCCTCTAGCTGCCCTCATCCAAGATTGTCCAAATTATAACCCCATCGGGTCAAAACTGGTTTTATATAGGATTAAGGCTGAGCCGGTTCATCTCCTTCTGCTGCACTAAGACCTGACCCTCAATGTCCACAAGGTGCCTAGACAGTGACATACAAGTCAGCTCTGTATTTTCAAAGGGAACCAATGACACATACCCCCCCCCCCCCACACACACACACACATACACCCCTTGTCACCAAGTGACAGTATTAGTAAAACCGAGCCTCTTCATTTCCTTCTGTTGCACTAGGACCTGACTCTCAATGTCCACAATTATGTCCAGATAGTTACATACAAGTTAGCTGTGTATTGTCAAAGGGAACCAATGACTCATTTGTCTAGCATTTTATGACAATTCTTGGCCCCACGCCCCCCAACCCCCGCCAATTGTCACAGCGAGCATTGTTAGTTAGACCATTACGATAACTCAGTATTGTGACATAGAGCATTTGCCACATCTCCAAAACGGCTAGTTTTCTGATGAAAAGCCTTGTTATTTTTATATAAATGTTCAAAACAGGTTGAGGGTGCTCGTTAGAACGGCCTCAGTAAGGCGGTTCTAACGAGTACCCACAACCTATGTCTTGGAGCAGAAATAAGAAAAACAATGTATACACTCGTAAACCACAGTTTTCTCCTTATAAAGTGGGGTTTGGGTGGGGTGGTCATTTTTCGGACCTGTTCACGTGATTCTGACCAAATTCATCTCCATGCACTAGGACATGACCCTCAATGTCCGTAAAATGTCCAGATAGTAACATATAAGTCAGCTCTTTAGAAGGGAACTTTGAAAAGACTTCATCCTCAGGCAGAAAGAGAATAATTTGGAAGGAATGTTCCATGGGTAACCCTCTGACAAAGTTGCTCAAAATAGTGTCGCTCCATTGAACATACCGGCCCCGATAGCTCAGTTGGTAGAGTGTCCGCTCCGGGGAACGGGAAGTCACGGGTTCGATCCCGGGCCGCGACATACCAAAGTCGTTAAAAATGGTACTAGCTGGCACTCAGATTTACTGGGTAGAGCTAGGACTGGTCGACCCAGTGTCAGGATAATGTGACAGGGTGTGGTATCATGTAATGTGTCTTCGACATGATACTTCAGTGAGGCAGCACTATAAAAGTGAGCATTGAGCTCCCTGTCGCAACCAGACACCGTCGTGATATGACTGAAAGATTGTTGAAAGCCACGTTAAACCCGAATTCACACACACACACACCTCTGAACATAAAAGCCACCTAACGAAACAATAAGACTTCTCATTACGATAACACACCCATGCGATATAGTGCATTTTAACATCCGCAAATGGCTACTTTTCTGATGAAAATCCCTGATATTTTTCTCATCAATGATCAAAACATAGGTTGTGAGTGATCGTTAGAACCGCCTTAATGAGGCGGTTCTGCCGCCTTAATGAGGCGGTTCTAACGAGTAACCACAACCTATGTATTTGAGAAGAAATATGAACAATTATGTATACCACACCCCGTACCCCAGTTTTCTCTATATGAAGTGGGGTTTAGAGGGGTCTTCATTTCACGGACTTGTTCACGTGATGTACTACTAAATAGGTAGACTGATTTTGGAATAATTTCACAGGAACGTTCCTTTGGTCACTCTCAACCAAAATGGCTTAAACCATCCACTCCACTTTATGTTACTTACCACTTTATCTGTACAATAAGGATCAGGTGAGCGTTCCAAGGCCATTATGACCCTCTTGTTTAATCCAGGTTTCACTGGGTCGAGAACTTGGCAAAACATAGGAACGAACAAACTTTTAAACTTGTGATCGAAGCCTCAGATAAAAACCAGCCAGTGTCCCGGAATATTGGTGTAAGAAAGCCATTTGCTAGCACGTACAGAGTGTTGAGTAAATTATCTCGTTTACTAGAGTCTATGTATGTAATTGTCTCCAGAATTATTCTCACTGGCACAAGAAGGGATTCACAACATGTACCGTTCGATCCTCAATTTTGTTTTTTGACATTTCATTTGTCTGCTCCTCGCGTAACTACAATCATACAATCCCATTGACTGTTTTAGAAAATATAAAACAACAAAAAAAAAAAAAAAAAAAAGATAATGAAATGAAATGGCCCAATGTAAAAACTAACAATTATCTATATCATCACCTTCTATTAGTACTTTCAGTACTTTGATTTGTTATGGTTTGTCTTTGAGTGTGTGCATCGCTTATTTGTTTTGTTTCGGATTGCTAATTGGCCATTTTGTGGGACAGTTACTGTCCTTTTGGCTTACCGCTATTGGTGTTTCCATTAGACTCTAGATAGCTCATGTTTGTGTTTCTTTCCACTTGGTGTCATTGATGGGAGCTGTGGGTTTATTATATCGCTTCCTGATCATTGCCTGCAATTCTTTTATACTAACTCCCTAAATTTTAGAGGGCAAGACCTTGTTTACCCTATATAGACTACAGTTTTGCTTCAATGTTCACGAAATTATACAAGAATGGTCGTCCAGCTTGTAGTCTGACCAAGTTTGAGTGTAAGTGATGTCAAATAAGAATTAGGATACTAGGTCAGCTTGCATTTAAACCTTGTTACTCTCTAAAGAATACAGTTTTGATTCAATCTTCATGAAACTAAACAGGAATCGTCCTCCAGACAATAGTTTGACCAAGTTTGAATATGAGTCATTTGTTTGATTTGAGGTTTAGCATCCCCGTCAACACTGTAAAGGTCATTTTGGAGACGCTGCTTCCAGTTTTGTGGGACATTTACCCGACATTGTGATGAAATGACATCTCAAGCCCTGTCGCCCAATGAAACCAATTGGGTTTATTAGCATGGGCGGTCCGCCTCGCATAGCGGTTACTGGACAGGCTTAGATCCTCTAAGCGGTTTACCAGTACTAGTGTGCGGGCCGGATTCAGCTCTGCGTGGAAGCATCATGCAACCCATATATTTCTTCAAGTACCTATGGGCGGGGGCGGTGAATATGAGTCATGTCCAATCAAAAAGTAGGTCACTAGGTCAGATTGCATTAAAACCGTGTTCGCCATCTAAAGACAACCCTTTTACTTCAATCTTCTTCATGCAGCGATGCCAGAAAGTTTGTCTTAATGAAATGTAGGTAAAATTCGAATATCGGTCATGTTGTATGGAAAATAAAAGTGGAGGCAATGATCAGGAACCGATGCAATTAACCCACAGCTCCAATCAGAGACACCAAAGGGAAGGAAACACAAACATGAAACAACAGATCCTAATGGAAACAGCAACAGCGGAAACCCAAAGGGACAGTTATTTCCCACAAAATGGCCAATACGCTATTCAAAACCAAACAACACAAGCGACAAAAACACCCAAAGACAAACCATAACAAAATAAACCGCGACAGAAGGATCGCCCTGGAATGGCCAGCGGAAACAAACTCCCCTTACTTCCGTCGCGATTAAGACAAAATAATTAGTTCAGCCCGCATGAAGGCCTCCCAACTCATCAGTGCAACGTCTCCGTGAACACAAAAATCAAACAACCACAGCGATGAAACAACGGTGAGGACTGGATAGCAAGAAACCACTGTAATGCTGTAGCAAAAGAAAACCAAAAGTTAGACTCCGAAAACTAGGTCACTAGGTCTGATTGCTTTAACATTTGTCCACCCTCTAGAGGCCACATTTTTGTTTCAATCCTTATGAAGCTTAAGCAGAATGTTTGTGTTGAAGATAACGTGATCTAAATTGAATATGGGTCATGTCCGATCAAAAACTGGTCAAAGTGCTTTAAAATCCTGTTCAACCTCAAAGGCCGCAAATTTGCTTGAGTTTTCATGAAACGATATCGGAAGGTATGGTTTGATAATATTATATGGGTCATGTCTAATCAAAAGCTAGAATACTATTCGAATTGATTAAAACTTTGTTCACCCGCTAAAGGCCACAGTTTCTAATTGTTGGTTTTCCTTTGCTCCAGCAATTCTGTTGTTGTATACTGTCGAGTCCTCAACCTTGTTTCATCTCTGTAGTTGTTTTATTTGTATGTTCTCGGAGATGTTACACTGATGAGTTAGGAAGCCTTCATGCGGACTAAACAAAATTAGTGTATACCGCGACAGAGGTAAGGACGAGGATTATGGCCATGTAAAATCGATTTAAGCCCCCAGTTTGTTTGATTTGAGGTTTAACGTCCCCGTCAACACTGTAAAGGTCATTTTGGAGACGTTGCTTCCAATTTTGTGGGACTTTTACCCGGCATTGAGATGAAATGACATCTCAAGACCTGCCGCCCAATGAAACCAATAGGGTTCATAAGCATGGATGGGCCGACTCGCAACGCTTTGCCTGGGCAGGCTTAGATCTTCTAAGCGGTTTACCAGTACTCGTGTGCGGGTCGGTTTCAGCTCTGCGTGGAAGCATCATGCAGTCCACCTATTTCTTCAAGCCCCGATGGGTGGGGGCCGATTAAGCCCCCCCCAGTAGAATTCTTTCCACTGACCGTTCCAAGGCGGTTCTTCTGTGGCAGTGTACTTATATATATATATATATTTTTTTGCTACTTACTGTGTGTAACACTTGTGTCTTTTTATTTTGGATGGCCATTTGGGCATTTTGTGGGAAAGTAACTGGCTTTCCATTGTTTAGGTTTCCATTATGGTCTGGTCGCTTCATGTTGGTGTTTCTTTCCCTTTGGTGTCTTTGATGGGTGGAGTAAGTTAATTGTATCGACTCCTGATCTTTGTTTTACTTCTACTTTGCTATTATCCTTATAACGTTACTACATCAGAATGTTTACCTTGATGAAAACTTGGGCGAGTTTGAATATGGATAATGTCGGGTGAAACACTAGGTCACTACATGTGATTTCTTTAAATCCTTGGTCGCCCTCTAGAAGCCGCAGTTTGGCTTCAATATTCATGAAACTATACCATAAAGTTAGTCTTGATACACCATTACGATGAATTTTAAATATGGGTCATTCAGAATAAAAATAGGCTACTAGAACAAGAACAAATATGACAATTCGTGAGAAGTGATCATTCATCAGGGGTAACCGTTAGTGATAAAGTAAATAAGTTTCATCTGTTTGATGTGTATTGGCTGAAAAGAAACATCACGTACACCGTCGTTAAGTTTGACGTCACTGCGGATACATCGTCATCAAAACTCCGCATTATTATCGTCAGAATATGGCGGACGTCAACAATCAAAGACAATTCATTATAAAGAGGATCTTACATGTGTGTTAATGTTTTATTGAATTTATTAAACGAGTTGAGGAAAAGGGATAAAATACGAGGCTTTGCCGAGCATTTTATAATTTTTCCTCAACGAGTTTAATAAATTCAATAACACATGAGCACGAATGCACGATTCTTTTTATCATATGACATTTTAAACGCATTTCATTCACGATTTGTTTACAAAAATGTCAATCTTCCGCCATTAGTAAACGCGACGTCGTTAAGGACGTCGTACATGTAACGTTACGGGACGTATCTAGCTAACTTGCATATATAATCCACTAGTGGATTATCGAAACTATTACATGGCGTTATTACACTCTCAGACGCGACGTCATATGATAAAAAAAACATTACTCTCAGAAATAAAAGGCACACAAGAAAAAGAATCGTACATGAATGATATGTGTAGACAGAAAAATTCGTCCCTCGGTATCACTGTGCGGAATGATGCCCGACAGTGACACGCAGGGTGGATTGTTCTTTCCACTTCTTACAGCCATGTAAGATTCTTATACTGTCAAAACATATTATGTGATCAAAAGAAACATTCTAGATTGGTGAGCATGAAACATGATGGAAAACCAAAGAATGACTGAATAAACTATTTGTCTAAATCGCGACGGAAGTAGGGGCGAGGATTATGACCACGTAAAATCGGCTGAAGCCCACCACCCCAGTGGATTCGTTTCACTGACCGTTCAAAGGCAGTGCTTCTGTCGCGGTTTATTGTTGTAATGGTTTGGCATTGAGTGTTTGTATCGGTTATAGTATTTTGCTTGGGATAGTCAATTGGCCATTTTGTGGGAAAGTAACTGTCCTTTTGGCTTTCCGATATTGATGTTTCCATTAGTGTCTGATTGTTCTCTCCTTTTGGTGTCTCTGATGGGAGTTGTGGGTTAATTGTATCGATTTCTGGTCATTACCGTCACTTCTATTTAGAAACAAAAACTACTTAGGCTGCTACTCACAAATTTATGTTCTAAGATCTTAATCACCCAGGTTTGAGCATATATTCATATAATCTCATATCTTTAGAAAAAAAAGCTGTAAAGCATGCACTACACTAGTCACAAAGTCATACCGTTAAGCTAGATCACATGCCTAATTGTACAAAAAACAAGAACAACGTTTGTTTATATAAGTAGAACAAACCAATTGGTCATTCAAATGGTTTTGAAAAATTTCCATATGAAAAAAATCTTTCTTTAAATTTAAGGACAGTAAAATTCTGTTCTATAATGCATGTATAAAAATTATAAACTTGATTTATATTGATATCGAAAAAAACATGACCGCAATCGAGCTACACGTAGCAAAGTAATGACGAAATTTATCATTTTTATCAGCATTTTAATATTTGATATTTCGAAAAACCTAATGATAAGAATACACAAAGTAAACATCCGTGTCCTTTTTTTATGATGTCTTTTTTTTGTCAGAGACTCCTTAAGATTATAGTTTTGTCTTTATGATTAACGTGTTACTATTGATTGTAAAAATAAGCTATGAATAAATATTGAAAATAATAAATTCCAAGAAAATGTCAGATCAACGGAATTTCTGAAAATCGGTCTATATTGAATTTGTCAATAGAAATTGAAAGTAGTCGATTGCCGAAAAAATCTATTGAATTTCCGATAATGATCAATAGAGAAGAAAGGAAAATAAAAAATGATATTTTTATGAATATTTGCAGCTACTTTATTTGTTATATTTTGGTTTTATAAGATATGACTGATATGCACACGTATGACACTTTAAATACTGCAATTTTATAGAAAATAAATATGATACATTTTCAATGGCCATAACTGAACTATGCACACACTGAAATCCCACGACAACTGATCATGGGACTTCACTGTTTGCAAAAAAGTCAGTTATTTTCTTCATAAATTTCTAAACTAATTCAACATGACACTCCTTATTGTCCTGCTTATTATCATATGACGTCGCGTCTGAGAGTGTAATTACGCCATGTAATAGTTTTGATAATCCACGAGTGGATTAAATATGCAAATTAGCTAGATACGTCCCGTAACGTTACATGTACGGCGTTCTTTAAGACGTCGTGTTTACTAATGGCGAAATATTGACATTTTTGTAAACAGTCGTGAATAAAATGCGTTTTAAATGTCATATGATAAATAGAATCTTGCATTCGTGCTCATGTATTATTGAATTTATTAAACTGGTTGAGGAAAAGGGATAAAATGCTCGGCGAAGCCTTGCATTTTATCCCTTTTCCTCAACTCGTTTAATAAATTCAATAATACATGGGCATCCATGTATGATCCTCTATATTTCAACCGAAAGATTCCATTCAGCAGCTGTAAACTTTCTCATTTATGCTTTTGACGTAGAACCGTTTAGCTTTCTGACAGTTCGTTGGACATTTTTTTTCCAACAAACAAACAAAACAGTTTTACGGTTAGACGAGATCAGTCTATTACCATCATTGAAGAAACAATGGAAGATAAACAGAAATTATGACACCAACACAAGTACTGAATATCTCTGAAGAAAATAACATTTTCTATTTGGTATTTATAGAGCCAGGTTACATAAGAAGATATGGATTTGAAAATGTCACAGGAATGTGCAGAAATACTGATACTTGTGATAAATTTAAACTGATCATCCCACCTGGCAATTATGTTTCTCAAATTCATTTGGCAGAAGCAATGGTGTCTTTCATCAATGCATTTTTGGATGTATAAGTTTTGAATAGTGAGATCTTTTGTGTCCCAAAACGATGGCTCTGTTTCAGAATCCTCCGAATTAAAATGTTATTTTCCAAGCGGAAATGAATGAAAATTATATTTCTGTGAAAACATGCCATGGTTTTGTAACATACTCGACTCCAGTCTTTTTTGTAACATACTCGACTCCAGTCTTCTATATCCAGCGTTTAAAATGTCGCTACTTGAATAAATACTTGTAAACTTACTTGTATTGTCATTGTCACATTTGAACTGAGATCTTGTACAGTGGCCTGAATGTTCTGCGATTTATTGTGAAGAATTAAAAGGGAAGTTTTACACAAATTACACCGAAATATACATGTGCACTTTTTCGACTTTGAAGATATATTAAAATTCAACCTTTAAAAGACGAGTTCGGAATCTGTCTTCTCAAATGCTGGGACCAGTTGCAAGTATTAAATTCGTTATTACATTGGTCCCTACTGGGGCTCATCTCTATGGTTAAGTGTATTTGAAAAGTCTTTTTGAGGTCATGTCCGTTTTCAAAGGTAACTTATTCTGACAAGATTCAGTCCAGTCAGACACGACCTCAAAAAGACTTTGTTGTATTATAGACTTTGTTCACCGAAAGACTCGACCTTAGGTGCGCATGTCTTAGGTGTATTCTCTTTAACAAAAAGGTGCCTTAATGACACGGGTTTTTCTAATACTGTTTATACTGTTTTTGAATTCGTAATAGATGTAAAGTTTATATTTGAATACAGTTCTTCTTTTCATATTGAACCACAAAATAGTTTCAATACTCATATTTCAGTATCCCTTACGCCGTTTATCTTTTTTAAAGATATTTCTAGATTTTTTTTTTCTAAAAAGAAGGACACGTGCCAAGGAACATAAAACTAGAGCACGTTTTTTTGTTTCTTCATTTAACCTACCGTTTTACTTTTTGACGCTACATGATCCACATTTAAAGTTTACACAGATATTGTCATTTTGAACATTCTGACAAAGTGTACGGGCCTCCGTGGCCTAGTGGTTAAGAGCGCTCACTCTTGATCATTGGGTCTCTCACCGCTGTGGTTCGAGCCTCGCTCGGGCACATGTGAGACGCCAAGTTCTGCAACGGAAGGTCAGGTGGTTTTTCTCCAGGTACTACGGTTTTCGCCCATCTCTGATTAACGATCGGCTCGATATGAATGAAATAATCTTGAAAGGGCCGTAAAACCAAAACCAACGACAACAACAACTTACAAAGTGTGATGATGATTGGAACAAAAACGTGGCTTCTAGAGTGCACACAAGGTGTTTCGATGATTTGACCTTCTGATCTACTGTATAACCCGACATGTCCCATATACGAACTTGACAGAGATATTGTAATGATAATTAGTCTGACCAAGTTTTGGCCAACACTGTGACCTCTAGAGCGGACATAATGTTTTTTCTACAAAGTTGGAAGCAACGACTCCAACAGAATCTATACAGTGTTGACGGGGACGTTTAAACTCAAATCAAACAAACAAAACAAAGAGAAAAAGTGGGGTTTACGGGGCTATACATTATCTGCCTTGTTTTTGCACAAAAACATGGAATTCTTGTGCTCGTGTGAACCGCCTCATTGAGGCCTTGCTAATCAGAATCAACAATTTGTGCGGAAGGCGGAAATAAGAAAAAAATGTTATCATTTTCCACTAATATTTGTCATTTCTGACACCATGCTGGACGCCATTATTTCACATGGACATGTTTTCCTAATCACGGCATTCCCGTTACGATACGAAAACAAGCTTTTTCAAATATGTTGAAATCCTACCACAAAGAAAAGAATAAAAAAGTTTGTCAGATAAAAGATTTTGATATTGTTCATGTTTCTGCTCGGAACATGGAATGTGTGTACTCGTTTGACCGGCCTCCGCGATGCGGTTCTAACGAGGGCCCACGGTTTGTAGATAGGAGATAAGAAAAATAATGTAAACCCTAGAAAACGAATGTCTACTAAAGGTGGGATTAAGGGAGTCAACATTAAATAGCCGTGTTTTCATGATGTGTCCGTTATTTTGTCATGCACTTGTACATGTATGTGCATGTGTATAAATGTGTGCGCATATTCATTATCTTACGCCAACTGTGAGCGACCTGGGAAGTTGTTAGTGAAATAAAGTTCTGTTCTGTTCAGGGAGTACTGCAATACCTTAGAGTAGACACCTTCGCCACACTAAACCACCCTCTCAGGAAAAAAATTAATAACACATATACTTTTGTTTCTTATGAAGATATTCTTCCCAAACTTATCATGAAGGTTTCTGTCTTTAATTCCCTTCGTTTAACCGCATTCATGTTTAGACAGCTAGTCGCGTGTGGACTGAAAAGCTCTAAACTCGTAAGTTACACGTGTAGCACTGTGCTCATGTATTTCGTTTAAACTTTGACTGAGCTGCAAAGTCAAGTGGTTCTCAGAGGCCCCCCCCCCCCCCCCCCCCAAAAAAAAAAAAAAAAAAAAAAAAAAAAAAAAACAACAAACAAACATAAAATGGTTTGCCTTACTATGGAACAAAAAGCCCCTACAGTTGGTTTAGTTGAGGGTGATGCGTCTGTTAGCCAGGTACGTGCATTTACAATCTGAATAAAGCATTTGTTCCTCGTTGTTTGCCAATAGTTACCATACGTTTATTCCCTTAGACTGTTGAGCTGAGCCTTGCAGACCATTTAAAATGTTTTTATTTCTTTTTGACAGTTATTTTACCGTACATGCTCTATGCTTACGTCTATCTGTCCGTTAGTGTTATTCAGAGTGTCTACGAGTAAATGCGTTGAAAACCTAATTAGTGTTATCAAATACAGAAACTGATAATATTTAAACTCTTTGCGAACGCGTGCGTGGCTTTGTGTGCATTCAAGAATGTGCGCTGGCATGCGTGAGACAGACAGAGAATAAGACAGAGAGATAGAGACGTGAAAATGTTTTGTTTTGTCCATTGTTGGCTTAAATATCGCCTAACAGTTACCGCCCGTAGATTGGTGTAGAAAAAGTCCCTAAATGAAGCTTTTGTCAGATATCCAGGATACAATTACGATGTCATGACTTTTCATTAATTTGCTGCTTCCACGATAGCTGTCATGGAATGTTTTCACCATTTAATGAATTTGTGACTTTCGCTTCAGGGTATGGCTGACACGATTAATCGTATAATCGATTAATCGATCGATAAATTCAACACAAATGAGTATCATTTCTGGTTTGCTTTTATCGATTACTTGATAGGTACAATTTACTACCCAAAATTATGCCTAAAATAGCTGGATGAGTGGCAAACGGTGCAGACTCTGATGAGACGCCGCAGATGAGACGCCGCATTCTGCGGCGTCTCATCTGAGTCTACACTGTTTGCTTAGGCCTGTCTGTTCAAATATACTTATGGTAAAGTGCAACATATGGTAAGAGTCATGCTCAGAAGAAAGCCAGACAGGTAAAATTATGACAAAAACCTTAGCGATTACTTAAGAAATAATCTCCACGTACCGTGTGTTATCGTGATTAACACACGGTGTTGGAGGGCAGATTGCGAAATATGAATTCACGATTGCGAAGCCGGAGTGAATTAATATTCGCATCTGCCCGACAACACCGTGTGTTAATCACGATAACACACCGGGTGCGTGGAAATTATTTCGATTCTAACATGATGCTAAACTGAAATACAGTAGTAACAAAGCGTTATCTTGGGGACTATTTTGCAGCGGATGTCGACAGAAGGAAATGTTTACATGCAACGTCACGATGACGCCGAATTGCACGCACCACGTTGACGACGTGAATTATCGCATATTTGCAAACGCTGACGTTTCCACTGGGTTCAATGGGAAAAACGTTAACGTCATGTTAGAATAATCGATTATCGATCGCAGTGACAGGACTGATAACCGATTATCTTTTCAGCTCCGATTAGCCAGCCCTACTTTAGGGTATTGTCAACAAAATTGACTTCTATAAAGTTTCAGTATAGTATGACAAAATAATTTATCTATCCATGGTATAAATGTGAAAGCTGCCCGAGTTTTCAATATTTAGAAAAATCGAAAAAAAAAACTACTTGGGGCGTTGGAATTTTTGTTAAGTATATAATAATTGTTTGATTTTGTTTGATTTGAGGTTTAACGTCCCCGTCAACACTGTAAAGGTCATTTTGGAGACGTTGCTTCCAATTTTGTGGGACTTTTACCCGTCATTGAGATGAAATGACATCTCAAGCCCTGTCGCCCAATGAAACCAATAGGGTTTATTAGCATGGGAGGTCCGCCTCGCACCGCGGTTCCTGAACAGGCTTAGATCCTCTAAGCGGCTACCAGTACTAGTGTGCGGGCCGGATTTAGCTCTAGGTATATAATAATAACAGCCAAAACAGTACACATATATATGAACACCATGTAATTACGAAGCTAGACGCGTGCATATTAATTCATGTTGTTCTTATGTCTGCTCCAAACATAGATTGTGGGCGCTCGTAAGAACTACATTTAAGACTGCTCAAATGAATACCCACTATGTGTTTAGTCAAATTAAATAAAATAATGTATACTACCTGTAAACCCCACATATCTGTTTAAGGTGTGGGATATACAGGGATGTTCATTTCACTCACTGGTCGGCATAATGTGTATATAGCTTTACCAGGGTAACATTCCAGTCTGGTACTGCACTGTCTAATTTTAATAAAACCTCTGACAAGTTTCTCCGAAATTGTCAGGATTAATTGGGCCCCACCAAGCGATTTTGGTACTTATCGCCTATGCGAGTAGCGAAGGTTCAGGCGAGCCTGCGCATCCGCGCAGTCTCGCCAGAACCTTCGCTGCTCGCTCATACAAGCAGTGAATCAAGAGGAACCTTCAGACAGAAAGCCATATCCCTGGCCCCTCTGAATGGCTGGGCATGCGCAGTTAAAATTTGTCAGGACGGAATGCTCGAAGACCCAAATTCGCTTGGCGGGGCTCAATTATGATAGGATTTCAGCCAAAAGTCGATAATTCTACAGTATGGAGACAAGAGCTGTCAGAATTGAGCCCCGCCAAGCGAATTTGGGTCTTCGAGCATTCCGTCAGGACAGCTTTTAACTGCGCATGCCCAGCCATTCAGAGGGGCCCGGGATATGGCTTCATGTCTGAAGGTTCCTCTTGATTCACTGCTTGTATGAGCGAGCAGCGAAGGTTCTGGCGAGACTGCGCGGATGCGCAGGCTCGCCTGAACCTTCGCTGCTCGCATAGGCGATAAGTACCAAAATCGCTTGACGGGGCCCATTTAATCGTTTGCTTCATCCAAGAAGGATCCAGGCAGTAATAGGTTATAGTAAATAGGATAACACAATATAAATTCAACATTATTATCATTATTATTATTATTATTATTATTATTATTATCACCTCTCTTCGTTTTCTTCTTCGATTTTGACTTAGTTATTGTTATTATTAGTAATAATGACCTGGACCTTTCATAGTTAATAATATAATGTTATTAATCAAATAATTTCGTATTGGCCCAGTTACAGGTCTGAGGTCTGCTGTATTGGCACGAGGCCGAAGGTCGAGGCCAATACAGCTGACCGAGGACTTGTAACTTGGCCAATACGAAATTACTTGATTAATGACAATTTTATTAATTGACGCAATTAAAAACATGATATACGATTTTTGAATATTGGTTTACTTGGTGTAATACAGGATAATCAATTAATAATAGTTGAAAATAGGAGTGAAGGTAATAATCAGGAATCGATACAATTAACCCACAGCTCCCAACAGAGCCACCAACGGGAAAGAAACAAAAAATAAAATAACTATACGCTAATGAAACATCAATAGCGGAAAGTCCAAAGGATAGTAACTTTCCAACAGAATAGCCAATTGGCTATCCAAAACAACAATATATAAGCAGTGCACACACTCAAATACATACCATAACAATAATAAACCGCGACAGAAGAACCGCCCTGGAACGGTCAGTGAAAGGAATTTAACTGATGGTTTTCTCTTGCTCCAGCATTTTAGTGGTTTCTCGCTGTCGAGTCCTCACCGTTGTTTCATCTTGCATCTCTCTAGTTGTTTTATTTTTGTGTTCACGGAGATGTTGCATAACATAACATAACATAATAGTTCTTTATTAAGACAAACTCAGGTCATGCATATGACATATGAGTGGAAAATTATAATAACAATATGTATCATCATCACCACCGTTATTATTGATAATAGTAGTAGTAATAACAATATCAAAATGTTAAAACAATGTCAAAAACACAACACAATGTATCACGTCAACAAGTCCGTGTAATGAATACCCCAAACCCCACTTTATGTAGAGAAAGGTGGGGTTTACGGGGGTCAAACATTATTTTCTTTATTTCCGCCACAGAACACATGTCTTGGATACACGTTAGAACCGCCACAAATGAGGTTCACGGAGAACCACCAACCCATGCCTGAGGCAAACTATCATAACTTCTAATCAGAAACATGTCCGTTTTTGAGATAATAAATAATAATAATAATAAAATGCACTTTGCGTCAGGGACATGCCATATGGTATGGACAAGGCAAGTCTGTTTTGGAGAGGCATAAGATCACTGAACTCTTTTAATAATCATTTTTGCAAAAATGCAAAGGTTGCGTAATTGGACTTCATTTTCGCTGTTTATTAATTCTTTGAATTTTAGCACATTGGTGGATGTATACTAATATTTATCTATGTATTTCTGTCTCTCACTTTTGAAAAAAGGGCATATTAATACATAATGAAACTCATCCCCTACTTCATGTAGGTTACATAAAGCACACTTTCTGTCGATAAGTTCGAGTCCGAGCCAACGACCGCGTTCGCAAGGGAATCTGTGGTTTCCTGTTCGGAGCACTGATGAGATAGGAGGCCTTCATGCGGACTGGAGAAATTATTTGTCTAAATCGCGAAGGAAGTAAGGGCGAGGATTGTGGCCACGTAAAATCGATTTGCGCCCCCAGTGGAATTCGTTTCTCTGACCGTTCCAATGCGTTCGTCTGGTCGCGGTTTATTTTTGTTATGATTTGTCATTGAGAATGTATATCGCTTATACTGGATTGTTTTGGATAGCCAATTTGCCATTTTGTGGGAAAATGACTGTCCGTTTTGCTTTCCGCTATTGATGTTTCCATTAGTTTCTAATTGTTTAGTGTTTGTGTTTCTTTCCCTTTGGTGCATCTGATGGGGAGCTGTGGGTTACTTGTATCGATTCCTGATCATTGCCTTTTCTTCTATTTTGACAAATTTGACCCTGCCTTTTTCTTTAATCCGCATTTAATTTCAGCATTGAAAAGGAACTTGCACACAACGCTGAACACTGAATTTGGTTCAATTGTCGCTCCGGACCTGGATGATGATGGCTTATACGATCATAATCTGAACTGTTCGTGGATTGTCGAGTATGGTGAAGATTTTGTTGTATCATTCCAACTACTCTATATAAGGATAGAATACTCAGAGAGATGCACAAGCGATTACCTTATGGTGAATTTTGATCACGGCACTTTAAACTCTATATCATAGCCGTACAACTTGTAAAACGTCTAATATTTGATATATGTTGAGCGTACGCTCACCAAAATCTACAAAATCGATCTGTTACACCATTGAAGACTCCGATCGGCAAGTTCATCTGCATAGTCTAAGCAGAGCTGTTCATGTTCGCACAAGCTTCTAAGGCCTTTTAACTACATATATAGCAACAAATGTAGGAATGTCAGACTCGCCAAGTGAAAACGCATAACTGAGATTTCGTTGATCAGTCTCAAATGGTTCAAAGTCTCGTCAGTTTACCGGCCCCGATAGCTCAGTTGGTAGAGTGTCCGCTCCGGGGAACGGGAGGTCACGGGTTCGAACCCGGGCCGCGACATACCAAAGTCGTTAAGAATGGTACTAGCTGCTCCTCGCTTGGCACTCAGGTTTACGGGGCAGAGCTAGGACTGGTCGACCCAGTGTCAGGATAATGTGACTGGGTGTGGTATCATGTAATGTGTCTGGGACATGATACTTCAGTGAGGCAGCACTATAAAAGTGAGCATTGAGCTCCCTGTCGCAACCAGACACCGTCGTGATATGACTGAAAAATTGTTGTAAGCGACGTAAAACCCGAATTCACACACACACTCGTCAGCTTAACGAGCTCGTTAGCGGTCCAATTGTTTACTGTTCTAGCAAGTACAATATCTCGAAGTTCGGTATTTGTGCTGACAAATGTAAGCATCTTGTTGTCCAGTTCGCTTTCCGCTATTGATGTTACCATTAGGGTCTAGTTATTTCATGTTTGTGTTGCGTTTCTTTCGCTGTTTCTGATGGGAACTGTGGTTAATTGAATCGATTCCTGATCATTGCATTCACTCTTATATTTGCATTTGCAAAAGCTACTCAGATTTGTAAAACAAAAATGTTTAGTATATTTAAATGATTATATTAAATGATCAGAGTTTAAACGATTCGTGAACTACTCGTAAAACGCCGTTAGTTTAGAACAGCTGGTCCCGTATAGGTCTTCTTGTAAGTCTGAATAAAAAAAAAAAAAAAAAAAAACAAATGTCAAGTTGACTGTTCACGTACACCTTTATGACACCAAATACAAATCAAAATACGACTTCTATATATAAGATGCAATACTCAGTTGAAGTTCTATGGCTTCTTTGTCACCATGGAAATTTGTTCGGAATATGGGTTATTGGAGCTACCCTTGGTTAATTACCTGCGCTAAATGATAGAACCTGGTCAGGAGATGAAATGATATAGAGGATCTTATATGAGTGCTCATGTATTATTGAATTTATTAAACGAGTTGAGGAAAAGGGATAAAATGCGAGGCTTTGTCGAGTGATTTATCCCTTTTCCTTAACGAGTTTAATAAATTCAATAATACATGGACACTCATATAAGATTCTATTTATCATATGACATTTAAAACGCATTTTATTCACGATTTTTTACAAAAATGTCAATATTCCGCCATTAGTAAACGTGACGTCGTTAAGGACGCCGTACATGTAACGTTACGGGACGTATCTAGCTAATTTGCATATTTAATCCACTAGTGGATTATCGAAAATATTACATGACGTTATTACACTCTCAGACGCGACGTCATATGATAAAAATTAATTATTCATGACTTGGTGGATAATTTTTTTCACTTTCATGAACTAAAGATATGCCGTGATTTCCTATGAAATATTCTAATATTTTAGTGAAAAGTCCCACAAGTTTGCTAATTACAATTGCAACAATGAGGCGATTATAATGATTAAATAAGTGTCACTTAGGAGTTTCTCGTGATTCTTGAATCTCACGTAATCAGGTGTTTTCTATAGATAAGGAGAAAACCATAGCTGCAACTTCAGAGTTAAAAATCATAAAAGGGGCAACACTGCACAAACGAAGCCAGACCGGTTTAAATATTTGTTATGTGATTTTTTGCAAAGATCTTTTTTTATCATCAAGCAGCAAAGCTCAGAAATATCTCTCAATAAGTACTCCGTTTAAGAAAAAAAATCAATTGCTTTTTGTCGTCTTTCACCCGGTTGCACCATAAGACTATAACGAGTATTGCTGAATTTATTTGCGTACTTCAACGTTAAGATTATCATAAAATTATAGCAACAGATTCCCGACAATATACTGAACAAGAAAAAGAAACGACACCCTGAAATCAATATTTTATTTTTAAGAAACATTTCAAGGTCACTATCAACGTTTTACTGCTGTTAAAATATTCTGAATTTCGGCTAAGATTTTATTGTTATCTTATTGATGATCAGACGCCATATCACGATCCATCATACGGGGCTCGAAGTCATGGCGTCAGAAATCAGTACATTGTATAGCCGCCCCTTGCAGTGATCAGAGCCGTACAACGCCTGACCATGGAAGCAATCAACCCTTGGATATTAACCTGTGGTATGCGTCTCCACACTTGAGCGAGCGCATTTCTCAGTTTAGTCAACGTTTGAGATTCTGACGTCGTTGACGTACACGCCCGTCTAAACAGTCACACAGGTGCTCTATAGGGGCTATATCCGATGACAACGCGGGCCACGGTATGACTTCGACGTTCTCATGTGCCAAGTAGTCCCTACAAACACACAAATGCGAGCGACATTGGGGCGTGCAGTGTCTTGCTAAAATCTGCCCCATGACGTCGGATGAATGGGCGCAAGGAAGGTCGCAGGATTATATCTCGATATCTTTGAGCGTTTAAGTTACCGTCAATAAACACCAGTTTGGTCCTGTAATGGTAGGATATGACTGCCCATATAATCACTGAATCTCCACCAAAAACAGCTCTCCTTTCAACACAGTCGTCGACGTAACGTTATCCACGTTCTCTATACACCCATATGACGTCCGTTTACTCTGCGCAGGAGAAAACGACTTTCATCGGAGAACATTACACCGTTCCACCAACGCCGACCCATATTGACATGAGCACGTGCCAAATCAAGCCGACGTCAACGATGATCTGGTGTCAGAGTTGGTCCTCTGAACGGCCGGTATGGACGTACTCCCACTGACCGTAAACGATTCCTAGTCGTTTGCGCAGTTACTCGGCGTCCATTTCGTAATGTCCCAGCAGCCGAAGTTGCAGGTTGGATGCGATTACGCCTATCCGTGCGCCTGATATACCGGTCTTCGCGGGCCGTCGTGATTTGTGGACGTCCCGATCTAGGCGCGTCCAAAACACCCCCAAAGGTGTAAATCGGTTCTATAACCGCTGAATTGTCCTTTTTGTGTCACCGAACACATTATCGGCTTGTTGTCGGGTGCTTCCAGCCTGAAAGCATTCCAACCGCCCGACCGCACTGCCCTTCATCGAGTTTCGGCATTGGTAGAACTGAACACATTGGAACGTTTCACCTGTCGTTTGCTGTGCTTAATCCTGGAGAATGTTTTATCTCACAAACGGTGACAGAAATGTATCAACTGATTGTGGACACGTAGGAAATAAGATCATGCACGGACAACTCTTTTACCACCATGTATGCAACTTTAAAGCGGTTGTGTGTTGCTAAACATTAAGCGGAGAGGTACACAATAATTTTAAAACCCATTTGATATTATTACGGGCCCAAATGCCCAAGAAATTCAGGGTTGTTATAGAGTGACGTTTCTTCTTTTGCTCAGCGTAGATGCCAAAATAGAAGTGAAGGCAATGATCAGGATTCGATGCAATTAACCCACAACTCCCATCAGAGACACCAAAGGATAGAACACAAACATGAAATAACTAGACCCAAATAGAAACACCAACAGCGGAGGCAAAAAGGACACTGTCAGTTACTTTCCCACAAAATGGCAAAATGGCTATCCAGCATTCTCTTTAACTTGAAACAAAATTAAAATACCAAGCACCTACCTATCACCGTCTTCAACTACCGATTATTTCCGAGCTACAACTCCGTTTATGTACACAATTCACCGTGATATCTATATAACGAGCATTGAAAAAAAAAAAAAAAAAACAGAGATTTTTAATATTTCCGTTATTTCTGCTTCAAAAAGAGTGCAGCAAGTTGTAAAATTGAGGGTCACTAATGAGGCCTTATTGGCCGAAACTAGCATGTCTGGCCGAGAAAAATATACACTCCATATTTTCCAGTTCTGTAGTGTATTCCTTGCTTCCAAGTGATAACCGTTTCTAGGACATGTTTGTAACAGCAGAGTACCAGAATCTATATTTTGAGACGAAGTATACAAGATAATGTGAATCCGTGTAAAATAAAAAGGGAAACGATCAGGAACTGATACATAGAGAATACCAGGTGAGTGTCTTTTGATATCAAGTTTAGCAGGCAAGGCTTCGAGAACGCTTGTAAAACCGCGAGGCTTGTCGAGCGATTCTACATGCGTTCTCGAAGCCGAGCCTGATAAACTTGATATCAAATGACACGAATCTGGTATTCTATGTATCAGTTTATCCCCTTGTCCACTCTTAAATAATAACATTTTTGGCCATTTTTTTCCAGTATTCCGGCTCACTCATAAAAGTGTAATGTCATGTTGACCTGATAAAGCTCACTTGTCCTGAGATAGCATATCTTTATCAGGTCAGCGCGTTCCAATGCAATTAATATACGGAGTGACTGATAAAATCAGATCCCAAATTCTCCCCACAATATCACTAGGGAAAAAATCGAAACATGGCGTGACGATAGTAAACATAACGGACAAGTAAACCGAGTCAGCAGCTCTTTCTCAAACAGCTGGTGACTCTGAATATCCATGTCTAACTAAAATGGGGCTATATACATAATTGGGGAAAGATTCCGAATCACCAACGTGACAAACATTAATCTGAAAGGACAAACGTAACTCAAAATGAACTATCAAAATGGGGGAAGAATCAGAAAAATCAACATCAACGTAACAACATATATGATAAGTGAAAGAATCAGAACCACCAACACAAAAACACGGCAAAACCACCGACCCGGAACGGTCAGTACAAACCGCCGGTAGGTTTAAGTTAACTTTAAGGGATCCCAACCCTCAATCCAACTATCACTATGGTTCAAACAAGTATTTCTTTGGTCCGCGTGAAGGTTTTCTAATGCATCAATGAATTAGCTCGGTAAACAAAGAAATCACAGAGTACTCACAACACATGTTGGCAGTATAAATAGAAACAATATTGTCTTCAGAAAAGAAGCAATTTTGGAGATTTGAAAACATGCACTATGTCGCACGGGTGTGATATCGTAATGCTTTTGCAGTCTTCCTCAGGGATAATTGACCCGTCAGTGCAGTGATAGTTTTGATTAATGGTTAAATAATTCTTATTTTACCATCTGCCATAACAGGTTTCCAATGAATTTGAGACGTTCGTTTTCTGTAAAGATGAATACCATCAACCTCAAGAAACTGCGGCCAATAGGATGGTAGTGGTTTTCATTACCAACTATCTGATCAATAGTCAAGGATTCGATTTGACATACAAAAAAGTTCAAAGTAAGTGATCTGTTCTAAATAAATTTATAGTTGCATCCAGTCTATTTGCAAAATTGTTAACCTTTCGACGAAACACCATTGATATCTTACAAAAAATGTGTCTCCAGATATGCGTTTCAACGCTATTTTATTATTGGCTCTTTGCGAAAATATGTTCAACGGTGTTTAATCTTTGTATTGTGAATATCAGACATCTATAAGTGTAATACTTCAGCAATGGTAGTAAATTCATGACCAGTTGTATATGTATATAGCTGTCAGCTGCGGATTATAAGGATTATCCCAATCTTTGTTAAAATAAATATCATTACAAGAAAACACGTCTATTCAAATACCTGTATATTGTTAAAATTTTATCACTAAAAATGAAAATTTTCAGATAAAAATCCTGATAGTTTTCATATTTCTGCTCAAAACAAAGATTGTGGGTACTCGTTAGAACCGCCTCGCAACCGCCTCGGCGAGGCAGTTCTAAAGAGTACCCACAATCTATGTTTTTGAGCAGAAATAAGAAAAATAATTTATACCCCTGTTAACCCCAGTTTTACTATATAAAAGTGGGGTTGAAGGGGATCAAAATTATATAGGCGTGTTCTCGTGATGGGCGTATGAAAGTACTGTTTCTTTGAAGCAAACAATACACCCAAAGCTAAAAAGGATGGGGTGTACACGTTTTCCTGCGCCAAAAATAACTAGCTTCGCCGAATTAAGCCATCAGAGATCCTCAAATAGTTTCAAAGTTCCACAATGGAATCAGTGATCACAAAGGAACAGAAAATACATGAGACACTAAGGCGAAGTGCAGGGAGACTTCTAACGACCGCCACACGGCCACGCATTCCCTTAATACAAGCTGTAAATATGTTCTGTGAAGTTCTTTTTCGGCGTAGCTGTATAAGCTGGCTTTTGACCTACATACTGATAATAGTCTCGATTGAATAAATTGTAATTTACGATTGGTTGAAAATGTGTACACTTTTGAAAAAAAGTAAATACTGCGTAAACCTGCTGCATTTTTCACATAATATTAGAAATAAGCCAATTTAAACTCAAAACGGTGTCATAAACTATACGACTTCATAGTCCATGTTTCACCGCAAATTAGTCTTAACGCTACAATATTACAAAACTTGTTTCCTTTTAAAGAAATTAGGTAAGACTGATGTGAATGCAATGATCAAGTAGGTTTTGTTCATTGGAATAATGTCACTGACTCATAAAGTGCACAAATGGAATTATTTTTATCGAAGGGAGGTATTAATAAATAAAAAGTAGGCAAGTGACAGTTAAAAAAAAAAACAAAAAAACAGCACTACTGCAATACCAATAAAATAGTTGCAATGAAATAAATCATTTTCGGCGTAGCTTTATATATTGGCTTTTGACCTTCTTATTGATTTTAGTCTCAAATGAATAAATAGCATTTATTCCGCGAAATCCAATAATGCACTATTATGCATTACTGTGATGTCATCGATTTCGGACAAACATGTGTACGAAATGCGTGTAAATGCATTATCTGACAGATGGAACCAGTATCTCTTTGGGTATTTAACCATTTTTTTTTTCATATTCAGAGGTAAAAGTTCGTATTGTGGTTTCCAGTACATTTGTTTTCGGTTTTACGGTTCTTTCAAGATTATTTGACTTATTTCCAGCCTGTGAGCGAAAACGGAGTACCCGGAGGAAAACTACCTGTCCTTCCCATCATGCAAACAAGTCCGTGAAATGAACACCCCTCTACACCCCACTTTATATGGAGAAAACTGGGGTTTACTGGGGTATACATTATATTTCTTATTTCTGCTCCCAGACATGGGTTGTAGGTACTCGTTAGAACCGCCTCAAAGAGGCGGTTCTAACGAGCACACACACCCTATGTTTGCAGCGAAAATAAGAAAAAATTCACGTTTTATCATCAGAAAAGTAGCCATTATGGAGATCTGAGAAAATGCTCTATATTGCACGGGTGTGTTTTCGTAATGCATTGCTGAACTTTGCGTCAAACATATGGTCCGAGCAAGGCTTGACCAACAGTGTTCAGAGGCTTAGTGAGTTAGCGCGCTTACCCGTTAGGCCACAAAGGCTTGGACGTTTTTTTTTTCACACCTAAAAAATTTGGGCATGCTGATCTAAGCAATCAGTGCCGACCCAGATCAGACTGCTTTTTCTCAGTTTTATCAGGGTCTTCGCCGTTTGCCATTTTATCTGCATCTTTTGGTCTTATCTTAAAGTCAGATCTGCACATGAAAAAAAAAAAAAAAAAAAAAAAAAACACTGTACATTTTTTTGTAAAAGAAAAACCTTCAGGCCTGACATTTTGAAATATTCTTATTTTTTCCCCAGAAAATAGGATTCATGCAAATTTGTCTGGATCTGAGAAAAGAAAGGATGGTTTTTATTCTTCATTGTTTTCTTCTAAACAAAACTGCTGTTGCTGCTTTGGAGTTTGTTTTATTTCTTTGTGGTTAGCCCTTTATAAAACAGATGATGTTGATGGTGATAATAATAATTATAACAGCAGTAATAATAATGCAATCAATTATCCAAAAACTTTGATTTTACAGCCGTAAACAGTCACAATGTATGAATCAATTGACCTGTGCGTATTCATCACGTTAACAATGTTTTATTTGGAAGCAAAGAATACACCAAAGAACGCCATCGCGACAATTGTCATCTGCTTTGTCGTCTGCCGGTTGCTTCAAAACTCATTTGTTTTTGCAAACAGTGTGGACCCAGATCAGATTGCTCCTCTAGGATCAGTCTGATCTGGGTCCACACCGTTTTTCCTGGATGAAAAAATGTTTTTAAAAAGTTGAGCAGATGACATAAGCAGACGACATTTTTAGATGTAGGTTTTCTCGGCATAAGGGTTAAATATGGGGTGCACAGTTTTCTGGGCCAGACTTACCAGTTTTGGCCAATTAGGCCCTCATCACTGACCCTCAAATATTTTCTTGATTTAAGTCCCTAAAATAAACAACTCCATAAACTACACTTTATACAGAGAAAACCAAGCAAGGGTTATAGGGGTATTCAATATTTTCTTATTTTTGTTCCAAAACATAAGTAGGGGGTACTCGTTAGATTTGCCTCAATGGGACAAGAATACAATTTTCACACCTCATTGAGTTTATACTGAAATAACTTCTACAAGGGAGGTAACCATTTGCCGAGTACTTCAAGCTTTAGCTTTCACAAAATAGTCATCTTAACGGCGAGGCAAGTATTGTTTTTAGCTTGGGAGAACCGAAGGCTCCTAAGGAGCTTACAGGATATGCAGTGGTCCGCGTTGTCAAGGGTTTGTAGCTGTAGATGTAGCCTGTACAGATATCAGAATCAGAATTGTTACTGGTGAGACCTCAAATGACATTCATACACCGTGACCTGTGATATGGGAAGTCACCTAAGAGATAAACTTAGCTACACCATCCTTTCTCGCCAGCTTGCTACCACAGAAGTGTGTGTCATTTATATCACCCTCAGTTTAAAAAAAAAACGAAAAAGAACAACAACAAAAAATGGACCTGGAACTTGATACTCTACATGTTTTTTTTTTTTCTAGTTTTTCCTGATTTGTCTTTTTTTTTTACAGGTTTGTCAGGATTCAGAAAGTGCGATAGCGGGGCTATAGTAAGCTTCTGACAGGTCTAGTTACCCTTGTGTAACAGAAATAGATAATAAAAGAGAGAACCTTTTATAGTCTTGAACTAATCTTTTGGAATAAGTGAGCTAAAAATAAAAGAAAAACATGCAAAAAAATAACATTTTGATAAAGGTCGTTTTTGGCAAACAGTGTTGACGCAGATGAAAGCATATTCACAGTTTTTAAATGACCTCTCGTCTGAAGCTACTGGTCTAATTACAGACGAATTGTCTGAATCATCAAATGATTGTTCAAGGTTTAGGCTACAAACAGAGTTATCTCGCTTTTTCGAAATCTCCTCTATGAGACCTGCTTGGATTTCATTGTTTTTTTGTTGTTGTTGTCCCCCCCCCCCCCCACAGAAAAGTTTCATCCGGATTGAAGGTCTTCAAATATTGTTATAACAATTCTGTTAAACCCCCACCCATTGGGACCTGAACCGAGTGGGCACATGACATTATTGTGACGTTATATCAACGTCGATACAATGTCTTGACGGTTATGCAACGTCACATCTACATCGGTGGTTGCACCGACGTTGAGTGGACGTTGCCCTAGCGTCGTGTGCCTGCTGGGGAAGAAACAGATTGGGTTGCACAGTGTTACACTTTGCTTACTCTTTATCAAAAGGTGCCTGATTGGCATGGATGTCACAAATACTCTTGATACTGT
This sequence comes from Lucinisca nassula, assembly GCA_963580285.1. Taxonomy (NCBI): domain Eukaryota; kingdom Metazoa; phylum Mollusca; class Bivalvia; order Lucinida; family Lucinidae; genus Lucinisca; species Lucinisca nassula. The sequence goes on from OY757014.1 coordinate 101,092,356, forward strand.
TTCCATACCTAATAATGTTTATATTTTAAAACCGTTATTCTTTTCAAAGTGAACAACAGATTAGTTTCAAAATTCACAATCCAGTTTCTCTTACGCCGTTTATCTTTTTAAAGATATTTCTTGTTTTCAATACGTTTACTTCAATATTCACAGATAGTACCGGACCTGATAGGTCAATTGATAATCCTCCTTAGAAAAATGTATCTAACATTTAATTTAGTAAACAAACAATTATATGGGTTTTGGGTACTCATATTAGAACCAGCATGTTCTATGTTCAGAACAAAAATAAAGGACCATAAATTGTGAACCAGTATTTATACATATAAGAAACGACACATAGTTTGTATGTGCTGAATAAACTGATTAAACCAATTTAAGACAAACTTTCTTAAAATCTAAGAAAATGAATTATATGCTGCTTGTTCCGGAAATGTCAGTCTGCTGGACTTTGTCTAATATTCGTGACTGAAAGTTAACGTAGAGTAAAATAATAACCTGTGAAAGTACTATGCTAACATTGACCTAGGCCATAAAACTCGCATTCTGTAGTGATTATCAAACACAACCTAACAAAATAGAAGTAGAGGCAATGGTCAGGAATCGATACAATCAACCCACAAATCCCATCAGAGACACCAAAGGGAAAGAAATACAAACATGAAACAACATACCCTAATAGAAACATCAATAGCGGAATGCCAAAAGGACATTTACTTTCCCACAAAATGGCCAATAGGCTATCCAAAATAGAATAATATAAGCGGCACAAACACAAAAAGACAAACAATAACAAAAATAAATCGCGACAGAAGAACCGCCTTGGAACGGTTAGCCGAAACGAATTCCACTGGGGATGGGGGGGGGGGGGGCTTACATCGATTTTACGTGGCCACAATCCTCGCCCTTACTTCCGTCGCGATTTAGACAAATACTTTGTTCAGTCCGCATGAAGGCCTCCAAACTTCAGACAACCCATAACAAAAATATACCGCGACGGTTGGTCTATTGTCCAGTTTACTTGTGATATTGTATACGATGGCCTTTCTAGCAGTTCAGGGCGGAAAATGGCTACAGGTCTCAAGATAATGCGCGTAAAATAGTTTGTAAAAGAGAATTGAATTGAAGAAGTTTAAGAAAATAGAAGTAAAGGTAATGATCAGGAATCGATACAATTAACCCACAGCGTCCATCAGTGACACCAAAGGGAAAGAAGCAAAGACATGAAATAACAAGACACTAATAGAAACATCAATAGCGGAAAGCCAAAAGGACAGCTGCTTTCCTACCAAATGGCCAAATGACTATCCAAACGCAAATATAATGGAAAAAACGCACTCAAAAGACAAACCATAACAAAAGTAAACCGCGACAGACGAACCGCCTTGGAACAGTCAGTGAACGAATTCCACTAGGTGTTGGGGGGGGGGGGGTAAATCGGTGTTAAGCAGTTACAATCTTCGCCCCTACTTCCGTCGCGATGTAGACCACATGAAGGCCTCCTTACACATCAGTGCAACATCTCCGAGAACACAAAAATCGAACAACCACAGAGATGAAACAATGGTGAGGGCTCGAGAGCAAGAAACCACTGAAATGCTTGAACAAAAGAAAACAACAGTTAGACTCCGATGGGCCCGACAAGAGACACAGCATCAGGCACCAACCAATATTTCTTAAAATTAATATATCTTTAATTCTAAGTAAAATAGAAGTGGAGGCAATGATCAGGAATCGATACAATCAACCCACAGCTCCCATCAGAGACACCAAAGGGAAAGAGACACCAAAGGGAAAGAGACACAAACATGAAACAATAGACCTTAATGGAAACACCAACAGCGGAAAGCCAAAAGGACAAGTACTATCCCACAAAATGGACAATAGGCTATCCAAAATAAAATAACATAAGTGACACAAATACCCAAAGACAAACCATAACAAAAATAAACCGCGACAGAAGAACCGCATATGAACGGTCAGCGGAAACGGTCAGACTTTACCCTGAATACGTCATAGAGTCCGAGCCCTGACCCTCCGGCGTGTAATTAAAGAGGGAAGCAAAGTTTTGTCAACCGTGATTCGGTTAACTACAGTACCATGCATGCAGTCTGTCGGTTAACATTTATGTTGTATCCAATATTTTTATATCTAAGAATGATTTTACGAAATTCGGTGCTGAAGTATTGCAAATATCTGTAAGAAGTCTGTGTGTGCAGAAATGATATTACAGGATATGTCAAAACTGTTCCGAGACTTTGCCAATAAGCAGCTTAAAGAAACATCCCATTATGGATTCAACGCTCTTAACACAGAAGTATTGCGTAAATTGGGTAGAATATCAAGGAACAAGGAATCACCAAAAGAGTATGATGCAAATCTTTTCTCTTCGATTGTGTTCGAAGACATTGAGAAACAATGCAAACTGATAATAAAAACACTGGCAATGACAGTTTAGGTGACGAGACCTTCTTTGAAGCTGGTTTTCACACCCAAATAAATGACAGTTTTACTCAGGTGAAACAAACCGCCCAATCAGAAAATGCTTTACTAGACACAACACAACGAAAATCAATCCAAGTTGAAACAAACTGCACAAACAACCTAAAGTGCTGTGGTTCATGTAAAATAAATTAGAAACATAAGCATAAAGCGGAAATACAATGCAGCTTGTGTATGGCGTGGTTTCTCGAGTAGTGCGTAGGTATTAAAAAGGTGATTCTGTAGGGATTTGGATGTGCTTAACCGGCAGCGTTGTACACGAATCTATGAAAATGAGATCAAAAGTCTCAGAAAGTAAGTCAGTCACTTGAAAGCAACAAAGAATCGAATTTTATCATCAATTAAACTAGAATCATCAATGGCCTTAATCTGACAAATAAACGTACATGACATCACAGTGTCGAAGTCCATTGAAAAAAAAAAACAACAACAACAAAAAACATCGAATGTAAATCAGCTCAAGATAAAAAAAAAATAATCATATTGCCAATAAAAGCGCTATAATATTTGAGTAACTAATGAGATATGAAAACAACCTATACCAAGGTTAATGGCAATTTACATAAACATGTGTGAAAAAAAAGTTCCACGAACTGATGAATCAAAGAAAAATAAGAAAACACTTTACCCAGAAGGATATGGTCAATCAAGTAAAAATACTAAAACAAACCAAATTCCACAAAATAGAAATAAAGGCCATGACCAGGAATCGATACAATTATCACACACAAAGCCAATCAAAGACATCAATGGGAAAGAAACACCAACATGAAACAACTTCAGCTTATGGAAAACGTCACAAGCGATAAACCAAATGGACATTTACTTTCCCACAAATGCCAAGCGGCTATCCAAAATAAAATATCAGCAATACATAATGCAAAAACGGACTATAACAATAACAAACCACAATAGAAGAACCGTCTTTGAACGGTCAGTAAAATGTTTTGTAACTGAGGGCTATAAACGATTTAACGTGTCCTTTTCCGTTCTGTCGTGGCTTACACAAACAGATAACTTATTCAGTTCACATTAAGGATTTCTAACTCATCCGAGAAGATAGAAATGAAATGCATACAGAGATGAAACTACAAGTACGACTCGACAGCATGTAATAACTGAAATGCCGGAGCAAAAGAAAACTATCGGTTTGATTCCGGTGGGTCCCATCATAGACAATGCATCAAACAAACCAAACGGCTGGTCGTACAACAGGTAAAACGTAACAAACAGAATCGGAATCACACTCTGATCACGGTGCTGCGAAAATGAACCAACAGACCAAACGAAAACTTAACCTATGACACCGCAAAACTCTTTTGATCGGGATTTCGATCATGAAAACTGAAAAAGAAAAGAAAAACAACAACAACAACAAAACAAAAACAGGTGATCTAAATCTAAATACAGCCGTAACAACAATCGATCGGCAACTTCTGACAGGAAGACCTCTTGAGCCCGAAAAATATGAAACCATTATCATCCACGTAGGTGGTAACGATGCCGATCAATCAGTAGACATTGAAGAATTCCATGAAAACTTTGAAGAGCTATTTGATACTCTTGCTGAGGACGGTATAGAACTATAACACGGCATACTATTTGGCGGGAATAAGTTAACCTCGAGCAAAAGATTGAAACTCTAAAATCTTCATATGCAGATAATGCAGCGGACATTGTTGATAACTATGGAAGTTTACCACTTTCCAATGGAGAAAAAGTAGACTCTTTCTATAACGATGATAATGCTTACACTAACAGAACAGGCACTATGATGTTGCCAAGTAATATAAAAAAAACCACCAAATTATCCGCAAAAGTAAAGTACAAAGAAAGAATACACATCGGCCTATGCTAAATTATGATGATTTCAGAATCAATTACAGGCAGTCAGGATAATGTTATATTTGCTGCGGAAGTGGAAGCCATAACACCGATGAATGCTGGTACAACGAAAGAAAGGAAATACCGACGGGTCGTATGTCTGTCTCGGGATGATGTAAACGGAGTTTTTGTTTGATTTTGTTTGATTTGAGGTTTAACGTCTCCGTCAACACTGTTCAAGTCATTTTGGAGACGTTGTTTCCAATTTAGTGGGACTTTTACCCGACACTGAGATGAAATGACATCTCAAGCCCTGTTGCACAATGGAAGCATTAGGGTTTATAAAAATTGACGGTCTGACTCGTGCGCACCGCTTTAACTGAGCAGGCTTAGATCCACTAAGCGGTTTACCAGTACTCGTGTGCGGGTCGGATTCATCTCTGCGTGGAAGCATCATGCAGCCCATATATTTCCTCAAGCCCTGTAAATGGATGTGTAGAACACAGAGATAATTTCATAAAAACATTACGCAGTGCCTGAACACTGTACATATAAGAGTAATCATGAATCTGAGCTCGAAATTCTCCCCTGAGACCTACGACCTGTTTAAACGCCTAACGATGCATATATGTTGCAACAAATTTCAGCACTAAAATAGAAATTGTTCTTCATTAACTGTAACATACCAACCTTCTTTTTATACCCCACCACACGATGGTAGTGGGGTATTATGCTTTACCTTCGATGTCTCTCGGTCCGTCCGGACCATTTCCAATCAATAACTTGATTAATTTTTATGGATTTTTTTTAAAACTTTGCATACATGTTTATACAGGGGATGGGTGGTATAGGATGTTAATGGGCATTAATCCGTTAACATCAGACAGAGTTACGGCGCATGTCAGGTACAAATAAATGGCTTTTGGGCTTTTCCGATCGATAATTTCAGCATATTTTTTGTTCGGATATTCTTCAACTTCTGTATATACATTGTTATTGGAGACGTTTGGTTTGGAATAATTAATGGGCAAAATACGTTACCATTTTGCGGAGTTAAGGCCGCTAACAATTCCCATTCCATGGTTTTGGGACACTTATTCCTTACTAAATGGAGCATGAATATCACAGATATATACATGTTTTGTTTTTGTTTGTTTGTTTGTTTGATTTGAGGTTTAACGTCCCCGTCAACACTGTAAAGGTCATTTTGGAGACGTTGCTTCAAATTTTGTGGGACTTTTACCCGACATTGAGATGAAATGACATCTCAAGCCCTGTCGCCCAATGAAACCAGTAGGATTTATTAGCATGGACCGTCCGCCTCGTGCCGCGGTTCCTGGACAGGCTTAGATCCTCTAAGCGGTTTACCAGTACTAGTGTGCGGGCCGGATTCAGCTCTGCGTGGAAGCATCAAGCAGCCCATATATTTCTTCAAGCCCCTATGGGCGGGGGCGAAATATATACATGTAGACCACTATAGAAAAAATACTACAGGTTGTTAATATACAAAACGTATTAACAAATACGTTAATATTTGACGTTAACAACACCCCCCTATTAAATGTTTGTGAAACTCATTCCTTTACTTAATGGAATATAAGGATGAAAGATCACAGATGTATATAGCACTATAAAAAAAATATGCTTAAGATTGTTAATGTGCAATTGCGTTAGCAAATACGTTTAGATTTAACGAGTAATTTCCTTTAGTAATTGCCATTAAATGGTTGCTGGGCACTTATTCCTTTACTTTATGGCATATTTTGATAAGACTCTTCAAATTCTGTATATACATTGGTATTCGGATGTGATGTAAGGGATTGTTAATGGGCAAAATACGCTAACATTTGACGGTAATATGGACGCTAACATATCCCATTAAAAAGTATTGGACACGTATTGCTTTACTTAACGGAATATATAGATGAAACTTCAAAGATACATAAACCCTAAAAGGAAGCATGTTTGGGAGTGTTAATGGGCAAAATGCGTCAAGATATTTTTTCAGAGTTATGGCCGTTAAAAATTATCTTTAAATGCTATTAGGACTCTTATTCCTTTACTAATTGCACTATATGGGTGAAAGTTCACAGATATATAGACTATTAACGGAAGCGTGTTTGGGATTGTTAATGGGCAAAATACATTAACATTTGACAGAGTTAAATGGGTCGTAGACTCTTTTTGTATCACTTTATGGAATTTTTGGATGGAACTTCACAGATAAAGGAAGCACGTTTGGGAATGTTAATGGGCAAAATGCGTTAACATTTGACAGAGTTATGGCCGTTGACAATTCCTATTCAATGTTTCTGGACGTTTTCTACTTTACCAAATGAAATATGTGGATGAAACTTCACAGATAAATAGACCACTTCGGATTGTTAATTTGCAAAGTGCGTTAACATCTGACAAAGTTATGGTCATTAAGAATTCACATTAAATGGTCTTTGGACGATTCTTCCTTAACCAAATGGAATAAACTTCACAAATATATGGGCCACTACAGAAATAATAAAATGGCCAAGGACCACACGTCTGACGATCCTTGATCTTGAGTGATCTGCCCTGAATGGATGTGAAAATTGTTTTTTATTTTTATCTTTTTCTCGTTTGCTGTGTTAAATATCTTGATGAACTTTTACAGATGTATTGAACATTAAAGTAAGTATATTATGGCCAAGGACAGTCACTCTGGCGATTCTGTTTCTTGTGTTATTTGCTCTTGATGTGTGTTAAAATGGTTTTCGCAGTGTACGATCCATAAGTCGAGGTTTGTCTGACCTTATATTTCATTCAAAAGGTGTACATATCACAAACCCTAACATTCGACACTTGCTGTCTAACCTAGATTAACTGCGACTAATAGTATCGTTTGAAAATGGTCCCAGCATTCTTGGGCTGTGCAAATCATTCTCAGACATGCATATTGCAGATAGTTAACTTCCATGTCGGGACTGTGCTAACATAAAGACAGGTGCTGCACCTTTAGTAAAGCCTGTGAGAATATTATCTTATACTACAAAACATAATAAATTGTCGACGTATGCCAGGGCTGAAGATTTCTAATATCGGAACCCCCTGGTATGAGATCACTTCCCCCTAATTCTTAACATTTCCTATTGTGAACTTTCCACTGCCCACTCAATATGTCAGCCGACTGGATAGACCTATTATTTGAAGCGGAATTATCCCTTGCATAAACAAATGATTTTAACTAATTATTAATTGACTATCCCGTATTGTTTGAACGTCATCTGTATTAACAGAGGTCAAAAAATCAATAATCATGTTTTTAATGGTGTCAATTAATAAAATTGTCATTAATCAAGTAATTTCGTATTGTCCCAGTTACAGGTCCTCGGTCAGCTGTATTGGCCTTGGCCTACGGCCTCGGGCCAATACAGCAGCCCTCGGACCTGCAACTGGGCCAATACGAAATTACTTGATTAATAACATCATATTATCATGGAAGATTTTAATATCAACTATTCAATTTGTTTTAGTAAAACAAGGGCACCGCAAGCAGCACCATGTTCGTCTGTTTTTGCATATCACAGAGACAAATCAGTCAAATTGCATGATAGAGTTATGGAACTTCGTCAAAATATACCGTATTCACCCTAATTACCACACCGTGCGCTTAGGAAAAGGGATATAATTCATCCATAATATAATGTTAATAATCAAGTAATTTCGTATTGGCCCAGATACAGGTCCGAGGTCTGCTGTATTGGCACGAGGCCGAAGGCCGAGGCCAATACAGCTGACCTCGGGCCTGTAACTGGGCCAATACGAAATTACTTGATTAATGACAATTTTATTAATTGACGCAATTAAAAACATGATTTATGATTTTTGAATATTGGTTGACCTTGTGTAATATAGGATAATCAATTAATAATCAACAATATAGTTGTGGCCCTTAGTCAGAGTGTAGCTCTTGTCATGATGATTATGTGTATGAAGTCTCATAAAGGTGGGACAATTTTTGAAAAAAATGGTCAAGGTTAAGGTTAGGGTTATTTTTTGTAAAATAGGTCGAACTTCAAAGTCACAAGTTAAATGAGACTGAAAAAGTGTTTCAGAAAACAATCGGAAAAGGGGAGGTAATTCAGTCATAATCAACAATATAGTTATTGCCCTTTGTCAGATTGTAGCTCTTTTCATGGTGAGTATGTGTATGAAGTTTCTTATAGGTAGGCCAAACATTTTTGGAAATATGGTCAAGGGTAAGGTTATGGCTTTTTTTGTAAAATAGGTCGAAGTTCAAAGGTAATGGTCACAAGATAAAATGGTTGGTATCACTGAAAGGGTCTTGTCCCAATGAACATCCATGTGAAGATTAAAGGCTCTGTTATAAATAGTATTTGAATGAGAAAAATGTGTTACAGAAAAAAATCGGAAAAGGGGAGATAATTCAGTCATAATCACCAATATAGTTTTGGCTCTTGGTCAGAATGTAGGTCTTGTCATGGTGAGTACCTTTATGAAGTTTCATGAGGCTAGGTCTAATGCTTTTGACTTTATAGCCAAGGTTAAGTTTTTTTGGAACAACTACAACTGCAGTAAAATTCCGCTATTAAGACCACCTTAATTTAAGACTTGATCTGCTTATAAAAGCTTATTGAGAAGGTTCCAATCATTCACCCTTTTGACAAGCCTCGCGATTCTCCAAGCGTTCTCAAAGCCTTGCCTGATAAATTCGATATCAAATGACACGGACCTGGTAGTCTCTATTTCTACACCCATTGTCTCCGATTAAGGGACGACCTATGGGAATGTTCAAAAGTGGAGCAGAAATAAGAAAAATAATGAATGCCCCCGTAAACCCCAGTTTTCTCTATATAAAGTGGGGTTTAGTGGGGTGTTCATTTCACGGAGTTGTAAATGTGATGTAAGGATCCATGAGAACATTCCGATAACACACCCGCGCAACACAGTGCATTTTTTTATATTTCTAAAATGTCTACTTTTCTGATGAAAATCCGCGATATTTGAACAGTCCCAAAGGTGGTCTTCAAATTGGAATTTTCATGTACAACGACGCCAACGCAGACGCTTGAGTGATGACAATAGCGCGAAAGGTTTTCTTCGAAAAACAGACGAGCTAATGGCACCAGTTCATAGCGGATCCTGCGTAAGTGTACATGCATTATAAAACTTATTCATTACGATAACTCGCCCGTACGACATAGTTCATTTTTTACATATCCAAAATGGCTGCTTTTCTGATGAAAATCCTTAATATTTTTCTTATAAATGCTCAAAACATAGAATGTGGATGCTCGTTAGAACCGCCTCATTTAGGCGAATCTAACGAGTACCCACAACCTATGTCTTGGAGCAGAAATAAGAAAAATAATGAATGCCCCCGTAAACCCCAGTTCTCTCTATATAAAGTGGGGTTTAGAGGGGTGATCATTTCACGGACTTGTAAATGTGATGTAAGGATTCATGAGAACATTCCGATAACACACCCGCGCAACACAGTGCATTTTTTTATATTTCTAAAATGTCTACTTTTCTGATGAAAATCCGCGATATTTGACTTATTTATACTGCTTACATAGGTTGTGGGTGCTCGTTCGAACCGCTTCAATGAGTCGGGTTGTGGGTGCTCGTTAGAATCGCTTCAATTTGACTGTTCTAACGAGTACCCACAACTTATATCTTGGAGCAGAAATAAGAAAAAAAAATGTATGCCCCGTAAACCCCGGTTTTCAGACTCCATGACGGTTTTAGCTATTTATTAGTTGGTCGGAGCCGGAAATTATATGTCTGTTGCTTGGTCAAACGGGGTTCAACTGTTCGTTTTCTTTTTATCCAGTTTCTGTGGCGTTTTACTGTCGAGTCCTCATACTTGTGTCAACTTGGATTTAATTGTGAGTTCTTTGTTTACCGAGTTGTTTCAATGATGAGTTAGAAAAAGTAGAAGTGATGGCAATTATCTAATGCGGACCAAACAACCTTCACGCGGACCAAACAAATACTTGGTTGAACCTATGTGGAAGTGAGGTGAGGGTTGGGATCCTGTAAAGTTTGGCCTGTTTGGGAAAGGGCTACTGACTCGGTTTAACTGGTATCTGCTTTTATACGGTTTTCACTCTATTTTTCGACTTCTTTCCTAGTGATATTATGGGAAGAATTTGGGATATGATTGTATCAGTTCCTGGTCATTTCTTTTTTTAATTATCTATATAAAGTGGGGTGTAGGCGGGTGTTCATTTCACAGACTTGTTCACCTGATGAAATGCTAGGCGTCGCCGAGCATTTTATCCCTTTTCCCCAAACGCGTTTAATAAATACAATAATACATAAGCATACTTGCAAGATTCTATTTATCATATGACATTTAAAAAATGTTCACAATGTTTCTTAAAAAAACTTCCATTTGTTTTTTGTTTGTTTGATTTGAGGTTTAACGTCCCCGTCAACACTGTTAATGTCATTTTGGAGACGTTACTTCCCATTTTGTACGACTTTTACCCGAATTTGAGATGAAATGACATCTCAAGCCTTTCGGCCCAATGAAACCAATAGGGTTTATAAGCATGGACGGGCCGACTCGCACCGCTTTGCCTGGGCAGGCTGAGATCCTCTAAACGGTTTACCAGTACTCGTGTGCGGGTCGGTTTCAGCTCTGCGTGGAAGCATTATACAGCCCCTCTATTTCTTCAAGCCCCGGTTATTTGATCTTTAACCAAAACATCTTGACAAACCCGTTTAACCCAAAACTTAATTATGATGACACATCCGTGCGCAATAGTGCATTTTTTCACATCTCCAAAATGGCTACTTTTCTGAAGATAATCCGTGATACTTTTCTTATTTATACTGCAAAAATAGGTTGTAGGTGCTCGATAGAATCGCCTCATTATTCTATCGAGTACCACAACATATGTTTTGGAGCAGAAATAAGAAAAATGTCGATGAGGCGATTCTATTGAGTACACAAAATGACATTTATAATACAGAACACCTAAAAGATATCCACAATTATCTCCATTATGCCTCTTTGTATGGCACTAATAGTATCTCTACCGCTGTCTCGAACAAATTTTCATGGTCCCGAAGTGGTTCGAGCCATCGAAATTCGAATGGAGTTTATAAAATAGTAGTGAAGGCATTGATGAGAAATTGATTGAATCACCCCACAACTCCCATCTGAAACTCCAAATGGGAAGAAACACGAACATGAAATAACTATTAGTAAACGCTAATGAGAAAGCCACAAGAACAGTTACTTTCCCACAACATGGCCAAATGGTCATCCAAAATAAAAAATGTAAGCAAAGGGAACTATAACAATATCAATAAACGATTTATAATCCATTAAAATTACAAAAAAAGTTGGTTTATTTATTAAAACTGCACTCAGGCGTGCACCTAAACAGAAGTGGAGGCAATGATCATGAATCGATACAATTAACTCACAGCTCCCACCAGAGACACCAAAAGGAAAGAAACACAAACATGAAACAACAGACCCTAATGGAAACATCAATAGCGGAAAACAAAAAGGACAGTTACTTTCCCACAGAATGGCCATTAGGCTATCCAAAATAAAACAACATAAGCGACACAAACACCCAAAGACAAACCATAACAAAAATAAACCGCGACAGAAGAACCGCCTTGGAACGGTCAGCGGAAACGAATTCCACTTGTGTTAGTTGTGTGTGTGTGTGTGTGGGGGGGGGGGGCTTACATCGATTTTACGTGGCCACAATCCTCGCCCTTACTTCCGTCGCGATTAAGACAAATAACTTGTTCAGTCCGCATGAAGGCCTCCTAACTCATCTGTGCAGCGTCTTCGTGAACACCAAAATTAAACAACCACAGAGATAAAACAACGGTGAGGACTCGACAGCAAGAAACCACTGAAATGCTGGAGCAAAAGAAAACCAACAGTTAGACTCCGATGGGCCCAACCAGAGACAGAGCATCAGGTTCCAACCAACATAAGCATTTACGCTGGCCAGTAGTTCCTGAGAAAACTGTGAAACAAATTTGCGTCCAATTTCTCAATATGTGGAATTTTGAATCTGTACTTTAAGTTTGTTTTTACATTTTCATTAGGTGCTCTTTACTGAGCAAACACAAAAAAACTTCACTTTCGTAGCAAACGAAATCATTAAACAGGCAGTTTGTTTTTTCAGAAAAGATGAAAAGAAGATAATAAAGGACACATTGAGATTAATAGCTTAGATCAACAAATCACGGTACGAAACGAGTTGTGGGTTAGCAGCAGGGAGGGTGAATACACCAGGTGTTTCGGCCGTGGAGGGCCCATTCGGCAAATTAGGGCTCCCAGCTTAGGAGAGCGCATTTTTTCCCCACTCTACCAGGATTTTGTGCTACTTTTTCAGCATGCGCACACAGGTAGGGACACCCAGCATGCGCACACCAGACACAGGTAGGGATACCCAGCATGCACACAGAAAGGGACGCCTATAGTATGCACGCACAGAATGGGACAGGGTAGGGACACCCAGCCATACACACAGATAGGGACAGGGTATGGACACCAAGCATGCACACACAGGTAGGGACAGGGTAGGGACATCCTACTAGAGAAGTGGAGACGCAAAAGCATTGCAATGCCTGGAAAAACACAACTGTCCGAGGAAGCTATTCGGCATATTGCTTCGGGCGAGATTGGTATACGGGCAGCCAAGTCAAGATATAGAATAGGAGAACGACGGGTTCTCCGTATTCGGAAATGCTTGGAGAACGAGGAAGCCAAGGACGACGCAGAGCAAGCGCGAGCCGAAGCCAAGGACGACGCAGAGCAAGCACGAGCCGAAGCAAAGGACGGCGGAGAGCAAGCACAAGCCGAATCCAAGCGCACCAAGGACGAGACAGAGCAAGCACAATGGCGGCAAGAGGAGCTGGAGAAAGAGAACGCCAAAATGCGCAACATCGCACTGGGGAATGTGGGACTGCAGGAAGCTTGCAAAGAAAGACTGCGGCGGAGGTTAGTGGAGGCCGAGAACGCAAAACTGCGAGAAGACCTTGCGGAAGCCCGGAAAGAAAGAGGGAGGCGGGAGGAGCAGCTGGAGGTCGAGAACGCAAAACTGCGAGAAGACCTTGCGCGCGCAGCCCTCCTGCGGGGAAGGACAAAGCACCGCAAGAAGGGGAAGAGGGCATCGTGCCGGAAAAGTCGCAGCAGGATCTCGTCGAGGTCGACGAAGGAGAGCGTATTTTTCCCCTGCAGCGGTTGTCTATCGGACAGATCGGTAGTGTAGACAAGCACACACTACCCAGGTAGATCGAAATTTAGAATTAGACAATTGGTAGTGCAAATCATCGAGAACACCGTCGATAGTGTAGACATATCGCATACTACAATAGAAACAATGGAAGTTGTAGAACGAACCTCTCGAGAGATGGGGCTCTTTTCCGAGAAATCTGTGGCAACCAACCTTCTCCTGGAAAACGCATTCGAGAGCAACCTTGTTCTCGACCTCTCGGAGGTGGACTACTTGGAGGGGCACTCGGGGAGGACGAGGGAGCACCCCCTCGAAGGCCTCCCAATCTTCGTGGACGATGTGTTTGTGTACGGATACCTACGTAGGAAGGATTGCGTGTCCAGGGCCGGCAGAGCCTCGTGCACGACCGGGGAAGGTAGGTCGGCGCAGGTGGTCGTGGCCTCCATTTCTTGGAGCATTCGGGAGGCTCTGGACGGCGAGAAGCACATGCAGACGAATATTGTGCACACGATCGCAACTCGGTCCGACGCACGCAGCAGCACGATTTTGGCCACGATGGAAAGAATAGAGGCGGATACCGACAGGCTCCAGGAGAAAAGGTGGAAGGAGCTGCACGGGGAGGACCCATTCGCGATCTTCGTGGCGAATGTGGATGTTTCCGAGGTGGAGATAGACAGCCTACAGGCAAGGCTTCCAAAGCTCCAGAAACTGCTTCTGGGGAAAGGCTACGGCCTCTATTCGATCGACTACATCCAGGATTTCTCCGGGACGTTGGACCGACAAGCTCTCGTGGCCCACCTGGAAAAGCTCGGGTAATGGATACAAGAAGATCCCAACGGCGCCCTCGCGAATAGGGATGCCCCGACGGTGCCGGACAACACCAAGTCCGTGGGGAACCATGTCTGCACCTGGATAGGAACGGGCGCGAGCGGGTACACGGTTCGAACCAAGCTCTATAACAAGGTCGTCTCCAACTTCGAGGCCGCGGAGGTTCGGGAGCACATGGGTGGCCATCTCGCCGACTATGTGGACTGTCCGAACGAGCACCTGCGGAGGACTTTCTCGCACACGGATGTGCAAGAAAGAGGATGCACGAGGATCGAGGTATCCCTCTATGCGTGCAGGGGCAGGGATCTTTCCACGGACACGGCAAAAGAGGAGGCGCTTGGCGTCGTGTCTCCGGAGGAAGAAAATCTGTTTGTCGTACAGGCGCCTCCCAGGTTGTGGACAAACCCGGCCGGCAGTCTGGATAGGTGCCATGTCCTAGCCGACAGACCCCAAGGGACAATGTTCGTGGCCTGGTATGCGCACACCGGGACTGGTAGGATGGCCGGCATGCGGATACGCCCCACGCCACAAAACGTGGACAACGATGGCAGCTGGGAGAGGGCTGTGGAATGGGCCGTGGCAGACTTTAGATTCCGGGATTGCCCGATATTTTGGGCGGATATACTGGAAACCAGGCAAGGTGCGCGGGGGACGGCAATGATTCTATCCTACTCTCTCCGCTTCGCTGCTACACCAAAGACGCTGGCTCCGCCAGATCCTGGCCGCCTGCAAGAAACCGACAGCCCTGCACCCAAACGGGCCGGATCCATCCAGTCTTCTTCCACCGACCGACAAGGTGTCCTGGGTGTTGAGGGAAAAGAAGACCCATCGGATCGGTGCGGAGTCCGTGGACGACCTCGACGTGCGCCTGCTGCGACTTTTACGGCACTATGCCTTCTTCCCCTTCTTCTGGTGCTTTGTCCTTCCCCGCAGGAGGGCCGCGCGTGCAAGGTCTTCTCGCAGTTTTGCGTTCTCGAGCTGCTCCTCCCGCCTCCCTCTTTCTTTTCGGGCTTCCGTAAGGTCTTCTCGCAGTTTTGCGTTCTCAGCTACCACTTCCCTCAGCCGCAGTCTTTCCTTCCAAGCTTCCGGCAGTCCCACATTCCCCAGTGCGATGTTGCGTATCTTGGCCTTCCCCTTCTCCAGCTCCTCTCGCCGCCATTGTGCTTGCTCTGCCTCGTCCTTGGTGCGCTTGTATTCGGCTTGTGCTTGCTCTGCACCGTCCTTGGCTTCGGCTCGTGCTTGCTCTGCGTCGTCCTTGGCTTCGGCTCGCGCTTGCTCTGCGTCGTCCTTGGCTTCCTCGTTCTCCAAGCCTTTCCGAATACGGAGAATCCGTCGTTCTCCTATCCCATATCTCGACTTCGCTGCCCGTATACCGATCTCGCCCGAAGCGTTATGCCGAATAGCTTCCTCGGACAGTTGTGTTTTCCCAGGCATTACAATGCTTTGCATCTCCACTTCTCTAGTGGGATGTCTCTACCCTGTACCTACCTGTGTGTGCATCCTGGGTGTCCATACCCTGTCCCTATCTGGGTGTATGGCTGGGTGTCCCTACCCTGTCCCTTTCTGTGCGTGTGTACTATAGGCATCCCTATCTGTGTGCATTCTGGGTATCCCTACTTGTGTCTGGTGTGCGCATGCTGGGTGTCCCTACCTGTGTGCGCATGCTGAAAAAGTAGCTCAAAATACTAGTAGAGTGGGGGAAAATGCGCTCTCCTAAACTGGGATCCCTAATTGGCCGAATGGGCCCTCCACGGCCGAAACACCTGGTGTATTCACCCTCCCTGATGCTGGGTTCCATACCCTTTGCGACTATATTAATTCAATTTGTATTCTTATTACCAACTAAATCAAAGACATTTTTCTATCATACAAACTATATGCATAAAATTCATATTTTGATACTATCATACATGAAAAAAAAAAAATAATTGAGTTCGGGATCGGGTTTTGAATTGTGGGTTTTATACTATAAAATTTAGTAAAGGGTTTGGAAATTTTACAATCTCAAATCAAAATCATCGCGTTTATCATATTTTTTGCAGGTAGCACACCCATCTACAATAGATAGATGTAAGTCGAAAAACGGGGCCTCGCTATCTGAAGAATCTGCTTAATATAACTAAAGTTCTGGGGTAGGGGTGGTAAATTTGACTGATCAAACCATCGAAATAAGTATGTCAATACTTAATAAATGATCCAGATATCTAGAAGTCGAGCTAAAGGCTTCAAAGATTTCAGATTGGTTTTCAACGGAAAGGGACGTCATGAAGTCTCTGTGGCGATTTACTTATGTTGTTGTTTGTTACTTACTGTGTGTATCACTTGTGTCTTTTGGTTTTGGATGGCCATATGGCCATTTTGTGGGAAAGTAACTGTCCTTATGGCCTTCCTTTGTTTGGGTTTCCATTATGGTCTGGTCGCTTATTGTTTGTATTTCTTTCCCTTTGGTGTCTTTTATGGGTGGAGTAAGTTAATTGTATCAATTCCTGATCTTTGTTTTACTTCTACTTTCTATCATAACAAAACAAGGACAGATCAGCCCTTATAGGAGTGCGCAATTAGTACCCATTGGAACACCCACAATTTGTCTTAATAACTTAGTACCAAATCTTATGTAGAGGCCTCCGTGGTGTAGTGGTTATGCTACTCGCTTTGTTAACCAGGGGTCGCAGGATCGATCCCGGGCTTCTCAAGACTTTCAGATGTTTCTTTCAAACGAGGTTCCGTCTCCGTATGACTGTTAGTGAGACGTAAAATTAAACACTCACTCACTCACTATATTTTATGTAAATATTTTCAAGTAGAAAAGTGAGAGCTTCACACACTTTCTAAAATTTTGATATGACCATAAAGTATAATTGTTATGCTCTTGAGAAGTGAAAAAAAACCTTTTCTTACATTAAAAAGCAAGATAGAGGGAATCTTCCCTATGAAATGTCCATTCAATAATAATTATTAAGTTTTTCTTTAAATTTATAAAAACTGGATAATGAGGAAGTGTAGTGTAAAGGGTCGAAAAATCATAAGTAGACAGACTTGATGCGTGAAAACGTCTGGATTTCAATTTATTTAAACAAACCTATTTCGGTTGTTGGGCGAGGCAAAGGTGGCGTGTATCTTGCGTTACTGGGGCGTCAAACTTACAGATGGCTTACAGTTGGACAATGCCTTCTGTTCTTGTAGCAGGTAAAGGTAGAGGGGGAATGTTGCTATTTCTTCTGTCTCTGCACTTCCAATTTTTTTGAATAAAATTTCCTAATTCTTCACTGTCCCTCACTTTCATCACCTCTAATATGTCTTCTATCTCTTTTCTCCCATTCTCTGGGGAATGACACAAAATGGCCCATAAGCGTTGACGTGTGGTTAAACTCAAAACAATCAATCAATCTAATGAACAATATTATTTATTTTGCTAATATTTCTACCAAGCTTAACGCATAAGCCTAGTTGCTATTTATTATATAATAGTACAACATGCGATGTTACGTTCCTTTTTGCACATCCTAAAATCATAAAAGGCACATGATAAATCTGGATATTGTCGACATAGTTGAGAGAAGAGAAGTTGAACCCACCCGTTGTACAACTCTGACAGAAACGCGTATTGTATTTAGAAGGCTTTAACTTGTAAATTACTGATCTGTGTTTATATAAGATTTATTTCCATTGAAAGCAGTAATATGCATGCGCTCGGATAGAATAATCCCATGTGCCAAACCATTGTAATCGTACATTTCTTATCTATGTAAACAAAAGTGATTGATAAAATAACTGTAACAGAAAAAAGCACTGCAATAATTTGTTTAATTCAGTATTTAGTTGTGTATAGCTTACATGTATAGCTATTGTTGACCAGTTTGGTTTGAAATTAATGAAATGCTATAATGAAACTATTGTAGAAGCATCCACGGTCAATTTTGAACCCCACTTGCATATGCAGGTCTCCGTGATGAGAGCACGGGTACTAGGACTTTTTGCAATAGCCGGAATTGGCTTGTCTATTAGTCACCCATCCTGGCTCACTTTAGATGCCTGTTCAAAATTCAAAAATTTCATGCGTTATCACCCTTTAACAAGCATTGTGACCGAAGGCGTTTTCTTTGCCATGTCAGGGGTGGAGGCAGAGAATAATGGAAGCCAGAACTGATAATGTATGTTAGCTTTTTCCTCGGCCAGACATTCGAAAACAGGGTTGTGCTCTGATACATTTGGCAGTCGAAATTAGCAACACGTCATCACATACTAGAGCCCGTCTTTGGTCTGATTCCTGCACTCAAAATTCTTAAATCGCTACAGAACTGTGTTTCTTAGGACAAAACGCTGTTCCTTGGGTGCGATTTGTGCCTTCCTCCGATTACGAATTCAGTATATTCCCATTGGTCAGCTGACACCTGTCGAATTGACAAGTGCCAGCACATTGGAGGCCCTGGGAAGAGCAGTTCATAAACTAATCCCATTTAGCGAGATGGGGATAGCCCCTATGTGCTTTCAGCGCCCGGTTACCTTACAAAATCTATCAAGTCAAGTCAAGTCAAGCATCCACGGTGTAGTGGTTACGCTACTCGCCTTGTAAACCATAGGTCGCAGGATCGATCCCGGGCTTCTATGACCTCTATGTTTACCCTCTGTATAGATAAATAATTACAGTTTCACTCGTTATCTAAAACACTGATATCTAAAACAACTGTCTAAGTCAAATTAAATTTTATCCAGTGTTGTTTTAGTTTTGCCATAAGTTCATTAGATTTCAAGTAAAGTAAATCAAAGCATGAGCACGTAGCGGAAGTTGTCTTCTAACAACTGACGGACAAACTGTGATCTGATTCTAACACCCTGACAGTTGGATATAATGTTGTTGTTTCCTTCCCATGCGATTGTTAGAAGAAATCCCGCCAAAAGTTTTGAATGTAGCATATGTTTTGTAACATTTTCGGAGAGAGAAAATGAGGTTTCACCGTCAAACGTCAAATAATTTACGAGGAACGTCATGAAACGGCGGCTTTTCACGTCACCCTCTTCCACCAAGTCATTAATTGTAGAATCTTAGTTTCCTCTCATTGCCTATATAAGTGCGGTATGTTAGAAGTACTGATTAATGTATTGGACCAGGTCATGCGAAAGCATTTCGAAGCCTATACAAATACATTACCGCCGAAAAAAAATGAAAACTTTAAGGTGAAAAATTGTGATATTATTCTTATTTCTGCTTAAAACATAGATTGTGGATACTCGTAAGAACCGCCGCAGCGAGGCAAGAAACAAGAAAAATAATTTATACCCCTGCAAACCCCAGTTTTACCATATTAAAGTGGGGTTCATGGGGGTCAAATTATACCGGCGTGTTTTCGTGATGGTATCCCTTAAAAATTAATGTGTTCCTTCGAAGCTAAGAGGTTTCAGGCTACATACATACACCTGAAGATATAAATACATTTCTTATCTGATTGTCCTGTCTCTGTACATGGGGGAGGGGTTGGTTTTGCGACAATTTTTAAAATAATTACACTTATTTCGAGCCGATCGTTAATCATAGTAGGGCCAAAATCGGAATAGCAAGAGAAAACCCACATGTTCTTTCAATGCAGAACTCACATGTAACTCGAGCGAGGCTCGAACCAAAACGGTGAGAGGCCTAACTATTTTGAGTCAGCGCTCTTATCCATCAGAGGCCCGTTATCAGTGTACATGGTTTAATGCTGTACATGGTTTGGTGAAATGACCTTGATCAATTACTCTGTTTCCAATTATTTTTATGTCTCTTATTCTTGTTGTTATGCGTTCCCTTACTTCTCCGTGATGCTTGTTTTCCGTATCTACTTCACCGTGGTTCCTCACGTATGTTACCACGCATTACCAATATTGTTTCTTGCAAATTAATTACAGATGCGAAAGGCTATTTTACGTATGCTCAGTGAAGAAAACTGAAACTTCAAAACTGCAAAGCATATCAAACGCGTTACGAAAATGTAGCCCCAAATACCTAGACGGTGTGCAATAACTGCATACCCAGTTTTGCCCCCTCCATGTAACCGCATCACGGCAGGTTGTTGGTTTGGCTTTATAGCGGCCCTAAACTTCGAAATATGATTTTGGTCGATAAAGGTTCTTTTTCTCATTTCAGGACCCGTAAGCTGTTTGCGTCAGTTACTCCTGCATCAATATGATGGTAATAATTCTGTAACAAATAATGGACATATTTGTCAGTCATGGGCCGCTCAAGTACCTCATGAACATACTGAAAATCAGGACATCCTGTTTCCTTTTGATGGATCCGTGGCCGACGCTGCGAATTTCTGTCGTGATATATGGAGAGACGGCAAACCTTGGTGTTACACATCTGACCCTGATATACGTTGGGGATACTGTACTTACGTGATTTGTCCGGGTAAGTTTATAAGAATCTTATATAGGCGTGGGGGTGGATGGAAAACTCCGTCCCGAGGGTCACTGCCCGGCATCACGAGGCTTGCCGAATGATGCCGAACAGTGATCCCGAGGGACGGATTTTTCTATCCACCCCTCACACCCATATATGATTCTTTTTCTTGCATTTCTATTTCCTAGCGCGGATTTTTAATGCTTCATTCACTTCGGTTACCGACGTCCGCCATATTGTGATGACACTATAGGAATGTTTAGTGACGTCACGTAACGTGCTGTGACGTCAACATTAACGGCGGCGCATACGAGGTCATAATCAACCAGTGCATTTATCAAACACGCGATTATAATCGATTTTTGGTCGGAACTCAAGGGTCAAAACACAAATTTCTATCCCAGGATAAAATCATGGATTTTCTTTTCTGGTGTGCAAGAATGCCAACCCACTTCCTATATCTTGGAGCAGAAGTAAGAAAAATAATGTATACCCCGGTAAACCCCAGTTTCCTCTATATAAAGTGGGGTTTTGGGGGGTCTTCATTTCACGGACTTTTTCACGTGATGATATTGCCCATGATGATGATGAGGCGGTTCTAACGAGTGCCCACAATCTATATTTTGAGCATAAAAAAGAAAACTATCATAATTTTTCACCTAAAAGTTGTCGTGTTTTTTGGCGGTAAATTTTATTATAACAATGCCTTTGTATAGGCGTGTTTTTGTAATGATTTGACGAGGAAGAATAGCTGACAACAAATCAAAGCTGACAACAAATGATAAAATCTTTTATCATACATTATACTTAGTTTTTGAATATGCGATACGAACGTGACACCAATGCACGTATCACGCTTGCACGTGCTGCCATATCGCATGGGCTTTATCATAGCCCAAAAATCCATATCACAACCCTTTATCGCACCCCTAAGCCTTTATCATACCTCTGATGTCACCCTGTTCGGAACACGCGGCGTTCTTCTTTTTGCGGTATTTCGCATTTTGTTGTTCAGGACGCCATTTGCAATTTGCAATATTTTCGTCTGTTCGAACTGTTAGGCCAAAAAAAAAACAACAACAAGAACATGGGGTTTATTTTGAACATTCTCGATCCATATCAGCCCTCGGGCCTCGAGGGGCTTCGCCATATCAGCCCTCGACACATATCAGCTCCCGGGCTTTCGGCCCTCGGGCTGATATTGGAGTCTCGGGCTGATAAGGGTATGATATGAAAAATGCCATATGATAATCTCTATTGAGCTTCACTGGAACCTTCGATAATTAAAATTCCTGGCATTATGGAAGGACTTTTTCATCATGTGAATAATTCCGTGAAATAAAGACCCCATAAACCCCACTTAATATCGAGAAAACTGGGTTTACAGGGATAAACAACATTATTTTCCTTATTTCTGCTCCAAGACATAGGTTGTGGGTACCCGTTAGAACCGCCTCATTGAGGCGGATCTAACGAGCAGCCTAGAACCGCCTCATTAAGGCGGTTGAAACAAGCACCCAAAACCTATATTTGGAGTATAAATAAGAAAAAATATCACAAAATGTTATCAGAAAAAAATGCCTTTTTGGGGGGTTTGAAAAATGTACTATATCACACGGATGAGTTATCATAATTTAGTACAATTTTGCCGGCTACTGAAAAACGCATGGAGGCTCTTTCATCAAATATACCCTTTGCTTATGTCACAATCCACTGCAAAACGCACAAGTACATCACTTTGGAAACAGATTACATTACGATACCACACACATACGTCATTGTGCATTTTCTATATCTCCAAAACGGTAAATTTTCCGAAGAAAATTTGTGAGATTATTCTTATTTATACTCAAAATATAGGTTGTGGGTACTCGTTAGAACCGCCTCATTGAGGCGGTTCCAACGAGTACCCACAACCTATGTCTTGGAGCAGAAATAAGAAAAATAACGTTTACTCCCGTAAACCCAAGTTTTTTCTATATAAAGTGGGGTTTAAAACGGTGTTTATTTCACGGACTTGTTCACGTGATGACCAAAAGCTTAACTTCGAAATTTGCATACATGTAGAAAAATGTAATTTTCAATCCAAATTGTGGTGACTTATGGAAACACAGGTGTGCATTCTAAAGTAGTACCTCTCTTGAATCAAAAGACATAATATGAAAACAGTTTACGGAAGAATAAAACAAACAAATGCTAACCAAAAAGAAAAATAGACGTGAAGGCAATGATCAGGAATCGATACAATTTACCCACATTGGGCATTTACACCAAAGAGAATGAACCACGAACAAGAAATAAATAGACGTTACTTTCCCACAAAATGGCCAACTCGCTATCCAAACAAAATAATATAAGCGAAACACACATTAAAGAAAAACCATATATAAAAAAAAAACGCGACAGAAGAACCGCCTTGGAACGGTCAGTGAAACGAATTCCAGTGGGGGGGGGGGGGGGGGGGGCTTAAATCGATTTTATGCAGCTGCGATCCTCGCCCTTACTCCCTCCGCGATTTAGACAAATAATATGTTCAGTCCACATGGAGGCCTCCTAACTCATCAGTGCAACTTATCCTCCGATAACACCAAAGATCAAACAACCACAGAAACCTGAAATAAATGAAGTTCCAAAGAAAAGGCAATTTTCCCCAAAACTTTGCCACTTGGTGCTATTAATAAATTGTATATGAAAGGGGTCTTTCCATAACATATGTTTGGAGTATAAAGAAAGAAAATATCCCAATTTTTCATCGAAGAAGAAGCCATTTTGAAGAAACGAAAGTATCCGATATCTCAAACGGGAGTGTTATTGTGGTGTGGATTCACAAATGATTCTGCTCATTACGATACCACTTTTACGCAGAGCTAAAACTTACCACACACGAGTACTTGTAACCCACTTAGAAGGTCTACGCCTGCCCAAGAAAATAGTGCGTGTCGGACCGTCCCTGCATATTGTAAAATTCTCTCATAAACTCCGCCATGTGAGTTACTCTTCGGATACGTAATTTTCGCCGCCACCCTTCTGAGCTGTCTCTTGCTTCGCCGAGGCACTGCTCCACATGAGACACTCAAATTTATAGAAAATGAATAACATTCCTGAAAGCTTCTACTATTTATTTATTTTGCTAGCAAACAAAGCAAAGCTACACTCATTCATCACACAAAGTAGAACTTGTCCCCACAGAAAAACGGCATAAAAGCCCCTTCAGAATGTAACGGCCAAAAGCCCCTGGCATAAAAAGCCCAGAGATGCTGTGGGCACATCTTAAATATACGGACTCTGTCCGAAATATGGGAAGATGCTCTAAACCGTAAAAGTTAAAGGGCCATGCATTTGGATACTAAAAATAAAGTTCGTTAGAATGAGGCGGTTCTAACGAGCACCAACAGCCTATGTTTGCTTTTTAAATAAGGAAAATATCATCGATTTTCGTCAGAAAAGTAGTCATTTTGGAGATGTGAAAAAATGCACTATGTCGCACGGGTTTGTTATCGTAATGAAATTGTCGCTGGCATAATATTTAAATGAAACTTGAATTCCAATTATATAGCTCTTGAGTTATTGCATCAAAGGTTTAATGGTATAATTGGTGCAATTTTACATCATTACGAAAACACGCCTATACAAATACATTGCCAATTTTTTGGCCAAAAATTAGAAATTTTAAGATGAAAAACTGTGATATTTTTCTTATTTCTGCTCAAAACATAAACTGCGGGGACTCCATAGAACCGCCTCGACGAGGCGGTTCAATCGAGTACCCACAATCTGTGTTTTTGAGCAGAAATAAGAAAAAATACTGTATACACCCTTAAACCCCAGTTTTACTATATAAAAGTGGGGTCAAAATTATATAGGCGTGTTCTCGTAATGTGAAACTGACTTTTATGCAAAGAATAAATTAATTAGTCAGTGTTTTCGCCTAGTAGATCGGTTATAAACTGCTCGTTAATTTTTGGCATCTCGTGAATGGAGACCCATTTACCGACCTTTATGTATTGAAAAATAATAATCACACCTCTTCGGAAAACGGTGAAGATAAATTTTTGTATTCAGTCGGGTGTGAAATTATGATAATAAATGGGAAAGGGCAAAGATTTAAGGCAGGGTCAAAATCTTGGTGGATTCATGCATTTTATGTCGCGAATGTGATTCTCATTTTTACCAGTTGTTACTCACCATCTAAAGTTGGGAATGTTGTTCACCAAACAAAAACTTCCGCTATGGTTGACATGTTTTCGACCTTTAAAACATAAAGTGAGCAAAGATGATGGAAATTCGGAGTGCAGATATTGTTTTGTATGTGTAAGAGTTTTACGTCCGATCAACAGCTTAGGTCCTACGGGGACGGGACCTCGGTTCAAAGGCGTATATGAAAGTCTGGAGAAGTCCGGGATCGAACCCTGGTGTATAAGGCGAGTAGTATAACCCTACACCACAGAGGCTTCTAATGTTATTATTTTAATCGATATTTAGGGAGAATAGGAACGCCTGGCAGATTTTTTGCACCATTTCTCAAAGAAAGACAACTCTCGGGACTTCCCGTCCCCTTTTCTATAAGCCCTGTCCCACTGAAAAAGGGGTCTACTCCTCCAAAACAAACTCTTTCCTTTAAGATTTGACCCCTATTGACATGGGAGACAAAAATACTTTGCAGGTGTTGCCTCCCCTTGAGGTATATCCATTCCCCTTAAACCCCCACCTGCTCTATAAAAGGATGTAGGCGGAGCTTATTTCAAAATGGTGCCTGAATTTTACATTTTGTTGATTGCAGAAGCTTTATCAATGAAAATAAAATACTTAGAAAACATTCAGAAACAAAACTTGTTATGTAAGGAGGCATATCTCTACTTTATACATCAACACCAAAATATTCCCGCAAAAACCAATATTAATTGAATATGGTGAATGAAATTACTGGAACGTGCTCAGAAATTCAAACTAGATATAACCTTTGAACCTTGGTCATGTGATACAAACAAAGCAACTATTAGTGTGAAGTCCAAACACTTCCACTTGTAAGATGCCAAGCTTAGTAAAAGCAAATAAATAATCCTACCTCTGAGGCTCTCAGAAAAAAAATCTATTCATATTCCATGTTACACAGGAACTTGTCATTTCCAGTTTATAGGTATATTAATAAAGGTAGCTAATGCTGTTGACATTGTAGGCCCTGATCAGACGCCCATTCTGTGGCATCTGATCTGGGCCTGCACTGTTTGTCAAATACCCATTTTGGGGTTTCTGGTACCAAACTGGATAATCATTATCATTATTACATGTATATCCATGATCATGTCCATAATTGCCCAGAAAATTGACCTGCAGATGACTGTTCGACGAATTTTTATTATCATTATCACCATCATCATTGTTATCAGTTGTTGTTATTGTCTCAGCTGCTGCTATGATATTTTAGTCTTCATAAAATACCCATTCAGACTTGTAAATCTGAAGCAATAAAATACTGCCCAAAACTGTTCTTTTGTAAAAAAAAAAATATATGATTTCTCTTTGTCAGAATTCTTTGCCATTTTTCCGGCAATGTATAAAATCCTGGAAGGAAATTGCACCTATCTTATAAAGTAGCTTGGTCCATTACAAAATAGGTGTTATGTAAAGGAATGCCATCACAGTTTTGTATTTTTTTTTCAATAAATGTATCTTATGTTTAATAGTAATACATCTGGATATTGTTTAAAAATATAAAATACATTGTATTGTAACCCAAAAGGCACTGGATTAGCTAAAATGATTTAATTTTGCTGAGTTTGTCCTGGCTGAAATAATAAACTGGTCCAGTTTAATTGCTTTAACATGGAGAATGTTTATAAACAAAGCCTGATAAGACCTATGCTACAGCTTATATAAACATACTTGTCTAGATATGTGGCAAAACTGATTAGTCTTGATCAATTAGAAACAGGATGCATTTCTTTTAGATGAAAATGTTTGTCATTTTGTTCCCTTATAGTTCGGTGAGGCTGTTCTAACATACCCACAATCTTTGTATAAAAAAGGAAAATATTGAAAACACAAAAACACCCCAAAACACAAAACTTTTTTTCTTTATAATGTGGGTTTAGAGGTGTATTCATTTCATTGACTTGTAAACTTTATTAGGCAGATTAATCAATCATCCACAATACACTGGTATATCTGGGGCAGAAATAAGAAAAATATCACTATTCATAATGTGTGAGTATATGCATTATTCTGCAGTAGCCTGAGCTAGCAGACCCCAAGTAAATATATTTACAGCTGATCAGTAATCAGTAAGCCCCGCCTACATTTCTGGTGGTAGCTGCTACCGCAAGTGCCAGTTTAAGGCAAAGCTGGAGATACTAAAGCGACTAAAGGCACTTTTTTTCGTTTCTTGGCTTGAAAAATAATTTTGAAATTTTCGCTGAAAAATGCAAGCTTTTGAGATTTCAATAGATTGTTTCATCACGTGAACAAATCCGTGAAATTAACACCTTTTAAGCTCCACTTTACTCGGCCCCGCCCATCGGGGCTTGAATAAAAATATATAGGGTGCATGATGCTTCCACGTAAAGCTGATACCGACCCGCACACGAGTACTGGTGAACCGCTTAGAGAATCTAAGCCTGCCCGGGCAAAGCGGTGCGAGTCGGCACGTCAATGCTTATAAACCCTATTGATTCCATTGGGCGGCAGGGCTTGAGATGTCATTTCATCTCAATGTCGGGTAAAATGCCCCCGAAATTGGAAGCAACGTCTCCAAAATGACCTTTACAGTGTTGACGGGGACTTTAAACCTCAAATCAAACAAACAAACTCCACTTTATATTGCATAAACTGGGGTTTACGGGGATATATTCTATGTTTCTTATTTCTGCTCCAAGACATGGTTTTTGGGTACCCGTTAGAACCGCCCCAGTGCCACAGCCTTTGTTTGCAATGGATTTTTATCAGTAAAGTAGCCATTTTGGATTTGTGAAAAATGCACTATGTCTCACGGTGTGTTATCGAAATTTGTATCTCGATAATTAAATAAAAACCAGACCCTAATGGAAACATCAACAGCGGAAAGCCCAAAGGACAGTTACTTTCCCACAAAATGGCCAATAAAATAATATAAGCGAAGCATACACTCAAAGACAAACCGTAACAAAAATAAGCAACAGAAGAACCGCATTGGAACGGTCAGTGAAACAAATTCCACTGGTGTTGGGGTGGGGGTGGAGGGGTGGGGGTGCTTAAATTAAATCGATTTTACGCAGCATTTTTCGTTTTTATTTTTTGTTTTTGACTTATGACATACAGGGTGTCCGAACAGAAAGAGTTTACACTTTCATAATTAATGCATTTCAACTAAACAACGGACAATTATCATGGAAATATGCACATATGTAGACAAAGGTTATAAGTTTTATTTGTACAAGTTTGAATTCAATATGTCATATAGTTTGATTTTAACCATGGTTTGAGTTCCTTTTTCGTTTAAGACGTCATTTTGATAACTAATGACGTTCTCGAGATGACAGCCTCTGTTTCACTCGCTTCATTAAATTGTTGATTACCCGTCTACACATTTCTCCACAAACTTTCTTCACTTCACGTTAGATGTTTATCAACAACATATCCGCGTCCAATGGCTTTGGTTTATCACTCATTCTCAAATGAATTGGGATTTTAGCCGTTTAAAAAGTCAAATTATAAAGTTACTTAGATTCAGTCACCGATATGTTAACAATAAAGTATTAACATATACCTATACTCAGTTAAAATTCCTTGATCAAGAAATGAAAAGTTATTTCACCCCAACAGCTAGAAATATGTCGGTATTTTGATAAATTTTGATTGTGAGAAATGTACGCTACAATCTACTTGTTCGTTACCCCCTTCTATAACATCACAAAAATCAAGAGACCCTAGCTCGCAATGACAGAAACTTACGACCGGGTTATTAAGCGGGGACAAAATTGAACATATGGCCATATATATGGTAAAGAAATGAATAGCCATTTTGAATAAAATTCAGGGTTGGTTAGAGAATACAGAAAAAGATATAGTTTTCTGAAAACATACCACTTTCGTTTTGTTTTAAGAGAAGCACATAATAGCTAGATCACTTACGACTATTGCATTTGAAAAGGTATTGAGTGGCAAATAAGGAACACAAGTAATATTACTTTAGATAAACGATCAACATAAGCAATATGTTTATTTGAATTATATGTAAAAAGTCGCGGACATTACAGTGATTTTGTTTCTATAAGTCAAATAGTTTACTAACGTGATTAACTGACAATATAGCTGTTAGTGTCATTTTCATTCATTTTTTGGATCTAACTAATATAACAGTGCATGTTCAGTCATATGCTTTTAAAACATGGTGTCGCTATTACGCAAAAAAGCCTCGGTAAATACTTTTTTGCATAAAAATGCTCTCCTTACAGATAAACTGCCTTCTTAAGGCAACCGAAACATTAAAAGACATATATACCACATATAAACACACAACAAATGCATGGCCTTATGTTCTCAACAATCAAGTATCTAAAATTAATGATGCAACTGCGAGAATACAGTATCGAACATTACAGTGCATTCCAGAGTAATATTTTTCTATAGAAAAGTCTTCAAAATGTAACCAATGTTGTCTACCCGCTGCAAGAAAATAACTGGTTTTGTGAAGTTTGTAAATAAGTTCTAAGAAATGTAAACAAATGCATGTCTGTAAATGGCAGCTATGATGGTCTCGGACATTACCATACACGGTAAAGGGACATGCTATGCCACTTTACCATTTCTACCTGTAAAATTGAACAGGAATCTGATATTGTATTTGTTGTGTCTAGTTAACATAATCAAGACTATACCAGCATAGCCTAAATATACATATTTATTTTAGGTCTGGATGTTCGATACGGTTTGTAATGTTCGATACCATAATTTTAGTAACATAAACTGCAGTTACATTTTTTTAACGTTTAAAATATGCATTTGGAAATACAAATTGGAGAGTCGAAGTGCCTTCTTAACATTGCACATTTTATATTGAAAATATTCATTCTGGCAAATAATATTTTGGAAAAGATTATAAGCTATGGGACTGAAATCCAAATCGAAAATAAGTAATAAATTTGGAATCATTATTGTTACCGTTTGCAGCTATTGGTAGAACTGTAGCAAACATGTATATTATTAAACGTGTTCATATTACACAACTAAGGTTGCACAATTCAAAATAGTCCATTTATTTGCAGTCATTATCCCTGGACGGTCAACATAGCAAACCTGTAATGTTCGATACCAAATGTAGCGGACATTTCATCGCATACAACTACTGCTTATTGCAATAGAAAAATGATCTTGCAAGCGTGCAAATGTTGTTCATTAATAGTGATTTTTGGTGGCATATTCTTAATTGAAAATATTAAATGTGGCAAATAATATTGGAAAAAGATAAAACGTTTCTATGCAGATATTTTAAAACAAAATATGACTTCTGTTTTCCTTTAACTGGTATTGTCTGCCGGCTCCCTCGCCCATCAAACACCGGAAAAGGCAATGAAACTGACTAGGGCCCCGGCAGCGCTATCAGAGGAGTAGGAAAATGTTGATGTTAAAAAAGACGGGTTTTTTTCCTTTCACCTCTAAGTATGACCTTGACCTTTGAGGTACGGACCTGGGTCTTGCGCGTGACACACTGTCACATTATGGTTAATATTTCTGCTAAGTAATATTTAAATCCATCCAGGTATAAGAAAGTTATAGATTGGACACAATGAAAAAGACGCTTTTTTGACCTTTTATCTCTAAGTATGACCTTGACCTTTGAGGTACGGCTGTGGGTCTTGCGTGTGACACTTCGTCACATTATGTTTAACATTTCTGCCAAGTAATATTTAAATCCATCCAGGAATAATAACAAAGTTATTAATTGGACACAGGAAAGACCCTTTTTTGACCTTTAACCTCTAAGTATGACCTTGACCTTTGAGGTACGGACCTGAGTCTTGCGCGCAACACTCCATCACATTATGGTTAATATTTCTGCCAAGTAATATTTAAATCCATCCAGGAATAAGAAAGTTATGGAGGATAAAAAAATTTGTGGACGGACAGACGGACAGACGGACAGACAGACAGACGGACGGACAGAGTGATGCCAAGTAATATTTAAATTCATCCAGGAATAATAAAAAGTTATGGAGGATAAAAAAATTTGTGGACGGACAGACGGACAGACGGACGGACAGACAGACAGACGGACGGACAGAGTGATTACTATAGGGCACCCACACTTTCAGTGCGGGGCCCTAACAATGTCGTCTGCCGCACTTTCTACTACGTAATCTGGTAACGGAAAACGGTACCACGTGAGAGCAATGTGATCAAGCTGTTAGACTAACAATTTTCGGTATTGAACATTACCGGTCTCGAACATTACAAAACACTGGAAATGAGGGAATTTCAACATCAAAATATTATTTTCGTTCCATATGATGTATTTGTGTTAGTCACACATTGCGGGAGTTTAATTCAATCTAGCATTTTTTGTCGATACATACGTAATAAGCCTGGTATAATGATCGCGAACATTACATGCATTTTTGCAACAAATCCATGAACATTTTTGTATGGCAAGTATTTTTAATTTCCTATTGTACATGTAACATCAAACGACCTTATTTGCTTATTATAATATAGAATCTCCATTTGGCCACGTTTCCGTGTATAAAAACCTCTACATTGTTTTGAAATATCAAGAAGAAAAACGTCGTCTCGTACATTACAATGTTTAATTAAATTTCGGCGACAGCCATAATCAGGGAAGAATACTGAGTAAGGCACTATGTAGTCATGCTAATGGTAGTTATTTCCCTACTCAGAATATGTAAATTTTATGGAAACCACCTAACCCTTTCCTTTCTAGTGGAATTGCAATTTTGTAAGTGCGCAAACAAAGAGAATTCGAAAAGCGACAGTCTCGAACATTACAAAACCAGGTTTTCCCGTGGCTGATTTTCCCTGAAAAGGTACTTTTCTACAGGAGGTTTATCATGTTATCTTTGGGTCGTGTTGTTCTGTAATATAAACGTATGCATTGGTTACAAATGACTGCTTGATTTCAGAAAATATACGGCGACTGCAATATCCCAATTCATTTTCGAATGAGTGTTATACTCTTTCGACTCCAGGTAGCCCCATAGAAAGTAATCACATGGGTCCAAATCAGGGCTATATGCGGGCCAAAAGTGTCCACAATTCTTTACCTCAGGGTATCGCCTAGAAATCAACTTATCGCCGAAAGCTTCATGAAGAAAATCCAAAACTATATTTGATGCATAAACCAGACGTTTTCAAGACATCTCGTACGCTTTTGAAGAGCAGGAACAAACTTGTTTTTTCAGAAGCATCAGATACCGTTTAGAGTTTACAGTGTCCGTAAACACGTACGGTCCGATTATTCCGTGTGATGTCATAGCGCACCAAACTGTTAGTCTTCACTATGAATGGGTTTTTCTGTGAAGCAATGCGGATGTTCATTTGTCCAAAACATCATGTTGTGCTTACATGTAGTAGTCGCAGATAAAATTGACTAGGTGGAGCTATTCGGGTGTTGTCAATATATTTCAAATTCGCAGGGTGCACCAGAAGATTCGGTACAGTGGTTTTCTCATGCTTTCTCCAAGCGGACCGAATGGCCATATATGCCACAGATTTGTTTAAATTCTTACAACCGGGAGACTTGGTTTACCTTCATGCTAATACGGCATTCCAAAGGCAGGTACAAACGATAGTTCTGCCTAGCAAATCGTATCTGCGACTACTATATATGGTCTGGCAAAAGAAAGTGTGATTCATCACTGAACCAAACATCATGGAAAGCATTGGCATAATTGTTAGCCACGTCTATGTCCCAGCGACAGAAATCAAGCCTTTGCACCTGGTCTGTAGTATTAAAATCGGAATTTTGTAGGGTAAAAGTTTAAGATCTTTCTTTATAATATCATGCACACATGTTTTCCGAATACAAGTTTCAGATGAGGAACGTCTTGAACCGAGCTGTTGGTGAGCACTTCTCTCAGTGAACTGACGTTTTCATCGCTCCTACTCGATCTTGATCGACCAGTTTTGGACACGTCCGCAACTGAACCTTGTCATTCAAACTTCTGAATTACTTAATAGATATGTTGCTTGCTGACAGTTGTGTTCTTGAAATGTTGTTCAGACTTTCTCCGAATGTCCGTTACGGATTTAGATTCGAAATAATGTTTCTTAATAAAGATACGTTGCTCCGATATCATATGCGCCATCTTGAAAATAGTGTTTATTTGGTTATTTGTATGACGCCATGACGTCAACACGGTATATATTTTGGCGCGTTTATATAGCAATCAATAAAAAATTATATTCAAGACCTTTAAATTGATATTTTTACGATGAAAATATACATAAGTTGAACAAAGTTTTGATCATTTTAAAGTGTAAACTTTCTTTTCGGACAACCTGTATATGAAAAACGTTGCACTTTTTACCTATCGGGGTTTTTACCTCACTAGGTTTATAAATCCTTTATTTAATTGCAACCACTGGGTCGGTGTCTCGGCTGGTGGATGATCCGTTCGTCTGCGAGGATATTATCAGCTCAGTATCAGTTACTTAGTGCTGAGGTTGATACTGCGGTGTTGATGTCAGTACTCAGGTACTGATTTAAATAACTATATTCTTTAACTTTTGCAGTATAAAATTATATTTTTTTCTAAAACAAAGACTGACTTGTCAGGTGAGACATGTATCTTAGCGGATTTGGTTGCCACTTTATGCTATATTTTAAATTTTGCAAGTCTCGCTACTTTGGACATCTCCTTCCTGATGCCCGGGACTTCCGTGGAGTGTGGGCCATGTTTGCTGATGTTGGCACGGATGGGGACGCCTATAAGTCCACGGTTAGGCGTTTCTTGCCTGAAGCCTCCAGTTGACCTGTCTCACGAGCTACGTTGGTCGGTGTGTGCTCGGAGGGGGATGTGCTGTGTTTGCCGGGTCTTGTCCATCATCCGTTTCGGTTTCAGAACTTTGGGGTTCTGACACACTGATGGAGATTAAATATCAGAAAGGCCTCTGTGACACTAAATTTGGTACAGTTACGCCTTAATTAAAATAGGAAAATAAATAAACTCATTTTGTTTCCTAAACTTAAACACGCACTGTATATACTTATAACGTTTTTCAGCAAACCAGTCTCCGAAATGTGGCGGAATCATAGAAAGTGAGTCCGGTGTAATTACCAACCCTGATTTGAATGGTGATGGTCTTTATGATAGTACTGTTGATTGTTTCTGGAAAGTACAAGGACAGCCTGACAGTGTTATAAGATACCGAATTTTCTACATTGACATTGAGTATTCTGAAGGCTGTGTGAAAGACGTGCTTAGGGTAAGTAAAACAAAAACATCACACTAAAGTCGTAAACTTCCCACGCGATTAAACAAAGTTTAAAGTTTCCTTTTAAAAGGAAGGCTTCCCCAGTCTGTAAAGTTGAAAATCAATCATTTTTGCTCGCCTTTCGAAAGAAGGGAGTGGGTATTGCCATACCCCCGGCGTCCGTCGTCGGCGGAAGCGTCGGCGTCCGCATTTGGTTAAATGTTATCTGCAAGCAATCGTTTGTATTGTTTTACAAATTTATTTTCAAGTAAAGTTATCAATTGGTAAAAAACAACACTGTTTAACATATTCTTTTTTCACTCGATTTACCAGGTTTTGGGTCTTAAATTTGTCTTTTTGAGAAGTTTATCATTGCCTCTGTATTGCCTCCCTTAGTATCATACAATTTGTCAAATTCATGTGCGCAGCCAACTAAAACACATATTCTCTTCTACATATCCGAGAACAGCAAAGTCTCTGGCAAGACTGCGCGTCCCATGACCCATGTCATGTCCATGAAGTCTAAGTAATAAGCCGATACAACGTCATGAAGTTGCATCGACGTTTTCGCTCTAAATAAGCACGATTTTCCTGGGAAGGCTTTTACGGAAACTGTTTCAGTGTTAGCTGTCCTTCTTAAATCATTGGAAGGAGGACAATGTACGTAGAAACTATTTTGGGCATCTCCTTCCTGATGCCCGGGACTTCCGTGGAGTGTGGGCCATGTTTGCTGATGTTGGCTCGATGGGGGACGCCTATAAATTCCCTGGTAGGCGTCTCTTGCCTGATGCCTCCAGTTGACATGTCTCATGAGCTACGTCGGTCGGTGTGTGCTCGGAGGGGGATGTGCTGTGATTGCCGGGTCTTGTCCATCAACAGTTTCGGTTTCAAAACTTTGGGGTTTAGACACACTGATGAAGACTAAATATCAGAAAGGCCTCTGTGTCACTAAATTTTGTATAGTTACACATTAATTGCAACCACTGGGTCGGTATCTCTGCTGGTGGATGATTTGTTCGTCCCCGAGGGTATCATCAGCTCAGTATCAGTTCCTTAGTGCTGAGGTTGATACTGCGGTGTTGACGTCAGTACTCAAGTACTGATTTAAATAACAATATTATATCTATAATTTTTGCAGTATAAATTTCTATTTTTTCTAAAACTAAGACTGACTTGTCAGGTTGGACATGCATCTAGCTGAATTGGTTGCCACTTTTTGTAATATTATAAATTTTGCAAGTCTCGCTACTTTGGGCATCTCCTTCCTGATGCCCGGGACTTCCGTGGAGTGTGGACCATGTTCGCTGATGTTGGCTCGGTGGGGACGCCTATAAGTTCCCTGGTAGGCGTCCCTTGACTGATGCCTCCAGTTGACATGTCTCATGAGCTACGTCGGTCGGTGTGTGCTCGGAGGGGGATATGCTGTGTTTGCCGGGTCTTGTCCATCAACAGTTTCGGTTTCAAAACTTTGGGTTTAGACACACTGATGAAGATTAAATATCAGAAAGGCCCCTGTGACACTAAATTTAGTATAGTTACACATTAATTGCAACCACTGGGTCGGTATCTCTGCTGGTGGATGATTCGTTCGTCCGCGAGGATATCGTCAGCTCAGTATTAGTTCCTTAGTGCTGAGTTGATACTGCGGTGTTGACGTCAGTACTCAAGTACTGATTTAAATAACTATATTATATCTTTAATTTTTGCAGTATACATTTCTAATTTTTCTAAAACTAAGACTGACTTGTCAGGTGGGACATATATCTTAGTGGAATTGATTGCCACTTTTTGTAATATTATCAATTTTGCAAGTTTCGCTACTTTGGCCATCTCCTTCCTGATGCCCGCGTATTCCGTGGAGTGTGGGCCATGTTTGCTGATGTTTGCTCAGCTGGGGACGCCTATAATATCCCTGGTAGGCGTCTCTTGCCTGATGCCTCCAGTTGACATGTCTCATGAGCTACGTCAGTCGGTGTGTGCTCGTAGGGTGATGTGCTGTGTTAGCCGGGTCTTATCCATCAACAGTTTCGGTTTCAAAACTTTGGGGTTTAGACACACTGATGAAAATTAAATATACGAAAGGCCTCTGTGTCACTAAATTTGGTATAGTTACACATTAATTATAATTTATATTCACGGACCCGGCGAGGAGCGAAACCGCAACGTCTCAGTGTAACGGTTAAAAAAACAAAATAAAAAAAAAAAAAAAAAAAAACATCCGCCTTTGTGAACAGCGAAGGCTGAATGTGGCGAGCTGCTCACTCGCACAAGTTTTATGCTGGCGGAAAAATTGTAAAAAAATACAGAACCATGCACATGTTAAGCTTTTAAATTATTCGTTTGACGCGCAATTTGATTTCAAAGATGAACAATGGCATGTTTTGTAAAATTGACCATGTTGGTAGATACGAGCGCTGACCCATAAATATGAGGTTTATGCCTGAGTTCGAGGCCACTATCGAGTCAAGCTCTACAATGGAAAGCCAGGTGGTTTGAAACGTTTTATCTCCATACGGAACGGTTAATACTGTTGCTAAATGAATGAAAAAAAATGACATCACTTTCATATAGACAACCCTACAACAATTTTACTCGATTGATTTACATCGTGAAAAACCACTCGGAAAAAAACACTTTTATACAATAAGTTATCAAGTAGTTCGACTATCTGCCTGTTACTGGACTCTGCAGAAATATTTTTACTGATTTCAGCTGTCAAACTCCCTTGATAAACTCATCCTGGAAATTCTGGGTGACCAAGAACAGTTTGAGACTCACAGAGAAGTGTGACTCAAGTGACATAATTAACTTTTGTATGCTATAGGCATTTATATAAATTACAAATCCTTAAGAAAAGAAAAGCATTACTCCAACAGGTCCGTGTACCAAACAACCCACTAAACCCCTTTATATAGAGAAAGTTGGGTGTACAGGGGTACACGTTATTTTTATGTGTTTTTTTTTCTTGCTCAATACACCGAACATCTACAATCTATATTTGGACTAATCAAAATGATATTTTTTTCACATCAAGAAAACACGCCTGCCTAATTTTAACCCCCTCAAATCCCACTTTAATTTAGAAAAAAAAACTGGGGGTTACAGGGATATAAATTATTTTTCTTATTTCTGCTCAAACATAGACAGTGGGTACTCGTTAGAAATGCGTCATCGAGGCGGTTCTAACGAGAGCCCACAATCTATGTTAAGAGCAGAAATATGAAAAAATATGATTTGTTTAATCGGAAAAGTTTCATTTTTGGTTGCAAAATTCTCTATATATTTGAATAGGCGTGTTTTCATAATGAACTGAAAAATCCTAGTTCAAGATATATGAAAGCCATAACGTTAGCACATTGATGTTTTATATTTTGGCCCCAGTGCAGAAGACAAGTTATACATATAATAGGGTTAGTTTCGAGTCACAACAAGAACGCTTACTACGTCGAATACGGCAGCTAGTATAAAACAATAGGGATAATTTCACCATGCACGGGATACCGGGAAATGGGAAAGAATTTGAGATGACTGGAAGCAAGTATTACTGCTTTTTTACATCGAACTTCACTATTTTAATTAACCTATATATGGCTAGCGGCCCTTTTGAGACATTGGCAAATTGTGCAGACCCAGATGAGATGCCGCATCCAATCAAGATCTAAACGGTTTGCTCAGCGTACATACATTTTGCAAAAATAACCGCAAAAATACTGACATCCCTATGTTTAGAAATTGACCACTCCAGACTAATAAAATTAAGGTGAAATATTTTATTGGCATCTATGGATAAATTATTTCCCTTCGTAAATAGGGTGACACACACAAGCTTAGTCAAAGGACTTAAGTGAGAGTAGGATCTGTTCTACTCTAACTTTTTTTTTCTTTGGCTTGACTTCTTGGAGACGACTTTTTGGCCCGACTTCTTGGAAATGCTTTATGAATATATACTGGAAACGCTTAATAAATAGACATCGACTGGCACTGCATTCGGTTTGTTCCGAATGCGTTTTCACTGCATAAATATGTGGCGAGCAGTCTTATCTATAGGGCTTTCCCAGTTACGTCATAAGACGTTTAGAAATAAACTGGGGTATCACCAATCTAATCTAGATGGCTTCCAATTGAAATTGGAAGCCAAAAAAGAGAAGCAAAGGCAGACACCGTCCAAAATTGTGCATGCCTTTGGAGGAAACATTCAAGGTATAAATAGTAACCTTCTTGAACTCTCATTCTGAGCCTGAATGTAGCAAGTTATGTCAAAAGTCACAGACACAGAAATCACAATAATAATAATAATAATAATAATAATAATAATAATAATAATAATAATAATGATGAAAGTGCTTTGGCATTAATAGAAAAAGGGCATGTTGTGCCTGCAGCAGGTGCGATACTGGGGCTGTTTTTAGATGTTCTTCTACTCCATCCTGTTTTCTGTTTCTAATTCCCCTTCTCCTGGGAGACGGCTTGAGATTGGTGGTTGCTTTAAGCCCCGGCCGTTGACCTCCCGGCTGTTATCAGTAACTGTTTTA
This sequence comes from Lucinisca nassula, assembly GCA_963580285.1. Taxonomy (NCBI): domain Eukaryota; kingdom Metazoa; phylum Mollusca; class Bivalvia; order Lucinida; family Lucinidae; genus Lucinisca; species Lucinisca nassula. The sequence continues at coordinate 101,131,037 of OY757014.1, forward strand.
GTTTGATCTGAGGTTAAACTTCCCCGTCAACACTATTTAGGTCATTTTGGAGTAGTTGCTTCAAATTTTGTGGGACTTTTGCCCGATATTGAGATAAAATGACATCTCAGTCACTACGCCCAATGAAACCAATACGGTTTATATATGCATGGACGGTCCGACTCAGTAACTGTGGGAGGGCGATCCGCTTGGAGGGTCTAAGCCTGTCCAGGAACAGTGATTATAAATGGCGGGACCGACATGACCTAAGCTGTTGACTGGGCCGTGAAACAACAACACAAAATACATAATGATCGTGCTGAACGAACCAACACACATTCAAATCATTACCACAGTATTTGATATTTACCCGTTCCGATTAAATTAGACAAAAACACACAGAAATCCAATGAAGGATATGTCTCATTTGACTGAGGTATTTTTGTATCAAAATGGGGTTACACGTGTGTGTATTGTGTGTATTTGGTTAAAGGAAAGCTCCTATTTTAATCGCATCCTACAATAACAAATTTCATACAAATGCAGAAAAATATTTATTTTGGTTTGATAAACAGTTACTGTATCGCTAAGAGTAAGTGATAATGTTTGCTGTCATTGCGACGTACTGTCGCTGTTTTTCGATATGTTTCGTATTCTTCGTATGGAAAAAACAGGGCTATCAACATTACCCTTAAAATTACGATTGTAATTTAAATAAAACGCCCACGAAAGTTATATAGTAATGTTGTACGTCAACTGATTTCATGAGCATTTCAAATTTCAACCGTATCCAGACAAACACTTCAATCTGAATAATAGAAAATTTATAATTAACTAATTATTGATTACTATTAAAATGCCTCTTACATCTAAACCGATATTCTATACCGGTAATGCAAATGAGTTTGGCACAGTAAAAGGTGGTTTCCAGTGCGTTCAAGGACAAACGTCAATGAAAGTTCGGGATAAACACAGCAGCCCAGTCAATTCTCATATGGCTACAAAAATGATATTTGCTGATCTTGGACCCCAAATGGCAGTCTCCCTGTCCTTCATCATAGTGTAGATTGTACAGTACTCCCATCGCAATGTTTTTGAACCTACGTGACCTCGCAGTATAGTTCTTTTGGCCCGCCGCATTTCCGCGCATGACCCCGTGCTATGTCCCACTGCGAGCCATCGCAATGACCCGGCGTACATCCCGCGGATCTGCCGCGTTTCACTTATATACCTATGTTTAAGACAGATAACGTCGAATATTAATTTTCTACCTGTATAATGCCGCGGAACTAATGTGATTTCCCCGCGATTACCCCGCGATCTCCCCGATCGGCGCGTACCCTCGATGATCGTCACAGATTTAACCCTTTTTTCATGACCCGCTCAACACGGGAATCGCGGGTTCAAAAACATTTGCGGCGGGTGTACTGTAGCTCTTGTCCTTTTGGATCATTGATTCCACTGTGGGGTTTTAAAATATTTGAGTGACACTGATATGGCCTAATTGACCGAAGCTATCTAGTCTGACACATTAGAAACGTGCACACTCCATAGTTTTCTATTCTGCGCTGCATTGTTTTCTTCCAAAGGATGACCCTTTTATAGAACATATTATACCTAACCGCGCCACCAGTTCCCAAGTTCGATCGGTTTCAGCTCTGCGCGGCAGCACTATGCAGTCCAATCAATTTCTCCAAGCCCCGATTGGTTGGGGCACGCGTCGAGTGTGATGCGTAAAATCGGTAAACATGCAAGAATGTGGAACTGTGCGGCAGATCAAGTTTCTATGGTGGTAACATGCTTACTAATTTCCATTTTTTTAAACGTAAACAAGCAGGAAATATTTGCTTCATTACTTTCTGCGTGTAAGAAACACGTCTTGATCTGCGTTATTCATGGTTGCTTTTTATCGGAGAAACAAATGTCGGAGTCCAGAGCTACATGAAGCAAGGATGGTGTACGGGATCGTTTTTGCTTTTTAGCTCACCAGAGCCGAAGGTTCCGTTGGGGCGTATAGGATAGGCAGTTGTCCGTCGTCGTCTGCGTCTGCGTCCGTCAACACTTTCAAACGACATCTCCTCTAAAGCCACTGGGCCGATTAGGCCCAAATTTTATCTGTATTATCCTTGGGATGGGGGATTGAAAGTTTTTTGTTTTTTTTTTTTTTATGAAAATCGGCTCATCAGTTTGGTTGTTATGGTAACTTATAGTTGCTATAGACTGATAATATAATGGGGAAAATTGAAAAATTGCATTTACTGCCAAGCCTCTGTAGATATTTTGACAAAACTTTCATAGAAATGTTCCTTAGGCAATCTACTATCTGCCATATGCTTTTAGGCATATGATCATTTTTATTGGTTGCCATTGAAACCAAAATGAAAAAAAAAACACAGAAAATAAATACTAACAAAATCATCTCCACATACGATCTAGGAGGCTGATACTTTATGAAAATATTCACAATATTTGCCTTTACAGGTTTTATGTTTTTTATGAAATTCGGTTCTTTGGTTTGGTTGCTATGGCAACTTAGTTTTTCCATAGACTTATAATGGGGAAAATTGAAAAATGGCATTAACTGCCAAACCTTTCAGATATTTTGACAGAACTTTTATAGAAATATTCCTTGAGTAAATGTCTCTCAGCCATATGCTTTAATGCCAACATGGGATCCCCCCAGGTTAAGCCGGGGCCATGCCCCAGCCCTCCACTTCATAAAAGGCCATATAACTCGAAAACCATCCAGATCCCCACCCCAAAACTATATATATTCTTGTTTCTTATGATAAGATGCATTCAGTGACACCAACCTGGGGTCCCTCGGTACCTGCCGGGGTCATGCCCAACCCCTCCATTCCATAAAAGGCCCAATATCTTGGAAACCTTACAGATCCACACCCCTAAACCATATATATTCTTGATCCTTATGAAAATATACATTCACTGCCGCCAACTTGGGGATCTCCCGGGGTGCGCCTGGGACTTGCCCCACCCCTTCTTCTTCACCAAAGGCCATATATCTCAGAAACCATTTAGATCCCCACCCAAAAACCATATATATTCTTGTTCCTTATGATAAGAGGCATTCAGTGACACCAACCTGGGGGTCCCCCAGGTTGTGGCAGGGTCATGCCCATCCCCCTCCATTTCATAAAAGGCCCAATATCTTGTAAACCTTACAGATCCCCCCCCCTAAACCCTATAATTCTTGTTCCTTATTAAAAGACTCATTCATTGACACCAATTTGGGGGTCTTCCTGGGTGCGCCGGGGCCTTGCCCCACTCCTCCACTTCACAAAAGGCCATCTATCTCAGAAACAATTCAGATCCCCGCCCCAAAACCTTATATATTTTTGTTTCTTATGATAATACGCATTCAATGACCATAACCTGGGGGTCCCCCAGGATGTGCCGGAGTCGTGCCCCACCCCTTCATTTCATTAAAGACCCAATATCTTGGAAACCTTACAGATCCCCGCCTCTAACCATATATATTGTTGTTCCTTATGATAAGACACATTCATTGACGTCAACCTGGAGGTCTCCCGGGTCAAGCCAGGGCCTTGCCCCACCCAACCACTTCACAAAAGGCTATATATCTCAGAAACTGTTCAGAGCCCCGCCCCTAAACCATATATAATTATATTCTTTGTGAAAAGACACATTCAACTAACACTAGCTTGGGAGTCATCCGGACTACCTGGGTCATGCCCAACTGCTTTACTTCATTAAAAGCCATATACGAGTATCTCAGAAATCATTCATATCACCACCCATAATCTATAATATTCTTGTTCCTTATGATAAGACTCGTTCAGTCACACCAACCTGGGGGTCACTTTGTGCTAGGGCAATGCGCCCCGCACCTCAACTTTTAAAGGCCATATATTTCAGAAACCATTCAAATCCCCGCCCCATTATCATATATGTTCTTATTCCTTATCAATAGCACACCCACTTGGGGGTCGCAGGGGCATTCCTCTCCAGTCCATAGAAGGGCCTCATATACCAGAAACTATTCAGATTTCCACCCATAAACCATATATATATATATATATATATATATATATATATATATATATATATATATATATATATATATATATATATATATATATATATATATATATATATATCTTGGTCCTTATAGGGACAACAATCTTGGGCTTTCCTGGGATCAACAGGACATGCCCCAACCTCCACCGCCTAAGAGGCCTTATAACTCCGGTATACAGATCCCCACTGCTACACCATATATATTTTTATTCCTTATGATAAGACGCATTTAGTGATACCAACCAGGGCTCCATTGGGCCCATGCCCTACACCCTCTACTTAATAAAAGGCCTAATGCTTTAGATACTGAGTCCAGAAGGATGCTCATTTGGATATAGGGGTTCATTTGGGAGACTTTATAATTGGTAGATTAAAATGATATCATGTTAAAATATATTGCTGTCATAGGGCAGTGCCCACCTGAGCTCTGGTGAGCATAGTGGCCCATGGGCCCCTTGTTTTTGCCTTTTTTTTGACAGGGTTTTAAAAAAATATGTCCTTTAGCCGGGTGGGCGGGCGGGCATCCTTTTGGATAACCTTTTTTTCAAAGTAATATATTACCTTTATTCTTCAAAGGATTGCTTCAAATTATGACCGTTGCTTCATTGATAGTATGTCTTTCTTAGGCAATCCATTAGTGGCATCAAGAACCAAAGTTTTGTTGAAAATTATCATTTTTCGAACTTAAGTTTATTTAAGAAGTTTGCTCCGTATTACCTCTCTTACTTCCCTCGCAAGCTTGATAGTGTGTTCAATACCAGGTTAAGGAATGTTTTGTTGTTTTTTTTCTTTTCTATTTCCTGTTTTTTCTTTCTTAAATACACATAAACATTATTATTACTTGCAAGTTGGTAAAATTTCTTTTTTTTTTTGTCAAATATACAAATTTCGTTTTGTACAATGAACAGGCTTGAAAATTTCGTGTTCATTTGTTCTTAGGGATACACATTTTTTTTTAAAAGTCCTTTAAAATAGCGATGTAGAGAGCGGTCGTCGTCCGAGGTTCAACCCCGTGGAGGAATGGAATCTCTTTTTTTATCTTTTTCTTCATCAACACATAAACAGTTATTATCCCCCTCGCACAACAAAGTAGTTAGGGGCTTGGAAGATTGCATTTTTCCTATACATACATACATACATACATACATACATACATACATACATACATACATACATACATACATACATACATACATACATACATACATACATACATACATACATACATACATACATACATACACACATACATACATGCATGCACACACACACATTCACACATGCATGCATGCACATACATGCATACATGCATGCAGCCTTATGCATGGACTCATGCACACACGCTCACACTCATGCATGCATGCACTTACACACATTCATGCACACACACGCTTGCCTGCACACTCGCATGCATGTACAGACATGCACGCACGCACATACAAAGGCAAACATGCACACACACATGTATGCATGCTCACCCTCAGACCTACGCATATATGCATGTATGCATGCATGCATGCAAACAGGCACATATGCACTGATGCAAACCTGTACACATGCACACATGCATGTACGCTCACACTCATAAATGCACACACATGCATGTACTCATTTATGTATGCACACATACACATACATGCATGCCCATGCGTGTGTATGCACTAATGCATCCATGCACACACATGCATATATGCACTCACACATGCAAGCATTCAAGCACACATGCATGCACACATACACTCATGCATGCATGTATACATACACTCATGCATGCATGCATTCACACACATGTATGCATGTATGCACATACTCATGCAGGCATGAATGCACACACATGCATGCATGTACCCACACATGCATGCCTGCACTCACACTTGCATGCATGCCTACATGCACACATGCATGCATGCACAATCACACTCATCCATGCACAGATGCATGAACTCACACATGCATGCATGAACACACACACATTAATGCATGCATGAATTCATTCACACCCACACATGCATGCACACACACACACATACATGCATACATGCAGTCATGCATACATACATACATACATACATACATACATGCACTCACGCATGGATGCATGCACGCACACACTCAAATGTTGGGTGCAACAAATTATTATCTCAAGCAATATCAACTTAAAGGGTCCTGGGTTCAAGTTCAAGGTCACTGTCTATTTGTAGGAAACATTTGTCAGCGCTGTAGTGCGTACATTTATAAATGGATTTTAATTTAACTTCACACAAATGTTGGGTAAGAATTGCTGCAGTCTGTTGAGCTCTTTTACAAAACTAAATGTCATTTCTTGGGACAAAAAGCCTGCATAATTGAAATTGTGTATTTGGATAACTTGTTCCACTTAAGCCCCTATAGGCGAGCATGTTGCCGTCTGCCAACTCTCGCTACATATGCAGATTGCAGCTGCTTGGCTTACGTCAAAACTGTACTGAAAAAGAGCTCCGCGAAAGGGGCATTATACGCCCGAAGCAAGTTAATATATGTTGGACTGAAACCTTGAAACATTAACAATTGTTCTGTGACGGTTCTTCTGTGGCGATTTATTTATGTTGTTGTTTGTTACTTACTGTGTGTATCACTTGTGTCTTTTTATTTTGGATGGCCATATGGCCATTTTGTGGGAAAGTAACTGTCCTTATGGCCTTCCTTTTTTTAGGTTTCCATTATGGTCTGGTCGCTTAATGTTTATGTTTCTTTCCCTTTGGTGTCTTTGGTGGGTGGAGTAAATTAATTGTATCTATTCCTGATCTTTGTTTTACTTCTACTTTGCTCCATATCGTGGTCTAACTACATATTAATTTTCAGCTTGATTGGATCTAAATTGTAGGAGGAGTTAGCCGTAAATGAAAATATTACATATATTTTCGAAGTGTTATACTTATATAAATATTTGGTGGACCAGCCTCTCTAAACCATATGCACTGCTCAACATCATAATCAGACTTTATATCAAGATTGTGCTAGATTGAATGTTACCTGCAGGAGAAGTTAGCCGCAAACAAAATGTGCACAGAAATGTTCAAAGGGGCATAACTCGATTAATTTTGGTGGACTGTAACCTCAAAATAATAAGCACTGCGCCACATAAGGATCTTTCTATATATGAAGTTTCCACTCCATCGGATATTAATTGTAGGAGAAGTTAGCCATAAACAAAATACTTAAAGAAATCTGCAAAGGGGCATAAGTTTGTTTATATCTGGTAAGCCATATCCTCAAAACAATATGCGCTGCTCCAAATTGTGGTCAAAATCTTTATCAATTTTCAGCTTGATTAAATGTTCACTGCAGGAAGAGTCAGCCATAAACAGGAATTTTCAAAGGGGCATAATTCGATATATATTTGGTGCACTGTAACCTTGAAATAATATGCGCTGCTCCACACGTTGGTCTAACTGTATATCAAGTTTCAGCTTTATCGGTTCTAAATTGCAGGCAAAATTGCCCCCAGAACTTCAGTTAAATAAAGCAAATTCTTCTAATACCGCGGCCCCATTTGTTGGATTTACATCTATCTATTGTAGATGGGTTTGTTTCGTGCAAAATTTATGATAAACGCGCTGACTTTGATTTTGAGATTGTAAATTTTTCTTTTTTGGATGGTGCTGTTCCTCGTGCGCCATCCTATGGCGTTTATATTTCGCAATTAATATGATCTGCTAGAGTGTGTAGTCATGTAACTGACTTCAACACTCGAAATAAATTATTAACGGCTAAACTTCTTAATCAGGGTTATCGGTACCATAAACTACGCAAAGCCTTTCAAAATTTTATAGACGCCATTCTGATTTAATTTCAAAATTCAATATTGGACTTAAATCTCTTCTGCAACAAGGTCTATCGGAACCCGAATTTTATGGTGACTTAGTATATAAATTTAGAAAAATATATAACCACAATTTCTTCAGTACCAAATTTCGTAAAATCATTATTCGATATAAAAAGATTGGGTACAACATGGATGTTATACGACAGACTGCATGCATGGTAGTTAATCCAATCACGGTTGGCAACTTTGCTTCCCACTTTAATGCACGCCGGTGGGTCAGGCCTCATATTCTATGACGGTTCCAACGTAAAGGCTTATTGAGAATTAGAGAGATCTAATTCAAGGTAATGTTGGTTGGTGCCTGATACTCTGTCTCTTGTCGGGCCCATCGGAGTCTAACAGTTGGTTTTCTTTTGCTCCAGCATTTCAGTGGTTTCTTGCTGTCGAGTCCTCACCGTTGTCTCACATCCGTGGTTCTTTGATTATGTGTGTTCACGGAGATATTGCACTGATGAGTTAGGTGGCCTTCATGCGGACTGAACAAATTATTTGTCTAAATCGCGACGGAAGTAAGGGCGAGGATTGTGGCCACGTAAAATCGATTTAAGCCCCTCCCCCCACCCCAGTGGAAATCTTTCCACTGACCGTTCCAAGGCGGTTCTTCTGTGGCGGTTTATTTATGTTGTTGTTTGTTACTTACTGTGTGTATCACTTTTGTCTTTTCATTTTGGATGGCCATTTTTGTGGGAAAGCAACTGTCCTTATGGCTCTCCTTTGTTTGGGTTTCCATTATGGTCTGGTCGCTTAATGTTTGTGTTTCTTTCCCTTTGGTGTCTTTGATGGGTGGAGTAAGTTAATTGTATCGATTCCTGATCTTTGTTTTACTTCTACTTTACAGAAACTACCAAAGGTGGATAACTTTGTTTTCATTTGTTGGATCATAACCTCAAAACCAGATCAATGACTACGCCAGAAAGGGCCCCACATATAGCTTTCAAAGAGGTGTGGTACAAGTTTTTGTCAGAATGTAGGTCTTGTGATGTTAAGTATTTGTATAAATTTTCATGAGAGAAAGGCAAATACTTTTGAAGTTATGACACAGGTTAAGTATTGTGGTCAAGGCAAGACAAACACACGGACAAAAGCAATATAGGCATGGTCCTGTGTCAGAATATAGGTCTTGTGATGGTGAGTATGTGTGTAAAGTTTCATGAGAGTAGTGCCTTCCTTTTGAAGATATGACAAACGTTACGATTTGGTTAAGGCGTTACAAACACACGAGCAACAGCAATATAGTTGTAGCTAGTGTGAGGCCACAACAATATGCACTGCTCCACATCATGGTCTAACTATATTTAAAGTTTCAGCTTGCTCGAATATTAATTTTAGGAGGAGTTATCCGGAAACTAAATATTTACAGAAATACTCAAATGGGCATAATTTAGTGAATATTTAGTGGACCGTAACCTTGAATTGATATGCGCTACAGCAGGTCAGGGTCTTACTATTTACCAAGTTTCAGCTTGATCGGATTAAAACGGTAGGAGGAGTTACCCGGAAACGAAAGTTTTCAAAAAATGTTCAAAGGGGCATAATTCAGTAACTATTTGGTGGACCGTAACATCGAAAAGTTTACAGATCGACGGACGCCGACCCCATACCATAATGCGACCTTTTTTTCGCGCGTATATAAACCCGTCCATTATGACGTTTTTCTTGTTTAGTGTGTCGAACAACTGGCAGTAGACAGCAGTATTTTTCGTAGATGTTCAATGAAATGCTTGTCAATTGATACACAATGTGTGTTTGTCTTGAAATTTTGAACGTAACATAATTCCAATATTTCAGATATTTGAAAAGTATTCTCCCTATTTGTACAAGTTTTGTGGCAACTCCCTAGACGACGGAAGAATAGGCGAGCTCGAATTTGATAGTGATGATTTTCCGGTAGATGGAGAGACTATAACCAGCACACTATATGCTCATTTGTATGCTGACAACAACATTTACACTGGAAAAGGCTTTGCAATAACATTTCGTCAACTTCAAAGTAAGCATGGTCAAATCCGTTACCCCCCCCCCCCTCACACACACACACACCTAAATTGCCCAGGGTATGTTCAGCGTTTCTCACCGTTGCGAGCCAGGATCGTTGCCGGTATTTTATGCGGCAAAGTTAAGTCGCCCGTTTTTTTCTCTATGGGAACTCCGATAGCAGACATGCATCAAAACAAAAACATGCCTATATAATATGACCCATCAAATCACAATTTTGTATGGTAAAACTTTCTGCTCAAAACACAATTTGTGGGTACTGTATAGAAAATAGAAGTGAAGGCAATAATCAAGAATCGATAAATAAACCCAAGGCTCCAGTCAGGGATATCAAAAAGAAAGAAACACAAACATGTAACAACTAGACTCTAATAGAAACACCAATTGCGGAAAGCCAAAAGGACAGTTACTTTCCCATACAATGGACAATTGGCCATCCAAAACAAAATAATATCAGCGATACACACACTCAAAGACAAACCATAACAAAATTAACCGCGTCAGAAGAACCGCATTGGAACGGCCAGTGAAACGAATTCCACTGGGGGGGGGGGGCTTAAATGGATTTTGTGCGGCCGCAATCTTCGCCCCTTACTTCCGTCGCGATTTAGGCAAAACAATTCAGTCCGCATGTAGGCCTCCTAATTCATCAGACTGACGTGCAACATCTCCGAGAACACAAAAATCAAACAACCACAGAGATGAAACAACAGTGAGGACTCGACATCAAGAAACCACTGAAATGCTGGAGCAAAGGAAAGCCAACAGTCAGACACTGGTGGGCCCGAACAGAGACAGAGCATCAGGCCCCAACCAACATTACATAAAATTTTATTATCTCTAATGCTCAGTAAGCCTTTACGCTGGAACCGTCATCGAATTTGAGGCCTGACCCACGGGCGAGCAATTAAAGAGGGAAGCAAAGTTGTCAACCGTGATTAGGTTAACTACTATGCATGCAGTCTGTCGTAAAACAGTTATGTTGTACCTAATCATTTTATATCGAAGAATGATCTTAAGACATAGGTTGCAACTGCAATTATATATTTTTTTCTGAATTTATATACTAAGTTATTGACAAATTCGGGTTCCGATAGACCTTGTTGCAGAGTGATTTACGTTCAACATTGAATTTTGAAATGAAATCTGAATGAGGTCTATAGAATGTTGAAAAGGCTTTGCGTAGTATATTATATATACCGGCAACCCCGATCAAGAAGCCGGCAGCCAACAATCCACCACGAGCGCTGAAGCCAGCTACCACATTTGGGTCGATGACATTATGGCACAAAGTCAGAATGTATGATAGGGATACTTTTCAATTTTAGTTCACACGAGACGAAGGCTCAGTGTGAACTTTTGTGATGAATCAGTGCCCTTCGTCTGTCTGTAGCCTAGCGTCGGTCGTGTATCGTCTGTCAACATTTGACCTTGCATATACCATACAGGCTGCATTATTCATTGGATCTTCATGGAACTTCGTCAGGATGTGTCATCTGAGGTCGAAAACTACATTCCTTGTCAAATCATATGGAACACTCTTGATGCAACAGAGGCTGCATTTTGCAATTGATCTTCTTGAAACTTTGTCAGGATGAGTGTCTAGATAAATTTTAGGTCAAATCATTATATACCCAGAAAATGTCCCGTCTACTTTGTACAGAAGTTACCGGTCAATATTTTTCCATATTGCCCGTGGTCAAGTTCATATTGCCCGTAGATAGGCAGTCACGTTCAAAATAGAACTACTTTCAAATTTGTCCACTTCGATACTAAAAATTGGCAGCCATCTTGTCGTGCGTATCGATTGAAATAACCTTAAACAAAATGAATATAGGCTGTGACAAGGTGCATAAAGTGCATTTTATGCTAGCAAATATGACCCATCACGAAAACACGCCTATATAATTTTGACCCCCTTGAAACCCATGTTTGTACAGAAAAACTGGGTTTCCGGGGGTATACCTTATTTTTCTTATTTCTGCTCTAAAATATAGATTGCGGGTACTCGTTGGAACCGCCTCAATCTATATTTGGAGCAGAAATAAGAAAAATATCACAATTTTTCATCATAAAATTTTCATTTTTTCGGCGATAAAGGTGGCAATGTATTTGTATAGGCGTGTTTGCGTAATGTACCTGCAATCTGTTCAGATATTCAATAATTTCTTTTAGGAACTCAAGAGTATTTTGAAAGAAACAAAACTAACACACTTCGGTAAGCATGGCGTCCTGCGTTGGGAAACGTTAATGTTTTTAATGACGTCACGTAAACCGACGTCAACGTCGTCTTCACTTTGGCGCCATTGGGCGTGGTTTTTCATAGTGTAGGAAGACACTTAACGACGTGCATTATTTTCAATTTCAAAGCACTTAAAGATGTCTAATCTCATTTTACGTTCAAATTTCAAAGCCAGGCAATCCTGAATTCTGGCACAGACTCCAAGTTTATAATAATATATAATGAAAAGGTTATTGACTTTATATTGTGAAATATTCGGCACTCGTTCATATGGCGAAGACACACTCGCAAGCTCGTGCTTCCTTCGCCATATGAACTCGTGCCGAATATTTCACAATTTAAAGTCAATAACCTATAATTATAGCAATGTCACCTTGGCTTAAAAACTAGGTCACTAGGTCAAATCATATGAAACACTTGTGGGTACAATGGAAAGTAGAAGTAAAATAAAGATCAGGAGTCGATACAATAAACTTACTCCACCCATCAAAGACACCAAAGGGAAAGAAACACGAACATGAAGCGACCCGACCATAATGGAAAACTAAACAAAGGAAGGCCATAAGGACAGTTACTTTCCCACAAAATGGCCAAATGGCCATCCAAAATAAAAAGACACAAGTGATACACACAGTAAGTAACAAACAACAACATTAATAAACCGCCACAGAAGAACTGCCTTGGAACGGTCAGTGGAAAGAATTCCACTGGGGGGCTTAAATCGATTTTCCATGGCCATAATCCTCGCCCTTACCTCTGTCGCGATATACACTAAGTTTGTTTATTCCGCATGAAGGCTTCCTAACTCATCAGTGTAACATCTCCGAGAACATACAAATCAAACAAGAGGACCATGATGGTCCTAAATCGCTCACCTGAGGTAAGATATTTACATTCTTAATATTTAAGTTTGACAATGTAGATGCTACAAGTTGTTTGATGCTATTATCTGAACACTCTTCGTAGAGATTGACGATTGAAGCAAAAATCGTGGCCTCCAGATGCTGTATAAGGTTTTCGAGGAATTTGACCTAGTGGCCTAGTTTCTTACCTGACATGATCAATATTTGAACTTGACCCAGATATCATCAAGACAAACATTCTGGTAAAGTTTCATGAAGATTGAAGTGAAATTGAAGTCTCTAGAGGGTGAACAAGGGTTTCAAGGAACTTGACCTAGTGACCTAGATTCTGACTTGCCATGACCCATATTCCAACCTGACTCAGATATCATCAAGTTAAATATTCTGGTAAAGCTTCATGAAATTTGAAGCAAAACTACTGTCTCTAGAGGGTGAACAAGGATTTCAAGGAATTTGACCTAGTGACCTAGTTTTTACCTGATATGACCCATATTCAAACTTGACCCAGATATCATCAAGACAAACATTCTGATAAAGTTTCATGAAGATTGAAGCAATATTGTGGTCTCTAGAGGATGTACAAGGTAAATGTTGATGACGCACGTCACATGATGAATGATGCACGACGCACTTACGACGGACAAAAGATGATCACAAAAGCTCACCTTGAGATTTGCTCAGGTGAGCTAAAAATTGAGGTTTCTAGAGTATAAACAAGGTTTTTCTATGATTTGACCTACTGACCTACTTTTTGAGCTCAGATGACCCATATTGGAACTTGCCCTCGATATTGTAGATATGATCATTCTCAGCAAGTTTGATGATGATTGGACCAAAACTGTGGCCTCTAGAGTGTTAACAAGGTTTTTCTATGATTTGACTTACTAACCTACTTTTTTAATCCAAATGACCCATATTCGAACTTGACCTAGATATTGTAGAGATGATCATTCCGAGCAAGTTTGATGATGATTGGACCAAAACTGTGACCTCTAGAGTGTTAGCAAGGTTATTCTATGATTTGACTTACTGACCTATCTTTTGATCCCACATTACCATATTTGAACTCGACTGAGATATTGTCAGGATGATCATTCTCAGCAAATTTAAGGATGATTGGACCAAAACTGTGGACTCTAGAGTCTTAACACAGTTTTCATTGATTTGACCTACTGACTTACTTTTTGACCTGACATGACCAATATTATACTCGACCAAGATATTGACAGGATAATCATTCTGAGCAAGTTTGAGGATGATTGGACCAATACAGTTGCCTCTAAAGTCTTAACAAGGTTTTTCTATGATTTGACCCACTGACCTACTTTTTGACCCGAAATAACCTATATTTGACCGAGATTTTTCAGGATGATCATTGGAGCAAATTTGAGGATGATTGGACCAAAACTGTGGCCTTTAGAGTCGTAACAATGTTTTTCTATGATTTGACCTGCTGACCAACTTTTTGATCCCATATGACCTGTATTCGAACTTGACCGAGATATTGTCAGGATGATCATTCTGAGCAAAATTGAGGATGATTGGACCAAATCTGTGGCCTCTAGAGTCGTAACCATGTTTTTCTATTATTTGACCTGCTAACCGCCTTTTTGATCACATATGACCTGTATTCGAACTTGACCGAGATATTGACAGGATGATCATTCTGAGCAAAATTGAGGATGATTGGACCAAAACTGTGGCCTCTAGAGTCTTATCAAAGTTTTTTCTACGATTTGACCTGCTGACCTACTTTTTGACCCGACTTGAACCATATTCGAACTTGACCGAGATATTGTCAAGATGATCATTCTGAGAAAGTTTCAGGATGATTTGACCAAAATTGTGGCCTCCAGAGTCTTAACAAGGTTTTTTTATGATTTGGCCTGCTGACCTACTTTTTGTCCCGACATATTCGTACATGACCAAGATATTGACAGAATAATCATTCTGAGGAAGTTTGAGGATGATTGGACCAAAACTGTAGCCTCTAGAGTCTTAACAATGTTTTCTTATGATTTGACCTACTGACCTACTTTTTGACCCGAAATGACCCGTATTTGAACTTGACTGAGATATTGTCAGGATGATCATTCTGAGCACATTTGAGGATGATTTGACTGAAACTGTGGCCTCTAGAGCGTTAACAAGGTTTTTCTATGATATGACTTGGTGACCTACTTTTTGAACCGACATAACCCATATTCGAACTTGACTGAGATATTGTCAGGATGATTATTCTGAGCAAGTTTCAGGATGATTGAACCAAAACTGTGGCCTCTAGAGCCTTAACAAGGTTTGTCTATGATTTGACCTGCTGACCTACTTTTTGACCCGACATGACCCATATTCGAACTTGACCGAGATATTGTCAAGTTGATCATTCTGAACACGTTTGAGGATGATTTGACAAAAACTGTGGCCTCTAGAGTCTTGACAAGGTTTTTCTATGATTTGACCTGCTGACCTACGTTTTGACTCGACATGACCCGTATTCGAACTTGACCGAGATCTTGTGGGGATGATCATTCTTCGCAAGTTTCAGGATGATTGGACCAAAACTGTGGCCTCTAGAGTCTGAACAAGGTTTTTCTATGATTTGACCTACTGACCTACTTTTTGACCCGACATAACCCATATTTAACCTTGACCCAGATACTATTACGGCAAACATTCTGGTAAAGTTTCATGAAGACATAAGCAAAACTGTAGTCTCTAGAGTCTTAACAAGGTAAATGTTGACGACGCACGACGCACGAAAGGTGATCACAAAAGCCCAGCTCGAGCTTTGCTCAGGTGAGCTAAAACCTACAGAGATGAAACAAGGTTGAGGACCCGACAGCATACAACAACAGAATTGCTGGAGCAAAAGAAAACCAACAGGTAGACTCCGAGGTCATAGGCTGCATTGTTTAAAGGATATTCATGACCAGGATAAGTGTCTATGTCAAATATGAATATGCGTCATATTGGGTCAAATTCTATATCACCAGGTCAAATTATATGAAAACATTGAAGATGCAATAAAGGCTGCAACTTTTGATGAATCATTATGAAAGATGGTCATATTGTTTGTCTAGATGAAATCAGGGTCGAATTTGAATTAGGGCAATCTGGGGTCAAACGCTAGATCACTAGGTCAAATCATATGAACGCCTTGTAGAAAAAAAGGAGCTGCATTTTTAATGGGTCTTTTTAGAGCATTTTCAGGATCTGCATATAGATAAATGCAACACAAATGTGACGGCTGTATAAAGTCTCCTCGTACATCAGCATAGAGCTGATTATATATTCTTGTTCTTTGGTATCATTGAGTGCATTTAGAATCATTTTGAAAATAGAGTTCTACTTAAGCCGGTTCAAGAGGGCGTGGCCGTGTTCCACATTTCAGGACTCATGCCGTGTTTTTCTCTCAGAGACATCTCCCCCTTCCCGACTAATACTATATGCAAGTCGGGTAAGTTGGGTATCACATTTTCACATGTTTATTATGACCTTGACCATAAAATACCGCGGATAGACCAATAAAGTAATGCTCAGTGACGCACTCGCTAGTTAATTAGAGGTTATTAGAAGTCTATACTAAAATTTTCAATTTAAAAATGGGATTTTTTATTTAAATACTGGGCTGAAAATAAAAATCTGCATCAGATTTTAATCAAATAATAAGTTTCAAACGTTTTTCTGGCTGGAAAAATAAGTATTTTAAAGATCAATCATTTCGAACGGAACTAACAGATATATGTATATTGAATTAAAGTAGTACTCCAGGTAAAGCTAGCAATGCCACCTGTTGTGAGCAGAGCAGAGTCATTAGTGGAGATAGATGATGCCAGTAGCCAATACCATCTGGTTAAATTACCAATTAATCATGAATGTTTGGTCATTTTTCGTAAAGAAAAGAAAAAAAAAGAAGAAAAAAACACGTCATGTAGTCATGAACAGACTCAATAAAGCCCAGCCTGCTATTTTCGTTTATTAGGTGTATTCTTTGCTTCTAAGGGGTCTACCTATTCACAACTTATTTATCGTCACTGCAGCTGGTGTTGTGTCGTGTAGTGGCCATAAAGAGTCTCCCCGTACATCACCATAGCGCAGATGTTTTCTGGTCCTTTGGGATCATTGTATTCAATAGAGTTCTGCTTAAGCCAGTACTAGAGGGTGTGGTCGGTGTTGCACATTTCAGTATTGGTCATGAACTGACACAATAAAACCGAGCCTGTTATATTCGTTTATTTGGTGTATCCTTTGCTTCCGAGGGATGTAACTATTCAGAAATTATTTGAATATGGGTAGAAAACTAGGTCACTGGGTCAAATCATATGAAAACTTTGTGGATGCAATGGAGGTTAACATTTTCAATGGATCCTTATTCATTTTGGTGAGACTGTTTGTTTACATGAAATCTAGGTCAAGTTGGAATCTGAGTTATCTGAGGTCAAAAACTAAGTCACTTGATCGAAGCATACGAAAACCTTATGAATGCCATAAATGATGCATTTTTTCAATTGAATTATGTCACAGGTAACCAGATTCTTTGTCTATATCAAATCTAGGCCAAGTTTGAATGGGTCACTATGAGATCAAAAGCTAGGCCAATAAGTCAAATCATATGCAGACATTTTGGATGCAAGAGAGGCTGCATTTTAACCCTTCTCTTGCTGAATATTCAGTTTAGCCACACCCATTTGTGACTTTGAACCAATCAGATTACTTCATGTAATTTATTCATACAAATTCATAAATTGAATGTCAAGCAGTGTAGATCCTGATCAGATGGCTTCTTCAAAAGCCACCTGATATGGATCTACATTGTTTGCAATGACAGGGGTGGTCGTGAACAGCAGGGTAAGAGTTAATGGAATTTTATGCCGGTACTAGAGGGTGTGGCCTGTGTTGCAATTTTCAGTACTGGTCATGAACACATTGCCTTTACTTCTATTTTATGATCCGTAGGCATGATGTTTGTCTAGATACATTCTAGGCCCAGTTCGAATATTGAACATCTTAGGCAAGATCAATTTATTTGAAAAGATTGAGGATAAAATAGAGGCTGCATGTTTCGATGCAGGACGATTGTTTGCCTGGATGAAATCTAGGTCGAGTTTGAAACTTGGTGATGTGGGGTCAAACAATAGGTCACTATGTCAAAGTATAACAGAATCTTACGGAAAGAGTAGGGCTGCATTTTCCATTGGATGTTAATGAAATTTGGCCAGGATGAGTGCTACATAAATTCTAGGTCAGGTTTGAGTATGGATTAACTTTGGTCACAACTAAATCCCTGGGCCAGATCACATGACAACCATTTGGATGCTATAGAAGCTGCAGTTTTCAATGGATCATCAAAAATGTTTGACAGATTGTTTGTCTAGACGAAATCTAGGTCAAGCTTGAATCTTGGTCATCTGTGGTTAGGACCTAGATCACTAGGTCACATAATATGAAAACCTTGTGGATGAAATAGAGGCTACATTGATCTTTATGAAGCTTGCTCAGGATGCGCATCTAGATGAAATCTAGTCCAAATTTAAATGTTGGTCATTTTTGGCAAAACTCTACATCACTGGGCCAAAACAAATGAATACGTTAATGCAATTGAGGCTGCAACGTTCAATGGGTCTTTGTGGATAAGATCTAGATCGGGTTGAAATCTGGGTCATCTGGGGTTGAAACCAGGTCACTGTGTCAAATCAAAAGAAAACCTTGTTGATGCCATCACGTAATCAAGTCCATGAAATGAACACCCCTTAAACCCCACTTTCTATAGAGACTGGGGTTTACAGGGGTATACATTATTAGTCTTATTTCTGCTGCAAGGCATAGGTTGTGGGTACTCGTTAAAACCGACTCGATTAGGCGGTCCTAACGAACACCACAACCTATGTTTGCAGTATAAATAAGAACAGTATTACCAATTTTCATAAGAAAAGTAGGAATTTTGGAGATATGAAAAATGCACTATATCGCACGGGTGTGTTATCGTAATGCGGTAAACGCTGTATTTTTCAGTGGATCTTTGCAAAAGTTAATCATATTGTTGTTCAATATGAAATCTAACTAATGGTTGAATCTGGGTCATCTGGATTCAGAAACTAGGTCATGGGTCAAATCATATGAAAACGTTGTGCATGAAACTGAGGCGGCATTTTTCAATGAAACTTTGTCAGATTGTTTGTCTAGATGAAGTCTTTGTCAAGTTTGAATCCGAGGCTTCTTGGTCTAAAACTAGGTTACGGAGTCAAATCATAAGAAAACTTTGTGGATGCAATAGATTTTGCCTTTTTTTTCAATGGATCTTTGTGAAAGTTGACCAGATTCATTGTCTATGTGAATTCTTTGTCCAGTTTGACTCTGGGTATTCCGGGATCAAAAATTAGTTCACGGGGTAAAATTATATGAAAAACTTTGAAGATGGAATGGAGGCTGTAGGTTTCAATGGAACATTATGAAAGTTGGATATATTGTTTTTCTACATGAAATCTAGGTCAAATATGAATCTGGGTCATCTCGAGTCAAACACTAGGCCACTGGGTCAAATCATATGAAAACCTTGCGGCAGAAGTTGCATTTCTCATTGAATTATTCTGAAAGTTGGCCAGGATATTTGTCTGAATGGAAACTAGGATAAGTCTGAATATGATTCATCTGAGCTTTGAAACTAGGTCACCAGGTCAAAACATATGAAAACATTTCATATGCAATAGAGGCTCTCACTCATCACGTGAACATGTCCGTGACATGAAGCCCCCCCCCCCCCCAACCCCACTTTATATAGAGACTAGAAATGCGTCCATAGGACACGGATGCCCCCGCCCGAAAATATGTCTATGTTCGTATTCATCCATAGAAAGTTATTGACAGTGTTTAAGTTTTGGACCCTTTTTATGCCATTTGACCTCCAAGTATGACCTTGGAGGTACGGATCTGGGTTTGCACGTGACACATTGTCTCATGATGGTTAACATTTCTTCAAAATAATTTCAAAATCCATCCGAAAATAAGTAAGTTATTGCCTGCGTTTAAGTTTCGGACCCTTTTTTGACCTTTGACCTCCAAGTATGACCTTGACCTTGGAGGTACGGACCTGGATTTTGCATGTGACACATCGACTGATGATGGTTAACATTTCTACAAAGTAAGTTCAAAATCCATCCAGAAATAAGAAAGTTATTGACTGTGTTTAAGTTTCGGACCCTTTTTTTGACCTTTGACCTCCAAGTATGACCTTGACCTTGGAGGTACGGACCTGGGTTTTGCAGGTGACACATCGACTCATGAAGGTTAACATTTCTCCAAAGTAATTTCAAAATTCATCCAGAAATAAGAAAGTTATTGACTGCGTTTAAGTTTCAGACCCTTTTTTTGACCTTTGACCTCTAAGTATGACCTTGACATTGGAGGTACGGACCTGGGTTTTGCACGTGACACGTCGTCTCATGATGGTTAACATTTCTGCTGAGTAATTTTAAAATCCATCAAGAAATAAGGAAGTTATTGACTGCGTTTAAGTTTCGGATGCACGGACGGACGCACGGCCGGACGAACGGACGGACAGACGGACGGACGGACGGACATGGGCAACGCTATATGCCCTTTCCACCATTCTTCGAATGGCGGGGGCATAAAAACTGGGGTTTACGGGGTATTCATTATTTTTCTTATTTCTGCTCCAAGACATAGGTTGTGGGTACTCGTTAGAGCCGCCTAAATGAGGCGGTTCTAACGAGCACACACAACCTATGTTATGAACATTTATTAGACAACTATCACGGTTTTTTCATCAGAAAAGTAGCCATTTTGGAGATGTGAAAATGCACTATATCGTACGGGAGAGTTATCGTAATCCATTTTGCTTTGGATTTTGATGAATAATAGTCAGAATGTTAACTTTGATGAAATCTAGGTCAAGTTTGAATCCGGGTCATTTGTGATCAAAACCTAGGTCACCAGGTTAAATAATAGTATAACCTTGTATATTCAATAGATGCTTTATCATCCCCTTGCACATCGAAGTGGCTTGGTGATAAAGGGTTTGTCATGGACATTAGTACGTACATATGTATATAATTACATTCTTACATATGTGCTTACATTCGTACATGTGCATCTATCTTAACTCTTTGTCAACGGTCGAGCACCTACATTAATTGATGGATTTTATTATATCTTCACACAAATATGGGTATGATAGAATCTCCAGCAAGTTTGACTTTCAGGATGCTGAGCTCCAGGCCAGGGTTACTGTGGCTATGATTAGAAATACTTTGCCATCACTCTAGCGCTATCCATCACGGAAACACGCCTATATAATTTTGACCCCCTTGAACCCCACTTTTATATAGTAAAACTTGGGTTTCCGGGGGTATACCTTATTTTTCGTATTTCTGCTCTAATATATAGATTGTGGGTGCTCGTGAGAGCCGCCTTGATGAGGCGGTTCTAACGAGTGCCCACAATTTATATTTGGAGCAGAAATAAGAAAAAAAATCACCTTTTTTCATCATAAAATTTTCATTTTTTTCGGCGATAAAGGTGGCAATGTATTTGTATAGGCGAGTTTTCGTAATGATTTATTGATGGGTTTTAATAGAACTTCACACAAATGTTATGTTTGATAATTTATCAGTTACCCTCTATATTAATTGCATTGCAGCACACTGACCTGATAAAGATATGCTATCTCAGGACAAGTGAGCTTTATCAGGTCAGCGTAACATTGCACTTTTATGAATTAACCGGACTACTGAAAAAATGGCAAAAATGTTATTATGACTGGAATAAAATGAAAAAAAAAAAATACTTCAAAAAATATGGTCATCTGATACTTAGTATATCGATCGCCGGAATGCTGGGACGCACTGAGGACCATCGGTATCTGATCGTGAATTACAAATTTAAGAGTGTACTAGGGGATATGCTGATAAATAGAATACCAGATTCGTGTCATTTGATTTCAAGTTTATCAGGCTCGGCTTCGAGAGCGCATTTCGAATCGCTCGGCAAGCCTCGCGATTCTACATGCGTTCTCGAAGCCTTGCCTGATAAACTTGATATCAAAAGTCAATCATCTGGTATTCTCTATATCTCGAGCAAGTGGCTTCTTTCATCAGTGGATTTAAATATAACTTCACACAAATGTTAGGTGTGACAATGTCTGGTTAGTTTGACTTTCAGGGTCCTGGGTGCATGGCGCTTGCCAACACTAAGTATACTTGTGCGAGGGAGTATGTATGCCTTCAGTTGATCACAAAATGTATCAGAATCATCACGAAAACACACCTATATAATTTTGACCCCCTTGTACCCCACTTTTATATAGTAAAACAGGGGTTTACAGGGTAAACCTGATTTTTCTTATTTCTGCCATAAAATATAGATTGTTGGGTACTCGTTAGAACCGCCTCGATGAGGCATTTCTAAACAGTACCCACAATCTATATTTGGAGCAGAAATAAGAAAAATATCACAGTTTTTCATCTTAAAATTTTCATTTTTTTTATGATAAAGATTACAATGTATTTGTATAGGCATGTTTTCGTAATAATGTGTGCCTAGATAAATTCTAGGTTTATTTTGAATTTTTCAAAATCTAGGTTATCGGATCAAATCATACGAAAACCTTGTGTATGCAACAGAGGCTGCATGTTGAATTCCCCCTGAGTAAAAGTCAGGATGTTTATTTTGATGAAATCTAGGTTGACTTTGAATATGGGTCATCTAGACTAAAAAAACTATTTCAATATGTTTATTCATAGTAAAACCGTGTGTATGCAGTAAAGACTTTAATTTTCCCTGCGTATTCATGACAATTGGTCGATGGTTTGTCTTCATATAATCTAGGTTGAGTTTGCATATGGGTCATTTCGAATAAAAAATGGGTCACCGGGTTTAATCATACCAAAACCCTGTGTAAGCTATTGAGGCCGCATTTTAATTGGATTTCGATGGAACTTTGTCTCAATCTTTGTTTTGATGAAGTCTAGGATAAAAGGAAGTATGGGTCATCTGGTATAAACAAACTAGGTCTTAAAATGCAGAATACTATTGTAGTCAATAGAGGCTGCATTTTTTTTGTAGGACATCCATGAAAATTGGTAAGATGGAATGCTTTGATATATTTGAGATCGAGCTTGAATATGGGCCATTTGGGGTCCAAAAGTAGTTCATTAGGTCAAATAAGAGGAAAACGTGGTATATGCAGCAGAAGCTGCTCTTATATTGCCAGTATGGTCAATTAACTCACGTGAACGTAACAGGCCCATTATGGCCCTCTTCTTATTTTAATGAAGGTAAAAATGTCAATGGCTGGAACACCTTTAGGACCATGAAAAATTGTTCTAGTCATAGTGCCAGATGAGGCTGTTTTATAGGTTTTTAGCTCACCGGAGCATCGGGAAAGCATATAGGATAGGCAGTGGTCTGTTTCGCGTCGACGTATGTCGTCGTCTCTCGCCGTCGTCGTCAACATTTTCAAACAATACCGCATCTGAAGCCACTGGGAAATTGAAACCAAATTGCACGAGAAGCTTTCATGGGAAGGGGGAATAAAAGTTTGTCCGTGAGGACTGGGTCACATGACCAAGATGACCGCCGTGCCCATATATGGTAAAAATCTTTAAAACTCTTCTCAAGAACAAAAAGGCGGATGACCTTGACACTTAGTATGAAGCATTAGGGACTCAAGCCCTACCATGTTTGTTCAAATGATGACATTTGGATGGTCTTGACCAATTTCACGTCAAGGTAAAATTTGGTTACCTAGACATTTGCATGGGAAGACGCGACACAATGGACTTTTCTGATTCTACTATTATAGCTTGTGGTCTCAAAATTGATATGTGCAATGAGCTTAAAGGATGTTTATTGATTCCAAAGGTCAATGTTACACACTGACCTTTGTTATGGATGACTCAGATTCAGATGTTTTTATCTTCCTCTCCAGTAAAATCGCTGGGCTGATTGAAACCAAATTACATGTGGAGCCTCTATGAGAGGAGGCAATAAAAATTAATTTTTAGGAGTGGCGTCAGATGACCAAGATGGCCGCCATACTCATATATAAAAAAGGCTTTAACTATCTTCTCCTAAGGAACCTAAAGAAAGTTGACATTTACACTTTGTGTGCAGCATTCGGGTCTCGGAACTTACCATGTTTGTTTAAATGATGACCTTTGGATGACCTTGGCCTAGTTTATGTCAAGGTCAAATTTAGTCACTTCAGCATATGTATGGGGAAAGGTAAAAAAATGTTTGTTTTTTTCTGATCCTAATATTGCATGTGGTATCTGAATTGAAAGTTGCATCAGCTGAAAGGAAAGTTAATAATTCCAAAGGTCGAGGTCATTTACTCACCTTTGTAATGGAAGGCTCGTATTCAGTATTTCTATCTTCTTCTCACTTATTTAAACCAAATTATATGTAAAGCCTCAATGGGATGAGGCAATGGAAAAGTAATACTGGCATTGGAGTCACATTACCAAGATGGCTGTCATGCCCATATATGGTGAAAACCTTTTAATATCTTCTCCTCAGGAATCGAAATGCAGATTACCTTGAAACTTAGTATGCAGTATCAGGGACGCAGTGCCCTATCAATTTTATTTAGATGCTGGCCTTTGGAGCACCTTGAACTATTTTACATCAAGGTAAAATTTGATCTCTTCAGCATTAGTATTGGCAAGAAGGTAAAACTAGGAGTTTTCTGATTCTTTTGTAGCCGGTGGCCTCAGAATGGATATTTGTAAACAGGTAAATGGAAGTCCATTGATTCCAAAGGTCAAGATCATTAACTGACTTTTGTCTTAGGTGGCTTAGATTCAGAATTTTTATTTTCTCTTCCACTTAAATTGCTATGCTGATTTAAACCAAATTTTATCAGATTCTATGGGATGAGGAGGCAAAGGGAATCTATTTGTGGGATTGAAGTAACATAACCAAGATGGCTGCCATGCCCTTATATGATTAAAACCTTTTGGAAATCTTTTCTTCAGGAACCAAATTGCCCATGTCCTCGTCTCTTGGAATGTAGCATTTGGGACTTTGTTGACCACGATCTTTTTTACGTCAAGGTCAATTTTGATCACTTAGACTTTTGCATGTGAAAGCGGCAAAACCGTCAATTTTTCTGATTCTGTTGCATTCGATGGGATCAAAATTGATATTCCTAGCAAGTTTGCTCAGATGGTGACCTTTGGTTGACATTGATCGGGCATTTCTAATGGGAAAAAAGGCAAAACAGTGGATTAATTTTGTGGTTCTCTACGCTCGTAGTTACCTATGGCATCAGAATGATCATTTGCAGCTAGTTAAATGGGAAATGGTAATTATGGGCATGATTGTTATCATGCACATGTATGGGCAAAAACATGAAACTTTATTTCAAAAACTGAAAATTATGTTTAACGATCTCTTGGTGTTCGTGTCATCAAAATGCCACTTATATCGTGTTCGCTCACTAGAATCGACCCATCGCGGCGACTTGAATGAGTCCACACCACATATATTTGCGAATAAAACAAGAAAATATTATCCTTAAGTTATCGCAAATATATCTACATTGATATCTGTATACTGTAATGGAATGGTTGCCATAGGCACTTAAATGAGTTTGAACAAGCCGTGATAAGCGAAGCATTGGTATTTGTACTGTGTAGCACCTATTGATGATCTTACGTGGCGAGTTTCATAAATTTCATATATAAGATTGTAAGATTGTGTTTATTATTTAACGGTCTTATCGGATCTTCTTGCCGAGGAAGTTGAATTTCAAAAACCAAAAAAGCAAGGGTTTTCTTCCTTGTTCATGACACATCGTCTAATTGCCATGCAGGCACCTGTACAGTTTCATAAATATATATCTTATGGTTTGGGAGTTATGACTCGGATACATCGTCTAAATGCCATGCAGGCACCTGTAAATTTTTCATAAATACATACAATATGGTTTGGGAGTTATGGCCCGGACACGAAGTGGGACGGACGTACGGACGCACGGACTTACGTACGGACGGGAAGGACAGGGGTAACACTTAATGCTCTTCCGCTATTCTTCGAATAATAACCTTTTTATGGTCAATTTATTCAACATGTTCCTCATGTTAACAACTCCATGTAATGAGTAGCCCTCTAAACCCAACTTTATATGGCAAAATGGGGTTTACACTACAGCGGTATACATTAGTTTTTATTTCTGCTCCGAGATATAAGCTGTGGGTACTCGTTAGAACCGCCTCAATAAGGCAATTCTAACGAGCACCAACAATCTGTTTCAAGTATAAACAAGAACAATATCACAAATGTTCACCAGGCAAGCACCCAATTTGGAGATATGTAAAACGGGTGTGCTATCATACTGTAAATGTGTGACCCATAAAGGGAATGCCGGAGGAACTGGGATACAATGTACTCAGTTGAGTGGCATTTATCATTTCTGTGAACAACTTGAAATTTTAACATAGTGGCCAAACCGCAATGTATTGGGTCCAACAGATGTAGGATGAATGGCAAAGAAGCCAGAACCTGATCATACTGCTCCACCAGGATCTGGGTCTGCATTGATTTGCCAAGACATTTATGTCTTAAAATGTTTGTTTTGTTGAGACCAGGCTAATTCATTTTTATACAAACTATCCTTTACATTCCATTGGGATCAGTTACAACTTTACCTCCACGTGTTATAAACCAGCAAACTGATTAACCTTGCACCTGACCAGTATAAAAACATAAATACGCTCCTCCGCAGGACATGCAATAAAAGTAAGATTAATGGATATTTCTCTGGAATAACTAATTAAGCATTTAGACAGCTGGTGTCGGTCTTGAAAATAAGCAAATTCTTCTTATACCGAGGCCCCGATTTTGGATTAACATGTTTGTATTGTTTATGATAATCTTGATTTTGAGATTGTAAATTTTCCTTTATTGGCTGATGATGTTCCTTGTGCGGAATCATATGGCGTTTATATTTAACAATTGATTACATTGCCAGAGTGTCTAGCCATGTAACTGAATTCAACACTCGTATTAAATTGTTAACTCCTAAACACCTCAATTTATCGGTATCATAAACAACGCAAAATAGAAGTAAAGACACTAATTAGGAATCGATACAATTAACCCACAGCTCCCACCAGAGAGACCAAATGGATATAAACACAAACATGAAATTCCCAGTAAACACAAAACGTTATCGTAACGTTTTTCATAGGTTTCAAAATGGTTACGCAGAACGTGACGTTTTGTAAACGTTTTGCAACCGTTTTTTTCTGTGTCGAACTGCGATGACTGTTTTTGGCAATCAGATAAAAAATACTACCCTTCTGCAAAACCTAGAACGTATTCCTTATCATGTCAAACAATTTTCGAGGAAGTTATAAAATGGTTACAGAAAAAAAAAAAAAAAAAACAAATTTTTACTAACGTTGTGAAAACGTTCTATAAATGTTGCAGAATTTGTTGATATAAATGTGCGTCTTCTTTCCGCCAATATTCTTAGAACAAAGAACAAAGAAAATCGAACGCCTCACCGAATTTGTGTTTTTCCGGCTCATTTTGCTCCCGGTAACTTTGATTTGATGATTTAATTGCATGTGGTTCTTATTTTATTTGCACCGGATAATAATATAATGTAACTCTAATGCGCGATTGTTTGAATTTGGTGGTTGTCACATGTTTTCGCGACTAATGAAGTAAACACACATCTGTTGCATGACAATATTCGTAAATAGTGACATGTTTTCGGTTTACTGAAGGTGACGACAAGTTTTCTCACAGCATTTGATTAATTTTATGACCAAATTTCTGATATTTATTCAAAAGTAATTGATCAAAATGTTTCGTTTGTACCAAACGATGTAAAAACGTTCTTGAAACATTCAATCTACATCGGTGTGTGCATTTGTTGAACATATTCATATATCAAAAATAGCATTTTCGTGATGAAAATTTGTAGAAGTTTTCTCATCACTGCTTAAAACAAATGAGGTGGGTGCTCGTTCTAACGAGTGCCTACAACCTGTCTTCGAACAAAAATAAGAAAAATAATGAATTTCCCAGTACACCAAGTTTTCTTTATATAAAACAGGGTCTACACGGGCGTTCATTACATGGGCTTGGTAAAGTGATGAACAGGGCTTCAGATAAAAAGGAATATGGACATCATTTTATTTACACACTATTAAAGCATATATATGCTATGTGGTTTACAGTTTTCAATTTTACGGAACACCCACAATGTTTTTTACATGAAATAACCACTTTTTCTTGCCTGAAACACGCTTATATGAGTTTGACCGCCTTTAAATCTCACTTTTATATAGTAAAATGGGGGTTTACAGGGGTATACATAATTATTTCTTATTATCGCTCAAAAGCATAGATTGAGGGTACTCGTTAGGATCGCCTCCTCGATTCGGTTCTAACGAGTACCCACAATCTGTGTTATGAGCAGAAGTATGAAAAATCAGAATGTATCAATTTTGGGTGGTAAATTGTTTAATACAATGTATATTTGAATAGGCATGTTTAAGTAATGTCAGTGTTCTTGTTTCACACTGTTTTAATTAGTTAATATGATTGACATATAGTGGAATGTGCAATCTAGAGTAACTTCACTGTTTACAACACCATGTCCAATTCCCATGCAATCTACACTTTAGAAAAGTAAAGCACCGCCTAAGACCCGCCTACTACATCTGGACTTCAAGAATAACCACCAGATGACTTCAAAGGAAAAAAAAACAACAACATAATTTAGTCATAAAAAACATATTAAGACAAAGGCTTTTAAAATAATTTTTTCTGGTTTGTTTATCAGGTTGAATTAAACCTTCCATATAAACGTTACTCAAATGTTCCCCAAAACGTTTCAAAAACTGCTTTTATAATTGTTTTTAGAATGTATATTTACTGGTTAGAATAACATATTTTAAACGTTTTTTGAACGTTTTATGAACTTTTTTCCAAAACGTCCTTGCAACGTAAAAAAAACTTTCCATATAAACGTTATGTAAAAGTTCACAAAAACGTTTTTTAACGTTTTTGGAAACGTTTTTGTAACGTTCTAAAAACATTTCTTTGTTAGCTGGGTTACTAGTAGACCCTGTTGGAAACACCAATAGCGGAAAGCCAAAAGGACAGTCACTTGCCCACAACATGGCAATAAGCTGTCCAAAATAAAAAATATAAGCGATACCCACACTCAAAAAAAAGAAAAAAAAACATAATAACAATAACCCGTGACAGAAGACCCGCCTTGGAACCATCAGTGAAACGAATTTCACTCGAGGGGTGGTTTGGTTGTTGGACAGGGGAGGGTACTTAAATCGATTTTACGCGGCCGCAATCATCGCCCTTACTTCCGTCGTAATTTAGTCAAATACTTTGTTTAATTCGCATGAAGGCCTCCTAACTCAAAATCCAAAAATCAAACCGTAGAGATGAAACAACGTTAAGGACTCAACAGCAAGAAACCACTGAAATGCTGGAGCAAACCAAAACCAACAGTTAGACACCGATGGGCCCGAACAGAGACAGAGCATCATGCCCCAATATTAAATAAAATTAAATTCTAATTCTCAGTAAGCCTTTACGCTGGAACCGTCATAGAATTGGAGGCCTGACCCACCGGCTTGCAACTAATGAGGAAAGCAAAGTTGTTAATCAACCGTGATTGGGTTAACTACTATGCACGCAGTCTGTCGTATAACTTTTATATTGTACCTAATCTTATATCTAAACTTTATAGATGTCATTTCGATTTAATTTTACAATTCATTAAAGGACTTAAATTTCTTCTGCAACAAGGCCTTTCGGAAACAGGGACCAGTTGTTCAAAGCATCGTTAGCTTAACGAACTCGTTAGTGGTCATATTGTTAACTGTTCTAGTAAGTTTAATATTTCTTTTTTAGCTCACCGTCACGTAGTGACGAGGTGAGCTTTTGGGATCACTTTTTGTCCGTCGTGCGTGCGTGCGTGCGTGCGTGCGTGCGTCCGTGCGTAAACAATTTCTTTAAACGACATCTCCTCCTAAACCACTGATCGGATTTTGACCAAACTTCACAGGAATGATCCTTAGGTGGTCCCTTTTCAAAGTTGTTCAAATGGTTCCGGTCCGTTGCACATCTAGGTCACAGGAGCCAAAATAGATTTTTTTCACTAAAAACTTAAAAAATCTTCTTCTCTGAAACCACAAGGCCCAGGTCTTTGATATTTGGTGTGAAGCTTCATGTAGTGGACCCCTACCAAGATTGTTCAAATTATAGTGCTGGGGCCAAAAATGCCCCCGCCCTGGGGCCCTTTGGTTTTACATAGGCTTAAATAGGGAAAATCTTTAAAAATATTCTTCTCTGAAACCACAAGGCCCAGGTCTTTGATATTTGATATGAAGCTTCATCTAGTGGACCCCTACCAAGATTGTTTAAATTATAGTGCTGGGGCCAAAAATGCCCCCGCTCCGGGGCCCTTTGGTTTTACATGGGCTTATATAGGGAAGAGCTTTAAAAATCTTCTTCTCTGAAACCACAAGGCCCAGGTCTTTGATATTTGGTATGAAGCTTCATCTAGTGGACCCCTACCAAGATTGTTCTATTTATAGTGCTGGGGCCAAAAATGCCTCCGCCCCGGGGCCCTTTGGTTTTACATAGGCCTATATAGGGAAAATCTTTAAAAATTTTCTTCTCAGAAACCACAAGGCCCAGGACTTTGATATTTGGTATGAAGTTTCATCTAGTAGACCCCTACCAAGATTGTTCAAATTTTATTGCTGGGACAAAAAATGCCCCCGCCACGGTGCCCTTTGGTTTTGCATTGGCTTATATAGGGAAAATCTTTAAAAATCTTCTTCTCTGAAACCACAAGGCCCAGGTCTTTGATATTTGGTATGAAGCTTCATCTAGTGGACCCCTACCAAGATTGTTCAAATTATAGTGCTGGGGCCAAAAATGCCCCCGCCCAAGGGCCCTTTGGTTTTACAAAGGCTTATATAGGGAAAATCTTTAAAAATCTTCTTCTCTGAAACCACAAGGCCCAGGTATTTGATATTTGGTATGAACTTTCATCTAGTGGACCCTTACCAAGATTGTTCAAATTATAGTGCTGGGACAAAAAATGCCCCCGCCACTTGGCCCTTTGGTTTTACATTGGCTTATATAGGGAAAATCTTTAAAAATCTTCTACTCTGAAACCACAAAGCCCAGGTCTTTGATATTTGGTATGAGGCTTCATCTAGTGGACCCCTACCAAGATTGTTCAAATTATAGTGCTGGGGCCACAAATCCCCCGCTCCGGGGCCCTTTGGTTTTACATAGACTTATGTAGAGATAATGTTTGAAAATCTTCTCCTCTGAAACAGCAAGACCCAGGTCTTTGATATTCGGTGTGAAGCTTCATCTAGTGGACCTCTACCAAGATTGTTCAAATTATAGTGCTGGGGCCAAAAATGCCCCCGCCCCAGGGCCCTTTGGTTTTACATAGGCTTATATAGGGAAAATCTTTAAAAATCTTCTTCTCTGAAACCACAAAGCCCAGATCTTTGATACTTGGTATGAAGCTTCATCTAGTGGACCCCTACCAAGATTGTTCAAATTATAGTGCTGGGACAAAAAATGCCCCCGCCACTGGGCCCTTTGGTTTTACATTGGCTTATATAGGGAAAATCTTTAAAAATCTTCTTCTCTGAAACCACAAAGCGCAGGTCTTTGATATTTGGTATGAAGCTTCATCTAGTGGACCCCTACCAAGATTGTTCAAATTATAGTGCTGGGGCAAAAAATGCCCCCGTCCCGGGGCCCTTTGTTTTTACATAGGCTTATAGAGGCAAAATCTTTAAAAATCTTCTTCTCTGAAACCGCTAGGCCCAGGTCTTTGATATTTGATGTGTAGCTTCATCTAGTGGACCTTTGCCAAGATTGTTCAAATTATAGCCTTTGTTGATGTTTGGTATGAAGCTTCACCTTTAAGACCTCCCTCATTATTATGCACATTAAAGCCCTGGGGCCAATAATGGCCCTCCCTGGGGCCCACTTGTTACACTATGGATCACGTGAGCGATCCAGGGCCATCATGGCCCTCTTGTGATTAATATTAGGATCACTTTTTGTCTGTCATCCGTGCGTAAACAATTTCTTCAAACGGCATCTCCTCCTAAACCACTAATTGGATTTTGACCAAACTTCACAGGAATGATCCTTAGGGGGTCCCCTTTCAAAGTTGTTCAAATGGTTCCGGTCCGTTGCACATATAGGTCACAGGAGCCAAAAATAGATTTTTTCACCGAAAACTTAAAAAAATCTTCTTCTCTAAAACCGCAAGGCCCAAGTCTTTGATATTTGGTATGAAGTTTCATCTAGTAGACCCCTACCAAAATTGTTCAAATTATAGTGCTGGGGCCAAAAATGCCCCCGCCCTGGGGCCCTTTGGTTTTACATGGGCTTATATAGGAAAATCTTCAAAAATCTTCTCTGAAATCACAAGGCCCAGGTCTTTGATTTTTGGTATGAAGCTTCATCTAGTGGACCCCTACCAAGATTGTTCAGATTATATTGCTGGGGCCAAAAATGCCCCCGCTCCGCGCCCTTTGGTTTTACATGGGCTTATATAGGTAAAACCTGTAAAAATCTTCTTCTCTGAAACTGCAAGGCCCATGTCTTTGCTATTTGGTATGAAGCTTCATCTAGTGGACCCCTACCAAGATTGTTCAAATTATAGTGCTGGGTCCAAAAATGCCCCCACTCCGGGGCCCTTTGGTTTTATATGGGCTTATATAGGGAAAATCTTGAAAAATCTTCTTCTCTGAAACCACAAGGCCTAGGTCTTTGATATTTTGTATGAAGTTTCAGCTAGTGGACCTCTACCAAAATTGTTCAAATTATAGCCCTGAGGCCAAAAATGCCCCTGCCTCGGGGGCCCTCTGATTTTACATAGTCTTTAATCGGGAAAATCTTTAAAAATCTTCTTCCGTGTAACCACAAGGCCTAGGTCTTTGATATTTGGTGTGAAATTTCATCTAGTGGACGTCTATCAAGAATGTTCAATTATAGCCCTGGGGCCAAAAATGCCCCCGCCCCGAGACCCTTTGGTTTTACATAGTCTTATATAGGAAAATCTTTAAAAATCTTCTTCTCTGAAACTGCAAGGCCCATGTCTTTGATATTTGGTATGGAGCTTCATCTAGTGGACAATTATAGCCTTTGTTGATATTTGGTATGAAGCTTCACCTTTTTAGACCTCCCTCAACATTATGCACATTAAAACCTTGGGGTCAATAATGGCCCTCCCCGGGGCCCACTTGTTACTCTATGGATCAGGTGAGCGATCCAGGGCCATCATGGCCCTCTTGTTTCGTATTTTTGCAAGAAAAAATGTGAGCAGCTTTTGTAAATGCAAAAGCTGCTCTTTTTTCAGCAAAAATAATAATATATTTGCCATAATAAATGATCAAAGTTTTAACGATATGTTAACTAACGACTTCGTTAGTTATGAACAATCGGCCCAAAATTTTTATGTTGACTTAGTTAATAAATTCAGAAAAATAGATACTTGCACGGACCTCAGCAGCCAATTTGTAAAATCATTCTTCGAATTATAAAGGTTGGGTACAACATAAATGTCATACGACAGACTGCATGTATTGCAAATAACGCAATCACGATTGTCAAATTTGCTTCCCTCTGGTCGGGCCCATCGGAGGCTAACTGTTGGTTTTCGTTTGCTCCAGCATTTCAGTGGTTTCTTGCTGATGAGTTCTAAACGTTGTTTCATCTCTGTGGTGGTTTTATTTCTGGATTTTGAGTTAGGAGGCCTTCATGTGGACTGAACAAATAATTTCTATAAATCGCGACGGGTGTAAGGGCGATGTTTGCGGCCACGTAAAATCGATTTAAGCACCCCCCCCCCCCCGCCCCCATCCTCCAGTGAAATTCGTTTCACTGACCGTTCCAAGAAGTTCTTCAGACGCGGTTTATTTTTTATGGTTTGTCTTTGAGTGTGTGTATATCTTATACTTTTCTCTTTCGATAGCCAATTGGCCATTGTTTGGGAACGGAACTGTCCTTTTGGCTTTCCGCTGTTGATGTTTCTATTGGGGTCCAGTTATTTCATGTTTGTGTTTCTCTCCCTTTAGCGTCTCTGATGGGAGCTGTGGGTTAATTGTATCGATTCCTGTTCGTTGCTGTCACTTCTATTTTGTATGATTCATTTAAGGATTTAGGGTTGTTTATTTTAAATAGAAATGACGATGACTAATTAAATACAAGTTTCACTTATTTGATATCTTTTTAAATGCACATTGAAGCGGAACAATTTAATTAAAGTAGAAAGTGTTTGCCAAATGTTATATTTGTTTAAAAATAGTATTCCATTTAAGCACCTGCTATTTCCAGCATGGGATTCTTTACAGGTAATCTGGAAGGTCAGCGCACAGTAAAACGCTTAATCCTTTTTGCTCAAGGCATAATTGTCAACAATAGTTGGGAATGATTCCCCCGAGTGGAATTCGTTTCTCTGACCGTTCCAATAAAAATAAAAAATGAGTCCCTTTAAGAGCAATGAAAACATTCTGAGAAAGAAGATGGGTCATACTACGTAGTTTCGGCTAATAAAGCATCATCAGTGACCCTGCAATGGTCCGACAAAAAAAGCCAGAGGAAACATACTGCAATTGTGCGAATTTCGAACAGGCAGTCGATTCATAGACTGATATAAATCAAAATGGGGTCCAAAATAATTAAAAACCTGTCTAGAATATGAGTCTTAACCAATAATTTATTTCTGATTTCTCAGAATATTCACGCTGATCTCAAAGGAGCAAAAGTAAAATATAAACTGCACTATGGTTGATGTACGGGGAGACGTTTTACGGCCGCCACACGGCACAACACCAGCTGCAGTGAAGGCAAATAAAAATCAAAAATGAGTTCCTTTAAGAGCAATGAAAACATTCATAAGAAAGAAGATGGGTCATACTACGTTGTTTCGGCTAAAAAAGCCTCATCAGTGACCCTGCAATGGTCCGGCAAAGAAAGCCAGCGGAAACAGACTGCAATTTTGCGAATGTCGAACAGGCAGTCGATTCATAGACTGATATAAATCAAAATGGGGTCCAAAATAATTAAAAACCTGTCTAGAATATGAGTCTAAACCAATAATTTATTTCTGATTTCTCAGAATATTCACGCTGATCTCAAAGGAGCAAAAGTAAAATATAAACTGCACTATGGTTGATGTACGGGGAGACGTTTTACGGCCGCCACACGGCACAACACCAGCTGCAGTGAAGGCAAATAAAAATAAAAAATGAGTTCCTTTAAGAGCAATGAAAACATTAATAAGAAAGAAGATGGGTCATACTACGTAGTTTCGGCTAATAAAGCCTCATCAGTGACCCTGATCCGGCAAAGAAAGCCAGAGGAAACATACTGCAATTTGCGCATTTCGAACAGGCAGTCGATTCATAGACTAATATAAATCAAAATGGGGTCCAAAATAATTAAAAACCTGTCTAGAATATGAGTCTAAACCAATAATTTATTTCTGATTTCTCAGAATAAGACGGCTCTTCTGTCGGGTTTTATTTTTGTTATGATTTGTCTTTGGGTGTGTGTGTCGCTTCTATCATTTTGTTTTGGATAGCCAGTTGGCCATTTTGTGGGAAAGTAACTATCCTTTAGGCTATCTGCTATAATTGATGTTTCCATTAGGGTCTAGTTGTTTCATGTTTGTGCTTCTTTCCCTTTGGTGTCTATTATGGGAGCTGTGGGTTCGATTCCTGATCGTTGCCTTCACTTCTATTTTTCATATGAAATTTATGGAACTCGATAGGGGCTTGCTTCACTAATTTCATATTAAATGACCACTCGTGTAATATCCTAAATATATCACAATGGCTGATTAATCTTCTTATGTTTCAGATCAACAACAATCTTGCCATGAAACACTGCGGAATTCATCAGGCTATATAACTGCCCCAGACAAGGATCTGGACGGCTATTATGATTTTAACCTCGACTGTTCTTGGTCAATTGAAGTAAACCGCTCTAACGCCATTTTGATGCGAATGCACGTATCGGGAATAGCAGTTAGAAACTACTTGTGCGACGAATATCTACAGGTGCACTCTTTGATTTGTTTTCAATATTATCTATAAAGGTTTATTTTTAAAACAAGGAGAAAATGCTTAGGGGCGAATTCATTCCTCACATAGTTGAATCTCTTAAATAGGGAACAAGTTAATAAGACAGCAAATTGTAAGTGATCAAAATTATTTTCGTTCGGATATTTTCACATCCGTATGGCATAGTATATTCTTTCAGGTATCTAAACAAAATTTATATAAAGTTTGGCTTGCATGTTTATTTATTTTTTTTTTTTTATTTTTTTTGTTTTTGTCAGCTTCTCCGCCCCTTACTGACTCCATATTTTTGTATATCGTGCATTTGATAAAATAACATTTCTAAAATAATTGTATATATATATATATATATATATATATATATATATATATATATATATATATATATATATATATATATATATATATATATATATATATATATATATATAAATAAAAACGTAGAAAAACCGAGGCAAGTGAATTATACAAAAAAGAGAAATGACATCACACGGAAAACACAGTAAATAATATTATTCCCTTTATTCCCCTGATGAGTTATAAACGAAACCGGTTGGGAATAATATTATTTACTGTGTTTTCCGTGTGATGTCATTTCTCTTTTATATACATATATATATGTGTGTATGGAAGGGTATACAACAACGTTCTTTACATGTTTGCATGTTTATGAATTTCTTTTTGTGATCGGCCTCTCTCAGTCGCCCGTCGTGCGTCTGTGCGTCCGCCCGTCGCCAACTTTTGCTTTGAACGACCTCTTCTCAAAAATTGCTGGACATATTTTGAAAGAGTTTCACAGTAAAGTTCCTTGAGTGACCTTCAACAACGTGGCCAACATAGCTAAAAATAAAAAAAAACAAAAAAAAAAAAATAAATAAAATAAACAACTTCTCCTCCTTAACAAATGGATGGATTTTGAAATAATTTCACACAAATGTTCTTGGGTGACCTTCTACAAAAAATGCTCAAACCATTCCCATCGAATGAACAAAATGGTCACCAGAGCTGAAAATATTAAAAAAAAAAAAACCTTTAAAGAACTTTCGTCCTAAACCGATGGATGGGTTTTGAGATAATTTCACAGGAATGGTTTGATCACCATCTACCAAAATTGCACACAAACAATTCCGCTCGGATGAAAAAGAAGTCAACAAGTGGATAGTGAAGATGCAGAAGAACAAGCTGTTGAATCAGAAGATTTTGTTTAAGAAACAGTTCAGCTCTAACTGTGATTTGTTGAGTAATAAATCATAGTTTGGAGGTCAACTGTAAAGTAGACAAATCACGAGCGCGAAGTGCGAGCGCGCATGATTTGTCTACTTACAACTGACCGACATACTATTCGCTATTGATGTTTATCATATGACGTCGCGTCTGAGAGTGTTATAACGCCATGCAATATTTTCGATAATCCACTAGTGGATTAAATATGCAAATTAGCTAGATACGTTCCGTAACGTTACATGTACGATGTCCTTAACGACGTCGCGTTTACTAATGGCGGAATATTGACAATTTTGTAAACAATCGTGAATAAAATGCGTTTTAAATGCCATATGATAAATAGAATCTTGCATTCGTGCTCATGTATTATTGAATTTATTAAACTCGTTGAAGAAAAGGGATAACATGCTCAGCAAAGCCTCGCATGTTATCCCTTTTCCTCAACGAGTTGAATAAATTCAATAATACATGAGCACTCATGTAAGATCCTCTATTTCCATTAGGCTCTATTTATTTCATGTTTATGATTCTTTCCATTTGGTGTCTATGATGGGAGTTGTGGGTTAATTGTATCGATTCCTGATCATTGCACTCACTTCTATTTCAAGAATGACTAATGGATACAGGAGAGAGCTGCATAATGCGACATAAATTTCAAAGCTAGTTATTATGTTTTATGTTGCGGAGGTGGGGAGGTTGGAGGATTATGAAACAGTTTAAGTCAATATTTAAAACGTTTCCGATCAATTTCTATAACACGTCTAAAGTGTGTGATCTCGGCAGCTTAACGGAGGTAAAATTCCAATATTACTATGGCAACAACCAGCTGCGAGAGGTTTGATACAGAATATCGAAAAATTATTTACCTAGGCGTGTAATAGTCATTACATAAATACCGCTATGGTGCATAGCCGTAATTTATGCCATTCCTATTCAGGCATTTGGGAAAGGGAACGCAATGCGCCTTTTGGTTAAATAGATCCGTACGTTCATATGGGTGTAAGCAAATAAAAACAGCCAAATGTGGTGAAAGAGTCTAATCAAGACTAAAATAGACATGATAAGGTTAATCAGTAATGTTGTGATGAACGACTGTTATCAAGACTGTAATTAGCAAATAAGGTAATCCATCAATCAAACGATACCACATACTAAAATACATATTCCGTTCTGCAAAACATGTGGGGCACATAGGCCATAAAACTGGCAAAATGATCTTTTATCACGCTGCAAATAAAAATCAAAAATGAGTTCCTTTAAGAGCAATGAAAATATTCATAAGAAAGAAGATGGGTCATACTACGTAGTTTCGGCTAATAAAGCCTCATCAGTGACCCTGTAATGATCCGACAACGAAAGCCTAGGAAACATAAGAACTATAGTGAAACTTTGAAAATTCTTGCACCTTTTGGACACTAAAACTTTGTTCGAGATAGGGGTAGTTCGAACTACTGAGGGTTACTCTTACCGCCAGTCTATGAGATATATATTTTCGACTTTTTATAAAATAAATGTATGTTGTGTGAACTTATTAGAATCGCCTCAATTAGGCAATACTGGTGAGTACACAACATACATTATAAGTTAAAATCAAATAAACCTCCAAAGGTTAACCTAAACACGTGGGTATTTGGATATATAAAATGGCGCCACAGAGATGCAAGAAAGAGCTCGAATTAGCCATAGTAAACGAATTATAGGTTTTCGAGTTATCGGAGTTTCTCTGTATACATATTTCAGAAAAAAATAATGTATTGCAACTTGCATGCTTTAAACCTATCACCGACATTGCTAATTTGTACATGTTTATGCTCAAGGGTTATATAGCCTACTGCACTAGAATACATCAATGTATTCTTCAGCAAAATTGTTGAGTGACACATATGAAGTGCCAGAATAACACAAGCCGCACCAAGTTCAATTGTAACTTTATACGGGGGCATACAGCTCAGATAAACATGTACGGTTGCGCCGGCTCGTTAGAGATTTAGCGATGTACTAAATGCACACCCGGCATGCCATATCGCCTTCATGCAGACATCAGAATTTTTATTCTAGCTTAGTCTCGTCATTAAGAGGCTAATCTAATGGATCCAATGTGCGAAATATTTTTATTAAATCGAAGGTATAGATCCGGAATCGGTAAAATAACCTTCCAACTCCCATCCAAGCAACCAAAGGATAGAAACACTAATATTGTGTATATAACTTCACCATAATGAAAACGTCACCAGCGGAAAGAAAAACAGAAGAATCGCCTTTGGACGGCTCCTGGGAGGGGGCTTAAATCGATTTTGCTTGGCCACAAGCTTCGCTTTCGGTTCCGTCGTGGTGTATACAAATAATTTGTTCAGTCTACATGAAGGACGTCAAACGCATCAGTGCAACATCTCCGAAAACATAAAACTCAAAAGAATTCAGAGAGGAAACAACGATGAGGACTCGACAGCATGATATAAATGAAACGTTGAAGCGAAAGAAAACCAACAGTTTTGGACTACGGTGGGCCAGAGCAGAGACAGAGCATCAGGCTTCAACCGAAATTTCTTAAAAAAAAAAACGTTATTTTGCAATTTCTAGTGCTTTCGTGTGTATTAATAGGCACTGCGTTGAAAATGATTGGAACATAAATAGAACATATTTCTGAAATCAGCATACATGATGAGATGTGACTGTGTTATATATGGGGATGAACAAATGACATTTTCCAAAGTTTAAAGATGGTATTCAAAATTCAGTATTAGAAATCAATCAAATGTACCCCTTATTCAGAAAGACCCAGGTCTGCAGTTACCAAGCATTGCATTAATAAGATCAAGTCAATTAACGAAAAAGATGCACATTTTCCCATCCAGATAGTCAGATCAAATAAAAAAAACTTAGGATCAGCCTCTATCCACTTCATTTCGAAGAAAATTCTTAAGGTTACGAAGTAATGTGCTCGCTGTATCCCCCTTTTGCTCTCCCATGAACAGAATTATGTGAGAGTGCAAATGGCTTAGCAACTACTGAAGACAACGGTACCCAAAATATCAAGAAAAGGTGTTTGACAGTCGCATTAATGTTTACGGGGTGGGTCGATTTTTCTGAACCCCAAGAAAAAGTTGATATGGCTCTGATATATGCCATAATGCAAACTTTTGCCAAACGAACACAGCATCATCGAGGCGATTCTAATGAGTATACAGAGCATACATTTGCAAGGTAAAAGACTAAAATCTCCTTAATTATCCCCCACTATTTCTTATGTAGAGGATTTCGCTAGTAGCTCAAGAATGGGTTCGACACATCCATTGTAAACGAGCAATCGGTGTTCGAGCCATCGGAGTTCTACTGTAATATAAATCAACTTGTGGACGACAACAAGGTCGACCAACTAGTTTTCAGGTCGACAAACTAGTTTTCAGCAGTGCGCGCTAAGTGGTTCACCCTAAGTGAACGTTTAATCTGGCCAGTCGCGTTTTGTGTTTCTTTTTCTTATTTTGTTGTTGTTTTTGTTGTTTGCTTCTGTAGGCATTTACGTCACCCCGTTCCGAGCACAGAACATTGTTTTGCCTTCGGGGCGGACGCCGTGAGTGGGCTACAGAAGCAACTTAATGTGATGTTTTGTTTTAGTATTGTTGTATATAGATACTGTAAATAATTCATGTAATTCATTTGATAGCTTTCTTGTGCCCCCCCCCCCACACACACACAGCTGCCCGTACACCTGTTAGAGATCACGCTCGGTTGTCTTGTTAGCATGGGTGTTTGCGGGACGCCGTACGCCCACATGTAACAGGTACTGAAATACATTGTGAACAAAAACAGAAAAGCATGTCCAAAAAAACCCCGGCCTCCAGTATGTTTATTTGCAAATGATAATCTTTCAGCCCACAAATCCTCAACTGTAGCACATCATGCTTTAAATTCTGAAATGGTTGAAGGCTATTTCTACTGCATGAATTTTTTTTTTTTTTGAAAAGCGACTTTAATCTCACAACTGTGAGATGTGTTTTACATTTTACATTTTCAACGACTATTTAACATTTTATTAAACATCGCAGAATCCATTGGGTTATTGTTTGTTTGTTTGTATTGGAGTTTAACAGCCCAGTCAACTTTATTTAAGGTCATTTTGAGCCGGTCAGTTTACCTATCCAAACTTTTCTTTTGCAGGCTTATACGTAAGCGATTGACCGGTACAGTGCACAATCTTTCGCCAGAAACTGACAACTGCCGTTCTTGAATCAGCGGAAAAAGGGAATGACCATAGAAAAGATTTGATGATCAATCTCCACGACAGAATGTTGCCGACCCCGGCAGGTATCGAACCCGCATCCTACTGATCACGCGAATCCGACTGAGCTACCGAGGCCGGTCCATTAGATTATAACAAACAATGATGAAATTGTTTGCTGCCTGCCTTGAAATATATACGTTCTGCGCAAATTAGGAATCGGTAAGATTCCGGAATTATCCTGCGCAAAGTAGGAAGTCTCAATAATATATAGCCGCAATGACTTCAGCACCCGTTGTAGTAAAATCATTTTCGATATAAAACGATGGCGTACAACATAAATGTTATACGAAAGACTGCATGCATGGTAGTTAACCCGATCACGGTTGACAACTTTGCTTCCCTCTTTAATTGCACACCGGTGGGTCAGGCCTAAGATTCTATGGCGGTTCCAACGTTAAGGCTTATGTTGATTTGTACCTGATTCTCTATCTCTGGTCGGGCCTATCGGAGTCTAACTGTTGGGTTTTCTTTGCTCCAGCATTTCAGTGGTTTCTGGCTGTCGAGTCCTCACTGTTGTTTCATCTCTGTGACTGTTTGATTTTTGTGGTCATGGAGATGTTGCACTGATGAGTTTGGAGGCCTTCATGCGGACTGAACAAATTATTAGGGCCCCGCACTGAAAGTGTGGGTGCCCTATAGTCTGTCTGTCTGTCTGTCTACAAATTTCTGATAGCGCTGCCGGGGCCCTAGTCAGTTTCACTGACAGCTCTAGTTTGTCTTAATCGCGACGGAAGGAAGGGCGAGGATTGTGGCCACGTAAAATCGATGTAAGCCCCCCAGTGGAATTCGTTTCCGCTGACGGTTCCAAGGCGGTTCTTCTGTCGGGGTTTATTTTTGTTATGGTTTGTCTTTGGGTGTTTGTGTCGCTTATATTATTTTATTTTGGATAGCCTATTGACAATTTTGTGGGAAAGTAACTGTCCTTTTGGCTTTCCGCTGTTGATGTTTTCCTAAGGGTCTGTTGTTTTATGTTTGTGTTTTTGCCCTTTGGTGTCTCTGATTGGAGCTGTGGGTTAATTATAACGATTCCTGATCATTGCCCCCACTTCTACTTCACTTTGTTGTGCAAAGTGTGAATTCCTACCTTGCGCAAGACAATTCCAGAATTGTCCCTGCGCAAAGTGAGAATCCGGACAAAGTAGGAATAATTAAATGTTTCTGTGTTTAATGTAGTATTTATTTTTATTTTCGGCTCATATTTGGTATAAAGATACATTGAAGTAATTAATAAAAAAAATACCTGGTGCCTTGTGTCATTGGAATTGATCGTTATGCATGTTCTATTTACGCCTTAGACTTCAGCAGGTCACTGGTTCGATGCCAGTCAGATTCGGCGTCTCACATATGGTCCGATCGAGGCTCGAATCGCAACCCTCTTATCCAGTAGGCCACGGAGGTCCGTCGACGGACAGGTGGATGGATGGATTACAAATTATTGATGAAAGAGAGAGAGAGAGAGAGAGAGAGAGCGAGAGAGAGAGAGAGAGAGAGAGAGAGAGAGAGAGAGAGAGAATCCATGCAGTCTGATCAGTGTGGCCGCCTTTCGACATATAACAATCTAAATAGGCAGATTAAAAAAATCAGTTGTGAACCCCACTTACTTCGTTGCGAATTAATTAGTTAAAAGCTATACATCTACTACAGCTGGTATTAAGGGAATGTTTGGCAGCTGTAGAAAGCCCCCCCCCCTTTCCTTATATTTTCTTGTCCTTTCGATCATTGATTTCATTGTGGAAATTCGAAAATATTTGAGGGCCTGATAAGTAGAAGTAAAACAAAGATCAGGAATCGAAAGAAATACAAACATTAAGCGACCAGACCATAATGGTAACCTAAACAAAGGAAGGCCATAAGGACAGTTACTTTCCCACAAAATGGCCATATGGCCATCCAAAATTAAAAGACACAAGTGATACACACAGTAAGTAACAAACAACAACATAAATAAATCGCCACAGAAGAACCGCATTGGAACGGTCAGTGGAAAGATTTCCACTGGGGGGCTTAAATCGATTTTACGTGGCCATAATCCTCGCCCTTACTTCCGTAAGGTCTTATTGTCCTAAACTAGCTAGTCTGGCACCGAAAAACTTGCACACTATATCGTTTTAGTTCTATAGTGTACTCCATGTTTCAAAGGGATTCCCTTTATTAGAACATATTTCATGGGTATTACGTTTTCTTTATCTTTGAAATGAAATAGAAGTGAAGGCAATGATCAGGAATCGATACAATTAACCCACAGCTCCCTTCAGAGACACCAAAGGGAAAGAAACACAAACATGAAACAACAAACCCCAATGGAAACATCAATAGCGGAAAGCCAAAAAGACAGTTACTTTCCCACAAAATGGCCAATTGGCTGTCCAAACCAAAATAATATTAGCGATACAAACACTCTGGTACCAGACAGAAACCCACCATTGAGACAGTTCGAACGAGAGTACCCAGAATTTATGTTTGGAGCAAATATACATGTAAGATACACGATGGAGTGTGTCTTCATACTTATAT
Organism: Lucinisca nassula; assembly: GCA_963580285.1. Classification (NCBI taxonomy): domain Eukaryota; kingdom Metazoa; phylum Mollusca; class Bivalvia; order Lucinida; family Lucinidae; genus Lucinisca; species Lucinisca nassula. Next base: position 101,175,189 of record OY757014.1, read on the forward strand.
GTTGAATGGACAGCCCAAACCATATCGAACACACACTAATCTGCAGGTTTCCAGCAAATTAAATAATGACCGACCTTGATGTGAGAACAGTAACTTTAAAACATATCTTGGCGTTTGTTATTCAATTCATTTGGCCATTATCTTGCGTATTTTTGTTCTTTAAGATTTTTCATGGGTATTTTTTGCGTTGAAATATTTTATTTATGAAACTCGGTACTGGATAAAGCGAAAGAAGGTAAATAATCGACAAGCCATTCTTTCACCAATAAAATGCAATATGATTCGATTCTAACTTTGTCCATGCGCAGAGACATTTTCCTTGACAAATAATCGATAATTTAACACCCAATCCCTTGCGCCATTCTAGAATTGTACCGGTACAATTCCGGAATCGTGGCGCAAAATGAGAATTACTACTTTGCGCAGGACAATTCCGGAATTGTACCGATTCTTACTATTCGCAGAACAAATATATCGAATTAATACTCTCCAGCAACGACTTGGTAATACGAAGGCATATGAAGTACAGCCTTCGGCTGAAGAGAGCTCAGTGGTTAATGTCCATATCTGTTATTCGGCCTCTATTATAGAAGTGAAGGCAATGATCAGGTATCGATAAAATTAACCCACAGCTCTCAGCTCCAATCAGAGACAAAACAGGGAAAGAAACACAAACATGAAACAACAGACCCTAATGGAAACATAAATAGCGGGAAGCCAAAAGGACAGTTACTTTCCCACAAAATGGCCAATTGGCTATCCAAAACAAAATAATATAAACGATACAAACACTCAAAGACAAACCATAACAAAAATAAAACACGACAGAAGAACCGCCTTGGAACGGTCAGTGAAACGAATTCCACTGGGAGCTTAAATCGATTTTACGTGGCCACAATCCTTGCCCTTACTTCGGTCGCGATTTAGACAAATCATTTGTTTTGTCCGCATGAAGGCCTCCTAACTCATCAGTGCAACATCTCCGTGAAGTTTGCTTATGTTTTAAAGAAAGCAAACTAGGCTTCCTACACCATATTGGTTAACTAAACTTCACAAAAAACATACAAAGCATGGTTGATTGCAATTTCTATGTTCTTGTACCACTACTGAACTTTCTAAATCATCAACTACATGCCTTACTGCCATCAAAATCATAAGATTAAATACTGTGGTAAAGTCTATGGAAGGTCAGGGAGAAATATGTTTCGGTCTATTAAAAATTCGAATGAGGATGGTGATGTTCCTCGTGTGGCATCGTATGACGTTTATATTTCGCAATTAATTCAATTTGCCAGAGTTTCTAGTCATGTAAATGACTACAACACTCGCAATAAATTGATAACTCCTTGCCATCTTCTTCATGGTTATCGGTATCATAAACTACACAAAGCTTTTCTAAGTTTCCGATTTAGTTTCAAAATACAATGTTGGACTTAAAACTTTCCTGAAACAAGTTCTGTCGGAACCCGAATTTTATTCTGATTTAGTATATAAATTTAGAAAAGTATATACACTCAATGACTTCAGTACCCAATTTCGTAAATTCATGCTTCGATATAAAAAGATTGGGTACAACATAAATGTTATAGGATAGACTGCATGCATGGTAAGTTAACTCAATCACGGCTGATAACTTTGCCTCCCCCTTTAATTTCACACCGTTGGCCCCCGCCCAGCGGAACTTGAAGACATGAATGGGCTGCATGATGCTTCCTCGCAGAGCTGAAACCGACCGCACACGAGAACTTGAAAACCTCTTAGTAGATCTAAGCTTGTCAAGGCAAAGCGGTGTGAGTCTGACCGCCCATGCTTATAAACCCTATTGGGTTCATTGGGCGATAGGGCTTGAGATGTCATTTCATCTCAATGTCGGGTAAAATCCCAGTAAATTGGAATCAACGTTTCCAAAATGACCTATACAGTGTTGACGGGGACGTTAAACCTCAAATCAAACAAATAATTGCACGCCGGTGGGTCAAGCCATAGCTTCTATGACAGTTCAAGCTTAAAGTCTCACTAAGAATTAAAACAAAAAAATAATAATAATAATAATAATTTAATGTTTTTTTTTTTTCGTTTTTTTTTTTTTTTTTTTTTTTGTTTTGGTTTTTACGGTCCTTTCAAGATTATTTCACTCGTATCGTTATTCACAGGTGGGCGAAAACCGACGTACCCGGAGAAAAACCACCTGACCTTCCGTTGCAGAACTTGGCGTCTCACATGTGACCCGAGCGAGACTCGAACTACAGCGGTGAGAGACCTAATAATCAAGAGTCAGGGCTCTTAACCACTAGGCCACGGAGGCCCGTCCATTAAATGTTAGTTGGTACCTGATGCTATGTCTCATGTCGGGCCCATCGGCGTCTAACTGTTGGTTTACATTTGCTCCAGCGATTCAGTTATTTCTTGATGTCGCGTTCTCACCTTTGTTTCATCTCTGTTATTGTTTGATTTTTGTGTTCTCGGAGATGTTGAGGACTGAACAGACTACATGTACGAGGGGTGATCAATAAATTCGAGAACTTTTGCCATAACGTAATAATGAAAAACGATACTCACGAATACTGTTTATTATTTCTCGACATAGGATCCCTTGACCTTGATACACTTTTGACATCTGTTCATCCACGTGCCGAACACGTGACGTAAGCCGTCACGTGACACCTCCCTAAGCGCTACCGTTATAGCAGCCCCTAGTTCATCTCGCGTCTCATATTTTACTCCGCGCAGCTGATCCTTCACATTTGGAAACAGGAAAAAGTCACAGATAGCCAAGTCTGGGCTATAAGGTGGATGCGGTAGAGTTTCGATACCCAGTTCCTTGAGGGTGGACGTCACAAGTTGACTCACGTGCACTGGAGCGCTGTCTTGGTGCAAAATGAACCCCGACCTTACAAGTCAGGGCGTTTATCTCGAATAGCTCTCTGCAACTGGAATTTAATTAGATGTGCTTAGTATTCACTATTGACTGTAGTTTTAGCTGGCACCATGTGATTGAACACAATTCCTTTTGTGTCACAAAATATGATGGACATAACTTTACCCACTGACTTGAAAAGTCAGGCTTTTACAGGCGATGGTGACGATGCATGCTTCCAGACGGAACTCTGTTGCTTGCTTTCCGGCTCAAAGAAGTGGAACCATGTTTCATTACATGTTATGATTTTATTCCGGAATCCATCACCTTCCTCTGCATATCGGTTGAGAATATCTCGACAGATCTGTTTCCTTACGCCCTTCTGGTCAGGCTGAAGTAGACGGGGTACCTACCTTGCACATACGCAGCTTAATTCAATCTTTTCCGTCAGAATCTCTTGGGCTGTACCATTACTTAAGTAAAAGTTCTCCGCTACATGTCTAATAGTCACTCGCCTGCTTTCCATTACGTATTGTTCAATGGCAGCACAGTTTTCGTCTGTAGTATACTTCACAATGCGGCCAGATCGGGCGTCATCTTTGGTCGATGTTTTTCCGTCACTGAAGCGATGCCACCATTTATGAATACAAGATTTTGAAAATGCTGCTTCTCCGTATACATTTTGGAGATCCTCTTTGATTTCGCTCATAGGCTTCCCTAATTTTACGTAGAATTTAATGATAGCCCTCTGTTCTGCAACAACGTCGTCAGCCATTTCTGAACGGTGAACGTAAAGTATGACATAGAAAATATAACGTCATTGAAAAACAAGTGACGTCACGAACGTAATACCTTGATGACGTTGTCCGTAACGTGCTATTCTATCGACCATATACATTTTTTTGCGATTGGTTGTATATTAAAAAAGTTATAATAAAAGTTCTCGAATTTATTGATCACCCCACGTATTTGTCTAAATCGCATCGGAAGTAAGGTCGAGGTTTGCGGCCCCGTAAAATCGGCTTACACCCCATCCTCAACACAATTTAAATACTTTTCATCGACCGTTCCATGGTGGTTCTTCTGTCGCAGTTTATTATTTTTATAGTTCGTCTTTGAATGTGTGTATATTTTATATATATTTATATATATCGTATTCTTGTTTTAGATAGGCAATTCGCCATTGTGTGGGACAGTAACTGTCATTTTGGCTTTCTGCTTTCCCTTTGATGTCTGTGATGGGAGGTGTGGGTTAATTGTATCGATTACTAACCATTGCTTTCACTTGTATTTTTAAATAAAACAGGCGTTTTTGTGCATCTTGTCTATGTATGATATTTCCGTGTTTTACACTATACTGCATCATTATCTTATATTTTTACAAAAAAAAAAAAAAAAAAAAAAATACTTATTTAACTGAATGGACATTTGAAAGAGGAGATTCCCTCTATCATGCATGTAATGAGAGAAATGCAATTTTACTTTCAAAAAGCATAAACATTACACATTATTGTCATGTCAGAAGTTGCAAGAAGAACCTTTCTACAGTCGAACTTCAATGGCTCGAACACCTTTGGGACCTCGAAAATCTGTTCGAGACAGGGGTAGTTCGAGCCACCGAGGGTTACTGCCAGGAGGCACAAGAGATACTTTTAAACATCTTTTCGGTGTTCTATAATGAAAATGTATGCTGTGTGTACTCATAAGAATCGCCTCATCGAGGCGATTCTAATGAGTACACACAGCATACACTTGCAAGATAAAAGACTAAAATCTCCTTAATCCCCCCACTATTTCTTATGAACTGAGGATTTCGCTAGGGGCTCAAGAATGGGTTCGACACATCCATGGTAAACCAGCCATCGGTGTTCGAGCCGTCGAAGTTTTACTGTTATTAAACATTTTAAAATTCAATGTTGGGCTTAAATCACTTCTGCAACAAGGTCTTTCAGAACCCAAATTTTATGGTGACTTAGTATATAAATTAAACAAAAAATGCACTTGCAATGACTTCAGTACCCGATTTCGTAAATCATTCTTCGATATATAAGGATTGGACACAATATAATGTTATACGACAAACTGCATGCACGGTAGTTAACCTAATGACGGTTGATAACTTTGCTTCCCTATTTAATTGCACACCGATGGGTCAGGCTTCAGATTCGATGACGGGTCCAGCCAGCGTAAAGGCTTACTTAAAATTAAAATTTAATTTTATGTTATGTTGCTTAGTACCTGATGTTCTGTCTCTGGTCGTGCCCATCGGAGTCTAACTTAGTTTTCTTTTGTTACAGCATTTCAGCGTTTTCTGTCTGTCGAGTTCTCGCCTTTGTTTTCTCTCTGTGGTCGTTTTTGTGTTCTCTGAGATGTTGCACTGATGCGTTAGGAAATAGAAGTGAAGGCAATGATCAGGAAGCAATACAATTAACACACAACTCCCATCAGAGACACCAAAGGAAAGAAACACAAACACGAAACAACTAGACCCTGATGTAAACATACCTAGCGGAAAACCAAATGGACAGTGACTTTCCAATAAAATTGACTAACCAAAACAAAATAATTTAAGCGATACACACACTCAAAGCCAAGCCATAACAAAAATAAACCACGACAGAAGAACCGCCTTCGAACGGTCAGTTAAACGAATTCCACTGGTGTTGGGGGTGGGGGGGGGGTGAAATCGATTTTACTTGGTCACAATCCTCGCCCTTACTTCATTCGCGATTCAGACAAATAATGTGTTCAGTCCGCATGACGGCGTCCTAACTCACTAGTGCGACATCTCCGTGAACACAAAACAATCAAACAACCACAGAGATGAAACAACGGTGAAGACTCGACAGCAAGAAACCACTGAAAGTTTGGAGCAAAAGAAAACCAACGGTTAGACTCCGATGAAACCAGAGACAGAGCATCAGGCACCAACCAACATTACATAGAATTAGATTCCCTCGAATCATCAGTGGAAGCCTTCATGCTGACTGAACAAATTATTTGTCTAAATCGCGACAGACGTAAGGGCGAGAATTGGGGCCGCGTAAAATCGATTCAAGTCCCCAAGTGAAATACCTTTCACTAACCTTTCAAAGACAGTTCTTCTGTCAGTGTTTATTTTTATGATTGTTCGTATTTGAAAGTGTGTGTATTGCTTGTAGCTTATGTTTTGGATAGCCAATTGACAATTTTATGGGACAGTAACTGTAGTTTTGGCTTTCCGCTATTAATGTTTCCATGAGGGTTTGGTTATTTCATGTTTGTGTTTCTTTCCCTTCGGTGTCTCTGATGGTAGCTGTGGGTAAATTGTATCGATTCCTGATCATTGCCTTCACTTTTATGTTGTATTTGTTAGTGGTTGAAATACAATACAGAAATTACCGAATTGTTCAAAATGCGTGTCAAACACGTACCACAAGCAGTATAATTGAAATTTTGAATTAAATTGTAATTTTAAACATTTTAAAAAATATTTTTAATTTTAATTTAAGTTTAAATCAAATTCTCATTCCTATCCAAAATTATTGACAACATGCATAGTAATCATAGGGCATGAGAAAAATGAATTGGGCAACTGCAATATGAAAAATATGGTTAGTAATGCATAGTAATCATAGGGCATATGGTAGTTTAAAATTATATCAGAAAAAAAAATAAAAAAAACACCATGACATCACGTGCTATTCATTTTGGGTTTAAATAAAAAAATCAAGGGAGGTTACTCTTAGAAGAAAATAGGTATGTGTGTGTGTGAATTCGGGTTTAACGTCGCTTTCAACAATTTTTTAGTCATATCACGACGGAAATAGGTATGTGTCAAATATACATGAGCATAACTTTAGAAAGAATTTTGACTTTGCATGCGGTTTTTCATAAAATGACCCTCTTCGTGTCTGCTTTCACCCTGCTTCATATTAAGAATATTTAAAATTTCATTGTAGTTGCTCTTTAAAGTACGAACTGTAGTCCGCATCAAAAGAGTTCTGTTGGACAGTATGGTTTTAATTATATGGCGGTCGTCTATAAACCAATAGCGACCCTATATTTGAAGAGTAACGGGCGTCCGTTGCCTAATGGATAAAAACGCTGATTCTTAAATATCATGTCTGTCACCGCTGTTGTTGGAGTCTGGCTCGGGTCACATTGAGACGCCAAGTTCTGCAACGGAAGGTCAGGTGGTTTTTCTCCGGGTACTCTGGTTTCCGCCCATATCTGATTAACAATCGACTCGAAAAAAAGTCTAATTACATTTTAATGGGCCGTATAATCTAAAAAAAATACATGTATTTGCAGATTATTTACCATTTCTTTTCAGATTTTTGCGTCGATCGTGTTCGCACATTTCTATCAGTTTCGATATAGGTGGTGTGGAGAATTTAGCAGAGATGTGCTAATTCAAAAGGTCATTTTTGAATTAACCATAGCCTTTGTCACGAACAATATTATGACAAGTACAGGGTTTTACATCTTTTATGAGGAAGTGGAAAGTAAGTTATTTACTTTATGGTGTTACGTTACCTTTTAGCTCGTCAGTGTAATCAGTATCCATTACGATTACACATGCTTGCGACATAGTGTATTTTTCACATCTACAAATAGACTATTTTCTGATCATAATTATACTGCAAACATGGGTTGTAGATACTCATTAGAACAGCCTAATTTAGTATATTCTAACGAGTACGCAAACCTATGTCTTTAAGCAGAAATAAGAAAAATAATGTATACACCCGTAAACTTCAGATTTCTCTGTATAAAGTATCAAACATAAAAAAAATGTAAAATGCAGTACGTCGGGCAAACTAATCGCATCTTAAAACCAAGATTAAACGAACACTATCGTAGAATGAGTAAGCCTGAACAGTATGGTGTACCAAAAGGGTCAAAATGACCGATACTGGTCTACTTGCATTTTTGATATGCAAGTAGACCCGTAAATTTGCAAGTACACCCGTAAATTTGCAAGTATACTCCTATTTTAAATGCGGGTATACCCGTAAATTTGCAAGTGCAGCCGCATTTAGCGGTCTACTTGCATTTTACTAGTATACATGAATTTTACATGTATTCTCCTAAATTGGCAAGTATATCTTTATTTGCAAGTATACTTGCATTTTACAAGTACATTCCTATATTTGCAAGTATATATCTATTTGCAAGTATACTTGCATTTTACAAGTACATCCCTAAGTTTATGGGTGTATCGGCATCTTAAAATGCGAGCGTACTTGTAAAATTGGGAATGTACCCGAAAAATGCAAGTGTACTTGTAAAATTCAAGTAAACCGCTATTTCTTATTTTACAATTATCCAATCAAAATGCCGCTCTTTTGTTTGGTATTTTTGAGAAAAATGTCTTCAATTTTGTAGTCTATACTTTATGCACAACATGATTAAATACTAAAAAAAAAAAAAAAACGGGCAAATAAATGAATAAACAAAAATCTTTACTAACAATGTTTATTAAAAACTCTGGTTAGAGACAATGGAATAATGTTCTTATCTTTCCTGCGGCGTCTTTAATATACCTGTCCAGTTCATGCTGTGTAAGCACTCAAACATTTCAAATTTTAATGAGCATCTAGAGCGCTTTTTCAATCTTGCAAAAAATCACGTGATACATTGTCTGATTTGATATATTAAAATTTAAATAAGAGCGTAATACAATTTTCCTGTCATTTATTTACACAGAATATCATGTGGGGTTTAATTCCACATAATACAAAGTTGAAACATCAAATAAACGCGCCTATATAAATTTGACCCCATTAAACCGCATTTTAATTTAGTAAAACAAGGGTTTACAGGGGTATACATTATTTAACTAATTTTTGCTCAAAACATAGATTGTTTATTCTCTTTAGAACCATTCTAACGAGTACTCACAATCTATGTTTATGCAAATATGCGGAAATTATCAGATTTTTTTTCTGAAAAATTTCACTTGTTTTTGTTGGAAAAATTTTCAAAAAAGGCGCGTTTTCGTAATGTCTTTTAATATTTCTGCCATAACTAAGGTTATAACTACTACTACTATTACTACTACTGCTACGACGACGCCTACTGCTACTACACTTTCTACAACTACTATTACAACTACTATTACTACTACTGCTACCACTGCTACTACTACTAATATTTCTACTACTACTGCTACTACCAGTACATCAACAACAACAAGATGTACTTCTATAACTACTACTGCCACTACTCATGCTACCTCTGTAACCACTACTACATCCACTTCTACTACAAGCACTAGCCGTAGTAATTTTAATAGCAGTAGTAGTATGGTACTAATCTAGAATCATGTTAGAGATTTGGTTTAGAACTGGGTTTGGTAATGTATGGCTGAACCAAGGGTAGTAAAATGGAAATATTCATCAAACAATTCAAAACAAGATTACTAGATTTGGATATGCAAACTCAGAACTCAGACGTACAAGATATGGATAGATTACGAACGTATAAAATATTGAAAACAAACTTTGAATGTGAAAATTATTTATTCCTGGCCAAAAAGAAGAATGTTTAGAACAGTTTTAGCAAGATTTAGAGGTAGTTTATTAAAATTAGAGTGTAACGAGGGTCGATACAGAAATCTACCATTTAACGAAAGGTTATGCCCTTTATGTCACACAGATATCGAAACAGAATACCCCTTCCTTCTTGTATATCCAAGTTTGAATCAGCTTTGGCCTAATATATATCAAGTATTTGGTACACATATCCATCTGTATAAAAATTTGTTCAGCTATGTACGTCCAACAACAGCTATACAATAAACACTAATTGTCGCTATATATTTTCTGCAATGAAACAACGTAATCAATATCTCACTGACATGAATGTATAACCTTGTCACTCTCTATATGTATATATAGAGGATCTTACATGAGTGTTCAAGTATTATTGAATTTATTAAACGAGTTGAGGAAAAGGGATAAAATGCGAGGCTTTGCCGAGCTTTTAATCCCTTTTCCTCAACGAATTTAATAAATTCAATAATACATGAGTACGAATGCAAGATTCTATTTTTCATATGACATTTTAAACAAATTTATTCACGATTGTTTACAAAAATGTCAATCTTCCGCCGTTAGTAAACGCGACGTCATTAAGGACGTCGTACATGTAACGTTACGGGACGTATCTAGCTAATTTGCATATTTAATCCATTAGTGGATTATCGAAAATAATACATGACGTTATTACACTCTCAGATGGGACGTCATATGATAAATGTATATAAATTGTGTGTGATGTAATTTTGGTCAGTGGCCTATGTTACCAAAGAAATAAACTCTTGAAATTACAATAATTTTAGATGTAGTAGAAGTTTAGTAGCAGCAGTAGTAGTAGCAGTAAAAGAGGTAGTGGTAGTAGTAGTTTTAGTAGCAGCAACAGAAGCAGTAGTAGTAGAAGTAGCAGTAGTAATAGTAGTAGAAGTAGTAGTTGCTGCAGAAGTTTGTTACTGTTGGGTTTAACGACCCAGTCAACACTATTTAGGTCATTTTAGAGCCGGTCAGTCTACCTATCCACACGTTTCCAAGGCAGGCTTATACATTAGCGGTTAACAAGTACAGTGCACATTCTTTCGCCAGAAACTGATAAATGCCCTTATTAAATCAGCGGAAGGGAGAGAATGACCATAGAATAGATTTCATGATCAATCTGCACGAACGAACGTTGCTTACCCAGGCAGGTATCGAATCCGCGTCCTCCTTATCACCAGTCAGACGCGCATCCTACTGAGCTATCGAGGCCGGCAATGTAGAAGTAGTAAAATATATAATTGTAGGTGCAGTATCATAAGCAGTCTTATTATTATTTTTATTTTTTGTTATTATTATTATTACTATTATTATTTTATAATTAGTAAGGTAGTAGAAGTAGTAGTTGTAGTACTAGTAGTATAAGTAATAGTGGTAGTAGTAGTAGTAGTTCTAGTAGTAGTTGTAATATTAGAAGCAGTAGCAATAGAATTAGAAGTAGTTGTAGTAGTAGTACAAGAAGAAATAGTAGTAGTAATAGTTGTAATAGAAGAAGTAGTAGAATGTGCGGTAGTAGTAGTAGTTATAGTTGTAGCAGATGGACCAGTAGTAGAAGTAGTAGTAGTAGAAGTGGTAGTTTTGTTTGTTTGAAGTGAGGTTTGACGTCCCCGTCAACAATAGGTCATCTTGGAGAAGTTGCTTCCAGTTTGTAGGCCTTTTACCCGCTATTGAGATGGCATGACATCTCAAGCCCTGTAGTTCATTAAAACCAAAAGGCTTACATGCATTGAACGGTCTGACTCACATCACTTTGGTCCTTCTAAGCGGTTTACCAGTACTCGTGTCGTCCGTTTCAGCTCTGCGTGGAAGCACCATACAGTCCAATCTATTTCTCCAAGGCCCGATGGGTGGTATAGGAGTAGTAGAAGTGGTAGTAGTAGTAATAGTAGTAGTAGTCCGTAGTAGTAATAAAAGTACAAGTAGTTGTGGTAGTAGTAGTAAAAGTTTCTGTAGCAGTATTGCTTATAGTAGTAGTTGTAGTAGTAGTAGTAGTAAATATTGTAGTAGCAGTAGTAGGATTGAAAACGGCAGTAGCAGTAACAGGCGTAGTAGCAATGCAAATAGTTGGTGTGTGTGTGTGTTTGTGTTTATGTGTGTGTGTGTGTATGTGTGTGTGTGTGTGTGTGTGTGTGTGTGTGTGTGTGTGTGTGTGTGTGTGTGTGTGTGTGTGTGAATTCGGGTTTAACGTCGCTTTCAACAATTTTGCAGTCATATCATGACGGTGTCTGGTTGCGACAAGGAGCTCAATGCTCATTTTTATAGTGCTGCCTCACTGAAGTATAATGTCCTAGACACATTACACGATACCACACCCAGTCACATTATCCTGACACTGTGTCGATCAGTCCTTGCTCAACCTCGTAAATCTGAGTGCTAAGCGAGGAGCAGCTAGTACCATTCTTAACGACTTCGGAATGTCGCGGCCCAGGATCAAACCCGTGACCTCCCGTTCCCCGGAGCGGACACTCTACCAACTGAGCTATCGGGGCCGGTTAGAAGTAGTTGGTGTGATAGTAATATAAGATGGTGATGTTTTCGTGTTTTGCGACGCGGCGTGATGGTAAGAGCAATAGTAGAGGTAGTAGTAGTATTAATATCGGTAGAAGCCGAGTAGTAGTAGTAGAAGTAATAGTATCAGTAGTAGTAAAAATAGAAGTAGTAGTAGATGCAGTAGTAGAAGTTATTCTAGAAATAATATAAATAGTTGTAGCAGTAGAAGTAGTAGTTGTAGTTGGTGTTGTTGAAGTAGAGAAAGTAGAAGTGATAGTAATAAAAGATGGTGATGTTTTCGTGTTTTACGGCGCGGCGTACTGGTAAAAGCAATAGCACTTAAGAAACGAGCTTATACATATACAAATAAAATACAGAAACGTTACACTTTTAAATGATTGAAGTCGTCCGTTAGAACGCCATTGCGCAAACAACCAATGCATTACCATAAATATAATTTTCTTCTAACAAAACATAAGGCTGAAAATGACGGTGCAAAAGTTTGCCATTGTTCTCTTCTTCTGCCCAGAATACGAACCGCGCCCACACGTTAGAACAGTATCACTGCGCGAAGCTATTCTAACGAGTATCAACAATCCGCATGCCAAAGCAGAAACACGAAAAAAATGAGTTCATCAACGTCATATTAACATTGCAGCGACAATGAATCGCTCGGAGTACTCGGATATAAGTACACCGGCTCAAATCTAAGAATGAAGGGTACTCCCACGTGATGACAACCAGCCGTATATGCTTAATAATGCCCTCAAATTAATAGCCCAATGATCTGCTTCCCACTTATTCGCGGTCGCGTATTTCTCAAACCGCGAAATGTAACTATCCATCTTACCCTTTGCCTCGTCAAAGTAAGGCAACTTAGGATCCTAAGCTTTCTCGGTCTGTTCATACGCGATTTCGACGTTTGCCGTCAAACGTTCGTGTTCAAACCTTATGTTATTTCCTTCTCATGTGCCAATTTAGACAACTCTATCCTTCTCTACCTGAGTTACTCTAGACAATTCCAATTGTCTATCCTTCTCTACCTGAGCTAATGTAGCCAACTCCAGTTTCCTTACGCGGACCCGTTCCTCCCTTTCAAATGCCTGCTGTTCTTAAACCCTATTTTGGAGTTCCCTGCCCCTCATAACCTGTGCGGGTTCCTTGTTCTAATAACTTGTCCATTTTGGAATGACGTGAAATTACACGTCGGTCAAAAATTGGCAAACACTATAAAACTAGCAAAATATTTCACCAGTAAGATATCTTGTGAACAAGAACAGATAAAATACTGATCAAACAAGCTACTTAAGGTTGTAAAGCAAGCTTTATTCATGATAACGTCAAAATTTGAACGTAAAAATTGGTGTTACGTTTATCATAACTCACAAATAGGAACGATCAATGATCATTACCATTGAAGCTACGCCTCGGGTATTAACACAATATCACTGTTTTTCGTTTGATTTGAGGTTTGACGTCCCCGTCAACACTGTAAAGGTCATTTTGGAGACGTTGCTTCCAATTTTGTGGGACTTTTACCCGACACTGAGATGAAATGACATCTCAAGCCCTGTCGCCCAATGACACAAATAGGGTTTATCACCGATGAACGTCAATAACAACGTTATTCTGACGTCATATCGACGTAAAACCTACTTGACGTCACGGACAAGAAAAATAATTCAAAAGGGGAAAACTCAATAAAAAACACCACGTCAACGGGAAGCTATAAGGGACAATGCACAACGGAACATTGAGCGGTAACACTAGGCTGACGTTTATAATCGGAAACTTTTAACCACCATCCGAGAAAAGGATGAATCTGTATCTCAGTATTCCCTTAAGTTAAGTTACTTAATCCTTACATGATTTTGATTCAATTTCAGATTACTATAACAATACTTGAACATACATCTAGCTTCATATCACAAACCGCTACATCCACAAAAATATGAATGAATGAGCTCTTGGAATATGACAACAACACATGCAAATGAGCCCATCAATAACTTAAGGCCTGCACTTTCTTTCAAAGATCAACATCCCACTTCTGACACAAATGTCACGTGACTTCCGGTGAGTGGGAGGTTGAGCTGGCCCGCGGCAAACAGAACGCTTAATTTCCTGAGGTGAAATCTTCGTCAGTGTCCTCAATATGTAAAAGAGGCAGTATATTAAGGACTTGTTCGCCAATAGTTGTACCTGGGACCCAATACAGAAATTAAAAAAAAAGTTCAAAATAGAGTTACTAGATAAGCATACGGCTTCGAAACTGGAAGTATGACTGTAATACTAGGAAAATTAAGATGGGAGTCTCTCAAGAAAAGTAGAAGAGACAGAAGGCGCATACTGTTATACAAAGGTCTAAAGGGTGCTTCCAGCATTTCAACAGATGACCTTGTCCCCAACCCCAGCTAACAAAGAAACATTTTTAGAACGTTTCAAAAACGTTTGAAAAACGTTAAAAAACATTTTTTGTGAACGTTTAAGTAACGTTCATATGAAAGTTTTTTACGTCGTAAGTACGTTTTTGAAAAACGTTTGAAAAACGTTCAAAATCGATAAAAAATGTTATTCTAAGCAGTAAATATACATTTTAAAAACTTTTATAAAGAAGTTCTTGAAACTTCTTTGGGAACGTTTAAGTAACGTTCATATCAACCTGATAAATAAACCATGAAAATTTATTTAAAACGCCTATGTCTTGATATGTTTTTTTATGACTAAATTATGTTGATTTTTTTCCTTTGAAGTCATCTAGTGGTTATTGTTGAAGTCCAGATGTAGTATGTGGGTCTTAGGCGGGGCTTTAATTTTCTATAGTGTAGATTGCATGGGAATTTGACATGGTGTTGCAAGTAGTAAAGTTAACTATTGATTGCACATTTATCATATTAACTGATTAAAACAGAAAGAAACAAGATAACACGCCTATTCAAATATATTGAACACGTTACCACCAAAAATTGGAAAATTCTGATATTTTGTCATATTACTGCTCATAACATAGATTGTAGGTACTCGTTAGAACCGCCTCGGCGAGGCAAATATAAAGAGTACCTACACTCTATGTTTTTGAGCGAAAATAAAAATAATGTATAGCCCTGTAAAGCCCAGTTTTACTATATTAAAGTGGGGTTCAAGTGGTTAAAATCATATACGCGTGTTTCAGGCAAGAAGAAATGGTTATTTCATGTAAAAATGTTGTGGGTGTTCTGTAAAATTGTCAACTGTAGACCGCATGGCATATTTCCGCTTTAACAGTGTGTAAATAAAATGATGTCCATATTACTTTTTTATCTGAAGCCCTTTCCATCACTTTACCGAGTCCATGTAATTAACGTCCCTGTAGACACTGTTTTTTATAGAAAAAAATTGGGTTTACTGGGGAATTCATTTTTTTTCTTATTTTTGTTTGAAGACTTATGTTGTGGGTACTCGTTAGGACGAGCACCCACATCCTTTGTTTTAAGCGGTGATCAGAAAACTTCTACAAATTTTCATCATGAAAATGCTGTTTTTGATATATGAAAAAGTTCTATAGATGAACGCACCGATATAGATTGAATGTTTCAAGAACGTTTTCACAACGTTTGGTTCAAACGAAACATTTTGATCAATTACTTTTGAATAAATAACAGAAATTTGGTCATAAAATCAATCAAATTCAGTTGGTAAACTTGTCGTCACCTTTATTAAACCGAAAACATGTCAATATTTACGAATATTGTATTGCAACAGATGTTTGTTTACTTCATTAGTCGCGAAAACATGTGACAGCCACTAAATTCAAAAAATCGCGCATTACAGTTGCATTATATTAATATTATTACCCGTTGCAAGGAAATTAAAAACCACACGCAATGAAATCATCAAATCAAAGTTACCTGGCGCAAAACTAGCCGGAAAAACACTAATTCGGTGAGGCGTTTGATTTTCTTTGTTCTTTGTTCCAAGAATATTGGCGGAAAGAAGGTGCACATTTATATCAACATATTCTTAAACATTTATAGAACATTTTCACAACATTAGTATTTTTTTTTCTGTAATCTTTTTAATTCTTCCTCGAAAAGTATTTGCCATGTTAAGGAATAAGCTGTAGGTTTTGTAGAAGGGAAGTATTTTTTATCTGATTGCCAAAAAAACAATCATCGCAGTTCGACACAGAAAAAAAAAAACAAAAAAAAAACGTTAGCAAAACGTTTACAGAACGTCACGTTCTGCGAAACCATTTTGAAACCTATAAAAAACGTTACGTTTTGTGTTTACTGGGCCCCCATCTAACTAGGCGCTGTAGAAATCACCATTCACTGGCGTTTCAGAACTGACATTTACAAAGAATATGTCATACCTCAGACCATTAGAGGTATGAACTCCGTTCCCGACTCAATCATTTGCCACACGTGAAGATGCTTGGGATAGTGCAGCTATGTTTATCTCTTTGGCGAGAGATTGGGATCAAATTCCAATATCACAGTCTCGGTCTATGAATTTTGGTGATGGCGGAATACATTAGCATCAGTTACATGCTTAACGAATTAGAGAGGCCATCCCTTGAGGCATGTGGTGAACATTTCTGAAACATTCTTTAAAACATACGTAATTACTGATATATTGCCTCAACCTTTGTACGATATCTGAACCTTTTTTTTTGTTTATGCTAAGGTTTGACGTCCCCATCAACTCTGTTAAGGTCATTTTGAAGACATTCCTTCCGATTCTGTGAGAAATGCACAACCGAACTGAAAATTGTGAAGTATGCAAGTTTTTCTGGGTCAGGCTAGTTAAACATGATCAACCGCTTCTGAGGGTCCCGAACAGAACCATTGATTGTTTCATACGCGTTACGCAGTTGTAAACTGGTAACGTTTAAAGTTTTTCAACCATCGTGATGTAAACAGAATCTCCGCTAGGTGGCTACAGATATAAGCCTAACCTACTTAGAAAGAGCCTAATTGATTGGCCGAGATTAACATAGCCAATAACTACCCGAGTTTCAAAAGTGACAGGTTTTCAGCAGCAACAGAAATAAAATATTTATTTGTTACTATTTTATTTGGCTATTTCCGGGATTGTGATTAATTCTCTCAGTAAAGTGACTTTTCGTCTTAACAACCATAGTGGAGACACAATCAGGGATAAATAAATCGTGCTCTGACTGTGATTCGAACCCACGCACAGATGCGGTGACGTCGCCTAGCAACGTCGCCTAGCACTGCAGTGGCCGATGTCCTTAACCACTGTGCCACAGAGGCATCCCCCCAAAAAAAGGATGCTCATATAGCGCATATAAGGCTATTCGGCACTGCAGTACACTCTGCTCTGACTGTGTGTGGGTTCAAATCACAGTCAGAGCAAGATTTATTTATCCCTGATTGTGTCTCCACTATGGTTGTAAAGACGAAAAGTCGCTTCCTTTACTGAGAGAATTAATCACAATCCCGGAAATAGCCAAATAAAGTAGTAACAAATAAATCCCTATATACAGAGTATATACTTTTTGATGTTATATGTTCGGTTTATGAATAATATAAATACGACTAAAACTACTACTAATACAACAACAGTACTACTAATGCAGCTGCTTCTTTTACTCCAACTATTTCTTCATCTTAAAGCACAACTACTACTATAACTGCTACGGATATAGACATAATCGCTACATCTATGGATTCTACTACTACTTCTACTACTATTGCTACTACTACTGCTACTACTACTACTCAGAATCAGAATAAGAATTGTTACTGGTGACACGTCAAATGACATCTATACACCAGGACCTGTGATGTGGGAAGTTAGTCTCTAGCTTTTACCAAAGAGGTAAATTTAGCGACACAATCATCAGCACCTTCAGCTGTCGAAATAATCGTATCGGGAAGGACATACCAATCTCTAATGGTTCTGGGGAAGAACGACTCTTTATAAATGTAAGTTCTTGCGGTAAAGGTCTGTAACGCCAAAGAATGGTGACTTCTACAGTGTCTAGCTGGGGAAACAAGGTCATCTGTTGGTTGCTGGCAGCACCCTTTAGACCTTTGTATAAAAGGATTAGCCTACTGCCTTCTCTCCTTTTCTTGAGAGACTCCCATTTTAATATCCCGAGTATTCCAGTCATGCTCCCAGTTTCAAAGTAGTAATTGCCTGTTACAAATCTAGCAGCTCTATTCTGAACTTTCTCAATTTCATCGTTAAGGACCACTCCACTGGGGTCCCAGATACAACTACCATATTCCAAAATTGGGCGAACGAGACCTTCATATGCTGCCTCTTTTACATCCTGAGGGCACTGATGAAGATTTCGCTTCAGGAAACCAAGCGTTCTATTTGCCTTAGTACAGATGTTGCTAATATGAGTATTCCATCTCAAGCTGTGTGAGATTGTCACTCCAAGGTATTTAATGGAGTCCACATTCCCGAGGGCCGTTCCCTCTAAGGTGCAAGAAGCCTCAACTTTATTAGATCTCTTCCTAGTTATCTGCATAATATTGCATTTAACTGGCTGAAATCTCATACCCCATTTTCGGGCCCAACATACTAATCTATCTATGTCAGCCTGAAATTTCAATGAGTTATCTGTATCTCTAATTTTCCGGTAACAAACACAGTCATCTGCGAACAGTCTTATTTCTGGGTCAATGTCAGTTGAAATGACATTGATGTACAGGGAGAACAAAAGTGGACCAATTAATAGTAATAATAATGATAATATAAATACGACTACTTCTACTAATATAACAACATTACTACTACTGCAACTGCTACTACTACTACTACTGCAACTGCTTCTTCTACTCCTACCACTTCTACATCTGAAACCACCACTACTAGTATAACAGCTAATAATATTGACATAATCGCTTCAACTATGACGTCTATTACTACTAATACTACTTCTACCATTACCACCTATACTACAACCTACTACTGTCACTTTTACTACTACAACAAAAACTGCTACTTCTACAACTATTACTGCTACTACCACAACCAAAACTATTATTTCTATTATTACTACTGCTACTACTACTATTGCTGCTTCTGCTACGCCTACTACTATTACTGCTTCTGCTACTAAAACTACTACTGCAAAAACTACTTCTGCTACTGCAACTATTTCTACTTTTTTCTATTTTACTGCCAATACATCAACATCAAAATCTACTACTATAACCACTACTGCCACTACTCATGAATAGCTACTACTACTACTATTGCTGCTTCTGCTACAACTGCTACTATTACTACTACTGCTACTACTACTAAAACTTCTACTACTGCGTAAACTACTTCTGCTACTGCTACTACTTCTACTTCTTTTCTATTTTTACTACTACTGCTGCTACAACTATTAAATCTACTTCTACTACTACTATCGTTTTCTATTTTTACCACCACTACGGCTATCATGTCACATACTACTAGTACTACTACTACTTCTACTATTGCTCTTGCCATTACACCGCGCTAATAAGAACGAAATCATTTCCATCTAATATTACTATCACACGAAGTACTTGCATTACTACTACACCTGTTGCTGCTACTACTATTTTCAATAGTACTACTGCTACTACTTCTTTAATATTTGCTTATATTACTACTACTATAACCAATACTCTACTGAAACTTCTACTACTACTTCTAATTCAAGGTAATTTTGGTTGGTGCCTGATGCTCTGTCTCTGGTCGGGCCCATCGGAGTCTAACTGTTGGTTTTCTTTTGCTCCAGCATTTCAGTGTTTTTTTGCTGTCGAGTCCTCACCGTTGTCTCACCTCTGTGGTTCTTTGATTATTTGTGTTCACGGAGATGTTGCACTGATGAGTTAGGAGGCCTTCATGCGGACTGAAAAAAAAGTATTTGTTTAAATCGCGACGGAAGTAAGGGCGAGGATTGTGGCCACGTAAAATCGCTTTAACCCCCCCCCCCCCCCCAGTGGAAATCTTTCCACTGACTGTTACAAGGCGGTTCTTCTGTGGCGATTTGCTTATGTTGTTGTTTGTTACTTACTGTGTGTATCACTTGTGTCTTGTTATTTTGGATGGCTTTATGGCCATTTTGTGGGAAAGTAACTGTCCTTATGACCTCCCTTTGTTTAGGTTTCCATTCTGGTCTGGTCGCTTAATGTTTGTGTTTCTTTCCCTTTGGTGCCTTTGGTGGATGGAGTAAGTTAATTGTATCGATTCCTGATCTTTGTTTTACTTCTATTCTACTACTGCTATTTCTACTACTACTGCTACTACCACTTCTATTATTAGACGTCTACTACTGCTTCTTCTATTATTTATAGTACCGTTCTCCTACTATAACAATTATCACAACTACTTATTCTACTACTGTAGTATAAGTAGAAGTTACTGCTGCTATTATTTTCAATAAAACTACTGCTACTACTTCTTTAATATTTACTTATGCTACAACTATTATAACCAATACTACTTCTACTGCTACTTCTGCTACTGCTACCACTACTACTGCTAGACTTCTACTACTGCTTCCTTTAGTTCTAGTAGTAGATTTTGTTGTTTTTCTTGTTGTTGTTGTAGTGTAAATAGTATATCTACGTCTAGTAGTTGCAGTAGTAGTTGTAGTAGTCGTGTTAGTAGAAGTAGTAGTAGTAGTAGTAGCAGTGGACTTGGTTATGACAGAAATAATAGCACTACTGTTACTACTACTGCTACTGCAACAACAACTGTTACTTCAACAACTTCTGCTACTACTACCAGCACTACTGTAGCACAGGTGTGTGTGCCGGTCGCCTCAAGTTCCGCTTTTTAGACAGACCGCTTTATTCCGTTTCACATTGAAGCTTTCTGTAAAAATACCAGACGAGCGTCTTCACACAAAATATTGCAGTTTCTTTGTTTATCGCCGGTAGGTAGAAGTTCAGGCACACTAATATAAAGCCTCCATGTCTCTGATTATCTCATATTTCACCCATTAAGAGGTTACTTTCGTTTTTCAAAGAATATCACATAAACAGGCAAACCAAAATCAGTTAAATAGACGCTTGTCAAAGTTGACAACAACAACATCGGAGACTTCCGTCGGAGCTCGGGTATTTCCGTAAGCAGCCAATAATGGACTCAGCCTTTATAATGTATCAGTCCAGTTGATTACGTCATTAGCACTATAAAAGCACCTGTCTCCGTAGAGAGCGAAGAGAATGTGTTTGTCTGTTGAAGGGTTAACTTCGCAGGTATAATCAATAGCGGTAACTAGAATTAGTAAAGCAATATTTTAGGCAAGGAAAAGCTAAGTAGCTCAGTTTCCGTGTTGTCTATAAGACGGAAAACGTCATAGACAGGATTCTGCAGCAAAGCGACTGTTGCCTGTATTGCTGGGACCATTTTAGGAGTTATTGGGGTGAGGATATTGAAACCGATAGTTGACATTGTCAAAAGAGCTGTTGACTTAGTCAAGTAACTAAGACGGAAAACGTCATAGACAGGATTCTGCAGCAAAGCGACTGTTGCCTGTATTGCTGGGACCATTTTAGGAGTTATTGGGGTGAGGATATTGAAACCGATAGTTGACATTGTCAAAAGAGCTGTTGACTTAGTCAAGTAACTGGGACATTGGCTAAAGGGCTTGTATATGATATTTAGACAGATCCGGAGTGTACAAGTACGAGTTCCGGCAGGAGTCTCAGAATAAAGTACTTTAAGAAAAGCAGTAGATAACAAGTTATTTGCAGTGATTTTAGTTTGATTATTTCATGTCTACAATTATTGTCTGAATCATTTATTTACAATCAAACGGCAAGGTAGCCCAAAGGAAAATTGATATATATACATATTTCCATTGTACATTGTAACCTTACATGTAACCCCAGGACACGCTACAAAAATTGGTGGCAGCCTCAGGTGAGATATAAGATAATAGCACCGTTATCTAGAACTATCACGTCTTTAGGTATAAACTAGTAGTATGGACCGCCACTTTGGGTATGAAACAGAAAATGCAAGCAGTGGCCGGCGATTTGGATCAGAAAGTGATAAAGGTACTTCATATATGTCTGGTAGCTTGTCAATGCCAAGACTTGAGCCCCATGAAGTAGAGGTAAGCCAGGTTCGGTCTGAGATATCGTTGCTTGAGCAGCAGCTGCATGACATTGAAGCACAGATTGCCACTCTTAGAAAGACAGACAGATGTTATCAAACACAAATTCACGAGGGCACACAACCAAAGAGTGATTTGCCCCCTCTTCCAAAGGGCCAACAAGCAGGTAAGCCTCCAGTTAGTTTCAGGTCTCCAGAGAGCTCTAGAAACCGAACACATAACGATGATGATGTTAGGTGTTCAAACGAAGGTAAATTACCTTTTTATTCGCATCTAAGGCCCCATCCCATTACATCAACACCAAAGGCTGGAGATAAAAGCGACAGTGACCTAAAAATGACACCCATTGCAGGTAATTCACACTGTGATCATGAAAATAAAAGGGCTTGTGGCACGAAAATCAAACCAGCTACATTTGATGGGTCTGGTAGCTGGCTGGATTACAAAGCACACTTTGATGTTTGTGCAGAGCTTAATCGCTGGACAGACAGGGAGAAAGGAATGTACCTTGCCGTATCCCTGCGAGGACAAGCCCAGGGCGTTTTTGGGAACATCGCTAATTGGTCCTATGATTTTAAGGAGTTGGTCAAAGCTCTGGAGGACAGATTTGCTCCCCCAAACCAAACCGAATTATACAGGGTCCAACTGCGCGAAAGGAAACAGAAAGCATCAGAGATGCTGTCTGAATTAGGCCAAGATATAAGAAGGCTAACAAACCTTGCTTACCCAAGAGCGCCATCTGATTTGAGAGAAACTCTTGCCAAAGAGCAGTTTGTGAATGCTTTGGTTAGCTCGGATATGCGATTAAGAATACAGCAGGCGCGACCCTCTAACTTAAATGACGCAGTTCGTCATGCTGTTGAGTTGGAGGCGTTCAACAGGGCGGAGCGTCGACATCTTGAGAGCCAAGGATATATGAGAAATACCACTGAAAAATTGCCTGGGGAAAATGAAGATAAGGATAACGACATGAAGAAGCTTCAAAAATCTATCACGGACCTACAGAAGTCAGTTGAAGCCTTAAAATGGCAAAAGTCCAGACAAGATAATAGAGCTAGAGAAAACGCTAGGCCAGAGATTGAACAACGGAAACGGAAATGCTTTATTTGTGGTTCAGAGAATCATCTGAAATACAACTGCCCTAACAACAATGGCAAAAAGGGTAGCACGACACAACAGGAGGAAAATCGTCAGGCTAAGTATGTAGCATCTGCTAGTGGAGGTTTGTACCCAGAATGCCACATTAATGATGTTAAAATGGAAAGTTTGATAGATACGGGTGCTACTCTATCAATATTATCATTGAAAGCTTGGGATATTGTAAGACAGACATGTTCAAATAAACTCAAGCCATTTTCCATGCAGATATTCACAGCATCAGGCAGCCAGATTGAAGTAAAAGGACTAACGTCAGTTATAGTAGACCTTTGTGGAATAAAATGTGTAACCGAAGTGCTGGTAGCAGACATTGATCTGGATGTGATTTTGGGGCTTGACTTTATGTCAGCGAACGAATGTAAGATAGATGTAGCAAACAACATTTTGAAAGTACAAGGAAAAAGGTGCAAGTTAAATTTGATTGGAAAATTAGGTTGTTACAGAGTGACCATTTCGGACAAGGTGGTAATACCCGCAAGATCTGAGACAATTATAGAAGGAAATGTTTCCGTGCCATTGGTTCGGGAAAAAGACTTGGGTCTTATAGAACCTACAGGCAAGCCACTTGGAACTGGTAACAGTTTGGTAGCCAAGGCATTAGTTTGCACAAAGGATAAAGTACCGCTGAGGATAATAAACTTGGATTATGAAGAACAGGAAATTTTTCCAGGTTCACATGTTGCAAACTTAAGTTTTGTTGAAAATGTGAGTCATGTTAAGGTCCAACAAGATAAAATCCTATATGCTGAACGGATTCCTGCTCATTTGCAAGATTTGTACGAGAGGTCAATTCAGGGCCTTACAAACCAGCAGTGTCAAGATGTTGCAAAGCTCTTAATCAGACACGAATCATCATTTTCAGAATCAGACTCAGACCTTGGACGTACAGGAATAATAAAACATAGAATACCAACAGGTTCCGCCAATCCAATTAAACAGCCTGTGCGAAGATTACCAGTACAATTGAATGAAGAAATTAGCCAACAAATTGATGAAATGCTACAGAAAGATGTGATACAACCATCCTCCAGTCCGTGGGCTAGTGGCATAGTCATGGTACAGAAGAAAGACGGAACAAAGCGCTTTTGCGTTGACTATAGGAAGTTGAATGATGTAACAACTAAGGATGCATATCCTCTCCTTAGAATCGACGACTCCCTAGACCAACTTGCTGGAGCAAAATGGTTTTCCTGCTTGGATTTAAACTCTGGGTACTGGCAGATTGAAGTCGACAATGTAGATCAAGAGAAAACTGCTTTTGCATCGAGACGAGGGCTCTATGAATTCAGATAATGCCGTTTGGCCTCTGCAATGCACCGGCCACTTTTGAGAGGCTTATGGAAACAGTTTTGGCGGGCTTGAATTGGCAGATTTGTTTGATATACCAAGACGACATAATAGTCGATGGAACGGCGTTTCATGATATGGTCAACAATCTTGATCTAGTACTGAACAAGTTAAACGAGGCAAACTTAAAGTTAAAGCCAAGGAAGTGTAAACTGTTCGCCAAAGAGGTAGAATTTCTTGGGCATATTATCTCAGAAGCCGGAATAAAAACTGACCCAAAGAAAATCGATGCTGTAGCAGCATGGCCAAAGCCGGAAAATGTGCAGCAAGTGCGGGCTTTTGCTGGATTATGTAGTTACTACAGGCGATTCATTGAAAAGTTTTCTGAGGTAGCTAAACCCCTCCATAAATTGACTGAGAAGAATCAGCCATTTGTATGGTCACCAGAATGCGATAAAGCCTTCGAGACTTTGAAGAAGAAAATGGTAGAATCATCTATACTAGCACACCCAGATTTCACGAAACCATTTGTCCTGGATACAGACGCCAGTGACGTGGCTATAGGGGTCGTTCTTTCTCAGAACATAGACGGAAAGGAACGTGCAATTGCATTTGCCAGCAGAACATTGACAAAAGCAGAACGTCGATATTGTGTGACTAGAAAGGAGTTACTGGCACTTGTGCATTTCGTGAAATATTTTAGACATTATTTATACAGAAAGGACTTTACGGCTAGAACAGACCATGGGTCACTCCGCTGGCTGGCTAATTTAAAAAATCCAGAGGGACAACTTGCCAGATGGCTGGAAATACTGTCATCTTATTCGATGAAAATTGAACATCGCCCAGGACGGTTGCATCGAAACGCTGATGGTTTAAGCAGAAGACCATGTAACCAATGCGGAGAGCTGGACGCAGATGCTGAAATAGAAGTGAAGGAACATGTTAGCCATGTGACACTGAGTGGCGATGGTGAAACTGGAGAAATAAGCGATATCCAAGGCAAAGATGCTGATACAACTTTAGTAAAAACTTGGGTTGAGTCTGGAGTGCGGCCAGAATACAAAGCGATTTTGAGCAGCAGTAGCTTTGTAAAATCACTCTGGAGCCAGTGGCCTAGGCTTCATATTAAAGATGGCCTATTAGTCAGGCGCTATGAAGTCTTTGATACTGATATTGTATGGTGGCAAGTAGTAGTGCCTCTCAACCACAGGCGCGCTGTGCTTAAGTACACACATGACATAAAGGCATCAGGACATCTAGGTGTTGGGAAAACACTCAGCAAAATTCGACAGCGATACTATTGGCCAGGACTGCAAAATGATGTCAAGATATATGTTGCAGGCTGTGAAAGCTGTGCCAAAAAGAAAGACCCCAGCAGAATAAAACAAGCCCCCATGCAGATTGTGCGTAGTGGTTACCCATTCGAACGAATCGCAATAGATATTCTGGGAGAGTTTCCAATAACAGAAAGAGGAAACAAGTACATCTTAGTAATCGGAGATTATTTTACCAAATGGACAGAGTGTTTCCCTATGCCAAATATGGAAGCAGCAACAATCGCAAAGATCTTGGTGAATGAAGTTATTGTGAGGTTTGGAATACCTGACAAAATTCACTCGGACCAGGGCAAGCAGTTCGAGAGCAACCTGTTTCAAGAACTTTGTAGAATGCTGCAAATCGATAAGACGCGAACGACAGCATATCATCCACAGTCTGATGGAATGGTCGAAAGATTCAATAGGACTCTTGTTTCAATGATAGGCAATTTCGTCAACGATCGTCATACAGACTGGGATGAACAAATTCCATACGTGCTCATGGCCTACAGATCGGCAACACATGAAACAACAGGTATGTCTCCTAATATGCTTATGCTTGGTAGAGAAACAACCATGCCAGTTGATATAATGTTTGAAATGCCACCCTCTATTAAGTCTATACCTACAAATGAACGGGTATGGCAGCTCAGAGATGGTTGGAATCTGCTCATACATACGTTCGACAAACCACAGGTGAGTCGATGAACAGACAGAAAAGGGTCAGAGATAGAAGGCAATTTTATGAAGTAGTCAAACCTGGAGACAATGTCTATGTATTTTTCCCCGTCAAAAAGGTAGGTCACTCCTCTAAATTAACATCTTATTGGAGAGGGTCATATGATGTACTAGAGAAATTATCTGATGTTCTCTACATGGTAAATTGTGGTAGAGATAGGGCCCCACTGATCATACACTGCGATAGGATGAAAGCAGCTAGATCACAGGTATTATTAGGGGAAGAATTACAAACTGATGAGCCACACTGGCCACCATCTGAAATACAAGGTATGGACATTGTAGAAAAGGATGTATACACGCCAGAGCAGGAACCTGAATTAGCAGACGAAATACCTGATCAACAAGAGGTAACAGAAAGTAAGAGGGTCAGAGGAAAGCCAGTCTGGTTTAAAGATTATATTTTCTCTATTTCAGACATGGCCAATGCAAAAACTACAGAGAAGAAGTATCAGTGGTGTCATTACTGTCGAAAGCTGGTGATGAGAGAGACATTCAGTTCCCATCAGATCCTTTGTGCCAGAAAAAGAAAACTGTGCGATGAATGTGATGCTAGTTTCAGTAGGGTTTCCTATTTGTTAAGGCATAAGAGGACCTTTCATGCTCAAAACTCTGACTGCAGTAAATCACTAGAAAAGGTGGAGAAAATGATGCTTGGTGCCAAACGAGCCGTAAAAGATGAAGATGGGTCATGGGACAAAGATCAAGACATTGAGTTGGGTGAAACTGAAGACAGTAGTGTGCTGCAAAGAAGAATATTTCGGAAGAACTGTAATCCTAAACCAGTTATGGCACCAAAGAAAAAGAAGGTAGAGACAGTGTCAAGTGCGCAATATTGTTATGATTCTGATCAGTCAGATAGTGATAATAAGTCACCAGATATGGATAACACAACATCTAGTGATGGTCAGAAGAAGGCAGATATCAGACAGACTGCAGACGTAGTTCCACAGATTAAGATAGGATCTGAAATAAACAATGTTAAATCTACTCAGAATAAGACAGTGTCAAAAGCAATCCCCAGTCCCATTACAAATTTATATGAAAATGAACAGATTACGGTAGAGATAGACATTAAGAAGAAGAAAACCCTGACACAGGAAATGACCGTAACACAGAATGGTGAAAAGGTTTATTCACTGTTCAAAGCAGGCGGAGTAGGAGAGGCTAAGACAGAGCCACAACTTAACTTGGCTGAATTCATACACAGTAACGCTATCATTAAGCCCGGAAGTAATGTTCTTAAGAGAGAATTCACGCCAGATGGGGGGAGGGTGATTCTTGACATAACTTATGAGAGCCAGTGAAGTATTAAGGCAAATTGTTTCTCCCTTTATAAATATGAGAAAAATGCCATTTGTTACATTTTGCAGATAAAATAGTAAAGGAAGGAGCTGACCCACAAGACGATTTCCTCACTTGTCATTTAAACTTGTATTTTATAAAGCAAGGAAGCTTTATTTGTTCATTCGCACATGGTGCTTATCATGTGCATATAAATATATATGTAGGAAACTTTGACTTGTCCATTCGCACACGGTGCTTATCATGTGCATCTGAGAATATATGTATATACTTAGAACATGTCTAAGAAGACATACATGAAAAAGTAGAGAGAGGAAAAAAAAATAATAATAATAAAAATAATAAATATATCATCAGTTGTAGTTTATTATATGTTAGGTTAAATAACATGCGGGGACGCATGAACCGGAGGCGTGGGTAATGTAGCACAGGTGTGTGTGCCGGTCGCCTCAAGTTCCGCTTTTTAGACAGACCGCTTTATTCCGTTTCACATTGAAGCTTTCTGTAAAAATACCAGACGAGCGTCTTCACACAAAATATTGCAGTTTCTTTGTTTATCGCCGGTAGGTAGAAGTTCAGGCACACAAATATAAAGCCTCCATGTCTCTGATTATCTCATAGTTCACCCATTAAGAGGTTACTTTCGTTTTTCAAAGAATATCACATAAACAGGCAAACCAAAATCAGTTAAATAGACGCTTGTCAAAGTTGACAACAACAACATCGGAGACTTCCGTCGGAGCTCGGGTATTTCCGTAAGCAGCCAATAATGGACTCAGCCTTTATAATGTATCAGTCCAGTTGATTACGTCATAAGCACTATAAAAGCACCTGTCTCCGTAGAGAGCGAAGAGAATGTGTTTGTCTGTTGAAGGGTTAACTTCGCAGGTATAATCAATAGCGGTAACTAGAATTAGTAAAGCAATATTTTAGGCAAGGAAAAGCTAAGTAGCTCAGTTTCCGTGTTGTCTATAAGACGGAAAACGTCATAGACAGGATTCTGCAGCAAAGCGACTGTTGCCTGTATTGCTGGGACTATTTTAGGAGTTATTGGGATGAGGATATTGAAACCGATAGTTGACATTGTCAAAAGAGCTGGTGACTTAGTCAAGTAACTGAGACATTGGCTAAAGGGCTTGTATATGATATTTAGACAGATCCGGAGTGTACAAGTACGAGTTCCGGCAGGAGTCTCAGAATAAAGTGCTTTAAGAAAAGCAGTAGATAACAAGTTATTTGCAGTGATTTTAGTTTGATTATTTCATGTCTACAATTATTGTCTGAATCATTTATCTACAATCAAACGGCAAGGTAGCCCAAAGGAAAATTGATATATATACATATTTCCATTGTACATTGTAACCTTACATGTAACCCCAGGACACGCTACACTACTACTACTGCTACTACTACTAGAAATAATATTTATAATGTTATTCCCAGTACAACATCTAAAGCTACTGCTAATTTTGAAACCATCATATTCGATATAAGTGGTGTGGAGAATTT
This sequence comes from Lucinisca nassula, assembly GCA_963580285.1. NCBI lineage: Eukaryota > Metazoa > Mollusca > Bivalvia > Lucinida > Lucinidae > Lucinisca > Lucinisca nassula. Next base: position 101,204,469 of record OY757014.1, read on the forward strand.
AGCAGAGATGTGTTAATGGAAACGTACATTTTTGAATTAACCATAGCCTTTGTCACGAACAATATTTTGACAAGTAATATGTCTTTCAGCAGAAATAAGAAAAATAATGTATTCACCTGTATACTTCAGTTTTCTTTGTATAAAGTATCAAACATAAAAAATGTAATGCAGTACGTCGGACAAACTAATCGCATGTTAAAACCAAGATTTAACGAACAATATCGTAGAATGAGTAACCCTAAAAGTATGGTGTACCAAAAGGCTCAAAATGACCGATACCGGTCTACTTGCATTTTTGATGTGCAAGTAGACCCGTAAATTTGCATGTACACCCCTAAATTTGCTATTATAAGTTGCTAATTATTTGCTAATTAGTTATTTTAAATGCGGATGTACCCGTACATTTGCAAGTACACCCCCAAATAAGCAAGTATATCTCTTTTTGCAAGTATACATGGACTTGCATTTTACAGGTATACCCATATATTTACAAGTGCACCCCTAAATTTGCGAGTATACCTTTATTTGCAAGTATACTTGCATTTTACATGTACACCCCTTTATTTACAAGTACACCTCTAAATTTAAGGGTGTACCGGCATCCTTAAATGCGAGTGTACCCGTAAATTGCAAGTGTACTTGTGAAATGATGGTAGACCGCTATTTCTTTTTTTTGTGTGTTTTCTGCGCCTACCATGACCCAAAGGTGGCTTACATTGAGTTTCTTTATTTTTGCAATCCCTGAAAATTTGACCCTCTTGAGCACAATTCCAGCATTTTATCTCATGTATAGGTTTTGCTGTGTTGTGTTAACCCTACTGAATTTTCTAAAATTAAAACGTCGACAGCTTGTGTAATCACCCTCCATAGATGTTACTGTTTTTTTTTTTTTTTTGTTTTGTTTTTTTTTCGTGTGTGTGTATGAAATGTATGCGACATCTGACCCCTAGTTCTGAGATGCTGCCCACTAATGGCTATAGCAATCGGCACTTGTAATGTGTCTGGTCTGTCTCTTAAGATTTATACTTTAAAATTATCTTGGGTCAACCCATCAACGTAAATGTTAATAAGCTTACGTTCTACAGCGTCGCTCCCTTGGGTCTGGTAGGCTTCTTCCGCTAAAGATAAAATTCTTTCAGCGAAAAGCTGTATGTGTTCCCCTTGCTTTTGTTTAACGCTGTGCAATAATAACATCGCCGTTTGCCTATCCGTAATGTCACTGAAACTGACAGCCAAATGTTCTTTGAACTGTTGACAAGCGTTATCTGGGTTAACCGCCATATATCGTTGTATAAAGCCAATAACCGCTCCCCGATGCAACTGATATTCGATCAACGTTTTTCTCATCCTAGGTATATAAGCAAGAGTAGACTTTTTCTTAATGGATTTTATCCATTCCCTAAAATATTTGGAATTGCCATCTTGTCATGGTCCTTTGTGTTAGTGACACATAGGCTAGTTTTAACTGTATATATATGAAAGCCTTTGCAGCAGGATCAAGCTGTTGCTGAGGCTGATGATGAGTCTGTGGTTGTGACTGTCCTAGTTGACATTGCGATAACTCAGCCGTGCGACATAGTTTTCACATCTCCAAAATGGCGACTTATCTGATGAAAATTCGTGATATTTCTTATAAATGCTCAAAAATAAGGTTGTGGGTGCTCGTTAGAACCGCCTCATTGAGGCGGTCCTAACGAGTACCCACAACCTATGACTTGGAACAGAAATAAGAAAATTAATTTTTACCCCAGTAAACCCCCGTTTTTTTTGTACAAAGTGGGGTTTAGTGGGGTCTTCATTTCACGGACTTGTTCAGGTGATGAGCAATGTTGGTGAGAAAGAAATGAAAACAAAAAAAAAAATAAAAATAAAATAAAATAAAAAGTAAACAAAATAAAAGAATAGAAAATGAAACAATAAAAATACTTAAATCTAAAATTATGTCACGTGACTTCCGGTGAGTGGGAGGTTGAGCTGGCCTGTGGCTCAGTTCAGCCTCACACACACTCAAAGGCAGCGTGCGTCAAGATAGACGAGGGGTGGTCTAATCGAGAAAGAACAAGGTCCAAGTAACACAAATATTTATTTACAACGTCACTTCAATAAAACAGTACACGTCACTTCAATAAAACAGTACCTTATGGATAACAACAGTTACTTATGGCCATGTGCACAATGCTCTTAGGAGCAATAAGTTAAATCCTTATCTGTTCCCATTTCAGGATTGGAATATACGAGATTCGTTCATTTTTTTAACCATACACGTTTAAGGAGATCTCTATGATACACGGGACACCTGTATGCCACCTTCACACGTCCTTCATGTTGGAGATTCGTCCTTCATATAAGAGATTCGTTTCTGACTACGTCAAGTATGGATTACCCTCTTGGCTTGACAAAATAGTCGATTAGATGCTACTACGGGCCACAGGCCATTGGTAGATCATAAAGCCTTGTAGATGTCTGAAATTAACGACATCTCATAATAATCTCTGCTAACCTCAACTTTTCAAATTCTCTCCCTGATGTGTGATGCCATGCCCGCGCAAGTGGGGGGTTGTGAAACTTTCAGTATAATTTGACCTTTGACAAATGCGATAAACGAAAGCCACCCCTCATTGCACGGGAAACCTGCATAACAGATCACTAGGAGCGGGCAAGCGAGCGTTATATCAACGTATATTCGACGTCAACGGTCATGACGTCAACGTCAATTTGACGTCACGACGTTGCGGCCGAATACACGTGGTGGGACTGATATAACCTCAGTGCACCAAAGCTTACTACATTTAAGACAAAACTATTACACTTAAGAAACAAGCTAACCATTGTTCCCTACTTCTGCCCAGAATACGGACCGCGTCCACACGTTAGAACAGTATCACTGCGTGAGGGCGTTCTAACGAGTACCCACAATCTGCATGCCAAGGTAGAAACACGACACTGCAGCGACAATGTATCGCTCGGAGTACTCTGATATAAGTACACCGACTCTAAACTAAGGATAAAGGGAACTAACTCATGATGACAACCAGCCGTAGATGCTGGGACTCCTCGCCTTGCCAACAGACGACGAGTAAAGGACCTTATTTTGTCATCCATCATCGAGTACAGTATGCTCGCCCAGTCCTACAGGCTAGACCGGTGAGCAAAATGTACTTCCCTCAAAATATCTGAAAAATCTGCTAGGAGCCATATGATTGATAAAAAACATATCGCGCGTAGACGCAGGTGGCGTCTGATCAGGGTCTACATACAATGCACCCTGGCACTATTTCATTAAAATTTTCATTGAATCTGAACAGTCTTCCAACGAAAGAGAAAAAAATGTACAATAACATTACTGCGAAAATTCAGTGCTGCGTCTGATCAGGACCTTCAATGCAATGAAGCGCCGATAATGGTGGTATGTGTGACCTTAAACTGCGCCTGATCAGAATCTACACAAATTATGTTGCAAAAAGATGCGTGCGTACGTGCGTCCCTATGAACAAACGCCGTCTTACACGGTAACTTTTAATCCTTACGCAGTTATCTGCCCCTACAATGATCGGTACATAAATCGCCAAAATTATCTACCCTTACAATAGATGGCGATCCATGTAAGCAATAGATCCAGCGCTTAAGTTCCATTTCTTCTCTGCCAAACACTAAGGTGCCCCCCTTATGTGCTGTACAGGGAAAAGAAATGGCAATATTAACACAAGGAAGATACTGACAAGCAAGAATAGCGCTGCATCTAAGAATCAAAGATAATAAATAAAAATCATTTTACTCACTGCTATCGGCCCATGCTCGATACTGCAACAGTGGCTCTGGAAATAATGTCCCACACCCGATGTTGAGCGGTCAGTTACTTATATATGGATGTGTCAGTCCACGTATACGATCACGCGATGACCTTGCCACAATAGCTCGCAAAAGTCGGGTCGCCTAATCGACACGTCACCTGTATGGAGTACCACATAGGCCAGCCAGCAGAGAATAACAGAGGGTTCAAGAAGGTTAGTTGGTTAGAAAATACGCCCTCTTAACAAGATCTGTCGGGTACTCCGGTTTTCGCCCACCTATGATTAACGATCGGCTCGATATGAGTGAAATAATCTTGAAAGGGCCGTAAAACCCAAACCAAAAAAAAAAAAAAAAAAAAAAAATTAACAAGATCTGTCTGATTTGACAGACGTAACTCCAATCAAGAACATACGTTTAGGTGTGTGCAGGTCCGAAACCGTCCGAAAAGAACGAAGAAACCTACGTTTATCAAGGATAAATAATAGGACAGTTTTCTTGACAAGGCCTAGCTACCGTAGCACAAAAAAATATAAAAATTCGGTTAACTTGTAAACATGTCAGTATTGCTCTCTTGTAAGAGAGCAAGTAGTTACATGCCTATAAGTCTCGGGTTGAAAAATAAGAACACCTTGTCGTGACAAATTAATTTGCCTAAATCTACATTTTATTTATTTTCTTTTAGACTAATTTCTTTACATTATTGTACTGCCTAATTACCGATAATTGGTAACAGAAAAAAAAACATCAAACATTACAATAAAACGAGAACGAAAACGTCAACTACCTAAGTGTCCATTCTTCTGTCTGCTTCTCGGGAGGTTCCGTTGGTTTTGACTATCCGCAGCACGGTACCCAAGCAAGTTACATAGCTCGTGCTCGTATATAATGAAACAAAAGTCATTTTATTTAGTTTTCCAGTCCAATTTCAAACAGGGGCTTCGGCTTCAGGTTAATTTTAACGCGTATTTAATCCTTTTGTAACGTTTTGGAGAAGATCAAGAAGTAACGTCGTCAAAGAATCTATGATTGACGTCATAAAGAGGCCGCAAATCGCGTCATGCTCTAACTTCATATGATATTTCTGAATAAATTACAGTTCCTTTCCATTGCCTTACTAGCCATGCTGTGTTAAAATAGATAGATCAAATGAATCATATTTTGGAGGTCAGTTATAAAGCACATCGAATCACGAGCAAGAAGCGTGATTGATTTGTCTACTAACAACTGACCGACAAACCGTGGTTTATTACGCAGCAAACCACTACTAGAGCTGATATGTTTCCATTCTAACACTAAAATTGACATTAATTGTGTTTACTTCAGATTCACCCAAGCTTTGGTCATTGTTTTTAAAACCAGCGTTAAAATTACGGACACTGTCACATGCATTAAAGTCATTGTGCAATGTTAGTTTTATGATAGAAAAATGACGTTACGCCGTCTTACGTCTAAGAATGTTTGAATGATGTCACAATACGGCGGCTTTTTGCGTCATGCTCTTCTTCCAAGTGATTTAGTGCAGAGTGATTCAAAGTTCTTTTTATTGCCTATATAGACGGCTTGTGTTCGAATTAAGCGTTTAAAAGCTTTTAGGAACTCTATAATATGTAATTGTGCAAATTAAATGCGCTCAAAGATGATTGTCTGATTTTTTACATAGGGGAACTATGTGGCGCGGGCCAAGATATAGACTCGGGCGTTATAAGTGCCCCTGATGGCGACTTGAATGGTCTGTATGACAACAGCCTACGTTGCGTTTGGGAAATTCATTCTCACAAGGAGCAAAGTATACAGGTTGATATCATATATATCCGTTTATTCCACATAGCAGAACGAGGCCTTAATGACATGTTGATGGTAAGAAATAGATTTTATTTTCAATCTATGTTAAAACAAAGACCGCGGCGAACCTCACATTATACGGGACAATGGAAATTACAATGATATAAGACATTATATTCTTTAAACATACAACGGACCCTTTAATTAATACTGGGAAACGACCCTACGTAGCACAGTGTGTGGATGTGCAGTCTTTTAATAATTCTCTCGCATTGGGATACACGTGAAACGCAAAATCTGCAACGGATGGTCAGGAGATTTTTTCTCCTTTTTTAGGTTTTCGCCCACCTCCGATTAACAATCTGGCTCAAAATAATGCTAAAAGGGCTGTAAAGTAACCCCCCCCCACACACACACACACACATACGCACACACAAAAGATACCTGGGGCCAGTTGTCCAAGGCATCGATCGTTAGCTGTTCTGTTGAAGATGGGCGTTTCCAACCGTAGGTATGACCGAACTGAGCGGAATAATGGAAAGCCAATTGCACAATCAACAAACGAATACCACTGGGTGGGAGCGGCTTAAATTGATTTTACGTGGGCACAATCCTCGCCTTTACTTCCGTCGCGATTTAGACACATAATTTGTTCAGTCCGCATAAAGGCCTCCTAACTCACCATTGCAACCTCTCCGTGAACACAAAACATCAAACAACCACAGAGATGAAACAACGGTGAGGACTTGACAGCAAGAAACCATTGAAATTTTGGAGCAAAGGAAAACCAACAGTTAGATTCCGATGGGCCCGACCAGAGACAAATTTAGTTTGAATACTTTAAAATGTGGTTTAAAGTTTTCAAAACCTAGTTTGAGAATTTCAAACTGGAGTTTGAAGTTCAAACAGTGGTTTAAAGATTTATAGTGTACTTGGCTGCCATAGAAACGTGATTATGAAATGATAAATATAATAACGGCGTCTAAACATGCGTTTCAAATTTCAAATCGATGAGGGTCACTGATGAAGCCTAATTGGCCAAAACTAGCTAGCCTGGACAAAGAAAATTGAACACTTCATATTTTTAAGTTCCGTGGTGTATTCTTTGCTTCCATAGGATAAACTGTCGCAGAACATATTTTGTTTGCATAAAGGTATATGCAAATGTCAACCTGACACGTGAGCTAAAATTTACGGTTGTTTATAATGTCGACAAGTTTCTAGCAAAGCAACCCTTAATGGTCCAAATTATATGAAAATTCATAAAATATGCTTGTTAAAAAGTGTATTTTTGTTTTTAGAAGAAAAAATAATAAATTACTTTATTAGAAATTTACCTTTCAAAATGGTCAATTTTTGAACATCGGTTTCTCCATTGTCCTTCCTCGGAAACATTCAGGTTTTACATTAACCTAAAGTATATTCCATGTCCTAGCAAGGACGAGAAGTAGTTTTTCCAAAACTTCCACAATAACATTATATCCATTCTTATAAACACCCACCGAAAGGTCATTTTGACAGCCATTACTGTATACATGGTTGTTAAATTCTCCAGGTAAAACAGGGGTATAAACATGCTAATCGTGGGTAAAAATATCCTGCACAGCGGATTTTATTCTGAATATTTTTATGCCTATTTCATGATTTCCTTTACTCTTCCGTTAAGTTGGTAAATATTATTATGCATTAAATAGTTACAAGAGGGGAAAATTGTTTGTTTTGTCGAAAAGCCATAATAACAATTTGACATAATTTTTATTATCGCTACGCTTATTTACCCCAGTGCTAAATTTAATCCGTGCGTCATGATGAATACATGAATGACAATGTATAGTGAACTCTACATGTTGATAGGGGTTCTATCGGCATGGATAAAATGTTAAAAATCCAGGTTTTGGAAAAAATCACGTCTCGTCGTTGCTAGAACGCACAGTAAAGTATATTTTGGTGTAAAAATGGTATGCTTATAATGAAGGACAATGGAGAAACAGACGTTCAAAAATGGTACATTTTGAAATGTAATTTTCTTACAAAGTGAATTTTTATTTTTTTCTTCCAACAACAAAAATACATGTTTTACTATGCATGTTTTATATTTATTCATTTAATTTTGAACATTATGGGTTGTTTTTCTAGAAATATGTCAACATGCTAAACACTCCTGAATTTTAGCCCACGTGCCAGGAAGACATTTTCATAGTCCTTTAGCTTTGAAACTAGGGTTTCAAGTATTTGTTTTACCTGTGGTTTGAAGTAACAGTGTCCTTAAATATATTGAAACCCCCGTTGCAATAGTTTAAATAAATAGTGTGCAGTAAACATTAGTTTGAAAATTTCAAATCGGGGTTTCAAGTTCAAACCATGGTTTGAAGATTTATTTTGCAAATGACTTGCAATGCGCAACTTCCCCGTATTGGATTCTTTTTCTAACACGACGCCACCAGAATTGGGTCTTTTTTAACGCTTTGTAGCGCATTTTACTTAAGTAGTTTGCCTGGGTAACAACACCAGAGTAAGAATATAAGAATCTGATATGGGGTTCTGTTGTAGATGGGCGTTTCCAACCATCGAGATGACCGTGCTGAGCGGAACCGAGGCTACCGAGGCTACGCCGAGGTTCCGCTCTGCACGGTCATCCCGATGGTTGGAAACGCCCATCTACAACAGAACCCCATATTGGATTCTTTTTCTTGCACAACACCTCCAAAACATAACTACAGACAGTATTTCTTTTCTTCTTTTTAAGATTTTATACAAAAATCCTGTATTCAGTGTCCTTTAACAATAAATGAGTCAAATAATTATCATTCTTATTGATTTTTTTATTTCGTTATTTTTTGCCGGTTAGTTTTGATTTTGTATATTGTTTACAAAATAAAAGTAGTGCGGAAATGTTTCCGGCAGTTGAATAGGATTGAAGCACACTTATGTAGTTGCCCGGGTCGGAACACCAGGATCAGAACATAAATTTCTATCCCATGGTAAAATCACGGATTTCTTTGTCTGGCGTGCAAGAACAGAATTTCTATACCAACCCAAAACCACGGACTACCTCATCTATTGTGCAAGAAATTAATATCAGTATTGATGCGCAAACACAAATGTTGTGGGCGCTCATTCAAACAACCTGCCTAAGTCAGATTTAAATAGTACCATAGTGACGAGGGGACACATAAAACATATGACACAAATGGTAATCTGATACTTGCTAAATGGACAGCTGATCACTTTCAATGACCGTTTGATGTTTTTCTGTCTCACTAGGGTAACATGAATTAAATGTGGTGATGAACATTGTGTTCTACGTATAACTAACTATTGCTATTGAAGCTGCTGATAGATAAACGTTTTCCTTCCTACCGAGGTATCGGTACATGTTCTAGTGAATCATTGACCCACGTGAGGTGCCTGCTTTTACCGGTAAATCTTTTCAAAGTACATGTAGTTACAATTTACACGGTGATGGCGTTTACGAGTTTGTGTTTTTGTTTACTGCTCACAAACTAGAATACTGTAAGTCTGGACAGGGAATATAGATATGGTCATTTAATAAAAATAGAAGAAAACAAAACAAAAAATAAATAAATAAATAAATAAATAATAATAAAAAAAAAACGATGGTCAAAATCAATAAGACTTCGGAGTGTTGGTCTACCCGGACAGAGGCAGACGTTTTATGTGGAGGAAAAAAAAAAAAAAAAAAAAAAACCTTAACCAGTCCGAGACGATTGTCTCGCGAAGTATCGCAGAGATTTAGCGTGATTGGACTAAGAAGGCAAGTCAGGTTCTTATGATTACGCTTCTAAGTGCTTATCAGCCGCGTGTCCCTTAGGTCCCCGGATGCTCATGTCCGTACAAAGCTTTCGCCAGACTGTAACTTACTCTTCCTCGGGGTTTACTTGATTATGTCAATAGGAATCGTGCTGATGTTTTCATGTTCATGAATCACCTGGCAAATGAAAGGCATACATTACGCAAACACGCGTATACAAATACATTGCCAACTTTATCGCCGAAAAAATGAAAATTTTCAGATGAAAACTTGTGATATTTTTCTTATTTCTGCTAAAAATATAGATTGTGGGCACTCGTTAGAACCGGTTCTAATGAGTACCCACAGTCTATATTTTCGAGCAGAAACAAGAAATATAAGGCATACCCCGGAAACCCCAGTTTTACTTCATAAAAGTGGGGTTCAATAAATAAATCTTCCACTAACCGTTCATAAATCTTCCACTGACCGTTCCAAGGCGGCTCTTCTGTGGCGATTTATTTATGTTGTTGTTTGTTACTTACTGTGTGTATCACTTGTGTCTTTTAATTTTGGATGGCCATATGGCCATTTTGTGGGAAAGTAACTGTCCTTATGGTCTTCCTTTGTTTAGGTTTCCATTATGGTCTGGTCGCCTTGGTGTCTTTTATGGGTGGAGTAAGTTAATTGTATAAATTCCTGATCTTTGTTTTACTTCTACTTTTCAGATGGGCCAAAATAATATAGGCGCGTTTTCGTGATGCAAGAGCCGAAACTAAACCAATAACATATACGTTCAGCAAATTGTCGCTTACCTTACACACAGCATTCTTGCTCGAGGATCCCCGATTCGTTGATTGTGCACAGCGACCCTTTTTATCAAAGATTTACATTAAAGGCCATTTATCACGAAAATTTACAAATTTGTAGAATTAAGTATACTGAAAGAATACATAAAGAGGATCATTTAACTGAAAACCGTTCAAATGAAAAAATTCCCAGTTGTTTCAAAGCCATGCTCATTTATATCTGATACGTACCCATGTTCCACTTAGGGTAACCTCCCTTTAATTTTGGTTGATTTAGACCCACAATGCAATATTTTGTGGCAACATAGTGGATATTAACTTTCTGAATTAACTTTTCTGATTTAACTTTCTAAACTGCCATATTTTCAATATTTTTAATTTATATGATTTTAATTTACATTTTTTATGTACACTGAAGGCTGTGAATTTAATTAAATACTTTGGATATAAATTTGAACTTTTATTTTTAAATTAAAATGTTTATTAAAGGTTTAAATCAAATTTTAAACTGTTTAAAACAAACATTGTTTTATAAATTCTTTAGTTAAGTTAATACAAATGCGCATGTCTAATAAACACATTATATACAACTGCATGCTGTTTGATCTACATACAAACATTTAATCTGAAACATAAATTATTTAAATATACTCTATTATTTGAATTTTAATTTATAGACCTTAGTTTTGAAATTAGAAGAAATTGTTTCTGAGTTTTGTCTGAGATCAATTTCATTGATAAGTAGCAGGTGCCTAAGTAATTTCTGCTGATTGTAAAACACCAGATATATTGATTGTTAAAAAGTTCAAAGAATTTGAGGTCAACACTGACATCATAGAATAGTTCATGAATATTTATTTCAAGGGAAGTCATCGTGTGGAGACTTTTATATATTTGAAATATTTCAGACTTCGAATTGCAATATCTCAGAAACTAATAAAGATATAGAGGATATTTGATTTTTTCAGTGTAAGATCGAATTTTATTTCATCGAATGAACACCAAAACTGTTATTTTCACGAGTGGCGTAGCCACGAGTGAAAATAGCAGTTTTGGTGTTCATGAGTGAAATAAAATTTGATCTTGCACTGAAAAAATCAAATTTTCTGTTTCTTACTTGCTTCAAAAGGCAATATTTAGCGTCTTTAATGGTGTCGCTCACATTCGGAGAAAATTATCTTTGTTCCTGTTCGTTTCGCGTCAATTAAGTGGTGTCCATCGTGTTTAGTGGGTATACTATTGGGTGTAAACTGAAGTTTGCACCTGAGAAATGGCCTGGAATGGTATTATTATGAATGATTAATGAAATAATTGAGAGAGTAGTTTTCCAAAGAAGTTGCTGGCAAGTCTAACGTCGTGCGACAAAAGACGTGACGTCAGCGTCATAAATGACGTCAGTAACGTCCCCGTCACACATGAACGGGCTATGCGTCAATTAGAACACATTTCAGTATTGTTCAGTTATCTGACAAAGATAAAATTGAAATTAGAGGTAGATTTGAAGACAAAAGTAGTCCCAAACAGTGAAAAATAAAAAATCGTATTTTCACTGTTTGAAACAGTGAAAATATCGATTTATATTTCACTGATAAATCTCTATCATTCATTGAAAAACATGTAAGAAAATATGATATAGCTTTTAGACTTCACTTACCTGAAGCTATTTGCCTTTAGTTCTTAATGATTTCACTATCAGGATAAATAGAGGATCTTACATGAGTGCTCATGTATTATTGAATTTATTAAACGAGTTGAGGAAAAGGGATAAAATGCGAGGCTTGCCGAGCATTTTATGCCTTTTCCTCAACGAGTTTAATAAATTCAATAATACATGAGCACGAATGAAAGATTCTATTTATCATCTGATATTTAAAACGTATTTTATCCACTATTGTTTACAAAAAATATCAATTTTCCGCCATTAGTAAACGCGACGTCGTTAAGGACGTCGTACATGTAACGTTACGGGACGTATCTAGCTAATTTGCATATTTAATCCACTAGTGGATTATCGAAAATATTACATGGCGTTATTACACTCTCAGACGCGACGTCATATGATAAATAACCTTTAAATACAATCCTGTATATCTCTTATCATCAGATGCCATGTTCTGTGTCGTGTTTTTGGGGCCTCCAAAACTGGCAAATGGCCATATATTGCCTTTCAACAAATCCATTGGACAGCTGTATTTAATTTAATATTAGATGTGTCATATTTTAAAGTTTGTACAATGTTGCATCTCAAGCCCTGCCGGCCAAAGTAACCGCTAGGGCTGATCACTTTGCCTGGGCAGGTCATGGCCTGAGCGGTTTGCCATACCCATGCTTGGTCAATTCTTTTCCTTGGTGTCACTGCTGGAGCTGTGGGTTACTTGTATCGATTCCTTATCATTGCCTTCACTTCTATTTAGCTCTGCGAACGAGCATCATGTAGCCCGATCTATTCTCGAAATCACAGTGGCCGTGTTGTAAATTTCCTCACTGCGATAAAATCCCTTAAATAAGTTACATGGATTTCCTTCAAATCAGTGTCTAGCACTAATAGAGGTTTTGTCCTTATAACTTTGGATCGACCCAACTATAGTTCGTTGAGCATTGTTTACCGCCGAAAAAACGAACATTTTAAGATAAAAAATTGTGATATTTTTCTTATTTCTGCTCAAAATATAGATTGTGGGTACCCAATAGAACCGCCTCATCGAGGCGGTTCTAACGATTATATATTTATCTTAAATGTTTTGGCCAATTGGATTCAAACTTCACAGAAATGTTGCCTAGGTGACTTTTTACCAAAATAGCTTAAGTCGTTCCGCTCCGACGAACAAGCTGGCGGCCTGAGCTTAAAATAGAGAAAAAAAATTCAAACGACAAGTTCTCCTGTACCCTTTGGCCAATTTCATTCAAACGAAATGGGAATATTACATAGATGACCCTCTAGGATAATTGCTAAAACGGTTCCGCTTCGATGAACAAAATGTCCACCAGAGCTAAAATAGAATGACATCGCAAATTTGCTTCAAACGCGAACTCCTCCTAAAACTTTTGGCAAGTTTGATTCACTCTTCACAGGAATGTTGCCTAGGTGAATCCTTACAAAAATAGCTGAAATCTGATGAACATGATGGCCGCCAAAGCTCAAAAAGGAAAACATCTCCAAACGACAACTCCTCCTGTACCCTGAGGCCAATTGCATTCAATCTTCATAGGAATGTTGCTTAGATGACCATTAACCATAATGGTTAAAACGGTTCTGCGCCAATGAAAAGATGGCCACCAGAGCTAAAAAAGAAACGTCGTAAATTTGCTTCAAACACAAACTCCTCCTAAGCGTTTTGGCCAGTTGGATTCAAACTTTTCGTGAATGTTGCCTTGGTGACTTCCTACCAAAGTAGCTAAAATCGTTCGGCTCTGATGAACAAGATGTCTACCAGAGCCAAAAATAGAAAACATCTTCAAACGACGGCTCACCCGTACCCTTGGGTACAATTTCATTCAAACTTCATAGGAATGTTGCTTAGATAACCCTCTACTAAAATCGCTAAAATGATTGAGGTCCGATGAACACAATGGCCGCCAGAATTAAAAATAGAAAAACATCGTAAATTTGGTTCAAACGCAAACCCCTCCTAAACCCATGGGCCAATTTGGTTCAAACTTCACAGGAATGTTGCCAAGGTCAGTCCTACCAAAAAGGCTAAAATCGTTCTTCTCTGATGAAAACGATTGTCGCCAGAGCTAAAGACAGAAAAAGCTTTCAACATCAATTTCTCCTCTACACTCGGGTCAGTTTGGTTCAAATTTCATAGGGATGTTTCTTAAGTGACCCTCCTCCAAAATAGCTGAATGGTTCCGCTCAGATCAGCGAAATGGGCACTAGAGCTAAAAATAGAAAAAAGAAAAAAAATGCTACTAATGCAAACTTTTCCTTAACACTTGAGCTATTTTGATTCAAACTTCACAGTAGTGTGCTCAGGAAGATGCTGCCAAAATAGCGAAACTCAACCTGCTCTGACGAACGAGATGGCTGCCACAGCTAAAAAGAGAAGAACGTCGTAAATTTGTTTCAATCACGAACTTCTCCTGAATCCTTGGGCCAGTTTCATTCAATTTTCATATGAATGTTGCTCAGCTGACCCTTTACCAAAATAGCTAGAACAGCTCTGCTCAGATGAACAAAACGGCTTCCAAAGCTAAAAATAGAAAAAAAAAAAAAAAAAAAAAAAAAAAATTGTGTTAAATGCGAACTCCTCCTAAATCCCAGAGCCAATTGGATTCAAACTTCACGGGAATATTACTTATGTGGCTTCCTACCAAAATAACTAATACCTATCGGCTGTGATGAACAAAATGGCTGCCAAAGCTTAAGATAGAAAAACATTGGAAATTTACTTCAAATGCAAACTCCTCCTAAACACTTTGGTAAATTTGATTCCCTACCAAAATAGCTCAAATTGTTCTGCCCTGATGAAAAGATGGTCACAAGAGCTAAAAATAGAAAACCCTTTAAACGACAACTCATCCTTTACTCTTGGACCAGTTTTATTCAAACTTCATAGGAATATTGCTTAGGTGACCCTCTACCAAAATAGCAATAACGGTTCCACTCCAGTGAGCAAAATGGCTGCCGGAGCTAAATATAAAAAAAACACACACATTTGCTTCAAATGTTAACTCCTAATCAAACACAAAAAGTAAACATGCGGATTTAGAATTGCTATAAGCAATCGGATCTGATACCTAAGATGGCCACTCGCCACAATGAAATATATCCTGTTAGCATCATCCGGTTGAGCGATTCTGGCCAATGTGGGCCTCTTATTTTGTTAAAAAAAAATTCTTTGAAGAGACACCTATTGATAAAAGCGACAAAATAGCGTCGCCTTCGTTACACTACGTTCCCAACCCCGATGGTATTACCGTTTTCCTATTCATTACAGATACATAATACGATGTACTATGGCGAGTATGGTCGGCAGGCCACAATTCTGTTTGATGCGGCAATGGTGAAAATATCTTTCATGTCAGACAGTTTTTACAACAGCTTTGGTTTTTTGATTCTGTATCGGCAAGTTAAAGGTAGTATCTACAGTGTTTGTTTGTTTCCCACCAAACTCGTATACAGGATTCGAATGCACTTGCGTATGTAACGCGGCGTCTGATTGGATGACGTCAAAAATTCTGCGATATACTGTCGGAAATCCGACGTCATCATGTAACGTCGCTTTTCATTGGTTGTCATTTGGTTTTACGCAGCTCACCGCGCTTGACGCCTTCTGCAAAATAGTACAATTTTTAACTTAATAACCAAATAAGTGCATTAGAATGGGGATAACTGTATTGAATACTGTCATTTGGGGAGGTAAATCGTCGGTTTTACGGTCGCAAATTACGTTTTACGGCTCCGCTAACGCGTCGCCGTAAAACGAAATTTCCGACCGTAAAACCTCCGATTTATCTCCCCCCCCCCCCCCCCCCCCAAAAAAAAAGACAATTTTCAGTGCAGTTATCCCCTAAGTAGTAAACTTGACAAAGGATTGCAGTTTTATTGCATTTATTACTATTGTTTACGTTTACACGCCCATGCAATGAACACCATATTAACCCCACTACACGCAGGCAGTAGTAGTCTTTACAAAGGTATGCATTTTTATCGCATTATTAACTCACCTGAGTATGAAGTGCTCATAGTGAGGTAAAGTGATCAGTGAATGTCCGCTGTGCGTCGTGCGTGGTGCGTCGTCCGTCGTGCGCCTTCAACAATTTGCTTTATATGCAAACTTCTCCTTGACCCTTAGACCAAGTTGATTCAAACTTCACAGGAATTTTGCCTGGGCGACTCCCCAACAAAATGACTAAATTCGTTCCGCTCCCATGAACAAGATGGCTGCCAGAGCCAAATTTAGAAAACAATCTTAAAACGCCAATGTCTCCTGTACCCTTGGTCCAATTTCCTTCAAACTTCATAGGAATGTTGCTTATGTGACTCTGTATCAGGAAAACTAAAACGTTGTTTTCTTCTCCGATGAGAACAGTGGTCGCCAGAGCTAACAATAGAAAAACTCAAACGCAAACTCCTCCTAATTACTTTGTCTCGTTGGATTCAAAGTTCACAGGAATGTTGCCTAGGTGCCTCCCTACCGAAATAGCTAAAAACGTTCCGCTCTGACGACCAAGATGACCGACGAGCACAAAAAAAACATAAAACATTTTCAAACGACAACTTATCATGTACCCTTAGGGCCATTTTCAATTAAACTTCATAGGAATGTGGCTCAGACGACACTCTACTTAAATAGCTAAAACGGTTCCGCTACGATGAACAAAATGGCCACCAGAGCTAAAAATAAAATAACATCGTCAGTTTGCTACAAATGCGAACAACGCCTAAACCCTTGGTCCAATTTGATTCATTAAACAAGCAACACAGGAGTGTTGCCTAGGTGTCTTCCTGACAAAATAGCTAAAATCGTTCCGTTCCGACGAACAAGATGGCCCCTCGAGCTAAAAATAGAAGAAAAATCTTCAAATTACATATCCTCCTGTACCCTTGAGTCAATTTCATTCAAACTTCAAAGGAAGGCTGCCTAGATTACCCTCAACCAGAATAGCTAAAACGTTTCCGCTTCGATGAAAAAATTGGCCACCAGGGCTAAAAATAGAATGACATCGCAAATTTATTTCAAACGCGATCTCCTCCAAAACCCTTTGGCCAAATGGATTCAATCTTTACAGGAATGTTACCTAGGCGACCCCTAGAAAAATAGCTAAAATCGTTCCGTACTGACGGCCACCGAGCTAAAAATAGGAAATTCTTCAAACGACAAATGCTTCTGTACCCTTTAGCCAATTTCGATCAAACTTCATAGAAATGTCTTTTAGATGACCCTCTACCAAAATTACTAAAACGGTTTAGCTCTGGTGAACAAAATAGCCACCAGGCCTAAAAATAGAAAAAAACCTCGCAAAATTGCTTAAAACGCGCACTTCTCCTAAATATTTTGGCCAATTGGATTCAAACTTCACAGAAATGTTGCCTAGGTGACTTCCTACCAAAATAGCCTAAGTCGTTCCGCTCTGACGAACAAGATGGCCGCATGAGCTAATAATAGAAAAAAATCGAACGACAAGTCCTCCTGTACCCTTTGGCCAATTTCATTCAAACTTCACGTAAATTTATTTAGTTGACCCTCTAGGATAATTACTCAAACGGTTCCGCTCCGATGAACAAAATGTCCGTCATAGTAAAAATGGAATGGCATCGCAAATTTGCTTCAAACGCGAACTCCTCCTAAAAATATTGGCAAGTTTGATTCAACCTTCACAGGAATGTTGCCTAGGTGAATCCTTACCAAACTAGCTGAAATCGTTCCGCTCTGATGAACAAGATGGCCACCAAAGCTCAAAATAGAAAACATCTTCAAACGACAACTCCTCCTGTACCCTAAGGCCAATTGCATTCAATCTTCACAGGAATGTTCCTTAGATGACCATCTACCATAATGGCTAAAACGGTTCTGTGCCAATGAACAAGATGGCCGCCAGGGCTAAAAAAAGAAAGGTCGTAAATTTGCTTCAAACGCAAACTCCTCCTAAGCGTTTTGGCCAGCTGGATTCAAACTTCTCGTGAAGGTTGCCTTGGTGACTTCCTACCAAAGTAGCTAAAATCGTTCTGCCCTGATGAACAAGATGTCTACCAGAGCTTAAAATAGAAAACATCTTCAAACGACGGCTCATCCGTACCCTTGGGTACAATTTCATTCAAACTTCATAGGAATGTTGCTTAGTTGACCCTCTACCAAAATAGCTAAACTGATTGAGCTCCGATGAACACAATGGCCGCCAGAATTAAAAATAGAAAAACATCGTAAATTTGCTTCAATGCAAACCCCTCCTAAGCCCATGGGCAAATTTGATTCAAACTTCACAGGAATGTTGCCTAGGTCAGTCCTACCAAAAATGCTTAAATCTTTCTGCTCTGATGAAAACGATTGTCGCCAGAGCTAAAGACAGAAAAGGCTTTAAACAACAATTACTCCTCTACACTCGGCTCAGTTTGGTTCAAATTTCATAAGGATGTTGCTTAAGTGACCCTCTTCCAAACTAGGTAAACTGGTTCCGCTCAGATCAGCAAAATGGGCACTAGAGCAAAAAAAAGAAAAACAAAAAAAAAAAAAAAAAAAAAATGCTACTAATGCAAACTCCTCCTTAAACCTTGAGCTAATTCGATTCAAACTTCACAGTAGTATGCTCAGGAAGCTGCTGCCAAAATAACGAAACTCAATCTGCTCTGACGAGCAAAATGGCTGCCACAGTTAAAAATAGAAGAACGTCGTAAATTTACTTCAATCACGAACTTCCCTGAATCATTGGGCCAGTTTCATTCAATCTTCATATGAATCTTGCTCAGCTGACCCTTTACCAAAATAGCTACAACAGTTCTGCTCAGATGAACAAAACGGCTCCCAAAGCTAAAAATAGAAAAAAAAAAAAATGTTTTAAATGCGAACTCCTCCTAAATCCCAGAGCCAATTTGATTCAAACTTCACGGGAATATTACTTAGGTGGCTTCCTACCACAATCGCTAATATCTATCGGCTGTGATGAATAAAATTGCTGCCATACCTTAAGATAGAAAAAACATCGGAAATTTACTTCCTCCTAAACCATTGGGCCAATTTGATTCAAATTTCACAGGATTGTTGCCTGGGTAGCTCCCTATCAAAAAACCTAAAACCATTCTGCTCTGATGAACAAGACAGCCACCAGAGCTAAAAATAGAAAAGTCTTGAAACGTCAACTCCTATATCCTTGGGCCATTTTCATTCAAACTTCACAGGGAGGTTGCTTATGTCAACCTGTTATCAAAATAGCTATATGGTTTCGCTCAGATGAGCAAAATGGCTGTCAGAGATAAAGATAGAAAAAAAATGTCAACGGTTTGCTTTAAATGTAAACTCCTGCTAAACACTTGGATCAATGTTTGATTCAAACAACACAGGAATGTTGCCTAGGTGGCTCCCTACCAAAAGGAGCTAAAACGGTTCTGCTGCAATGAACAATAGAAGAACGTCGTAAATTTGTTTCAATCACGAACTTCTCCTGAATCCTTGGGCCAGTTTCATTCAATCTTCATATGAATCTTCCTCAGCCGTGCTAAGATGGTGAACAAGATGGCTGTCAGAACTAAAAATAGAAAAAAATCTTTATATACCCCTTGACCAATTTCAGTTAAATTTCATGGGAATGTTGCTTGGATTACTCTCTACCAAAATAGTAAAATGAGTTTGGATCCTATGATCAAAATGGACGTCATATCTAAAAATAGACAAACATTTAAGCGACAACTACTATACACATTGGTAAATTTCATTCAAACTTCACTGGAATATTGCTTAGGCGATACTTTACAAAAATTGAAACTCTTAAGCAAGTTTTATTCATTCATTGCATGAATGTTGCCCAGGTGTTCATCTATATAAGTGCAACAGTTATTCTTCATGGAATGGCTGTCATCCACATGACTTTCAGAAGCTATGTGACAACTCGATATCAGGAGTGCTAGTAAGGGCCATCATGGCCCTCTTGATATTTTCATTATTACTATTGTTTACGTTAACACGTCCATGCAATGAACACCCATATAAACCTCACTATGTACAGGCAGTAGTAGCCATTACAATGGTATGCAATTTGATTGAATTATTATTTTCACTATTACTGTTGTTTACGAATACTTGTCCATGCAGTGAACACCGTATAAAAATAGAAGTGAAGGCAATGATCAGAAATCGATATAATTAACACATTACTCCCATCAGAGACACCCAAGGGAAAGAAACACAACCATGAAACAACAGACCCTAATGGAAACATCAATAGCGGAAAGCCAAAAGGACAGTTACTTTACAAAATGGCCAATTGGCTATCCAAAACAAAATAATATAAGCGACACAAATACTCAAAGACAAACCATAACAAAAATAAACCGCGACAGAAGAACCGCCTTGGAACGGTCAGTGAAATGAACTCCACTAGGGGGCTTAAATCGCATTTACGTGGCAACAATCCTCGCCTTTACTTCCGTCGCGATTTAGACAAATAATTTGTTCAGTCCGCATGAAGGCCTCCTAACTCATCAGTGTAACAACTCCGCGAACACAAAAATCAAACAACCACAGAGATGGAATAACGGTGAGGACTCGACAGCAAGAAACCACTGAAATGCTGGAGCCAAAGACAACCAACAGTTAGACTCCGATAAACCCCACTATATACAGGCAGTAGTAGTCTTTTTAAAAGTATGCAATTTTATTACATTTTAATTTTCTTTATTACTATTTTAGCTTCAATATTCCTATTTTAGCTCAACTGTCATGTTGTGACGAGGTGAGCTTTTGGGATCAGTTTTTGACCGTCGTCCGTCGTCCGTCGTGCGTCCGCGCGTCCAAGCGTCCATGTGTAAACAATTTCTTCAAAGGATATCTCCTTCTAAACCACTTATTGGATTTTTACCAAGCTTCACAGGAATGATCCTTCGGTCGTCCCCTTTCAAAGTTTTTTCAAATGGTTCTGGTACGTTTCACATCTAGGTCACAGGAACCAACAATAGATTTTTTCACTGAAACTTAAAAAAATCTTCTTTTCTGAAAACACAAGGCCCTGGCCTTTGTTATTTGGTATGAAGCTTCATCTAGTGGACCTCTACCAATATTTTTCAAATTATACCTATTGGGCCAAAAATACGCCCCCTCCGCCCCCCCCCTCCCCCCCCCCCCCCCCCGGCCGCCGGAGCCCGCGACTTATACATAAACTTATATATAGGGTAAAAACATTTAAAAATCGTCTTGTCTGGAACTGGAAGGCCCAAGTGTTTGATATTTGGTATGAAGTTGTATCTAGTGGCCCTCTACCAAATTGATCAGATTATAGCCCTGGGACCAAAAATGCCCCCGCGCCGGGGCCAACTGGTTTTACATAGACTTACATAGAGAAAGCCTTTGAAAATCTTCTCGTCTCAAACAAGAAAGACCAGGTCTTTGATATTTGGTATGAAGCTTCATGTGGTAGATTATCTACAAAGATTGCTCAAAATATAGGCTTGGGGTCCATCGGGGTCTGGGGTCCATCGGTTTTACATGGACATTAATAGAGAAAACCTTTAAAACTCTTCTTGTCTGAAATCAGAAGGCCCAGGTCTTTGATATTAATTTTAGTATGATGCACCATGTGGTGGACCTCTTCCAAGATTGTTCATATAATAGTTTATGGCCAAAAATGGCCCCACTCCGGGGCCAACTGGTTTTGTATACTAGGGAAACCTAGGTTGGGCGGTCAAAACCACCCCCGGTTTTAATCAGTGGTTTTAACCGGTTAAAACCGGTCTGGTCAATACTCCCAAAAGTGGTCAATACTGGTCAATACTGATTGAAGTGGTCAATTGGAATTTTGAAGTAGTTATTTGTGTTTCTGTGATATATTTGAGAACGTTTTGATGTGTTTATTTAAAAGACAAAGAAAAAAGAAGCTGTTCCATCCCTGCCAAGGGTACTCATTAGGTGGCTTATGGCTACCATGACAGTTTATTTATTATCATGATTGCTTTTTTTCTTTGATCATTGACTTTGTAAGTGTTGGTAGGGAAGGTGAAGTTGATTTTTTTCCAGGAGGTCTTTTAACCGGTTTTAAATTAGTCCTGGACACTTTTCATGGTGTGACTGTACTCTCAAGACCTTATCACTGACTTCTGCATTACAGTGGACCAGGCACGTTACAGCCAGATCAAAAAGGGTTTTTGGGCTACATTTTGACACAATAACAGCTATGAAACTTTCAGTCAATTATTAACTTTACTGATGACAGACAGCAGATAACAATGACCACACTTTCACACATCTAAATAAACAAAGGTGTCACTGTATTACCCTGTGATTGGATATATCTTATAAACTGGTCACATTTTCTTCAATTAAAGGCAGACCCAACATTTTCACAGTTTGCTTTGTTCCAGATCAGAAAGTGTGACACTTTGTTTTTATAACAAATTTTCACACTTTTGTCTTCTCAGGTAAGAAACCTAGCAAAAACTAGCCGGGGATCACTTATTTGAACAAGATAATCTCTTTTTGAAATTGTTTCAATCTTTATAACTATCATTCAGGTGCCAGCTAAATCAGTTAATTTGGCCATTTTATTTGTTATGAATTGAAAACTTTTGATATAATTTATTTTATTTTTGGCTTGCAAGTACTTTATAGTGGCTTTATCAGTTATTAAATAATTAAAAGTGTAAGTTAGAGAATAGTGGTCTCTTAAAGATTTTAAAAATTTAAACTAAATTTTTTTTATGGCCTCTTAAATACAATTCTGAGCATTAGTGGATCATGAGACTTATTTTCAGTCTTATCAGTTCTAAGTAATAGTGAATCATGAAACTCATTTTCTGTCTTAGATACAATTCTGAGCAATAGTGGATCATGAGACTCATTTTCAGTCTTATACAGTTCTGAGTAATAGTGGATCATGAAACTCATTTTCAGTCTTAGTACATAGTCTGTATCTTATTCTAAAACTATTTTGTGTCTGCTAAAAGGAAAGGAAATATGCTAGACATCTTCAAACTGACAATGGTAATTTCAATCGACCAATTGACCACCAATCGACCACTATTAACCGGTTAAAACCAGTATTGACCGCTGGTCTGGTCAATACTCATATTGACCGGTCTTTTGCCAACCTTGAGGGAAACCCTTTAAAAACCGATCGAAGCCAGAAGGTCGCGGTCATTGATGTTTGCTATGGAGCTTCATCTAGAGGACCTCTACGAAGATTGTTCAAATTATGGCCCTGGGGCCAAAAAGGACCCCGTGCGTGGCCCCTGGTTTTACATATACTTACATAGGAAAAACCTTTAAAAATCTTCTCGTCTGAAACCAGAAGGCCCAGGTCTTTAATATATGGTATGACCTTTACCAAGATTGTTCAAAGTTTAGCCCTGGGGCCAAAAATGACCCTGCCCCGGGGCCCACCAGTTCTTCATAGACTTATATAGGGAAAGCCTTTAAAAATATTCTTGTCTAATCAAGAAGGCCCAGGTATATGATATTTGGCAGATGTTTCATCTGACCTCTACTGTGATTGTTAATATTATTAGCTCTGGGGCAAAACTTGCCCCACCCCGGGGCCCACATATATAGTCTCATATTTGGAAACCCTTTAAAATCTTGTCGTTCACAACCACAAGGCCTAGGTATTTGATGTTTGGTATGAAGCTTCATCTAGTTAACTGTTACCAAGATTGTTCACACTATAGCCCTGTGGTCAAAAATGGCCTCCGACTGGTTTTACTTTGACTTATACAGGGAATACCTTTAAAAATCTTCTTGTCTGACTCCAGAAGGCCCAGGTCTTTGATATTTGATATGAAGCTTCACCAGGTGGACCTCAACTTAGAAGGTTCAAATTACAGCACAAGGGCCAAAGGTAGCCCTGCACCAGGGACCACGGTTTTGTGTCACACTGGTCAATGCTTTCACAGGATTGCCGGGTGTATACAGCGCATAGTATTGGGAGAAAATGGCGGCGTGCATGAGTTGCTAAGCGAAAGTAGTTCGTATTTTCCATTGTTTTATCGTTTTTGTTCAACACAGAAACAAACCACCTATCACACGGAGTATAGAAATTATTCTATTTAAAGCGTGCGATGTGCATTTGGTGGTATGTTTCAGATTTTACCTATTTTATTTTGCATACAAACCACTCAGGGTAGGTCATTGTTTAAGAAATGCGACTTTTTCCATCTCATTTTGTTGCGATTTGAGATGTGAAAGCTATCGTGTTTATCTTTATGCACACCTACTTCTTCATTCCGGCCCGAGAACTCGTATGACGATAACCTTTAGGCAGGGGACTGTGCTTAGAAAAGAAAATCTGGCAAACATGAATATGGCGCATGGTTTGGTGAAACTTGATACGGCGCAATTTGCCGGTGGCCATTTTATTGCGACAATGTCGAGTTATTGTGTCACTAATTTAATGCTGTGCCAGCCATTGATTTATTTATTTTAGTCGTTCAACATTATATCCAACAACCCAGAGAGAGAATTTTGTTTGATTTGAGATCAACGTCCCCGTCAACACTGTGTATGTCATTTTGGAGACGTTGCTTGCAATGTTGTAGGACTTTTATCCGACATTGAGATGAATTGCATTGCCCTGTAGCCCAATGAAACCAATAGTATTTATAAGCATGGATGGCCCGACTCGCACCGCTTTGCCTGGGCAGGCTTAGATCCTCTAAGCGGTTTACCAGTACTCGTGTGCAGTCGGTTTCAGCTCTGCGTGGAAGCATCATGCTGCGTATCTATTTCTTCAAGCCCCGATGGGCGGGGGCCGTCCCAGAGAGACAGAATAAGGCAGATAGACGCTATGTAGACCGAATGTAACATTTTACGTTTTTTGTAGATACATATAAATGGGCTAGTTTCTTAACTTGCCTGCGTACAGACACACACCAACGGCAAGTAAGCTTCTTTCCAACGCAAAGCAAACATAAGAGAGAGAGAGAGAGAGAGAGAGAGAGAGAGAGAGAGAGAGAGAGAGAGAGAGAGAGAGAGTTTGTTTGTTTGTATTGGAGTTTTACGGCCCAGTCAACACTATTTAGGTCATTTTTGAGCCGGTCAGTTTACCTATCAACACTTTCCTGGGCAGGCTTATACGTAAGCGGTTAACCAGTTCAGTGCACATTCTTTCGCCAGAAACTGACAACTGCCCTTCTTGAAACAGCGGAAGGGAGAGAATGACCGTAGAAAAGATTTCATGATCAATCTCCACGAAAGAATGTTGCCGACCCCGGCGGGAGTCGAACCCGCGACCTCCTGATCACCAGTCAGACGCGCATCCGACTGAGCCACTGAGGCCGGCAAAGAGAGAGAGAGAGAGAGAGAGAGAGAGAGACAGACAGACAGACAGACAGACAGACAAACAGACAGACAGAGAGGGATAAGGGAGAGTAGTATTTTCTAAATATACAGTGACAAAACATATGTCAGTTTAAGTTCAACAATAAACTCTTGTTTATTTGTGTCTTTCAAGCGACCTTAGGTTAAAAATTGCAAAACTTTCTCGTCTGCCTTGTCAACGTCTTAGCGCTGTGTTATACGGTTGGATACCTATAAAATCTGGACTGGGTTAAAACATGTACTGAGAGAGAGAGAGAGAGACAGAGAGAGAGAGAGAGAGAGAGAGAGAGAGAGGGGGGGTATATATTCTAAATATACTCGCCAATTGAAAGCATTCGCTTTTTTATGCTGTGCGAGCATTTGATGTTTGTCGTTCATCACAAAAACATGCCAATATAAGTTTGACCCCCATGAACCCCAATTTTATATAGTAAAACTGGGGTTTACAGGGGTATACCTTATTTTTCTTAAATCTGCTCAAAAATATAGATTGCGGGTACTGGTTAAAACCGCCTCAATGAGGCGGTTCTAACGAGTATCCACAACCTGGGTACTGGTTAAAACCGCCTCAATGAGGCGGTTCTAACGAGTATCCACAACCTATATTTTGAGCAGAAAAAAGACAAATATTACAAATTTTCATCTGAAAATGTTCCTTTTTGCGGCGGTAAAATTTACAAGGTATTTGAATTGGCGTGTTTTCGAAATTCATTTCTAAATCCAACAACCCTGATAGATAGATTAAGGCAGATAGACGTTATGTAGACTGGATCATATCGCCCACGAGTCCTTCCACCTGTAAGTCGTTTCGTCCGTGGTTCATTTCGCCCCGGGTCGTTTCAACCTGGGTCGATTCGCCCGTGGGTCGTTTCGCTCCAATTCGGTGGGTTGTTTCGCCCATATTTTTATTTAGGGCTTATGGATCGAGGTAAGATATGTTTTTGTTTGTTTGTTTGTATTGAAGTTTAACGGCCCAGTCAACACTATTTAGGTCATTTTGAGCCGGCCAATCTACCTATCCACACTTTTCCTGGGCAGGCTTATACGTTAGCGGTTAACCAGCACATTGCACATTCTTTCGCCAGAAACTGACAACTGCCCTTCTTGAATCAGTGGAAGGGAGAGACCGTAGAAGATTTCATGATCAATCTCCACGAAAGAATGTTGCCAAGCCCGGCAGATGTCGAACCCGCGTCCTCCTGATCACCAGTCATACTCGCATCCGACTGAGCTACTGAGGCCGGCAGGTAAGGTATGTTATGATATATAAAAAGGGACTAGGGGGTATGGAGTATCGGTGTGCGTTTGGTTTTAGTTTCTTTCCTTTTTTTCCTTCTTTCTTTCTTTCTGTCTTTCTTTCCTTTCTTCGCCTTAACCCCAGGAGGAGACACAGATAATGTACATCATATTCACACCAGATTTGTTGAATGATAACCTACGCAGTAATCATGGATGACTCTCCCTGCATGTGTGGTGGGTTGGGGTTCCAGTTAGGGTCCCAACATATCTATCTATCTATCTATCTATCTATCTATCTATCTATCTATCTATCTATCTATCTATCTATCTATCTATCTATCTATCTATCTATCTATCTATCTATCTATCTATCTATCTATCTATCTATCTATCTATCTATCTATCTATTTTGGTCATTCTCTCCCTTCCGCTGATTCAAGAAGGGCAATTGTCAGTTTCTGGCCAAAGTATGTGCACTGTACTGGTTAACAGCTTACGTATAAGCCTCCCCAGGAAAAGTGTGGATTGGTAAACTGACCCTCTCAAAAATGACCTAAATAGCGTTGACTGGGCCGTTAAACTTCTATCTATCTATCTATCTATCTATCTATCTATCTATCTATCTATCTATCTATCTATCTATCTATCTATCTATCTATCTATCTATCTATCTATCTATCTATCTATCTAGCTATCTATCTATCTATCTACCTACCTATCTATCTATCTATCTATCTATCTATCTATCTATCTATCTATCTATCTATCTATCTATCTATCTATCTATCTATCTATCTATCTATCTATCTATCTATCTATCTATCTATTTATCTATCTATCTATCTCGCCTCTGCCCATCGGGGCTTGAAGAAACAGATGGGCTGCATGATGCTTAACGCAGAGATGAAACCGACCCGCAGACGAGTACTGGTAAACTGCTTAGAGGATCTAGGCCTGCCCAGACAAAGCGGTGCGAGTCGGCCTATACACCTAATTGGTTTCATTGGGCGGCAGGGCTTGAGATGTCATTTCACCTCAGTGTCGGGTAAAAGTCCCACAAAATTGGAAGCAACGTCTCCAAAATGACCTTTACCGTGTTGATGGGGACGCTAAACCTCAAATCAAACAAACAAAAACAAATCTATCTATCTATCTATCTATCTATCTATCTATCTATCTATCTATCTATCTATCTATCTATCTATCTATCTATCTATCTATCTATCTATCTATGCATAGATTTATCCATCCGTCCATCCTTCTACCCACGCACGATTCCGTCCCATTACGAAACACGCCTATACAAATCCATTGCAAACTTTACCGCCAAAGAAAAAATTAAGATGGAAAGAATGTGATATTTCAAAATGTAGATTGTGGGTACTGGTTAGAACCGTTTCGTCGAGGCGGTTCTGCCGGGTACCCACAATCTATATTTTAGAGCAGAAATAAGAAAAATAAGGTATACTCCTGTAAACCCCAGTTTTACAATATAAAAAAAAATTATATAGACGTGTTTTCGTGATGCGTCCGTCCGTTATCTATCTCATCCGTTGTTATATTCGTATGCCATCGCCTGTCCGTCTGTCTATCAACGTACCCCACTCTGTCTATTGGTTTGTTTGGGTTGAGGTTTGACGTCCCCTTCAACACTATATAGGTCGTTTTGGAGACGTTGCTTCCAGTTTTTTGGGACTTTTAGCCGACATTGAGATGAAATGACCTCTCAAGCCCTGCCGCCCAATGGAACCAAAAGGCTTATATGCATCGGACGGTCTGACTCACACTACTTTGCATATGCAGGCTTAGTCCTTCTAAGCGGTTTACCAGTACCCATGTGTGATCAGTTTCAGCTCTGCGTGGGAGCACCATTCAGCCCATCTATTTCTCCAAGCCCCGATGGGCTGGGGCGATCTGTTTATTTACCCATCCATCCCGTTTCCCCTATCATTACGTTTGTACCCATCCATCCCATTCGCCCCTCCCTTAGAAACTTATATTTAGGGCATTTAACAACCCGCGAAGAAGCTCACGGGCTAAAGACTCACATCATAAGGGGTGAATCTACCCACCCCTAAATCAGGACTCAGGGCGAAACGACCCGACGAAACGACACACGGGCGAAACAACTCGGATTCGAGTGAAACATTTTACATTTTTGAGTTATTTGGGGGGGGGGGGGGGGGGTGCGATGTAACGACCCTTTCAAGGCTGTTTCACTTGACACATTAATTGTATTTTTGGTTAATTAAACGACACGTCAATCCCGGTGAGTCATTTTGTGTCGACTCATAGAGACAGCTAGAGGAGGCGGAAGAGATATTAGAGTCGATGAAACAGAGGGATAGAGGTTCAAAGAGGAAAATGAAAGAAAGTTAAGAAATAGGAGAAATAAAACATCTTCGGCCAATATCAGTGGAACTCCAAAGTGACAAAAGACGCCAGACCCAACCGTCAAAATACACATGACAGAATTTAATATCACAGACATATCACGTCATTTTTACTCTAGGGAGGCTTGAACTCAGTCCAGCAATCCTGATGCATGGGCTACTCCCTTCTCTTTCCCGCGCACATATACACATATACAGCGAGTGAGCCTCTTTGCCACGCACAGAACCACAAGAGAGACATCACGAAACACGCCTATATAATTTTTACCCCCTTGAACCCTACTTTTATATAGTAAAACTGGGGTTTCCGGGCGTGTACCTTATTTTTCTTATTTCTGCTCTAAAATATAGATTTTGGGTACTCGTTAGAACCCCCTCGACATGTAAGTTCCAGGAAGGTCTGTTCAAAACTAAGAGACTTATGATGATGACATTGTCAAAATGGACATTCTTAGCAATCAAAGGGATAAAATATAGGCCGACTCACCGATTTTTAAACTCAGCTGAGGTTTTATCCCTTACTAACATGTAAGATTCAAGAAGATCCGATGGAAACTGAATGGGCTACACTCAAGATCAGAACGAGGCATTTTCAGCTATCAAGGGAACATACCTCTATGATAGGCTGACCTCCCAGTTTTCGAACTCATCTGAGATTATATCCGTGACTTATTTGTTTCTGTCAGTTTCAAGAACATCCGACCAAAACTAAAGGGGCTAAGATGATGACAAGTTCAACTAGAGTGATGGCAAATTTAAAAAAAAATAGCCACTGTCACCTAGACCTTGAGGCCATGACCTAGAAAGTCAAACTCAATTGAGATATTGTCATAAGGAACATTTCTGGGAAGTTATATTGAAATCGGTCAAACAATGTAGGCGCTTGAGTGATGGCAAAGTTTTTTCTAAAAATAGCCACAATGACATTGACCTTCAGGGCATCAAACAGGCTCAAGATATTGTCATAAGGAACATTTGTGTGAAGTTTTATTGAAATCCGTTCAGAAATGTAGGCGCTAGAGCAACGACAATGTTTTCTAAAAATAGACACAGTGACCTTGAACTCGAGGCCACGGCCCTGTAAGACGAACTCGCTCGAGATATTCTCATAAGGAACACCTGTGTAAAGTTATATTGAAATCGGTCAAGAAATGTATGCGCTCGGGCATTGACAATGTTTTTCTAAAAATAACCACAGTGACCTTGACCTTGAGATTACGACCTTGAAAGTCGAATTCACTCGAGATGTCGTCATAAGGAACATTTGTGTGAAGTTATATCAGTGAAAAAATGTTGGAGCTAAATTGATGACAAAGTTTTTCTAAATATAGCCACAATGACCTTGACCTTGAGGTCACGACTTTGGAATCGAACTCGCTCCAGATATTGTCACAAGAAACATTTGTGCGAAGTAATATTGAAATCGGTCAAGACACGTAGGCGCTAGAGCGATGTCAAACTTTCTCTCGAAATAGTCACAGTGACCATGACCTTGAAAGTAGAACACACTTGAGATATTGTCATTAGGAACATTTGTGTGACGTTAAATTGAAATGAGTCAAATGTTGGCGTAGGGCATTGACAAAGTTTCCTAAAAACAGTTCTAGTGACCTTGACCTTGAGGCAACCACCTTGAAAATTGAACTAGCTCGAGATATTGTCATAAGGAACATTTGCGTGAAGTTATACTGAAATCAACAAGAAATGTAGACGCTAGAGCCAGTGTCCCAGTGACCTTGACCTTGAGGCCAAGACCTTGAAAGTCGAATTCGCTAGATATATTGTCATAAGGAACATTTGTGTGAAGTTATATTAAAATCAGTCAAGCAATGCATGTGCTAGAGCCATAAGAAAGGTTTTCTACAAATAGCCACCATGACCTTGACCTTAATGCTACGACCTGGAAAGTCAAACATGCTCCAGATATTGCCACAAGAAACATTTGTGTGAAATTATATTGAAATCGGTCGAGCAGTTTAGGCCCTAGAGCGATGACAATGTTTTTAAAAAATAGCCACAGTGACCATGACCTTGAGGCCACGATTTTGAATGTTGAACTCGCTCGAAATATTGTAATAAGGAACATTTGTGTGAAGATATATTGAAATCGGTCAAGAAATATAGGCGCTAGAGCGATGACAAAAGTTTTCTAAAAATAGCCAACGTGACCTTGACCTTGAGGCCAAGACATTGAAAAGCGAACTCGCTGAAGAGATTGTCATAAAGAATAGTTGTGTGGAGTTACCTTGAAATCGGTCAAGAGGTGTAGGCGCTAAAGCAATGATTATGTTCTTTTTTTTAAAAATAGCCACAGTGACCATGACGTTGAGGCCACGACCTTGAAAGTCGAGCTTGCTCTAGATATTGTCATAATGAACATTTGTGTGAAATAATATTGCATAATATTGCATTCGCCGAGGCAAATTCGTAATCAATTGGTGAAAATCGAAATAACTTTAAAACATCTTGGAAAATTGTGGTAAATTGGCCAAGAATTGTAGGCGCTAGAGCGATGACAATTTTTTTTCTTCTGAAAATAGCCACAGTGACCTTTACCTTTGGGCCACGACCTTGAAAGGTAAACCTGCTCGAGATATTATCATAAGGAACATTTGTGTGAAGTTTTATTGAAATCGGCAAAGAAAGGAAGGCGCTAGATCGATGACAACGATTTTCTGAAATAGCCACAGTGACCTTGACTTTGAGGCTACTACCTTTAAAGTCAAACTCACTCGAGATATTGTCATAAGGAACGTTTGTGTGAAGTTATATTGAAATCAGTGTAGAAATGTAGGCACTAAAGCGATGAAATCGTTTTACTAAAATAGCCACAGTGACCTTGACATTTAGGCCACATCCTTGAAAGTTGAACTCGCTCGAGATATTGCCATAAGGAAAATTTGTGTGAAGTTGTTTTGAAATCGGTCGTGAACTGCAGGCGCTAGAGCGATGACAAACGTACGTATGATGATGATAAAGATAGGCATTTTCTGTAATGAACGGGGGCATAACTCCCTGAAATATAGGCCGACCTTACCATTTTTTTGTAACTCAGCCAATGTTTTATCCCTTACTTACTAACATGAAAGTTTTTAAAAGTTTCTCTGAAAACTGAATCAAAATTGGCATTTTCAGTAATCAAAGGGACGTAACTCTATGCAAGATAGGCCGACCTCGCCAGTTTTTGAACTCATCCGAGCTTTTATCCCTGACTTACATGTTTGCTAATTTCAAGAAGATCCGATCAAAACTGAAGCGGCTACAGTAATGACAATGTCAAAAGTAATCATTTTCAGCAAAGTAGGGGATATAATTCCGCGGGTAATTGACCGACATCGCTGGTTTTTGAACTCATCCTATCAAACCTGAAGGGGCTACGGTGATGACATGGGCAAAAAAGGCATTTTTAGCAATCAATATGACATTATTATATAATTAATGGGCCGACCTTGCCAGTTATCACAAGTATACTTATACTCTTATGTAAGGTTAAGAAAGATCCGATCAAAACTGGAGGTTCTACGGTGATGACAAGCATTTTCCCATTGTAAGAATATGGGACCTTGTGGTTGCCATAGCAACCAAAGTTTTCATTTGATTTCGATAAAAAGATAATGTCATCAATGCCCCACCATAGGCATGCTACAGATGAATAATGATTGAGAGCAGGCTACAGAAATATAGTTGTTCAAATGTTGTGGACGGACACTGGACAGACGACGGACCATCCTATAAGCTCCCCTGGAGCCTTCGGCCAAGGTGAGCAAAACAACAGGGCACTCAGGATTGCTGTTCTTGCGCATGATACGTCTGCTTAACCCTATGAGCATTTATACCATTAACCAAGTACCATCAACATGTCTCAGAGGTTATTAGAGATATGGCGATCACAAGGTGGTCATACTGTTATATTGGAAGGGGAGATAACTGATTTTCCACAGCACCATGATTTGTGGTACTTGGGTATGACATGCCTTCTCTACTCTGCATACAATTGTGCCAAGTTCCGTCAATATATCTCAAAGGGTATTGGAGTTATAGCCATCACAAGGCTATTTTGTCAGTGGAGATAACTCAAAACCCAGGGCACCCAGTGTTGCCATTTATGCGCATGCTTAATATACATCTGTACCAAGTACCATCAATATGTCCCAACGGGTA
Source organism: Lucinisca nassula (assembly GCA_963580285.1). Taxonomy (NCBI): domain Eukaryota; kingdom Metazoa; phylum Mollusca; class Bivalvia; order Lucinida; family Lucinidae; genus Lucinisca; species Lucinisca nassula. The sequence goes on from OY757014.1 coordinate 101,237,356, forward strand.
TCGTAGATATGGTGATCACCAAGCACTCAAACTGTTATATTGTAAGGGCAGATAACTCAAATACCATAGCACCCAGAGTTATGGTTCTCAACCTTGTAAACGATTATGCAAAGTACTATAAATTTATCTCAAAGGGTATTGACGTTATGGTCTTCACAAGTTTATATTGTCAGGGAAGATAACTAAAAACGAGGGGACCCAGATTCAAGGTTCTTGCACATGACACACCTGCTTTATCTCTTGTACAACTGTAGCAAGTATCATCAAAATATCTCAAAGAGTATTGGGGATATGGCCATCACAAGGTAATAATTCTATTTTATTCCAAGGGGAGATAACAAAAAATTCTAATACGCCATGGCACCCAGAGTTGTGATCTTGTTGAGACACTCTCCATCATCCCTCTCTGACTGTCTGTTTGTCTGTCTGTCTGTCTGTCTGTCTGTCTCTGTCTGTCTGTCTGTCTGTCTCTCTCTCTCTCTCTCTCTCTCTCTTGTTTGTCTGTGCATGGGAAAGAAGCTTACTTGCCGTTGATATGTGTCTGTTTGCGGGCAAGTGAAGAAAGTAGCCCATTTATATGTATCTCCAAAAATGTAAAATGTTACATTCGGTCTACATAGTGTCTATCTGCCTTATGCTGTCTCTCTGGGACGGTCCCCGACCAACGGGGCTTGAGGAAATAGATCGGCTGCATGATCCTTCCACGCTGAAATAGGACGCACTCGAATAATGGTAAACCGCCTAAAGGATCTAAGCCTGCCCGGATAAAGCGGTGCGAGTCGGGCCTTCCATGCTTATAAACCCTATTGGTTTCATTGGGCTACAGTGCTTGAGAGGTCAGTTCATCTCAATGTCGGGTAAAAGTCCCACAAAACTGGAAGCAATGTCTCCAAAATGAACTATACAGTGTTGACAGGACGTTAAACCTCAAATCAAACAAAACCATCACGCTAACAAGTCCGTGAAATGAACACCCCCTTACACCCCACTTTATATAGGGAAAACTGGGGTTTAGGGGGGTATACATTATTTTCCTTATTACTGCTCATAGACATAGGTTGTGGGTACTCGTTAGAACCGCCTCAATGAGGCGGTTCTAACGAGCACCCACAACCTATGTTTATAGTAAAAATAACAAAAATATCACAGATTTTCATCAGAAAAGTAGCCTTTTTGGAGATGTGAAAAAATGCACTATGTCGCATGGGTATGTTATCGTTATGTGTATCTATAAGTTGTTGGATTCAATGTTGAACGACTAAAATAAAAATTCAAAGGCTCGCACAGCATAACATACGTAACACATGTCGTAATAAAATGGCCACCGGTAAATTGCGCCGTATAAAGTTTCACCACACCGTACATCATATTCAAGTTTGCAAGATTTTCTTTTATAATTACAGTCCCCGGCCTAAATGTTATCGTCATACGAGTTCTCGGGCCGGAATGAAGAAGTGGGAATGGATAAAGAAAAACAAGATAGCTCTCACATATCAAATTGCAACAAACTGAGTTGAAAACTATCACATTTCTTAAAAAATGACCTACCCTCAGCGGATTGTGTGCAAAATTAAATAGGTAAAATCTCAAAGATACCACCAAATGCACACCACACCCTTCAAATAGAATAATTTCTATACTCGGTGTGATTGGTGGTATGTTACTGTGCTGATCACAAACGATAAAACAATGGAAAATACGAACTACTCCGCTTAGCAACTCATGCAGGCCGCAATTTTCTTCCAGAAAACTTGCGCTGTAAACACCAGCAAAGCTACGTAAAACCCGGCAATCCTGTGAAAGCATTAACCAGTGTGTATATATGGAAAACCGTTAAAAATCTTCACACAAATGGTGGATATGATAATATCTTCACCAGGTTAGACTTTCAGGGTCCCAGATGCAGTGGCTATTTTCATCACTCTAGCGCCTAAATTTATCAAAGGATTTTATGTAACGTTACACAAAAGTTGGGTATGATAACATCTCAAGCAAAGTTGATTATCAGGCTTCTGGACTCAATGTCAATGCCATGGTGGCTATTTTATAGAAAAAACAAAAAACAAACCTTTGGCATATCGCTCTAGTGCCAACAGTAGAGTCACACAAATGTTGGGTATTACAATATATGAAGCATGCTCGACTTTCAGGGTCCTGCGGCTGTTTTTAGAAAAAAAATATTTCATGGCTCTAGCTAGCACCTAGATTTATCAATGAAATCTGATGTAACTTCACACAGATGTTAGGTGTATTATTTTCAAGCAAGATCAACATTCAGGGTGCTTGGCAGAAGGTCAAAGTCACTTTACCTATTTTAGAACAAGAGGACCAAGCTGGTCCTGTATCGCTCACCTGAGCTAACAGATTAAAAGTTTCAGGAAGTGCCAACCTTTACTGAAGGATTAATGGAAGGACATGGTGATGACAGGGTAAGCAATTTCTGCAAATCAAGTAGAATGTAACGCTTTGATAAATAGGCTGACCTCACCAGTTTTCAAACTCATTCAAGCTTTTATTACTGACTTGCTAAGAAGATCCGATATAAACTGATGGGGCTATGGTGATCACAAGTTCAAAAATAAGCAATTAACTGCTGCAAACAAAGGGATGTTACTCTGTGACAAATAGGCAAACCTCACGAGTTTTCAAACTCCTCCGAGCTTTTCTGCCTGACTTATTTGTTTGTAAGTTTCATGAAGATCCGATCAAAACTGAAGGGGCGCCAGTGCCTGACAAGGTCGAAAATAGGCATTTTTAAGCAATCAAAGGCACGTAGCTCTATGACAAATGTGCCGAGTTGGCCAGTATTCAAACTCATCCAAGGTTTTATTCCCAGCCACCTGACATATAAGTTTCAGAAAGATCTGATAAAAACTGAAGGGGCTATGGTGATGACATGGTCAAATCAAAATTTGGCATTTTTAGCAATCAAAGGGTTGTAACTCTAAAAAATGGACCGACTTGGCCAGTTTTCGAGCTCATCCGAGGTTTCATCCCTAGCCAACTTACATATAAGTTTCAGAAAGATCCAATCAAAACTGAAGGGGCGGCGGTGATGACAAGGTCGAAAATCGGCATTTTCAGCAATCAAAGGGAAGTAACACTATGTTAAGTGGGCGGAATTGGCCAGCTTTCGAACTCGTCCGAGTTTGTATCCCCAGCCACCTAACATATAAGTTTCAGAAAGATCCGATCACAATTGAAGTGGCCACAGTGATGACAAGGTCAAAAATCGGCATTTTCAGCAATCAAAGGGAAGTAACACTATAATATCAAATGGGCGGACTTGGCCGGTTTTCGAACTCGTCCGGGGTTTTATCCCCAGCCACCTTACATATAAGTTTCAGAAAGATCCGATCAAAATTAAAGGGGATACGGTGATGACAAGGTCAAAATTGGCATTTTTCAGCAATCAAATGGACGTAACTCTATGATAAATGGGCCTACTTGGCCGGTATTCTAACTCATCCGAGTTTTTATCCCCAGCCAACTTACATATAAGTTTCAGAAAGATCCGATCAAAACTGAAGGGGATACGGTGATGACAAGGTAAAAAATCGGCATTTTCAGCAATCAAAGGGACGTGACTCTGTGATAAATGGGCCGACTTGGCCGGTTTTCGAACTCATCCAAGGTTTTATCTCCAGCCACCTCACATATAAGTTTTCACAAAAGATCAGATCAAAACTGAAGGGGCTACCGTGATGACAAGGTAAAAAATTGGCATTTTCAGCAATCAAAAGGACGTAACTCTATGATTAATGGGCGGACTTGGCTGCTCACCGAACTCATCCGAGGTTTTATCCCAGCCACCTTACATATAAGTTTCAGAAAGATCCGATCAAAACTGAAGAGGTAACCGTGATGACAAGGTCAAAATCGGCATTTCAGCAATCAAAGGGACGTAACTCTACGATTAATAAGCCGACTTGGCCGGTTTTCGAACTCTTCCGAGTTTTTATCACCAGCCACCTTAAATATAAGTTTCAGAAAGATCCGATCAAAACTGAAGGTGCTACGGTGAAGACAATCATTTTCCCATAGTAAGTCTATGGGAGCTTGTGGTTGCCATAGGAACCAAAGTTTTCGAGCGATTTCGAAAAAAGTTTATGTCATCAATGCCCCACCAGAGGCATGCTACAGATAAGAAATGATTGAGATCAGCCTGCAGGCTGCATAGATATAGCTGCTCAAAAGTGTGGACGGACGACGGAGGACTCACTATACTATAAGCTCCCCTGGAGCCTTCGGCCGAGGTGAGCTAAAAACCTTAAGGCTTATGGATCGATTTTGCTCAAATGAACATGACAGCCACCAGAACTAAAACTTTCCAAACCAAAAAATGTCCTTGTCATAAACAGCTAGATTGATTTTAATAGAATTTCCGAGAAATGTTTCTTGAGTCACTGTCAATCAAAATTGCTCAAACCCTCCACTCGACCTTACTGTATTACCTACTATTTCTATCGTACAGTATCGATCAGGTGAGCGATCCAAGATCATCATGACCCTCTTGTATAGGTTTACAAGTCCATGCAATGAACTCCCCTATAAACGGGGGAGTAGTCTTTGCAAAGGTATGTAAGTTTATTGCATTATTATTTTCATTATTACTATTGTTTACGTTTACACATCCATGTAACCAACACCCCTATAAACCCTATATATAGCGAGGAGTAGTCATTACACAAGTATGCAATATTATTGCATCATTATTTTCATTATTACCATTGTTTACATTTTCAAATCCCTGCATGAACACCCCTAAAAACGCCGCCATATATAGGGAGGAGTAGTCTTTACAAAATATGCAATTTTACTGCAATATTTTTTATTGTTATTATCATTGTTTAAGTTTGCACGTCCTTGCAATGAAACCCTCTATAAACCCCACTATATATATAGTGTAGTAGGCTTTACAAAGGTATACAATTTTATTGTATTGTTACTTTTATTATTACCATTTTTACGTTTATACGTCCATGCAATGAACACCCCTATAAACCCCACACTATATATAGGGAGTAGTAGGCTTCAAAAAGGTATGCATTTTGTTTTGTATTGTTATTTTCATTATAAACTTTGCTTAGGTTTACACGCCCATGCAATGAACGCCTTTATAAAACGAACTATACTCAGATTCAATGAAAACGCACCACTAGAACTATATCTCAAATTTTAACTGATTCACAATATTTCCAGCATTTGATCACGTTTAATGAATTATCACTTACTTATCAACAGAATCGTTACTGCGTTGCATTTCATTTGGGGACTCGAATAAGTTTACACACCCGAAAATTCAAAATCACATATCCTAATACCGGGTATGTCCACCAAGTGTTGCTTGGCATCGACGCCCCATGCTTCGAATTAAACTCTGTATCTGGTCTTGTGTGATGTTGTCCCTTTCTTCATGCTGCGCCATGGCAAGCGGCTGACGTTTGATTGGAGGATGACGTCGGCTGTACACACATTTTCCGTGCTGGTCCCAAAGGTGCTCAACTGCATTTATATCAGGCAAAAACACAGGCCAAGGAAGTACCTTTTTGATTGAAAAAGTCCATGGTTAGCCTCGCAGAATGATGACGTGCATTGTCCTGTTAAAAAAGCGTAACGTCACCATTACTGCGTAACAACGGCACCACCTTAGCCTCTAAGATTTCGTCCATGTACCCACGTGCCGCCAAATTGCCATCAACAACGATGAGTTGGGTTTTGTGGTGCCCTGAGATTCCTCCCTACGCCATAACGATACCACCACTTCAATGTGACACCTGTTTAAGACAACAGTCTTGAAATCGCTCCCACGTCAATGCCATACTGTACGCTACCTATCAAACAATTCAACAAAAAACTGGACTCGTCCGTGAACAGTACACCACGCCAAATTGAATTGTCCATCGGATACTCTGTCGACACCAATTAAAGTGACTGATTCGACGTTCCACCGTCAAACATTCCCCCTATACGTCTTATGGCTAGAAATACCGCATTCCTGGAGACGCCGCCGTATAGTTAAGGCACTTACGCGTAGGTTATGGGTTTCACTGTTTCCTGGGCAGTTTCCACAGACGTCCTGACTCGGTCGCGTAAATGTCCTAAAACAATGTACCGATTCTGCTGACGTGTAGTAACACGTCCCCGTCCTGTGCGTCATCTATCGTCCACAGACCCCGTAGCGTTGTGTCTTTCAACCATTCGAGCAATAGTAGTCTGCGAACAACCCATTCGCTCTGTAACTTGGCCGTATGAAAGCCCACCTTCAACCATACCGATAGAAGCCTCAGTATGTAGTGCTTACACTATTCGCCTTGTAAACCAGGGGCCGCAGGATCGATCCCGGGCTTCTCCAGACTTTCGGATGAGTCTTTAAACCGAGGTCCCGTCTCCATAATTGTGACCTTAGCTGTTGGCGGGACGTAAAACTTAAACACTCACTCACCCACTCAACCATACCGAGGGCACGATGATAATCGACGCTACTTAGCATTTGATTGGCTTGTTCTTATGGAATTGTTTGCTGGATTAACGTAAAACAAATTCGGACCTTATAATGACAGTAAAGACAGTGCCAAAGAACTTTATTATGAAAATTGTGCAATTTTTGCATTTTGCACGTGCACATACACATTATGAAACTCACGCAGAATTCGTGTCAAACAAACTCATGCTTCGGTGACAACTTTAAAATACCGTAGTTATCAGTTGAATAAGCTTGGTTAGCCCGCACCTACCTAGACCCCAATGCTACATACCAAGTTTCAAGGTCCCGAGTAGAAGATTTCCAAAGGGTTTTTACCAAATACCAGTACAGTATCAAACGAAATAGCAATAACAAAATTGATCCACATGGAGGCTTTCTAGCTCAACAGTGAGTAATGATAAAATACATGGTAAAATGATTATGTATAGATTGATAGTATCCTGAATCAGGGTTGCGGACTCAACAACAATCCGACGTCAGAGCAGAAGACAACCACCAGCAATATCACGGAGGGTCGAACCCACGAAATATCCGGCTCCACCCCTTCCGAATTCAAGGGATTTAGGGTGGGACCGTCTTCAAAGAGTCCTGAGTCCAGCCAAACGTGAAAACAAATTATAATAACAATTTCTTTTCTCAGTTGTTTGCGGATCAGTTTGGTATTGTTATTTTGTTTGATACTGTACTGGAACTGGCGAGGGTTGAAATTTCAAAAACTCCGGAGTTGAAGCCCCCCCCCCCCCCCCGGTAGTTTTACTACTGACCGTCCCAAGGCGGTCGTTCTTTTGCAATGTCTTATTTGTTATTTGACTTTGTGCCGTTCGTTCTTGTTTCGTCAGTTCATTATGTGTGATTGCGTGTCACTTTCTATAGGTGACGCGAGACGGCTGCGTTCTCAGATTGTGGCTTTTCCTGAGTGACATTTTCTAACTAGTTCTTCAAATTTTCAAAGTAATTCAGATGATGATATGTTCAGGAGTTGTTGATTACAGTCAGTCTAATACGTTCCCTTGGGTTCAGTGTTTATCCAAAACATTTAGCTAACGGTTCACTGCCATGACAGCTCGACCCATAGGTGAGCAGGCTAGCTGGAGTAAAATTATTTAGTGAAGAATCCGTACGGCGGCGTTAATTCAATGATTTTATTTCAGGATATCCACGTACTGATTTCATTCATTCATTCGCCGAACCACTTCCTAACTCGATATCGTCCATTGATAGAGACGCGGACGGCTTGTATGACTACAACAATTATCTAGTCTATGCTATCGATTTAAAAGACGTTTCTAAAGGATTGTATATTGAAGTTTTGTACGTTGATATTGAGACAGACGGATCATGTCCAGACCGGCTTGAGGTAGGTTGCGTGTGATAACGGTCACATGTCCGTGCAGCAAATATCCCTGTATTATTTTCTACAGAAAGGGAGTCCTTTTGACGCCAGGAATGAATACCACACAGAAGTACACATTTAAGAGTGTACTTTTTTTCTGGGCCAGACTAGCTACTTTCGGCTGATTAGACCCTGTCAGTAACCCTTAAATTCTTGTAAAATTCCACAGTGGATCAAATGCTTCCCAAGAACGAGAAAAATATAACACAGACTATGATGAATGGCTTGAGACTTTCTACGCTAGCCACACTCATTCCCTTGATTTGGTGAGGTTAAATATGTTCCATAGAAAGTGTCGGAGGAAGGCATGCAACACAGAACTAGAATTGTAGCGCGTATAAGTTCTTTTCTGGGCAAAACTAGCCAGTATGCTTGTGGCTTGTCAATGGCATAAACATCAACAATAGTTCTGGAAACTGCCACATTTTATGGCGATGTCTCCAATAGAGTGTTTTAAGTGTTGTTACGTTACCATGTTGTTTAACTTAAGCGCGAGCCATTGTGATCATGCTATGTCCGTCGTACGTCATTAGTCGTCCGTCAATGAACGATATCTCCTAGACCAGCGAATGGATTATAAAAAAGGGATGTTCCTTGGGTGACCCTCTAAAGAAATTCACACGAATATTACTTGGGCGACTCGCAAAAATAGTTGTATATTGTTCAACAAGCGGCCACTAGGGCTGAAATAGAAACAAAAACTTTAAATGACATCTTCTCCTATGCTATGGCCCGATCTCGAAATACTTTCATAGATATGTCCTCATCTAACCCTTAACCAAATTTGCGGAAATTGTCCCGCTCAGCTGAACAAAATGGCCACCAGAGCTAACATTAGAAAAACACCTTTAACCGACATATAGTTTTTGACATATGGTGTAAATTGAAAATAATTTCGGAAGAATGTAACTCTTATGATACCGTATTAAAATTGATAAAGAAAATTAATAAAAGAATTGCGCCCAGGTGAACAAAATGGCCGCCATAGATAAAATAGAAAAAAGAATTACTAAATTTTATAGACGTCATTCCAATTTAACTTCAAAATTCAATGTTTGACAAACCTGTTCTGCAACAAGGTCTATCGGAACCCGAATTTTATTTGACTTAGCATATAAATTCTGCAAATACTGTCAAGTAGAAAGATGAGGTAGGAAGGTGAGAGCTTCAAACAATTTCTGACATGACCGTAAAGTATATTTTTATGTTCTTCAGAAGTGGAAAAAAAAAACATTTCTTACTTTACATGCAAGATACAGGGAGTCTTCCCTATGAAATCTCCCTTCAATTAAATCATTAACTTTTTCTTTTATAAGATAATGAGAAAATGTAGTGCAAATGGTGGAAAAAATCATAAGCAGACAGACTTGAAAAATAGAAGTGGAGGCAATGATCAGGAATCGATACAATTAACACGCAGCTCACATCAGAGACACCAAAGGGAAAGAAACACAAACATGAAACAACAGACCCTAGTGGAAACATCAAAAGCGGAAAGCCAAACGGACAGTTACCTGCCCACCAAATGGCCAAAAGGCTATCCAAAAAAAAAATATATATATATATATAAACGACACAAACGCCCAAAGACAAATCATAACAAAAAAAAATTCGCGCCAGAAGAACCGCCTTGGAACGGTCAGCGGAAGCATGAAAACGTCTGGATTTCAATTTATTTAAACCGTTATTAGATTTTTTATAGACCAAAACAGATTTGTTCCTGATCTTCCAAAGACTTTATCTTAATTGCATGTATTTGATGGCAGTAAAACATGAAGTTAATAATTTGGAGAGTTCAGTGGTGGTACAAGAGATTGAATTTGCAATAAACCGTGCTTTGTATGGTCTTTGATGAAGTTTTGGAGACCAATATAACATAGGACGCTTGTCTTGGCCATCTGTACCACATGCAACAAACTTGGTGGCTAAATGACAAATGTGGTCATCAACTAAAGCCCTCTCTACAGCCAAAAGCATGGCCTTAGTACCACCGAGCTCGTACTGAAGAGTGTTAACATAGAGGAGACGTCAAACAACGACCAGCTTATCTGCTGGAGCCAAAATAAACTTCTTATGAAATTCTTTAATACCAAGTTTAAGGTGACGTAAAGACGTCTCGGGCTAAGGAGGTAATAAGTTCGTATTTTGAGAGTAGAAAGTTTCCATTCTTTGAGAGTTTTATGCCCAACATACTCACTTTTACACCATTTATTATCAACTTCATTCAAGGCAGCAACGATTTCATCTCAACACTTATTGAAATCAATTTGAGAAGGAAATCGATACTTCGGTCCTTTAGAAATTATATTTCGTAACATAGAATCCTGAATAATTTTTAAATTGCCACTAATAATATGATCAGCAGCAGGATAGCAATACACTGAATTTATTTAATCACAGGTATCAGGAGTGTTTGTGTCAATATCAAAATAAGAAACAAGTTTATTGAAATTAAAAATGATAATTTTGACAGGTTTATTGTATTTATAGCAAACTTTGGGTGTTTCAGTATTTTGAAAATAAGCAGGACTGGATGAAAGCACCAAAATGTCCCGGAAGATACTATCTTAATCTATAAATTATTATTATTAATGAAGGATATTTTGATGTAATGACGTTTGTGATTAATATCAGAATCGATGAAAGGACGAAGAGCATGCTGAGCACAATATCTAGTTAAAAGAGCAGCATCGTAAAACTGATTAAAGTTCATTATCGTACCATTTATTCGCCTCGGTGTCCAGAATACATAATACAGAAATGGGTAATGAACTTAAAAATGTAAGCATTGAGTGGCGTCCAGGATTCAATAATATTATGGTCAGTCTCTTAAGCCTGGTATTGTTTCTTTTAAAAGCACATAAATTACGTTCATAGTTGTCACTTTTTCTGGTGCCGTGCGATCTAATTTTACGCTTTCGTCCGTCCAGAAGCGAGAAAATATCAAAATCGGGCATTTAAGATATATAACCCTCATGATAAATGTTGTCAATAAAGCCAAATGGAAAAGGTTTCTGTAGTAATTTAATCCATGTTAATTCAGTTTCATGTCTTTTAATAGGTGTAAACCTAGCTGTAGAATTTTCATCATAGTAGTTTTCCACTGGCTGTATAGAAATATCATTTACGGAATCACCAGTACGTTTGAAGTGACGGTACAAGAGAGTGTATTTTAAGGCTTACTCAATCTACGATATTGTTCGTTAAATCTTGTTTTAACATGCTATTAGTTTGCCCGACGTACTGCATTTTTCAATTTGCAATATGTCAGGCCATTACATATGTCAAATCAGTAGACTTACATGTCAAATCGGACATGTTGACTCCAAAAAAGCGTCTACCGTTACAGATGAAGAAACGGTAGACCCAGCGCATAAATGCGAACAACATCTGCACCACTTAGCATTGCACCTGAAAATACTAGGATACAGTCGACTTCATTTGAAAGGATTGTTATATTTTCGTCGAAGGGGGGTTTTGATAGGAGATAATCTAACTCTTAGATGTTTTTAAAATAAATTGGTACTGCCTGCCTACTCCACTGAAATTATCGGAAGCGACAGAAAACAAATTTAAAGGTTTGACCAATGCCGATGACAACATAGCTCAACGTCAACAAAAATAAACCATGACAGAAGAACCGCTTTGGAACGGTTATGGAAACGAATTACACTGGGGGGCTAAGTTCATGTTGACATTTTTTCTCCAAAAAACTATCAAGTGTTATTTCAGAGTTCACTTTAAAAACGGTCACTGTGTTCTGAAGCTTTACATTCATCTACTTCTTCTTCCAACGGTTGCAATAGGCTGGAGTATTTCTAAGCTGACGAAATATGTAATAACCTTCATCCAGTTTCATAAGCTTATCCTTGTATGCCGGATATCTAGCATCACCTTCAGGGATTTTTCCCCTATGGTTTTGCATCTTCTGAGAGTTAAATTGCCTTTGTCACTTATTTGTTTCATTTGTAGTTCCTTGTGTTTAAAGAAGATATTTGGTATTGACTGAACTGCTCTTCTGTCAACATTCGTAACTCTCATTTGACAATATCACTGCAATGAACCGGTATTTGTCTTTCATCATTAGCAGGCTATCTTTGATCACAGAAAATAGTTGGAAAGTACAAATATTCAGCATCTTTATCCTGATACAAGCTGAGTGGATGTTTCCCTACTCCTGGTGCAAATGTAAAGACCTGGTCATATTTGCTTTCAACATTAGCATAACCCATTACGGTATATACGCCACTTCTTTCTCACTCAAATCATAGTCTTCAGTTATCCTTTCCGGATTTAATGAAGAACAAGATCTTGTTCTAGGGTAGAAATATTGCTTCCTTAATTTCCCATTTTCTCTTTATTGCAACCTTCCAAACATTCTTTAACAGTATCCTCTGCACCCTGAGTGGCTTCTTTAAACCTTTTGCCAGCAATAACTATGTCTGATGTTTTTAAAGGTTCTCCCTTATTCATAAGCCAATGTAATGGTGGTAAAACACTTAGATGCCTTACATGTTCATTGAAGTTTACCTTTGGTTATGGTAATTTCGTCTCCAGCTGGACAACAGCAGTAAAATTTTCACCCTGAGGCCTTGGACGTGAATGTACATTAGGCTGAATATCAACTGGAACATTGATAAAATCTGCTTTAATTGAATATCGACCACCGCGTGGAAGTTCTCTTATCGGCATAAAAGGAATGCATAATGGTATCAACCTTTCTACAATCTGATGCCAGTCTAACTCAGATGATTTGTCTGGCCATTTCATTCCGTTTGCTACAGAAACTTATGGAACATTACCATCTTTTAATGCTGATAAGCATGTATGGCATATCCAGTCTTCATTATTGACTCATGACTTTTGTGTAGTAACTGTTTTCGCTTGTAGCAGATATAGAAATTTTCTTTAGAGCTGAATCGCTTTTCTTAAACCAAGTTTAATGGCAATAAGTACACACAAATATGTAGCAGTGTGCCTTTAAAGTTGGTTAGTGCATTGATCTATACTTCCATACTTTTTATTCTTGATGGAGTTTCTTCAAGCATTTTGCATATTTTACTAGACTTATCACTTTCAGCTTCTCGCAATTTTCTCTTTTCCTGCCTTGACTGCTGTTAGTTTTATCCTTTCACATTCTTTAAAGAAAATATTTCTTCTACACACCCGTTACCGTGCACATGCCTGTGCTGGAATGCCTGGTGTTGTGTATAAGGATTTATTTTTCTGATTCACGCCACTGGATGACCTATTAATGCTACTAATATCTTGTTTATTCTTCTTAAAGAAGCTTCCGGAAAATGAGTCACAGATTACGTTCAGTTTGTATACAACTTTTTTACAAGGAAACGAACTTTGGAATCTTCCAGAAAGTTCGGGGTTGCATTATTATTAGAAAATTACCTAATCTTATTTAACAACCCTCTGGAACTTTCTAGAGAACTCTCAGGTCTATATAAAGATTTTGAGTATTTCTTTGGGGAGAGTTTTGGGGTTTGGGTGTTAAAGAAAAGTTATTTCTGAAATCTGTGTTTGATTTTTTAAGGATAATATTTTTTTCATTTCGGATCTGAATTCTGTGGGATCAAGGAAATAAATTCCTTCAAGGACATTTCATAAAAGAGCTTAGTACATTTAATTCTCCTCTTTCTTCATCAGCTTAAAAATAATTTGTAAATAAATTTTGTTCTGTTTTTTTTTTTTTTCAAAATGCTTGTTTGCTTTTCATTCTGCTACGCTTGCCTCGTACCAGAAATTGGGGACTCGTCCAGGATATAAACATCTTGAGCATTTTAGGACTGACATTTCATCTGTAGGCAAGTAATTGTCATTTCTGATCAAATATAGACTTGGCAGTTGCTTAAAAAAAATTGGCATTTCCCCATTGGCATCTAGGGGATTATCATGCCACGTGATTAAGAGTGTAATTTCATTTGATTTGCAGATTGTCATTTCATGTGATTTAGAGACCGAAATTTCTAGAGGGGATTGACATTTAAAAAAAAAAACTCTGTCAACTTTGTCTTACTAAAGCAAAAAGCAATCATGCCGTTTGATTTGAATAGCTTTTTAGCTCAGCCTTCCCAGGAGCTGTTTAATCTGGCCAAACGGGCATATTTGCTAGATTTTGCTTCCCATTATGGGGTACACTGCTGTCAAAACAAGCATAAAAACATGAGATTAAGAATATTTTGGTACAGTTTTTGGTTGATGAAGAACTTTTTGATCCATCTGCTTTGTCTCTTATTATCACAGGTATCATATCGTTCTCCTGATCGCGGTTGTTTTTCGGCTAATCTTGTTTCGGCGTGTGACGTTACAGAAAGTCGAAGGTAAGGACAGTCCATTAATATATTTATTTAATAACTTGCCAATCAATGACTTTCACTGTCGAATGCTGGTATATTCGACTTCTTAAATAGTTACTCCATCAACATACATGGGTAAAAGAACAGCGGGAAACAAATGCATGATGAAAAAGACCAACAAATCGGGAATAAATCCTCCAAATGGGGAAACATTGAAATTTAGTGTATATTATATCTGTTTACCGTCACGACTCTGATATCCTGCTTGTTTTCTTTTTCGAGACAATACTTATTCTGTTTCACCTGTATGTACATGATTTGATCAGTAATATCGTCGATTGATAATAAGGAGCAGTTTTCCGCCACCACTATTCCAACTCATGTGAGTAATGACCGCGGCGCAACAAAAACAAATGCTATAACGGCCGCGGAGATTTGCTTTCTGACCGCGGCGAAATGCTTTTTAAAACCCGTTATTTTCATATTATCTGATGTGTAAAGAACTTTTATTGGACTGAAAGTTATTAAATTGTTTATTTTCTTTTCGTATCTACTTACCGATCCTGTCCATATAGCTTCTATTGCAAATTAGATGCTAATCTGTACCACGGCGCAAAAGCATGCTCCTAGTCTTATCGCGGATGCACTATTGTTTGTGTTGGTCTGGTCCTCGACGTTTTAAATTATGTTTTCTTGTCCTCGGAGATTGCCTAAAAGCGAGCACTCGTACATTACAATCAATGTACTTCAATTAATTTGTGGAATAATATCGCCTGATTTGTGCGCACGTAAAGATATATTAAGCCCATCATAGGCCAGCGCATTTAGCAGGAAATGACCCTTGACCCATAACTAATTCCTTGAGAAATGTTATCAGCAGTTTTAGTTTCAGGAAGTTGTCCTGATTTATAGAGAAAAGTCCTCAACAAATCCGAGGGGGGAAAGGGTATTTTTGAGGGGTGAAAAAAATACGAAAAATGAAGAAAAATCACAAAAAAACAGGAAAAATTTAATATTACTGGTGTATGATAAACAATTAATACTTGACTTCATTATATCATCCAAAATGAATATTTCTATCTAGGGGAAAAATACTAAAAATTTTGAAGATAAAAGTTTTCTTTTATTTATTTTTTTTTTGCGTGTGTGTGTGAAATATCGAAAAACAAGTATTACCTTTTACATAAAGCTTGAGTCTATGCTAAGCACACGTTAATTTGTGTAGAACTAAAATGTGTCAGTTACCATAAAGTGTAATAAAAGTCACAGATAACAGATAAGGATTTCCAAATCTTATCACCAATGTCACATAAAACAAAATTTCTGATTTTTTTTCACAATCAATAACAACTAATTGTACTACATGCCTACATTTACGGTTTCTTCATATCGCATTCTAGTTTAACCTTTCATTTTACATTCTAGGTTAACGTCATAAAAAACAATCTGCCAAGATTGCCGTCTAGAAAATGAAAACATTAAGAATTGGATTTGTGAAGAACTAGATAAGGGCAAATATATGTTAATTTTGCAAGTGTGAGAGCAATCGTGCACATCCATGTGATAAACATTAGGCAGCTTTCAGGTAATTGCCGGGTTTCAATATGCAAGTGGGCGTTCCAGTATGACCAGAGTTGGGGTGTCCTGGGGTAACAAGATGGAAAATGAAAAGTAGAAGCAGTCAACAGAATACCTTTCATTTAACGCTTATGGAGCAAAAGCTATCATTAAAATAGAGAATAAAGGAAAGTAGCTTAAAACAAGAAAAATAATATCACTGACATATATCTTAAAATTAAATCGATACCGGTACTCAACCTTATGAAATAAAAAAAAATGATAGTTTCTGTGCGCCGAAATAAATGATAAGCTATTGGTACACCATAAGATATTTTTTGGGTATGTGTGTGTGTGTGTGTTGGGGGGGGGGGGAGGGGGGTGTGTGGGGGTGGGGGGAAAGGAAAATCAAAAGCAAGCACATCACGAAAACATGCCTATATAATTTTGAACCCCACTAACCCACTTTTATATATATATATACTAGAAAAACTTGGGATTTAGGGGTTATATATATAATTTTTCTGCTCAAAAACATAACTTCTGAGATTGTTGATACTCATTAGAACTGTCTCATCTATGTTTTGAGCAGAAATAAGTGAGTGAGTGCGTTTGAGGTTTACGCCAACAGCAACTGTCATATGCAGTGGTTTCAAAAACATTTTCAAGGAATGATAGGAGTGTAATTTTCAATGTTATCTGAATAAAGCATTTACAAACTTATCAAGCGTAGCAGGAGAATAATGTCTAAGTAAACGGGAAAAGCCCCACTACCCGTCTATTGATGAAACCCCTGCATACGGAGACCGGACCTCGGTTTAAGGACTCATCTGAGAGTCTGGAGAAGTCCTTAGGTCGAACCCACGACTCCTGGTTTATGAGGCTTTTAGCTTATCCACTACACCATGGAGGCTTCTTTGAGCAGAAATAAGAAAAATAAAGTACATGTATACCCCCTAAAACTCTGCACTGCCCCTCTCCACCCAGGTGTAAATGGGTAGCAGTGGTGTAAAGTCAACTGCCTCTCCTTCGCGCGCATGAAAACATCCGGAATGAGTGTTCGAAAGCGATTAATAAAGCTTGAGGCTTTCATCGCAATCGAACTAAAATAAATAAGTATAAACTAAAACTCCAGTAGGCGGGGGTTTCTATCGAGTACCAATAATCTATGCTTTTGAGCAGACATTACGAAACACACCTATACAAAAAAAAAACATTGTCAATTTTTCAGCCCCAAAATGGAATTTTAAGACACAAAAATGATGTTGTTTTCTTATTTCTGCTCAAAACATAGATTGCGGAGCTCGATAGAACCGCCTGAACTTGGCGATGCTACCGAGTACCCACAATCTATGTTTCTGAGCTGATATAAGAAATTTAATGTTTATCCCTATAAACCACAGTTGTACTATATAAAAGTGGGGTTCGAGGGCAAAATTATATAGGCGTGTTTTTCGACCAATCCATCTGGGCTTGGAGTAATAGATTGGGCTGCATGATGCTTCCACACAGAACTGATACCGAGCGCATTT
The DNA here is from genome assembly GCA_963580285.1 of Lucinisca nassula. NCBI lineage: Eukaryota > Metazoa > Mollusca > Bivalvia > Lucinida > Lucinidae > Lucinisca > Lucinisca nassula. The sequence goes on from OY757014.1 coordinate 101,254,633, forward strand.
GAGTACTGTTAAACTGCTGATTGAAATTAATTGAAAAACAATGAATTTAAAAATTAAAATTGACTAAAAATCAAACTTTCTCATGTAATTGCGGTCATGTGATGGATATCCGAATCTACAGACGATTTAGTAAAGAGTTCCTACATAAAAAGTAAAGCAGCAGAGGGGTGAGGGGGGGGGGGGTGAATGGACTTTTTGTTTCAGCCATGAAAGCCCCGTTTAACCCATTAAACTTCCAACCTCATTTTGACCAAAATATATTCTCTTTTTGGTAAATTAAGCCTCCCAACCCAAACATCAATATTTTCCATTTGGCAAATTAAGCCTCCCAACCCCAAAAGAATTTCCACCCCAACTGGCTGCGACATACCAAGGGCACTCGTGGGTGGCCCCACCGAGTGGGGATGCCTAGGACAATTTTTTTTTTCATCCCCGCGACCAACCCCGTCCCCCGGGTCGGCCCCACCGAGAGTAGGCCTCACCCCCAGTTGGGCCCCTTCGGGCGGGGTGCTCGGCGCAAACCAGCGGGTCCTATCGTGTTTACCCCAAAAGTTGTGTCTTAAGGCACCTTTACAGCACATCGCACCCAGTGTGTAAGAGGCCTTATATTTTGCCTCAGTAAACGTCAATAAACACCTATCATATTACCATAATAGTTATACACAGTTTGTCACATCAAAGTGTTGTAAATTTATCCACCAAACAGACCAGATATGACCGACTGTGTATAAGAACATAGATTGATAGATAGTACAAATAGGGTCCGATCCGGTCCGATCCAGTAATTGGGTCCGATCCGGTGTTTTGTACGCACTACCTTCCTGCGCATGCGCAGCGCCTATGTGGAGATTTCACACCATCCTGTTGAGGTTTCACAAAGGAATAACAATTTTGAAAAGAAAAATTAATAAATATGTAAGTATTGTTTAGCCATTTATGTTTTATAGTTACACCCCCACCCATAGGGGCTTGAAGAAATATATGGGCTGCATGATGCTTCCACGCAGAGCTGAATCCGGCCCGAACACTAGTACTGGTAAACCGCTTTGAGGATCTAAGCCTGTCCAGGAGCCGCAGTGCGAGGCGGACCGTCCATGCTTATACACCCTTTTGGTTTCATTGGGCGACAGGACTTGAGATGTCATTTCATCTCAATGTCGGGTAAAAGTCCCACAAAATTGGAAGCAACGTCTTCAAAATGCAAATAGCAAACAGTGCGGGCCCAGATCAGACGCCACACAGCACGGTATTTGATTAAGACCCGCACTATTTGCTAACAGAATTGTCCGTTAAAAATAGACCAAGTAGGTCTAGTACACACCAAGTTAGTATTTTTCACGCCAATTTTTCTTGTGGTCTAAGGGAAATAACTAGTATTGAAAACAAGAGAATGTCGGTACAGAGATTGCACTTCTTAGCTTGTCATGTAGATAGACAAGGCTTGTGGTCCAAGGGAAATAACTAGTGTTGGAAAACAAGGGAATGTCGGTACAGAGTTGCACTTCTTCCGAGAATGGAGTCTGATCTGGGTCTACACTGTTTGCTGACATGGATAGGTGGGCGAGGAATTGAAAAGTTTCAAATTATTTTCTTTTTTCTGTTTTATTCTCGTCTTTAGTTTTCGTTTAGTTCTTTTTTTAAGGTCACAAGACCTTTTGATAACATTAAAAGCCGATTTGGAAAATTGACGAATCATATGCAGGAGAACTACCCTGATGATGAAGTTTTTAAAAACTGTATATCGCACTACCAGAAGTCAGGACTTTTGGAGCAACTAGTTAATTCGCTTCCATAGGTCATCGCTCACACCGTGCGCGGTGTAATGGTAGATAATTGGTTGTTCTTTCCTGGATAGGATAAAATCAACGCGCACGGCGTGCGCGGTGTTAGCACAGAACAATACACTTGGGTTTATCCTTCCACTCAAAGGTAGGGAATCGCTCACGGTGTTGTAGTAGATGGATTTCCTTGGGGTAGGATAAAATCAATGCGCACGCTGTGCGCGGTGTTAGCACAGAACAATATACTGGGATTGTATCCTTCCTCTTAGATGCGCGGTGTTGTGGTAGCCTTGATGAACCTAAAGTGGTAGGATAAAATTAACGCGCACGCCGTGCGCGGTGTAAGCACAAAACAATACACTGGAATTTTATCCTTCCACTCAAATGTAGGTCATCGCTCACGCGGTGTTGTGGTAGATTGATTATTCTTTCCTTGATGGTGATTTTATTGTAATAAAATTCCTCAAACCATTTTAATATCTTACTATTGTCTAAGTGTATGTGTGTGATTGTTTATGGAGCCAACCTTAAGTTTTTTAAGCTCGCCAGCAAGAAATATTCAAGTGCCACTCGGCGCATGTTGGTTGAGTTCTTCTAACAGCTTCGTACGGGCCCTCATTAACGCCTCGTCTTTCGCACGTTGAAACAACTTCTTTTTTTCCTCCTCCGACAAAACCAATAGTTTGTTTCTGGCACTGACGAATCTCTTCTTTCATCTGATTGAACTTGTCGATTTCAAACAGAATCAGGCGAAAATTCCGTTTCAGATATATTATCGTCGTTCAGCGCGATAGAAATGCGGTCGGCGATTGAGTTTAGCTTCGACTCAGCCAAGATACGAATCTCATCGTGTTTTTTGGCTTTTGTTTGGAGTTTTCGTCCAATACATTTCCCGCCAACGCCCAGCAACCCACACACAATCGCCCCAGCTCCAAGGCCAATGGCGACAGGCGTCGCGATGATAGTTGACAAAGCCAGACGCCAGACGCAGCCAGCCCTACGCTAGTCGCAGTAAGCGCGGTATCAATCCCAACAACAACATTAGCCCCGCGTCTGTGTTTCTTGTACAGCGAGGCTCTGAAGTCTCGTTCTTTTACGAGACGGCATTTGACCTCGGCCACGTGCTGAAGGCGGTGTTTGTCTCCGGTTTCAAGTCCTGGGTAGAGGCCCATCTTGTACTACCCCTCGAGCTGGGTGGGTTTATATAGACTAACTGGCTAATAATGACTAAAGCTTGGTCTGGTGTGAGCTCACCGGGCGTAAATCGCAGCCTTTTGAGAGACACTGGGTCTATAAAATATTATGTAGGTCTAAATGACGGTAATCAACTTGGTGTTGGATTCCTTCAAGAGTGTACTGCACTCGAGGCGTTTCTTGAACTTGTATATAAATCCCAACTTCTTTATTAGCATTTATTTGACTCCACTTGAGCTTGAAGCCGGGTAACACATCAACAAAGTCGTCGGGTCTATCTCCGAGAATAAGATCAAGGATGATCGATGATGTTGGCAAGTTCATACCAATGATTCCCGCTGGGGGGAATTCGAAGACTATTTTCAGGATTCCCTGCCGGTTGTTGCTTGTCTTTAGCAAGTTATCTTCGGAAACGACAATGTTCTTCGTCCCGGGGATATACGAGCACAGTCGAGTGCCACTATTCACTACCTTCCTTACTGTGTGATGCTTTCCAGTCACAACGTTAGGAGACGAAATTTTTGTGTAAATAAGCTACCCCGTTTGTTGGACGGGGTCCGCAAAAGCAACCCACTTACTTCCAGTGAAGGCCAGCGTATGAACCCGCTTTGGAACAGCATGTGAGGTATCTACGCCGCTGAGATCACCGAATTTCAATGACCCCGGTTGGGCGACCTCTTTTCTTTTGTAGACTCCCTCAGAGAGCTGGAAGGCATACAAGCGATCTTCCTTCCCGTCCTTATCAAATCCCTCAGTGTCACCAAGATCGGCCAAAGCCACCCCAGGGCATTTTCTGACCCCACCGGGGCCGCTTGCGTCAAGCATTCCTTATATGTAGGGTTGCGCTCATATACTCGAATGGTAACATCTCCCCATTGGTGTCTCTAAGTGAGATAGTTAGTTGTGAAATAGGCCCTGACGACCACCTCTTGCACTGTAAGACAGGAAATAATTCAGTTCTACAAGCTCCAAACTTTTCGTTCTCGACGGGGACAGATCTATGCAGTGTAGAGGGGCGACCGTTATGCAGATTGTCTGAAGTACTTAATTCAGCAAGGTGAAAGTAGACCTCACGATGGACGGCCAGCTTGTGTGGCTCATTTGCGATGAAGGTCTTGGTGCGGCCTCCTTCCAAGTAATGGCCATTGTTATTGATCAGCACCACAGGAGGGTGTTCGAAAGTATTTTCGGAAAAGCTTAAGATATTAGCTAATTCGCGATTCATTGTTATAACTTCTCCGGGCTTTATAGTTAATTGGAGTAGACCAGAGGGTTCATCTAGAGTGAGTTCGGCGCCCAACCGTTGAAACACCTTCTCGTTCAACTCATAGACGTTATAATACCCGTCAGGTATTATTTTGTCAGTCTTTTTATTTGAGACCTTATTGTTCCTTTTCGCTGTGCTTATGTTGTACCACCAGTGATAATACGTCAACTCGCAGAGAGCAATCTCTCGCTCACCCGCCGACAAGATTGATTGGCACCTCGTTTCGAACTTCAGTGAGTGTGATGTACATGATAATCACCAGAATGGGTATGGATACAAAGGCGTTTACGTTTAATAGCTCGACATAATATCGGGCAGGCGGCCATTTCAAATATAAAGAGTCAGCAGCAGGGGCGCCCTTCCTAGTCATAATGGTCGACGATAAGGGAAGTAAGTTCCTTTCCAAGTACCCGGACATCTTCGCCGATTATCAAAACCCTCCGCTTACCGGGGTCGTCAATATTGCAAAGTAGGTGTGGGACAGCTGGCAGCACTCCCCCTTCAACTGGTGGCAGTGCCAGCTGAGCTTTGCGGTTTGGTGCCCAACCGCCGGATGTGATGTTTCATTCCAGGACCATCTCCAGCGGAGGAGCCCCTTCTTAAAAGCATGGATTGCTTTCATGTCTATTATACGACGAGGCGTCTGCTTGAGGAGCTAAAAGTCGCCCTCCCTGGGGACAAGTCCAATTCATGGTTCAATAACCAGTATGACTCAAGGGCCTACAAGCGGCTTTGCGAGGAGTTCGCCGTTTCACCTGATACGGATTGGAGGCAAAAGCTGGACTACGGGTGTCAAGGCCTCGGATCTTTTAGTCCCTTCATACCCCCTCCCGGGTATGCCCGGCATGGTTCGAGTCTTCTCCGGAAGCAATGGCGCAGTGAACTTAACTACGATATCGCCTTGCACCCGAAGGATGCCATGCGCCATAATGTGGATATTTCAAAGGCGTGGACGATGTTCATTCTCGATATTTCAGACGGTTTCACGCACGCGGTGTCGAGCGCCTCAACGACTCGATTCGGACTTACGTTTGGGCAATCTAGGGAGCGCAAGCTCAGACCCGTTCCAACATTCTCAAAGTCGGGACGGGGTTCGACGCCCAAAAGCAGTTAACGGCGAATCTCGAAGATGCCATCGCGTCACCCGTCGATATCCCCAGCAGCATCGATCGCTATCAAAAGACGTTGCGATATGCATCCACACCACTAGATTACGTCTGCGGGAGAGCGATCTACTTGATGCCGAGCGACATGGCACTCCATCCCGGCAATGTCCAATGTTATAATAACATAATCCAAATAGCGGGGTCAGACGCTGCCATCGGCCACAACCCAGGAATAAACAAGGCAGCACAAATCAATCCTGCCTCTAAAGTAGATAGGACACTCCAGGGGAAAACTGCCTCACCAGCCGGAACCGATCCGCGAGTACTCGCAGGGCCAACGCCCGAAGGATCGCTTACGTCTGCCGCGGTTGCTCCGCCAGCAGACTGGAAATCTGGTCTCGACCATGAAGAAGAAAAAACAGCTCTCATAGTCGCAGGGATTGCGCTCGGCCTAGTGGCGCTTTGGTTGGTTGAGCGGTCGTGATAACCAGTCCCGTGCAGCCACGAGAAGAAGGGCCCCACGCCGATGACCAAGGCCCACAAATTATCTGCTAGCCACGAAGCGGCCTTCCCTAGCGTGCTCAAGAGCAAATAGACGATGGACCCCATGATTCCCGGCAGGGCAGCCGCGGCTTTGCTGGCCAAATTGGCCAGGGCACGCCCGAGGGAGTGTAGGTGTTTTTTTACCCACTCTTTGACCCCGCCCTTGCCGGGTTGCTTTGGAGCCGGAGCCGGTACACTCCCCCGCCGCAGGTTAGCGCAAGCACTAGGGTCGAGATTGCCATCCCAATCGCTGTAAGGATGCTCACGATGGTAATTCCCTGCTCGCGGAAGAGGGTGCAAATGCGCTCAGCCAGCGTTTTGTCTTCATGAAGGAGCCGCCTGAACGTCTCACGGATTCGGAAGATCTGGGACCGGAGAGCTTCTCTATTCGCAGAAAGGGCTTCGAGCCTCGACTGTTTTTCGAGTTCTATGTCAGAAAGCTCACTCTCGAGGTTTCTGATCCGGTCCCGAATTTCCTGTTGGATTTCGGGGTCGTCCGTTTCCGTCAGTTTCCGCCGCTCCCTGGCCAAGCGTTTTTCAATTTGGGATTTTTCCTCGTCGACCTTTGACAGCTTCGCCAGGTTGTTCGCCAACTCATCTCGGGTTCGAGTCATGGCTTTTCAAGCCCAGCGAGCTCTCGTTTGGCCTGGGTGAGCCACGCCGTGCCGATAGGCTGATTATCAATCTTTTCAATGCGGTCTCAACGTCTTCTGCGCTGCGGCGCGCGCTATCGTCTATGCCGGGGAGGTCCTGAAGTTCGATATTTTCAAGGTTCGCACCGCTCGGTAGGGCTTTATCCGCCTGCCGGAGAGCTTTCACAGCGGAGCTACTTAGACGCAGCGTCTTCGACGTGTATTCGGGGAACCTCAGTGAACGTCGCAGTGCATGTGTACCGCCTTCTCTGTACCTTGTGGCCAGTGTTGATAGGGCCAGAAACCGGAATTGTCCCCTCGTCGCAGTGATAAGGATTTTTTTTGTCGCCAGGGGTCCAGTAGAGTGTTTTGCCGTCGGCATCAATCTCAAACTGGCTATAGTCGATCCTGCCTTCGGGGCGCAACCCATAGGCACGGTTCACTTCTTTTAGAAAGTATCAACCAGGCGCTTTTTCTGAGCCTCAAGTTTTGCCTGTTTCAACTCGCCCTGCAGATTCTGCAAAATGTCCCCGGATGTGTTTAGATCTTGTTGGACGTCCAGTGGTGGCTCCATAGGGGGTCGGGGAGGTCGAAATCATAATCATAATCATGCCCGTCTGGGTCGAACGTTGGGTTTTCGAAATCATAGTCAGCCATATTGTAAACTTATATTTAAAGATATCGCACAAGTTTAATATGAAACGTCATTATGGCTTCAAGCCAATTTGGTCGCAAGCTTGATCCTTATGGTCGCCTCCGCCAGCCCCTGGGCGTAAAGGGCGAGCGTCGAAGCATCGTCATTTCCCACAAACCAAGCACAATTGATCAGAACCAACAGCTGCTTGTCCGGTTTCCCAGCCTTCGAACAAACGATGCAATTGTCCCCGGGACCGAGAGGTTAGCGTTCACGATCACGCTGCACAGCGATGATGCCAACAGGACTGTGGTTCAGAACTTTGGCCGCGCGATAGTGAAAAAGACGGTCGTCAAGATCTCGGGGAACGAGGTCCTCAGCATCGACGACAGTGACGTCTACCACTGTTACAACGATCTCTGGAAGACGGCCTCAGAGAGGAAAAATGACCACTATCAAGGCATTGATACGTCTGATAACCGAAACACAACGCAGATTCGAATCAATGTTGGAGATAAAAATGTGTCTGTTGCGGTTGACAAAGCCATCGCCGATACTTTCGGCAACCGCTTCTACATTCCGCTCGATTTCGAGCTGTTGGAAAGCCACATGCCATTTTACCAGAGCGCGCTGGGAGACCGCCTCGAGTATGAACTCACCTTTAACGACTACAGCAGCGTGGTGCATGCCACGGGCGATAATAATGCCTCTTCCAACATTGAGAACATCTGTCTTGAGTATGACATGATCACTCTGCCAGAGCTGGCCCGCATGATCAGCAACCAGTACAAAGGCCGCCTCGCGATCCTGTACGACAGGGTACTACGGCATCGCAAAATCGGTAAAGACAAGAGCGACATCCTCTGGAATATCAATCTCAACGCGCCCGACCTCAGCATGAAGGGCATTCTGATGCTATTCGAGGACGCGGCCACGCGGCAGCCCTTCGCTCGCAACACTGAGGCCTTCTATAATCCGAAAATAACCAAAGTGGAGGTCACTATCGAGGGGGTCCCCAACCAGCTATTCAGTCAGCGAATGCGTGCCTATCAGATGTGGGACGAGGCGAAGAAGTTATTTGCATCGTCGCCCGGCAGTAAGCGTCACCCTGAAGTGGCAACGGTGGCGAAAGACCTGGCCCTGGCAGACGTCTCCCTGGGGGAATTTCTGACAAGCAAATACTCCCTGTGGCTTGACCTCAGGACAACCGACGACGACCGGCTTCATGGCAGTGGCCGCCAGATAGAGAATGCCAGCGAAGGCGTGACAATCCAGATCACAAAAACAGCAGAGGGCGCTGGCGCATTGACCATCTATCTCTACGTCATCATGGATGCACAGCTTAACATCGAAGATGGCCGGTTCGTCTAGGCGGTTTATTAATGTTCCTGAGAAACGATTAATAAATCTCCTACCGCGCACGACCCATTAGGCGACAATATGCGGGCAAACGGGATGCGGAAAAACCGTTTTTATCCTCGATCTGCTCGAATGCCCCTACCGGGAGTTCTTTCAGCACATCGTGGTCCTCTGCCCCACCACAAAGTATATAAAAACATACCAGCGCCCCTGGATCTGGACCGACCCTGAGGTATACGTTCTAGACCCCGTCGAGTGTTTTACCAGGTGTTTATGGGCGAGCCCACTTATATATCATCGATGACTGCTCGGCCACGAAGGCTTTGGCGAAAAAGAAAGACATGCTGACAGAGCTAGCGTTCTCGGGCCGCCACGCCGACCAGAGCGTCTGGGTTCTCACCCAAAAGTACAACTCCGCCTTGAAGGACTTGCGCGAGCAGACCCTCTGGGTCTGTTTGTTTCACTGCAAGGATCGTGACTCATTCGAAGACTGCTTGCCCGAGAATGACGTGATATCCACATGAGAACAGCTTTTATTTAAGACAGACCAACCAGCTGCTTATATGGTGTTAAGTTATGTACGAAGTAACTGAAGGACTGCTAATCACAACGCTTGGCGCGCAGCTGGTACTGCTGTTCTTTATTGCTAGGCAGTATGTTTACATTACTCGGATGTGTGTTAACACACACGCATGCTTCTGCCAGCGCTTTCGACACTATATTAGACTGGTCCGCCAACACGCAATGAATCGCAAAGCAATAGCTATGGACTGTGACGAACTGACTGATGAGCTGATAGGTACGACAGAGCAAAGGCAGAACGCTGAAGCCCCAACCGCGGAAGGAACGGCAGCGACGTCAGACGGCCCTGAGGAGCCGCTCCTCGAGGACCGGGTGCAAAAATACCGTGAAAGGCTCGCCGCATCGGTAGTGGGAGGCCAAGCCAAGCAGTATGGACTAGTTGTGCATGGGAAGGTTCTCATCGCAGAACAGTTCGACGCTCTGGACAATAGCGAAATCGAAAAGCTTTACGCCCGCTATGAAACAAGGGTTGGGGCTGCGATGACGAAGACGCTGGGGTCTTCAGCGCTACAGCTTTATGCGGGGCTGGCATCCATGTTTCTCCAGATACCGGCCGAAAACCAACCTCGTCTTATTGCTGACCTCGAGGGCGACCCGTTTGTCGGACACGCACTTAGCAGTGCTACCTGCGAGCTCTACCATCGCTATGACATGTACTTGGCGCCGCATACTGCCGCGCTTACTACAGTGAAGCACTGTCGATTTGCACATCGATGCCCTATTACCATCTGTTACGAGCCAGGCGTAGCAGAAAGGAAAAGCAAACAAGCCTTTTGGAAAAATTTAACAAAATTTATTTACAAGTTAACTTTAACCTGTAGAAGTAAGAAAATTAAATGTACTTAGCTCTGAATGAAATATCCTGAATGCATCTATTTTCCTTGATCCCACAGAATTCACAGTCCAAAATGAAAAGTAATATCCTTTAACAATCCAACACAGAATTTAGAAATAATTTTCTTCTAAGCCCAAACTTGAAACTCCAAAGTCTGACTCAATGAGAAAAATCAAGCTCTTTTATAGACCCTAAGATTTCTCTAGAATGTTCCACAGGGCTGTGGAATAAGATGATATAATTTTCTAAAAATAATGCAAACCTGAACTTTCTAGAAGGTTCTGAAGTACTTTTCCTTGTAAACATGTTGTTTACATAAATGAAATTAATCTGTGACTCAGTTTTCTAGAATCTTCTTATGAAGATTAACAAGATATTTATAGCACTATTAGGTCAACAGTGGGGTGCAAGTGGGAATCAGAAAAATAAATTCTTATGCATAACACTCCCCCTCTTCGAGGAAAAGAACGATTTATGTAATAAAGCTTTCTTTTGCTTTAAGAATAATAAAATATTAAGCATAGCATATAAAATTACATATATCTACAATCCACTTTAGTAGGAAAGAAAAACACAACTCCTGACACTGCTCAAGCTCTTGTAAGGGCATCTGGGATAATGTTATAGCTTCCACCGATATGTCTTATGTCTAAATTATACTCTTGTAGCATAGGACTGCACCTGAGCAACCGCTGATTTTTGTTTTTCATTTTATGTATGAAAGTCAGTGGATTGTGATCACTGAAAACAACAATCGGTGCAGTAGTAGGGGTAAGATAAACTTCGAAATGTTGCAGAGCAAGAATCAGAGACAAGCACTCTTTCTCTATGGTAGAGTAATTTCTCTGATGCTTATTAAACGTTTTGGAAAAGTAGCAAACTGGATGATCAACACCATTTTCATCTACCTGCAACAAAACACTACCTGCACCTACGTCATTAGCATCTACAGCTAGCTTAAACTCCTTTTCAAAGTTTGGTGCTAAGAGAACTGGTTCACTCTTGAGTATGGCTTTAAGTTTATCAAAAGCATTTTGGCATATTGCATTCCAATGGAATTTTGTTCTTTTGCTGAGCAAATTTGTCAAAGGCTCAGCAATTATAGAGAAATTATTACAGAACTTTCTGTAATAACCAGCCATACCAAGAAATCGCATCAGCTGTCTTTTGCACGTTGGTACGGGAAAATTTGAGATAGCCTCAACTTTAGCATCAATGGGTTTCACATGACCTTGACCTACAACATGACCTAGAAATGTCAAACTTGCATGGCAGAATTCACTTTAAGCAAGATTTATAGTCAATTTGGCATTACTCAGTCTATCAAAGAATGCTCGAATAGTCCCAAGATGTTGATTTCACTGGTCGTTGTATATGATAGCATCATCGATATAAGCACTGCAGCTTTGCAGCCTCGCAATTACCCTGTTTTTAAAGCGCTGAAATGTTGCCGGAGAGTTTTTCGTTCCAAATGGCATGACTTTATAGTTAAATAATCCGTCTGGTGTTGTGATTGCCAAAACCTCCTTTGCTCTATCCGTAAGTGGAATTTGCCAAAATCCTTTCAGAAGGTCGAATTTCGTTATTTATTTGGCATTCCCGATGTTATCAATGAAGTCATCCATTCTTGGAATAGGAAAGCTATCTGTTTTACTTAAGGAATTAACGTTCCTAAAATCTGTACACATACGATATGTCCCATCAGGTTTTGGTACAAGAATACAAGGAGAACTCCACTCACTTTGGCTTGGTTCAATAAAGTCATTGTCTAATAGATACTGAACTTCTTCTTTAAGATATTTTTGTTTCACAGGATTCATCCTGTATGGGTGTTGTTTTACAGGTTTAGAACCATTTATGTCCACGTGAAATATTTTGTCTGTCCGTGTTGGAATGTCAGGAAATAAGTGTTCATATTCAAAAATCAGCTGTTTCAGTTCATTCCGCTGATTTGGCTCTAGATGTGATAGTTTCTGGTCAAGATTCCGTAGAATGTCAGAATTCTGAAGTTTTGATGATGTGGGATCCGACTTCACTGAATAAATATCCTCACAGTCATTGTCACATGAATTAAGTGGAACGGAGCTAACTAGATTGACTGATGTTAAAGATGTATTGTCCCTATCTATGTATTCCTTAAGCATGTCAATATGACATAGCTGCTTTAGCTTGCGCCTCCCAGGAGTGTTTATTATGTAATTTACGTCACTGATCTTTTTGCCTACAGTGTATGGACCATAATAGCTGGCCTGCAACGATTTTCCTGGAATAGGCAAAAGAGCTAGTACCTTATCACCTGGTTTAAAATTCCTTTCTTTTGTCCCTATGTCATATAGCTGTTTCATTTTCCTTTGGGCTGACTGAAGATTGGTTCGAGCAACCTCACAAGCTTTTGAAAGTCTAGTTTTGAAATCAGACACATACTGAAGTAAATTAAGGGAGGTGTCATCATTGGAGAGAAATTTCTCTTTGAGCAGTTTCAAAGGACCACGAACAGTATGGCCAAATACTAATTCAAATGGACTGAAGCCAAGAGATTCTTGCACAGATTCTCTAACAGCAAATAAAAGGAGATGGATGCCTTCATCCCAATCCTTCTCTGTGTCAAAGCAATATGATCTTATCATGTTTTTTAATGTTTGATGGCATCTTTCAAGGGCGCATTGACTTTCAGGATGATAGGCTGATGACTTATACTGTACAATGCCAAGTTCATGCATTACTTGTTGAAATATTCCAGACATAAAATTTGAGCCTTGGTCTGACTGAATAGATTTAGGAAGCCCAACAAATGTGAAAAACTTCACTAAGGCCTTGACGATTGTCTTAGTTTTGAAATTTCTTAGTGGACTGGCTTCAGGAAAACGTGTGGAAGCACACATAATAGACAATAGATATTCACAACCAGACTTTGTTCTGGGCAAGGGACCAACACAGTCTATAATTATTCGACCGAAAGGTTCATCAAAAGCAGGTATAGGCTGCAAATGAGCCTTAAGTATAGTCTGATTGGGTTTTCCTACCATTTGGCATGTATGGCAGGACCTACAATGATGAGAAAAATCTGATTTTATCCCAGGCCAGTAAAAATGATTAAGAATATTGTGATAGGTTTTATTGACACCTAAATGTCCTGACATGGGAGTTTCATGTGCCAATTTTAATATTTCGGGACGGTAAAGCCGTGGAACCACTATCTGGTGGTTGACAGTCCACTCGTCTTCTGCTGAGACGTCTGGTGGACGCCATTTTCTCATAAGAATGCCATTTTTGACATAATAACAAACTGGGACCTGAGATACGTCCTGCTCATCTAAAGCCCTTTCAAACAAAGGCGAAATTTCAGGATCCTTATGCTGTTCTATAGCTAGTTGAGACCCGGACATTTTGTCATGGCCGAGGTCGAAAGATGAGTTATTCTCATGAAAATCTGTCTGCTTATCAGGCAGTCTTGAAGACAGAGACCTTGTTATCTCGTCATTAAAAGACTGACCCAAAAAGGTATCAGTAAATTCAAAATCCTGTTTCCCTTCAGTTTGCTTGGCCTTACGTGCCATAGCCCTTGTGACTGCACAGGACGGATAAAGATCAGGAATTTCCTGCTCAATGGGATCAGGCGGTTGGTCTATGCAAGGATTAGTAGTCAAAAGTGGGTTTACCACAACCTTATCTCCAGCTAAGTCATTGCCTAGCAATAAATGAACACCTTTAAAAGGTAAAGAAGGTCTAATACCAACAGCCACTGAACCGGATACCAAGTCTGATGACAAATAAACGTTATGAAGCGGAACATTAACAAATCCACATTCCACACCCTGAATAAGGACACTTTGGCCCATAGAAGTCTTCTCAGAAAAAGGCAGAGTATCTGCTAGAATAAGAGATTGAGAAGCTCCGGTATCTCGTAAGATTTTAATAGGGGTAGGATGGGCATAACTGTCACCATTTAGTGACACAAAACCTTCTGATAAGAATGGTTCATAAATCTCCATAACTGTATCAGTCTCAGATAATTTGGTATCAGAACGAGTTTCCTCCCTTACACAAGACTGTGGTTTTTGGCCTTATAGAAGTCAAGCCTGTAGGCTTAAGTTTCTCTTGTCTTTCTCTTTCTTTCCTTCGCTTTAATTTTAAACACTCAGAGATCAAATGACTTGTATTTTTACAATAATAACAAACTACTTGAGATTGAGATAGGGGATTCTAGTTTTTGTTTTCACCAGAAGGTTTGGAAAAATTCTGGCTTCTGTTTTCACCAGAAGGTTTGGAAGGATTCTGGCTTTTATTTTCACCAGAAAGTTTGGGCATAGTACTAGATGTATGGCTATAACTACCAGAAGGACTACTGGGATAGAATCTTGGACCTGTCTGTGGATTAAAAGGTTTTGGAGGATAAGGCCTGTTCACAAATGAGACTTTATGAGTCAAAGCATAATCATCTGCCAAACGAGAAGCTTCCTCCAAAGTTTCAACCTGTCTCTCATCGAGAAAAGATTTAATGTCTGAATTTATGCACCGTTTGAACTCTTCAACAAGGACAAGTTGTCCAAGTTTGTCATGATCAGAGCCTACTTATTTAGAACAACACCACCTATCAAATAGCTGTTCTTTGGTTCGAGCAAATTCTACATGGGTCTGGGAAATTTCTTTTTTACAATTCCTAAATTTCTGCCTGTAAGCCTCAGGGACCAACTCATATGCCTTAACAATAAGCTCCTTAACCAGATCATAGTCTGAGCTTTGCTCGACAGTCAGCTGAGTGTAAATGTCTCGAGCCTTTCCGACAACAACGCTTTGCAAAAGTAAGGTCCAATGCTCCTTTGGCCATTTTAAATTTTCTGCAACTTTTTCAAAATGCAAAAAATACTAATCTACCTCTTTTTCCTGAAATGGCGGAACTAGCCTTATGTGCTTTGTGGCATCAAAGTAACTGCAAGAGTCAAAAACAGGGGTAGGTTTCACCCTATCTTGACCCTGGAGTTCCATTTCCTTCATCTTTCATTGAAATTGCCATTTTGCTCTTTCTATTTCGAGTCGCTCTTCTTTTACTAATTTTTCTTTCTGAAGGCGTTCCTCCATTTCTCTTTGTTTTTCTTCCTGTTCTAATTATTCTTTTCGAATTTGTTCTTCCATTTCTAATCTTTCCATCTGCATTTGTCTCTGCATTTCTCTTTCTTTTTCCTTCTCTCTTTCTTCCATTTCTCTTTGCTTTTCCTTCTCTCTTTCTTCCATTTCTAACCTTAACTTCTCTAATTCAATTTGCCTTCCTATTTCAATTTGTCTCATTTGCAATTCAGTATGTGAAACCATAATGAGAGACAAAGCAGATGGATCGAAAATTTCTTCATCAACAAAAAACTGTACCAAAATATTCTTAATTTCATGCTTCTTCATGCTTGTTTTGACAGCAGTGACCCCATTATGGGAAGCAATTTCTAACAAATCTGTCCTTTTGGCCAGATTAAACAACTCCTGAGTAGGTTGAGCCAAAAAGCTTCTCAAATCAAACGACATGTTTGCCTTTTGTTCGTTTTATAAAGTAATTATGGTACTACAGATTGAGGTTAATTTGACAAAGTTTTTTTTTCAAATGACAAGCCCAACAAAAATTTCACATGAAATGACAAGTACTATTTCACCTGAAATGACAATTCACATGAAATGACTATCCCCTATATGCCTATGGGGAAATACGTATCTTTTGAAGCAATGCCAAGTCTATATCCGATAAGAAATGACAATTACTTGCCTACAAATGAAATGTCAGTCCTAATGTGCTCAAAATGTTTTTATCCCGGACGAGCCCCCAATTTCTGTTACGAGCCAGGCGTAGCAGAAAGAAAAAGCAAACAAGCCTTTTGGAAAAATTTAACAAAATTTATTTACAAGTTAACTTTAACCTGTAGAAGTAAGAAAATTAAATGTACTTAGCTCTGAATGAAATATCCTGAATGAATCTATTTTCCTTGATCCCACAGAGTTCACAGTCCAAAATGAAAAGTAATATCCTTTAACAATCCAACACAGAATTTAGAAATATCTTTTCTTCTAAGCCCAAACTTGAAACTCCAAAGTCTGACTTACTGAGAAAAATCAAGCTCTTTTATAGACCCTAAGATTTCTCTAGAATGTTCCACAGGGCTGTGGAATAAGATGATATAATTTTCTAAAAATAATGCAAACCTGAACTTTCTAGAAGGTTCTGAAGTACTTTTTCTTGTAAACATGTTGTTTACATAAATGAAATTAATCTGTGACACAGTTTTCTAGAATCTTCTATAAGAAGATTAACAAGATATTTATAGCACTATTAGGTCAACAGTGGGGTGCAAGTGGGAATCAGAAAAATAAATTCTTATGCATAACACATCTATGACATAAATGATGTCGGAGAACGAGCAGATTGTTGCGGAGCAACAGGAGAACTAAGAGCCAGCACAGAGTCCGGCAGACAGAGTTACGACCCCCAAGCCTTTGCGAAGCAACACGGTTAAGGATCCGAAAAAAGTGGCGGCTGGGCGTGCTGGAGCTGCTGCTAGAAAAGCCAAACAGGAACGGCTGCTCGAACAGCTTCTGACGACCAAAGACTCATTTCGTCCACCAGTCAGCGCAGCTGATGTCAGTATTCCTCCAAAGGAAGCGGTCTCAAAGGAACCGTCACGCAGTGGTGCAGCACACAACCATGGACTAACAGACTGGACCCCATGGATCATTGGGGCTTGTCTTACGGGCGGTGCACTCATGTTTCTTCTGCGCTTGCGCGCCACACAGGCTGTACAAACGCCACTAGTGGCACCCCCGTTGACTCATCGTCAGCGTCGATGCCCAAGCGGCTTATTGTTTCGCAGCAACCACAATGCAAGACAAGCCCAGACCCATTCTATATGGAGTGAAGCCCTTTGCGTAGCAATAATGACAACCCCGGCAGCTGACGGTAAAATGCTTGTCAACGCGCTCTACCATAGCGCAGTCGTCTGTGGCATCGCCTTGGGATACGCCCGGCTTGGCAAGATGGCAATTGGGGGTAGCCCCCCCCCCCCCCCCCCCCCCCCGAAACTAGACTTCATACCCCGCGATGTTGGCCTGGTCATAGTTGACGTCGCTCTCGCAATGGCAACCAAAGACATGCTAATTAAACAGGGGCTGATACCTGCTGATATCATGAAGTAATGGCATGTATTACTATGCTCGTTGGAGTAATGAACTGAAGCAGCTGATATTTTATTATCATGAACACTTATATTCTGACATTCCCTACCGGACGGATAAAATATTTCACGATGTGGACATACATGGTTCTAAACCTGTAAATCAACAATCATACAGGATAAATCCTATGAAACAAAAATATCTTCAAGAAGAGCGAGCGAGCGAGTTTTAGTTTTACGTCCCACCAACAACTAAGGTCATACGGAGACGGGACCTTAGTTTAAAGACTCATCCGAAAGTCTGGAGAAGCCCGGGATCGATCCTGATTTTCAAGAAGAAGTTCAGTATTTGTGTGATAATGACTTTATTGAACCAAGCCAAAGTGAATGGAGTTTTTTCCTTGTATTCTTGTACCAAAACCCGATGGGACATATCGTATATGTACAGACTTTATGAAAGTTAATTATGTAAGTAAAACAGATAGCTTTCCAATTCCAAGAATGGATGACTGTATTGATAACATCGGGAATGCCAAATACATACCCAAACTCGACTTTCTGAAAGGATTTGGGCAAATTCATCTCACAGGAAGAGCCAAGGAGGTTTCTGCATTCACTACACCAGACGGATTATTCAACTATAAAAAGTAGAAGTAAAACAAAGATCAGGAATCGATTCAATTAACTTACTCCACCCATCAAAGACACCAAAGAGAAAGAAATACAAACATTAAGCGATCAGACCATAATGGAAACCTAAACAAAGGAAGGCCATAAGGAAAATTACTTTCCCACAAAATGGCCATATGGCCATCCGAAATAAAAAGACACAAAGGATATACACAGTAAGTAACAAACAACAACATAAATAAATCGCCACAGAAGAACCGCCTTGGAACGGTCAGTGGAAAGATTTCCACTTGGGGGGGGGGGTCTTGTGATGTGTGTGCAGGAAGTGTTTTGTTGTAGAAAGACGAAACTGGTGTAAAAAGTTTAAAATTCATCAGAGAAATTACTCTACCATAGAGAAAGAGTGCTTGACTCTGATTCTTGCCCTGCAACATGTCGAAGTTTAGTCATGTCATTTTCATTGAAAAACTCTCCAGCTAGGTTTAAGCGCTTAAAAACATGGTTATTGCAGGGCTGGAAGGCTGCAGTGCTTATATCGATGACGTTTTTATACACAAGACAAGTGGACTCAACATCTTTGGAGTATTCGAGCATTCATTGACAGACTGAGCAATGCTAAATTGACAATAAATCTTGCTAAAAGTGAATTCTGCCATGCAAGCTTGACATTTCTAGGTCATGTTGTAGGTCAAGGTCACTTGAAACCCGTCAGTGCTAAAATTGAAGCTAACTAGAATTTTCCCGTACCTACGGTCAAAAGACAGCTGATGCGATTTCTTGGTATGGCTGGTTATTACAGAAAGTTCTGTAATAATGTCTCTGTCATTGCTGAGCCTTTAACAAATGTGCTCAGCAAAAACAAAAAAAAACAAAGTTTCATTGAAACGAAACATGCCAAAAGGACTCTGATAAGCTTATAGCCATACCCAAGAGTGAGCCACTTATCTTGGCACCAAACTTTGAAAAAAGTTTAAGCTAGCTGTAGATGCTAGTGAATTGTGCGCAGGAAGTGTTTTGTTGCAGAAAGACGAAAATTGGTGTGGATCAGCCAGTTTACTACCTTTCCAAAAAGTTTAAAAAACATCAGAGAAATTACTCTAGAATAGAGAAAGAGTGCTTGGCTCTGATTCTTGCCCTGCAACATTTCGAAGTTTATTTTACTTCTATTGCTGCACCAATTGTCGTTTTCAGTGATCACAATCCACTGACTTTCATACATAAAATGAAAAATAAAAATCAACGGCTGCTCAGGTGAAGTCTTATGCTACACGAGTATAATTTAGACATAAGACATATCAGAGGGAGAGATGACACTATCCCTGATGCCCTTTCAAGAGCATGAGCCGTGTCAGGAATTGTGTTTTCCTTTCATACTGGTGTGGATTGTAGATGCATGCTATGTTCAATATATTATCATTCTATAAGCAAAAGAAAGTTTTGTTACGAAAATCTTTCCTTTCCTCGAAGAGGGGGAGTGTTATGCATACGAATGTATTTTCTGATTCCCACTTTCACGCAACAGGATGACCAAATAATGTTATTAATATCTTGTTTATTCTTCTTAAAGAAGCTTCCGGAAAATGAGTCACATATTAAGTTCAGTTGGTAAACAACTTGTTTACAAGGAACAGTACTTTGGACCCCCCCCCTATTTGGATAGCCTGTTGGTCATTGTGTGGGAAAGTAACTGTTCTTTTGGCTTTCCGCTATTGATGTTTCCATTAGGGTCTGTTGTTTCATGTGTGTGTTTCTTTCCCTTTGGTGTCTCTGATGGGAGCTGTTGGTTAATTGTATCGATTCCTGATCATTGCCTCCACTTCTATTTTGTTTGCTTTATCTTTCTGCTACGCTTGGCTCGCAACACTGTTTTTAGTCGAAACTCCAGTTTTGGGGTATATTTCTTTGCTGTACAACCTGGATTCCGTCTAGACCTCTTTCTCTGAGTATGTTCTTTCGCTAAAATTCCTGATTTTGTCTCGACTCCCGTTTTTTGTGCACATCCCTTTGCTAAAACACCTGGTTTCTGTTTAGACTCCAGTCTCAGAGCATGTTCCTTTAATAAAACACCTGATTCTCGTCTAAACTCCTGTTTATTAGCAAATGCCATTCCAAATCACCTGGTTTCTGCCTAGACTCCCTTTTCTGAGTATGTTCCTTTACTAAAACACCTGTTTTCCGTCTAAACTCCTGTTACCATCACGTGAACAAGTCCGAGAAATGAACAACCCACATAAACCCCACTTTATATAGAGAAAACTAGTGTTTACGGGGGTATACATTATTTTTTTTCTGCTGCAAGACATATGTGGTGGATACTCTTTAGAACCACGTGAATGAGACGGTACTCACGAGCACCCACAACCTTTGTTTGCATTATAAGTAAGAAAACATCGCGGGTTTTCATCGGAAAAGTAGCCATTTTGGAGAAGTGAAAAAAAATCACTGTGTCGCACAGGTGTGTTATCGTAATGCGGAGCACATTCTTTTGCTGAAACACCTGGTTTCCGTCTTAACTCCTGAATATTAGCAAATTCCTTTGCTAAACACCTGGTTTCCGTCTTAACTCCTGAATATTAGCAAATTCCTTTGCTAAACACCTGGTTTCCGTCTTAACTCCTGAATATTAGCAAATTCCTTTGCTAAACACCTGGTTTCCGTCTTAACTCCTGAATATTAGCAAATTCCTTTGCTAAACACCTGGTTTCCGTCTTAACTCCTGAATATTAGCAAATTCCTTTGCTAAACACCTGGTTTCCGTCTTAACTCCTGAATATTAGCAAATTCCTTTGCTAAACACCTGGTTTCCGTCTTAACTCCTGAATATTAGCAAATTCCTTTGCTAAACACCTGGTTTCCGTCTTAACTCCTGAATATTAGCAAATTCCTTTGCTAAACACCTGGGGCCAGTTGTTCAAAGCATCGTTAGCTTAACGAGCTCGTTAGTGGTCATATTGTTAACTCTTCTAGCAAGTTCAATATCGTAAATTTTGGTATTTTTGCTGAAAAAATGTGAGCAGCTTTTGCGTCAGCAAAAGCTGCTCACATTTTTTCAGCAAAAATTTCAGCATATTTGCCATATTTAATGATCAAAGTTTTAACGATACGTTTACTAACGACGTCGTTAGTTTTGAACAACTGGCCCCTGGTTTCTGCCTATCTCCCTTTTCTGAGTATGTTCCTTTGCTGAAACACCTGTTTTCCGTCTAAACTTCTGTTCCTGAGCACATTTGTTTGCTAAAACACCTGGTTTTCGTCTAGACTCATGTTTATGTGGACATTCCTTTGCTAAAACACCTGGTTTCTGCATAGAGTCTTGTCTCTGAGCATGTTCTTTTCCTATAACTCATGGTTTCTTTCGAGACTCCCGGTTAATTGCCTTTGCTAAAAACTCTTGGTTTTGAGCACATTCCTTTGCTAAAACACCTTGTTTCTGTCTAGGCTGCTGTCCCTGAGCTAAAACTCTCGGTTCCTATTGTTTCTATTTTTTAAAATAGTACTTTGTTACTGTTTTCTCATGTACATTTACTGGTATAATTTGCGAGACTTCTTCTTACTAGCCTTTTTGACAGGCAACTTTTTCACAAACATTATTTGGTATTTGCTCTTGCCATACCTGCTGTCTTATATTTTGATTCTCAAAATAATCCGCAGGAAAACTTTCTGTAAATGTCTCATAATAAAATTCAACTGTAACTGTTAAAAAGTCAAACTGCATATTAAATACAATTAATTAGCTATCATAAAAAGCATATAGATAGGCTACAGCATTTTTCATGGATTTGAAAGATATTGAAATGGATGTTCCGTCACATATTGGTAATTTATTTTTTCCATATGAATGTGTGTCGAAGAAAATGAACATTTCTAATTTTTTAAGTAATGCTGATTAAATGGCACCAGTAATCATAAGCCCAGCTGAGGTTTTAACAAAAGCATACTACAAAGCAGAATGTAGTGGGGGTAGGTCAATATCCATACCAGCTTCAACAAGAATACCACTTATTAAAGACTGTTTTTAACAATAGAATTGTTATCTGCAATTTTGTACGTGTTAAGAATTTCTTCAAGTTCAAAAAAGACTGGACAAATTTTCCGTCAGATTTCAATAATTTATTAATAATTGAACAGTAAGTACAGTTCATCAACAGCACGAAGAATTTTATCCAGTAACAACAACAATATTTTTGAGTGGTGTCTGAGTGTGGCAACAAACTATTTGCATTGAAATCCTTTAGATTCAGCTGAAAACCTTTAATCATTTTGGTGAAAAGTCCCAAATACCATTTCACATGAATTCCAAGAGTGATATGCAAATCTTCTAATCTCAGCGTACACATTTGATACAACACCTTTTTTGTATATTCTACATCAAATGTAGAAAAAAACTAGTATCAGTATTTTTCTCTTCTCTTAATCTGTGATGACTTTCAGCAAAAGTTGAATCAGTTGCAGTTATTCTAGAAAATATAGAAACAAGAGGCCCATTGGCCACTATGCTCACCAGAGCTCAGTTGGGCACTGCCCAATGACAGTCATGTATTTTAACATGATATCATTTTAATATACCAATTATTATGTCTCCCAAATGAACCCCTATATCCAAATGAGCATCCATCTGAACTCACTATCTAAAACATTAGGCCTTTTATTAAGTAGAGGGTGTAGGGCATGGACCAAATGGAGCCCTGGTTAGTATCACTAAATGCGTCTTATCATAAGGAATAAGAATATATATGGTGTAGCAGTGGGGATCTGTATACAGGAGTTATAAGGCCTCTTAAGCGGTGGATGGGTTGGGGCATGTCCTGTTGATCCCAGAAAAAATATATATATATATGGTTTATGGGTTGCAATCAGAATGGTTTCTGATATATGAGGCCCTTCTATGACGTGGAGAGGAGAGGAATGGCCCCTGCGACCCCTAAGTGGGTGTGCTATTGATAAAGAACAAGAAAATATATGATTATGGGGTGGGGATTTGAATTGTTTCTGAAATAAATGGCCTTTTAAAGTGGAGGGGCAGTGCGCATTGCCCTAGCACAAAGTGACCCCAGGTTGGTGTGACTGAATGAGTCTTATCATAAGGTACAAGAACATTATAGTTTATGGGTGGTGATCTGAATGATTCCTGAGATATATGGCTTTTAATGAAGTTAAGCAGTGGGGCATGACCCAGGCAGTCCGGATGACTCCCAAGCTAGTGTTATTTGAATGTGTCTTTGCACAAAGAAGATAATTGCTCTGAACAGTTTCTTAGATATATAGCCTTTTGAGAAGTGGTGGGGTGGGGCAAGGCACTGGCTTGACCCGGAAGACCTCCAGGTTGACGTCAATGAATGTGTCTTATCATAAGGAACAATAATATATAGGGTAAGAGGTGGGGATCTGTAAGGTTTCCAAGATATGGGATCTTTAATGAAATGAAGGGGTGGGGCACGACTCCGGCACATCCTGGGGGACCCCCAGGTTAGTGTCAATGAATGCGTCATATCATAAGAAACAATAATATATCAGGTTTTGGGGCGGGGATCTAAATGGTTTGTGAGATAGATGGCCTTTTGTGAAGTGGAGGGGATGGGCAAGGCCCTAGTCTGGCTCCAGACCCTTTCTTTACTTCTTCGCTCTTTCTTTTTCTGGAAGGGACATAAAGCTTGCATAGCTTATAGATTTTTGCTTTACTTCAGTCCCTTGGCTAGAAAGAAAGGGTCTGGTAACAAGCGAAATTGGTCTAGGCAGAATTCTGCCTGCTGACCTTTTCACCTTGTTTAACTGAGGGCAATAAAATTTGTTAAATAAACTAATGCTGCTAATGGCCTGTATCAAATTTCTTGGAAGTCAGAACTTCCACATTCTCAGGTTAAATGGGGTTGAGACTGGAGAAAAGTCTTGTCAGAATGCACTTTGTCTATATATGTAGTTGATCAGCCTGGTTATCTTCACGGTTATTTAATTATTCTAAAGACTTCCACCATAATTTGTTGACACACCCGAAATATGTGTAACCCATTTATGCATAGCATTTCAAAAACATGATGTTGGTAAACAGTGCAGATCCATTGTTATTGTTTTTGTTTTATTCTGTTTTACGGCCCTATCAAACTTATTTCACTTATTTCTAACAGATCGTTAACCGAAGGTGGCGAAAACCGGAGTACCCGGAGAAAAACCACCGACCTTCCATTGCAGAGCGAGGTGAACCATAAAGTAAAAATTAATAATTATGTGAATTGTAACAAAATATTTTTATTTATTTATTGTTACGCAAAATTAGACATTTTAGAATGGGCCTTCACTGTTTGCGTAAAATTCATTATTATAATAATTTTTTTGTAGAGTTCACTAAGCATATAAATGGGTTCAAGAGATTGTTGTGTTAGCCTTTTTTCTCCTTTTGGCAGATGCAAGTTTTTTCATGATCCCTTGAATTATAACACTCATGCAATATCATGAGTCGGTTTGGAGAAATAGATAGGGCTGCATGATGTCAGCTTCCGTGCAGAACTAAAACTGACAGCACATTTCCGCTTAAAAGGTCTAAGCATGCCCAGTAAAAGTTGTACACGTCGGACCGTGCCTTTTTGGGGTCAGTAGGGCTAGAGATGTCATTTCATTTCGGTCGCATCAAATTGGAAGCAATGTCTTCAAAATGACCAAAATAGTGTCGATTGGGACATAAAACTTCAAGCAAACCAAAATATACATGAACAATATATAATATTTTCAGCTGGAAATTTTAAATATTAAATGTCAAACCGTTTTTCTATCATTTTTGTTTTTAATTCTCTGAAGTTCAATAACTGTTGTTATTATTACAGTGGGGTGCCGTAACTAATGTGAGAAGTTGTGGCCAAACCCTTGCATGAAAAGGTTGCACTAAATCACTAAACGCGACGAATGCCCCCGCCATACGCCTCATATGCTAGATGAGCAATTTGAATGACTAGTTGTTCAAGGGCACATAATTCTGCAAAAAGGGACTGGATCAGAATCCTGTTTCCTTTATGTACATGTTCAATGCATGTCTGAAGTGTGTTGCAAGTACTGTGGGAGGAGTTGAGGAGACACGAACAGTATTATCTAACTACCTATGCTATACATATGGCCAAAATGAGTTAGTAGTAGTTCAAAGGGACATAATTCTGCAATAAGAGAGTGGATTAGGTACCTGTTTCCTTTATGCACATGTTTAATGCATGTCTGAACTGCATTGCAAGTTTCAAAGCCCTGCATCAAATACTGTTGGAGGATTTGTGGAGACACGAATAGTACTATTTAACCTCCTATGCTACAAATGTGGACAAAATGTTTTAAGCCATTCAAAGGCCCGACAATAAGGGGATGGATCAGAATCCTGTTTCTTTTAGGCACATGTTCAAGTCAGGTCTGAATGCCCTGCATCAAATACTGTAGGAGCTGCGGAGACAAGAATAGTAATTAAAAATGTGACGTATAGACATACAGATATAAAGACGTACTATATGCCCCTCCCCACTTCGTGGCAGGGGCATAAAATGGCAGATTTAGCAACCTTAAACCACTCATATCTGGATGCGTATCTGACTGGTGATCAGGTGGACACGGGTTCGATACCTGTTGGGTTGGCAAAATTCTAGAGAGATTGAACATATTTTTTTACTGTCATTCTCTCCCTTCAGCTTGTTTAAGGGGAATGGGAACACCTTCAGGGGAGGTAACTCTTGCAAAAGTATTTTTGTCTCCCATGTCAATAGGGGTCAGCTCTTAAAGGAAAGCATTTGCTCCTAAGGAGCAAATTCTTTCCTTTAAGAGTTGACCCCTTTTTCCGTGGGACAGAACCTATAGAAAAGCGTACAGGAAGTCCCGAAAGTTGTCTCCCTTTGAAAAATGGCGGAAAAATATGCCAGGTGTTCCCATTCCCCTTAAGTGGGACAATTGTCAGTTTCTGGTAAAAGAATGTGCACTGTACTATTATAACTGCTTTCGCATATTCCAGGTTACGCTTTTCCTGGGCAGGATAATCCTGTCCAGGAAAAGTGTCACTGGGTAAACTGGCCGGACTGACATGATCTAAATACCGTAGTATTGACTGGATTGTTGACTCCAAAAGAAGCAAACAAAGCAACCATCAGTCTTGCCAGTTTTGAAGGAATGACATTTTCAAGTATTAATATTCAGTTTATCAATCAGTAATTAGATGAAAAGACATATGGATGAACATACAAACACATTCCTTCTTATTGCATCGTATGAAAAGAAAACAATTTCTATACATTCTCAGATCTTTGGAATCTGATGATTGTCTAGCACCTACTTGAACCACTCAAATTTGTTGGGTGTTTTTCTATTACATTAGTCAATCGTTTGTCAATCAAATCAAAGTTACTAAGTATAGACCCTCTTCAGTATTAAAGTCCAAGTTGTAGGAAAATAGCCCCGTTTTACCGTGTTAGGATTAATTATAAATCTGGACTGGAATCATGTGTTTGATTTGCCAAACCATGTAGACCCACATCAGAAGCCGCTGTATTAGGGTCTACACTGTTTGTTTCTGTTTGTAGAACCAGATCAGATGTCACAGTATATGGTGTCTGATCAGGGACTACATTGTTTGCTTTTGTATATTGACCCAGATCAGAGGCCACAAAATGTGGTGTCTAATCAGGGTACGCACTGTTTGCTTACAGTGCATGAGTGTAAAGGTTAAACGAAATGTTAAGTCCAAGTAATGGTTCAGAATAATTATTCCAGCCTACACCCAGAGACAATACACCCAACAGTGCTGGTACTGCCTGGATTTTTTGTTTCCCAGGTACTTTGCCAACTTTCTGCTTTGTAGTGAGTGTTTAGCTACTTATTGGCGTTCATCTTTGATGCAGTCTAGTAACAATATATACAGTTCTCAACACTATAAAATTAAACTGGGCCCTTGCTCATCGGTGCTTGGAGAAATAGAGTTTGGCTGCATGCTGATTCCATGCAGAGCTGAATCCAACCGCACATGAGTACTGAAAAAAAAAACGCTTGGGAGGTCTGAGCCTGTCCAGGCAAAGCCATCCCAGGTACATATAACCTGGTTTGCTTTGGCAGAAGGGCTTGGTATGTCATTTCATCTTAATGCCAGGTAAACGTCCCTCAAAACTGGAAGCAACATCTCAAGAATGACCTAATTAGTGTTGGCATGGACATAAGAGTCCAAAACATACATTAATTTGAACTAATCAAATAAATTCATAAACAATCACACAACAAAACTGCAAGTTTACATTTTAATTTTCTCTCTCTAGTTTTGAATGGGCAGTAAAGGATTCCAACGGAATTCAGGGAACTTTCAGAGATAAGGATCTGTGTTTATACTAAATGGCTGTTTTATAGCATGCTAATTACTTCCAGATTTTATCTAAATATTTCGGAGGTGGATCATATTTCAGAGCCTTCTTCACTTGTTACCAGTCGTTTTTGTTCAGCCAGAGGTAACTTGAAATTGGATTAAAGAGGAACAGGATAAAATAATGTAAAGAGAGAGATGGATATGAAACAAAAACGACGGTAGCCAGTCTAGGCAAGGCCCCTGCGCACCCAGGAAGACCCCCAAATTGGTGTCAATGAATCAGTCTCTTCATAAGGAACAAGAATATATAGGGTTTAGGGGCGGGGATCTGTAAGGTTTCCAAGATATTGGGCGTTTTATGAAAAGGAGGGGATGGGGCATGACCCCGGCACAAACCGACGACCCCCAGGTCGGTGTCACTAAATGCGTCTTATCATAAGGAACAAGCATATATATGGTTTTAGGGTGGGGATCTAAATGGTTCCTGAGATATATGGCTTTTTGTGAAGAAGAAGGGGTGGGGCAAAGCCCAGGCGCACCCCGGGAGACCCCCAAGTTGGTGTCAGTGAATGTATATTTTCATAAGGAACAAGCATATATATGGTTTAGGGGTGGGGATCTGTAAGGTTTCGTAGATATTGGGCGTTTTATGGAATGGAGGGGGTGGGGCATTACCCCGGTACGTACCGGGGACCCCCAGGTTGGTGTTACTGAATGCATATTATCATAAGGAACAAGAATATATATAGTTTTTGGGTGGGGATCTGGATGGTTATATGGTCTTTTATGAAGTCAAGGGGCGGGGCATGGTCCCGGCTTAACCTGGGGGACCCCCATGTTGGCATTAAAGCGTATGGCTGAGAGACATTTACTCAAGGAACATTTCTATAAAAATTTTGTCAAAATATCTGCAATAACTTGGCAGCAAATGCCATTTTTCAGTTTTCCCCATTATAAGTCTATGGAAAATCTAAGTTGCCATAGCAACCAAACTAAAGAGCCAAATTTTATAAAAAGACACAAAACCTGAAATTGTGGTGAATATTTCCAAATACTCTCAGCCTAATAGAGCATTCGGTTTCTGCGGAGATGTTTTTTGAAGTATTTTTTTTTTCTATTTTTTATTTTGGCTTCCATGGCAACCAATAGAAATGAGCAGTAGGCCTAAAATCAAATGGCAGATAGTAGATGGCCTAAGGAACATTTTTATGAACGTTTTATCAAAACATCTGCAATGACTTGGCAGAAAATGCCATTTTTCAGTTTCCCCATCATAAGTCCATGAAAAGTCTATGTTGCCATGGCAACCAAACTAAAGAGTCGATTTTCATAAAAAAAACACAAACTTTCAATCCCCCAGCCCAAGGATACTACAGATGAAATTTGGGTCCAATAGGCCCAGTGGTTTCAGAGAAGATGTCGTTTGAAAGTGTTGACGCAAACGACGCAAACGCAGACGACGACGACGGACAACTGCCTATCCTATAAGCTCCCCCGGAGCCTTCGGCACTGGTGAGCTAAACATTACTGTACTTTGATTAGAAACTTCGGCAATAAATTCAGATGACAGTGGATAAATATCATTACTTTCTTAATTTCTAGATTCTGTGCGAGACTGATTTAACAAATTTTTTGAAGATTATTTGACAAATTCCTCACAGACTTTGTGATGACAAGTCCCTGAACTTGCCGAATGTCATATTTTTCTGTTTTAAACAAGGCCAGCTCCTCAGTCCTATTACATACGAGTGTCGTCATACTGACCTTCATTTCTAGTTACTGCTCTCTTGTTCCCCTTCTTCAACTCTGTTTTCATCTGTTGTTTTTTATGTGCATCTTTTACCTGAAAATACAATAAAAATAAAATAGTGCAATACTGTTTACCCTATGGCATAAAATAGACGTGAAGGCAATGATCACATCATGAAAACACGCCCATGTAAGCTTGACCCCCTTGAACCCTACTTTTATATAGCAAAACTTGGGTTTACAGGGGTAAACCTTATTTTTCTTATTTCTGCTCTAAAATATAGATTGTGGGTACTCGTTAGAAACGCCTTGACGAGGCGTTTCTAACAAGTACCCACAATCTAAAATTTGAGCAGAAATAAGACAAATATCACAATTTTTCATCTTAAAATGGGTGCTTTTTCGGCGGTTAAGTTTCCAATGTATTTGTATAGGCGTGTTTTTCGTTATGAGGAAGCGATACAATTAACCCACAGCTCCCATCAGAGACACCAAGGGAAAGAAACACAAACATGAAACAACTAGACCCTAACGGAATCTTCACTAGCGGAAAGCCAACAGGACAGTTACTTTCACACCAAATCAGTGAAACGAACTCCACTGGGGTGGGTGGGGGTTGGTTGAGCAAACAGTGTAGATCAAACGTGCCCTGCTTAGAATGTTATAGACTTTAACAGTAATCAATGGGGACCGACATTTTCAGAACTTCAAAGCTCAAACCCCTTTGGAACAATAACAGTTTGTAGAATAAATCATAGCACAAGTCCAAACACTTAAACAATAGCTCCTATTTCACATCATAGTTTTTCTTTTCTCCAAGTTTCATCTCAATAAGAAAAAAACTGCAGGAGTTTTCCAGAAACGAAACCATGTATCGTATCCGTTAAAGGCCAATCACTCTATTAAAATGCAGTTGATGTTAATCACAGAAGGATATGCTTTGCTCCGCATCATAGTCTCAGTACCTACCAAGTATCAGCTGGAATGGATCAAAATAGAAGTAGAGACAATGATCAGGAATTGATACATTAAACCCACAGCTCCCATCAGAGACACCAAAGGGAAAGAAATACAAACATGAAACCACAGACCCCAAGGGAAACACCAACAGCGGAAAGCCAAAAGGACAGCTGCTTTCCCACAAAATGGCCAAAAGGCTGTCCAAAATAAAATACAATAAGCGACACAAACACCCAGAGACAAACCATAACATAAATAACCGCGACAGAAGAACTGCCTTGGAACGGTCAGCGGAAACTAGTTCCACTGGGGTGGGTGGGTGGTGGCGGTGGGGGTGGGTGGTTTGGCTTAAATCGATTTTACGTGGCCACAATTCACGCCCTTTCGTCCGTCGCGATTAAGACAAATAATTTGTTCAGTCCGCATGAAGGCAAAAAACTACAGATGTTATCAATAAACAAACAAGAAGCCCATGGGCCACTATGCTGACCAGAGCTCAGGTGGGCACTGCCCAATTGCAGCCATGTATTTTAACATGATATCATTTTAATCTGCCAAATGAACCCCATATCCAAATGAGCACCCATGTGAGTATATGAAACATAAGGCCTTTTATGAAGTAGAAGGGGTGGGGCATGGACCCAATGGAGCCCTGGTTGGTGTCACTAAATGTGTCTTATCACAAAGAACAAGAATATATATGGTTTAGCAGTGGGGATCTGCATGGCTGGAGATATAAGTGGAGGGGTTGGAGCATGCCCTGTCGTTCCCAGGAAAGCCCAAGATTGTTGTCCCTAAATGTGACTTATCATAAGGACCAAGTATATATATGGTTTAGGGGTGGGAATCTGAACGGTATCCAAGATATCCTTTCATGAAGTGGAAAGGAGAGGACTGGCCCCTGCGGACACCCCTACAGTAGGTGTGCTAATAATAAGGAACAAGAACATATATGAATATGGGGTGGGGATTTGAATGGTTTCTGAAATATATGGCCTTTTATGAAGTGGAAGGGCGGGGCACATTGCCTCAGCACAAAGAGACCCCCAAGTTGGTGTGACTGAATGAGTCTTATCATAAGGAACAAGAATATATATGGTTTAGGGGTTGGGATCTGAACTATTTCTGAGATATGTGGCTTTTAACGAAGTCAAGCGGTGGAGCAAGGCCCGGGCATGCCCCGGGGACTCACAAGCTGGTGTTTATGAATGTGCCTTATCATAAGGAAGATGAATATATATGGTTTAGGGGTGGGGCTCTGAACAGTTTCTGAGAAAAAAGGCATTTTGTGAAGTGCAGGGGAGGGCAAGGCCCAGGGAGACCCCCAGGTTGGTGTCAATGAATGTGTCTTATCATAAGGTACAAGAATATATATGGTTTAGGGGTGGAGATCTGTAAGGTTTCCGAGATATTGTGATATTATGAAATGGAGGGGTGGGGCATGGCCCCAGCTCATCCCTGGGGACCCCAAGGTTGGTGTCACTGAATGTGTCTCATCAAAATGAACAAGAACATATATGGATTAGGGGTAGGGATCTGAACAGTTTCTGAGATATATGGCCTTTGTGAAGTGAAGGGGTGGGGCATGGCTCCGG
Source organism: Lucinisca nassula (assembly GCA_963580285.1). Lineage (NCBI taxonomy): Eukaryota > Metazoa > Mollusca > Bivalvia > Lucinida > Lucinidae > Lucinisca > Lucinisca nassula. The sequence goes on from OY757014.1 coordinate 101,285,955, forward strand.
CGCACCCCGGAAGACCCCCAATTTGGGGTCAATGAATGTGTCTTATCATAAGGAGCAAGAATATATATGGTTTAGGGGTGGGGATCTGTAAGGTTTCCGAGATATTGGACCTTTTATGAAATAGAGGGGCGGGACATGGCCCCGGCGCATCCCGGGGGACCCCAAGTTTGATGTCACTGAATGGGTCTTATCATAAGGAACAAGAGTATATAGGGTTCAGGGGTGGGGATCTGAATGGTTTCCGAGATATTGGGCCTTTTATGAAGTGGAGGGGGTGGGGCATGGCCTCGGCGCATCCCGGAGGACCTCCAGGTTGGTGTCAATGAATGCGTCTTATCAATAGAAACAAGAATATATATGGTTTAGGGGTGGGGATCTGTAAGGTTTCTGAGATATAAGGCATTTTATGAAGTACTGGGGGGCGGCGCATGGCCCCTGACACAACCTACTGGACCCCCAGGTTGACATAAAAGCATATGGCTGAGAGAAGTTTGCTAAAGGAACATTTCTATGAAAGTTTTGTAAAAATATCTGCAAAGGTTTTGTAGTTAATGCCATTTTTCAATTTCCCCCCTTATAAGTCTATGGAAAATCTAAGTTGCCATAGCAACCAAACTAAAGAGCCGAATTTCATAAAAACATAAAACCTGTAAAGGCAAATATGGTGAATATTTCCATAAACTCTCAGCCTCATAGAGCATACGGTTTCTGAGGAGATCATTTTTTAAGTATTTTTTTTCTATTTTTTTTTTTTCATTTTGGTTTCCATGGCAACCAATACAAATGAGCAGTAGGCCATATTAAAAAGCTGATTTTCATAAAAAAACACAAACTTTCAATCCCCCAGCCCAAGGATGCTACAGATAAAATTTGGGCTGAATCGGTCCAGTGGCTTCAGAGAAGAAGATGTTTGAAAGTGTTGACGTCAGACGACGACAGACGACGACGACGACGACGACGACGACAACGACGACGACGCCGGACAACTGCCTATCCTATAAGCTCCCCCGGAGCCTTCGGCTCTGGTGAGCTAAAAGTACTGATGGACAAAACTTTCAAATTGAGCACATAAAAAGGTATATCATCATTCCTCATTAGAATAGCCCCATGAAGGTGATTCTTGTGGGTACAATCAACATACATTTTTACATAAAATAAGTCTTGAAACGTGTCCATAAGCGCATGGATGCCCAAGCCTATTAGCTCAATGTAGAAAACTGAAACGAAATTTGCTAACACCTCAGATGCGTATGCAGACAGACATGGGTAACATTATATGAATGCAGACAGACACTATATGCCCTTTCCACCATTCTTTGAATTATCCACCATTATTTAAATGCTAGGGGCAAAGAATGGTGTGGGACAAAATTCTCCCTGAATTATCCCAAATATACCAATGTATGCAGTAATAGGAAATTATTCCAAGGGCTGCAACAGCTGCGGTAAACAATTTTTAAGCGTTTGAACCATGCTATCAATGTTTCACTGTATACACGTAATGCAAGCCTGTGTGCCTTAACACATGATAGAAGTGAAGGCTGAGGTACTGAAATTGTACCCATATTGCCCTTCCTCATAGTCTAGTTCTTTAAGATAATAAAATCCACCGTGGAGTTCTGGAAAATGTTTGAGGGTCACGGATAAAGGCCTAATTGGCCCAAATCTAGCTCGTTTGGCCCAGGCAAACCTTGTACACACCATCCTTTTCAGTGTTGTCATGTATTCTAAAGGAATATTCTTTGCAAAACATATTTCTCATCTTAATCAGCAATTTTATATCATGATATCCTTCTGCAAATTTAGACAAAGCAAAAGCAGTATTTTGTTATCTTTCCTAAGCCCTGATGACTTTCAGCAACAGCTGAATCAGTTTCAGTCATTGCAGAAAATGTGTTTAAGCTTGCCGTGCTACCATAGCAAGCATCAGCAATAAATTCAGTAACTCTTGAGCATTGATATTGCTACTAACTTCACTTCTAACTTCTGTGTAACATTTAAGCAAATTATTTTGTAGATTACTCTGCAAATTCCTGGCAGAGTTTGAAAGGACAAGTCTGTGAACTTGCCTCATATCATGGTGTTCTGTTTTTAACGAGGCCAGCCCCTGAGTCCTGTCAGATTTGTTTTCATACTAGCCTTCATTTGTAGACATTGCGCTCCTATTCTGTTTCTTTACCTCTGTTTTCTCCCAGCTATTTTTCAAGTTAAACGTCAAGGCATCTTTCAACCTATAATACAAAATGACAAATGTGCAAAATTGTGCAATATTTTGCATCATGACATACAAATTTCAGCAAACAGTGTAGATCAACAATGTGCTGTTAAAATGTCTTGCCAGTCAATGTTTTTCAATTTGCCCCTTTCTTAATTCCTGGCAGATTTTGAGAGGACATGTTCGTGAACGTGCCGAATGTTATGTTTTTCTGTTGTTTTTTTATACGAGGCCAACTCCTCAGTCCTATCATGTTCAAGTGTCGTCATACTTACCTTTACTACTAGATACTGCACTCTTATTCCCCTTCTTCAACTCTACGTTGCCATAGCAACCAAACTTATAAGCCAAATTTCATAAAAAAAAAAACACAATGATTTCGTCCCCAAACCCAAGAATACCAGTGGGTAAATTTGGGTCGAATCGGCCAAGGGGCTTCAGAAAACATTACGAAAACACGCATATCCAAATACATTGTAACCTTTATCGCCGAAACAATGAAAATTTTAAAATGAAAAAGTGTGATATTTTTCTTATTCCTGATCAAAATATAGATTGTTGAGCAACTTTAGAACCGCATAGTCGAGGCGGTTCTAACGTTAGAACCGCAAAGTCGAAGCGGTTCTAACGAGTAGCCACAATCTATATTTTAGAGCAGAAATAAGAAAAAAACTAGAGAAAGTGCCCAGTGGAGCACGTATACCCCCGACCAGTGCCGTCCCCTTTTAGTGGAAATGAAAATTTGTTCGTAGCATTGAGCCTTTCCATAAAAACTTTCCATTTAGTCCACTGAGAATAACTATTGGATTTCAACAAATATAGTATAATTTATAATATATGCAAAGATGAAACTGCTTGTCTTTGCTGAATAATAAAAATTCAATGTTTGTTGCAATTTGGAACAATTTTACCTAGAAACAACAAACATAGAATAGGCTGTCTTAGAACATTTTCTGAATTAAAGTAGCTGTATAATGACATAATAAAGCAATGCATTTTTTATTACTTGCATTTATTATTGTCTGCATTTCAAGGGAAAATATTATGCAAAATTTAACAGTTCTAGTTGCTGTAGTAGTTTCTAAGATCACAAGGACAATATATAAGCTGACAAATCTTACAAGGGTAACAGCATAAAGAAAGAACAAACTAACTTATAATGAGCAGATGGAAAGACAAAAACTATAACCTTTGATATACTTTGTATGCAAGGAGTATAATGAAAACAGTTATCTAATTCTGTACCATATACTATTATGCGATGTATACATGCGAATTTATTCTATTAAATATTGTTTAAACCGAAACAGTTAACACAAAACTTGGATGTAATCAAAATGTGTAAGTCCTAATCATTGACCCCTAGCCCCACCCAGGGGCTTAACCCAGGGGATTTGATACTCCATATGAAAGTTAATACTATAGCTATATTCTGTACCAAATATGAAGAGAATCTAACATGAGGTTACAGAGATATAAGCAATGAAAAAGGTTTAACACAAATTTTGACGTAAAAGTTGACAAACCGACAGACAGCCCACCCAGAGGCTTAGATATTCCATATGAAAGGTTATGCTATAGAGATACCCTTTACCAAATATGAAGAGAATCTAACATGTAGTTACACAAATATGAGCAATCAAAAAGGTTTAACACAAAACATTGACGTAAATGTTAAGGAACGGACTGACGGGTGGGCAGCCCACCCAGGGGCTTCACCCGCGAGCTTAGATATTCCAAATGAAAGGTAATGTTAAAGGGAGATCTTTAACCAAATATGAAGAGAATCAAACATGTGGTGACAGAGATATGAGCAATCAAAAAGATTTAACACAAAACTTTGACGTTAAAGTTGACAAAAAGGACGGACAGCCCACACAGGGGCTTGACCCAGGGGCTTAGATATTCCATATGAAAGGTAATGCTATAGAGATATTATCCTGTTCCAAATATGAAGAGAATCCAACATGTGGTGACATAGATATGTGCAATTAAAAGGTTTAACGCAAAACTTTAACGTAAAAGTTGACAAACAGACGGACAGTCCACCCAGGGGCTTGACCAAGGGGCTTAGATATTCCATATGAAAGGTAATGCTATAGAGATATCGTGTTCCAAATATGAAGAGAATCCAACATGTGGTGACAGAGATATGAGCAATCAAAAAGGTTTAACACAAAACTTTGACGTAAAAGTTGACAAACGGACGGACAGCCCACCCAGGGGCTTGACCCAGGGGTTTTGATATACCATATGAACGTTAATGCTATAGAGATATCCTGTTCCAAATATGACGAGAATCCAACATGGGGTCACAAAGATATGAGCAATAAAAAATGTTTAACACAAAACTTTGACGTAAAAGCACACCGGTTACCGCAGTACAACGAACGTGACAGAGTACAACGAACGCCACAGAAATAATGACGTCACAGCAGTATTTTCGGTAAGAAAAATGTTAATTTTAGCCCAGAATCTAATCTTTTTGGGTGGTTATTTTGCATAGCTGCAAAATAATGGTATTACCATTTACTGATACAGTTACAGAGAATTCTGTTCATTATAAACGAAAACACAAACATTTTTCTTTCGTCTAGTGTGTTTGCACAAACCTCAGCATACTTCGGTCAACGTTTTTTGACAGTGTCACATCTTTAGTGCACATGCTTAAGTGGTTTATATGTTATTGCGATTTCAGAGCTTCCATTGATGCATTTGCTTGAGCCCCAGTTCTTGTCAATACCCACTGAATCCGTGGATGGTTCAATGGTTGATTTTTTGTTAGAGTACACCTTACCACGGGTTATGATACACCATAACGCGGTTAGTCAGCACAATTTAGGTGCAACAAACACGGATTATTATCTTCATAAATTGAAATATTTGTTTAAACTGGGGTTTGACGTCCCCGTCAACACTATTTAGGTAATTTTGGAGACGTTGCTTGCAATTTTTCGGGACTTTTACCCGACATTGAGATGAAATGACTTCTCAAGCCCTGCCGCCCAATGAAACCAGAAAGCTTATATGCATTGGACGATCTGGCTCACACCGCTTTGCCCGGCCAGGCTTAGGGGACTCATTTTTGATTTTTATTAGTCCTTCTAAGCGGTTTACCAGTACTCGTTTGTGGTCAAATGCAGCTTATTGGAAGCTCTATGCAGCCCAATTTATTTCTCCAAGCCCCGATGGGCGGGGGCGAAATAAATTCAAATAAAACTCTTTAATCCGCCAGCGAAGGCATGATACATGATGCTGTTTTTAATTCAAAACGACCAATTGTGCTGTTACATACTCTTTAATGCATTTTTGATTCTCATTATGATCTCCGAACTTATACACGTACGAACTTAAAGGGTTGGGTAAAAACCTTGGACAAAGGGGACGGTTGAACACATTTATTCTGGCTTTTGAGAACGTCTTTACCACATCCCCTACTGATGAACAACTGAAACCCAACGTATTTAGTTTCGGCATCGGTGGGGAGGGGAGACTCTTGAATTTATAGATTCCTTTCTTTGCTACTGAAAATAGTAAGGTTTTGTAAATGGCATGGACCCAATATGAGTTAATGGCGAGTATATATGGAGTGGGTAACAGTTTTGCTGGGTCCCGAATGGGACTGTTCTTAGTCCACTGTTATACTTCCTGCATATTAATCATATTTCCACCGACATTGACTCAGAAATAAGACTGTTCGCAGACGTGTGGGTGTGCTGCCGGGACATTAGAGTTACAGAGGACTTACGTAAACTTCGGAACCAAATGGATAGACTAGTATGCTGGCATGAAAATGTGGCATGACATCATGCGAACAAGTTCGTGAAATGAACACTCCTTACTTTATATAGAGAAAACTGGGGTTTAGAGGGAGGGGGGGGGGGGAGACATACTTTTTTATTGTATCTGCTATAAGACATAGGTTGTGGGTACACGTTAGAACCGCCTCTTAAAGACGGTTCTAACGAGCACCCACAACCTATGTCTGTAGTATAAATGAGAAACATATCATGGATTTTCATCAGAGAAGTAGCCATTTAGGAGATGTGAAAATACACTATGTCGTACGGGTTTGTTACCGCAATGAGTGTTTAACGCAATACAATACACAGATAACTAGGCAGAGAACCAAAAAAAAAAAAATGGAGGGTTCGTGCATAAGAACTCCTTGAGTATTATTTCACATGATTTTCGGACTCCCAGAAATTCGAGGGCGAATTTCAATTTGGATGGCGAGAATGTCATAGTGTATATGTATATAGCACACGTGTGCTGCCTTACGATACAAGTCGGCTTTTATAGCAACGTGGTAGATTTGCTTATCAATCCGGCGGCCCGGGTTCGAACCACGGCCGGGCCAAAGGTGTGTAGCATTTTTGTCACCTGTTACACAATAAAAATGTCATTAATGTCCACGAAGAACAAAACTGGACCGAAAGCGGCACCTTGTGAGACACCAGACAAAATTTGAGGCCAATCCTAAGTTTCACTCTTAAGTTCGGCAATAGTATACATGGTGTTGGGGTCATCTGGATGACCGGCATCGCTAAACTCAAACTCAGCCATAATGTATCTTTCTGAAAAAAAAATATATATATAAGACTCTTACTTTGGTATTCTTGCGACATGAATGTCTTAACAATGGAGAGAAGTATAGTTGTAAAAAATAGGGAATATTCGCCTATGGTGAGATTCGAAGCTTGGACGATCTGGTAAAATCAACTGCTCTAAGCACTAAGCCAAAGGGTTAACTGTCTTCGTCAGTTGTCTTCAGCATAATCAACCAAGGCAGGTATAATGTAGGTAAGGTGCATCGGGCCGTAACACCTCACCCCTTTTTTTCCAAGTCCGTATGTTGACGCGAGGTCATTTTTGCGAAAACAAAAATCAAATCCCGGGCGAGTCAACAGCTTCCGATATGACAGCCATAATGAAGGAATGGAGCATAGCTAAAAAAAAAAACGAAAAAAAAAAAAAAAAAGGAATCCACTCTGTGCCAAAGAGTCGTACACATGACGCAGTTGTCATTGGTTATAAACATGTAGGCCAAGGAAGATAATTCAGGATTAGAAGTTGCAGGCCGTAACAATATCAGGCGCGTAGCTGGAAGATAGTCATTTGTACGCAAACCAAAGAAAATGCTAAAAATAACAACTCTGTTTACCAAATGGGGACCACTCTTACAGGAAAGAATTTGCTCCCATCAGGGAGAAAATTCTTTCCTGTAAGTGCGGTCCCCGTGGCAGAGGAGGATACTATGCTAGCTAATAAATATTGTTGCGTTTCTTTTTCTTCTTTTTCTTCTTTCCTCTTCTTCTCTCTGCTTCTTTTTTTCTTCATTTTCTTCTTTTTCTTCATTTTCTTCTTTTTCATCTTCTTCTTCTTCTCCTTTTTTCTTTTTCTTCTAATTTTTCTTCTTCTTCTCCTTCCTTTTCTTTTTCTTCTACGTCTATTTTATACGTTTGTAATGTGTTCGCAAGTGCGTATCTGCGTACAGGTAGCTACGCCACTGAGTATGATGGACACACTTCCCTATCTATTCCTCACACAGATTTCTTTGGCTGGCTTGTTTCTTCGCTTGGTTGGGAGTTTAACAGCCCAGCAAACACTATCTAGGCCACATCGAGCCAGTTAGTTTACATTAAAGGCTTATAAAACCAGCACTGTGCATATTCTTACGCCAGAATTTGACAACTGCCCTTCTTGAGTCAGTGAAAGGGAGAGAATGACCGTTTGTGTATTTTGAGTTAAACGTCCCAGCAACCCGCTAAGGTTATACAGAGAGTGCACCCCAGTTTAACGACAATTTATGTACAGGTTATTCTTGGGCCACATCCACCGCTGTTTGGGGAAATAAACGGGCTGCATGATACTTCCACACAGAGCTGAAACCCGTCGCACAGAACTACTGGTTAACCACTTAGAAGGTCTTACTCTTCCCAGGCAAAGTAGTGCGAGTCCGACCGTTCCCTAAAATACCCTATTATTCTCCTAGGGTGGTAGGTTTGAGATGTCGTTAAATCTCAATGACGGATAAAAAGAATTGCAAAATTGTAAACCATTCCAAAATGACCTTAATAGTGTTGACAAACAAACAAACAGGTTATTTTGTATGTGACATTTTTTTATGGATTATAGCGACTGTGTATTGTGCATCTGTTGTAAAAAGTTGTCTCCATGCCCTAAACACACCTTACAGCCCAAAACACGTTTTTGTTTTAGGAATGGTCAAGCGCATATTGTACATATTGTAATTTTTCAACTAAAGGGCAAATATGTATCGTTCCTCTTGGCTATTTCTTGAAAAAAAAAATGGCGCTTATAATGGGTAAAAACGTCCAAATGCGGTTTTCCATATCCGTGTTTGTTGTTCCATTTGTTCCGTGTTAAGTGTACCCAAACACAACACATGATCCGTGGTAAGGTGAACCCGTGTTTCAAGGTAGTGAGCCAAGAAAAATCGGTTAGATTCTGATTTAAACTACTTTTATGAATTATTAAAAATAGTATACTTACTTCGATGCCTAGAGACATGAATAACCCAAGGATGCTCGTGTATATGTGTTTTATTTTTATTGATAGACCCTTAAAACCTGAAGTTTTGTTTTTCTACCTATTTTGGCCTAACTTTTGGCTTTGATTTCGCTTCTCTGACCATGTCATAGCTTAAAATTTGGAAATACAACAAAAACACAATCTGTTGTCATCGCAAAACCAACAGAAAAAACGGAAATCATGATATGTTCGACAAAATAAAAGAAAAATTGTACTCACACTTTTCTCCCGTCAAAGAAAAACAGTACCGTTTGTTGTACTCAGTCGCGTCACGTTGTACCGCGGTAACCGATGTGAAAAGTTGACAAACGGACGGACAACCGACCCAGGGGCTTGACCCAGGGGCTTAGATATTCCATATGAAAGGTAATGCTATAGAGATATCCTTTGCCAAATATGAAGAGAATCTAACATGTGGTTACAGAGATATGAGCAATCAAAAAGGTTTGACGCAAAACTTTGACGTAAAGGTTGACGAACGGTGGGACAAACGGGAAGTACGAACTAACGAACGAACCAACGAACCAACGAACGGACGGAAAGGCGAAAACTATATACCCCCTGACATACTTCGTATGTCGGGGGTATAATAAGATATACCCCCATAAACCCCAGTTTTATTATATAAAATTGGGGTTCGAGGGGTCAAAATTATATAGGCGTGTTTTCGTGATGAGATGACATTTGTAAGAGTTGACGGACGCAGAAGACGCAGATTCAGACGACGACGGAAAACTGCCCTCGGCTCTGTTGAGCTAAAACAGAGGTAAAGGCAATAACCTGGAACCGATACAAATACCTCTCACCTCCCATCGAACGCACCAAAGGGACAGAAAGACAATCATTTTCTATGAAAACGTCCCAAGCGGAAGAACCTTACTTTATATGAAGTAAAGTGAGGTATGCATTGGTTTTTCATATTTTCCGAATGTTCGTTCAACCACAAATATTGTGATACTTTAAGTTTATTTTTTTGGTCTTGAAAATTTGTACATATAGAATAATTGGAACAACAATAATTATATTTTCCTGTTAACTACTTTTATGACATTCAAACCAGAAGTCAAATTGTCTTTAAAAACGTTTATTACAACACTGAAACGACCTCATTGACATGCGTTACCGTAGATCAAGGTATATAGTTGCTTTAATACAATAATATCCAGAAAAAGCGGCAAATCACAACATCCTGGAAACCACAAAAATGTTTTTTTTTTTTTGTTTTTTTTTTTTGGTTTTACGGCCATTTCAAGATTATTTCACTCATATCGAGCCGATCGTTAATCAGAGGTGGGCGAAAACCGGAGTAACCGGAGAAAAACCACCTGGCCTTTCGTTGCAGAACTTGGCGTCTCACATGTGACCACAAAATGTTACATTACACTTATATGCAAGACTCACACTCGACGTCACAAACAGTTTCAAATTGTTTAATGGATACTGGCACTGAACAAACCTATGGTTATTGTGTGATTAATTGAATCTACTTGGAATGTATGTTTCACCTATTGTTTTGGGTGTCATTCAACACATCGAGTGGCTATTACTTTCTTGCACACCAGACAAGGAAATCCGTGATTTTACCCTGGGAAAGAAAGTTCATAGATGGTTCATACCTGCTCAGCCAAGGTTAGTCCCTCAGGCTACTGGAATCTAAACGAGTTTTATCATAGTGGGGGTTATAGTTTCACTGATTCAATTGTTGAATTATCTCAACAAGAGTTGTCAGAAGACAACATAGCTCGCCTTTGGGGGCCTTAATTGGACGAGGGCAATTAAGTTATCAAAATTGAATGTTTTCTTCTGTAAAACAGACCAACAGACTGCAGCAGTTACAAGAGAACCAGATAGTACCCTCAAGAACCACTCAAGAAGCAACCCGGACTCTGAAAGTCCAACTCGCACGATATCATCATACACAATATTTGAAGTTATATTAAAGTCCATCAAAAACGTAAGGGCTAAAGCGATGACAAAGTTTTTGTTTCTAAAATAGCCATAGTGACCTTCACCTTCAGCCCCGGACCATGAAAGTCAAGCTTGCTAGAGTTATCATTTTTTTGTGAAATTATAAAAACATCCATAAAAAAGTAGGCACTAGAGCGATGACAAAGTTTTCCTAAAAATAGTTACAGTGACCTTGACCTTACATCCAAGACCCTGAAAGTTTAACTCAATCGAGATATTAACATACCCAACATTTGTGTGAAATTATCTTAAAATCCATCTAAAAATGTAGACACTAGAGCAATGGCAAAGCTTTATTTCTAAAAATAGCCGCAGTGACCTTGACCTTGAGCCCCTGACCCTGAAAGTCAAGTCGCTCAAGATATCATCGTACCGAGCATTTGTGTGAAATTAATAGTTCACCTAGAGCACAGCTCCAGGTCACACAATATGTAGTACCTATAGACCCCCGACCCCCTAAAAAAATTAGCTTCTCCCCCCCCCAAAAAAAAAAAAATAATAAAAAAAATGTGAAAAAAGTAAAAATGTAAAAAAGTGAAAAAATCTGAAAATTGTAAAAATGTAAAAAATGTAAAAAATCTGAATATTGTAAAAATGTAAAAAATGTAAAAATCTGAAAATGTAAAAAAGTGTAAAAATAAAAAAAAAGTGAAAAAATCTGAAAATTTTAAAAACGTGTAAAAATAAATAAATGTAAAAATCTAAAAAATGTAAAAAAGTGTAAAAATAAAAAAGTGAAAAAATCTGAAAATGTAAAAAAGTGTAAAAATAAAAAAAAATGTAAAAACGTGAAAAGTAAAAAAGTGTAAAACTAAAAAATGTAGAAATCTGAAACTGTAAAAAGGACAAAAATAAAAAATGTAAAAATGTAAAAAAGTGTAAAAAACACAAAAAAGGGTAAAAATAACAAAAGTGAAAAAATCTGAAAATATAAAAAAGTGTAAAAATAAAAAAAAGTGAAAAAATCTGAAAATGTAAAAAAGTGTAAAAATAAAAAAAATGAAAAAATCTGAAAATTGTAAAAAAGTGAAAAAATCTGAAAATGTAAAAAAGTGTAAAAATAAAAAAAGTGAAAAAATCTGAAAATGTTAAAAATCACTCGGAGTCCGCAGAACTCGGACAGGAAACAATCTGGGCGGTGGTGAAATGAGAAAAAAAAATCACCAGGAGTCTGCGGATCTCCGGCAGGAAACAATCTGGGGTATGGGAATGAGAGAAAAAAAAAACATCTAAAACTCAGTAATCTGTAGTTCTTGTTCATAAAAACTAACTTTGATTTCTTCGCCTTTTAAATCATTTATTTTATAAGTAACAGGATTTGTATTTAAAACTTTTTCAATTTCAAATATTTCTCTAGTCCAACGAGTAGTATAACCATTTTCAAATTTACCTTTCTTTTTTGCTATTCTTACTCTATCTCCAACTTTGAATTTAGCCTTTTTAGTTTTTTCACTTTTTTCTGGATATAAATTTTTATACACTGTTAATTTATTTTCTATTTTACTTGCTTCATAAGGTGTCATTTTAATAGAAGAATGTACTATATTATTATAATTTTCAACTAATTTATCTAATATATCATAATATTTAGTAGTTTCATTTGCAGTAAAATATTTATACGTATGTTGTTTCATTGTTCCTATCCAGCGTTCTACTACACTAGATTTTTCTTCATTCTCAGTTGAATATAACTCTTTATTATTATCTTTTAACAATTCTTTTACTCGCCGATTATAAAATTCAGAACCTTTATCTGATCAAAAATACATTGTTTTCTTTCTTTAAATAATGTTTTAAATGCTTCACTTACTGTAACTCCTGTTTTATTTTTAAAGGAATTAACCAACCATATTTACTAAAAACATCTATTACTGTTAATAAATATTTATAGTGTTTACTTTGTTTTGAATATTGTTGCCTATCTATCAAATCACATGCCCATGTTTGATCTATTGAACAAACATAAACACGTCTTTAAGGAAAAGATTTTATAACTCTATGTTGTAATTCATCTGCTAATTTATTTTTTTTTCTCTATCGGATATAAATCTATTTTTGTTAGATCCACACTCAGAACATTTACCTTTTAACATTTGTCTATTATTAGTTGTAGTTATTTGTTTCACTGGATCATTTTCAGTATGCTTTTTACAACGTACAGTGTAAACAATATATTTTTGGATGCTCTATTTTTAATATAATTAAAATTGTTTCTTAAAAAATGGAGACAAAAAAGATAAAGTTTTATCTAAGTCAAAAGATTCATATAAACTAATACTATTAAGATCAAAATACATAAATCAGGTATTCATGTATTAAATTATAAAGTTAGTCTAAAAGATAAAACACCACAAACATTTATAAATGTATTTGATCATATGATAGACTATTCTATAAATGACTTCCCTAATGGTAGAATTAAAATAGTCCCTTTACATGAAATTATACTTACTAAACATAAAAGCTGGCCTATAGGAAAATATAATACAGTTAGACAATTATTTATGGATCAAATGGAAAGAATATTAAACAGTGCTGAAGAATTAAATTTAGAGGAAGTTATTTCTGAAGTTACTATTATACCTAATAAAAAAGGAAAAGGTAAAGGTTTAAAAATATTAGATGAAATAAATAAAAGAAGTATAATTCAAATTAAAAATAATGATACAATTTGTTTAGCAAGAGCAATTGTTACTGCTTTAGCTTCTAATAACTTATTAATAGATTTTACAGATACTCAATTACGACATATTAAACAAGGTAGACAATTACAAAAAATAGCATTAGATTTACATGAAAAATCAAATGTTGAAGTAAAAGAAGATGGAAATGATTTAGATGACTTAAAACTTTTGAAAATTATTTCAATATTAGAATAATAATTTTTACAACAAATAGTACGGAATATATTTTATATAGTGGTAATGAAGAATATAATGATCAATTATATTTATATTATCATGATGATCATTTTGATGTAATTACTAATATAACAGGATTTTTAGCTAAACATAGATTTTGTAAAACATATTTAATAGGATATAGTAATCAACACACATGTAAAGATGATAAATTACAATCAAACTTAAACCAATGGACATGTGAAAAATGTAATAAAACTTTTTCTATACAATATCAAAAACCTGAAAAACATATATGTAATGAAATCACTTGTTCTATATGTTATGAAAAATATATGAAAGGTACCGAACATTTATGTGATATGAATCCGTTAAGACCAAAGGAAGTACAAGATAATTAATATATTTATTTTGATTTTGAAGCTAATCAAGAATCTGGTTTTCATATTATGAATTTTTTGTATAGCTTATAATTTAGAATATATTTACTGTTTAAGAAAAAACTACATAAAAATATTCAAATGTGATTTTAATATTAATGATATAGACTTGTCAAAAATAGATTTAGATAATTGTTTTGATGATGTAGAAAAAATCTGAAAACACTGATAACACTGATAACATTGTAAATTACTTTTGTAAATATTTTATAAGAGATATATTTAAAAACTATACATTTATTTCCCATTATGGTAAATGTTATGATATGCAACCTATTTTAGGTTGGATAATAAAAAATAAAATAGAACATAATTATATCGCATCAAGATTAAAATAAACAGCTATATTTATAAAAGGTATTAGTTTAAGATTTATAGATTCTATTAATTTTACATTATGTGGATTAGCAGCTTTTCCTAAAACATTTGGTTTTAAAGGTAATAAAGGTTATTTACCTCATTATTTTAATACATTAGAGAATCAAAACTATAAAGGTGTTTATCCTGCAAAAGAATATTATGGATATAATACTATGACAAATAAAAATAAAGAATTATTTGATAAATGGTATAATAATGTTAAAGATAAAGAATTTAAATTCTATAAAGAAATATTTTATTATTGTTTATTTGATGTTTTAATTTTAGCAAAAGGATGTACAATATATAAAGATCTATTTATTAAAATAACAGATAATTATATTGATCCTTTTCAAAGTGTTAGAATTGCGCAATGTTGTACCAAAATATTTAAAACATTAATGTTCACAAAAAAACAAAAAAAAAAAAAAAACAAAAAAAAAAAAAAAAAAAACAATAGGTATTCATAAAAAGATGACAATTAAAGAAGTATATTCTCAAAAATCAATACAATGGCTAGAGTATATTTGTTTAGAATATGGTATCAGAATAGAACATGCTTAAAGAGGCGGTGAAAAGATAATATACTATAATGCTAAAGTATATAAAGTTGATGGATATTATTATGACAGGAAAACTGAATCAGCTCATATATATGAGTGTTTAGGATGTGATTGGCATGGATGTCCAAAGTGTTATAATTCTGAAGAAATATGTAAAAAAGACAGAAATAAAAAAACTATGAAAGAGTTATATGATCACACAATGAAACGATTAGATGATTTAAAAGAAAGTGGTAAATACATAATACATACAATATGGGAATGTGAATATGATCAAGAAAAATATCCTGAAGTTGATCCACATTTAAAACCTATTGATAATAGAGATGCATTTTATGGTGGAAGAACAGAAACTATACAATTATAGAATAATCTTTCTGACTTAAAAGGAAAATATGTAGATTTTTGTTCTCTATATCCTACAGTAAATACTAAATAAATATTGAGAATATCCAATAGGACATCCTAAAACATATATTAATATTTCTATAGATGATTATATGAACGGAAATTATTTTGGAATAATTAAATGTAAAATATTACCACCAAGAAAATTATATCATCCTGTTTCACCATATAAACAATTAACTAGTGATAATACTCATAAATTACTTTTTGGTTTATGTAGAACATGTATGAATAAAATATCTGTTAAATGTACACATATAAAAGAAAAGTTTAAATCTAAATATGATAAAGCACATGCTATTAAACGTTGTAGTGAATGTATTAATTAAAAAACAGAAAAATGTAAACATTCAGATGAAGAAAGAGTATTAGTAGGAACTTGGCCTACAATTGAAATAAATAAAGCAATAGAAAAAGGATATAAACTATTAAAGATATATGAGCTAGAACATTTTGAAAAGACTTCAACAAAAATATTTAAAAAAATATGTAGATACTTTTATGAAATATAAACAAGAAGCTTCAGGTTGTAAATGTAATTATAAAGTTAAATGCGGTTGTGATAAAAAATGTAAAGATATTAAAGAATGTCCTAATCTTATACCAAAAGAAAGTTTATGTCATTCAGATTGTAAAAATGATCATGAGTGTGAAACAAAAATACAGTATCTCATAGATAATAATGTTTATGATTTAGATATAGATAAAGTTAAATATAATGCAGGATTAAGGTTTATAGCTAAAATATGTTTAAATTCTTTATGGGGTCATTTTGGAATGAGAGATAACTTTACTCAAAAAGAATATTGTTTTAATTTAGAACGAATAACTAATATAGTATTTAATAATAAATATACAGATATAAGTACTATGATACTAGATGAAGATATTGTATTAACTGAATATAAAAATAAAGAAGAATATTCCAAACCTAATCCAAGTGTTTATGTTTATATAGCATTATTTACAACTGCACATGCTAGATTAAAATTGTATGAACTATTATATATCTTACAAGAAAGAGTGTGTTATCTTGATAGTGATTCATGTATTTACAATAATGATGGATCAGAAGCTTGTAAAAAGATAGAAAGTATGATAGGTAAGAAGCTAGGAGATTTAACAGATGAAATTGTTGATAAACATAATGCTAATCATATAGTACAATTTACTTCTTTTGGCCCAAAAGATTATTCTATGAAATTAGATACAGGAAAAATAGTTAGCTGTTGTAAAGATTTTATATTGAATACTTAAGTAGAAGAAAAGATTACATTAGATAAAAAAGTAAAATTAGTTACTGATGAAAATGAAACATATGAAACTGTTAATTATAAAAATATAAAGATAGGAAAAGATCATCAACTTAAAACAGTTAAACAAGTCAAATCTTTTGATTATATGTTTGATAAAAGAATGATGCATTATGAAAATGAAAATTTAATTAGAAGTTTTCCTTATGGTTACTGAACTACAGGAGAAAAATATAATTTATTTTTTATTCTTTAAAAATGGTGATAGAAGCGTACACCGAAAAAGATGATCCTGATGCTAAAGTTATATTAGGAAGGATAATGTTATCAAGTTATCAATTATGTTGTTTAAGAGATGATGGGTAATGTCCTTTAACACCTGAACAGATGAAAATAATGGATAAGTTTGAAGGTAAAAAATTATCTCATTTTCCAAAAGGATGGGATGCTTTTATTAGACCAGATAAAGTTGATGAATATGTTTATAATGAACCATGCCCTAAAGATTAGTTTATCCAAAAACATAAATTTACATCAACTTCCATGCAACAAATCCAGTTAATGCCATACCACCAACAACAAATGCAATCTCTCTATTTTTCTGGTTTCTGATGGAGTATAATGATCACTTAATGTTGGCCTTGGTTTATGTGTAACATTATAATATTCTTTTCCTGCTTGGTCTACTTCTTCAAAGGTTTTTTCTGCATGACGTTCTTTTTGTTTTTGTTCATTAAGAAAATCCAATATTTGTGTTCTTTCATTATTCCATTTTTCTAGTGCTGCTGCTAATTGTTCAGTTGCACTATCATGTCTTTCTCTCTCTTTATCTGCGTCTCTGCCAATATGCGAAAACAAATAATTACCACCAGAAAAAGCAAACGCATTCACTACTGCTCCACCAAGCATCATCACCACTGCACTCGCCATTTTTATAAAATAATTATTTCATAATATTTTCTGGAAGAATTCCTTGCTTAACCAACATATCTCTCGTTGTCATTGCGAGTAATATATCAATGGATAACATACCAATATCCGCCATATTAAAATCTACTTTTGGTGGTGGTCTTTTCAATAGTTTTCTTCCTAATTCTGCATATCCAACCGTTAATAGTGTTTCCACTCCAGCGTGATATAACATGTTTGCAATTTGTTTTCCATCAATTTGTGTTGTCATTTTTATAAGAATTTTTTTGATTAATTAAACTCATATGGTTCGATTTCTTTTTTTCGTATCATAGGTCTAATCTTTTTTTATTCCATTCAATTTTTGCTTTGTTTAATTTTTCCATTGCTCTATCATGTCTTTCTTTCTCTTCATCTGAATCTTTTCCAATATGTGAAAACAAATAATTAATACCTGAAAAAGCAAAGGCATTTACTACTGCTCCACCAATCATTATCTCAATTGCACTCGCCATTTCTTCTGGGTTAAAATTAAATACATACTTCATAATATCAGCTGGAATAATACCTTGTTTAACCAACATATCTCTCGTTTCCATTGCGAGTATTATATCAATGGATAACATACCAATATCCGCCATATTAAAATCTACTTTTGGTGGTGGTCTCATAAATATCCTTCTACCTATTTCTGCATATCCAACTGTTAATACAGTCTCTACTCCTGCGTGATATAACATGTTTGCAATTTGTTTTCTGTCATTTGTATAAGAATTTTTTTGATTAATTAAACTCAAATGGATCGATTTCTTTTTTCGTATCATAGGTGCAGGGTTTTGCACTACAGGTGCAACTTGTTAAGACTTATACATATATAATCCGAATCCGACAACTACAATTGATATACATAATGGTATGTAATTTTTGTATACTTTTATGTTCTGTGGATTTTGTTTGTTTGTTTGCAAAGCATCATCATCATCATCTTTTATTATTTGCTTTGGAACTTTTAGTTCCATATTTTCTTTCTTCAAAAGTTCTGCTTCTTTTCTTTTTAATTCAGCTTTTATCTTTTTTGCTTCTGCACCTTTTATACCTGCAGCTACTCTTTTTAGGTTTTTCGTTTTTTCATTTATTTCACTCATCTTCTTTTAAGTCAATATTTTCACTTTTTTATCATTAAAATTTATATGTTTTGTTGTTGTTAGCATAGCAGTAAACGGTGCAAGATACATTCCATATCTATAATACAATTCACAACATGTGCTAGTCAAAGCGTGATTGATAAATGGATCTTCTTCTAAATCTTGTATTAGTTTTGGTGGATTAACAACATTAAAATATTTTGATACACCCATAACATACAAGTTAATGAAAGAATAAACCAATGGCTTCCACATACTTGCCCCTAGCCTTGCTTCATACCTACAGTATAGTTTGTTTATTTGTTCTGGTGTCATTGTATCAATGTCGGACTTTTGTAAGTCTTTACCAAGATATTGTTTACTTCCTCCACCAGCAACAATGGCTGATAATCTTTCACGTTTTGTTTCATTGTGCTCATTATTTTAGTCACATGTATTGTTTTCATTAAGTAGTTCTTCAACATCCATTTTATATATATATTTATATAATTTATTTTTTATTTTCAAATAATTAAATATCACATATCCAACTATTGATAAGACTGCAGTGTTTGATATAATTGTTAGTATTTCAAGAAGCATTGCTTTTTATTTTTGCTTATTTTTATTATATTACTTAAGCATTACTTATTTTTTGTTATATTACTTAAGCATTGCTGTAGCATTACTTAAGCATTACTAAAGCATTGCTGTAGCATTACTTAAGCATTGCTGTAGCATTACTTAAGCATTACTCAATCAACCACCCAATAATCAGTAGGTTGGTCAGTTTTCAAAATTAATTTACGACGTTTCTTTCTTTTTTTTTTAGTTCTTCCTTTATTCTTTGTCGTTCTTCCAATGTAGGAATAACATCAATTGCTCTCAAACAATTTTCAAAACTATCTCTATCTTTTGTGTAGAACATACATAACCATTTTGTTTGTTCTCTTAAATCTTTCAAAACTGAATTGTATCTTTGCGATATAACCCATACCGATTGTTCTGCGTGTCTGCCTGAAAAAGCTAACTGTGACAGCATATCTTGTTTCTTTTTTATTTCCATTGTTGAACTACAATCATCAATGATATATAATGTTGATTTCCCAGCATATTTTTTTTTAAAAATCGACCGTAATAGTTCTTGAAGCTTTTCTGTTCCATCTGACGTTATAGGATTAACAATTATAATATTTTTTTGTTTTTGGTTTTCTAACATCACCAATCCAACTTCTGTTTTTATATGCCTTGTTCCAATGTATTGTGGGACAAAGTATAACAATATGACTAAATACACCAGCATACGCTGATTCTAATAAATCTAGCACAAACTCTGTTTTTCAACAGTCAGTTTGACCACAAATAATTGCACAGTGTTGATATTTAGGTAGTTCCATTTTAATTGATTAATACTTGACTTCTTTAAATCTACCATCTTCAAAATTAATTTGCGCATCTTGTATAACAAACAGATAAACATTTATTGGCTGATCTGCTCCTGCTTCTTTCGTTATTTGAATTTTGATGCCTTCTGATGCATTTTCAATTCTTCTTCCCGAACCGTGTAGTGAGTTATCATCCGTTGAACGTAAATCTAACCATAAAGCATAATTAGTTGTTAGATATTTTTCTAATGTTGTGTCAGTGAAATATAAATCTTTTATAATCATATTCGTTTCTTTATTTCGTTTTGAATTCAAAGCAAGAATTTATTTATCTCATCCCATTGTTGATATGTTTTCATTCCTTGACTGTATAGTCGATTTGGGACTCCTTCTATTGTCATTTCTACTTTTGTTATTACAGGATTGTAATATTCTTCCGTGCTGGTCATTTCTGGATCTTCAAACAGCATTAGAATTCCTTTCATAATTTTAGCTGGAACATTTAGATTAATATTTCAAAGCGTATCAGATTTGCTTTTAGTTATTTTCCTGTGCCTAAGTATTATGTCGTATAAAATAACCATTTTGTCACTGACTTGCTGTCTTATTTGTCTTGCTATTTCAGTATCAGAAACAATATCAAGTTCCAAACAAATATTTTTGATTGTATAAGTTGAAGTTGCATCGGTTGAATTAATAACTTTCATGTAATCGTTAAATGTAAGCTCATATTCCAACCTGTCAGCAAGTCCTGTTTGATAAAATGGCATATGGGTTTCCAATAATTCAAAGTCAAGTGGGATGCAAAACCTGTTTCCATATGCTTTTGCGATGGCTTGATCTTCTTTATCTGCTGCTGCGTTTCCTGCACCCACTCTATGTTTCAACATGTTTGCTTTGCCAACGCCTTGATAAGCCATATTTATTCGTTCTGTAGGAGTCTTCCATAAATCAGTATAACAATGATAGATGTCACTATCATCAATGGACATAACTTCATTTCCACTTATCCTAATTGTTGTTTTCTTAATTATTGCTCATCCTATGTTTGGAAATATAGTTGCATTTGCATCTTTAGAGGTTAGTTCAATTGGAAATGCTAATCTGACTGTTCTGGGAACAATAACATCATTCCTACTTAGATTAGGAAATCTCACTAATAATTATTGATTTTGGTCAATAGTTGATGGATTATTGGTTATCACTACACTTTGACGGATACCTCTCACACCACGTGGTTCTCTTACTTTTCTGTAAGGGTCTAATTTATTTCCATAGGTCGACATTTTTTAAAGATATTTTTAAATAATTAAAAATGGCAGAAGGATTTGATTTTGAGAATCCTACTTTTGACAGAGATGATTATGATGACCATGATGAAGATGATGATGATGAATTTAATAGAACTATACAAAACCAAATTGCTCATATTGATGATATCGGTGATGATGTTGATACAAGAACACAGTTAATAGTAGAACAGAAACAATATGTAGTTAAAGAATATTACAAGTTGATAAAAGAAAAGTATGGGTTAGACCCAATATATATTGATTATTCAAACTTTGAACTTGGTCCTGATAATAAAACACTATTTTTAAAGGTTGGAGATAAAGATATTCAAATTACTGCCAAAAGAGGTGGTAGTTTTATAAACTTTGGTTCTTTGGCGAGTAGAATTGGTAGTGGTGGAGTAAATGCAATTAGAGACTTATTACACTTACCTAATTATAGATCTGCAAATAAACCATTATTCACACCACAGAATATTAAAGATTACAGGGTGTAAGAAATGGTTTACCCGATCTTGATAATATAGAAATGACTGATTTACCTAAAGCCGCAGCAACAGCCGAAACAGTAGTAGAAGAATTAGAAACGTCATTTATGACAAAAAGAGAAATGGATGCCATTCTAAAAGCAATGGCAACTGTTAAAGAAGAGCTTGCAAATAACTTGGCAAAGCTGAGTCATCTTAAAGACGACTTGATAAC
The DNA here is from genome assembly GCA_963580285.1 of Lucinisca nassula. NCBI lineage: Eukaryota > Metazoa > Mollusca > Bivalvia > Lucinida > Lucinidae > Lucinisca > Lucinisca nassula. The sequence goes on from OY757014.1 coordinate 101,307,990, forward strand.
AGAAGAGAGGAAATTAGAACGAGCCAAAGCAGACAATGATGAATTTCAAATAAAGAGAATAGAGGAGCGAATAAAAAATTTAGAGATTGTAAAAAGTGCAAGATTAGAAGTAATTGATACTAATAAAGACAAATTACGTAGTCAGGTAAATAGAATAAAAGAAACAATCACCAAGGTATTAAAAGAAGACACTACATTAGGTGAGAGAATTAAAACATTATTTAGAGAACAAGGAATTACAATTGTTAGTGTTTTATCTGCTTTTGGAATGATTATTGGTGTTATTGTTGAGGCCGTTATTCCTTCTACTAGTGGTGGACCTATAACCCCTAAACCACCGTCAAAACATGGTATAGAAAATTGGATAAAACAATTAAGTAATCTTGGTAAACTATTAGCCAAAATTGCAGGAAAAGCAGCAGCAGCGCTACCATGTATTATTGGTTCCATTGTGTCATGGCTGTTGTCTATTACTGGAAAAGTGATTGGTTGGTTTGGGGAACATCTCTGGGCATTAGTTATCCTTGTTGCTGGGTTATTGTTTACTGCTGCGAAATCCCTCTTTGATATGACTTATAAATAATGAAAGCAACAGCCCATATTACTATACTTCCTACTATTATTGCTGTTTTAGTTTCTTCGTGTTGTATTGCTTCTTTCTTTTCAACGGGTTCTGATTGATCTATAGTTTGTTTCTTTTCAATAGGTTCAGGAAGAGATTTCTTTGTTGGTGTTCCTAGTATAGTTGTAGGTTGTGTAGTAGGTGTAACAGGTTTAACATTTACATCACTATTGAAACAAAGCGAGCACTCCGATGTTGCAATTACAATTTTATTATTATATCCAGCGAAAGTGCCAATTTGTAATATCATATCACTGGGAGACATATAGAGACCAAGTCCGTATGTATAATCAACTTTACTTGTAGCATATTTCAATACATTTTGATATTTGGTCGTGCAAATCGATTTGACTGTTAATTGCATCTTGAACATTTGCTAAGAATTGTTTTTGAGCATCAAATCTTGTGCCTATTTTTAGTATTTCTACACGTGTTTGATATTGTGCTCCTGATAGTGCCCATACAAATATTCTAATACTTTCGTTAATTCGTTCAATACCTGGTTTTGTTAAACCTTCTGATTTGTTTAATATAAACATTGTCCATGCTTCACTTATATTTACTGTATGTTCTTTTTTGTCATTTACACTAAAGAATGGTCCATCACTTTGATACTCATATCTGTATTTTCCATCTGGTTTAAAGTATTGTGTGAATTCTCCGAGACCATGATATTTAGAACTACTTTCCAATTTTTGGCGCCAATCTGTATTAGGTGAAACATTGAATTCATTGCATAAATTTTGATATGTTGCTTTATCGTATGGATTTATATAACATAATTTCTCATCTGTTGGTAAAGGTGTTTTAAGTTCTTTCAAAATACGAGCAATACAATAATAAACATGAAATGTATATACTGTTTTAGTTAGTCCTGAAGTGTTTTGTAAATGGTCTTGATAACTTACTCCGCATCCTGTTGTAGCACACAAACAGCAAAATTTAATTGACATTGCCACCAGTCAAATGATGAATGAAGCCATGTATTCCACGGTTCATTGGCGTGTAATGTCGGATTTTGATAGTATTGAAATAAGTCGGGAAATGTTACTGGAAAATGGTTATCTATGTTAACATAAATTGTTTGTTTTACAAGTTCAATATTCTTTTTGGAATATTTAGTATGAGGGTTATATGATGCATTGGGATTGTACTTGAATTCTTTAGGTATCATACAATACATACGATTTCTGATATTAATAAGACAATACACTTGCAACAATATATAGATAACAAATGTGGTATTAAGAGAATTGGTTTGAAGAGTTTTACTTATACTATAGGTTGGCATAATTTGATTGATGAATCTATCCAAAAAGGAACAGATAGACCAATACGTTTAGCTTCAGGATTTTACAGTTTCCAACAAATAGCAGATATATTTCAAAGTAATAATATTGTATTATCTGTAAATGAAACAAATCGCATAGTGTTTTTGACATCGACCGTTGATTTAAAAATAAGCAAAGGATTAAAAGAGATGTTAGGCCTCGGAAATAAAAGACGATTAAACGCAAATCAAACATATGAGGGAGAAATACCGTTAAATTTTGCACCTTATTAACAACTATATGTTCATCTTAAGCAGATAAATAGTGCTTACAATTTCTTTGATGGTGCTCCTAGTAATATCCTTGGTGTTGTTTCTGTTGAGAATAAATCGTTTGGTGATATTGATCATACGCATTTTAGTAATCCAGAATACAAACAACTGGCACATGGTGATAATTCAGAATTAAGTATAAGCGTTTGTGATAAGAATGGTAAAAAATTAAACAACAATGGTTTACCAATTAGTTGTGTATTAGAAATTTTATAATTAAAAATGAGTATATTCGGTGTTAAAAAGTATCCTGAAGATAAGAATAATTTGACTTTACGTGTTAATGATTTGCATAGAAGAATTACAGGTTTAAATAATAACATTACAATAAGTGCTGAATCAAAAGGTCCTTTAATTAATGGTGAGGTGTTTTCATTTGGAAATGGAGGTAGAGAGCCAAAAGTTGGTTATGTTATGATGAGACGTGGTCTTATTACAGGTATTAGCCTGTCGAGTAGAAAGCCAAGTGGTGAAGTGCGAGTTGGTGTGTTGGTGGATGGCGTGGTTATAGAAGGGTGTGAGATTACTTTGCTTTAAGCATCAAGAAAACAAGATAATTTTGATAAACCATTTTTAGTTGAAGCTGGAAGTGTTATTAATTTCATTAGTCGGGTGACTAATGGAACTGCAGTTAATACTGTTGCCTCGTTATTAATTGAATTCAAAAAATAAATATAAAAATGAAACAACCTACAGCGCCGAATTTATATCCAGACTTGTCTAGTGAAGAAGGACAAAATTATAGATTACAGAAGATATAAGAGATAGAAAAACAATTAATGAAAGAAAGAGACATCAGAAAAGCTTTATATAAAAAGTATAAACGGGGAATTAACATTACTGATAGTGTTGATACTGCGTTAATTTCTTCAAGTGTTATTATGGTTGGTGTTTGTTTAACTGTTCCAACTATGTTACCGTTGGAAATTGCTGCTGTTGTGTGTGGAAGTTTAGGGGTTTGTGTTAAACTTGTTAGACGTAGATTACATGCAAAAACACAAAAACATAATGATATTAAAACTATTGCTGCTAGTAAGTTAAATAGTATAAAAGACTTGATTTCTAAGGCTTTGACAGATGGGCAGATATCTGAAAATGAATCTAAACTGATTTAAGATGAATTAGATAAATATAATAAACTGAAAGATAGCATAAATTCAAAACAAACAGGATTAAGTGAAACAGAAAAAAAAAACTTATTGAGGAAGGCAAGGCCCAGGCTTTAGCCGAGGTAAAAAAAAAAAAAAAAAAAAAAGGAAATGCGTGATTTTATTGAATAAAGTTACAACAATTAATGACCCACCACCTATTTATGGGATATGCATAAACTAAGACAATACAAATATGCAGATTTTTCATTTTTTTTTTTACATTTTTACAAATTTTCCGAGGTCACTCTAGTAGGTGTTTTTTTTTTTTTCACCACCCCCCAGATTTTTTCCTGCCGGAGTTCCGTGGACTCCGGGTGATTTTTTCTCATTTCACCGCCCCCAGATTGTTTCCTGCCGGAGTTCCGCGGACTCCGAGTGATTTTTTACATTTTCAGATTTTTTTCACTTTTTTTATTTATACACTTTTTTACATTTTCAGATTTTTTTCATTTTTTTTATTTTTACACTTTTTTACGATTTTCAGATTTTGTCACTTTTTTATTTTTACACTGTTCAACATTTTCAGAATTTTCACTTTTTTATTTTTACACTTATTTACATTTTCAGATTTTTTTTTTATTTTTACACTTTTTTACATTTTCACTTTTTTACATTTTTTATTTTTGCACTTTTTACATTTTCAGATTTTTCCATTTTTTCATTTTTACACTTTTTACATTTTCACTTTTTTACATTTGTTTCATTTTTACACTTTTTACATTTTCAGAATTTTTCACTTTTTTATTTTTACACTTTTTTACATTTTTCAGATTTTTACATTTTTTTATTTTTACACTTTTTTACATTTTCAGATTTTTTCACTTTTTTATTTTTACACTTTTTTACATTTTCAGATTTTTACATTTTTTACAATTTTCAGATTTTTTATATTTTTACAATTTTCAGGTTTTTCCACTTTTTTACATTTTCACTTTTTTCATTTTTTTTTTTTTTTTTTTTTGTGGGGAGAAGCTAATTTTTTTTAGGGGGTCTATAGGTACTACATATTGTGTCAGGTCAGCTAATGTCGTGGCCTGTTGTCCGTTGTCCGTCCGTCGTTACATTTTTGTTGTCCTTCCAATAGCAACTTTAGTTTTGATTGGATCAGCTTTAAACTTGTAGATAATGAGAACAGCAATACAATCTTGGACAAGTTCGTATTTGGGGCAGATCGAATTGTTCTTGTCTAAGTTACTTGTCCTTTCATCCCCCATAAACTTATAATGGGGCAAATGATTTCCGGGCAATAGATACTTTACTTTTGATCGGATGCTCATCAAACTTGTAGGTAATGAGGACAGCCATAAAATCTACGACCATTTCTTGCCCTTTCAACCCCCATAGACTTATAATGGGGAAAATATTATCCGGACGATAGACGATTTATTTTTATTCGATCCTCAGCAAACCTGAAGTCGATAAGGACAGCCATAAAATCTTGGACAATTCCAAATTTGGGACTTGCCCTTTCGTCCACCATAGACTTATAATGGAGAAAATGTTGTCCGGGCGATAGATGCTTTGTTTTTTATTTGATCCTCAACAAACTTGTCGGTAAAAAGGACAGCCATAACATCTTGCACGAGTTCAAATATTGGGCATATCAGATTGTTCGTGTAAGAGTTACTTGCCCTTTTGTACCCCATACACTTATAATGGGAAAAATGTTGTTCGGGGATTGGACGCTTTATTTTTTATTTGATCCTCAACAGACCTGTAGGTAGTGAGGACGTCCATAAAATGTTGGGTGAGTTCAAAGAGATAGTTACTTGCCCTTTAGTCTCCCAAAGACTTATAATGGGGATAATATTTTCCGGGCGATACACACTTTACTATTGATCAGATCTTCAACAAACTTGTACGTAATGAGAATAGCCATAAAACCTTGGCCGAGTTCAAATTTGGGGCAAATCGGATGTTACAGTGAGAGTAACTTGCCATTTCATCTCCCATAGACTTATTATGGGGGAAGATGTAGTCCGGGCAATACCGAGTTTATTTTTTATCTGATGGACATTAAACTTGTAAGTAATGCGCATAGCCATAAAACCTTGGAAGAGTTTCAATTTGGGACAGATTGGATTATTCACTGAATTACTTGCCTATTTGTCACCCATAGACATATATTGACGAAAATGTTGTGCAGGCGGAAGCGATTTTACTTTTTGATCGGATCCTCATTACACTTATAGGTAATGCGGACAGCCATAAAATCTTGGACGAGTTCGAATTTAGCGCAGATCGGCCTATTTACATGAAAGTTACTTGCCCTTTCGTCTTCCATAGACATTTATAATGGTGAACTATGTTGTCCGGGCGATAGCGACCTCTTTTTTATCGGATCCTCAATTAGTTTGTAGGTTATGAGAACAGCCATAAAATATTGGCCGGGTTCAAATTTTGGGCAGACCGGATTATTCACATTAGAGTCGCTTGTCCCTTCGTCTTCCATAGATGTATAATCGGGAAACTTTTGTCCGGGCGATAGCGGCTTTAACTTTGATCTGATCCTCATTAAACGTGTAGGTAATGAGGATAACCATAAAACCTTGGACGAGATCGAATTTAGTCACATGAGAGTTAAGTGCCCTTTCATCTCCCATAGACATATAATGGGGTAAATGCTGATCTGATCCTCATTTAATTTGTAGGTAATAATGACAGCTATAAAATCTTGGACGAGTTAAAAATTGGGCAGTTCGGCTTATTTACATGTGAGTTATTTGCCCTTTTGTCTCCCATAGGCATACAATGGGAAAAATGTTGTCCGAGTGATAGTGACTTTATTTTTGATCTGATCCTCATTAAACTTGCAGGTAATGAGGATAGCCATAAAATCCTGGATTGGTTTTTTAAGGGCAGATCGGACTATTCATATGAGAGTTACCTGCCCCTTTGTATTCCATAGACATAAAATGGGGAATATGTGGTTCTGCCGATAATGAGTTTATTTTTATTGGCTCCTAATACAGCATGTACGTAATGAGCACAACCATAGAATCTTGGACAAATTTGAGTTTTGGGCAGATTGGGTTATTTACATTCGAGTTACTTGCATTTTATTCTTCCATATACCTATAAAAGGGAAATGTTGTATGCTCGACAGCTAATTCATTTAATATGATACTATAGTATATCAAGCTTGCATAAAAATATGGTCTGATAGACATTGGTTTCATGTTTGATATAATCTTCATCCAATTTGCAGGTAATGAGGACAGGCATAAAATGTAGGACACGTTTGCGTTTGGTTGGATTAAGAGTAACCCCTCCTTGAGGGCCTCCTACACTTAGTAAAATGCTGTCCAGATGATAGCGATTTCATTTTTGATGGAATATCCATCAGACTAACAGACGGAAGTAAGGGCGAGGATTGTGGCCACGTAAAATCGATTTAACCCAACCAATTCGTTTCAGTGACCGTTCCAAGGCAGTTTTTCTGTCGCGGTTTATTTCGCTATTGCTTGTATTTGAGTTTGTGTATCGCTTATGTTATTTTGTTTTGGATAACCAATTGGCCATTTTGTGGGAAAGTAACTGTCCTTGTAGCTTTTCGCTATTGTTGTTTCCATTAGAGTCTAGGTGTTTCATGATTACGTTGCCATTTGGTGTCTCCGATTGGCGGTGTGGGTAAATTGTATCGATTTCTTATCATTGCCTTCACTTCTATTTTACAGATAATTAGGACAGGAATAAAAACTTGTTTGTTGTTGGGGCGATCAGACTATTCACATGAGAGTTACTTGCCCTTTAGCCTCATAGACATATAATTGGGAAAATATTGTCTGGGCAATAGCGACTTCAGTTGAAAATGAGTTGGAACTTGCAGGAAGGCAAGATTCAGAATTGCTAAAACCGTCTCGTTTGATATCCAAAGTGGCTGTCATTGGAGCTATCTTGAAATTCTTTAAATGACATCTCCTCTCAAACAGTAAGTCAAAAGTTAGATTGGGCTTGCAGAGAGGCATCAGAGTGGCATGGAGATTCAGAATTTATAAAATGTGTTGTGTTCTGATAGCCAAGATGGCCGTCATTGCAGCCATCTTGAAAACCTTCAAAACAAATTTGCTAACAAACGTTTTGTCCGATTAAGCTGTTAGACGGTGTGACACAATGGGCGCAACATGGAATTTCAGAATTGCTACAATACTTGTTTCTTCCTGATTCCAAAATCAAAGTTGTTCAGGCATGAAGACAACATGCAGATTCGGGATTGCTAAAAGCAATGTGATCTGAGAGACAAGATGGCTACGAAACCATGCATGATCAGCCTCATCTAGGTGAGCGATTCTGGCCCACTTGGAACTCTATTATTAACATCTATCAATAAATGAAGGTACTAGAGCGATAACAAGTGTTTTTTTTTCTTCTAAAAATAGCTACAATTTCACGGACCTTCAGCCCCAGACGCTGCAAGTCGAACTCTCTATGTTTTTTTAGAAGAAGAAGAAGAATTTTCCACCGGTATTTGAACTCATGACCCTTTGATTAATAGCCCAAAATAGAAATGAAGACAATGATAAGAATTAATCCACAGCTCCCATTGGAATCACCAAAGGAAAAGAAACACAAACATGAAACAACTAGAACCTAATGGAAACATCAATAGCGGAGAGCCAAAAGGACAGTTACTTTCCCACAAAATGGCCAATTGGTTATCCAAAACAAAAAGCTATAAGCGATACACACACTCAAAGACAAACCATAACAAAAATAAACCGCGACAGAAAACCCTCCTTGGAAAGGTCAGTGAAACGAATGCTACTGGTGAGAGGGTGGCCACAATCCTCGCTCTTACTTCCGTCGCGATTAAGACAAATAATTTGTTCAGTCCACATGAAGGCCTCCTAACTCATCAGTGCAACATCTCCGTGCATACAAAAAATGAAACAACCACAGAGATGAAACAACGGTAAGGACTAGACAGCAAGTAACCACTGAAATCCTAGAGCTAAAGAAGACCAACAATTAGACTCCGATGGGCCCGACCAGAGAAAGAGCATCAGGCAACAAATAATATTACATAAAATTAGATACTCTCTAATTCTTTGTAAGCCTTTACGCTGGAACCGTCAAAGAATCTGAGGCCTGACCCAGCGGCGTGCAATTAAAGAGGGAAGCAAAGTTGTCAACCGTGATTGGGTTAACTACCATGCATGCGGTCTGTCATATGACATTTTTGTTGTACCTTTTTTATATTGAAGAATGATATTACGGAATTTGGTGCTGAAGTCATTGCATTTATATATTTTTCTGAATTAATATGCTACGTCACCATAAAATTCGGGTTCCGATAGACCTTATTGCAAAAGCGATTCAAGTCCGACATTGAAATCACCGAAATGTCCCAAAAGATACTAGGTAAATCTTAAACAGCCAAACCCTTATTAATGAAGGATAAATTGAGGTAATGACGTTTGTGATTAATTTCAGAATCGATGAAAGGACAAAGAGCATGCTGGATATAACCTCTAGTTAAAAGAGCAGCATCGTATAACTTATTTAAAACTATCGTACAATTTATTCGCCTCGGTGTCCGGAATAAGTAAAATAGAAATGGGTAATGAACTTAGGTTAAACAGTATACGGAGGAACTGAAGGTAAATCTTTCAAGTATAAGGCGGGTATAACAAAAAGCCCACAACACAGCAATGCCTACAAAAACCCATAGATATCAAACAGGCAATTGCCATACGATGTACGAACAACTGAATTATAAACACCTTCAACAGGTACCTAAATGATGTAAAAAGGAAGGAACGATGAATAGCAATCGTAAATGCAATCCCTGAGGATTGGAAAAATAATAACATTTAATGCATGTACGGGGAGACCCGTTTAGTGCTACCATACGGCACAAACAAAACAGCCCTGATATGCAAAATAGAAGTGAAGGCAATGATCAGGAATCGATACAATAAACCCACAGCTCTCATCAGAAACACCAAAGGGAAACAGACAGAAACTAGACCCTAATGGACACATCAGTAGCGGAAAGCCAAAATGACAGTTACTTTCCCTATCCAAAGCCCTATCCATTGCACCACAGAGCTTTTAAATATTTTGTATACAGGGATATAAGGGGGTAATACAGAGGAAATACTTCTCGGAAAGTCCAATTTAAGCCAAAAAAAAAAAAAAAAAAACCCTGGGAAATGGAATCAACAAGAATAATTGTTTAAAATATTGATTTGACGTGTTGTTATTTTTATTTGAAGTTAAATTTGTAAAACAACACATATAAGAGATTGCATGTAACCTTTAACATAATGCGGACGCCGACGACACCGACGCTAACGTCGACGCCGACACCGGACGCCGGGGGTATAGCAATAGTCGCAGAGCGAGCAAAACTATTTGAGCGTTAATGATTAGGCCTAATTGGTCGAAACTAGCTAGTCTGGTCCACAAAAAAAGCTTACACACTCTGCGTTTACGGTTCTGTGTTGTAGTTCGTGCTTCCAAAGGATCTTTTCAAAGAACATTTACTATGGTTTTATCGGAGCTATGTGATGTACAAGGTGCTCCATCTCAAACAGAATCGACCAGTTGTGTGGAGGTGTTAATTAATGCATTCGGAAATGAATGCTTCTGTGCCCACTGCTTACTAAATTGGTAGCCCTCGTCGGGATGTCATCTCTGTATAATAATGGCGGTGTTCTGTAGTATACATAAGATATCCTGTGTCAACGTTTCCGAGTCAGCTACGTTGGGTGAAACGTAGGCTAACAGTAGATCGTCCATGATATTATCAATCTCTGTCACAACTGTCTAGACGCCCCCCCCCCCCCCTGGCCAACCGGGGCTTGAAGAAATAAATGGGCTGCATGATGCTTCCACGCAGAACTGAATCCGACCGCACACGAGTACTGGTAAACCGCTTATAGGATCCAAGACTGCCCAGGCAATCGGTGGGAGAAGGACCGTCCATGCTTATAAACCCTATTGGTTTCATTGGGCGGCAGGGTTTGAGATGTCATTTCATCACAATGTCGGGTAAAAGTCCCACAAAATTGGAAGCAACGTCTCCAAAATGACAAATCACGACAGTCTAAATTGCCTACAGGCTAAAAAAGGCTCGTATAATGATTTACCATAGAGTTGTTTTGGTGAGATCTATCTATCATTCTCTACCTTCACCATCCGTACCACGAGAACATCTTCGGAATGAGTCGCAATCTAGCCCCAATTTGGCAAATGTATCTTTGACAGATGATATTCGAAAAGTGCCATTTAGGTTAGTTGTCATGGAATGGGTGATGCAGTAGTATCCTAGAAGTTCGTATTCGGTAAAGACGTGAGCCTGGCAAGTTTTCGTAACTTTGAATAAATGCATGTTTCGACATGATGCTCAAAGTGCACAATTCTAGTAGTGGAGAGTGTAAGCTTTGCCCCCGTTGCCATTGTATTAACGTATTAAACTGCGACAGTGAAATCAATGCAAATAACACTAGACGGCGACAATTCTTTTACTCTTAATTTTGGCAGTGGAGGTAGGTTTTGTGATTCGTCAGGTCATGTCAGAAATTGTGAGATACTTGACAATATTTACATAAGATTTGTGTGTCGCTTGTGTCTTTTGGTTTTGGATGACCATATGGCCATTTTGTGGGAAGGTGGCTGTCCTTATGGCCTTCCTTTGTTTAGGTTTCCATTGTGGTCTGGTCGCTTGGTGTTTGTGTTTCTTTCCCTTTGGTGTCTTTTATGGGTGGGGTAAGTAAATTGTATCAATTCCTGATCTTTGTTTTACTTCTACTTAGTACCAAATTTTTTTAGACAAGATATGGGTATTTCGATGGGTACGAATATTTACATAAGATTTGGTACTAAGTTATTTAGACAAGATATGGGTATTTCGAGGGGTACGAACTGCACACCCCTTGTGGCTGATCTGTTCTTGTTTCGTTATGTAAGAAACTTCATGGTGTCCCTTTCCGTTGAAAAAAAATCTAAAATCATTGAAGCCTTAAGCTCGACTTCTAGATTTTCGGATGAGTTATTAAATATTGACAATACCTATTTCGATGGTTTGATCAGTCAAATTTACCATTCATAACTTAAGTTAAATAAAGCAATTTCTTCTGATACCGAGGCCCCGTTTTTGGATTTACATCTATCTATTAAAGAATATTTTTCCTGCAACATTTATGATAAACGCGATGATTTTGATTTTGAGATTTTTATTTTTCCTTTTTTGTATGGTGATGCTCCTCGTGCGGAATCCCATGGTGTTTAAATTTCGCAATTTATTCGATTTGCCAGAGTATCTTGTCATCTAACTGACTTCAACAGTCTTAAGAAATTGTTAACTGCTAAACTTCTTAATCAGGGTTATCGGTATCATAAACTACGCAAAACCTTTTCAAAATTTTATAGACGTCATTCCGATTTAATTTCTAAATGAAATGTTGGATTTGAAGCTCTTCTGCAACAAGGTCTATCGGAACCCGAATTAGATTCTGTTACGGTTCCAGCGTAAAAACTTACTGAGAGTAAGAGATGATTTAATTTTAAGTAATAATAATTGGCGCCTGATGCTCTGTCTCTGGTCGGGCCCATCGGAGTTGGTTTTCTTTTGCTCCAGCATTTCAGTGGTTTCTTGCTGTCGAGTCCTCACAATTGTTTCATCTCGGAGGTTGTTTGATTTTTGTGTTCTTGATGTTGCAATCATGAGTTAGGAGGCCTTCATGCGGACTGAACACATTATTTGTCTAAATCGCGACGGAAGTAAGGGCGAGGATTGCAGCTGGGTAAAAAAGATTTAAGCCCCCCCCCCCCACCCCTACCACCCATTAGAATGTGTTTCACTGAACGTTCCAAGGTGACTCGTCTGTCGATTTTTTTTTCTGGTTTGTCTTTTTTGTCTTTTGTGTGGGTGAATCGCTTATATTCTTTTGTTTTGGATAGCCAATTGGCCATTTCGTGGGAAGGTAACTGTCCTTTTGGCTTTCCACTATTGCTGTTTCCATTATGGTCTAGTTATTTCATGTCTGTGTTTCTTTACTTTCTGTGTCAATGATGGGAGCTGTGAATTAATTGTATCGATTCCTGATCATTGCCTTCACTTCTGTGCATCTCACACATGTTGACAGTCTGTCTGATAGCGTGGAACCGGCGAATGTGCGCGCGGCTGTTCCATTCGCCTGTGTTTCTTATTGGCGTCACGAACATTCAGTTAGGGCCTGCTGATAGATAGGGTTTAACTTTTGACCCCTTTTTTGCAGTGTCTTATTTGCTGCCTGATGCTCTGTCTCTGGTCGGAGTCTATCTGTTGGTCGTGTTTAGCTCCAGCATTTGAGCGGTTTCTTGCTGTCAAGTCATCACCGTTGTTTCATGTCTGTGATTGTTTTATTTTTGTGTACTCGAAGCTGTTGCACTGTTCAGTAAGGTAGCCTTCATGCGGACTGAACAAATTATTTGTGATAATCGCGACGGAAGTAAGGGCGAGGATTGCGGTCGCGTAAAATCGATTTGAGCCCCCCCCACACACACACACACACAAACCCCACCCACCCACAAGTGAAATTCGTTTCACAGACCGTTCAAAGGCGACTCTTCTTTTGCGGTTTATTGTTGTTATGGTTTGTGTGTGTGTGTGTGTGTGTGTGTGTGTGTGTGTGTGTGTGTGTGTGTGTGTGTGTGTGTGTGTGTGTGTGTGTGTGTGTGTGTGTCGCTGATATTTGTTGTTTTGGATAGCCAAATGGACATTTTGTAACTGCCCTTTTGGCTTTTCGCTATTGATGTTTCCTTTAGGGTCTAGCGTTAACTTGAGACGGCTGCATTCTTTGATTTGGGCCACTTCGTTTAGTTTCTACTCGCGCATTGTCGATTCTCCCATCACAGCAAATGCATCGCGACTCATTAAGAAACTTTTTTTTGTTTGTTTGATTTGAGGTTTAACGTCCCCGTCAACACTGTACAGGTCATTTTGGAGACGTTGCTTCAAATTTTGGGGACTTTACCCGACATTGAGATGAAATGACATCTCAATCCCTGTCACCCAATGAAACCAATAGGGTTTATAAGCCTGGGCGGTCCGACACTTACACCGCTTTGCATGGGCAGGCTTAGATCCTTTAGCGGTTTACCAGTACTCGTGTGTGGGTCGGATTCAGCTCTGCGAGGAAGCATCATGCAGCCCATATATTCCTTCAAGCCCCAATGGGCGGGGGCCGCATTAAGAAACTGTGGTAGCTGCCTTACAAAGGGCAATCTGGGCGGCGAGTCTGACTTCAAAATAGAAGTTCATTCATTGATCAGTGATCGATACAATAACTTCACACCTCCAACGCAAGAGAACACTAACACAAATTCTAACACAGCGCGACTATATAGGCAATCGAAGATAATTGTGTTTTATTGTGCAACAAATCACGACAAGGAAGAGCGTGACGAGTGACGTCATTAGAAACTGCCAATTTATGACGCCACTAGTAGATTTCCTTGACGTTAGACGGTCTAACGTCATATTCTTGCATCGAAATCGTTTGAAAAGGATATAAATGCATGTGTTTCAGCCGATAATTTTAGCGGGATTTCTTTTAAAAATGGCAAAAAGTTGTGAGAATTTGAAGGAAACAACAGCATTATTGCCGGGTTTCAGTGGGTTAGTATCGAAAAAGATCAGCTTTAGCCAGTGATTGGTTAGGTAATAAATCACAGTTTGTCGGTCAGTTGTAAGTCTTCTTTACAACTAATCTCCAAACTGTGATTTATTACTCAACAACTCACAGCTAGATCTGATCTATTTCTTAAACAACATCACCATCGTCATAAGCGGAAAGTCAAAAGAACAGTTATGTTTCCAAGAAATGGCAAGACAGCTATCAAAATAAAAAAAAATATATTAGCAACACATGCATGCAAGGAGAACAATATCAATAATAAACCACAAAGAAGAATCGCTTTGGAACGGTCTGTAAAACGTTATTTACTGGGTGGGGCGGGGTTCAATCGACTTTACGTGGTGTCACAATTCTCGCCATTGGTTCTGTCGTATTTTAGATTGTTCAGTCCGCATACATGAATTCTAACCCACCAGTGCAACATCTCCGAGATGATGAGGACTCGGCAGCAAGAAATAACTGAAATGCTGGATCAAAAGAAAACCAATAGTTGGACTTCGGTAGGTCCGACCAGAGACAACAAAGCGCATTAGGCACCGACTGACATTATATAAAAAGGTTTAAGTAACCCTTTAGGCTGGAGCCGTCATATAGTCAGAGGTCGAGCTATCCGGTGTGCATTTAAAATACCAAGTTATCATCCGTGATTGGGTTAACTACCATGCGTGCAGTATGTCGTACAACATTAAGTTGTACCTAATCTTTTTACATGAAACATTGATTTTACGAACATTAGTACTGACATAATTGCAAGCATATATTTTTATGAATCTATATACTAAGCCACTATAAAATTTGGGCTCCTATAGGCCTATTTGGAGAAGAGATATAAGTTCAACATAGAATTTTGGAACTAAATCGAAAAGGCTTTGCGATGTTTATGATACCGATTAGCCGGATTAAGAAATTTAGCTGTTGATAATTAATAACGAGTGTTGAAATCAGTTGCATGACTTGACCCTCCTGCGAAACGGATTAATTGCGATATATAAACATCGTAGGAAGCCACACGAGGAACATCAGCATCCAAGAAAGGAACGCGTGCAAGTTCATAATCAAAATCGTCGCGTTAATCATGAATTTTGCATGAAACGAGTGAGTGAGTGGTTGAGTTTTTGGTCCCACCAACAACTAAGGTCATACGGAGACGGGACCTCGGTTTAGCGACTCATCCGAAAGTCTAAAAGTTCGGGATCGATCCTGCGACCCCTGGTTTGCAAAGCGATAAGCGTAGCCACTACATTACGGAGGCTTCTTTGCATGAAACGAACCGATCTAAAATAGATAAATGTATATCCAAAAACACGGCTTTGGTATAAGAAGAATTTGTAGTTCTTGACAACGTGTTTTTTTTCCTGCATACTGTATCTCATCACGAAAACACGCCTATAAAAGTTTGACCCCCTCGAACCCCACTCTTATATAGTAAAGCTGGGGTTTGCAAGGGAAAAACTTATTTTTTCTTATTTCTGCTCTAAAATATAGATTGTGGGTACTCGTTAGAACCGCGAGGCGGTTCTAACGACTACCCACAGTCTATATTTTGAGCAGAAATAAGAAAAATATCGTAATTTTTCATCTTCAAATCTTCATTTTTTTCGGCGATTAAGGTGGCAATGTATTTATATAGGCATGTTTTCGTAATGTGTATTAATAATAGATATTTCCAACTCAATCTGAGTTTGAAACGGATGCCGATAATGGTTAAACGATTTTAATTCTAGGGGTTTTCTCAAGTTATACCATCTGTTTTCACCATGGGACTTTCTTGATCTGTGTCTGCGCTGCACTATAATTTGGAGGGACCGTGCCTAAATAATAATAAAAGAAAAACTTAGTTTCATGTAACTTTGTGTCATGTATTTGTTTGTTTGTTCGAATTGGGGTTTTAAGTCACCGCGAGTACTATTTAGGTCATTTTGGAGATGTTGCTTCCAATTTTCTGGAACTGAGATGAAATTACATCTCAAGCCCTGCCGCCCAAACAAACCAAAAGGGTTCCTATGCATGGGGCGATTTTTGCTTGGGCAGGCTTACATTCTTTAGGCGGATTACCTCTGCTTATGTGCGGTCGGTTTCAGCTCTGCATGGAAACACCTTATGGGCGGAGCCCACATATTCTTCAATAAATAAATATACCCATCACATGTTGTATGACTGGACTGAAAGCCGCGCTCAAACCATAAAAGCCGTGATTCGTGTGTATGGGGCGCAGTTATACTTTTTATTCCCTATTAATATATATCTATAATTATTTATGGATATCCATAATTCGAATACTAGAAAAAAGTTAATTCGAATTATGGATTTCCAAACTTTTTGATGGCTATCCATTAGTTATTAATTATTTTTGGATAATAAGTTTTCATAAATTTCCATAGTTCGAGTTAATGATATCCATAATTCGAATTATGGATATCCTTAAATAGATCTCAATTATGGGTATACATAAATCGAATTATGGATATCATTTATTCGAGTTATTGATATCCATAATTCGGTTCATTTATGGGTATTACTAATTCGATTAATGGATATCTATAATTCGTCTTTGCAAATAAAGACAATAAAAATGACTGAAACCAAAGGCTTTTGAGGTGCATTATTGATATTCATAATTCGTAATATGGATATCATTAATTCTATGGGGAGCCGTTTTACTATTTAATCCGTATTTATTGATATCAATAATTATTTATGGATATCCATAATTCGAATTAGGATATCCATTATTATTTATGGATATCCATAATTATTTATGGAAATCCATAATTCGAATTATGGATATCCATAATTCGAATTATGGATATCCATAAATCGATCTGAATTAATGATATCCTGAAATCGAATAATGGATATCCATTATTCGATTTATTGATATCGATAAGTCGAATTATGGATATCAATTATACGGCTGATTTATGGATATCCATTTATCAAATTATGGATATCCATAAATGGAATTATGGATATCCATAAATTGATTTTTGGATATCATTAATTTAGATCGAAATTTGGATATCCATAAATCGAAATATGGGTATCCATTATTCGGCTGATTTATGGATATCCATAAATGGAATTATGGATATCAATAATTCTCCTCTGCAATTAAATCTAATGAATAATGACTGCTCCCTTTACAAAAAAACATTAACAAAAAAAAACTCTACTATTCTCGTCAGGTTTCGATTTATGTGTGTATTAAAAGCCGGGATGGAGGTGAAGGTAATTTAGGGTAGGCCTTTTGTGGCCTATGGTGGGGGAGAGATATGTTTTGTTTGATTTGAGGTTTAACGTTACCTTCAATACTATTTAGGTCATTTTGGCGACGTTGCTTCCAATTATGTGGGGCATTAAGCCTTCATTGAGACAAAATGACATCTCAATCCCTGTCGCACTTTGACTCGCACCCCTTTGTTTGGACAGGCTTAGACCTTCCAAACGGTTTACCAATACTCTCAGCTCATGCAGCAAAATCTATTTCTCTAAGCCCCGATGGGCGGGGGCCAGGGGGGTATATTTGAATCTGCCTGGTACTCCATACACCTCAAGTAGAGTATTATATGGATATATATTAATGCTATATAAAAACGTCATTTTTTTCTCCTGTCGGCCTCGGTAGCTCAGTCGGATGCGCGTCTGACTGATGATCGGGAGGACGCGGGTTCGATACCTGCCGGGGTAGGCAACATTCTTTCATGGAGATTGATAATTAAATCTTTTCTACGGTCATTCTCTCCCTTCCGCTGATTCAAGAAGGGCAGTTGTCAGTTTCTAGCGAAAGAATGTGCATTGTACTGTTACATCGCTTATGTGAAAGCCTGCCCAGGAAAGTGTGGATAGGTAAACTGACCGGCTCAAAAATGACCTAAATAGGGTTGACTGGGCCGTTAAACTCAATTAAAAACAAACAAAGCATTTTTCTCGAGAAAGAATGCACGGATTGCCCGTTTAGATCATTATAGTCTTACGTCCGACTTTTAGTGTCCTTAGGAGCGCATTCATCGTAGAAATGATTCCAGAGGGACCGGATCCGTTGGCTGGAATTTCCAGATCTTACGGCTGGTTCCGATATTTAACTTCACACATTGCATCTTGAAAACAATCACGTGTCTCAGGGAAAAATTATTAAACCAAAAGCGTTGGTGGTGATTCATGGATATCCATAAATCGAATTATGGATATCCATAAATCAATTTGAATTATGGATATCCATAAATCGAATAATGGATATCCATAATTCGAATTATGGTTATCCATACATCAGAGGAATAATGGATATCTATAAATCGAATAATGGATATCCATAATTCGAATTATTGATGTCCATAAATCGAATTATGGACATCCATAAATCGATCTGAGTTAATGATATCAATTCATCGAATTATGGATATCCACAATTCGATTAATGGATATCCATAATTCGAATAATTGATATCCATTATTTGGTTGATTTATGGATATCTATAAATACGGATTAAATAGTAAAACGGCGCCCCATATAATTCAGCCCGATAAAAGGATATCCATAAATCAACCGAAAAATGGATATCCATAATTCGAATTATAGATATCCATAAATCAATCTGAATTATGGATATCCATAAATTGAATAATGGATATCCATAATTCGAATTATGGTTATCCATAAATCAGAGGAATAATGGATATCTATAAATCGAATAATGGATATCCATAATTCGAATTATTGATATCCATAAATCGAATTATGGATATCCATAAATCGATCTGAGTTAACGATATCAATTCGTCGAATTATGGATATCCACAGTTCGATTAATGGATATCCATAATTCGAATAATTGATATCCATTATTCGGTTGATTTATGGATATCCATTAATCGAATTATGGATATCCATAATTCGATTTATGGATATCTATAAATACGGATTAAATAGTAAAACGGCGCCCCATATAATTCAGCCCGATAAAAGGATATCCATAAATCATCCGAATAATAGATATCCATAATTCGAATTATAGATATCTATAAATCGAATTATGGATATCCATAAATCGATCTGAATTAAAGATATCCATAAATCGGATTATGGATATCCATAATTCGATTTATGGATATCTATAATTCGTAATTATGGATAGCCTTTATTCGGCTGATTTATGGATATCCATGATTCGAATTATGGGTATCCATAAATCGAATTATGGATATCTATAAATATGGATTAAAAAGTAAAACTGCCACCTATACGTGTGCTGTTTGAACATGGATTTTGACCTTTTTAATATCACGATACTTGTTTGCTTTGTTTTTGTTACGTTGGGTGACGTAATTTTGCCGTCCTGAACGTGGCCTTCAGCCAGCTTCGGCATTGCGAGACTAACGTCATTGTTAAGAATGTTCTGGACTAAGTCAGTGTTGGTTTAACGGTTTAATTTGATGAGTATATACAGATTTTTGGCGATTCATTGCATTTTGCCTTCGGAATCATAAAATTTGCAAGAATAATGACCATCCATGAACATTTCATTTAAATTACATTTGCCGGGTCTCTAGAAAGATATCTGAACCATAGACGTAGCGGCCTCTTGTTTAAGCAACTTCAACCGGACCTACCAAAGCTAATCGTTCTTTTTGTTTTGGTTTTATGACCTTTTCAAAATTATTTCATGTAAATCGAGCCGATCTTTAATCAGAGGTGTGCGAAAGTGGAGGGCCCGGAGAAAAAAAAAATGTGGCCCTCCGTTATAAAGTTATCTGTTTATAGCTAAAACATTTTGCGATTTATTGACAAACACGTATTTGCTAGAGTCGATATATATCTTAAACATATTCTCATACTGTGTCGAGCAATGATCGAGCACTGGATAGCGCGGCAGGTTTTCAGTAATCTGATTATACGATGACGGTGTGAAGTCGAGTCCCTGCCCGGTCACTCCTGTCGTCGAGAGTCGATGCTAGATTTTTTTCTGTGGCAATTCTCTAATTTCCGCTCATTGAATGTGTTAATGGCAATAGAAAGAGCACTTAGTACGAGCTAACCGCTTAAACGGTCCAAACCTGTCCAGAAACTGTGCGGTAAGGCTCACCTACGATCCAACGTATTAAAGGGCTGTAAAACTCAGATGAAATAATCACTATTCTTATACCTAAACACAGGGTGTGGTTGGGTAAGACAAAGGTGACTTGTATCTTTCGTCACTCGGGCATCTAAATGATATTGGCTTACATGGGCAAGGTCGTCTGTCCTTGCAGCACGTAAGGGTAGAGGGTGGGTGTTGTTGTATCGTCTGATTCTATAACTTCCATTCAATTTCCCCTTTCTTTTCTGTCCCTTCAATTATCTTAGCTACTATCTTTTCTATCTCCTTTTACCCTTCTGTGGGATACGGAACAAAATGACCCACAAAGGTTGACCCAAAACTTTCTTTTCTATCTCTTTTTCCCTTCCCCGAGAGACGACACAATAGGATGACGCACACATGTTGACCCCGAAAAACTCATTCAATATACCGTAAAACGATTATTTTTATTTGTGGCCTAACAAGCACATGCCTTGCCAAGTTAGTGATTTATTACTGTGTCACACGTGTCATTCCATCTCAATGTCGGGTAAAAGTCCCACAAATTTGGAAGCAGCGTCTCCAAAATGACCTTTACAGTGTTGACGGGGACGTTAAACCTCGAATCAAACAAACAAAACAAAAACGGTGTCACAAGAATTTAAATAATTTCGTGTCAATATTTAATGGAAGTTTCAGGAAGTTTATAGTGAATTTATGGTTCTAAAAGCAAAACACTAAACCAAACATAATTGTAAGCTCATGTGCTCACTCGCGGATTGTAAACTGATTTTTAAGCATGCGCCATAAGGTCAGTTTTCGCTTGAAATTACCAACGACCTGTGGATGAACGGGCACGCGAAATGTACGTTTGTAATGTTTGTAGCAAACCATGAGACAGTCCCTCAAAAACCTGATTCGAAGTCGTATATCAGATTCAGTTATCGGTATCGGATTAGGTTGAACATGTCCAATACCAGGAATCTAATCATGTTTTGCATAAATGTTGATATATACGAGATATTCCTGCTATGTACATTACGATCACCCACCCGTGCTACATAGTACATTTTTCACATCTTCAAAATGGCTGCTTTTCTGATGAAAATCCGTGATAATTTTCTTATTTATACCGCAAACATAGATTGTGGGTGCTCGTTAGAACCGCCTTATTGAGGCGGTTCTAACGAGTTCCAACGACCTATGTCTTGGAGTAGAAATAAGAAAAATAATGTTTACCGCTGCAAGCCTTCTCTATATAAAATGGGGTTTAGGGGGTGGGGGTAATCATTTCACGGACTTGTTTACATGATGAAAAAAACAGGGCCAAAAGGGTCAATAATGTAATGACCATTCCCCATTGTAATTCTTAACTGTCCATAAGTATTTTTCCTGTTTATCTGACCTTCTGATTTTAGGAATCGAATTACGTTTTGCGTAAATGTAGATATTGATGAGATTTTATTGCTAGAGAATAATCAGTGTCCAAAGATGTGTGTACTTTTGGTTATTCCCTTGTGTAAATCTTAAGACCCTTTTTTCATATTTTGCATATAGTATATATAAGAAAAGTACAAGTAAAACAAAGATCAGGAATCGATACAATTAACGTACTCCACCCATCAAAGACACCAAACGGAAAGAAACACAAACATTAAGCAACCAGACCATAACAGAAACCTAAACAAAGGAAGGCCATAAGGACAGTTACTTTCCAAAAAATGGCCATATGGCCATCCAAAATAAAAAGACACAAGTGTTACACACAGTAAGTAACAAACAACACCATAAATAAACCGCCACAGATGAACCGTCTTGGAACGGTCAGTGGAATGATTTCCACTGGGGGGCTTAAATCGATTTTACGTGGCCACAATCCTCGCCCTTACTTCCGTCGCGATTTGGACAAATAATTTGTTCAGTCCGCATGAAGGCCTCCTAACTCATCAGTGCAACATCTCCGTGAACACAAAAATCAAAGAACCACAGAGGTGAGACAACGGTGAGGACTCGACAGCAAGAAACCACTGGAATGCTGGAGCAAAAGAAAACCAACAGTTAGACTCCGATGGGCCCAACCAGAGACAGAGCATCAGGCACCAACCAAAATTACCTTGAATTAGATCTCTCTAATTCTCAATAAGCCTTTACGTTGGAGCCGTCATAGAATCTGAGGCCTGACCCACCGGCGTGCAATTAAAGAGGGAAGCAAAGTTGCCAACTGTGATTGGGTTAACTACCATGCATGCAGTCTGTCGTATAACATCCATGTTGTACCCAATCTTTTTATATCGAAGAATGATTTTACGAAATATGGTGCTGAAGTCATTGCGGTTATATATTTTTCTGAATTTATATACTAAAGCACCATAAAATTCGGGTTCCGATAGACCTTGTTGCAGAAGAGATTTAAGTCCAATATTGAATTTTGAAATTAAATCAGAATGGCGTCTATAAAATTTTGAAAAGGCTTTGCGTAGTTTATGGTACCGATAACCCTGATTAAGGAGTTTAGCCGTTAATACTTTATTACGAGTGTTGAAGTCAGTTACATGACTACACACTCTAGCAAATCGAATTAATTGCGAAATATAAACGCCATAGGATGGCGCACGAGGAACATCAACATCCAAAAAAGGAAAATTTACAATCTCAAAATAAAAGTCATCGCGTTTATCATAAATTTTGCACGAAACAAATCCATCTACAATAGATAGATGCAAATCCAAAAACGGGGCCTCGGTATCAGAAGAATTTGCTTTATTTAACTGAAGTTCTGGGGGGTAAGTCTGACTGATCAAACCATCGAAATAGGTATTATCAATATTTAATAAATCATCTAAATATCTAGAAGTGGAGCTAAAAGCTTTAAAAATTTCAGATTGGTTATCAGTGGAAAGCGACAACATGAAGTCTCTTTCATAACAATACAAGAACAGATCAGCCACAAGAGGTGCGCAATTCGTACCCATCGGAATACCCACAATTTGTCTAAATAACTTAGTGCCGAATCTAATATAAATATTGTCAAGTAGAAAGGTGAGGGCATCACACACCTGACATGACCAAAGTGTATAATTCTTATAAAGATAAAGATAAAGAAGCTTTATTTAACGTCGCATATTCGAAACAAACAACATAAGCTCTGTAGAGCTTGTATTGCGACAAACAAAGTATCCTCTAACAAATACTTACCTGCCTTTATTTATCTTCCTAGGACTACCCTTGATAATGCGAGCGTCAGCCAAGGGAGCTCCTAGTACCATTTTTCACGCCTTTGGTATGGCGCGGCTGGGGATCGAACCCGCGACCTCCCATTCCCGAAGCGGACGCTCTACCACTGAGCTATAGGGGCCGGTCTTCAGAAGTGAAAAATGCATTTCTGACATTGCATGCAAGATAGAGAGAATCTTCTCTGTGGAAAGCCCATTCAATTAAATCTTAAGCTTTTCTTTTATAAGATTATGAGGAAGTGTAGTGTAAAGAGTGGAAAAATCGTAAGTAGACATACTTGAAGCACGAAAATGTCTGGATTTCAATTTATTTAAAACCTCATTCGAATTTTTTATAGACTAAAACAGATTTCTTCCTGATCTTTCAAAGACTTTATCACAATATTTAATTACATGCGTTTTAATAGCAGTAAGACAGGAAGTTAATAATTTAGAAAGTTCAGTGGTAGTGCAAGAGCTAGAATTTGCAATAAACCGTGCTTTGTAAGGTCCTTTAATGAAGTTTTGGTAACCAGTATAGCGTCGGAAGCTTGCCTTGGCCTTCGTTAACACACACAGCAAACTTGGTGGCTGAATGACAAACATGTTTATTTACTATAGCTCTCTCTTTAGCTAAAGGCTGAAGTTCATAGGCCTTAGTACCACCAAGCTCTTATCACATTTGAAAGAAGATGTTGATGCTGCTACAGAAAAAGAAATGTCAAGGGATATTAATCTTATAGTTATTCCCGTTTATAATACGTTGGTGTCCGATACATTTTGTTTTTTTTGTTTTGTTTTGTTGTTTTTCTTCTTCTTCTTTATCGACCATTTACCTGCGTGGATATCTAATAAGCAATGCATTTGTTTTCTTTATTTTGGATAGCCGTTTGGCCATTGTTGCGGATAAAATTTGTAGAGTTTTAATGACGGGATACGACATCATGCTCTATGATCAAATTAACAAGTCCGTGGAATAAAGAACCCTCTAAGCCTCACTTAATGTAGAGAAAACTGAGGTTTAATGGTATATATATGGGTACTCGTTAGAACCGCCTCATTTACGAGCAGCCACAACCTATGTTTTAGGCGGAAATTAGAAAAATAACATATATCACGAAAACACGCCTATATAATTTGACCCCATGAGCCCAAATGGTATATATTAAAACTGGGGTTTACAGGGGTAAACATAATTTTTCTTATTTCGGCTCTAAAATTTACATCTTGAAATTTTCATTTTTTCGGCGATAATGGTTACAATAAATTTGTATAGGCGTGTTTTCCTAATGCAAATTTTCATCAGAAAAAATGCTTGTTCTTGCGATGTGAACGATACCATTTCAGCATGGGTAAGTTACCATAATGGTATGTGCTAACTTAATTGTCTTGAACCTACCCAACAGGCACATGACGTAATTATGACGTCACATCAACGTCGATACGACATCATGACGTTTGTGCCACGTCACATCTACGTCTACAAACCGACGTTGGTTTGACGTTGCCCTTGCAGCATGTGCCTGCTGGGTTAGGTCTAAGGGTATTCTGTCGATGTTTTACTACTACCTTCTTTTATACTTGGCACGGTGACAATTAAAATGACTTGTTTTCATGGTGCATTTGACTGTAAATTGTTCTTAGTGGTTGCGAAAGTGGATAAAATTTCTTTTCTGTCGGAGCTGCAAGAATTAAAAACTATTTCTTTATTACAGTTATCTGAATTAACACAAGAACAAGTAATATTGTATTAATTATACAAAAATAATAAAAAATAATAATAATTATATATTATCAATTGTCTAACCTGTATTACACCAGGTCATCCAATATTAACCAGAAGTAAAACTCATAAATCATGTTTGTTAATTGCGTCAATTAATAACATTGTCATTAATCAAGTAATTTCGCATTGACCAAGTTACAAGTGCTCGGTCAGCTGTATTGGCCTCGGCCTTTGGCCTCGGGCCAATACAGCAGACCTTGGACCGGTAACTGGGCCAATATGTATTTGTTTGTTTTTTCTTTTAGATTATACGTGATAAACATCAATACCCTATCTGTGGAACTGGGAATAAATTCATAATGTCGAGTCTCCACCCTATCATAGTAACATTTTCTACCGACGACAGTGTAAATGGTTTGGGATTCAAGCTGTCCTACGTACAAGTTGACCGTAAGTAGCATATCACCTATCATTTAACCATTGTTGTACCAAATGGAATCTTCTTCCTTATATATAGTAGGAGTCCATTCCAAAATTTAGGGGTGTCAGGTTGTGTTTTCATCAAAATTGATTTGGAAAATGACTGAACTTTTAGAAAACAGTGAAGGCCCAGAACGCGGCGTCTGGTCTGGGTCTGCACTGTTTGCCAAGGTACCCCTTTAGGGGTTTCTCGTACTGAATGGGTTAATCATTAATAATAATAATAATAATCGATCTCATTTATAGAGGGTAACACATATAGTACTTGTACTTATCTTCCATACGGCCCTCTTTTCCTGGGTACGAACCAGTATTAGCAATGTGGATAAAGTCTCTTGCTCAAAGAAACAACACTTAGCGCTTGCGGGGATCGAACCTACAACCTCTCGACCTCAAATCCGATGGTTTACCACTGTGCCACACTGCTCCTCAAGGATTGCCTTTTGCTCCGAAAACTTTACGAATCAGAGATGAATGGATGAATTTTATTTTCAAATTGTATTGACTGGTCATCCGTGTTATTTGTTACACTGATTTAAACCCTAGAATAATCGGAAGTTTTCATTATACGTGCCGGCCCCCGCCCATCGGGGCTTGAAGAAATATATTGGCTGCATGATGCTTCGACGCAGAGCTGAATCTGACCCACACACGAGTACTGGTAAACCACTTAGAGGATCTAAGTAGAAGTAAAACAAAGATCAGGAATCGATACAATTAACTTACTCCACCTATCAAAGACACCAAAGGGAAAGAAACACAAACATTAAGCGACCAGACCATAATAGAAACCTGAACAAAGGAAGGCCATAAGGACAGTTACTTTCCTACAAAATGGCCATATGGCCATCCAAAATAAAAAGACACAAGTGATACACACAGTAAGTTACAAACAACAACATAAATAAACCGCCACAGAAAAACCGGCTTGGAACGGTTAGTGAAAATATTTCCACACGGGGGCTTAAATCGATTTTACGTGGCCACAATCCTCGCCCTTACTTCCGTCGCGATTTAGACAAATAATTTGTTCAGTCCGCATGAAGGCCTCCTAACTCATCAGTGCAACATCTCCGTGAACACAAATAATCAAAGAACCACAGAGGTGAGACAACGGTGAGGACTCGACAGCAAGCAACCACTGAAATGCTGGAGCAAAAGAAAACCAACAGTTAGACTCCGATGGGCCCGACCAGAGACAGAGCATCAGGCACCAACCAACATTACTTTGAATTAGATCTCTCTAATTCTCAATAAGCCTTTACGTTTGAAACGTCATAGAATCTGAGGCCTGACCCACCGGTGTGCATTTAAAGAGGGAAGCAAAGTTGCCAACCGTGATTGAGTTAACTACCATGCATGCAGTCTGTCGTATAACATTCATGTTGTACCCAGTCTTTTTATATCGAAGAATGATTTTACGAAAATTGGTGCAGAAGTCATTGCGATTATATATTTTTCTGAATGTATATACTAAGTCACCATAAAATTGGGTTCCGATAGACCTTGTTGCAGAAGAGATTTAAGTCCAATATTGAATTTTGAAATTAAATCAGAATGGCGTCTATAAAATTTTGAAAAGGCTTTGCGTAGTTTATGGTACCGATAACCCTGATTCAGAAGTTTAGCCGTTAATAATTTATTACGAGTGTTGAAGTCCCTTACATGTCTTCACACTCTAGCAAATCGAATTAATTGCGAAATATAAACGCCATAGGATGGCGCACGAGGAAGATCACCATCCAAAAAAGGAAAATGTACAATGTACAATCTCAAAATCAAAGTCATAGCGTTATCATAAATTTTGCACGAAACAAACCCATCTACAATAGATAGATGTAAATCCAAAAACGGGGCCTCGGTATCAGAAGAATTTGCTTTATTTAACTGAAGTTCTGGGGGTAAATCTGACTGATCAAACCATCGAGATAGGTATTATTAATATTTAATAAATCATCTAAATATCTAGAAGTGGAGCTAAAAGCTTCAATAACTTCAGATTGGTTATCAATGGAAAGCGACAACATGAAGTCTCTTTCATAACAATACAAGAACAGATCAGCCACAAGAGGTGCGCAATTCGTACCCATTGGAATACCCACAATTTGTCTAAATAACTATGTACCGAATCTAATATAAATATTGTCAAGTAGAAAGGTGAGGGCATCGCACACTTTCTGACATGACCAAAGTGTATAATTCTTATGCTCTTTAGAAGTGAAAAATGCATTTCTGACAGTACAGTCATGCAAGATAGAGAGAATCTTCTCTGTGCCTGCCCAGGCAAACTGGTGTGAGCGTCGAACCCTATTGATTTCATTGGGCGACAGGGCTTGAGAAGTCAAGCTCTCAGTATCGGGTAAAAACCCGACAAAAATGGAAGCAATAGTTGTAGATCCCTTTCTGGAGAAGTTTCATTTATAGGCGAGCGAAAAGAAAGTAATAAAACATTTTTTTCTTGGTTTAACATTGGCATTATAATAACAAGTAGACCGTAAGTTGATTGGTTTATTACCCTCAGAACTCCCACTTTATGAATAAAAAAGTCGGGTTTACCAGGAAATGCACTTTTTCTTTATTCATGGTGAAAATGTAGTCTGTTGGTTTTCACGAGCAACCACAGTCCATGTAAAACGCGAAAATAAGAATGTGCATTACGACAAAACCCCCAAATTCTTAAATGACGTCTTTCATTTCTTTGGAACTAGCATTTAAGAGTTGAAAACGATCGTTTTCTTATTTTGCTACAAATGTAGACTGTTGGTAATTGTTAGAACTATTCTAGAAAGGGGTATCCCTTGGCAGCAAGGAATACAGCCTGGTACCGGAAAACATGGAGTGTACATGTTATCTGGACCAGGATAGCTAGTTTCGGCCAATAAGGCCTAATCAGTGACCATCAAATATTTCCAAAATTCCACAATGGAATCAATGACCCTAAAGGAGGAGAAAATATAAACTACACTATGACAGGGAACCTGTTTACGGCCGCTTCACATTCCCAGATACCAGTTTTTGGGTGGTTCTAGCGTGTATCCACAATTTAATTTTCTTTCTGAGGAAAATTAAAGACAATAATATATACCCTCTAATTCCATTTTTCTATGTAAAATGGATTTAAAGGATACAGAGGATCTTACATGAGTGTCCATGTATTATTGAATTTATTGAACGAGTTTAGGAAAAAGTATAAAATGCGAGGCTTTGCCGAGCATTTTATCCGCTTTCATTAACGAGTTTAATACGAATAATACATGAGCACGAATGCAAGATTCTATTTATCATATGGCATTTTAAACGCATTTTATTCACGATTGTTTACAAAATATCAATATCACGCCATTAGTAAACGCGAGGTCGTTAAGGACATCGTACGTGTAACGTTACGGGACGTATCTAGCTAATTTGCATATTTAATTTACTAGTGGATTATCGAATTTATTACATGGCGTTATTACACTCTCAGACGTGACGTCATGTGATAAATTTATTTCACGCACTTGTTAACATGTTGTTACACAGTTTCATAAAATGAAACCTTCGGAGGGATTGAAGAATGTTTTTTTTTTTTCTTTTTTGCATGAATATGCTAACTAACCAAATGGTATGCAAGCTGAGGCGTTACGAAAACACGCCTATATTCAAATATACAGACAAGTCCGGTACACTCTTTACATAAATTGTAACCCATGTGCACTACACCAGAGAGTCCTGTACACAAGCAACTGGTGTTAAGTGCCGTATGGCGGCCGTTAAAAGTATGCCCGTGCTTCCTCTTAGTGCAGATTATATTTTCTTTCCCTTTTGGATCATTGAGCCAATGCTGGTTACTTTGAAAATCGAATATCGTTTAAGCTGGTACTAGGAGACGTATGCAGCCTTGCAAACTATATTGCTGTGTATGAAGACTCAATAAAACCGATTCTCTGATTTTCGTTCTTTTATGTGTTCTTGGTTTTCAAAGGCAACCTTATAGCTTTTTATTTAACCCCACTGCAGCTGGTGTTAAGTGCCGTGTGGCGGCCGTAAAAAGACTCCAATTGCTTCATCATAATACAGATTATATTTTATTTTCCTTCAGGATTATTGAGCCCATACAAACGGGCACCAACCTACTATTCAGCGAATAGCCTCGACTAGGCATGGTCGGCCCATACGAGCAACAAATGCGCAAATCAACTGCGTTTCGCGATGGCACAAAACAGAAAATATATCACGACCAAACGCATATTCTACAAAATAATTAGAAATAAATTTTAACACATACCTTTGTCGGCTTTCCCGACTATTAAGACATATTAACACGCTTACGCGTAGTGTTTTTTTTTTTTTTTTTGTTCTCCCTCAAATTGCCTGCGAAACCTCCCCTTTTAATAGTAGTCCAATCACCTTAACATTGGAATTTCGAGGTGAACGAGATTCAGGTATCTTAAGTTACTAATACCTTCTACACAAACGACCTTACTTAAAAATACAGGAACAAGAAACTCGTTTTTAAGACCAAGTTACGGCTAGCACGTGACCCAAAGTAGCTTCTTATCCTAACTTATGTCGAGTCCATAAAAATTATCGATAAAATTGCCATTGTTTTGCTGAAAACCGTCAAGGGTTCCAAAAAACCACCGGAAAACTTTAGTCTCGCCTGTACAAGTATCTAAAATACCATTTGAAATAATATGGTAAGATGTTTACGCAAAAACCAGACATCGCGAAGCATAATTTTCTTGCATATCATATTTACCGATTATAATGATCTGTCAATACAAAGGTAAATGCTTCCTTGCAAACTACACACCGGTTACCATGGTGCAACGTACGCGACTGGGTACATTGAAAGCTACTGAAATTGATGACGTCACAGCAGTATTTTCATTTTCGGAAAGTAAATGATTTATTTTAGTCAAAAGCCTAATCTTCTTGGGTGGTTATTTTGCACAGCTGCAGAAATATGGTAATACCTTTGACATATACAGATGCAGACTATTCTGTTCATCACAATCGAATTAAAAAATCTGTCTGCGAACGTGTTTTCACCAACCAAGTATATTTCTGTCAATATTTTCTGACTGCAAGGTAGTTTAGGTCGTAGTACCAAAGCGTTAATCCAAAATCGTTAATCCACAGACAAAATGGCAAATATCAATGTTCAGATCAACAGACATGGACTCCAGACGGATGTAATCAGGCGTTCGCGGATATTAAGCATTACTTGTTAAGCAAGCTTCGCCCACCATACCCATCAACCCGAACGAAGAAAAGGTGTAAATGCCGAGAAGGGTATGTCTGAGATTTTGGAAGTCTTCCTATGGCTTTCCATTGGCAAACATATCATAAATAATTCTGGAAATGGCCACATTGTACGGATCCACAAGATCATGGTGCCTCCCATAGAACTTCTTTAGTGTTGATACCAGTTTGGTTTTTTGATACCCCTGGCATAACAACCTGGTAGTGAGCACCTTCCAACGTTCCATAAAGTCTTGATATTTGGAACAGGCTCAAGCATAACGGATTAACTGTAAAACGTAAACTCCATATGCTGTGCAGACGGGATATTAATGCTCAGGAAGGGAAAGTTAACAATGAGAAAATTGAAGTCGTCTCGTTTTTCGTACAGCCTTGTAATAAGCTTCCCGTTGTCAATGTAGAGATAACAATCCAAGTATGAGGAGGAGGTTGCAGTCTCGGTTGTTTCCTTAATTTCAAGTTCACATGGATAGATGAATTCCAAGTACTCTGCAAATTTAGCATTTTTCAGAGACAATAAATCATCTATATATCTGTAGGTGAAATTGAATTGTTGTGAAAGGCGTTTCTTGCCTGTTTTGAGGAGACCTTGTACAAACTCCGCCTCATACGAGTACAAGAACAAGTCGGCAAGCAACGGTGCATAATTAGTACCCATTGGTATGCCAATTGTTTGCTGCAATAATAGGCCACTGAACTCCACGAAAATATTGTCAATTAGATATTCCAGCATCCTTATGACATCTGCATCAGTGTACTTTTGTGGTGCATTAGAGTGATCTCGAACGAAGTATGTGTCTTTGTAGCCAAGGACAACATACTGGTAGCGACGGTTACCATTCTTGTGGAAAAAACATCGATTTATGATTTCCTTGAGTTAAGATTTCAATTTATCATGAGGAATAGTTGTGTAGAGCGTTGAGAAATCAAAAGATTTTATGCTGTATACTGAGAGAAAAGACTGTGACTGAAGATGTTCTAGAAGCTCTTTAGAGTTTTTCAAGATCCACATCTGATTCACACCACTCCTGGCATATGCAGTGTCACAATATTTCTGAATGCCATCTTTAACTGCAGTAAGGATTCGTGTTAGGATATGTAAAAGAGGCTTGGTTGAGCACATAGCTGAACCCTCGATATATCTCTGCTTGTACGGATTCTTATGAAGCTTAGGAATCCAGTACAACTTTGGAAGTTCCATATCTTCTTCTGGGAGGGAAATTCCAAACGAAAGCAATACCGATTGGTGGTTTCGCAGAATTTCATCTTTGGACAAAGAAAAAAGATTATATGTTGGGTTGCCTGTCATAGTGCTCAAACCAAGCTCTTCTTTTAAGCAGTTTATATAGTGTGTTTTGCAAACAAACACAATATTGTTAGATGCCTTGTCAGCTGGAACAATGACAAACTTCTGATGGATTTCAGCTAACTCAGCAGCAACATCTGGATTATCAAACACCGACTAATGTCGGCGAGACATGGTTCTGCTGAGTACTATTATACGTCTGTTTACCAAAGCCATTACTGATTTTACCCATTCGGAGAGGGTGTCAACCTCCGCTTCCTCTTTCCTAGCCCGGTGCCGTGCATACTCTTCAACAGAATCCAAAATTAATTTTGAATTTTGTTTCCAAGTAAAAGACTTTGGTTCCCCGTATTTTTTGCCTTTTGAAAGAATGTCTCGAATTTTGTCATTTCTGACAATATTGAGATCTCCTGTAATGATGTGACTTATGACATCTTTTATGAACATGATTTTTTTTATTTATATGTTATTGCGATTCCAGACCTCCCAATGATGTATTAGCTTGAGCCACGGTTGGTGTCGATGTCCACTGAACCCGAGGATGGTTCAAAACTTGATCAACTTACCACGGGTCATGATACACCATCGCGGTTAATCAGCACAATTGGGGTACAACAAACAAAGCTACAATATTCGTGAAATGAGACAAAACACTTTAATCCGCCTGCGAAGACTCGATACCTGGTGCTATTTTGTTTTAATTCCAAACGATTCATTTGGCTGTTGCGTACTCTCTAATGCCTTTCGGATTCATATTACATAAACAATGCATTCGAATTACGCAGTCCTTACTTGTATTCAGGATCAGAATTGTCACTGGTGACACGTCAAATGACATTCATTCACAAGGACCTGTGATGTAGAAAAGTTAGCCCATTGCTCTTACCAAAGAGGTAAACCTAGCTACACCATCCTGACGGAATTATCGAATTCTGAACGGTATTCCAATCTTTTAAGGTTCCAGGGAATAAGGATCCTTTGCAAGTCTCCGTTTTTGCTATAGGATTCTAGAAAGCCAAAAAATGTTGATTTTTACAGTGTATAATTTGGGGAATAAGTTCATCTGTTTCAAAGCTAGCGGTACATTTTAGACCTTTGTACAATAGTATTTTACCTACTGTATCTCCTTTTCTTAAGAGATATTTATTTAACACATTTATGCCTAGCGGCACATTTTTGGAACATTTGCAAATAGTGTAAACACAGATCAGAAGCCGTACAATGCGGCGTCTGATATGGGCCTCTGCTGGTTGCATAAAGCACATGCATTGTTGTAAAATTTACCGCAAGCAAAACCAACCCGACATAGCTATAATTGGACATTGGCCATTCCAATCTAATAAGAGGAAGATCTCGTTGTCATATATGCGTTAATGTGCCGACATTTTGTCTCACCTGAGCCGAAGGCTCAGAAGATGATAGTAAAAGGCTTATAGTAAAAGGCAGGCTCCGGCGTCCGTCCGTCGTCCATCATCCACAATTTTGAACTTCAATATCTCAGTTACTAGCTGACCAATTTTGATCAAATTTTATGCGTAGAACCTCTGGGTTGGGGGATTGTGTGTCATAAGTTTTTGGACCAGTTTTCATCAGAAATTTGGTTGCCGTGGAAACAAACATCTTCCATAGGCTTATAATGGGGAAACAAAAAGACGTTTCCAACTTTTCTCGGCCATTTCTGATCCGATCTTTATCAAACTTGCAAATAACCAGGAGAGGCAATCGGTCTACGTCGAGTTCGAATCTGGGCCTCGCAGGACCAACAGTTTAGGACTTACCTATCTTTGAGCATAAAATAAGCGGAAAAGGCGTTTCCACATTTTCTCAGCTGCTTTCGATAGGAAGGTTTTGTAACTTTTAGAAAGCAAGGTTAAACATATTCCGACGAGTTCAAATTTGGCTCGAATATGACCACCGGTTTTGCATTTACGCGCCATTAAGCGTGAGGCTTAACTCTTTTATAGAACATATTACAATGGAAAACACGAAGTCTCCAACTTTTCTCAGCCATTTCTTACCGATTTTTTTCAAACTTGCAGATAACCAGGAGAGGCATATAGTCTACGTCCAGTTCAAATTCGGGCCTCACAGATCCAATGGCTTGGGAGTTACCTGCCCTTGAGCATAACAATAAGCGAAAAATGGTGTCTCAACTTTTTCTCAGCGCTTTTTGATCTGATCTTTTTGAACTTTTAGTAAACAAGGACAAGCATAATATCTCAGACGAATTCGAATTTGGCTCGAAATCGACAACCGGTTTCGCATTTACGTTCCCTTGAGCGTGAAATATTTTACGATAGGCTTACAATGGAAAAACGACTTCACCATTTTTTCTCAGCCATTTCTCACATGATCTTTATCAAACTTAAAGATAACCAGGTAAGGCATACAGCCTTCGTCGAGTTCGAATTTGGGCCTCAAAGGACCAACGGCTTTATTTGCCCTTGAGTATAAATTTTAGCGAACAATGGTGTTTCCACTTTTTCTCAGCTGTTTTTGATCTGATCTTTTTGAAACTTTAAGTAAACAAGGACAGGCACAATATCTCAGACAAGATCGAATTTAGATCGAATCGGACAATCGTTTCAGCAGTTACCTTCCCTTGGGCGTGAAAAAATTTATCATAGGCTTACAATGGAAAAATGACGTCTCTTTCTATACCCAGTCATTTCTGATCTGAGCTATAACAAACTTGAAGAAGACCGGGAGAGGCAAGCATTCTACGTCGAGGTCGAATTTGAGCCTTGCAGGGCCAAGGGCTTTGGAGTTACCTACCCTTGAGCATCAAGATAAGCGAAAAAAGTGTTTCCACTTTTTATGACCCCCAAGCCCCGAGAATCTTTGATTCGGGGGGGGGGGGGGGGGGTATCTAGTATTTGCCCTGTCTGTCTTTTTGTTTGTATGTCCGTCACAAAAACTTCAACCTTGATCATAACTTCAATAGTATTTAACCCACCCCATGAAACTCACACTTATTCATCATCACAAGGGCTACATTCTGACCAAGGGCCAAAACTCTGTTGTCATATTTGGCTGAATTATCTCCTCTTGAAATTTTGCCTGTCTGTCTGTTTGTCTGTCCGTCACAAAAACTTTTATCTTGAGCATAACTTAAAAAGTATTTGACCTAGCCCCATAAAACTTCACACACTTATTCACCATCACAAGGGCTACATTCTAACCAAGGGCCATAACTCTGTTGTCATTTTTGGCTGAATTATCTCCCTTGAAATTTTGCAAAACTCAGAAAATGTCTCCCTGGGGTGGGGGTGGGGGGGGCATTGGTCACCTTAAAACAGCTCTTGTTCTTAGCTGCTTTCGATAGGATGTTTTTTAGCTCACCAGAGCCAAAGGCTCCGGGGGAGCTTATAGGATAGGCAGTTGTCCGTCGTTGTCGTCGTCGTCGTCGTCGTCTGGCGTTAACATTTTCAAACGACATCTCCTCTGAAGCCACTGGGCCGATTGAGTCCAAATTTCATCTGTAGCATCCTTGGGCTGGGGGATTGAAAGTTGGTGTTTTTTATGAAAATTGACCCATTAGTTTGGTTGCTATAGCAACTTAGAGCTCCCATAGACTTATAATGGGGAAAATTGAAAAATGGCATTAACTGCCAAGCCTTTGCAGATATTGGAACAAAACTTTCATAGAAATGTTCCTTAAGCAATCTTGTATCTACCGTATGATTTTAGGCCTACTGCTCAATTTTAATGGTTGCCATGGAAACCAAAATGCAAAAAAAAAAAAAAAAAAAAAAAAAAATACTTAAAAAATCATCTTCTCAGAAACCGTATGCTCTATGAGGCTGAAAGTTTATGGAAATATTCACAATATTTGCCTTTACAGGTTTTGTGTTTTTTTATGAAATTCGGCTCTTTAGTTTGGTTGCTATGGCAACTTAGATTTTCCATAGACTTATAATGGGGAAAATTGAAAAATGGCATTAACTACAAAGCCTTTGCAGATATTTTGACAAAACTTTCATAGAAATGTTCCTTTAGTAAACTTCTCTCAGCCATATGCTTTTATGTCAACCTGGGAGTCCAGTAGGTTGTGCCGGGGCCATGCCCCGCCCCCAGTACTTCATAAAATGACCTATATCTCAGAAACCTTACAGATCCCCACCCCTAAACCATATATATTCTTGTTCCTATTGATAAGACGCATTCAGTGACACCAACCTGGAGGTCCTCCGGGATGTGCCGAGGCCATGCCCCACCCCCTCCACTTCATAAAAGGCCCAATATCTCGGAAACCATTCAGATCCCCACCCCTGAACCCTATATACTCTTGTTCCTTATGATAAGACACATTCAGTGACATCAAACTGGGGGTCCCCCGGGATGCGCCGGGGCCATGTCCCGCCCCTCCATTTCATAAAAGGCCCAATATCTCGGAAACCTTACAGATCCCCACCCCTAAACCATATATATTCTTGCTCCTTATGATAAGACGCATTCATTGACCCCAAATTGGGGGTCTTCCGGGGTGCGCCGGAGCCATGCCCCACCCCTTCACTTCACAAAAGGCCATATATCTCAGAAACTGTTCAGATCCCCACCCCTAAACCATATATGTTCTTGTTCATTATGATGAGACACATTCAGTGACACCAACCTGGGGGTCCCCAGGGATGTGCTGGGGCCATGCCCCACCCCCTCCATTTCATAATATCATAATATCTCGGAAACCTTACAGATCCCCACCCCTAAACCATATATATTCTTGTTCCTTATGATAAGACACTTTCATTGACACCAACCTTGGGGTCTCCCTGGGCCTTGCCCCACCCCTGCACTTCACAAAAGGCCTTATATCTCAGAAACTGTTCAGAGCCCCACCCCTTAACCATATATATTCATCTTCCTTATGATAAGGCACATTCATTGACACCAGCTTGTGAGTCCCCGGGGCATGCCCGGGCCTTGCTCCACCGCTTGACTTCATTAAAAGCCACATATCTCAGAAATAGTTCAAATCCCCACCCCTAAACCATATATATTCTTGTTCCTTATGATAAGACTCATTCAGTCACACCAACTTGGGGGTCTCTTTGTGCTGAGGCAATGTGCCCCGCCCTTCCACTTCATAAAAAGCCATATATTTCAGAAACCATTCAAATCCCCACCCCATATTCTTATATGTTCTTGTTCCTTATTATTAGCACACCTACTGTAGGGGTGTCCGCAGGGGCCAGTCCACTCCTTTATCACTTCATGAAAGGATATCTTGGAAACCGTTCAGATTCCCACCCCTAAACCATATATATATATTTGGTCCTTATGATGAGACACATTTAGGGACAACAATCTTGGGCTTTCCTGGGAACGACAGGGCATGCTCCAACCCCTCCACTTTTATCTCCAGCCATGCAGATCCCCACTGCTAAACCATATATATTCTTGTTCTTTGTGATAAGACACATTTAGTGATACCAACCAGGGCTCCATTGGGTCCATGCCCCACCCCCTCTACTTCATAAAAGGCCTAATGTTTCATATACTGAGTCCACATTGATGCTCATTTGGATATGGGGGTTCATTTGGCAGATTAAAATGATATCATGTTAAAATACATGGCTGCAATTTGGCACTGCCCACCTGAGCTCTGGTGAGCATAGTGGCCCATGGGCCTCTTGTTTTTAAAACTTTTAGAAAACAAAGACAAGCATAATATCTCAGACGAGTTCGAATTTGGCTCGAATCTGACAACCGGTTTCGCATTTACGCTCTCTTGAGCGTGAAAAAATTACCATTATAGTCTTACAATGGAAAAACGACATCTCCAATTTTTCTCAGCAATTTCTGATCTTATCAAACTTGCCGATAACCAGGAGAGGCATACAGTCTATCTCCAGTTCAAATTTGAGCCTCGCATGACCAACAGCTTTGGAGTTACCGGTCCTTGAGTATAAATATGGGCGAAACTGGTGTCCACTTTTTCTCAGCTGTTTCGATCGGATATTTGTGAAACTTTTAGTAAAGAAAGACAAACCTTATATCTCAGATGAGTTTGAATTTGCCTTGAATCTGACAACCTGTGCTTGAGCGATCGTTGCCCGCTGGGCGATTTGTTACAGGATCGTTCTCCTATAAGTGTAAGATGCCTCAATTATATTGTTGCTTCTCCGTGTTATCTATATAGTACTGCACTTAACACTTAAATATCATATCCCATTTTATTGCCCAACATCCTAATCTATCTAGTATATCATTCTAAGGTTTCAATGAGTTATCTGCATTTCTAATATCATTGTCGTAAACACAATGATCTGAGCATATTTCTTGGCAAATGTCAGAGACATTGTCAATGAAAATGGCATTAATGTACTCGAATAACAACAACGGGCCAATAACAGCACCTTGTTGGACACCAGGTAAAACTGGAGCCCGCTCCAAAGTTTCATTATTATAAACTAGCTGCTGTCAATAAAGAAAGTAATCTAGCTATTTGCTAAGGTCATACCGAAAGGGGACCGGTTCAAAGACTCATCGGAATGTCTGGAAAAGCCCGATATCGAACATAAGATCCCTGGTTTATGAGGCGAGTAGAAGAGAATGACCGTAGAAAACATTTCATAGCACACCATTTCAGCTTCTTTTACTTGCATAACTTTGATTTCAAACCGTAGATTGTTTTATAAAGCAGTCACCTATTAAGGCTTGAGGAAATAGATTGGGCTACATGATGCTTCCACGCATAGCTAAAACCGACCACACATGAGTACTTGTAAACCGCTCAGAGGATCTAAGTCTGCCAAGGCAAAGTGGTGCGAGTTGGACCGTCCCTATATATTAACCCTTTTGTTTGCTTGGTCGACGGGGCTTGAGATGTCATTTCATCTTAGTGTCGGTCAAAAGTTCCACAAAATTGGAAGCGAATGGGAATTAAAACAGCCGAATGCTGACGTCCGGAATAGTGTTATGAAAATTGTGGCGTTTAGTGACGTCACGATACGTGCATTATCTTAACGGCAGCGTATATGTCATCTTTTACAACAAGTGCACATCAAACTCCTCAGATTCAAACACATGAAAATTCTCGATTTTCATACCATACCTCGCTAGGATACCGTGGGTAGGATAATAGTTACTATCCCAGTTAAAATCTTCGTCTCGTGTGCACGAAATAGTAACAAGGGGCTAAAGTACAATTATGCTTATAGGAAAGACTCGAAGCAAGGTCATTACAAAATAGAAGTGAAGGCAATGATCGGGAATCTATACAATTAACCCACAACTCCATCAGAGACACCAAAGGGAATGAAACACAAACATGAAACATCTAGACCCTAATGGAAACATCAATAGCGGAATGCCAAAAGGACAGTTACACACAATGACCAACTGGCTATCCAAAACACAACAGTATAAGCGATACACACATAAACCATAACAAAAGTAAACCGCGACAGACGAACCGACTTGGAACGGTCAGTGAAGCGAATTCCACTGGGGGCAGGGGGCTCAAATCGATTTTACATGGCCACAATCCTCGCCCTTACTTCCTCTATTCATATAATGAATACTTGTAAGTATTTTGTTGCTCGCAAGATTTTAATCGGTTTCACCGATCAGATTATTTTTGTTATTCAAACACTTCTGAACTAACAATTTTTTTGCAGATTCTTTGGATTGTACTGTATGTGTTGTCTCAATGAAATTGGTTTTGCTCAGTAGAGCTCAACAACCTGTGCATTTAAATGGTCCCTTTGTAGTTTTCTATTGTTTACATGTTTATGTACTGGTTATTATGGGGCCCAGGCCACCGCGGCTTGGGGAAATAAATTGGCTGCATAGTACTTCCACGCAGAGCTGAAACCCATCGCATAGTTAAACGGGGACGTTAAACTTCAATTCAAACAAACAAACAAAAAGGTTATTTTTATGTCACAAGCACGTTTTATGAGTCAAAGCGACTGGTTAATTTGCAACTGTTGCAAAAAGTTGTCTACACGCCATAAACACATCTTACAATCCTAAACACTTCCTATTTTGGAATGGCCAAGCGCATACGGTACATTTTGCAATTTTTCAACTAAATGGGCAAATGTGTATCAATACGCTTTGCCATGTCTTATATTATCACGCTAGTAATGGGTAAACACGTCCAGATTTGGATTTTCCACATCCTTGTTTATTGTACTATTTGTTCCGTGTTTAGTGCACCCAGACTCAACACATGATCCGTGGTAAGGTGTACCCGTGTTTCAAGGTAGTGAGCCCAGAAAAATCGGTACGATTCTTATTCTGAATGTTTTTTTATAAGTTATTAAAATAGTGTAACGGTTATGAATAAATACCACTTCTGCAGCCTTGCTGTAGTAGCCGGCTCTTTTAGCGACGCGGGTAAAGTGGTTGGCTAATTCACGAAGTTAAGCAACGGATATCACGGCTAGTACCTGGATGGGTGACCGCGTAGCTTAACTTCGTGGGCGACCCGGTACACGCTACATTGGTGGCAGCGGTGGGATGGAAACAGTGCCGCTGGTTTGTTGCATAGACTCCACCCTCGGGTTTGCCTGGTGAGGCTTGTGTGACTTCGGGATAAAGTCAAAGGATGGGGGGGGGGATGGATAAATACCACTTCTTCAGCTTTGCTGTAGGAGCCGGTGTAGCGTGAGATCTTTAAACCCGTGAGAAACTTAATACCAAGGTATATATGCGCATGCACAAGAAGGTCGTAAAAAATGTCATCCGTTTCCTGTTAGCCCCTGCCCCTTTCATCTTGAGCCTATGTTTAAAATGTCTAAAGAAATCTGCTTACATTACGAACTTTAAAAAGAACACTATTCATCAAAGCTTTACTTCTTTATTTTTATTTATTTAATTTCGAAAGATAACCGTATTAAATATGTCAAATAGCTTGTCATGTGTTCAAATAGAACAAAATATATGCGGGTACATGTATTTTCTTGAAATTATTACGAAAACATGCCTACGAGTATATTTTAAAACCCATTTAAAACCCCACTTTTATACAGTAAAACTGGGGTTTACACGGGGTGTATATTAGTTTCATATTTCCGCTGGAAAACATGGATTGTAGGTACTCGTAAGAACAGTCTCGGCGAGGCGATTCTAACGAGTACCTACAATCTATGTTTTCCAGCGGAAAAATGAAAAATATCAGAATACTTTATGTAAAAATTTGATGGTAAAATTTCAATATATTTTAATAGGCGTGTTTTCGCAATTAATAGTTTTAAAAAGCAAGTTCTTTGGAAATTTTAAAATTATAATTCTGCCTAAATGGATTAGAACACTGTAACATAAGCCTGATCTCAATATAATTGCACTTTTACTATAATAATAATAATAATAATAATAATAATAATAATAATAATAATAATAATATTAATGATAATAAAATAACAATTATAATATTAGTTATAATAAATAATAATGATAATATTAATCGTATTCCGAGGCTTAGAGACAACAAGTACACTCTTACCTTTCAAGTTCTACGGTGTATTCCTAGCTTCCAAAGGATATTGAACCCACCCATGGGTTTCATGGAATTTAAATTAAAATGTGTGATTTATGGTTTGACATTTCCTGTTGTCCCAAAGCCTATCAAAACGCACTAATTTTCACACCTTTCTGCTTAATAATGGGTAATAATGCCTAATGTCATCCAAACAGGTTTTCACTTAACCGTTTCAATAAAAAAAAAAGAAATAATCACCGAACCCACTGCTCATTATCAACCAATCAAAATCGGCCTCACCCACCGGGGCTTGAAGAAACAGATGGGCTGCATGGTAGCTAGGTAGACAGGTAGGTTGGTAGGTAGGCTTACTTTTAACTTCTTCCTTCGACGTTGTATGTAGGTAGGGAGTTAGTTACATAGATTGGTTTTGTTTGTTTGTTTGATTTGAGGTTCAACGTCCCCGTCATCACGGTACAGGTCATTTTGGAGACATTGCTTTCATTTTTGTGTGACTTTTGCCCGACATTGAGATAAAATGACATCTCAAGCCCTGTCGCTAAATGAAACTAATAGGGTTTATAAGCATGAACGGTTCGACTCGGACCGCTTTGCCTGGACTGGCTTACAGCCTCCACCCGGTTTACTAGTACTCGTGTGCGGTCGGTTTCAGCTCTGCGCGGAAGCATCATGCAGCCCATATGTTTCTTCAAGCCTCGATGGGCGGGGGAGCGAAAGGTAGGTAGGGTGGATGTATGCATGTAGGTAGGTATATTACGAAAACACGCCTATTAAAGTATATTGACAAAATTTTACCACCAAAAATGAAATTTTTCAGATAAAAATCCTGATATTCTTTCATATTTTTACCCACAATCTATGTTTTTGAGCAGAAATAAGACAACTAATAAATATTCCTGTAAATCCATGTTTTACTATCTAAAAGTGAAGTTTAAGGGGATTTGATAGGTAGGTAAGCAGGTAGGCAGGAATGTAGGTAAGTAGGTATTTCGTACGTTTATCGATAGGAAGGTATGTAGACGTGTAGGTAGGTAGGCATATAACTAATTAGGTATGTTTTTGTTTGAATTGGGGTTTAATGAACCCGTCAACACTATATAGGTCATTTTGGAGACGTTGCTTCCAATTCTGTGGGACTTTTTACCCGACATTGAGATGAAATGACAGCTACAGCCTGCCGCCTAATGAAACCAAAAGGCTTTGGACGGACTGACTCTTACCACTTTGCCTGGGTAGGCTTAGTCCTTCTGAGCGGTTTACCAGTACTCATGTGTGGTCTGTTTCAGCCCTGCGTGGAAGCACCATGCAGCCAATCTATTAATCCAAGCCCCGATAGGCGGGGTCTACTAAGTCGGTATGTACGTAGCTAGGTAGGTATGCAGTCCGGCCCCGCCCACCGGGGCTTAAAGAAATAGATGGACTGCATGGTAGCTAGGTGGGTAGGTAGGTACATAGGTACTTAGGTAGGGTAAATGATCTGGTGGCTTCGTGGCTCGGTGGGTATGGAGATAAGTAAGTACGGTCGGACGAGGAAAGTAGATAGGTAGGTAGGTAGGTAGGTAGGGTAGGTAGGTAGGTAGGTAGGTAGGGGGAGGTAGGTAGGAATGACAGGTTTGGAGTCTAACTGTTGTTTTTCATTTGCTCCAGCATTTCAGTGGTTTTTTGCTGTTGAGTCCTCACCGTTGTCTCACCTCTGTGGTTCTTTGATTATTTGTGTTCACGGAGATGTTGCGCTGATGAGTTAGGAGGCCTTCATGCGGACTGAACAAACTATTTGTCTAAATCGCGACGGAAGTAAGGGCGAGGATAATGGCCACGTAAAATCGTTTTAAGCCCCCCCCCTCCCCCCCCCAAACCAGTGGAATTCTTTCCACTGGCCGTTCCAAGGCGGTTCTTCTGTGGCGGTTTATTTATGTTGCTGGTTGTTACTACTCACTGTGTGTATCACTTGTGCCTTTTTATTTTGGATGATCATTTGGCCATTTTGTGGGAAAGTAACTGTCCTTATGGCCAGCTTTTGTTTAGGTTTCCATTATGGTCTGGTCGCTTCATGTTTGTGTTTCTTTCCCTTTGGTGTCTTTGATGGGTGGAGTAGGTTAATTGTATCGATTCCTGATCTTTGTTTTACTTCTACTATGGGTTGGTGGTGAGGAAAGTGGGTGGGGAAGTAGGTAGGAATGCAGTTAGTTAATTAGGTAGGTAGGTGCGGGATGGCGATGTGGTTGGTAGGTAGGTAGGTAGGTAGGTAAGTAGGTAGGGTCGTAGGTAGCTAGGATCGTAGGTGTGTATGTTTTGGTAAGTAGGTATGTTGGTATGCAGGTAGATAAGTAGGTGTAAGATGGTGATGATGTAGGTAGGTAGTTAAGTAGGTAACGGTCGTAGGTAGGATCGTAGGTAGAAAGGATCGTAGTTACGTATGTTTTGGTAGGTAGGAATGTAGGTAAGTAGGTATGTACGTACGTATATCGATAGGAGATATGTGTATAGATAGGTAGGTAGGTATGTAGCTAAGTAGGTAGGAAGGTAAGTAGGTAGGGTGGTAGGTAGGTATGTATGGTGGTAGAGTGGCTAGGTGTAGGTAGATAGGTAGGTACGTTCGGAC
Source organism: Lucinisca nassula (assembly GCA_963580285.1). NCBI lineage: Eukaryota > Metazoa > Mollusca > Bivalvia > Lucinida > Lucinidae > Lucinisca > Lucinisca nassula. The sequence continues at coordinate 101,352,068 of OY757014.1, forward strand.
TGACGGCCGGACGGACAGACAGACGGACATTATTTTTTCTAATTTCGAACTTCTTATAAATTTTCTGTTTTTTTTTAGCTCACCAGAGGCGAAGACTCCGGGGGAACTTATAGGATAGGCAGTTGTCCGTCGTCTGCGTCTGCGTCGTCTGCATCTGCGTCTGTTGACGTCAACACTTTTAAACGACATCTCCTCTGAAGCCGCTAGGCCGATTTGGCCCAAATTTCATCTATAGCATCCTTGGGTTGGAGGATTGAAAGTTTGTGTTTTTTATGAAATTCGGCTCATTAGTTTGGTTGCTATGGCAACTTAGAGTTTCCATAGACTTATAATGGGGAAAATTGAAACATGGCATTTACTGCCAAGCCGCTGCAGATATTTTGACAAAACTTTCATAGAAATATTCCTTAGGCAATCTACTATCTGCCATCTGATTTTAGGCCTACTGCTTATTTGTATTGGTTGCCATGGAAACCAAATTGAAAAAAAAAATGAAAAAAAAAAAAAAAAAAACTTAAAAAATCATCTCCTCAGAAACCGTATGCTCTATGAGGCTGAGAGTTTATGAAAGTATTCACCATATTTGCCTTTACAGGTTTTGTGTTTTTTATGAAATTCGGCTCTTTAGTTTGGTTGCTATGGCAACTTAGATTTTCCATAGACTTATAAGGGGGGAAATTGAAAAATGACATTTACTACAAAGCCTTTGCAGATATTTTGACAAAAGTTTCATAGAAATGTTCCTTTAGTAAACTTCTCCCAGCAATATGCTTTTAGGTCAATCTGGGGGTCCAGTAGGTTGTGCCAGGGCCATTCCCCGCCCCCAGTACTTCATAAAATGCCTTATATCTCATAAACCCACCCCTAAACCATATATATATTCTTGTTCCTTATGATAAGGTGCATTAAGTGACACCAACCTGGGGATCCCCCCGGATGTGCCGGGGACATGCCCCACCCCCTCCACTTCATAAAATGCCATTTATCTCAGAAACAATTCAGATCCCCACCCGTAAAGCGTATATATTCTTGTCTCTTATGATAAGACGCACTCAGTGACACCAACCTGGGGGTCCCCCAGGATGTGCCATGCCCCACCCCTTCATTTCGCAACAGGCCCAATATATGAAACCTAACAGATCCAAACCCCGAAATGAAATATATTTTTGTTCCTTATGATAAGTTGCATTCAGTGACTACAACCTGGGGGACACCCGGGATGTGCCGGGGACATGCCCAACCCCCTCCACTTCAAGGTTGGCCCCCGCCCATAGGGGCTTGAAGAAATATATGGGCTGCATGATGCTTCCACGTAGAGCTGAATCCGGCCCACACACTAGTACTGGTAAACCGCTTAGAGGATCTAAGCCTGTCCAGGAACCGCAGTGCCATGCTAATAAACCCTATTAGTTCATTGGGCGGACGGGGTTGAGATGTCATTTCATCTCAATGTCGGGTAAAAGTCCCACAAAATTGGAAGCAACGTCTCCGAAATGACCTTTACAGTGTTGACGGGAACGTTAAACCTCAAATCAAACAAACAAACAAAACTTCATAAAAGGCCAATTTTCCAAAACCTTACAAATCCCCACCCCTAAACCATATATATTCTTGTTCCTTATGATAAGAAGCATTAACTGACACCAACCTGGGGGTCCCCCCAGATGTGCCGGGGACATGCCCCACCCCCACCACTTCATAAAATGCCATTTATCCCAGAAACCATTCAGATCCTCACCCCTAAACCATATATATTCTTGTTCCTTATGATAAGACGCACTCAGCGACACCAAGCTGAGGGTCCCCCGGGATGTGCCGGGGTCATGCCCCACCCCCTCCACTTCATAAAAGGCCAAATATTCCAGAAACCTTACCGATCCCCACCCCTATACCATATATATTCTTGTTCCTTGTGATAAGACACATTCAGTGACATCAACATTGGGTTCCCCCAGGGCACGCCCGGGCCATGCTCCACTCTTCAACTTCTCAAAAGACCATATATCTGAGAAACTGTTCAGAGCCCTACCCCTAAGCCATATATATTCTTGTTCCTTATGATAAGATGCAATCAGTGACAGCAGCATGGGGTCCCCACTGCGGTGCCAGGGGCCATGCCCCACCCCTTTACTTCATTAAAAGCCATATATCTCAGAAACCGGTCAGATCCCCACCCCTTAACCATATATATTCGTGTTCCATATGATAAGACCCCCACTTCATAATAGGCCATATATCTCAGAATTATTCAAATTCCCACCACATAATCACATATATTCTTGTTCATTGTTATTAGACACATTCAGTCAACCCATCTTGTGGGGTCTGCAGGGGCCATTTCTCTCCCATCCAATTCATAAAAGGGCCTCATATCTCAGAAACTGTTCAGCATTAGGTTGCAACAATCTTGGGCTTTTCTGGAATCCACCATGCCCGAGTCCCTCCACTGCTTAAAAGGCCTTACATCTCAGGAGCCATACATATCCCACCGCTAAACCATATATGTCTCTGTTCTTTTTTATAAGACACATTTAGTGACACCAACCAGAGCTCCATTGGGTTCATGCCCCACACTCTCTACTATATAAAACACCTAATTTTTCAGATACAGTCCACATGAGTGCTCATTTGGGAATGGGGTTTGTTTGGGAGACTCTATAATTGGTAGATTAAAATCACCATGTTAAAATACATGTCTGCCATTGGGTAGTGCCCATCCGAGCTCCGGTTTATTGGTTTGTTTGCCATGGCAAGTTAAGAGTTTCCATTGACTTATAATGGGGAAAATTGAAAAATGACATTTATGCCTTTCAAGATATTTTGTCAAATTTACATAGAAATGTTCCTTTAATAATGTTCTTTTAGGCCTATTGGTTGCCACAGATGGGAAATTGTCAGTTGTCATCTGTTGTCCTGCAACAACACATTCAAGCGACATCAGACCTCTGAAGCCACTAGGCTGATTGGGTCCAAATTTTATCTGTAGCATCCTTGGGCGCAGGGCTTCCATGGTTAATTAAAATACTTTGCTGCCAGTCGGCAGTGCCCCCTGAGCTCTGGTGAGGATAGTAGCCCATGGTCCTCTTGTTATTCTTTCCGCTGACTTCTGTTTTCTAACTTCGACGTTGTAGGTAGGTGCATACGTATGTTCGTAGGTACGCACGTACATTCGTAGGAAGGAAGGTAGATGTGATGGGTGTGTGGCTGGGTGGGTAGGGAGAAAGGTATGCATGTATGTAGGTAGGTAGTTAGGTAGGTGTGGGTTGCTGGCGAGGTAGGTAGGAATGTAGGTAGGTTATTAGGTAGGTAGTTATGTAGGCAGGATCGCAGGTAGGTAGGGAAGTTGGTACATATGGTTCGATAGGTAGGTGTGGAAAGGTGGTGCAGTAAGAAGAATGTAGGCAGACATGCCGGTAGGTAGATAGGTAGGTAGGATCGTACGTCAAATAGAAGTGAAGGCAATGATCAGGAATCAATACAATTAACCCACAGTTCCCGTACGAAAAACCAAAGGGAAAGAAACACAAAAATGAACCTCTAGACCCTGATGGAAACATCAATAGCAGAAAGTTAAAAGGACAATTACTTTCCTACAAAATGGCCATTTGGCTAGCCAAAACAACATAAGGGTACACACACTCAAAGACAAGCCATAACAAAAATAAACCGCGGCTGAAGAACCGCCTTGGAACGGTAAGTGTAACGAATTCCACTGGGGGTTTGAATCGATTTTACGTGGACATAATCCTCACCCTTACTTCCGTCGCGATTCAGACAAAAAATTTGTTCAGTCTGCATGACGGCCTCCTAACTCACCAGTGCATTATCTCCGTGAACACAAAAGACAAACAACCATAGCGATGAAACAACGGTGAGGACTCGACTGCAAAAGTTTGTCATTCTGTTTGACGTCCCACCTACGACGACGGGACCTCGGTTAAAAGACTCATCCGAATGTTTGTGAACCCGGGATCGAATATGTGACCCAGATCTAAGAGGCCAGTAACATAACCACTACACCACGGAGGCTTCTTTCCGTATGGGAACGGACGGTCAGACATACATTTACTTACTTCTACCTACCTACCTACTTACCTACCTACCTGCATACCTACCTACCAACCTAAGTACCTTATTGGTTTCATAAGGCGGTAGGACTTGAGTTCTCATTTCATCGCAATGTCAGGTAAAAGTCAAACAAATTGGTTGCAATGACTTTCACAATGTTGACGGGGACTTTTAACCTCAAGTCAAACAAACAAACAAACAAACAAGCAAACACCTACCTACCTTCCCACCAAGACACGCCACTTACCTGCCTACCTTAATCTACCCCGCCCATCGGGACTTGAAGAACTAGATGGGCTGCATGATTCCCTACCACACCTGAGTACTGGTACACTACATAAGCCTGCCCAGGCAAAGTGTTGCGAGTCTGACCGTTCATGCATAAAACCCCTACTTGTTTCACTGGGCGGTAGGTCATGAGATGTCTTTTAATCTCAAAGACGGGTCCCACGAAACTAGACGCATCGTCTCCAAATGATCTTTATAGTATTGACGGGAACGTTAAACCTCAAATCAAACCTACCTAGCTACCCACCAAGACACACCCGCCTACTTACCCACTTAAACCCACACCGGCCATCGGGACTTGAAGAAATGCTTCCAGAATGACTTTCACAATGTTGACGGGGACTTTTAACCTCAAGTCAAACGAACAAACATACACCTACCTAATTCCCACCAAGACACCCCACTTAACCTGCCTACCTCAATCTACCCCGTCCATCAGAACTTGAAGAACGAGATGGGCTGCATGATTCCCGACCGCACATGAGTACTGGTAAACCGCTTAAGTCTGCACAGATAAAGTGATGCGAGTCAGTCCGTCCAGCATAAAATTAAAGTGTAATTATGTGCCAGCATAATTTATCATTTAATATACTAAGAGAGTTTCTATACCCGAGTCTTTTATAGAGTTATCGTATTACACTTCTCACGACTGGATTTTCTCACACGCCTCCGTGAGGGATTTCAGCCGCTTCCGGTGCGACTGAAGAATCTCACGGGATCAATAATCTCACGCTACACCGGCTCTTTTAGCGACGAGGGTAGAGTGGTTGGCTTATTCACGAAGTTTAGCAACGGATATCACGGATAGCTTTACATCGTGGACGACCCGGTACACGCTTCAATAGTATAATTATTTACTTCGATACCTAGACACATGAAAAACCATAGAATGCTCGTATATATGGCATTTGTTTTTAACTGATAGACCCTTAAAACTTGAAGTTTTGTCTTTATACCTACTGTGGCCTAATTTGTAGCTTCGATTTCCCTTCTCTGACCGTATCATAACTTAAAGTTTGAACAAAACAACAAAAACACAATCTGTTGTCATCCCAAAACAACAGAAAATCGCAATTCTAGATATTTCCGACAACATAATGGAAACATTGTACTCACACTTTTCTCCCGTCACAAAAAAATCAGTAACGTTCGTTGTACCCAGTCGCGTTACATTGTACCGCGGTAACCGGTGTGAACAAAAGCTAGCGAAGTTTTCACCTAGTAGCAACGTGCCACACCATGAGGTAGCATGTCTTTGCCTTTTACGGGTATGAGGTTCGCTAGTTCGAGAGAACAATACGTTTAGTTAGTTGCTAGTCGATGTAGCGAGTAGACCGGTTTGTGTCTTACCTGGTCGAATTTACCGAAAACTCATCACGTGAACAACTCCGTGAAATAAAGACCCCCCTAAACCCCACTTTGTAAAGAGAAAACTGGGGTTTACGGGGGTAAACATAATTTTCCTTATTTCTGCTCCAAGACATAGGCGATTCTAACGAGCACCCAAAACCTATGTTTGGAGTATTAATAAGAAAAATATCACAAATTTTCATCAGAAAAATTGCCTTTTTTAAGGTTTGGAAAATGTACTATATCACACGGATGTGTTATCGTAATGGGTCCGTTGCTTTAACTTTTATTTCTTGTGACAGGGTACCTTTAAGGTTGCAAACGTGGCCCGTTCGGAGAGAAAAGGGCTCTGCCACCAGCCAGGACACGAATCAGCCTATTTATTGTGGATACTTATTATTACGGCGGTATTTGCACCCCAACATTTGGCCGTTATAAAGAATATGCCGCTATAAAAAAATCCCCAAAATCCCCAGTAGTATAATATGCACCAAATTACTTCAAGAAAAAAATACTTGTGGACATGTCTTAAAATCGCCGAGGCGATTCTTACAAATATCCACGTCTTTTTTTTTGGTCCATAAATACAATATGTTGAAATTGTATTTTTCATACTGATTTTTTGACCGCCCCCGCCCATAGGGGCTTGAAGAAATATATGGGCTGCACGATGTTTCCACGCAGAGCTGAAACCGGCCCGCACACTAGTACTGGTAAACCGCTTAGAGGATCTAAGCCAGTCCAGGAACCGCGGTGCGAGGCGGACCGTCCATGCTAATAAACCCTATTGGTTTCATTGGGCGACAGGGCTTGAGATGTCATTTCATCTCAATGTCGGTTAAAAGTCCCACAAAATTGGAAGCAACGTCTCCAAAATGAGGGAAGGGTCGTAACTAATGTTGTGAGAACTTGTGACCCAACCCCATTGCATGCATGTTTTGTCATGTTTTGATGCAATAAAATACGTTTAAACTAAATCCAAAATGACCTTTACAGTGTTGACGGGGACGTTAAACCTCAAATCAAACAAACAAACTGATTTTTTGACATTTTGATATTATTATTTTGATAATTCTATTTAATCGTCTAATTTTTGGCTTAGGATTTGTTCCCTTGAAAGTGTCATTATACCGCGTTTGTGTTTCTACTGTATGTTGGTAGATACAGGGTTGACTGTATTAGACGTAAAAAATAGCCGTGTTTCCGCTAACATGCTGAAAAACAATTTGGTCGGTAGGTAGGAGAAACTTTTTTATATTATTTTATTTTCCTATATAATTTTGACCCACTTAAACCCCACTTTTATATAGAAAACTAGAATTGCGCAGTCAATGGCACTCCGCCACTACATAATCTACTCATCATGCCGTTCGCTTTGATATGTTACACGACCATGTTCTGGAAATTTTGATTTTTACCCCCCTCCCAACCCGCGGGCCCCACCCCCTGGACCCACTCCTAGGGGTGTGATCAAAATTCCGAAAGTGTCATGCACTCCCAACCAAAGAGCCATTAGTTCCCAAAGTTTCAAGTTTCTATCTATAACCGTCTAGGAGGAGTTATCCGGTAAGACGGACGGACGGACGTACTTACAGATGTACGTACGTACGGACGGACGACGAAGACCATTACAATATCCCCAATTTTTCTTCGAAAAGCGTGGGGATAAAAACTGGGGTTTTCAAGAGTATACATTATTTTTCTTATTTCTTGTTGCACTTTGGATATCATGGGGAGAAAAGAAGCTCATGCAAATCGCCATTACTGCTCAGACTCCATGCTAAGCTGACCTGGGCCTTTGTTCGTTGCAAGACTTTCTTGTTTGTGATGTTTTTCTTTGTCATATATATACTTTCAGCTGTGGTCATTATGTGTGAGGAAACCTTAACAGCTCCATCTGGTTACATCGCCATTGAAGACTTTTTAACAAATGATGTATCTTGTCTTTGGACCATATCGTTGTCAGACGATAAAGTCATTGTATTTATCATAAAAGAAATCGACATAATGAGCAGTTTCCATTGTAGGATGGCCAGGTTTGAGGTAATACCATTCTTTCCCATTTCGTATATTACGCAATTGAGTATGATTCATCATGCTCTTGTGTGACGGGCATGTAACGATTTGTGCATCCGAACAGAGCCAAACTGGAGGTAATATCATTCTTACCCATTACGTGCACTTCGCGAAAGAGTACAGTAGAACTTCGATGGCTCGAACACCGATTGCTCGTTTGCTATGGCCGTGCCAATCCGTTCTTGAGTACCTTGGGCATTTCTTTACATAACATTACGTGAACAAGTCCGTGAAATGAAGACCCACTTTACCCCACTTTATATACAGAAAGCTGGGGTTTACGGGGGTATACATTAGTTTCCCTATTTTGCTCAAAGACATAGGCTGTGGGTACTTGTTAGAACCGCCTAAATGAGGCGGTTCTAACGAGCACCCACAACCTATGTTTGCAGTATTTATAAGAAAAATATCACGAATTTTTATCCTAAAAAAGACCATTTTGATGATGTGAAAAATGCACTATGTCGCACGGGTGTGTTATCGTAATGAAAAATAATGAGGGAAAAAGGTGTGTGTGTGTTGGGGGGGGGGGGGGAGTTGCCCATTTGTAGGTATTCTTGCCTTCTACCAAATCTTTCTATTTTTTTTTTGCAGGTAAACAGCATAGCATGTGTACTTTATTATGCAATACCTCTGGTCGCGCGCAAGGTTTGCTTTTTTGAGCTACACGCCTTTAAAAGTGGGTGGGGTCACTTAGCAATATAATAATAGTGTGCACGGACGTCGGCCAACAAGCAAAGTGAGATAGCTTCCACGTACGATCTTTCTCGAAGGGTTTAGCAGATTTACAAACACCCTTGATATGGATATTTTCTCCCTTTTTAGCTACACGGAGTTCGTTTTCTCAATGTGATAAACTTGTTTATATATATTCAAATTTAGAGTAAATTGTTTATCAAAAACAAAGTTGCATTTTTTGTCTCTAAACGAAGATTTGTATCGTGTCAGTTGCTTTCTAGTTCAATGAGCAACTCGCCATTTGTTCAGTATGGTTCAGCGATGTCCCATTTGACTCTACGAAGAGCGTTTGTTTGCATTGGAGTTTAACGGCCCATTCAACACTATTACAGGTCATTTTGAGCCGGTCAGTTTACTCCATCCACACTTTTCCTGGACAGGCTTATACGTAAGCGGTTAACCAATGCAGTACACATTATTTCGCCGGAAACTGACAACTGTCCTTCTTAAAACAGCGGAAGGGAGAGAATGACCTTAGAAAAGATTTCGTGGTCAATCTCCACGAAAGACTGTTACCGACTACGAAGAGTGACTTCCGAAAATGAGAAGAGGGTCAGTATTTAAATATACAACAGGTCTTCAATAAAAGCGAGTGTGTTTCTTTTTCAATCTGTCGACGTATTTTCGTTTGGTTTCCTTGGAGCTGTACGTCCCGGTCAACATTTAGTTATATCGAGCAAGACAGTTCACGTTACCACATTTAACTTCACTGCAGCTGCTGTTGTGCCATGTGGCGGCCGTTAAAAGTCCCCCGTTCATCCTCCTAGTGCAGATTATATTTTCTGGTGTTTAGGGATAATTGAGTTCATTGAGAGAACTTATTTATCTTCACTGCAGCTGCTGTTATGCCCTGTGTCGTCCGTACAAAATCTCACTGTACATCATAATAGTGCAGGTTATATTTTCTCATTGTGTTCATTTAGAATTATATTGACAATAAATAATGTTGAAAATAAAGTTCTGTTGAAGCCGATGCTAGAGGGCGTGGCCGTTGTTGCACATTTCAGTACTGGTCATGAACAGACTCAATAAAACCAGTCTGCAATTTTCGTTTATTTGGTATATTCTTTGCGTCCAAAGGATCTATTCAGAATTAATTTATTCATAGGCAGGAAGCCTCCGTGGTGCAGTGGCTACGCTACTCGCCTTGTAAACCAGGGATCGCTGGATCGATCCCGGGCTTCTCCAGACTTTCGGATGAGTCTTTAAACCGAGGTCCCGTCTCCGTATGACCTTAGCTGTTGGTGGGACGTAAAACTAAAACTCACTCACTCACTATTCATAGGCAGTCAACCAGAAATGTGGAGATAATTTTGCCAAAGGCTGACACCTGCCTTTCTTGAATCAGCAGAAGTGAGAGAGAATTACCGAAGAAAAGATTTCAATGTTGCCGAACAGGCGGGGATTGATCATCAGTCAGACACGTTTTCGATAATTTTCTGAAAACGGGGTAGTCCTTTGGAACTGAAAACTATGGGGTGTGCACATCTTTCTGGGCCCGACTAGCTTGTTTCGGCCAACCAGGCCTCATCAGTGACCCTCAACTGTTCCCTATTAAATCCCGCAGTCCAATAAATGATTCCAAAGGACTAGAAAATATAGCCTACTGAGGCCAATACCTGATTTACCTGCATATGCGACAACATAAAGGCCCGGTCTATGTGCAAAATGTGTAAAGTAGTCTGTATGTGCTCATATTTATATCAGGAAATAAAGAGCTGACATTCACACACACACACACACACACACACACACACACACACACACACACACACACAAACAAAAAAGGCGATTTTGGCTAAATTCATACAAGTATGTTTACTTGTATTCGGATCGGTTTCAACTCTGCGTGGAAGCATAATGCAGCCCATTTATTTCTTCAAGCCCTGATGGGCGGGGCCGAGCCATCTTAGATATCGGAACGCGACGATTTTAATAATTTGGAACCTACATGTCGCCCAAACGCCCTCACTAAATTTCACCTGCATCTAACATGGTTCTGGAGAACTTTACGGCAGACGGGCTTACGTGCAGACAATAGACGGAAAACGGACAGCAAACAACAAATAATGTTACCTATGCTCCAGATGTGCAACATACAGACAATAAAAATAGCCTACATGCGCACGAGTCTTAAATGTTAGCTTCCATGGACACGGATTGAAAATGATAGCTTCCACGGATCTGATTAAGAATGTTAGCTTCCACGGATGAGTACAAAATTTTTTAGCTTACACGGACATGGGTTTCCATAAACAAAATACATGTAATTATCATTATTTTTGCTAATAATATATAATTAGCATATATTTATTGGCCATTTTACCTGTAAAATTATTTATTGCAGCCATGGAACACCAGCCAGCAGTGTGTCGGTATTGTGGAAATATTTTTGGAACCGATCAGGTCTAAGTGACCATGAAAGGAGCCATATCAATTTGGCGCCATACAGATGATGCACCCACTATCTCCTAATACTAGTGACACACGAAGGCCCTGTCAAACGTGTGGTATCGGTATTCGCTCACGTCTTACAGTCTGGGAGGTCGTTTGATGAATTTCAAGACGGGCGCCATGGCCATCTTAGATTTTGTTGTTTGATTTGAGTTATGACGTTTCCGCCGTCACTGTGAATGTCATTTTGAAGATGTTGCTTCCGATCCACTGTTACCCATCATTGAGATGAAATGACATCTCAAGCCCTGCCACCCAAATGAAATGAATAGGGTTTATATGCATTGACGGTCAGACTCGCACCGCTTTTCCTAGACAGGCTAAGATCCTCTGAGCGGTTTACGTAGCTGTCACCTTTCTACTTGACAATATTTATATAAGATTTGGTACTAAGTTATTTAGACAAGTTGTGGGTATTCAGATGGGTAATAATTGCGGTCCCAGTGGGCTGATCTGTTTTTGTTTGACAATATTTATATAAGATTTGGTACTAAGTTATTTAGACAAGTTGTGGGTATTCGGATGGGTAATAATTGCGGTCCCAGTGGGCTGATCTGTTTTTGTTTTGTTATGAGAGAGGCCTCATGATGTCCCTTTCTGCTGGAACCAGTCTGAAATCATTGAAGCTTTTAGCTCGACGTCTAGATATTTGGATCATTTATTTAATATTGACAATACCTACATTTGTATTTCGATGGTTTGTTACGTCAAACATACCCCCCCCCCAGAACTTCAGTTGAATAAAACAAATTCTTCTGATACCGAGGCCCCGTATCAGAATTATCGGTACCATAAACTACGCAAAGCCTTTTCCAAATTTTTAAACGTCATTCTGATTTAATTCAAAATTCAATATTGGACTTAAATCTTTTCTGCAATAAGGTCTATCTGAACCCAAATTTTATGATGACTTAGTATATAAATTTTGAAAAAATATATAACCGCAATGACTTCAGCACCCAATTTCGTAAAATCATTCTTCAATATAAAAATATTGGGTACAACATAAATGTTATACGACATACTGCACGCATGGTAGTTAACCCAATCACGGTTGACAACTCTCTCTCTTTAATTGCAAGCCGATGGGTCAGGCCTCAGATTCTATGACGGTTTCAGTGCAAAGGCTTACTGAGAATTAGAGAGATCTAATTCAATGAAGTGTTGGCTGTAGTCTTATGCTCTGTCTCTGGTCGGGCCCATCGGACTCTAACTGTTGGTTTTCTTTTGCTCCAGCATTTCAGTTGTTTCTTGCTGTCGAGTCTTCACCGTTGTTTTATCTCTGTGTTTTTTTATATAAATTTTGGGTTAACGGAGATGTTGCACTGATGAGTTAGGAGGCCTTCATGCGGACTGAACAATTTATTTGATTAATTCGTGACGGAAGTAAGGTCGAGGATTTTGGTTTAGATAGCCAATTGGGCATTCTGTGGGAAAGGACTGTCCTTTTGGCTTTCCGCTATTGATGTATCCATTAGTGTCTATTGTTTCATGTTTGTGTTTTTTTCCCTTTGGTGTCTCTGATGGGAGATGTGGGTTGTCTCGACTCCTGATCATTGCATTCACTTGTATTTTACCAGTACTTTATTAGCAGATAGTATTTCTTTTATATATTAGAGAGGTTTCAACATAATTCCCCCTTTATATCAGTGCTTTATTATCTCTGTTCTCTAAACGGTAACTGATAACACTTGGAACAAGCTTTCCTTAACTATTTGTCCCGACTGTTTTCAGTTACCACGGAGAGCACAATTGCAGCTAAAGAAATAATTGAATGGAAGATCTATCGGTACACCGAAGTGATAAAGACAAAATATCACATTGATTGATTCATATTTTTCCTATTGGTGCACAGCAAATTCGAGGAGTTACTATCAAAAATAGTCTACCTATGCCTTTGTACGTTTGTTTTGCTGCAGAAATACTTGTTGCAACATCTGTATTGGGGCCTGATTTGTATGGCTTCCTTCATGGTCACTTAGACCTGAACGGCTCCGAAAAATATTTCCACAATAACGACACACTGCTGGCTGGTGTTCCATGGCTGCAATAAATAATTTTACAGGTAAAACGGCAAATAAATATATGCTGATTATATATTACTTGCAGCAATAATGATTAATACATGCATTTTGTTTATGGAAACCCATGTCCGTGGAAGGTAACATTCTAAATCATATCCGTGGAAGCTATCATTTTCAATCCGTGTCCGCGGAAGCTAACTTTTAAGACACGTGCGCATGTAGGCTATTTTTATCTTCTGTATATTGCACATCTGGAGCATCGGCAACATTATGCTGTAGTTTGCTGTCCGTTTTCCGTCTATCTTCTGCAAGTAAGCCCGTCTCTCGTAAAATTCACAATTTCGACATGTCCAGAACCGTGTGTGATGCAGGTGAAATTTGGTGAGGGCATTCGGGCGACATATAGATTCCAAATTGTTTAAATGGTTGTGTTCCGATATCTAGGATGGCTCGGCCCCGCACACAAGTAAACATACAGACCAGCTACCGGTAATAACCCATTTTTTTTTTTCGCGGAGAAACCGCCTAACGCGAAATCGGCTTTTTCTCCGCAAAACAGCGAGAAAAGATAGATTGAGCGAGAAATTTATCGCTGAAATTTCTCCCGGTTTCGCGGAGAAAATTCTCGGGGATTCTCGGCGAAAATTTGACCGATTGCTTTCATTGAAAGTGAAATTACCCGCGTTTCAAGGAGAAAAAATACAACTGGGATTACGTGAAATTTTCGGCTCATTATTATTTCTTCGTTTGTTTGGCTATGTTTTTGTTGTTTTTTTTTGTAAACGAAAGTAAATGGTAGTCATTGTTAAATCATAATCAAATAGTCTTTCATGTTACACAATTTCATTTTAATAATTTATTTCTCTTTTGTATAATCCTTTTTTAAAGTCTCATGACAACTTTTATTCACATCACGAAAATACGCCTATTTATTTGTTACCAGCTTAAACCCCACTTTTAACTGGGGTTTACAGGGGTATACATTATTTTTTCTAATTTCTGCTCACATAGATTGTGGGTACTCGTTAGAACCGCCTCGCCGAGTTTTAAAGTGTACCCAAAATCTTGAGCAGAAATATGAAATATTGCCAAAATTTTTATCCGGAAATTTTCCGTTTTTAGTGGTAAAATTTTACAATATATTTGAATAGGCGAGTCCTCATAATGAGTCCTACATGTAGATTATTAACACCATAATGATGTGTGATATTTACCAAAAGCTCAGCTTGATAAAATAGATTGGATGCATGATGCTTCCACGCATAGCTGAAACCGACCCGCATGCGAGTACTGGTAAACCGCTTACAGGATCTAAGCCTGTCCAGGCGTGTTTTCATGATGTCAGGACAAATTCATTTATTTCGAGCCGACCGCGTTCAACTCGCAACGTTGCAGAATTTGAACCGAACGAGGTGCGAACCACAGCAATGAGAGTCCTAATGAGTGTAAGCGCTTTTAGGATGCCCGTTATCCTCGGGGTGTTTAGTGGATTTACGGCAATTTCAAGATTATTTCACTTATTTCGAACGGACCGCTAATCAGACCACCTTCTGTTGCAGATCTTGGAGTCTCATATGTGGCCCGAACGAGGCGTAAACCACAGCGGAGAGACCTAATTAACCCTTTTTGTACCAAATGGAATCTTCCTCCTTATATACAGGAGTCCATTTTAAAACTTAGGGGTGTCAGGTTGTTTTTTTTCTTAAACATTTAGTCCGGGAAATGGCCTAAAGTTTTGCAAACAGTGTAGGCCCTGATCAGACGCCGCGTTCTGCGCTGTCTGATCTGGGCCTGCACTGTTTGCCAAGGTACCCATTTAGGGGTTTCTGGTACTGAATGGGTTAAGCGTCAGCGCTCTTACCCATTAGGACACGGGGGCCAGTTACCTTCGGGGTGTACAGTAGACTTAACAAGATAACCAGGTTGCATGTCTGCACAAACTTCGCAGATTATCTTGGATAATTTTATAGTTCTGCTCCAAGTTAGAGATCAGACTTATATGCAGCCTTGGAATGCTTGCCGCGCAATTTCCCCTTATTAACCCTTTTTGTACCAAATGGAATCTTCCTCCTTACATATAGCATGAGTCCATTTCAAAATTTAGGGGTTTCAGGTTGTGTTTTCTTCAAAATTTATTAGGAAAATGGCCGAACTTTTTGCAAACAGTGTAGACCCTTATCAGACGCCCGTATGCCACGGTACCCGTTTAAGAGTTTCCAGTCTGAAATGGGTTAATGTACATGTATGAGCAAAATTTAATTGTAAAGGCAAGAAACACAAGCGGATCTCCATGTGAGCTTATGTGTAAGCATCAGTGATGTTTAGTTACTCGCAGTGTAAGAAAAAAAAAAACAACCAAAATGTAGAGTGAGATCAGCGCCCAAATATACATGTACAAACAGGATCCCCGTTATTATATACATCGAGTTTCATTTTTCTAAAGTATTTACTTGAGAAAAAATAAAGTACTCCCAATATGGTGAACCGATAAAAAATCAACAGTTTTCAGTTTATAGAGCGTTTACACAACAGTAAAAAAAGGGAACACAGAAAACATTCATCATGTTCATACTGCGTTGTAAAGTGCATAATATGCAAATCATTATGATTCCAACCGGATCAAAATCATACTTTACAATCGCTAGAGTTGTCCATCTTTGTACAAAGAACATGCATTTCGTCATATGCTTCAAACTTTGTGTACCAACTTTTAATGCATGAAAAACATACATGCTTATAAACAAATATACATGTAGGTATAGACAGATTTCGCGGTGAAACACCGTGAACGACTTCACCTGTACTAATTGGCTTTAACCGAGAAAAAGCGATGTTCGCGGAGAAATTTCGCGGCGTTTCGCGGAGAAATTAACCACTTTGAAACGCGATTTTTTTTTCGCTTGTTCTCCGAGAAAAAAAGGCCTATTACCGCGGAGAATAATAAAATATGGGTTATTACCGGTAGCTGGTCTATACATGTTTGAATTTAGCTAAAATCGCTTTTTTTTGTGGATCAGCTCTTTTTTTCCTGATATGAATCTGAACACATACAGACTACTTTGCATATTTTGCACATAGACCGGGCCTTTATATTGTCGCATATGCAGGTAAATTATGTAATGGCCCAAGTGGATTATATTTTCTAGTCCTTTGGAATCATTTATTGGACTGCGGGATTTCATAGGCAACAGTTGAGGGTCACTGATGAGGCCTGGTTGGCCGAAACAAGCTAGTCGGCTAGTCGGACCCAGAAAAAATTTGCGCAATCCACAGTTTTCAGTTCCAAACGACTACACTTTTTTCAGAAAATTATCGAAAACGTGTCTGACTGATGATCGATCCCCGCCTGTTCGGCAACATTGAAATCTTTTCTTCGCTAATTCTCTCACTCTTCTGCTGATTTTAAGAAAGGCAGGTGTCAGCCTCTGGCAAAATCATTTCCACAGTTCTGGTTGACTATCTATGAATAAAAAATTATGAATAGTTAGATCCTTTGGACGCAAAGAGTGACACCAAATAAACGAAGATAGCAGACTGGTTTTATTGAGTCTGTTTATGACCAGTACTGAATTGTGCAACAACGGCCACGCCCTCTAGCACCGGCTTAAGCACCCTATTTTCAATATTATTCTAAATGAACTCTACGAGAAAATATAGTCTGCACTATTATGATGTACGGGGAGACTTTGTACGGCCGACACGGGGCATAACAGCAGCTGCAGTGGACATAAATAAGTTCTCTAAATGAACCCAATTATCCCAAAGGACCAGAAAATATAATTTGCACTAGGATGATGTACGGAGAAACATTTTACGGCCGCCACATGGCACAACAGCAGCTGCAGTGAAGATAAAATGTGGTTACGTAAACTGACTTGCTCGATATAACTTAGTGTTGACTGGGACGTACAACTCCAAGCAAACCAAACGAAAATATGTCGACAGACTGAACAAAAACACTCGCTTTTATTGTAGACCTGTTGTAGATTTAAATACTGACCCTCTTCTCATTTTCGGAAGTCACTCTTCGTAGTCGACAACATTCTTTCGTATAAATTGATTACGAAATATTTTCTACGGTCATTCTCTCCCTTCCGCTGTTTCAAGAAGGGCAGTTGTCAGCTTCCGGCGAAAGTATGTGCACTGCACCGGCTAACCGTTTACGTATAAGCCTGCCCAGGAAAAGTGTGGATGAAGTAAACTGACCGGCTCAAAAATGACCTAAAATAGTGTTGAATGGGCTGTTAAACACCAATTCAAACAAACGCTCTTCGTAGAGCCAAATGGAACATCGCTGAACCACACTGAACAAATAGAGAGTTGCTCATTGAACTAGGAAGCAACTGACACGATACAAATCTTCGTTTAGAGACAAAATGCAACCTTGATTTTGTTAAACAATTTACTCTTATTTTGAATATATATAAACAAGTTTATCACATTGAGAAAACGAACTCCGTGTAGCTAAAAAGGGAGAAGATATGCATACCAAGCGTGTGTTTGTTAATCTGCTAAACCCTTCAGGAAAGATCGTACGTGGAGGCTATCTCACTTTGCTTGTGGCCGAAGTCCGTGCACGCTATTATTCTATTACATTTTCCTCCTCCAACACTTCGACGAGGGATTTTATGCTGCTGTAAAAGGGATGGGTGTAGGTAAGTGACGAAAGTGCTTCAAAGCGAACCTGTTTTCAGGACTTTTCTTCTGTGGGCTATGAAAAAAGAGGATTTTCTTGAACTTTCCGTGTTCGCTTACAGTCAGTTTATCGGTGTTTTGTCCCAAGTGTTCTCGGTAACCATGGTAAGCACACAGATAATGAAAGTAGCCAAAGAAATGGAAATTTATGCGCCACCTACTGCGCTAAGTGTCAAATTTCTCCAATGGAAGTTATTAAAGAAAGAAATGGAAATACCTGCATTCCGAACCTAAATCGTACCCGAACAAACTTCCTAACGTGTGACGTAAGCACAAATGATAGCTACCACGGAGTTTGTTTCCCGACAGTGACAATTAATAGCAATGTAGAACTGGTTGACTTGAGCTACATTTCATGGTTCAGTGTACACAGAATGGGAAATGGTTGTGAGTTTAGTAACTATTCAATCAGATTGTGAGTTTAGTAACTATTCAATCACCATGCCAATACATCAAATTCGTGGTGTTACAATAATGCAGTGTGAGATTATTCATTAATCTGTCTGATATATTTATTTTTAAAAATATACATGTAGTAGTTTCAGGACAAAATACAATAATGGGTTGTCACCCAACTTTGTGTATGCATTGATGATGGGGATACCTGATGAAATGGGCTTTTCATTTGTCACGTGTAGTCAGTCTTTACCAGAATAATCTGTCTCAGAAACCTGAGAAAGGTTTTACGCTTTAATCTCTACGTTTGGAAGCAGGTCTGTGAACTCCAAAAATGTATAAAACATCTGAGAAATTAACGGTAGGCACGAGATCGATTCATTTTATATCATTTGTTTTTGTTTGCTTATTTTGCACCCTCAGATGTATCTGGAAGCTGTATGTTTCAGTGCCATCTGCTCTATAAACCCCACTCAGACATAGCTTTACAAACGAAAGCTTCATCTAACCTATTCTATAACCCCTTTAGGTACTGCTGCACAGCCTTCAGATGTATGTATGTACCGGTACCTATAAGCTTCAGTGCAGCCTGTTCTATAACCTTTATTTTAAAAGTGTTTGGAAGCTTCAGATATAACTCATCACTCATGTCTCCCTTCGTTTGTGTTTAGAGGCCTCATTGCTATCTTTACAACATTCAGCCTCTATCTAATCCATCAGTAAACCTTCTATTGGATATAGTGTTGAAGCCTCGGCAGTAGCTTTACACACTGTAGCTTCTTTTCAGTCTCTTCTTCAATCCTCTCTTGGGTATTGTCTTATATCTCAAATGGCACCTTTAGCTAAGTTACATCTATTCTATGACCCTCTCTTGGGTTATATGCTGCAGCCTCAGATGTACCTGAACATCATGTAGCTTCTGTCCTACTTCTATTGGGTGGTATTTTGTAACCTAAGATGTACCTTAACACCCTTTTAAGGCTTTAGCGTCTGACAAATCTCTTCTATAACCCTCTCGTGGGTAGTATTTTGTAAACCCAGATGTATCTTAACACCTTACAATCTATAACAAGAGGGCCAAAAGGGCCCTGAATCGCTCACCTGAGTATCAGTGTATCTAGTACATGGCGAAAGGGCTATAATTTAAAAAAAAATGGTAGGGGTCCACTATATGAAGCTTCATACCAAATATCAAAGACCTGGGCCTTCTGGTTTCAGAAAAGAAAATTTTTAAAGGTTTTCCCTATATAAGCCTATGTAAAACTAGCGGACCGTGGTGCGGGGACACTTTTGGTGCCAGGGCTATAATTTGACCAAACTCAGTAGAGGTCCACTAGATAAAGCTTCACGCCAAATATCAAAGACCTGGGTCTTCTGGTTTCAGACGAGAATTTTTTTAAAGTTTTTTTCCAATATAAGCCTATATAAAATTAGTGGGTACTGGCACGGGGACTTTTTTGGCCTCAGGGCTATAATTGAAGAAATCTTGATAGAGGTCCACTACATGAAGCTTCACACCAAATATCAAAGACCTGGGCATTGCTGTTTCAGAGATTTTCAAAGATTATTTCTATATAAGTCTATATAAAACCAAAATGCCCCGGTGCGGGGGCATTTGTGGCCTGAGGGCTAAAATTGGAACAATCTTGGTAGAGGTCCACTAGATAAAGCTCCATACCAAATATCAAAGACATGGGCATTGTAGTTTCAGAGGAGAAGATTTTTAAAGATTTCCCTATATAAGTCTTGTTAAACCAAAGGGTCTCAGCGCGGGGGAATTTTTGGCCCCATGGCTATAATTTCAACAATCTTGTTAGAGATCCACTAGATGAAATTTCACACCAAATATCAATGACCTAGGCCTAATGGTTTCACAGAAGATTTTTAAAGATTTTCCCTATATTAACCCATGTAAAACCAAAGGGCCCCGGAGCGTGGGCATTTTTGGCCCCAGCACTATAATTTGAACAATCTTGGTAGGGGTCCACTAGATGAAGCTTCATATCAAATATCAAAGAATTTGGGCCTTGCAGTTTCAAATAAGAAGATTTTTAAAGATTTTCCCTATATAAGCCCATGTAAAACAAAAGGGCCCCGGGGCCGGAGCATTTTTGGCCCCAGCACTATAATTTGAACAATCTTGGTAGGGGTCCACTAGATGAAGCTTCATACCAAATAGCAAAGACCTGGGTCTTGCGGTTTAAGAGAAGAAGATTTTTAAAGATTTTCCCTATATAATCCTATGTAAAAACAAAGAGTCCTGGGGCGGGGGCATTTTGAGCCCCAGCACTATAATTTTAACAATCTTGGTAGGGGTTACTAGATGAAGCTTCATACCAAATATCAAAGTCCTTGGCCTTGTGGTTTTGGAGAAGAAGATTTTTTAAATTTTCGGTGACCTAGATGTGCAACAGACCGAAACCATTTGAACAACTTTGAAAGGGATCGACCTAAGGATCATTCCTGTGAAGTTTGGTCAAAATCCAATTAGTGGTTTAGGAGGAGATGTCGTTTGAAGAAAAAGTTTACGCACGTCGGCACGGACGCATGGACGCACGACGGACAAAAAGTGATCCCAAAAGCTCACCTCGTCACTACGTGACAGGTGAGTTAACAAGAGGGACACAATGGCCCTGGGTCGCTCACCTGATCCATAGAGTAACAAGTGGGCCATTGGGAGGGCCATTTTTGAACCCAGGCCTATAATGTGCATACTGTTAAGGGAGGTCAAAAAAGGTGAAGCTTCATACCAAATATCAACAAGGCTATAATTTTAACAAATTTGGCAAAGGTCCACTAGATGAAGATATACACCAAATCTCAAAGACATTGGCCTTGAGGTTTCAGAGAAGCAGATTCTGATAAAGATATTCCCTACATAAGCCTACATGCCCCGGGGCAGGGGCTTTTTGGACCTCATGGCTATAATTTAAACTATCTTGATAGAGGTCCACTATATGAAGCTTCACACCAAATATCAAAGGCCTGGGCCTTGCTGTTTCAGGGAAGAAAATTTTTTAAGATTATCTCTATATAAGTCTATGTATATGTAAAACAAAAGGGCCCCTGGGGTGGGGGCATTTGTGGCCCGAGGGCTATAATTTGAACAATCTTGGAAGAGGTACACAAGGTGAAGCTCCAGACCAAATATCAAAGACATGGGCCTTATAGTTTCAGGGAAGAAAACTTTTAAAGATTTTCCTATATATGTCTGTGTAAAAGGGTCTCAGGGGTCTCAGGGCGGGGGCATTTTCGGCCCCAGGGCTATAATTTGAACAATCGTGTTAAAAGTCCACTTGATGAAATTTTACACCAAATATCAAAGACCTTGGCCTTGTGGTTTCACAGAAGAAGATATTTAAAGATTTTCCCTATAAAAGTCTATGTACAAGCAAAGGGCCCGATGCGGGGACATTTTGGTCCCAAGGCTATAATTTGAACAACCTTGAAACTATAATTTGAACAATCTTGGTAGAGGTCCACTAGATGAAGCTTCACACCAAATATCAAAGACCTGGGCATTGTTGTTTCAGAGAAGAAGATTTTACAAGATTTTCCCTATATAAGTCTATGTCAAACTAAAGGGCCCCGGAGCGGGGGCATTTTTGGCCCCAGGGCAATGATTGAACAATCTTGATAGAAGTCCACAAGATGAAGCTTCATACCAAATATCAAAGACCTGGGCCTTGTGGTTTCAGAGATCAAGATTTTTAAAGATTTTCCCTATATAAGCCAATGTAAAACCAAAGGGCCCCAGGGCGGGGGGATTTTTGGCCCTAGCACTATAATTTTAACAATCTTGGTAGGGATCCACTAGATGAAACTTCATACCAAATATCAAAGATCTGGGCGTTGCGGTTTCTTAGAAGAAGATTTTTAAAGATTTTGCCTATATAAGCCCATGTAAAACCAAAGGGCCCCAGGGCGGGCGGCACTATAATTTGAATAATTTTGGTAGGGGTCCACTAGATGAAGCTTCATACCAATTATCAAAGACCTTGGCCTTGTGGTTTCAGAGAAGAAGATTTTTTAAGTTTTTGGTGAAAAAAAAATCTATTTTTGGCGCCTGTGACCTAGATGTGCAACAGACCGGAACCATTTGAACAACTTTGAAAGGGGACCACCTACGGATCATTCTTGTGAAGTTTGGTCAAACTCTGGTTAGTGGTTTAGGAGAAGATGTCGTTTGAAGAAAAAGTTTACGCACGTATGCACGGATGCACGCACGCACAGACGGACGCACGGACGACGGTCGAAAAGTGATCCCAAAAGCTCACCTCGACACTACGTGACAGGTGAGCTAACAAGAGGGCCATGATGGCCCTGGATCGCTCACCTGATTCATAGAGTAACAAGTGGGCCCCGGAGAGGGCCATTATTGACCCTAGGGTTATGTGCATAAAGATGAGGGAGGTCTAAAAAGGTGAAGCTTCAAACCAAAAATCAACAAAGGCAATAATTTGAAAAATCTTGGCAAAGGTCCACTAGATGAAGCTTCACACCAAATATCAAAGACCTGAGGCTTGCGGTTTCAGAGAAGAAGATTTTTTAAAGATATTCCCTACAAAAGCCTATGTAAAACCAAATGGCCCTGGGGCGGGGGCATTTTGGCCTCAGGACTATAATTTAAACAATCTTGATAAAAGGCCACTAGATGAAGCTTCACGCCAAATATCAAAGACCTGGGCCTAGCTGTTTCAGAGAAGAAGATTTTTAAAGATTATCTCTATATATGTCTATATAAAACCAAAGGGCCCTGGGCGGGGGCATTTGTGGCCCGAGGGCTTTAATTTGTTCAATCTTGGTAGAGATCCACTAGATGAAGCTCCATAGCAAATTTCAAAGACATGGCCTTGCAGCTTCAGAGAAGAAAATTTAATTTTAAAGATTTCCCTATATAAGTCTATGTAAAACCAAAGGCTCTCGGGGCGGGGTCATTTGTGGCCCCATGGCTATAATTTGAACAATCTTGATAGAGGTCCACTAGATGAAATTTCACACCAAATATCAAAGACCTAGGCCTTGTGGTTTCATAGAAGAAGATTCTTAAAGATTTTTCCCTATATAAGTCTATGCAAAACCAAAGGGCCACCAGGCGGGGATATTTTTGGTCTCAGGGTTATAATTTGAACAATCTTGGTAGAGGTCCACTAGCTGAAGGTTCATACCAAATATCAAAGACCTAGCCTTGTGGTTTCAGAGAAGAAGATTTTTCAAGATTTTCCCTATATAAGTATATGTAAAATCAAAGGGCCCCACCACTATAATTTGAACAATCTTGGTAGGGTCCACTAGATGAAGCTTCATACCAAATATCAAAGAATTTTGGCCTTGCAGTTTCAGGGTAAAGAAGATTTTTAAAGATTTAAGGGATAAAAGTGATCCCAAAATCTCATCTCGTCAGTACGTGACGGTGAGCTAAAAATAGAAGCGGAGGCGATGATAAGGAATCGATACAATCATCCACAGCTCCCATCAGAGACACCAAAGGGAAAGAAACATGAAACAACAGACCCTAATAGAAACATCAATAGCGGAAAGCCAAAAGGACAGTTACTTTCCAACACAATGGCTAATAGGCTATCCAAATAAAATAATTTAAGCGACACAAACACACAAAGACAATCCATAACAAAAATAAACCGCGACAGAAGAAACGCCTTGGAACGGTCAGCGGAAACGAATTCCACTGGGGGGAGGGGGGGGGCTTAAATCGATTTTACGTGGCCACAATCATCGCCCTTATTTCCGTCGCGATTTAAACAAATAATTTGTTCAGTTAGCATGAAGGCCTCCTAACTCATCAGTGCAACATCTCCGTGAACACAAATAATCAAACAACCACAGAGATAAAACAACGGTGAGGACACGACAGCAAGAAACCACTGAAATGCTGGTGCAAAAGAAAACCAACATTTAGACTCCGACCTTAACCCTCTATGGGCAGTATTTTGTAAGTAACCTCAGACGTATCTTAACCCCCTAAAAATCTATAACCCTCTTTTGGGTAGTATTTTGTAACTTCAGGTGTATCTTAAAACCCTACAATATATATCCCTCTTTTGGATAGTATTTTGAAACATCAGATGTATCTTAACACCCTACAAATCTATAACCCTCTTTTGGGTATAGTTTTGTTTCGAGTTGAACTCACATTCAGTTGAGGGTTCAATTGGACTTCCAGGCCCGGCTCATGAGAAATCTACATGACAGGACATCTGTTAAATAAACCTTCTGCATGGTTTTGATGTATTGGTAAGGTGGTTGAATAGTAAGTAACTGAGTTTACAATCTGATTACCCAACCCATTTGCAATTCTGTGTTCACTGAACCATTAAATATTGCTCAATTCATCCGGTTCTACACTGCTACAATTTATACTGATTCAAGAAAGCAGTCCGAGGGACAGCCAAATCCCTCAAGGATCAACCTTGTTACCTTCACCTGTGACCTTGACCTTGAGTTGCCATGCTTTTTATTGGTTCAGTACATCAGCTCACTGTGGGGGTATATTTCACAAAAGTTTAATGAAAATCCTTCCAGGGGTAAAGGAGATATGGAACGGACACAAAATTCCAAGTTTCAAATTCGTGACCTTCACCTGTGACCTTGACCTTGAGTCGGCATGCTTTATTTATGGGTCTTGCCCATCAGCTCACTGAGGGGGATATTTTACGAAAGTAAAATGAAAATCCTTCCAGGGGTAGAAGAGATATGGAACGGACACAAAATTCAAAGTTTCAAACTCGTGACCTTCAACTTTGACCTTGGCCTAATGTGTTATGCACATCAGCTCACTGAGAGGGACATTTGACCAACGTTTAATGAAAATCCTTTGAAGGGTAAATGAGATCTGGAACCGACACAAAATTCAATGTTTCAAACTCGTGACCTCCAAAGGGACCTTGACCTTGTGTC
Source organism: Lucinisca nassula (assembly GCA_963580285.1). Taxonomy (NCBI): domain Eukaryota; kingdom Metazoa; phylum Mollusca; class Bivalvia; order Lucinida; family Lucinidae; genus Lucinisca; species Lucinisca nassula. The sequence continues at coordinate 101,377,075 of OY757014.1, forward strand.
GGCTTGATTCATTTATGGGCTTTGCACATGAGCTCAGTGGGTGGTATAATTAACCGAAGTTTAATGAAAATCCTTTGAGGGGTAAAGGAGGTATGGAACGGACACAGAATTAAAAGTTTTATACTTGTGACCTTCAAATGTGGCCTTGACCTTGAGTCGGCATGGTTCATTCATGGGTTCTGCACATCAGCTCACTGAGGGGTATAATTGACAAAAAATTAACGAGAATCCTTGCTGGGGTAAAGGAGATATGGAATCGACAAAAAATTCAAAGTTTCAAACTCGTGACCTTCAACTGTGACCTTGACCTTGAGTCGGCAAGGCTCATTTATGGGTTCTGCACATTAGCTCACTTAGACGAATGATTGACCAAAGTTTAATATAAATCTATCAAAGGGTTCAAGAGATAAGGAGCGGAAAAGAAAGTGTTACGGACAGACAGACGGACGGACTGGCCCGGACGAACAGACCGACGGACAGATGAAGGCCATTCCTATAATCTTCGCTCCGCTTCGCGACGGGGGATTAAAAATGATACGTTTATCCAAGAAGCATCATTGGTTTCCTCCCATATTACCAGAAACTTCAAATATTATAATGACTCAGGTTAAAAAATAAGTAAAAATAGCGTTTGGAAAAAGCAGTTTATATTCCTAAGTTGCAATATTGTTTCGAAAAATGTTTCTAAACATCACTTCAGACATCCTTCAGTCTACCTAAGAACAAATTGCAGTGAAAGAGCACACAGTTAACTTTCAAAATACACTACAGTGTTATGCTAAGTTACCCCACCCACTTTTAAAGGCCTGTAGTTCGAAAAAAGCAAACCTTTCGCGCGACCAGAGGTATTGCATAATAAAGTACACATGTTATGCTGTTTATCTGCAAAAAATAAAACGATTTGGTACAAGGCCAGAATACCCCAAATGGGAATCCTCCCTCCCCCCTACCCCTCCTTTAGGACATCTTCAGTTTTGATCTTGCAAATGTATGCTGTGTATACTCATTAGACTCGCCTCAACAATGCGATTTCAATGAATACAAACCTCATACATTTATATCAGTATAATGGAACATTGAAAAGAAATCCAGAAAGTATCCCTTTTATGCAATGGCAGTAACCATCAGGAGCTCGAACTACCCCTGTCTCGAACAGAGTTTCGTGGTCCCAAAGGTGTTCGAGGCATTGTGGTTCGGCTGTATTATTCAGTTAATTGCCCTTGTGTTAGGCGAATACGACGATTTGTTCACCGAGCAGGGATTCTTCCCCAATGGCGAAGCAATCCTTCGGGCTGTTACAGGGCAGGTCCCTTAATCAGTAATCTCACTTGGACCCGGTCGGGATAATGCCGAAGCCGGGGCGGAGATGGAAACAGGTGATAGGATCCAGTCACCCCTTTCCGTCTCTAATGCACCCAGGATCTTTTTAGCAGGACACGATGGCTAAAACGACAGAGAAAAAAAATTGGTTTCCTTGTTTTCCCTGAACCTTAAATAGGTGTACATGAAAGCAGAATAAACTAAATCATACACAGTACTTATTGTGCAACGGGGAAGGGACACATCATGGGGCTAGGAGGACCTCTGGACCTGCTCAAAAGTAGCAACCCTTGTTTGAATTCAACCTTAATGTTTAAAGCCTAATGACACCTCCCCCGCCCCCCCCCCCCCACCACACTATTTTAGATTTTCGGCCTAAACATTAGATGAAGACAGACGCCCCTTGGTAGTAATGAGAAACTCACTTTACTTCCAAAAATAGCGCCTGCATTAAATAGAGGATCTTACATGAGTGGTCATTTCATATGATATTTATGAAACGAGCCTTCGGCGAGTTTCATAAATTTCATATGAAATGACCACGAGTGTAAGATTCTGTTTATCATATGACCACTATAAATTGGGTTTCATCGCCTTTAAATTTGACAAATTTTCCATAAAAATGCATGGTTGACATAGACGTCGTCATGACGTTACTTAATCCCGCCAAAGTGTTATTACACGTGTGGTCATACGATTTTTATTATACGACGTAATCCACTGCTTATCAACGACCTCATGTAATAAATCATGTCTTCCGGGAAAGACTTTGCGCCGGAAAATGCCAGTAACTAACACATTCATTGACTTCAATCATCCCTGTCAAGATTGGCCCCTCGCAGTTCTGATATCTGTTTCAGAAATAGAAACCGAAAGGCATATACGTCACCAAGCTCATAAGAGCTCAAATGGCGAAAGAAAATCCTCCTCAACCAAGCTCCCTGCCGCTATGTTTTATTTTTATTTCCTTTAAAAACATGACGGCTTGAACAGTCGAAGTGTAAGACCACCAAACGGTCGTTACTGACCACCCATAGGTCATTACTTTGAAATCTCACCGTTTGTTTTGACAACAACGGGATATTGTTAAAAAAATCAATGCCAACTTTAAGGGTATACTACACGATGATATCAATATTATTGTCGCCGGGTGAGCATCAGGATGGGGAAATGAAGACCCAGACAATGGATTTCTGAGGGGTTGTTAATATACAACGAAAAAGGGTGTCCTACAAACAAACACGATTGACAACATACTATCTACAGGACAACACAAATGGTTACTGCTTAATCTATTCAGCATTACATAAATAATCCACCTATATTATCATGAATGAACGACAGCGGTTACATTACAGGACAATATAAACAGAAAACAGTGAATGACAGGACACACTCTGCTGGGATGGTTTGGTTTGGTTTTACGGCCCTTTCAAGATTATTTCACTCATATCGAGCCAACCCTGAATCAGGTGGGCGAAAACCGGAGTACCTGGAGAAAAAAACCCGGGCCTTCCGTTGCAGAACTTGGCGTCTCACGTGTGAACCAAGCGAGGCTCGAACCACTGCGGTGAGAGACCTAATGATCAAGAGTCGGCGCTCTTAGCCCTCAAGCCACGGTGGCCTGTCCTCTGCTGGGATGAAATGCATGGATGAGTGGGGATTTTGGGTTGTGAATACACCCGTATAGGCCCCCGAGCCAGATGTAAGGTTGACAATGAAAATGGCAGTTTGCTGGGGAAACTCCGATACATGTGAAGAATTTCATGGCAATGAAATTCTAACACAAGCCGAGTACATTGGAACTTACTACAACACTCAAGAATAAAGCTATAGAATAAGCTCGACAAGCAACCTTCGCAGCTTATACTGATTTATTATAAATGCAAGCAATATGATGAAATTCCAATAGTTGAGCATGAGCAACAGCGGTAATATGTAGCTAAAGCAAAATGGCAAATTATGAAATATGCTCAATGTTCACAATGAAGAACTAAGGAAATAACAATAGAATGAACAGGTTACAGAACAAGAAATTCATGCCTGGCTATGACATCTTCAAATTATATCAATATAAGACAATGGCTGTCTATGAGTTGAAAATAATAGTGCCTGAATGAGCAAGTGAACTGCTCGAAAGGCCTTTTTAAGTCCAACTAATTTCAGGCGGTAAAATTGATGGTGCGAAGTGTGCATAAGGTCATATGCGGGGTTAGAGAGTTAGAATAGCCAACCATACAAAAGCATCCACCCTGGCAACGCTCAAAACATAAAAATGATAGGAAAAACAAGAATTTTACCGTTAAATGTGGTACGTTAGTCCAGGCAAACTAGCGATATTTGGCCTAGACCCAAGCAAAATTGCAACACAAATGTTTTTAGCATTTTTGTACTGGAGTACCTTCCCTTAAAGACATATCAAAAGTAGGATGGAATCGGACGATATGAAATTTGTTTTTTTTTTAGCATTTTGAAAGCACCTATGTTACGCAAGCAATTTAGTGTTTGAATTCAATATTTTGCTATCTGACAAGGTATGGTTGAGTTTTATTTCTTCAAATCTAATCTGTCTACACCAGGATGGAAACTTTTTCATGTAAAATGGTTAAACAAGTTTTTTTTATTAATTACATGATGACCTATATGGATAAAACAGGGGTAAAATTACCCCACCCACTTTTTTGCCCTTGTGACTGAACTCTAAACAATTTATATCGACTAATGATGATGTTACTTATCAAATGCATACCACAAACCAGCAAGACTACTGCATTGAAACTTAAAGGATAAAAACACCAAAAATCAACACAGAATACATTTCTCTACTGATACAAATAGTAGCAAATGTTTGGAAATTCCAAGGTACAACAAAAACTGTCATGATCAATGTTTCTTTACTCGCTGAAATCATATAACACTAAAATTGGACTGAAGTCATAATTAGATCACCAAAATGATAATCTCAAGGTTCTTATCCTTATACTTATGTGTATAATTCACATACATATAATGCACTGGTCATTTGTAACCACTGCCCCCACCCCACCCACCTGCGGGGATAGGCGGGGGATAGCGGGGCTAATGTGCGGGGTAGTTACCCTCTGTGTTCCCCCGCAGTGCCGGGTTAGTGCGGGGGTTTTGATATTATGCAAATATACCACCAGTGGAATGAACTATTATAAACAGTGGGGCTGTGACCTTCTGGAGGTCCCCCGCAGTGCAGGGCTTCTAGCAGGGCTGTGAAAAGTGAAAAGACATTATCCCCGCTATCCCCGTAGGTGGGCGGGCAGTTGTTACAAATGACTGGTGCATAACCCAGTGGTGGGTTTTACATCATGCAATCAAAAGCTAATCAGACTAATCTAAGCCTGGTCATCCATCTGGTCTAAACAGCCTTCAGTGTACACTTGATGGCCCCCGCTCATCGGGGCTTGAAGAAATATATGGGCTGCATGATGCTTCCACGCAGAGCTGAAACCGACCCGCAAACGAGTACTGGTAAACTGCTTAGAGGATCTAAGCCTGACCAGTCAAAGCAGTACGAGTCCATGCTTATAAACCCTAGTTTCATTGGGCGGCAGGGCTTGAGATGTCAATTCATCTCAAGTTCGGGTAAAAGTCCCACAAAATTGGAAGCAATGTCTCCAAAATGACATTTACAGTGTTGACGGAGACGTTAAACCTAAAATCAGACAAAATCAGTGTACACTTGAAGTAAGCTAGGATCCTCAGCTACACATTTAGTGCACATCCAAGACTGTGATAAGACTGGCCAGATGCCTGGGGAGATGTCAAGCTTTAGTGGGTGCACATACCACATTGTTGGTTTCGCTACATAAATGTTCATATTACTAGACCTTTTATGTCAAATCACAATACAGACATGATGTGCATCTTTTCCTTCAATACACTGTTCTGCTGAAGCTTGATTCTAATCACAGTCTTCAGTGTCATCTGCATCATCCAACTGAATGGAATTCAGACAGCTAGTTCACTTGCATACTCCACACATTTGGGAGCATGTAAGGCCATGCTTGAGACAAGTGCACAGAAGAGTTTTTCAATCGGCCTTACATTTACATTTGACGACCTTGAGCAGACTCTCAGGTGCTGGTGGTTTATACCGCCAGCAATTTGTCGCCTTTCACTGCCCAACCCCAGTTTTCTGCAGGTGCATAGGTCTCAATAGTCCTATTTCATTGTTGCACTATTGGCAGCTATCAGACCTTCATTATTAGATATAGGTTACTGAGATTTTGGTGGATGCTTCTGGTGTTGTGCCGTGTGGCGGCCGTAAAACGTCTCCCCGTACATCAACCATAGTGCAGTTTATATTTTACTTTTGGTCCTTTGAGATCAGCGTGAATATTCTGAGAAATCAGAAATAAATTATTGGTTTAGACTCATATTCTAGACAGGTTTTTAATTATTTAGACCCCATTTTGATTTATGTCAGTCTTTGAATCGACTGCCTATTCGAAATTCGCAAAATTGCAGTATGTTTCCTCTGGCTTTCTTTGCCGGATCATTACAGGGTCACTGATGAGGCTTTATTAGCCGAAACTACTTAGTATGACCCATCTTCTTTCTTATGAATGTTTTCATTGCTCTTAAAGGAACTCATTTTTGATTTTTATTTATATATTTATAGCTAAATACGCCAGTTACGTGTGTCTGCAGCTGTTTGAATCTTTGTTATGTAATGTACACATTTCTCTAGTTTGTTCCTTCTACTATTAGAAGCTGGAGATGTTGAGAGCAATCCAGGTCCAGACTATGAGCACTCGTTATCTACCCTTCATCTAAATATTAGGAGCATACGAAACAAAATTGCCTATCTGAGACGCATCTCGACGCCAACGTATCCTCTGAACTACTTACTATTTCAAATTATTTTAGTGACCCGTACAGGAAAGACAGGAATATGTATGGAGGTGGATTGCTCTTGTATATAAGTTCTAGCCTCTGGCACGGACGTAGACCTAAGTGAAGAGTCAATTTGGACAGAAGTCGATGTTAATCAAGATAGCTTATTGATAGGTTTATTTTAAAGTCCAACCACAACAGATAGTAATTTCTTTAATAATTGTAATGCAAATATCGAAAAAGCCTCGGAAATTAGAATAAACATCTTGGATTGACTTTAAGTAAAAACGGACAGGGGGATGAGCGCATACAAAACATATTATCAAGTGCTGCAAAGATTGTAGGTATAATGAGAAAATTAAAATTTACGCTCACTTGAGTTGCACAAAACCAGATATATCTTTCATATGTACTACCTATTATTGAGTATTCTTCAGTCGTCTGGGATGGATATTCTCTCCAAGACTCAAATGCTCTCGAAAAGCTTCAAAATGAGACTGCTAGAATAGTAACTGGTCTCACGAGATCGGTTTCTTTGGATAATTTGTACAGGGAATGTTGCTGTCCATCATTAGCAGATAGACAGAAACAACAAAAAATGAATTTCATGTACAGATCAACGAATGCGTTAGTTCCAAGCTACACAATGATTTAATCCCTCCTATTATAAGGGAAACCACCAATTATCGTCTGAGAAATCAAAATAATATTACTCAACCGTTTTGTCATACCAAACTATTTAGGAAATCTTGTATTCCATCAGGAATAACGTTGTGGAATTCTCTGGACGAAAACTTACGCAACAGCCCCTCCTTAAATTCATTTTAAATATCATACAAAAAGACACCATCTAGATGTTCAAAGAGTACCGCCTGACTATATTAATGGTGACAGATATTTGTCAGTTATGCATTCTAGATTTAGAAACAATTGTAGTAACTTATAAAATTATTTGTATATTAACCATTTAACAATGAATCCACTTTGTACCTGTAATCAAGAAAGAGAAAACGCAGAGCACTATTTCCTTCGATGCTCTAAATATGAAAACGAACGGTTGAGATTTCTCCATGAAACCCGCAAGTTTCACCCTTTGAGTATCAACCTGATTTTATTTATAGATGATCGCACATCCCTCGAAAGTAATACTACAATTTTTAGAGCCACATGTCAGGAGTTACATTAAAAGCACAAAACAATTTTCTGATTAGTATTTTAGTAGATCACAATTACTCCATGCTCACCCGAGAAGGCGCACACTATTTATTTATTTATTTATTTGTTCGTTCATAGCATTTTCACGTGACTATAATTTATTGATGTCATTTTGAAAGGGAAGGGTCGTAACTAATGTTGAGAGAACTTGTGACCCAACCCCAATGTACACGTATATATGTATTGGTTGCAATAAAATATGTTTATACTGAAAGAGAGAAATTGGTTTAAAGGACCTATAATATTCTCTTCACAGTGAAAACGCTGACACTAAAGCTGCCAAAGAAACAAAGCAAAATCAAAATTGCGTTAGTGGGTGGGGTAAACCAACACGAATATTTAAAAGCATTGGCTTGTAACACATTCCTTTTCATACTAAACATAGACTTAATCGATGGAACATGACATGGAAGTTTTATTATCAACACATATGCAATAGAATCCATTTCATAACTACATTGTAAGCTGTACAAGCTTACAACTCCAGTTATAATAGTTTCACAGTGATAAAATCACCCATAAATATAAACGAAGGAAAAAATCAAATTTCATATTCTCCGATTCCGTCCTACTTTTTATATGTTATTAACATATATCAGAGGTGGTCAAAACTAAAAAAGACATTTGTTTTGCAATTTTGTCTAGGTCCCCACACAGTTTGACCGGACTACGTGTGCAGGTGTCAAACTTTCGCAGCAAGGTCAAGGACAATAAAAAATAGACTAATAACTTTACTGCCGTGTATCTGAAACACGAGAACTAAAAAGCTAACCGTACTGATAAACTACATCTGTGACATAAATTTAACAGGTGAAAAAAATGCTAATTACCTTAGGCCCGGCGGAGGATCGAACCCGGCAAACCCTCTACCGCGTCGCTATAAAAGCCGGCTTGTACCGCAAGGCAGTACAAGAGAGCCATATACCTATACCCTATGACATTCTTCCCCTCCACACTGAAATTCGTCCTCGGATTTCTGGGAGCCCAAGAATCACGTGAAATGATACTCATAGAGTTTTTAATGCACATGTGGTGTATTTACGGTGGGCGCCAAATGTAACAGGTGAAAAAATCCTATCACCTTTACCCGGCCGGGGATCGAACCCGGTCCGCCATATCGACAGGCAAACACTCTACCGCGTCGCTATAAAAGCCGGATTGTACCGCAAGGCAGTACAAGTGTGGTATATACCTATACCTATGACAATATTTTTCCTGTTTTTTTTTTTTTCAAAAATTCAAAAATGATAATTTCTAAATCCTCATCACGAAAACACGCCTATATAATTTGTACACCATTTTTATACAGTAAAACTGGGGTTTATGGGGGTAAACATTATTTTGCTTATTTCTGCTCTTAAATACAGATTGTGGGTATTCGTCAGAACCGTCAATGGAACGAATTCCAGGGGGGGGGGGGGGGGGGCTTTAATCGATTTTACGTGGCCACGATCCTTGCCCTTACTTCCGTCGCGATTTTGACAAATATTTTATTCAGTTCGCCTCCTAACTCATCAGTGCAAAATCTCAGTGAACACAAACAATCAAACAACCACAGAGATGAAACACCGGTGAGGACTCGACAGCAAGAAACCACTGAAATGCTGGAGCAAAGGAAAACCAATAGTTAGACTTCGATGGGCCCGACCAGAGACAGAGCACCATGCACCAACCAACATTACACAGAATTAGATATAACATTTATGTTGTACCCAATCTTTTATATCGAAGAATGATTTTACGAAATTGGGTGCTGAAGTCATTCCTTTTTCTCTCCTAAATTTATATACTAAGTCATCATAAAAATCGGGTTCCGAAATGACCTCGTTGCTGAGGAGATTTAAGTCCAATATTGAATTTTGAAATTAAATGAGAATGATATCTATAAAATTTTGAAAAAGCTTTGCGTAGTTTATGATACCGATAAACCTTATTAAGTAGTTTAGCAGTTAACAATTTATTTCGAGTGTTGAAGTCACACTCTGGTAAATCGAATTAATTGCGAATATAAACGCAATAGGATGCCGCACGACGAACATCACCATCCAAAAAAGGAAAATACTGATGAAACAAGTGAGAAAAAATGTCACTCGGGAAAGGCCACAATCTAAGAACGCAGCCGTCTCAAGTCACCTATAGAAAGTGACACGGTGGCACACAAAATCAGACAAAACACGAACGAACGACACAAAGCTAAATAACAAAATAAGACACTGAAAACAAACGACCGCCTTGGGACGGTCAGTAATAAAACTACTGTTTCGTGAAACTTTCGTGAACACTGTTCAGAAAATTGAGCAAGGGGCTGCTGTATCTGCCAAGTCAATCTTATTAAAAAAAGATTTAGTAGCTGACACATTCGAGCTTTCCTAAAACCATGAACGTGTGTGTCTTACAAGAGATTCACTTTCTTAAATCATTGTCCAAATTGCTTAATGCACTTTATAATTGTGCTATTTATCTTATTTCATTTGTGATAAATGGACCTTTTGTTCAGTTTGACCAACAGATTTCGTCCCTGAAAATAAAAATTGCCGAATTACGAGCTCGTATTTTTTTTTAACTAGGGTGGACAACATTGTGATTCATTTTTGATGAGTATCCAAATAAATGGCTAGTTTTGAACACTTTGAAAAGACTGAACTGCATCCAACAAGACTAATGACTCCTGGCGATCACACCTCCGTTAACGACCCAATTAACAAGTTTAAAGACACTTGGCAGATGACTAGCCCCCGCCCATCGGGGCTTGAAGAAACAGATTGGCATCATGATGCTTCCACGCAGAGCTGAAACCGACTCGCACACGAGTACTGGTAAACCGCTTAGAGGATCTATGCCTGCCCAGGCAATGCGGTGCGAGTCGGTCCGTCCATGCATATAAACCATATTGGTTTCACAGGCAGCAGGGCTTGAGATGTAATTTCATCTCATTTTCGGATAAGAGTCCCACAAAATTGGAAGCAACGTCTCCAAAATGACCTTTACAGTGTTGACGGGGACGTTAAACCTCAAATAAACAAACAAAGACCTGGCAGATGACGATTTCGTCAAATACGCATAACAACTTGTTATGCAAATAATTTATTCATGAGAAGCAAATTCTTTCTGCTACTAGCAGATCCTAAAACATACAGAAATTGTATTCTTTATTCTTATTTGAATACTATTCGAATACATTTTCTGGGTATTCGTGAAGTATTCTGTATTCGTGGATTTTTTTTTTAAATAAAAGTATTTGTATTTGTATTTGAAAACATTTCAAAAGTCATGTATTCATGAATAGTTTTACGAATATAATGAATATAATGCTTTTAAAGTGACTGACATTATAATTTGTTGACTGAGACGTGTGAAAAACAGAAGAAGGTAACATATGTTCCCAATTAGATATTTTTATTCAGAGACACTTCAATCACAAATAACTCACAATCATGGCCCACTACTGTGGTACATGACTATTTCTAGTCTGTTCTTACATGTATCCATTTGTTAATATATGATGTCTTAGACTGATTTGTGCTGCTACCCATTTATGTCCAGTGAACTCTTCAATCTGTATCATTAGACAGGTCCATTTCAATTTAACAGGTGTCTGCTTACTTTAATTATTTTTGCAAAATTTTATGATCTTTAGAAAATTAGAAAGTACAGTACACTTTGATCAGACACTATATTCTGTGACATATGATCTCAATCTACAAGGTCTGGTGTAGTGGATACGCTATTCGCCTTGTAAACCAGGGATCGCAGGATCGATCCCGGGCTTCTCCAGACTTTCGGATGAGTCTTAAAACCGAGGTCCCGTCTCCGTATGACCTTAGCTGTTGGTGGGACGTAAAACACAAACACTCACTCACTCAATCTACACTAATAAGGTCCCTTTTAAGGCCTTCGGGACTGTAGGCATTGATGTTTCAATCTGTGAAGATACCTGTATGCCATCTTCCAAAAGATTGCCTCAGGATAGAGAGATAGGGGCAATCCATGGTGTTTTTACAACTGCACCACATGTATGCCAAAGTAAGAACTTACAAATTACCCACATGTATGTAATTCAAAATACTGGTAAATTGATGAGCTTTGTTTGATAAGAACATTCTCCCTGATGAGAACATACTAATAATCATACACCAAAAAATGCCTAAGTAGTTAAATGAAAGTGAAGGCAATCTGAAAACTGAAATCACAAAAGTAGAAATAGAAGGCAATGGGCAATCTGATTAATTTATTATGTGCTGGTCACCTCTGACACTTGTTTCTCACAAGAAACAGAACACAATAATGACCCTTATTTAGTTTCAGCAGTATATGAACTGATAATAAGAAAACATGCTGCCTACATTGTAAATTTTATCGCCAAAAAATCACAAATTTTAAGATGAAAAATTGTGATATTTTTCTTATTTCTGCTCAAAATATAGATTGTGGGTACTTGTTATAACCACCTCATTTTAATCACAGACAAAAATCCCCCATCCCCCGACAAAATCCCCCTGACAAAATCTCCCCCATCCATTTGTTTAGGTGGACAAAATCCCCTTTGAACATAATCCCAGATGCTGTTTGTGACGGTGGACAAAACCCCCCATACCTCCACATGCACAATTACATGTAATAATTTTTGAAAATCAATTTGTATGTACCGGTAAATGTATCATTTTAAAAACTGCAGATTCCAAATCATATTTAAAATATCATAGCTATATTGGTGCTAATGGAGAAATTATTGCAACAAGCAGCTACAACAGGCTACAAAATACAGAACAGTAAAACTATCAATATGACTAAATTCTAACAATGAATAAGAACATTAAAAATGGAACAAAGTACTTCCTTAGTCATGGCAAGAGATTTAATTCATTGAACTTACTTAATAGCATAATGTGTATTTACATCATGAAATTTATAAAGAAATGTGTTAAAAAGTCATCACAATAAGCAAGCAGAATTTTCAAAAGTGATACAGTATCCTAATGAGGCAGTTCTAATGAGTACCCACACTCTGTGTTTTACAGCTGAAATAAGACAACTTGAGTTGACAATAAACGCCAGTTTTACTGTATAAAAGTGGGGTTCAAGGGAGTCAGAATTACATAGTTGTTTATGTGATGTAATGTAATTCATCGGTCATTAACTCTTATCATACTGTTCATGACAACCCTTTTTTTTTGGAAAGGGGTAGATCCAGATCAGATGGCCTCTGAAGAAGCCATCTGATCAGGATCTACACTGTTTGGCATTAAATATATGAATTTTTAACAATAAATTGCATAAAGTAATTTGATTGGTTGATAGACAGAGATGAGTGTGACTCAAATGAATATTCAGCAAGATAAGTGTTAACTTTTGATTGATAAATGCTGCAGACACTACAAATGACCTGTGTCATACAAGATCCTGCACACCTTCATTGATTGTGTCTTAAATTGTTCTAGAGAAAACAAAGAAATGTGTATCTGTCTATGGCCCAAACATTACCGGTACTACAGTCACCAGGTGTTTTTGTTTTGTATAAGTCCTCCATTTTGATTGAAGTGTATTCAAAAGTATTCTAAAAGTATTTGAATACATTTGCAAAGTATCTGTATTCTCATTCGAATACATTCATAAAAATGTATTTTTATTTTTATTCTGTATTCGTGAAATGCAAAGTATTTGTATTTGTATTAAAATACTTTTGAAAGTATTCGACCCCAGGCCTGAAACATTTAAGGGAAAATGCTTCTAAACATGCGTAAGATGCGACCGTCGATCTCCAGTCTTCGGGGTTCGAACCTCCGTGATCTAACTGGTGGTTTTCTTCTGCTCTGTCGTCAGATTGTTGTTGAGTCCTCAACCATGATTCATGATAATATTAATCTATACATAACCATTTTAGCATGTATTTTATCATGACTCACTGTAGAGCTAGAATGCCTCCATGCGGATCAATTTGTTGTTGTTATTTATTTGATACTGTACTGGAACTGAGGGCGAGGGTTGAAATTCCATAAACTCCGGAGTTGAAGCCCCCCCCCCCCCCCCAGTAGTTTTACTACTGACCGTCCTATGGCGGGCGTTCTTGCCAGTGTCTTATTTGTTATTTGGCTTTGTGCCGTACGTTCATGTTTCGTCTCTGTTTTTCGGTGTGCCTCTCTGTCACTTTCAATAGGTGACTTGTGGCGGCTGCGTTCTTAGATTGTGGCCTTTCCTGGGTGACCTTTTCTTACTAGTTTTCATACATTCTTACACGTAACATAATTAAGGTACACATTTATCCAGCGTGTTAAGAAGAAGAAGTACAGCAAAATAAATCTCCCCACCCAGTTTGTAAGACTTTATGAAAGCGACGACCAGTAGTTGCTGAGAATTCGCGTGAATAAGAACGGGACGGACGGACACATGGACGGAAGACTGAGGAATGATTTTTTTTTGGGGGGGGGGGTGTATCAGGGCAAGGGATTGTGGCATGGGAAGTGGAGTAGCAGAGGGGTGAGGGTGGCAGGAGGGTTGGGTGCAGTTTGTGGGCACTGGCAGGATTGGATTCTTACAAGACTCACCATAGCTTTGCATACCGAACTTATTTTAACGCAGTCTACAAGGGAACTAAATCCATAAAATAAGCATAATCCTTTATTGCAGTTATCTCCCCATTGACCGCTGACCATCGGGACAAGTGGTTTCGCTTACCTGTATTATTAGAAGCATTCTGGTTTATCACTATATTTCTGAACGAGAATCTTGCCGTTTTGTGAGATTTGAGTGTTTTTGTATTGAGAACAAATGTGTACTAGATTTTGAGTCATACACTTAGGATAACATATCTATGCGAAATCAGCCCCCGCCCATAGGAGCTTGAAGAAATATATGGGCTGCATGATGTTTCCAAGCAGAGCTGAATCCGGCCCGCACACTAGTACTGGTAAACCGCTTAGAGGATCTGAGCCTGTCCAGGAAACGCGGTGCGAGGCGGACCGTCCATGCTAATAAACACTATTGGTTTCATTGGGTGACAGGGCTTGAGATGTCATTTCATCTCAATGTCGGGTAAAAGTCCCACAAAATTGGAAGCAACGTCTCCAAAATAACCATTACGAAAACACGCCTATGCAAATACATGGTAACCTTTATCGCCGAAAAATTGAAAATTTTAAGATGAAAAAATGTGATATTTTTCTTATTTCTGCTTTTAGAGCAGAAATAAGAAAAATAAGGTTTACCCCTGCAAACCCCAGTTTTACATTGTTGACGGGGACGTTAAACCTCAAACCAAACAAACAAACAAAATATATGCGAAATACTGCTATCGTCCATGGCTTGGGGAATAGCAATTATCAGATGCTAATTTGTTAAATATATTATATTGCTCATAACGTAGATTGCGGATGCTCAGTGAGGCGGTTCTAACGAGTCCCCACAAACTTTATTTTTGAGCAGAAATATGAAGAAACAAAATTTATACCCCTGCAATTTAATGCAATCATTTAATTTTATACATGACGATTTTATCTGGATAGTCCTGTGCTCGCTATCTAAAGATGAACGTTGTGCTCGATATTTGTGAAATATTCTTAAATTGGTAAGGTCACCAAGCTCAAAAATATCATTTTAAACAATAACAGGTCCTGGTGTATGAATGTCATTTGACATGTCACCAGTAACAATTCTGGTCCTGATTCTGTTGAGAAAGGCAAGTTCTCCTTATGGAGCGGACAATGTAATTTTTCTCCGGGCACTCCGGTTTTCGCCTACCTTTGATGAACGATCGCCTCTATGTATGTGAAATATTCTTGAAAAGCCGTAAAACCCAATTAAAAGAAATGAGTTTGTTTTTTGTTATTTAAAAATATATCTTCAGTTCTGCAACAGTGGCAGTATTAAGCCCGTGGGAGAGAGAGAGAGAGAGACAGAGACAGAGCAAAACGAATGCTGGATATGTATCTTTATTTCATAACATATGATATTCCATTCAAATACAAAATATGACATTTGAGCCGACTAATGAGAAAAAAGTCCTTAGGATTGTCCATTTTATGATTGATTTATGCGCAGCCACTTAATATGGCCAGAAACATGGCTCTTTACCTGACCCACATTACATGACTGCGAACAACAAAGGCTCTGACGAGACTGCGCGTATGCGCAGGCTAGCCTAAGCCTTTGTTTTTCGCCTATGTGATAAGTACCCCTTTCTCATGGGCTGGCTCATTTTAATGACGACAGTTCTTATTATTTGCAGTGAGATTCATAAAGGTGTGAAATCAACATGAAATTGATGATCGACGTAATTATGTATAAAAACAAGATACTTAAACAGGCGTTGCCATTAAAACCATAAAATTCAACAAATATTAAGCCGGTGCACAATAAATGTGTTCTATAAAAGGGTTATCCTATAAAGTCTTCATTTAGACATGTGCGTACAGCGAAGACTCACATCAGCCTACGCTTCACGCGCAGTCTGGTCTGAGTCTTCTCTCTCCGCCTGGGACAACCTTTGGGTCCTTTGCTATCCCTCGATCGTCCAGTGAAGACTCTGATCAGACTGCGCGGATGTACATGGCTGATATTAATTTCGCTGTCTTGGAGATGCTAGGTCTAATATAACCAAGTCCCAAGAAAGTTGCTTTTGTCTGATTTACACATTTAACTAAGCCTGGAGTCCCATAAATTGATATTGGCAAACAGTGCAGGCCCAGATCAGACGGTCAGAATGTAATTATACATGTGTGCTTTGGGGATTTATGGACCTCTCAACCCATAAGGATTATGTCTGGCATGATCAGTTAACCTAACCCAGTTCCAGGCACACTTAGAGTCCAGATCTTAGATTCCTGATCTGTATTGATTCCTGATCATTGCCTTCACTTCTATTTTAGAACCTCTACTATACGAAAAACGCCTGTTCAAATATATTGAAAATTGACATATTCCATTAACAGGTTCCAATATTATTTATATTTCTGCTCAAAACATAGATTGTGGGTAGTGGAAGGATAATTAACTAGAACAATTTAGAGCAAGGGTGCTTTTGTCCAACCTGACATACAGCGAGGGGGATTTTGTCCGGGGAGGGGGTTGTCCGAGGGGATTTTGTCCGCCTTTACAAAAAGGGGGGATTTTGTCGAGTGGCATTTTGTCCGGGGGATTATGTCCGGGGGGTATTTTGTCCGGCTACCGGCACCCTTTTTAGGACACGTCTACATAAATTATTTGTCTCATTGTATATCTATAAGCCTGCGCCAGGAAAGTGTGAATAGATAAAGTGACAGGTTCAATATGTCCAAAATAGTGTTGACCGATCGCAGAAGCTTATCGCTTAAACCTTCCGACCCTATAGACGGTTCAAGGTATATACCTATGCAAACAGTGTAGTCCAGATGAGGCTCAAAATCTACCGTCTCATCAGGATCAACACGGTTTGAAAGTAACCGAATTATACTCCGACCCAATACACAGAAGGATATTGGAAATCATTATTTTAGAAAATGATCAATTCCTAATCAGAAGGCGAAAGAATGTTCTTCAGAAACTCGGAGGTGAAAGTGTTATTTACCTATCCCTTAGGCTGTATAGAGCAATAAACAGTGTGGCTGACTTATAAAAATCATAAATTTGCTTAAACCTTAAAATGCCAATCACAACAATTCTCGTTTGCTTTGGTGTCAGCTGTTTTGTTGCAAAACATTGTAAACCCAAAGCAGACTGCTACCTGGGGAGCAGTCTGATCGGGATCTACACTGATTGTATGCATGCCAAATGTTTTCGAAAGTTTGCAAGTATGAAGCAGACGATATAAAATGACAATATTTTCAGATGCAGTTTTTGTTGGCATCTTAAGGGTCAAAGGAGTTCTTTCACAAAACAAAAGCACCCGTGGTGTAGTGGCTACGCTACTCGCATTGTAAACCAGGGATCGCAGGATCGATCCCGGGCTTCTCCAGACTTTCGGATGAGTCTTTAAACCGAGGTACCGTCTCGGTATGACTTTAGCTGTTGGTGGGACGTAAAACTCAAACACTCACTTACTTTCACAAAACATATGAGCCTGTGCATGACAAAACCTACAATAAGATTAGTACAACCAGCAAAGACTCAGATCAACCTGTATATGCATTTAGTCTGGCCAGTCTTACCGTGTTGCTCTCTGGCTAATCCGGATGCCTTAAAAGACTCATTCGAACAGCAAAGACTCTGATCAGACTGCGCGCATGCGCAGGCTGTTTTGGGGTTAGCTTGTCGCAACGGTTCTATTGTTTTTGTCATGCGCAGGCCCAATTATATCAAGCAAACAGTTCAGAGCAGATCTAGATCAGAGGTTCTATAAAAAAAACAATATAACCCATATGATACTGACGTCCCTTTTGTTGCTATACGCAAACAGTCCAGATCTAGAGTATGTACTGCATCTGATCTGGGACTTTACTGGTCAATCAATTATATGCGAACATTATGTCATGCAAAAGAAAACCTGTTTTTGCCGTACATTACGAATACATGTTTATTTGTATATAGCTTTAAATAAAAAAGTCTGATACTTTTCATAATTCTGCTAAAAAAAAAAAAAAAAAAAAATTGTGGGAACTCATTAGAACCGCCTCGGCAAGTAACGTGTACCCAACATGTATGACTCAGAGCAGAAAGAAGCAAAACAGTGTACACCCTTATAAACCCCAGTTCTATTACATAGATATTTTTCATATTCTATAATTTACTGAATATAAAAAGGCAAAAAAGACGCATAATACTATTAACAATAATAATAATACATTGTCGACTAATTACTTTAAAACGAATATTTCCAAAAAATACCAAACGCCAATTTTCTGTCAGTAAATGATCATTTGTTTGTTTAAACATTAATTTCAAGCTATTGTGAATAGTAACTGTGTGGACTTAGGCAATTTTCGACCAAAAAGTTCAATAGTGCAACTTGGTTCTAGCGCAATTGTACTAATACGGGAAGGCAAAAAGATAAAATGTCAGAATAGTCTAACTTATATCTTTGTAAAGTTTGGAAAATTCACTATCTGGATCCAACAGAATTTAAAATTTTACAAAATGAATGTAAGAATGAATCTGGTCCAAAATCGGTTAGATACATGATTTCGCTATTCTAATGACACCATTAAGGGAAATACAGGGCTGTAACTAAATACAATAGGGGAGCAAGAAGATCTTTTCCATATCAGACAAAAAATTATATCAATAGAAAGCTCTTGGATTTTTCTACAAAAATATATCAAAACTTCAATTCTACATTTAAATGTAATAAAGTTATTAAGGTTTAAATGATTTTTCCCTATAAAGCTAATGCAAATCGGTAATCATTTCATACAGGTAGCATGAATGTCAGCATGTGTCACGGAAAAACCAATAATTATCGGCAATCCCCGGTGAATGTTACATAAAGTCCCACATGATATAATGGAGCAGACCCAAGACACTGTAAAAACACGGACATGAGGCACTGCATAAACCATCCAGGGACAATAACTCAACCGTCATACAAGTGGGAGTTGTCGTTCTTATTTGTTGGATATTGCCCTCACTTGCTCTACATGTCATTGAGGTATTGTGAAACAAATCCAAACAATAGTTAAGTTAAGGAGCTAAAATGAAACTGTGAAAAGCGGACATGACTAGAAAGGGTTAAGTTCAAAGGTCCATTTCTCTACTGGGAAAACCCATTTTTATATGCTGCACTCTGTCTTGGCTATAAAAACAACAAGGTATTCCAAACGGTTACTAAGTTATGGCATACACAAAATTAGTATACACAAAATTAGTATACACAAAAAAGTAGGTAATCAAGAGTTGTTGCCCTTATTTGCGACAATTACAACAAGAGATACACATTATTAGTAGCTCCATAAAGATATTCCCAATGGTAAAAACGTTATAGAGTAAACAAGAAGAAAGTGCTATGAAATGAAATTCATTTAGGGGCCATTACTTCTTGAAAATGCACTGAACCAAAATATGCAGATAATATGCGCATCTACCTTGATAGTTAATGTTCCCACGAAGTTTCGTTGAAATCCAACCAGCAATTGCAAAGAATTCGCGTGGACACGAAGTATTTGCTATAAGAAGGGGTAGTATTCATTAAAGGGCCGTAACTGTGGAAAACAATCATCATACCAAAACATGCAGATAAAATACATATCAACCTTCAATACTTAAAGTTATCAGTTTTGTTGAAATCCGAACAGTAGTTGCTGATCATTCGCATGGATAAGAACGGAAAAAAGAAGAATGCGCTATAAAATCTTGAATTCATCCAGGGTCAAAAGTGTTGGACAAGTCACTGAAATAAAACATACAGGTAATATGCGCATCTTCCATTGATACTTAAATTTCTCATCAAGTTTCGTTGAAATCAAACCAGTAGTTTCAGAGAATTGACGTGGACACAAAGTATGTGCTATAAGTAGTGGTAGTATTCATTAAAGGACCGTAACTATGGAACAATAATCAGACCAAAACATGCAGGTAATATGCACATAAACCTTCGATACTTAGTTCTCATGAAGTTTTATTGAAATCTGACCAGCAGATGCTAAGAAGTTGTGTGGAAAAACGTGAATAATGTGTTATATAATGTGGAATTCCTCAAGGGGCCATAACTATTCGAAAAGTCATGAAAATATATTTATCATATGACGTCGCGTCTGAGAGTGTAATAACGCCATGTAATATTTTCGATAATCCACTAGTGGATTAAATATGCAAATTAGCTAGATACGTCCCGTAACGTTACATGTACGACGTCCTTAACGACGTCGCGTTTATTAAAGGCGGAATATTGACATTTTTGTAAACAATCGTGGATAAAATGCGTTTTTAATGTCATATGATAAATAGAATCTTGCATTCGTGCTCATGTATTATTGAATTTATTAAACTCGTTGAGGAAAAGGGATAAAATGCTCGGCAAAGCCTCGCATTTTATCCCTTTTCCTCAACTCGTTTAATAAATTCAATAATACATGAACACTCATGTAAGATCCTCTATGTATGCAAAATGCGCATCGTCCCTTGAGACTTAATGTTCCCATGATGTTTCGTTTAAATCAGATCAGTAGTTGCAGAGAGTTCGCGTGGACACGAATTATGTGCTACAACTAGGGCTAGTATTGATTAAAGGGCCTTAACTATGGAAAAGATCACCAGCCCAAACTATGCAGGCAATATGCACATTCAACTTCGATACTAAAAGGTTCTTATGACGTTTCGTTGAAATTCGACCAGAAGTTGCTGAGAATTCGCGCGGACAAGAACAAAAAGGACGGACTGACAGACGAAGCGGCGACTATATTATCCCCAGAATTTTTTCGGAGAGCATAAAAATTCATGATCGATCCCCACGAATGGACGTTTCCGACTCCAGCAGGTATCGAACCCGCGTCCTCCTGATCACCAGTCAGACGTACATCCGACTGAGCTACGAGGCCGGAAACATCTTCAATGATACATTTCCGAATGTCATATTCTAATCCATTCATACGGAACCCGGAAAGGAACATGCATTTTTTAATATGTTGTGCGAACAAGATATTAAGTTGTGCGAACAAGATATTATCTTGTGCGCACAAGATAACATGTGCGCACAAGATATTACCTTGTGCGGACAACATAATATATATTGTGCGGACAACATAATATATATTGTGCGGACAACATAATATCTTGTGCGCACAAGATAATATCTTGTTTGCACAACATAGATCTTGTGCGGACAACATAATATCATATGGACCCGATTAAAATGTGCTAACAAAAAATATGTTGTGCGAACAAGATATTATTTTGTGCGAACAAGATAATATGTTGTGCGCACAATATATTATGTTGTATGCACAAGATCTATGTTGTTGCAAACATGATAATATGTTGTGCGAACAAGATAATATGTTGTGCGCACAAGATAATAACGTGCGCACAAGCTATTGTGTTGTGCGAACAAGATCATAAGTTGTGCGCACAAGACATTATCTTGTCCGCACAAGATGTATGTGGTGCAAACAAGATAATATTTTGTGCGCACAAGATATTATGTTGTTCGCACAAGATGAAATCTTGTGCGCACAAGGTATTTTCTTGTTCGCTCAACATATTAAAATAAATTGTATGTCCCTTTCAGGGTTCCGTATTTTAAACATTCAACATGCTAGCTCATTTTGTTTTTCTATGTCAGGTAATCGAGAGAAATCAGACCATAGGAAAATACTGCGGTAAACTGCCACCCGCGTCTTTAACATCAGAGACAAATCGTATTGAGCTGTGGTATACGCCGATGATATTCAGCCAAAATCAGGGCATTTTAAAAGCTACATATATGGAAGCTACAGGTATAACACTTATCCCCTCACAGGTAACTAACACTTAACAAAAATGTTCGATACGACCCCATTTTATATACTTTGAGCATAATATTAATATCCCAAGCCGAAAAACAAAAGGACAGTTTCTATCATAGAAAAAGGCTAAACGGCTATCCAAATGAAAGTGTTGCTTCATTGGTTATTCATGGCTTCACAGCAAGACTGGCATTTGTGTGTTCGCTCTCTAGGCTATTTCAGCAGACGACAAATTGTTGATATTTGTCAAGTTTTGTTTTCTGGGAAAAATAGAAGAAAAAATCCAAAATGTCGACGGCTGCTAAAATTCCCAGCATGCAGAGCGTTAAATGTACATGTACTTCTAATTAGAGAAAAAAATCATCAGGTTAGTATGTCCGTGTAATAAAGACCCTCAAAACCCCAACTCAACACAGAGAATTGTGAGGCTTACGGGGGTACTCATCAGCTGCCTTATTTGTCTTCAAAAACATAGATTGTTGGTGCTCATTAGGACCGCCTTTATAGGGGCTTCTGATGAGCACCTACAAGCTATATTTAGACTAGAAATAAGAAAAAAAAATCCTATTTTGTCGGAAATATGAAAGACGCCATCAATGATTCATACGGTATGATATAGTTAAGAACTCATTACGAAACCACGCCTATACAACTACATTGTAACCTTTATCGCCGAAAAAAATGAAAATTTTAAGAGGAAAAGTTGTGATATTTTAATCATTTCTGCTCAAAATATAGACTGTGGGTACTCGTTAGAACCGCCTCGTCGAGGCGGTTCTAACAAGTATCCACAATCTATATTTTAGAGTAGAAATAAGAAAAATATGCTTTACCCCTTTAAACCCCAGTTTTACTATATAAAAGTGGGGGTCAAGGGGGTAACAATTATATAGGTGTGTTTTCGTGATGTTTTTCATAACATATGGTTCTGCTTAGTCTTATGATATTTTATAAGAAATTAATCTTTCAGAAACATGTCTAACATTCTACAAATCTTTTGTATACCGTTGAATTTCCAAATCATAACTTTTAAGCTATTTCTGCTTTCAACCACGAGTAATAGCAGATTGTTATAAAGAAGTGAAATTCATTTTTTTTTTTCGGCGTAGCTGTATAAGCTGGCTTTTGACTTACTTATTGACATTAGTCTCGATTGAATAAATTGTAATTTGCGATTGGCTGAAAATGTGTATACTTATGCAAAAAAGTAATTACTGCGTGACTACTGCATTTTTTACTTAACATTAGAACTAAGTCAATGTAATTGTCGAAGTCATCTCTTACCAGCGCTGGAACGCAGAGCTACCAGCCGGCAACAATATGGGTTCTCCGGAATAAATGAGAGCCTGTAACAAATATATTCAAACAATATATTTATTGATGAGATAATCCAATTATATGTGAGATATGATGATACATGAATTGTTCAATACAATTACATGAAACGACGTGAATACAAGATGATCATCTACAAGTCATGTTATGATGGACGGTATACATGTATGTTTACCTGGCAGCCATAACAGTTTCCAGGTATGTAAACAATACAATGAAAGGAATAAAATATTCAGAAATAATGACTTACACATTCTATAATAACCCGATGTTACACCCATTGATGAAAATGATATAAAGCAAAACATACCTGTAACAAATATATTCAAACAATATATTTATTGATGAGATAATCCAATTATATGTGAGATATGATGATACATGAATTGTTCAATACAATTACATGAAACGACGTGAATACAAGATGATAATCTACAGTACCTAAATCTACCGACTACGGGACTACAGATTACCACGACGGGACCACAGAGTTAATGACCAGGGGACTACCTTAGGGAATATTCACGTAATAGGGCTCACATATAGGATAAGTCAGGGACATGTTATGGGAAAATAAGACAAGACCAAAGTAGCCTATGACATATTTCCTCCCTACGGGGAATGTCGTCCCGACATTCATCAAATTATGAGGTATGCTACAAAAATAAACAATGGAATTGAAAATTATCACAGATACACATATATGTAGGATCAAACTGTGACTTTTTATTAACTGTCATTGGGATAATATGACTAATCAGAACACAATTTGCCTGAAAAGATAAATATTTAGTTACAATACTAATCGTCTTTTCAGTCCAAACATGATCACAGCGTGTTCTGAAAATGAAAACAAATGTTCTAATGAAATTACATGTACAACCTTCAAAATAATTATTGCAATGACCTGTAAAAAACGAGAACGAAGGCTTAATTTATCTCACAGACGTCTTGCAGTATAACCATAATTGACAATATCAATAGGTCTAAACTTATAGCCTATGTCAACCTAAAAATCAAACTACACTTTATAAATTAGTTTGTCAAAGTACAAAAATGCAGTGTGCTGAAAGATTGACAATAACTAGGCCATCTAATATACCACAGAGACTGGCTGTAATTTCTCCGCGTGTATCAAGGACGTCTGGAACAGCCTTCACAATATAGAGAGCTGCAACTGTAAAAATAAGAAAATCACATGCAGGAACATGATCTCAGGCCATCACAATATGTCACATGGTGGAACTGAAACAATAAAAGTAAAATAATGAAGCACAAATATGGTAAGTTCATGTCCGTGACGCGTTTGAAAAATGCCGATTTCTTGAAAAGAGAGTGCAATGGTGATTGTTTTGAAAGTTACAAAACATCCAAAGTTTGGGGATATTACCCCCTGCTAGACAGACCTAAATGAAAATAAAATTTCAAAGCAGAAACACATTAATTGCATGTATTTCCTTGTCACAGGTTTATTCTAGCAAACAATCCTAAATTCTCTGAAATTCTCATTATTGAAACACCAAATATTTCAATGAGGAATTCCAGTCTGACACAAACAGCGCTCACTGTAAAAATAAAAAACCGGTTTAGTTAAATCTTACCATACATGCCTGGAAATAAAACTGATAAAAATGAAAACAATGAATGATATGTTGGATGAAAATGAGTATGTACACACTGTCATCATTCCGTAATAATGCAGGCACAGAGAACCTATTTCGGTTTAGGTAAACGGGGGTGGAGCTGTCCAAGAACCCAGTCATTTGACTGCATCCACGCGGGCTTTCGTCTAGCACGAATAGGACGTGGGCGTTTATCCTCGCAGCTTGTGCTTGACGACACAGTATCTTGGCTACGGTAAGACTCTTGGGTACGGGGTAAAAGACCAGGCTCTCCAGGTTTCCGTCGCATCGGAATTCTGTACCGCCTTACCTCATCAGTTGTCGAGCAGCCACCACTACTGTCAGAAACACCTCCGTCATATGCTGCCTCAGACCCCGGATCTGAAGATAGATCCGATATGGCATCGACGGACGGTATTTCATCTACTAGGGCGGCTGCTAGATCTTCTGTTGTTTTGGCTCTTCCTTCTCTATCGTCTTGATCAAGACAAGGAAGACCCATGAACGGCAACAGAAAATTCCGATGCAATAGCCTCGTCTTCGACCTCGTACCTTCCCGTTTCACCCTGTATACAGGAATGTCGTCGTTCGGCTGGTCAATGACTATGTATGAGTCCTTTTCCAGTTTGCACCTGCCCCTAACGCCTGCATTCTTGACGAGCACCCGATCGCCTGGCTCCAAGACCGAACTTCTGGCTTTCAAATCATAGTTCAGCTTGTGTTTTGCCGCAGCCTTCTTGGACAATTCCTGTGCTTTATGGTAGGCAAAACTGAGGCGATCCCTTAATTTCCTTACGTACTCAGTCTGAGTCGTAGAGCTCACAGAATCTGAGTTAAGCCCCAGAAAAGCATCAATCGCCAATCTGGGGTGGCGCCCAAACATAAGGAAATAAGGCGAATACCCGGTGCTATCGTGAAATGTAGCGTTGTAGGCATGGACAAGAGTGGGGACGTGTGCCTTCCAATCACTTTTCTTACAGTCCTCAAGAGTGCCCAGCATTTGGAGCAAGGTTTGGTTAAACCTTTCAACCTGCCCATTACCCATCGGATGATAGGGTGTTGTTCGAGACTTTTCGACCCCTGCAATTTTGCACAATTCTTTGATCAAGTTAGATTCAAAGTTGGCGCCCTGATCACTATGAATGCGTGCTGGAAAACCATAGTGAACAATGTAATGGTCGAACAACACACGCGCCGTGGTTTTGGCGGTTTCATTCCTGGTGGGTATGGCCTGGGCGTACCTTGAAAAGTGATCGGTGATTACCAGCACTTTCTCAAAACCACCTTTTGATTTCTCCAAGGTAAGGTAGTCAAGGCACACAATCTCCATGGGTGATGTTGATGTAATGTTCACCAACTCACTCTTGTCCGAACCAGCTTTTCTTCTGATGCAACGCCCGCAATTGGCGACCTTGTCCTTTATGAATGTGTCCATGCCAGGCCAGAAAAATCTCTGCTTCATTAGAGACATGGTCCTGTCTCTGCCCTGGTGTCCAAGGTCGTCATGTAAGGCTTGGAAAACATCTTCTCGAAAAGCTGGTGGGAGGACGAGCTGGAGGAAATCCTGTCCGTTAAGAACGACCTTGCGATGGATAACTCCATTAGAGAGAAGCATCTTATCCCATTCCTTGAGGTAGCGTCCATCAAAAGACGGGTCGAGATCTCGTTTTGATGGTGCTGGTAAGCCAGATTCAAGACGGCTTACGATAACCCCCAAGGTAGGATCAGCCAGCTGAGCTTTTCTCCAATCCTTCGCAGTAAGGCCGTGTTCTTGAAGCAGCTGCTCTGAGATGCCTTCGGTCGAGGGAACAAATGATTCCGAAGTGTCAGAGACAGAGATGCTGTCAATTAACGGACATTCCTTGGCAGTTACTGACGTACAGACAGCCTTGATGGCGTCAGGAAACATCGTGCGTCCCTCTGTATCGCATTCCTGACGTCTAGACAGTCCATCGGCGTCTGCATTCTTCAAACCACTTCTGTATTTGATGCTGAAGTTGTAGTTGCTCAGAGAGGCTACCCAGCGTTGTCCGGTGGCGTCAAGTTTGGCTGTGGTGAGAATATACGTGAGGGGGTTATTATCGGTAATAACCTCAAACGTATTACCATAAAGGTAGTCGTGAAATTTCTCAGTCACAGACCACTTTAACGCCAGGAACTCAAGTTTGTGCGCTGGATAATTCCTCTCTGAGGCCTTCAAGCTTCGGCTGGCATACGCTATTACTCTATCAGCCCCATCTTGAGCCTGATAAAGTACTGCCCCAAGACCGTTTGTGGAAGCATCAGTGTGCACCTTGAAAGGTAGGCTGTAGTTAGCATATGCCAATACAGGAGGGTTTGTAAGACTGTCAACAATTGCCTCAAAACTGGCTTGCTGCTCAGTTCCCCATTCAAAACGCACCCGCTTACGGTTTGGCTTCTTCTTGGCTTTAGGATTTGTTACATGGCCTACCAGAAGATCGTTTAAAGGCCTTGCAATGGCGGCAAATCCCTTCACAAATTTCCTGTAATAACCAGTGAAGCCCAGGAAGCGGCGGACATCCTTGATACATTTAGGAAACGGCCATGATTTAACCGCCTCTATCTTAGCCGGATCAGTATGGATGCCCTCCTCAGAAACTACATGACCGAGGTAAGTTACTCGGCTTTTAAAAAGCTCACACTTCGATGGCTTTAGCTTAAGATTGTGCTCCTGCAGACGCGCAAAAACAGCCTGCAGTCGCTCCAGGTGTTCTTCAAACGTTGCCGAGAAGATTATAATATCGTCGAGGTATATGAGACAATCTCGCAAATTGAGGTCACCCATACACCTCTCCATCAACCTCTGAAACGTTGCAGGAGCGTTGCACAATCCAAAAGGCATGCGATTGCATTCGTAAAAGCCGAGTGAACCTACTTGGAATGCTGTCTTCGCCTTATCAGCCTCCTTCATTTCTACCTGCCAGTAGCCAGATTTCAAATCTAATGTAGAGAAATATTTCGCACCAGCAAGTAAATGAAGGGTATCATCTATCCTAGGAATGGCATGGGCGTCCTTGACTGTCCTTTGATTCAGTTTCCGATAATCAATGCAGAAACGAATCGTGCCATCCTTCTTGCGAACGATCACTACGTTCGAGCTGAAAGGACTTTTTGAGTTTCTGATAGCACCTATTTCAAGCATTTCCTTTAGGTGCTCTCTCACTTCCTGTATCATAGCGGGCGGAATGCGTCTATATGGCTCTTTGAAAGGGGTCTCGTCCTCCAATTTAATCTCATGTTCTACGAGATTGGTGCAGCCAAGATCGGTGGAACTCCTTGAAAAAACGTTGTGCCACTTGTTTAAAAATTCTTGCACTTTCACCCTCTCCTCGGCAGAAAGCTTAGCTCCGTCTAAGTCAACCCTTGGCACATCTGTATTGCCAGTACTTTGTTGATTGACATGGACAGACTGATCTGGAGTGTCACAATCAAACCGAGGAAGGTTATCGTCTTGTGTAATAGAGGGCGAACGCAAAACTTTCACTTCGTGAAGCTGGCAAACATTTGTCCCAGAAGGCATAGTCATGACCTTAGCCGACATGTTGAAAATTCTCACTGGCACTCGTGCTGTTTTGCCAGGATTTTGCAAGGAAACAATTCTTGGACAGACTCCAACCTTTATGCCTGTATTGCCCTCTAAAGGTTCCGTGATGGCCGACTCCACACTACATGCCTTTCGCACGAAGCAGTTAACATCTCTAACTTCCATAGGTTGCAATTTCAGTCTATTTGTAAGTTTGACAACCCCTACTTGGTTGTTACAGACAGATGAAAATGCAAGTTGCCAAGCATCAGGAACGTCCTCATCTCCAGAAACCTCATGTTTTAGACGACTAATTATATTAGTGCCTACTATTATGGGTACTACTCTGTTGTATTCCGTAGTAGGTACAACCAACAGTAATGTGTCAACAGAGGCCTCTGAAAATGGAAGCTTAATTGTGACTTCAATGCAACCTATGTAAGGTAGAGTGCGGCCATCCGCAACCTTTACTTCTAAATTAACTTCTTCTAAACTGTGTAGAACAGGTTTAGGAGAGATGTGATCTATAAAACTCTCACTGACAGTGCTGATTGCTGAACCA
Organism: Lucinisca nassula; assembly: GCA_963580285.1. NCBI lineage: Eukaryota > Metazoa > Mollusca > Bivalvia > Lucinida > Lucinidae > Lucinisca > Lucinisca nassula. The sequence continues at coordinate 101,405,884 of OY757014.1, forward strand.
GTATCAATAAGAGCCATAGTCGTACTCTGTTCTATTATTATTTCGCAGGTGTTCTCCTTTCCAACTAATTTTTCTAGAATGTGCTCTTTAGGGCCAATTAACATGTTACTCTCGCCTCTCATTTGCCCTGCAATGGAGGCTTGCCATTGTTTAAAGATTCAGCTTTATTTTCTGTCTTCGGTGGATCAGGCTTCTTTTGTTGGGTTTCCTGTTCTTGTATTGTCTGTCCTTGTTTTCCACCATCTTGCCGCCGTTGGTTTTGTCTTCTCCTCCGATACGAACAAAGCTTTTCTATCCTTTCAAGTCTTTTAGATAGGTCACTATAAAACTTTGCTGCTCCTTGTTCTAACTGAAGAGGTTGATGCTGCAGCTCTTCTGGTTTCTTCTCTTTGGCACCTTGCCTATCCATTGTTGACGACAAAGTTGAAGCACTCTTACTGCCTGCTGACTTATGTGTTTGTAGCTCACGCTCTTCTTCTCTCACCTTTCCTCTTAAGATCTCAAAATCTGCTACCTTATCAAAGTGTATTTTCGTGGCGATCTTCAGGTCTAGACTATATAAAGACCTCCAGAACTTATCTTTAAGTAAATGATTCTTTCTTTCTGGAGCCACCTCTCCTTTCGCTATAGCTCGTTGTAAAATTTCTTCTATCCGCAATCCCCACATCGTCACACTTTCATCTTCTTTTTGGCTAGCAGTATAGAATTCCTGAAGGATACTCAATCCACTGGCAACATTGCCAAACAGACTCTCGAGTTTGGAAATAATTCCCTCGCTAGAAGTCAATGGATCGAGAGTAGCCAGCACTCTTCTTGCTTGTCCCTTCAAGGAATTTCTAATAGCCTGTGTGACGATGTAGTCAGGGTAAACATTGCTCTTTAACAAACACTGTGTCTCTGCCCTCCAATCTTCGAAAGAAATTTCATTCTTCGGAGTTGGTTCGGCGCCAGAGAACTGTGTTAGGTACGGCTTTATGAAATGCGTCACGGCCGCACTGGCAGGTTCTTTAACAGTCTGTGTGGGAGCTCGCACAGCTTTGCCTTCTGTTTGTGACTCCTCTTCAAAACCTTGAAGGCAGCTTTCTTTATTTTCTAGATCCTCTATTCTTCTCAAGAGCTCTAAGTTCGACTCACTCTGCTGATCTTCAAGTTGCCGTTTCAATCCTTGTAGCAGGTCTTCTTTCCTTTCCAACTCTAATTCCTTCCTTCGGAGCTCTTCTTCAAACTGTCTTCTTAATTGATCCTCTCTTCTAGACATCTGCTCTTCCATAGCTCTTCGTAATGCGGCGTCTCTTTTTCTGGCTCTCTCTTCTTCTTCATATCTAATCTGGTTTTCCCATTCTCTAGTGGTCTCTCCTTCTGTTCTTTCATGGATGATGTTTCGTCGTCTTTCATCCTCCATCTCTCGCTTAATTATATCTTCTCTTCTCTTTAGTTCATCTTCCAGAGCTCTTTGTCTTTCAGCTTCTCTGTATTTGTCTCTCCAATGCTGTTTCTCATCAACATCTTTTTCTAAACGAACTGATGATCTTGTCTCTAGGATGCTACTTTCTCTCCTTACTATGCCTTCTTCAATAATTCTTGTCTGTTGTTCCATTTTACACATTCTCTCTTTCCATTCTCTGTCTTCTCTTTCTTCTTCTAATAATGACATCTCCATCTCTGCTGCTTGCTTCTTTAAAGTTTTAAGCCTTTCTTGTTTTTCTGCCTCTTCACGAGCTTTTTTCTGTCTAAGCTGTAAAGCTTTTAGTTTTCTATCCATCTCCAACTCCTCCCTCTGCCGTTGCTGTCTTTCCGCCTTTAGTTTTCTTTGTTGCAAAGCTAATCGCTCGATTCTGGCTCTGTAGTATTGCTCTTCTCTATTAAAAAGACTTTTATCACTATCCTCATTACTTAAAGTATCTGTGACATCACGTATACGTGGGTTTAGATCACTTTTGTGTCCAGATCTTTCAGGGGTTCTTTCTCTATCCAACATTAGTGTGTGATCACTTTGAGGTTCCCGTCTACTTAATACTTCTGGTCCTTGATGACTATCTTCCTTGTCTTTAGCAAACGTCTCTGTTAACGGCCGATCTTCCTGCGGTGTATCCTGTCTTCTTAAACCTGAGGTTGCTTTTAGGTTATCTAATTGTCTTTCAAACTCTTCTTCCTCTGTAGGCATATATCTAATCTGTATTTCTCTGTCTGACTCTCCAAGGCGGCTTCTATCTAGACCTATTGTGTAATCTGCTGTTCTATCAACAAAAGGATCTTCTGACAACTGACTACCTGTGTCATCGATAGTATATAGGCTGCCATCTTGAAAAGAAAGTCGACCTGCAAAGTTGAGCTTCTCTGTCGTTCTGGATTCTGATACTCTCGTATCTTCTCTTTGTGAGGACACGTGGGGCACGAATTCAATTTGTGTTCTGTCTTGGCTATCTCTTCTCCTATACCGTGTTTCATCTGCTCTTAACTGTGAAAGGCGCTGTCTCTGATCCTCTATCTCTTCTAATAATCTTCTTCTTTCATCCTCCTCTGACCTTCTTTCTCTCGCGGTGTAGCGTAACTGTCTATCTGATATTTGATCCATTGTGACCTAATGTGTGAATCTTATAAACAGATCAGCCTGTAGACAAAGTACAGCCTACTCTTCAGTAGGGAAGTCAATACTCTGAAGCAAGAGTATAGGCCCAGAACTAATGAGTCCGCGCAGTATATTGTGGAAAAATGAACTTAATAGCAAATCACCGTTCAAATTGGAGGCTGGCCCTTCAGTGTGAAAATCGGCGTACAGCCTAAGACACAGTGTAATGCAGGGAGGCAAACAAATAAGATCATAAACCTCCAGCCAAAGTCAAAATGAAAGCCAATACCTTTTCTATAGTGAGCAGGTATGAACACTGAAAAAAATATGTAATCCTCTGATCAGGGTCCACACGTCACGCATAAGTATCTCTGATCAGTGTTTTAGAAAGTAAAAACACTCTGTGCATCGATGAAACACTTCGCTGAACCGAATATCACAAGCAAACACTGAAATCAATCCCTCTGATCAGGGTCCACATGAAACACACAAGTATCTCGGATTCGTAATTAAACTGTGGATTAGCGTTTAAGACAGTAAAAACACTCTGTGCATCGATGAAACACTTCGCTGAACCGACCATCACATGAGAACACCTCATGAAATACAAAAAAACTCCACTTAGGGTGACTAAGTGTGATATTTGACCAAGTCCGTCCAACTGAGTTCTGTCGTACAAAGTCAAAAACAGTGACACAATAACCATGTAGAGTAACTACATGAACCTGATTGAAATTATCCCCGTTAGTGCAGCACTACAAACCACTGCTATGCGGGTGCGTCAGAATCAAGAACGTACACAGAATGAATGACTCATTAGACCCAAAATCACCATCAAGCAATATCCCACAACAAATGGCAAAATCAACAAGAACAAGAATATAGTTCACCGTTTAGAACAGTGCGAAAACATTCAAGCAGGGCGACTGCTTGAGCCGAACATGGGTCAACTTCCTGGAATAAATGTAAGCAGGGCAACTGCTTTCAGGAAGATTGCTCGACTGAGCGATTTCCGACGTAATGTGATCCACAGAGTGTGGAACAAAATTCAAGCAGGGTGACTGCATGAACTGAACACAAACTATTTCTGGAATAAATGTAAGCAGGGCAACTGCTTACATAGGTTACTCGTCTGAACGATTACCGGCGTAATGTGTTCCACAGATTACGAAACAAAATATCAAGCAGGGTGACTGCGTGAATTTTGTTGAAGCATAAAACTCCGTACGCGAAGCAAAATTTCGTATATGAAACAACGCGAAATACGCAAAACTTACCTCCTAGAGCAGCTGCAGCAACCGCTCAAAATACCCACAAAACGTACACTGCACAAAAAGATTATCACGCAAAATAACTGCATTCGGCTAGATATCAGCAGTAATTAACCTCTCAAGATAATAGTGTACACTTCACGACCAAAAAAAGTGATGCAGAGGTAGAATGCAATTTAAAAAAAATGGTTGAGGCAACAATATAACCCATTATTACTATAACCCATAAATTAATTGGCAGCAAACCAACAAAAAAAAAAATGAAAAAAAAAAAAAATAAATAAATAAAAAAAAATATGGTCAGAGCTGGGCTCGATCCTGCAATGTTCAGGTTACCACACTCAATAGCCTAGCGACTTTACTATCACGCCTAATCCGATACATATCTGATAAAAGGTTATATTATATATAACTATAACACACGATACGCCGGGAACAGGACTCCACCTATACTGGAAAAATCCCCGAAAATTGACTAAGTTAACATTTTCAGAAATTATAAAACAACATTTTTCAAACATTCTAACAATGTTGTACGATAATGTTGAAGTGTGTGTTCAATTGCCTATTTGTGGAAATTATTCGGATGACCTGGCTTTTGCTATGGGAATGACACACGTGACATGGAAAGGCAGACCTTTGGGTGGGGAATGGGACGAACAGACAGAAACCTAAATTCACAAATCCTACACAATTATACAACTCCTATCACTACAGATGAAATGTTAGGTGCAAGATGAATGATGAACAGATGCACAAAAGATGACAACGATGAAAATGAGGTGAAAAATACAATTTATCGTTTTCAAGCGGTGTGTAAACAAACGATCCAGTGTGTACACAAAACGGACACGCCTACATAATGTACATATGCATGAAGACTGTCAAATGGAAAATTTCAATGAAATTCTACAGTTGACATCTTTCTAGCACACGGAAACGATTGTCAACACAACGAATGTTCTACTAGACACTCTGATCAGGGTCTGCACATGTAAACGATATATCTATCAAAACATCAGCATACATATACATGTCAATAAAAGATGATAACACAAGGTATAGTAAAATCGTACCTGAATAAAAATAATCCGTCCATCCTAACAAAAACACAAATAAACACAACTAAACGCACAAAGTGTCAGATCATGAAATATGATCGTAAGTTCCTCAGTTACTCAGCACACATGTAGAATGATGACGTTGACTCCATCGTTGATTCCTGATGATCCACAGATGAATACAATGTCACAATACGCGAGGGCCCACAAATAGAAAACACGTGTTTAGAGTAAACAACACAGGAATTCCTTCACAAGGTAAACACAGTCCCAGTGACGTCACACACGAAGTAAACATCGATATCCCGGGTCGGAATCATTCTGGAACTCTTGGATTCTGCATCAAATCGACTCCATCATACAAACACAACTGGCCACCAATGTCGAAGTCACCTCTTACCAGCGCTGGAACGCAGAGCTACCAGCCGGCAACAATATGGGTTCTCCGGAATAAATGAGAGCCTGTAACAAATATATTCAAACAATATATTTATTGATGAGATAATCCAATTATATGTGAGATATGATGATACATGAATTGTTCAATACAATTACATGAAACGACGTGAATACAAGATGATCATCTACAAGTCATGTTATGATGGACGGTATACATGTATGTTTACCTGGCAGCCATGACAGTTTCCAGGTATGTAAACAATACAATGAAAGGAATAAAATATTCAGAAATAATGACTTACACATTCTATAATGACCCGATGTTACACCCATTGATGAAAATGATATAAAGCAAAACATACCTGTAACAAATATATTCAAACAATATATTTATTGATGAGATAATCCAATTATATGTGAGATATGATGATACATGAATTGTTCAATACAATTACATGAAACGACGTGAATACAAGATGATAATCTACAGTACCTAAATCTACCGACTACGGGACTACAGATTACCACGACGGGACCACAGAGTTAATGACCAGGGGACTACCTTAGGGAATATTCACGTAATAGGGCTCACATATAGGATAAGTCAGGGACATGTTATGGGAAAATAAGACAAGACCAAAGTAGCCTATGACATAATCTCAAAATGGTGTCATCAATTAAACGACTTCATATTTTGTGTTTCATCACAAATTATTCCTTACGCTACAATATTACAGAGCTTGCTTCATTTGAAATAAATTAGGTAAGACTGATGTGAATGCAAAGATCAAGTATTAAAGTCCTGTTTATTGGAATAATTTCACTGAGCCATAAAGTGCACAAATACAGAGGGAGGTAATAACAAAAATAAAATAGGCAAGTAACAGCTTTAAAACAAACAGTACTTCTACAATATCAATAAAATATAAAGTCATTATAGACAAGCTTGTAGTATTGTAACGGCGTCTGGCTATTTTCTGTTATTCTATGTACAAATGTTCTCATTGTTGTTTAAATTCATTTATATCTTTTTTAACAAAATGTACATACCGATCTTCGGTCTGAAACAGCCGTAGCCGATGCAAACCATGTGCCAACTTTGTCGAGTATATCCTGTGTAAAATAGCCATGTCATCTCCATGTGCATATATAACCATGAATATCTATTGTTTATCTTATTATCCATATTCTTTTTATGCTCACACTTTCGCATTTGGAACAGTATTTTCCATCAAATGTTTGTTTACTTTTTGCTCAGCTGTTCGAACTCACTGCGCACTGAACATACCATAAAGACCGAACGTTCCATATGCTTGGTAGCATGGTTAGGAATTTGACGTCATCCAGGCACAATGTCATCCAGCTTTAGCCTGGAGGGTATATAAGGAGCGTTTCGGTGTTGCTGATTGTTGGAGCAGCCTGCTGTGGCTTTTGCCAAAAACAAGTTGAAGCGCCTAGGTCGTGTTTCGGCTTCACATTGCTAAAACACGCCTGGGTTCGCCTAGATTGGAAGTATGGTGTGGCCTAGATTGTCTGGGCCCGAGTCTGAATTATGTTTGCTTGTTTGTTGACCCGGCACTCCCATCTGGGCGAATGTTTTGCCTAGCTAGGCGAAACATGCGTCAATCTGTGAGGAGCATTTAGTTATTTATTTATTTACTTTTAGGCGACGTTTGCACAGGTTATCAATGCATCTATATAAATTAATTATACATTAATGGCTTTTCATAAGCAGTGATAACTTTGAATACTCTCTTTGTTGATAATTTTGGCTAAGGTCGAGCTTTGCGCCGAGCTGGGCATAGTCCTTGTTACGCTGCGCCGAAGTAGGCGAAGCCGAGGTAGGCGAATATTTAAAACATAGACTGTTTGGGCTGTTCGTTTCTGAAAGCGTGGTGTAGCAACTTCTAGGCTGTCTATGAGCTAGTAACTTATTATCGTGCATTTTAAAGCAACATTCCTTTATACCTAATTTGGAGGAATCTGCCTGGCTCGGATAAAGTAAAATCGACTTTGGATGGTTAGTTCGCCTAATTTAGAATGTTTTACCTAGCTAAGCTGAATAAGTCCATGCCAGGATGGGTGGAAGGTACTTCATTAACGGTATGCCTAGTTGCTGTTTGTGGTGTTTGTCAAAGCATGTTGGTGCAACTTGTAGAATGTAATGAATTAGTAGATCCGATTTCTATACGTTTTTAAGGGACTTGTACTTGCACCTATCTGGGATGAATTCCGCCTGGCTGGGAAAGGACTGGTCTAAAATTTGCTGCATCATATTTTCACCTTTCGTATACCGGAACCTGTGATATGGGAAGGTAGTCTCTAGTTCCCACCAAAGAGATTAACTTAGCCACTATCTTTTTCCCCAACTTGCAACCACAGAAGTGTATGTCATTTATATCACCCTCAGTTAAAAAAAAAATGCACCATCCGACCACGAACTTGATACTCTGGCTTTTCTAGGTTTTCCTGCGTTGCCTTTTCTTAGAGGTGCGTCATGGCTTCAGAAAGCGCTATAGCGGGGAGAATGTCAGCTTCTGACAGGTTCTGATGAGTTAGGAGGCCTTCATGCGGACTGAACAAATTATTTGTCTAAATCGCGACGGAAGTAAGGGCGAGGATTGTGGCCACGTAAAATCGATTTAAGCCCCCCAGTGGAAATCATTCGGTTCTTCTGTGGCGGTTTATTTATGGTGTTGTTTGTTACTTACTGTGTGTATCACTTGTGTCTTTTTATTTTGGATGGCCATATGGCCATTTTGTGGGAAAGTAACTGTCCTTATGGTCTTTCTTTGTTTATGTTTCCATTATGGTCTGGTCGCTTAATGTTTGTGTTTCTTTCCCTTCTGTGTCTTTGATGGGTGGAGTAAGTTAATTGTATCGATTCCTGATCTTTGTTTTACTTCTACTAGTTACCCTTGCGTAACAGAAATAGATAATAAAAGAGAGAATCTTTTATAGACTTGTTATTCTGATTTGATGATTGAATAAATGAGCTAATAATAAAAACATGCAAAAAATAACATTTTGATAAAAGATCGTTGTTGGCAAACAGTGTAGACTCAGATGAAAGCATATTCACAGATTTTAAATGACATCTCCTCTCAAACTACATGTCTGGTTGCAATCAAACTGTCTGAAACATCAGTGTGTAGAAGGGCCGAATGATTGTTCAAGGTTTATGAACAGAGTTATTCCGCTTGTTTTTGATATAGCAGCCAAATCTTTCCATCACGTGAACAAGTCCGTGAAATAAAGACCCCTCTAAACCCCACTTTATATAGCGAAAACTGGGGTTTACGGGGGTAAACATTATTTTCCTTATTTCTGCTCCAAGACATAGGTTGTGGGTACTCGTTAGAACCGGCTCGATGAGGCGTTTCTAACGCGTACCTAAAACTATGTTCTCAGTATAAATGAAAAAAAAAATATCACAGATTTTCATCAGAAAAATTACCTTTTTTGAGGTATAAAAAATGCACTATATCACACGGATGTGTTATCGTAATGCAAAATATGCTTGGATTTCATAGTTTCCCGCACAGAAATGTCTGTTCAATAGAAGGTATTCAAATGTTGTTAAAACATTTATGTTAAGCCCCCGCCCATCGATGCCTGAAGAAACAGATCGGGTTACACAGTGTTGCACTTTGCTTACTCTTTATCAAAAAGGTGCCTGATTGGCATAGTTTTCTCAAGTTTGAATTCATAATAAAGTGTATATTTAAAAAAAAAACGTTATTCTTTTCATATTGAACAACAGAATAGTTTCAATATTCATATTCTAGTTTGTCCTACGCCGTTTATCTTTTTAAAGATATTTATTGTTTCTGCTGTGGCCTATATTTTGGGGGCATCAGTAATTGTCCATTTATTTTACACTATGCTTCTGCTTTTGTTTGTTTGTTTGAATTAAGTTTTTTAACGTCCACGTCAACATTATTTAGGTCATTTTGGAGACATTGCTTCCAAATGTGTGGGATTTTTACCCGACATTGAGGAAAAATTACATCTCAAGCCCTGCCGCCCAATGAAACCAGAAGGCCTATATGCATTGTAATGTCTGACTCACATCACTGCCGCTTTGAAAGTGCTTATTGTCTTCGCCCACATTATCATTGTGATAACTCACTCGTGCGACATAGTGCATTTTTCACATCTCCAAAAATGGCTACTTTTTTGGTGAAAATGCGTGATATTTTTCTTTCAAATGCTCAAATTATAGTTTGTGGGTGCTCGTTAGAACCGCCTCATAAAGAAATAAGAAAATTAATGTCTACCCCCGTAAACCCCAGTTTTCTCTATATGAAGTGAGGTTTAGGGGGTCTTCATTTTACGAACTTGATCACTTGATGTAGCCATCACGAAAACATGCCTATATTATTTTGACCCCCTTGAACCCCACTTTTATATAGTAAAACTGGGGTTTACAGGGGTAATCCTTATTTTCCTAACTTCTGCTCTAAAATATAGATTGTGGGTCCTCATATTTTGAGCAGAAACATGAAAATATCACAATTTTTCATCTTAAAATTTTCATTTTTTCGGCGATAAAGGTTACAATGTATTGGTATAGGCATGTTTTCGTAATGACGATAGGGTTTAACACGGAAGGACAGCCATTTATAACCCACAATATTTATTTGCCCTTTCCATTTTTATGCAACAACACGTATATGCTTTCACACAAAGGAAAAAAGGCCCCATCACGAAAACACGCCTATATATAATTTTGATCCCCTTGAATCCTACTTTTATATAGTAAAACTGGGGTTTACAGGGGTAAACCTTACTTTTCTTATTGCTGCTCTAAAATATAGATTATGGGTAATCGTTAGAACCGCCTCGATGGGGCGGATCTAACGAGTATCCACGATCTATATTATGAGCAGAAATAAGAAAAATGTCACAATTTGTCATCTGAAAGTTTGCGTTTTTTCGGCGGTAAAGTTTACAATGTATTTGGAAAGGCGTGTTTTCCAAATACATAACAAGTATAAGCTTTCACACCAAAAAGAGGCCCACGGACAGGCCTCTGGCCTAGAATAGGTATCACATTTGTCCAAGCCCATATTTGCTGTCATATCTGTACAGGCTTATACAAAATATACATCTACAAACTCTCAATCACGACTACCTATAAGCTCACCATGGGCCTTCGGCTCTGTTGAGCTTAAAAAAAATGTATCGCCGTTAGCAAAAGTTTTGGGTTAATCTTCAATTAGTCGTCTATTTTGTGTTGTTGGTATTGGGGTTTAACGGTCAAGTCAACACTATTTAGGTCATTTTTGAGCCGGTCAGGTTACCTATCCACACTTTTCCTGGGCAAGCTTATACTAAGCGGTTAACCAGTACAGTGCACATTCTTTCGCCAGAAACTGGCAACTGCCCTTCTTGAATCAGGGGAAGGGGATTAGGCGTCTATAAAGCAGAGGGAAGTTGTTTACTCAACTTCTCCAAGATGTCATAAGCATATTTAAGTTGCACATGTGCCTTCATAAAGATGCAAAGTGCTTTTTCACAAAATAACAGCGTTTGCAACTTCGACATTTTAGACACTATACTTCCGTCGGCAGGATGGCAATTAGAATCCTTCCAAAGACACTCTAGACAATCATATTTAATATATGCTAAGCGTAGATCTAGCTTTTTGTAAAAGTTATAATTGTAAACTTATTGATTCTGAAGATATGCTGGTAACATAGCGCGGTATCAACTTCACAAGAAGGATCCTTAGGTGGTCTCCAATGGTTCGGGTCCGTTGCACAGCTAGGTCACAGCAGCCCAAAAAAATATGTAAATGTATATTTGTCACTGAAAACTTAAAAAAATCTACTTCTCCGAAATCGCAAGGCCCAATTACTTGATATTTGGTATGAAGCTTCATCTAGCGGACTTCTATCAAGAGTGTTCAAATTATAGCCCTGGGGCCAAAAATGTCCCCGCGCCGGGGCCCACCAGTTTTACATACACGTATACAGGGAAAACCTTCTTATCGGAAACCAGAAGGCCCTGGTGTTGGATATTTGGTATGAAGTTGTATCTATATGATGTCTACCAAGATTGGTCAAATTATAGCCCTGGGGCCCACCAGTTTTACATACCCGTATACAGGGAAAAACCTTCTTGTAAATGTATATTTGTCACTGAAAACTTAAAAAAATCTACTTCTCCGAAATCGCAAGGCCCAATTACTTGATATTTGGTATGAAGCTTCATCTAGCGGACTTCTATCAAGAGTGTTCAAATTATAGCCCTGGGGCCAAAAATGTCCCCGCGCCGGGGCCCACCAGTTTTACATACACGTATACAGGGAAAACCTTCTTATCGGAAACCAGAAGGCCCTGGTGTTGGATATTTGGTATGAAGTTGTATCTATATGATGTCTACCAAGATTGGTCAAATTATAGCCCTGGGGCCCACCAGTTTTACATACCCGTATACAGGGAAAAACCTTCTTGTAAATGTATATTTGTCACTGAAAACTTAAAAAAATCTACTTCTCCGAAATCGCAAGGCCCAATTACTTGATATTTGGTATGAAGCTTCATCTAGCGGACTTCTATCAAGAGTGTTCAAATTATAGCCCTGGGGCCAAAAATGTCCCCGCGCCGGGGCCCACCAGTTTTACATACACGTATACAGGGAAAACCTTCTTGTCGGAAACCAGAACGCCCTGGTGTTGGATATTTGGTATGAAGTTGTATCTATATGATTTCTACCAAGATTGGTCAAATTATAGCCCTGGGGCCAAAAATGACCCCGCGCCGGGACCAACCGGCTTTACATAGACTTATATAGGGAAAACCTTTAAAAATCATCTTGTCTGAAACCAGAAGGCCCAGGTCTTTGATATTTAGTATGAAGCTTTATCTAGGGACACCCCCTTACAGATCTTCTCGTTTCAAACCAGAAGGTCGCAGTCTTTGATGTTTGCTATGAAGCTTCATCTAGAGGACCTCTAGAAAGAATGTTCAAATTATAGCACTGGGGCCAAAAACAATCCCGTACCGGGGCACACTTGATTTACATAGACTTATATAGGGAAAACCTTTAAAAATCTTCTCATCTGAAACCAAAAGTCACAGGTCTTTGACATTTGGTATGAAGTTTTATCTACTTGACCTCTACCAAGACTGTTCAAATTATAGCTTTGGGGCCAAAAATAGCCTGGCCCCGGGGCTCATCGTTTATAGATAGACTTATGTAAGGAAAGCCTTTAATAGCTTCTTGTCTGAAACCAGAAGGCTCAGGCCTTTGATATTTGGTATGATGCTTCATCTGGTAGACCTCTACTGCGATTGTTCACATTATGGCCCTTTGGTTTTACATAGACTTACATATGGAAACCCTTTAAAACTCTTCTCGTTTGAAACCACAAGGCCTAGGTCTTTGATGCTTAGTATGAAGCTTCATCTGGTAGACCTCTACAAAGAGTGTTCAAATTAATAGCCCTGTGATCAAAAATGGCTGGCCCAGGGCCCCATTAGTTTTACTTTAACCTATATAGGGAATACCTTTAAAAATCTTCTTGACTGAAACCAGAAGGCCCAGAACTTTGATATTTGATATGAAGCTTCATCTGGTGGACCTCTACTATGAAGGTTCAAATTATATAGTCAAGGGGCCACCTTTGGCACCGCCCAAGGATCCACGGTTTAACATAGACTTATATATGGAAAACATTTAAACATCTTCTTCTCTGAAACCACAAGGCCCAGGTCTTTGATTGTCAAGCAAATCAGACTTTAAGATTGTTGGGTTCCAAGTCAATGTTCTTGTGGCTTGTTTTAGAAAAGCTCTGTCTTCACTGTAGCCCCTACATTTATTGATGGATTTTATTGTAACTTCACACAACTGTTGGATTTGATAATACATGTATCTCTTTCACGGTTCGATGTGCACTGGCTATATTTAGACAAAAACGTCATCACTCTAGCGCCTACATTTATCAAAGGATTTTATGCAACTTTACACAGATGTTGGATATGATACTATCTCAAGCAAGTTTGACTTTCATGATCATGGGCTCAAGGGCAAGGTCACTGTGGCTATTTTTAGAAAAAAAAACTTTGACATATCGCTCTAGCGCCTACATTTATTGATGAATTTTAACCCTTATCATGCTGTTCACGACAACCCCTATCTTTGGAAACAGTCCAGATCCAGATCAGATAGCTTCTGAAGAAGCCATCTGAGCAGGATCTACACTGTTTGACATTAAGTTTATGGCTTTGTAGGAATAAATTACATCAAGTAATTTGATTGGTTGATAGACAGAAATTGGTGTGGCTAAAATGAATATTCAGCAATATAAGGGTTAATGTAGCTTCACACAAATGTTTGGTATGGTAATATATAAAGCAAGTTCGACTTTTAGGGTCCTGAGCTTAAGTCAAGGTCACTGTGGCTGTTTTTTTTTTTTTTTTTTAATCTTTTTTCATAGCTCTAGCTCACACCTACAATTATCGATGAATTTGATGTAACTTCACACAAATGTTAGCTTTCATTTTGCTCAAATGAACATGATAGCCACAAGAGCTAAAATATTCAAACCCTAAAATGACCTAGTTATAACCAGCCAGATTGATTTTGATAGAATTTCCCAGAAATGTTCCTTGGGTCATTGCCAGTCAAAATTGCTCAAACCCTCCACTCTACTTTAGTATATTACCTACCATTTCATTCGTACAGTATGGATCAGGTGAGCGATCCAGGGACATCATGGCCCCCTTGTTAAAATCCTTTTTAACAATTTGTAACAACGTATCGACAAATACATCATGTCTGCAAGCCAAGGCTTATGGGACGGTGGAATATAAGACTCTTATGTGGGTGTGAGGGGTGGATGGAAAAATCCGTCCCGAGGGACACTGCCCGGCATCACGATGCTTGCCGAGTGATGCCGGACAGTGATCCCGAGGGACGGATTTTTTATCCACCCCTCACACCCATATTGGATTCTTTTTCTTGCATACCTTCCATTTCTTTAAGCGGACTTTTAATGCTGCAGTCACTTCGGTTACCAACGTCCGCCATATTGTGTTGACACTGCAGGAATGTTTAGTGCATTGCTGTGACGTCAACCTTAACGAAGGCGCATACGAGGTCGTAATCAACCAGTGCATTTATCAAACACGCGATTATATTCGATATTGGGTCGGAACACCAGGGTCAGAACATAGATTTCTGCCCCAGAGTAAAAATACGGATTTCCTTGTCCGGTGTGCAAGAATATTCAATAAACTCCATACTATTAAACCTCACACCAGAAGAAATTGCTCTCCTCCTCGTTTCCAGAAAAGAGGATGTGGATTTTACTCGACTGCGTATTGACCATCAAAGGGAAAGAAACACGAACATGAAATGGGCTTGACATTACGAAAACACACTTATACCAAAACATAACCTTTATCGCCGAAAAAATGAAAATTTTGAGATGAAAAAATGTGATATTTTTCTTATTTCAGCTCAAAATATAGATTGTAGGTATTTGTTAGAAAGGCCTCGATGAGGCGGTTCTAACGAGTACCCACAATCTATATCTTAGAGTAGAAATAAGAAAAATAAGGTTTACCCCTACAAGCCCCAGTTTTACTATATACAAGTGGGGTTCGAGGGGGTCAAAATTATACAGTCGTGTTTTCGTGATGAGTTATCTGAAGCGTATATAAATCAAATCGCTAACAGCGCTTGAGATTTGATCGTCACTTCTTGCATAAACACCTATGCGCATAGCTGTTTGAAGCCATTATCAAATGGACCAAAAGCCGTGCTCAAACAGTAAAACCATGTTCAAATCACGAAATTCGCGTGCCGTTTGATCATGGATTTTGAGCTTTTGATATCACAAGACGGGCCTTGCTTTGTTACCTTACGTTGAGCGACTTTACAATATCGCCCTGAACGGAGCGTTTTAGGGTTCTATGATGACGTCAGACGGTAACTACATGACAGCGTCATTGTAAACAACATCCTGAACTGGCCGCCATTTGGTTTGCCTGTCGCATTTGAAGATTTTATATGGAAATTATATTGAGTTTTTGGGCGTTTTCGTCAAAATTTGTTGTCGGAATCGTAAGTTATGCAAGAACAACGATCATCCATGGCTATTTCATTGCATTAACATTTGCCGGATCCCTCGGAAGCTATTTGAACATTCGGCCTAGCGGCCTCATGTTCAAACAGCTTCCTCGGGATCCGGCGAATGTTAATGCATGAAAAACCATGGTTGATCCCTATATTAGAGTAGGCTGCAAAAAGGCTCTGAACATAGATTTTTATCCTTGAATTTATGTATTTTAAGCGGTTTGTCGCGTCTGCCGTGGGTCCAAACACAGTGTGCAAAGGTCCAGTTTGTAATTATGATAACACACACGTGCGACTTAGTACATTTTGTTTCATATGGCTAAGTTGCTGATGAAAAGCCATGATATTTTTTTTTCTTCGAATTTATACTGCAAACATAGGTCGTGGGTGCTCGTTAGAACCGCCTCATTGAGGCCACAACTCACAACCTATGTCTTGGAGCAGAAATAAGACAAACCAGTGCTTCAGCTGAAGTGCACGACCCGCCGGATGCTTTTAGCTCTATGAGTGTTACCATATATGGGTATGGCGGCCATTTTGGTCATGTGACCTGGACCTAAAACGGTTTCCCCAATAAATGCGCCTTATCGTAAGGAGCAAAAATATATCTTATACTTTAGACCTGTATTCTGAATCGTTTGCAAGATAAAATGCATTCTCACATTTTCCAATACAAAAGCATATGTGTCAAAGTTTGACATAGGCACAAAGAAGGTCAAGGTCAACCCAGAGTCACCATTTTAGCAATTTATGATGGGCCTACGTCCAAGATGCCATTTATCAAGTTTCGTGGAAATCTGAAGACTATTTTTGAAGGGTTTTTACCATATATGGCTTGGCGGCCATTTTGGTCATGTGACCTGGACCCCATGAGCAAATTTTGGTTTCCCCCATCCCATAGAAGCCCCATATGAAATTTGACTTCAATCAGCCCAACGGTTTCCGAGGAGAAGCAGTTCGAAAAGTTTCACATTTTTCGACTCTGCGAGGCTATACTAAATGGAATGTAATATTTCGCAAATTCATTGGTTAGATCTCATTGATATCTATCAGTATGCCAAAAAATGTTTAAATATTCCAAGCGGTTAAGTCACTATCACCAATTTTCACAAACGGGTTACGGACGGACAGACAGACAGACAGACCATATATGGCTTGGCGGCCATTTTGGTCATGTGACCTGGACCGTATGAGCAAATTTTGGTTTCTCCCACCCCATAGAAGCTCCATATGAAATTTGACTTCAATCGGCCTAACGGTTTCCGAGGAGAAGCAGTTCGAAAATTTTCACATTTTTCGCCTCGGCGAGGCTATACTTAATGGAATGTAATATTTCGCAAGTTCATTGGTTAGATCTCATTGATATCTATCAGTATGCCAAAAAGTGTTTAAATATTCCAAGCGGTTAAGTCACTATCACCAATTTTCACAAACGGGTTACGGACGGACAGACAGACTGACAGACTGACAGAATGACCGAATGACCGGATGACAGAATGAAACATTGATTTTAGGGCACTCTTAGAAAATCAACCGACTTCAGTCGGTCGCTTTTTCTGCGGGTCGTGCAATAACTATACCCATGTAACTCCACTTTTCTCTATATAATGGTGGGTTTAGAGGTTGGGTGAACGGACGGCCTTGTTCACATGATGGAGAACATGGATATATAGGTTATTGTAACTAATTAATGACAGATTCAATCTGTCATCTCTAGCTATCCTGCGTGTTGTAAAGTAGTTCCGGCTTTCTTACGACTTTCTTCCGGCTTTGACCGCCAAAGAAATATGAGTCCGCACAAAATGTAGTCCGGTTTGGCGCAGTTATCAAAATTGTACATCCTATAATCGCAATACAAACTTTTGAAGCAGACGACTTGTCGATTTTATCTTACCTTTCAGAGAATAGATTCAGCAGTTCATATGAATCAGCTGCATCATGCGAAACTGTATACCCAGATCAATGCGGCGTCTGCTCAGACGTCTGCTCAGGGTTTACACTGTTTTCTAACAGTGCTGTCAATATTTAATCCTTAAAGTCCAGCCGGTCAGGTGCAGACCAGAATATTAATGGGTTTTCCGACATTCGAGGTCAAGTCGAGGTCAAGTCTAGGTCAGTTACAATTAGGTGCATATCAGACTTTGCGAGAAAGGCTGTCCCTTTCAACCCTGGAATATGGTACAGATACCTATGCAAACAGTGTAGGTCCTGTGATATAATTCTAGGTGCCATATTTAGCAGAATGGACGAACCCAACTTCAGTGATGGAAGAGTACACTCCAGAAACTCAAGGCAGTGAATAAATCAAAGCACTGACAACACTCATGCCGATTGTCTCTAAATGCAGGCTGGTCATGAACGAGGACTTGAACTGATCCGTTCAAACTTAAGATGTTAGTAACTGATGCAAAAAATGTAGAACAAGATCAGCACCGTGATCTTAGTCTACATTGTTTGCCAGATCGAACATTTTGTTCAAGTGCATATTTTACAGGTAACACTTACATGCACCCAAGACTGACAAACGACCCGGCCATGTTTGGGTTGATTGTTTGGCATTCGACCCGAAGTTACTAATAAAAAAAGCGATTCAGAGCTAACGTCTTCAGATTTCTCAGGATAACCTTTTTCTTGCAGAAAATAGCCGCAGTGAGATCAGGGAATTCCATAAGACTGAAGAGGGTCATCCTGGAATCATAGGGTGAGCTTGGCAAACAGTGAAGACCAAGTTCGGACGCTGCAGAACGCGCTTCTTATCAAAATCTTCACTATTTGTTTGAATTTTCAGAGTTAAATTAAACAGTTTAATCTCAGCCCAGGACTTTTACCCCAACCTACATCCCACCAACACTTTCGGTTCTTTGATACTGAAACCAAACGATTGCATGATAACAAAACGCTTAGGAACCATGCTCTTAAGCTGAAAAGGTTAAATCAATCAACCGTGACGTATGGTTACCAGTCCGGCCACGATCCTGTGTTTTATTTGGTTTGATTTGAGGTTTAACGTCCCCGTCAACACTGTATAGGTCACTTTGGAGACGTTGCTTCCAATTTTGTGGGACTTTTACCCAACACTGAGATGAAATGATATCTCAAGCCCTGCTGCCCAATGAAACCAATAGGGTTTAAATGCATGGACGGTCCGACTCGCGCCGCTTTGCCTGGGCAGGCTTAGATCCTCTAAGCAGATTACCAGTACTCGTGTGCGGGTCGGTTTCAGCTCTGCATGGAAGCATCATGCAGCCCATCTATTTCTTTAAGCACCGATGGGCGGGGACCAACGATCCTGCGTACCACCTTCACACCAGCACTGATAGAAACCACATGTTCAGGATCAAACTTTTGATGTGTGATGTATGGTCGTGCCTAGAAAAGAAGAAATTGTATTTTGTTCTCAAAAAGCAGCAAGTGAGAACGTATTGCAACATTTTTCATTAAACCCTGGACAGTTAGAGTGACTGTTTGAGTTTTACGTCCCACCAACAGCTAAGGTTATACGGAGACGATACCTCGGTTTAAAGACACATCCGAAAGTCTGGAGAAGTCCAGGATCAATCCTGCGATCCCTAGTTTACAAGGCGACTAGCATAACCACTACAACATTGAGGCTTCTAATGGACAGTGAGAAGCTGGTTGGAAAGCGGATGGCGTTGACTCTGATTTTGGGTGCCACATGTGTGTGATCTAGATTGTCTGTTGGAGCGACATCTTACTATCACAGAAGACGCTAGTGGACGTCGACGTAGCGGAAGACCGACGTCAGTACGTCAAGATCGATTAATCCGACAGACGCATATACGAAGCTGATTTCCGCCGGCATCTGCTACACTGTACCAGTAGATAAACAAAGGGTTTCAACTACCGACTAATAAGCACTGACACTGTTCGTCGCCCTTATGCGATGCACTTTTGAGAGCTAGACGTCCCTGTCGTGACCAAAATTAAGACGTCCACACAGTACGGAACACTTACGCTGGTGCATGAAATACGTACATGTATATTGGCATCTAAGCCACTCGCATGATATGCGTTTCAGTGACACATAACACTACAGCGTGAATCACGCCGATTGTCGTTTCGGGATGTTTCGACATATAGGTGTAAGGTATGCCGAGGCGACGCGTGCGAAATAGAGCATGGCATATCGGATGGAATAAGCGAAATGGTATGTCGGGCTATTGCATGTAGCTAGCGACATTAAGAACATTCATGATCATGGCTGAGACGTTAACTGAACAGCGAGAATTTACATCAATCAAGTGCATCGGCCTCACGTGGTTCCATTTAT
This sequence comes from Lucinisca nassula, assembly GCA_963580285.1. Taxonomy (NCBI): domain Eukaryota; kingdom Metazoa; phylum Mollusca; class Bivalvia; order Lucinida; family Lucinidae; genus Lucinisca; species Lucinisca nassula. The sequence continues at coordinate 101,425,564 of OY757014.1, forward strand.
TTGTTTACGCTCAGAATCCGGGATATCTAATCCAGCAGGATTCCGCGCGGGTTTATAGTGCTGTACTTACTCAAAAATGTCTTCAAGCCAATGGAATTCATGTACTTGACTGACCAGCCTTTCTCCTCCGATCTCTTTGTGAAAAATAGAGTATCTTTAGGGGGAGGTTTCCACAACCGACCGGACAAAAATGTTACTAATTGACAGTAGCATTGTTTAAACTTGAATTTTAATGTTTGGTTTTGAAAACGTAAATAGTTTCTTTACAAACTTTGAAACATCGAATGGCATTTCATGATACCACCGGTGTATAGACATCTGCAAACATATCATACAATGGAATTTGCAGAACTACTTTTCTAAATTTTAAGATCTTTTTAGAAAGGTTGTCTGTAAGTTTTCACAGTGTTTTGATTTTCTCATAGAATCTGTCATTTCAGTGCCTTTGGCGCTTTGATTTTATCATATGACGTCGCGTCTGAGAGTGTAATAACGCCATGTAATAAATTCGATAATCCACTAGTGGATTAAATATGCAAATTAGTTAGATGCGCCCTGTAACGTAACATGTACGACGTCCTTAACAACGTCGCGCTTACTAATGGCGGAATATTGACAATTTTGTTAAACAATCGTTAATAAAATGCGTTTTAAATATCATATGATAAATAGAATCTTGCATTCGTGCTCATGTATTATTGAATTTATAAAAACTCGTTGAAGAAAAGCGATAAAATGCTAGGCGAAGCCTCGCATTTTATCCCTTTTCCTCAACTCATTTAATAAATTCATTAATATTTGATTTTTTAAACTCGTTGAAGAAAAGGGATAAAATGCTCGGCAAAGCCTCGCATTTTATCCCTTTCCTCAACTCGTTCAATAATACATTAGCACTCATGTAAGACCCTCTATGAATAGTGAAAACACTTTCCGGTACTCGTGGCTCGTTTACATTCATAGCGCCCTTTATTTAAGCAATAGATCAGCTCCAACTGTGATTTGTTGAGTAATAAATCACAGTTTGGAGGTCAATATTGAAGTAGATCAAATCACGAGCGCGTAGCGCGCGTGATTTGTCAACTTACAACTGACCGACTAACTGTGATTTATTACCCAACAAATCACAGACTAGAGCTGGTCTATTTCGATTCTAACATGCTCAAAAAAGGCAATAATGTTGTTGTGTCCTTCAAAATCTCACAACTGTTCGCCATTATAAGAAGAAATCACTCTATAATTATCGACTGAAATACATGTATTTATATCTTTTTCTAACGCTTTCGATGCGAGAATATGACGTTACACCGTCTAACGTCAAGGAAATCGACTACTGACGTCATAAATTGGCAGATTTTAATGACGTCACTCGTCACGCTCTTCCTTGCCGTGATTTGTTGTAGAATAAAACACAGTTATTTTCCATTGCCTATATAGGATGGCTGTGTTAGAATCGTTATTCTAGCACAGAAGCCACATGGACACCGGCCGTATTAATGTCATTGCCCATTGACTCATAATCGACTCAAAAAGGGTGTCTGATCAGGTTGTGTGTCTGGTTAAGACGTGTGAACAAGATAATAATTTGTGAAGGCTAGATAAGTTGTGCGGACAAGATATTGGTTTGTGAAGAAAAGATAATTAGTTGCCCGGTCAAGCTACTGTCTTGTTCGAACAAGATAAATGGCGAATACAACTTTCTGTAGGTCGCAAAAATCATCGGACCTTACCTGGACATATATACGGCTGCTGATTTGCTCACTGCATATCTGGACATCTCTTGAAATGAGACCACTGTATACAATTTAACACTAATTTCATTTTGTCAAAATTGTAATTTTCATTTGAATGAGTAGCCGGTTCGCTGTTAACAAATTCTTTATTTGACACACATGAGTTAGTGTCCCGTTTGACGACATGGGGCTGGAAGAAATAGTTGGCTGCATGATGCGTCCACGCAGAGCGGAAATCCGACCGCAAACGAGTACTGGTAAATCGCTTAGAGGATCTAAGCCTGCCCAGGCAAATCAGTTAGAGTCGGACAGTCCTATTGGTTTCATTGGCCGACAGGGCTTTAGATGTCATTTCATCTCAATGTCGGGTAAAAGTCCCACAAAATTGGAAGCAACGTCTCCAAAATGACCTATACAGTGTTGATGGGGACGGTAAACCTCAAATCAAACAAAAAAAAAACGACATGGACAAATGTTAAACTGATCCGTTGACATCAGAAAACATGTACGAATGGTACGCCGTTTATCTCTCAACTTGTACAGCCTATTATTATTGTTGTGTCTTAACCCTTTTTGTACCAAATGGAATCTTCCCCCTTATATATAGCTGGCGTCCATTTCAAAATTTAGGGGTGTCAGGTTGTGTTGTCTTCAAAATCTATTTGGAAAATGACTGAACTTTTAGCAAACAGTGGAGGCCCTGATCAGACGCCGCGTTCTGCGGCGTCTGATCTGGGCCTGCACTGTTTGCCACGGTACCCGTTTAGGGGTTTCCAGTCTGAAATGGGTTAATACCAAACTGCATGTGCACCCCGCCGGTCGGGGCTTGGAGAAATAGATTGGGTTGCATTGTGCCTTTGCGCTGAGCTGAAACCGACCATACATTTGAGGACACGTTAACCACTTAGAAGGCAGGTATAAGCCTGCCTGTGCAAAGTGTCGGACCGGCCCCTAAACGCTAGCAGTTTCTTTTGGTGGTAGGGCTTGAGATGTCATTTCCTCTCAACGTCTGGAAAAAGATGACAATCTGAAGCAACGTCTCCATAATGACACAAAGTCAATAGCATCTTCAACAGAAATGAAACAAAGTCAATAGCATCTTCATAGCACTTAGCAGGAACAGATGCATACAACATCTCATGTGGCTATTACCTTGGTTCCTCGGACCTCGCCCATCGGGGCTTGAAGAAATAGATCGGCTGCATGATGCTTCCACGCAGAGCTAAGATACGACCTCATACGAGTGTTGGTAAACCGCTTAGAGGATCTAAGCCTGCCCAGATAAAGGGTGCGAGTCGGACCGCCCATGCTTATTAACTCTATTGGTTTCGTAATACTCCTTTGAAGGGTTGCAGCGTAGATCCCCTGTTCAAATTATTTTGTGCAGAAAAAGTATTATCTTGTGCATATAAGGTATAAGTCATTTGAACAAGATATTATTTTGTGTGGTCAACAAAATATAATTTGGGGTAGACATGATATTTAATTGCCTGAACAGGATATAATCTTGTTTGAAAAATAGAAGTTGACGCAATGATCAGGAATCGATACAATTAACCAACAGCTCCCATCAGAGACACCAAAGGGAAAGAAACACAAACATGAAACAACAGCTTTATCTGGATCGTAAAATATATTCGCTTGTGCAGACAATATTTTTATCGTGCCAACAAGTTATTTCGTTGACCATATACATGTATAATCTGATGCGGTCAAGATATTGTTTCGTGCGGACTAGACATTTTGTGCCCAAAAATATATTACCTTGTTTAGACAAGATAAAAGAATGCCGACACGTTCCAATACGGATTCCGTTGATTTGACTTCTTGCATTTACATTGCAATTGCAAATTCTAATGCACTTACGTATGTAACGCGACGTCTGATTGGATAACGTCAAAATTTGCGACAGTATATTCCACGATATACTGTCGGAAATCCGACGTCACCACGTAACGTCGTTTTTCATTGGCTTACATTTGGTTTTACGCAGCTCACAACGCCTGCCGATTTGTGCAAAATAGTACAATTTTTAACAAAACAAGCGAATAAGTGCATTAGAATGGGGATAACTGTATTGAAAATTGTCATTTGGGGAGGTAAATCGGTGGTTTTACGGTCGCAAATTACGTTTTACGGCTCCGCTGACGCGTCGCCGTAAAACGAAATTTCCGACCGTAAAATCACCGATTTACCTCCCCAAATGACAATTTTCAGTACAGTTACCCCCTAAGTAATATAAAAAAATGTTCGCTTGTTTTCGTAATTGTAATCTTGGATATTTCAAGTCATCTTAGAAAGTTATGATTTCAGACAAAATATCTTGTGCGAATAAGGGGATAACTGTATTCAAAATTGTCATTTGGGGAGGTAAATCGGAGGTTTTACGGTCGGAAATTTCGTTTTACGGCGACGCGTCAGCGGAGCCGTAAAACGTAATTTGCGACCGTAAAACCGACGATTTACCTCCCCAAATGACAATTTTCAATACAGTTATCCCCATTCTAATGCACTTATTCACGTACTTTGTTTTAAAAATGTTGTTTTTGCCCAAACCGGCAAGTACAGTGAGCTGCGTAAAACCAAATGCCAGCCAATGAAAAGCGACGTTACATTATGACGTCGAGTTTCCGACAGTATATCGTAGAATATACTGTCGCAAATTTTTGACGTTATCCAATCATACGTCGCGTTACATACGTAAGTGCATTAGAATAAGGTATTAACTTGTCTGAACAAGATAGTTACTAGTGTGGACACAAAACAGTATCTAGTGTAGACAAAACTATCAGTTGCCCGTACAAGATATTATCTTGTATGAACAAAAAAAATTCTTGTGCAAAGTTTTTTTTTCGGACAATAAATTGTCTTGTGCGGACAAGATATAACGTAATGTATCTTGTGCAGATACAAATATTGCCTTGTTCAGACAACTTAAAACGAAACCAAAATGTCCCTTCCCGGGTTTCGACTTGTGTTTGAATTGTATTTGTAACGTGATTAAAAGTAAACTCGTTTGATCATTTTGTATAATGTTAATGGTTAATTAAGTTTATCATATGACGTCGCGTCTGAGAGTGTAATAACGCCATGTAATATTTTCGATAATCCACAAGTGGATTAAATATGCAAATTAGCTAGATACGTCCCGTCGCGTTACATGTACGACGTCCTTAACGACGTCGCGTTTACTAACAGCAGAATATTGACATTTTTGTAAACAAATCGTCAATAAAATGCGTTTTAAATGTCATATGATAAATAGAATCTTGCATTCGTGCTCATGTATTATTGAATTTATTAAACTCGTTGAGAAAAAGGGATAAAATGCTCGCATTTTATCCCTTTTCCTCAACTCGTTTAATAAATTCAATAATACATGAGCACTCATGTAAGATCCTCTATTTATTGTTCTGTTAAAAATGATCCGTTAGAACGAATGCCAATAACACGGAGGTGTACACTATCTTGTTAGCTTATTACTTCGGTATACAATTCAAAGGTCTGTATCTCAAATACCTGTGAAGACGAATAACATTTACCCGCTATTATAAGTGAATAAAGGTTTACCTGTGCTGGTCAATTATATCTTCCTAATGTGTACACAGCTCTGGAAGGAGCTGTATCTTGATACTGTTTTATCTCGAGTTATTCCAGTATTTCAGGACATATATTTTGTTCTGTCCACGATAACAAAAACTCCTAAAGGAGTGATTTTGATTCAAAATGACTAATGATGTAAGTGAGAGGATTGTGGCCGTGTAAAATCGTTTTAAGCCACCAAGTGAAATACCTTTCACTGACCGTTCCAAGGCGGTTCTGCTGTCGCGGTTTATTTTTGTTATAGTTCGTCTAATGTGTTTATCGCTTATATATTTTTGTTTTGGCAAGCGAATTGGCTATTTTGTAGTAACTGTCCATTTGGCTTTCCGCTGTTGATGTTTCCAGTGGGGCGAGTTGTATCATTATCGTGTTTCTTGCCCTTTGGTGTATCTGATAGGACGTGTCTGTTAATTGTATCGTTTCCTAATCATTGCTTTCACTTCTATTGTCACTAGAATAACATAGAGATGATTTATATAAGCTTCTAGCTTTTTATCAAATCCTGTACCATATACTATTATGCGATGTATACATGTAAATTTATTGTAATAAATATTGTGTAAACCAACACTCAAAGCGTATGCAGCCGCTCAAAGTTCATGATCAGCACCATATATCTTTAAGTTAACTTTTGTCTTAGTTTACCCAACGTACCATTAGTAGCCAAATAAACATTCCATTCGATCATTGTAGTCACCACAGGATCGAGCATTCCACAATTGTCAGTAAACAGTAATATCAAGTGAAAAAAAAAAAAAACAAAAAAAATACATACACTGAAGTTTAGACTCTTGGCTATGGTTGTTGATCACAGAAAAACTACCGGAACAAATCAATTTCTAGGCGTGCAGCTGACCATCATGACCGTAACCATACAAGTTGGTCGATTTCTGTGCGTGCAGCTTACCATCGTGACCGTAACCATGGAATTTGGTCGATTTCTAGACGTGCAGCTGACCATCGTGACCGAAACTATATACGTTGGTCGATTTCTAATCGTGCAGCTGACCATCGTGACCGTCACCAGACAAATTGGTTGATTTCTAGGTGAGCAGCAGTTCATAGCGTATGGTTTATCTGTTAGAATAAGAATCACCTGCACGATTTATTCCATTGTGAAGTCTTAACCGCAGGATCGGAATGACCTCCCATCCAATGGGAGAGGGTATGTTGCTTTTGATTCGGATTCAGTTAACATCTGTGTTGGCTGTTGTGTTAGCTATGTGTACCTTTTACCATTTAGGGGATAACTGTATTCAAAATTGGGATTTGGGGAGGTAAATCATAGGTTTTACGGTCGGGAATTTCGTTTTACGGCGACGCGTCAGCGGAGCCGTAAAACGTAATTTGCGACCGCAAATCCGACGATCTACCTCCCCAAATCACAATTTTGCAATACAGTTATCCCCATTCTAATGTACGTATACGGTTGTTTTGTTAAAAACTGTACTATTTTGCACAAAACGGCTAGCGCTGAGAGCTGCGTAAAACTAAATACCAGCCAATGAAAAGCGGCGTTACGTGATAACGTCGGGTTTCCGACAGTATATCGCAGAATATACCGTCGCAAATGTTTGACGTTATCCAATCAGACGTCGCGTAACATAAGAAAGTGCATTAGAATAAGAAATTGTCGTTTTATTTTCAGAAGCCACAGACTGTTCCTCAGACTACAAATGTCTTCTCTCGGATTCTAAGAGACCACGGTATTTTCTGTGCGATGGTTACAGAGACTGTCCGCATGGAGATGATGAGAGATTCTGTGAATTTCGGTACAGTAAAATCCCAAATAATCTTACTCAGTACATATACAACTTCAGAAGCCTCTCTAATGTAGCGGTTATGCCACTCGCCTTATAAACCAGGAGTCGTTGGATCACTTCCGGGCTTCTCCGTGAGTCTTTAAACCGAGGTCCCGTCTCCGTATGACCTTAGCTGTTGGTGGAACGTAAAACACACTCACAAACACACATAAAACTTCAGCTGGCCTTTTCGGTCAGCCTTTCGCCTTTGCTTTGTTTCTTGATAGTTTATTTCATCTGGTATTAAGTTTTGTGTAGTTGCAGTAGCGCTTCGCCCGTACTTCATTGTAATATAAGAATATTATATGGGTGTGAGGAGTGAATGGAAAAAATCCGTCCCGAGGGACACTGTCCGGCATCACGAGGCTTGCCGAGTGATGCCGGACAGTGATCCCGAAGAACGGATTTTTCTATCCACCCCTCACACCCATATAGGATTCTTTTTCTTACATACCTTCCATTTCTATTGCGAATTTTTAATGCTGCGGTCACTTCGGTTACCGACGTTCGCCATTTTGTGATGACACAACAGGAATGTTTAGTGACGTCACGCATGACGACGCCGCGCATGAGGTTGTAATCAACCAGTGCATTTATCAAACACGCGATTATATTCGATTTGGGGTCGGAACACCAGGGTCAGAACATAAATTTCTATCCCAGGGTAAAATCACGGATTTCCCTGTCTGGTGTGCAAGAAATAGATTTATACCTTGTTTTCTTCAGGATGTTCAGACCTATTTTCATCAGTTTAACAAGTCCGTGGACTGAACATCACTCGAAACCCCAATGTATATTGACAAAAGTGGAATTCAATGTGGTATTCATTATCTTCCATATTTTTGCCCAAAACATAAATCGTGGGTACTCATTAGACCCATCCCCAATGAAGCGGTTCTAAGGAGCACCAGCAGTCTATATTTTGATTAGAAATAAGAAAACATATCGAACATTTATCGAACATGTTCCTCTGGCAAATGCTAATGCTAGGGACTAGAAAGGCGCAGTTTAAGCGCACGAGTGTGTTATCGTCGTGTTGGGCCTAAGAAATAACTCGAGGGTCTCAAAGATGCTTAAACTTACAGAAAAGCTCGACTCTTGATTTGCATTATTGTGTATATGCTAATTGTTTTCGAAGGCAAATATTTAATCATCATAAGATGAGAGTGTAATAACATCATGTATTAAATTCGGTTATCAACTATGGGATGAAATATGCAAATTAGTTAGATACGCCCCTTAACGTTACACGTACGAAAGCCTTAACGCAGTCGTGTTTTCTAATGGCGTTTATGTGGGATTTTGTTAAAAACCGCAAAAAGTAGTTTTAAATGTCATATGTTAAATAGAATCTTTCATTCATGTTCATGTATTATTAAATTTATCAAACTCGTTGCGGAAAAGGGATAAATTCTCAGCGAAGTCTCGCATTTTATCATTTTTTCTCAACTCATTTAATAAGTTCAATATTACATGAACACTCGTGTAAGATCCTCTATATCTCAACATGGTACCTCTAGTACCAATGCAAGATTATTGTCCTGCGATGACTTTAAGTGTTATGTAAATAGAGAATACCAGGTGAATGCCTTTTGATATCAAGTTTATCAGGCAAGGCTTCGAGAACGCTTGTAGAATCGCCAGGCTTGCCGAGCAATTTTACATGCGTTCTCAAAGCCAAGCATGATACAATGATACCAAATGAAACGAATCTGGTATTCTAATTATCAGTTTATCCCCTTGTACACTCTTAAATTAGCAATTTAAGATCAGTTATTGATGGTCCTCAGTGCGTCCCAGCATTCTGGCGGTCGATATAATGTTTTAAATTCGGTTATCAATTATTGGATGAAATATGCAAATTAGTTAGATACGCCCCTTAACGTTACACGTACGAAAGCCTTAACGCAGTCGTGTTTTCTAATGGCGTTTAGTTGGCATTTTGTTAAAAACCGCAAAAAGTGCGTTTTAAATGTCATATGTTAAATAGAATCTTTCATTCATGTTCATGTATACTGACCGAAAATAGGAACTATACACTCTTAAATTGTCTCGCCTGACAAAGCAAGAGGATAATTCAGTTAAACATTACAGATTAATGATTTGGCTAACTACTGACATGAATCCTGTAACAATTTAAAGAAAATCCGGTGTTCAAAATAAAAGTTTTTGGGGAAAATGTAAAAAAAGTGCATTTTTCACAAAATCTGTTTGTAATCGAATTTTGACTTCAACAGTTTTGCGTATAATTAATAAGTTAAAACCAAGGAATAAAAAAATAACATAACATCTAAAAATTATCGAGAAACAAACATTTTATTGAAATCTCAAAAACTGCTTTTTTCAGCGAAAGTTTCAAAAAAATATTTCAAGTCAATAGTCGACCCAAAAAAGCCTTCAATCGTTTTAGCATCTTCAGCCGTGTCTTAAATATTGATTTAAACAAAAATCGCAATCAGAAATGCCATACTTTTCGCTCACTTCCGGTGGTTTGTTCCAGTATTTAAAGGTCGATAACATTTCAACCATTTTGAAAATTTTCATTTTGTAAACAATATTCCCAACGTTAGATGATATGTAATAACTGATAAAAATGGGAATCACATTCGCGACACAAAATGTCGGACTCAATGGAAACTTGAACAGCAAGATTTGGTCCCTTGCTTTGAACCTGTGGCTTTACCCGTTAAATCGTAGCTAAAATTCAACATTTTATTCGATAAATCAAACATGCCACTGGTGATAATTCATATAATTAGAATTCAAATTTCATTAAAGTATATTGCCCGTGACAATTTAAAAATAAGTGTATAGTTTCTATTTCCTGTGAGTATATTATTAAATTTATCAAACTCGTTGCGGAAAAAGGGATAAATGCTCAGCGATGTCTCGCATTTTATCATTTTTTTCTCAACTCTTTTAATAAATTCAATATTACATGAACACTTGTGTAAGAACCTCTATATCTTAATTTGGTACCTCTAGTACCGGTGCAAGATTATTGTTCTGCGATGACTTTAAGTGTTATGTAAATAGAGAATACCAGGTGAATGTCTTTTGATATCAAGTTTATCAGGCATGGCTTCGAGAACGCTTGTAGAATCGCGAGGCTTGCCGAGCGGTTCTACATGCGTTCTCGAAGCCAAGCATGATAAACTGGATATCAAATGAAACGAATCTGGTATTCTATTTATCAGTTTATCCCCTTGTACACTCTTAGATTAGCAATTTACGATCAGTTATTGATGGTCCTCAGTGCGTCCCAGCATTCTGACGGTCGATATATTTAGTATCAGCTGACCATATTTTTCCTAAGATATTTTTGTTTCTTGTAATTGTTCAATTTTACTCAGTAGCAATAACATTTTTTTTTTCATTGGTACAGTTCATTCATAAAAGTGCAATGTCATGTTGACGTGATAAAGCTCACTTGACCTTAGATAGCATAACTTTATCAGGCCAATGCGTATATATATAGGGGTAACTGATAATTCTGTTTTCGAATAACATATTTTAGGATCTATGATACATGAAAGTCTCAAAATGAAATAATGATGTTTTTTTTTTTCATTTTGGTTTGAAGTTCATTTTGGGCTGGCATAGTCGATGCAAAATGGAATAAAATGTAAAACAAATATTTCATTTTGCGGTAATAAGCTTCATATCGACGTAAAATAAAATAATAATAGAAGAATATAGCTGTCTCAGAAAAAAGGCTTAGAAAGCAATACTGGATTTGATGCCTTTCCCTTATTTGTGTATTAAGGCTCATAACATGATCGTGTATTGCAGACAGAAGTTTGGGGAACATGTTGGTTTGTGACTGTCCGTGGGTCGATCGGTTTGTCTGACCATCTATGCGTCTCATTAGGAATCAGAAACGTATATGTTAAGGATGTTTGCTATATACAGACCTTATGTCCCCCCTTAAAAGGAAATCGACCTAAGATGTAGTTTTTTTTTTATTTTTATCGCTACCGTAAAAGCTTCGTGAAATAAAAAGATACTAAGATTTTTATGTTTATCCCCTCGCAACAACGTTGTGACGGGGATAAAGCTTCAATCTTTCTACTAATATTCCCCATGGAAATATGATGGTCCCTATTGCTTTTCAAGGTCAAGGGTCAAAGGCCAAGGTCACAATGGCCTTGACATTAAAAACCTTGTGAACAGGATAGAAGACAAACCTTCAATCCTTCCACAAATGTTCACCATGGAAAGATGATGAACCCTTTTGATTTTCAAGGTCCAGGGTCAATTGTTAAGGTCACAATGAACTTGACCTTGAAAACCTTGTGAACAGGTTAGAAGACACAGTTATCCTCGTAGAATCTTCAAACCTTCAACAAATGTTCCCCATGGAACGACAATGAATCCTTTTGATTTTCAAGGTCAATGATCGAAGATCAAGGTTTCAATAAACTTGACCTTAAAAAACTTGTGAACAGGATAAGGTAATCTATAGTGTCTAATATTTATAACATATCCAGATTGGATTTAGATGTTGATGAATGGTATGCAGTTGCGAGGGGAAGCTACGCTTGTGTTGACATGTTTTTTTTTTATTATTATTATTTTTTATTTCAACTGGAGTTGGCTTCGTTTTGCGTTGTATACGTCTCAAATGAAACGATGAATTAAAATTAAGGTTTTGATTTTTTTTTTATTTCAATTGGCGTTGGCTTCATTTTTCATTGTATACGTCTCAAAGTGAAACAATAAAGTAATTTTTTCATTTTGATTTTTTTTTTCTATTTCATTTTGCCTTTTTGTTCTCTGGGTACACCTGTTTCCCCTATTTCGGAATAAAGATCGGCTCGAAAACACCTTGAAAAGGCCATTATACTCTGATTAAAATTCAAAGAACTGACAGAAAAATTGGTTGATTGTCTCTGAGTGTAGGCTGAGAAAAAATAGTCCTGAACTGTACATATCACTTATACTGTTTCGTGTAACCCTTAGCTGCCAGTATTTTAAGCAAACAGTATAGACCCGGAACGATCTGCGGCGTCTGGTCGGTTTATATACTGTTAGACAATGGCCCAGTACACCAAACCAGTCGTTGGCCCCCGCCCATCGGGGCTTGAAGAAATAGATGGGCTGCTTGATGCTTCCACGCAGAGCTGAAACCGACCGCACACGAAAACTGGTAAACTGCTAAAAGGATCTAAGCCTGCCCAGGCAACGTCGGACCGTCCATGCTTATAAACCCAATAGGTTTCTTTGAGCGACGGGGCTTGAGATGCCATTTCATCTCAATGTCCGATAAAAGTCACACAAAATTGGAAGCAACGTCTCCAAAATGACCTGTACAGTGTTGACGGGGACGTTAAACCTCAAATCAATACAAAAACAGACCAGTCCAAATGTTACAGATAACCAACAAATTTGAACATTGCTCTGGCGTCTATGCTATAAATAACCGTTAATTGGAATAAGTGCATGGTCAGCCATAGTCACGGGCACAAAAGCAAGCGGGGAGCTTCTGTACACAGTCGACCATTATCGATACACAGTCGACCATTATAAATTGAAGTCACACAGTCTGGGTGGCTTTCTTTGAAAATATAGTTGACCTCAACAACTCGACCCGCTCTTGGACCATGAAAATTATTCGACTATGCATAGTTCTAAGTCATGAGGCATACTGGGAATCGGTTCAGAATATTTTTATGATCTTCTATAAAAATAAAGGTATGTTGTGTGACTATCTTAGACGTATATACTGTCTGAGAACATAAACCATTCACCGCCGCAATGATCGGCTACTCCGTTATGAGAACAGTGTACGACGTACTATCTGTACACGGTTGAATTGCATTGGTGATATAAGGGTTATATTATATTAAGTACTTCTCTTCATAAGCGAAAACCCTAGACATTTCGCTCTTAACGAAACATGTTTCATGACGACAGAAAACTAGAGTCATATAATGTTATCGTTTATAGTGTTAGGACCGGAATTTTCCGGTAATCAGCTTAACCAATTTTCTTCTGAATGTAATCTTCCACCAAAAATATGGCACAAGTCCATTTCAAACATTAGGGATGTCAGGATGTGTTATCATTAAAATATATTTGGTTTTGCCAACAGTGCAGGTCTGGCGACGTGTTCCGTGGTGTCTGACCTGGGCATGCAATGCTTGCCAGTTATCCGTTTTGGGATGGCAATTATAAGGCCTACAAAAAATTTTTTTCCGCTTACCCAGTATACCCTGAATTTTTGTGCCGACCCTGCAATTAATATTGCCATCCAGAAAAAATAAAAATATTTTCTTACCTACCGACCGTATTATTTTGCTTCCTTGATGTTTTTAACCTCATGATTTGTATATTTGTAGGTAATATAGTTGGAATTTATCCATTTTATTTTTTTTTTAATATAATTTCTGAAGGACCAAAATGTCGATTTCCTTCTAGAATTGATTCAATAAGTGTAGAGAAGAAATTGCTGCTGCCTTGAATGAATTTGGTAACTGATGGTGTAAATAAGAGTAAATGAGAGTAACGACAGTATGTTGACCATAAAATAGAAGCGGAGATAATGATCAGGAATCGATACAATTAACCCACAGCTCCCGCCAGAGACACCAAAGGGAAAGAAACACAAACATGAAACAACAGACCGCAATGGAAACAGCAACAGCGAAAAGCCAAAAGGACAATTACTTTCCCACAAAATTACCAGCAGGCTATCCAAAATTAAATAATATAACCGACACAAACACCCAAAGACAAACCATAACAAAAATAAACCGCGACAGAAGAACCGCCTTGGAACGGTCAGCGGAAACGAATTCCACTTGGAGAAAACTCTTATAGAATGTAAACTTAGCATTCCGAAACGTGTGAACAAACGCAATTCTTTTTTTTTCAAAATACTACTTATTACATCCTAAACCTAAGACGTCTTTACTTCACCTTAAACTCGCAACCAGACACCGTCGTGATATGACTGAAAAATTGTTGAAAGCGACGTTAAACCCGAATTCACACACACATTCACCTTAAACTAGGAACTAGGCATTCAGGAATTTCATTAGAAGTGTTTTGGCTCCAGTAGACAAGACCGCTAACAATGTTTCGTTGTTTGACTGTTTGACTGTTCCACTATGTTAACACTCTTCAGCAAGAGCTTGGCGGTACCAAGGCTTATGAACTACAGCCTACGTTATATTGGTTACCCTAACTTCATAAAAAAACATAAAAAGCACGGCTTGTTGCTTATTCAAGCTAAGCTCGTATACAACCACTGAAATTTCCGAATTATTAACTCCATGTCCTACTGCTATAAAACATGTGATTAAATATTGAAACAAAGTCTTTATAATTGTCCTTTTGGCTTTCCGCTATTGATGTTCTATTAGAGTCTGTTATTTCGTGTTTGTGTTTCTTTCCCTTTGGTGTCTCTGATGGGAACTGTGGGTTAATTGTATCGATTCATGAGCATTGCCTTCACTTCTATTTTGAACGATCAGGATGAAATATGTTTTGGTCTGTAAAAATCCAATAAGGGTTTGGTGTCTCCGACTGGAGCTGTGGGTTATTTGTATCGATTCCTGATCATTGCCTTCACTTCTTTTTTTGCATATCAGGGATGTTTGTTTTTTTTTTTTTTTTTTTTTTTTGTGCCGTGTGGTGGCTGTAAAAGGTCTCCGCGTACATGCATTTAATGTGCTTATTTTTCCAATCCTCAGGGGTCGTTTCAACTTTGTGGTTGTTTTACTTTTGTATTCTTGGAGGTGTTGCCTTGATGAGCTAGGAAGCCATCATGCGGACTGAACAAATTATTTGTCGAAATTGCGAAGGAAGTGAAGTCGAGGATTGCGGCCGCGTAAAATCGATTTACGCTCCCCTCCCCAGTGGAATTCGTTTCACTGACCATTTCAATGCGGTTCTTCTGTCGCGGTTTAGTTTTGTTATGGTTTGTCTTTGAGTGTGTGTGTTGCTTATATTGTTTTGTCTGAGATAGCCAATTGGCAATTTTGTGGGAAAGTAACTGTCCTTTTGGCTTTCCGATATTGATGTTTCCATTAGATTTAGTTATTTTATGCTTGTGTTTTTTCCCTTTGGTGTATCTGATGGGAGCTGTTGTTTAATTGTATCGATTCATGGTCATTGCCTTCACTTCAAATTTAAATAAATTGAAATCTAGAGAAGGACAAGACAAGCTTCCTACGTTATATTGGTTACCTAAACTTCATAAAAGACCATACAAAGCACTGTTTATTGCACATGCAAGCTCTTGTACCACCACCGAACTCTCCAAATTATTAACTTCATCTGTTACTGCCATAAAAAATGTCATAAAATATTGCGACAAAGTCTTCGAAAGATCAGGCAGAAATCTGTGTTGGTCTTATTCTAATGAAGTTTTAAATAAATTGAAATCCAGGCGTTTTCGTGCTTCAAGTCTGTCTAAACATGATTTTTCCACCCTTTGCATTACACTTCCGCATAATCTTATAAAAGAAAAACTTAATGAATTAATTGAATGGACATTTCAAAGGGAAGACTCCCTCTATCTTGCATGTTATGTAAGAAATGCTTTTTTTCACTTCTAAAGAGCATAAAAATTATACTTTATGGTCATATAAGAAAGTGTGTGAAGCTCTCACCTTTCTACTTGACAATATTTACATAAGATTTGGTACTAAGTTATTTAGACAAGTTGCGGGAATTCCGATTGGTACTAATTGCGCACCACTAAGTTGCGGGTATTCCGATGGGTACTAATTGCGCACCACTTGTGGCTGATCTGTTATTTTTTTTTTTGTGAGAGAGACTTCATGATGTCCCTTTCTGCTGAAAACCAGTCTGAAATCATTGAAGCTTTTAGCTCCACTTGTTGATATTTGGATGATTTATTAAATATTGATAATACCTATGTTTTGATCAGTCAGATTTACCCCCCCCCCCCACAGAACTTCAGTTAAATAAAGCAAATTCTTCTGATACCGAGGCCCCGTTTTCGGATTTACATCTATCTATTGTAGGTGGGTTGGTTTTGTGCAATATTTATGATAAACGCGATGATTTTGATTTTGAGATTGTATTTTTTTCTTTTTTTGGATGGTGTTGTTCCTCGTGCAACATCCTATGGCGTAAATATTTCGCAATTAATTCGATTTGCCAGAGTGTGTAGTCATGTAAGTGACTCCAAAACTCGTAATTAATTGTTAAGGGCTAAACTTTATAATCAGGGTTATCGGTTCCATCAACTACGCAAAGCCTTTTCAAAATTTTATAGACGTCAATCTGATTTAATTTCAAAATTCAATATTGGACTTATATCTCTTCTGCAACACGGTCTATCGGAACCCGAATTTTATGGTGACTTAGTATATAAATTCAGAAAAATATTTAACCGCAATGACTTCAGCACCCAATTTCGTAAAATCATTCTTCGATATAAAAAGATTGGGTACAACATAAATGTTATATTGCATGCATGATAGTTAACCAAATCACGGTTTACAACTTTGCTTCCCTCTTTAATTGCACGCCGGTGGGTCAGGCCTCAGATTCTATGACGGTTCCAACGTAAAGGCTCATTGAGAATTAGAAAGATCTAATTCAAGGTAATGTTGGTTGGTGCCTGATGCTCTGTCTCTGGTCGGGTCCATCAGAGTCTAACTGCTGGTTTTCTTTTGCTCCACCATTTCAGTGGTTTCTTGTTGTCGAGTCCTCACCGTTGTTCATCCCTGTGGTTGTTTGATTATTTGTGTTCACGGAGATGTTGCACTGATGAGTTAGGAGGCCTTCCTGCGGACTAAACAAATTATTTGTCTAAATTGCGACTGAAGTAAGGGCGAGGATTGTGGCCACGTAAAATCGATTTAAGCCGCCCCCCACCCAGTGGAATTCGTTTCCGCTGACCGTTCCAAGGCGGTTCTTCTGTCGCGGTTTATTTTTGTTATGGTTTGTCTTTGGGTGTTTGAGTCGCTTATGTTATTTATTTTGGATAGCCTATTGGCCATTTTGTGGGAAAGTAACTGTCCGTTTGGCTTTCCGCTGTTGGTGTTTCCATTAGAGTCTGTTGTTTCATGTTTGTGTGTCTTTCCCTTGGTGTCAATGATGGGAGCTGTGGGTTGATTGTATCGATTCCTGATTATTGCCTCTACTTCTATTTTCCAATTCTTGTCTACTTATGATTCTTCCATGCTTTACACCACACTTCCTGATAATCTTATAAAAAAAACTTAATGATTTAATTGAATGGTCATTTCATAGAGACGATTTCCTCTATCTTGAATGTAATGTACGAAATGCTTGTATCACTTCCGAAGAGCATACAAATTAAACATTATGTGTGAGAAAGTGTGTGAAACTCTCACCTTTTTACTTGAGAATATTTACATAAGATTTGGTACTATGTTATTTAGACAATTGGCGGGTATTCCGATGGGTCCGAATAGTGAGTGAGTGAGAGTTCAAGTTTTACGTTTCACCAACAGCTAAGTTCATACGGAGACGGGACCTCGGTTTAAAGACTCATCCGAAAGTCTAATGGGTACGAATAGTGCATCTCCTGTGGCTGATTTGTGTTTGTTTTGTTATTAAAGAAACTTCATGATGGCCTTTTCCGTTGAAAACAAATCTGAAATCAGTGATGCCTTAAGCTCACTTCTAGATGATGATTTTTTTAAGTATTGACAGTACCTATGTCGATTGTTTGATCAGTCAAATTACTCCCCACCCCCACCCCACTCCAGAACTCTAATTAAATAAGCAAATTCTTCTGATACCGAGGCCCCGTTTTTGAATTTACATCAGTCTATTGTAGATGGGTTTGTTTCCTGTAAAATGTAAGTAAACGCGAGGATTTTGATTTTTAGATTGTACATTTTCCTTTCTTGGATGGCGATGTTCCTCGTGCATTATCCTATGGCGTTTATATTTCGATTTGCCAGAGTGTCTATTCATGTAACTGACCTCACCATTCGTAATGAATTTTTAACTGCAAAAAAATCTTAATCAGGGTTATCGGTTTAATTAAAATATGCAAAGCTTTTTATATTTTATAGACGTCATTCCGATTTAGTTTCACAATTCAATGTTGCCCTTAAATCTCTTCTGCAACGTGGTCTATCGGAACCTGAATTTCATCTTGACTTAGTATATAAATTCAGTTAAAATATGTACTTTAGTACCCACTTTTGCAAAATCATTCTTCGATATAAAAGGACTGGGCACAGCATAAAAGTTACATGACAGATTGCATGCATAGTAGTTAACCCAGTCATGGTTGATAACTTGACTTCCCTCTTTAATTGCACGCCGAAGGGTCAGTCCTCAGATTCTATGATGGATCCAGCGTAAAGTCTTACTTAGAATTAACATGTGATTGTATGTAATGTTGGCTGGTACTTGGTGCTCTGTCTCTTCTCGGGCCCATCGGAGTCTAACTGTTGTTTTCTTTTGCTCCAGCATTTCGGGTATGTCTTGTTGTCGAGTCCGCACCATTGTTGTTTGATTTTTGTGTCATCGGAGATGTTGCACTGATGAGTTGGGAAGCCTTCATGCAGACTTAACAGATTATTTGTCCAAATCGCGACGGAAGTAAGGGCGAAAGTTTCGGCCACGTAAAATTAATTTTTGCCCTACCGGTGAATACATTTCGCTGACCGTTCTAAGGTGGTTCTTTTGTCGCGAATTTATTTTTGTTATAGTTCGTATTTGAATGTATGTATCACTAATATTTTTTTATTATTATTTTAGATAGCCAGTTGGCTATATTTGTTGGAAAAAGGCTGTTCTTTTGGAATACACACATTAGCAACGTGTATACTAAGGCGATTAGAACACTTGGTTTCCTGAGGCGAAATCTTCATCAGTGTCCTCAGGATGCGAAGGAGACAGCATATAAGGGACTTATTCGCCCAATCTTGGAATATGGTAGTTGCATTTGGGGCCCCAATGGAGTTGTCCTTAATGAAGAAATTGAAAAAGTTCGGAATAAAGCTGCTAGAGTTGTAACAAGCAATTACTGCTTTGAAAGTGGGAGCCTGACTGGAATTGTAGGAAAATTAAGATGGGTGTCTCTCAAGAAAAGGAGAAGAAACAATAGGCTCATACTCTTGTACAAAGGTCTAAAGGGTGCTGCCAGCATTCCAACAGTTGACCTTGTTCCCCAAGCTAGGCCTTGTAGAAACCAGTATTTACTGGAGTTTCAGACCCTTACTGCAAGAACTGACATCAATAAGAATCGTTCCTCCTCCGAACCATTAGAGATTGGAATGCCCATCCCGATTCGTTAATATCCACTGCTGAAGGTGGAGGATAGTGTAGTAATTTTATCACTTCGGTGAGAACTAGGGACTAACTTCCCATATCACAGGTCCTGGTGTATGTTATAATTCTGATTCAGGTTCTTATGTTGTTCCACTTTTGATGTTGCCATTAGGTTCTAGTTATTTCTTGTTTGTATTTCTTTCCTTTTGGTGTCTCTGGTGGGAGGAGTTGGTTAATTGTATCGATAACTGATAATTGCCTTCACTTCTATTTGTTAAATTATAAAATAATCCAGTTCATTAAAACAGTATGCTTATCGCATAAACTACAAGCAAAGGCACTGGCGATCTGCTTATAAGGGTATTTTCGCCAGAGACACTACTGCTTGCAGATGTAGAAGAGAATTAGAGTCAAGTATTGGAATGGAACAGCGATTCATTATGCAACAAACAACTGGACGGAAGCGCGTGACGCTGACGCGAAATGACGCTGATTCATGACGTCACTTAAATATTCAATGACTTTAGACGGAAACCATTACTTCCTTGCATCAAGACATTTTATGAAAGGGCATACACATGTGTGATACTGTAAAAAATGGCGGTAGTTCTTTAACAATGGCGAAAGTTTTGGAGAATATATAGGAAGCACCGAAGTTATTGTTGATGTTTAGTGGGTACGAATCGGAATAGATCAGCTCTCGTCTTTGAATTGTTGAGTAATAAATCACCGTTTTGGCGATCATCTTTAAGTAGAAAAATCACTCGCGTTACGCACTCGTGATTTGATCTACTTTACAACTGACCTTCAAATTGTGAATCGATATTCAACAAATCACAGCTAGAGCTGATCGTTCTAACTCGTCTGTTTCTTCACAGAAAAGCTTTCGAGCTAATCTCGTCACTCCGGCGCCTGCGTTGTCGCTGTCGTCGATGTTGTCGTCTTTCCGAAAACAACATAACCTTCAAAAGTATTTGACTTAGTACGAAAAAACAGGATCAAATTCAGAATTTAAAGCCCCCTTTTGTCCCTGCATTTTGTTCTATGTTGAGCTTGGCGATGCAGTTTCCATGATTTGGTTAAGGAGTCAGTGCAAGAAAAGTGACATGTTTGGCAAGTCAATGGTCGAGAGCCTCACCTTGTATGTAGGAAAGCGGGTTAATCGTGATATGTGCTTGTCTCCTGATACATAACATATATACTTTTAGCCTCGTTTCAGCTGCCGCAGAAATGTTGTGTAAAGTTTGAATTTGAAATAACCATATCTGTTTCTGAACAATTTCGCAAAGAATATATAATGTAATGTAATGCCCCTTATCATGTCGACCACTTTTAAAATTACAAATATAAAACCGACTGCGGGCAAACGCTCCCCGACGCCATGGCTACGTTTGTAAAAGGTTGTGAGTTTTAAAATTATTTTGCTGATAAGCATTGGATGAAAATCGAAAAAAATAAAAATAAACATCTCTTCAAAACATGAAAAGCTTTGAACAGAGATGGCCTATCTTTTCTTAAACTTATCGGACCTGAAAAAAGTATGTCGAAAAAGTGGTACAAGTTAATAAAAATAAAAGGACGTTAACCCCAAAATCACACGCACATCTTCAGACAGTATAAAAGCATGCATAGTTCAATGATCGGCGGAAAACATTAGGAGGTGTTGCGCCCAAATATAAAAAAGTAGAAGTAAAACAAAGATCAGGAATTGATACAATTAACTTACTCCACCAATAAAAGACACCAAAGGGAAAGAAATACAAACATTAAGCGACAAGACCATAATGGAAACCTAAACAAAGGAAGGCCATAAGGACAGTTACTTTCCCACAAAATGGCCATATGGCCATCCAAAATAAAAATACAAAAGTGATACGCACAGTAAGTAACAAACAACAACATAAATAAATCGCCACAGAAGAGCCGCCTTGGAACGGTCAGTGGAAGATTTCTTCGCGATTTAGACAAATAATTTGTTCAGTCCGCATGAAGGCCTCCTAACTCATCAGTGCAACATCTCCGTGAACACAAAAATCAAAGAACCACAGAGGTGAGACAACGGTGAGGACTCTTCGCGATTTAGACAAATAATTTGTTCAGTCCGCATGAAGGCCTCCTAACTCATCAATGCAACATCTCCGTGAACTTAAAAATCAAAGAACCACAGAGGTGAGACAACGGTGAGGACTCATAACCGTCACGAAAACACACCTATCTAAATTTGACCCCTTAAACCCCACTTTTAAATAGCAAAACTGGGGTTTGCCGGGGTGTACTGTAGTTTTCTTGTTTCTGCTCAAAAACATAGATTGTGGGTACTCGTTAGAACCGCCTAGAGTATCCACAATATACGTTTTGAGCAGAAATAAGAAAAATATCGACATTTTTCATCTGAAAATTTTCATATTTTGGAGGTAAAATTTACAATGTATTTGTAAAGGCGTGTTTTCGTAATGCTATCGATGCTGCAAAAAGCTAAGTCGAAAAAGTTAAAAGAGAAAAACAAGTTATAAAAAATAAAGGGTGGACAACACAAGAATCATCTGCGCAGCTGCAGACCATGACAAAATACCTACACTATTTTAAAAAAATCGGTAAAACTGTAAGAATAGTTGTGCTCACAAGGATTTATTCTTAGTATTCTAATAAAATCTGAATCGAAAAAAAAGTTGTTGAGAAATAAAGGGAGGGTAACTACAAAACCACATGCACACCTGCAGACTATGACAAAACACCTGCAAAGTTTCAAAGAGATCAGTAGAAACTATAAGAGAAGTTGCGTGTACAAGCTATCCATCTCACTGTGTCTACTGACGGACGGACGGACGAACTCATTTAAAAGTCCAACTAACGTCGGAGACAAAATATTTCAACCAGGCCCAAACATGTTAAATATATGTTAAAGATAATGGATTTATGGTCCTTTCGGACCAATAAGTGCATTTAGAATCATTTTGAAAATAGAGTTCTGCTTAAACCGGTGGTAGAGGGCTTGACCGGCGTTGCACATATCAGTACTGGTCATGAACAGACTCAATAAAACAGATTCTACTATTTTCTTTTATTTGGTGTATTCTTTGCTTTCAAAAGATCTAACTATTCAGAACGTATTTATCTTCACTGCAGCTGGTGTTGTGCCGTGTGGCGGCCGTAAAAAGTTTCCCTGTAAATCTATCATAGTGCAGATTATATTTTCTGGTCCTTTTGGATCATTGATTCATTTAGAATCATTCTGAAAATAGAGTTCTGCTTAATCCGGAGCTAGAGGCCGTGACCGGTGTTGAACATTTCAGTACTAGTCATAAACTGACTCAATAAAACCGAGTCTGTTATTTTCGTTTATTTGGTGTAATATTCGCTTCCAAAGGATCTAACTATTCAGAACTTATTCACCAAAAATAAAATTACTGATAGCACGCAGTTTTAAACAGCATTACTTGCCAATATGAAAATGTTTTGTACCAAGTTGAAGAAACTGTTCATTAAATCTTTGTAATACTTATTTTTCTTTGTCGTTCTGACATGCTGTCTGTCCTCCCTTCGAGCTATGAGCTATGACAAAGTCGATGAGATGTCAGTGTTTGGAGCGAGGATGCGTCCATAAAATTTTGTTTCGAATTGGCAGACGGAAGATTAGCGAATTGGCAGATTGTCTCTTGCTGTTTGTTTCAATTTATAGACATCCAGCCTCTTTGGCACTTTCTTGCCTTGTGGTTGCACTTTGGCACTTTCTTGCAGAACTCTATTGGCAAACTTATTGTTCTTTATTAGGCCTGGCCTCATAGTGTAGTTTATATTTTCTTGTCCTTCGGGATCATTGATTCCATTGTGGAATTTCGAAAATATTTGGGGGTCATTATTTAAGTCTAATTGGATGAAACTAGCTGGTCTTGCCCAGAAAACATGCAACTCCATATTTTTCAGTTCTGTGGTGTATTCCTTGCTTCAAAAGGATAACCGTTTTACAGAACATATTAGAACTGACTATTCGGCTTAGAAAATTTTGTACGCTCCACAATATTCAGTCCTTGCTTCAAAAGGATTACCTTTCGATAGAAAATGTTTAACTTCACCACAGCTGGTGTAAAGCGAATGTGGCGGCCGTAAAAGTTATATTGTCCCTGCCCTACATCATAGTAAGGGTTACACTTTCTAGTCCTTTGTGGAATTTCGAAAATATCTAGGGGTCACTGAAAAGGCCTTAAACTAGCTAGTCTGGCCCGGACAAATGTTGTACACTCCACATTTTTCAGCTCAGTGTTGAAGTCCTTGCTTCCAAAGGAATAGCTTTCTATCGAACATATTTGTGGCACAGACCACCGTACCTTGGACAGAGAGTTTGGGACTGAAGGAGTAGTAAATTGCAATAGCAATGGGCGCCTCCTTTGAGGAAGTTTGCAGAGCATCAACTGCTGATCACTAACAATCTTCCGTCTGCCAATTCGAAACAAGAAATCAAGGATGCATCCTCGCCCTAAACACTGGCATCTCATTGACTATGTCATAGCTCGAAGGAAGGACAGACAGCATATCAGAATGACAAAGACTATATGTGGTGCGAACTGCTTGACAGATCACAGGCTCGTTTCAGAAAACTCAACATGCGCATTCAACCTGCACAGAGACCACAAGGCAAGGAAGTACCGTAAAGACTGCATGTCTCTATGCTGAAACAAACAGCAAGCCTTTATCCATGGACTCTTTAGCAGACGAGATGTAATGGAACTCAGCTCAGACGATCCAGAAGAGAACTGGAAGGCTTCAGAGACATTCACTCTGGTTTGTCGAGAGTGACAAGAAATCCAGGCACTTCTTGATGAGAAGCAAAAAAAAAAAAACACACACACACAAGACATACCTCAGAGATTCCAGAATAGTATCCAACAAGGTCGCTTATTCAGAAATATGCAGGAGAGATCGGACTAGACTTAGAGATATGCAAGACTCCCGGCTGTATATTAGGACTAATGAAATCTATTCCGTTGATGATGGCAAGGATATGACGACGTTCTTTAATGCATTAAAGTCAGTTTATGTTGTAAATGTTGTAAATAACGCAAACAGGATTTTAAATGGCATTTATTCTGCTTAATATATACTATGGTATGTTCTCCCAAGAGGAGACGGCAGTTTAATGTGAAAGTATTAAACATCACGGCTGAAAATAAAAAAAAAATAAATAAGTAATACATATTATAACACCAGTTAAAATACCATCACCAACAAACCCATTGAGCATTCAGCAGTTTAGCCAAATATTTGCACAACGGTGAATAACACTATGTTCAACAGGCTTCTGACCCATTAAATCTATGTTTGGTAATATCTTTTACCAGTTTGGGTGTTTTTAATTAGCCTTGCAAAGTATTGTATTAATGTCATTTGAACAAGTCACGAATTCAATACAAGACAAAAAGCACGAAATATTTCATCGATTTTTGGCATTAAAAACAATTTCGACTCCTCTTCGAGACGTCATCAGGAAACATTCCCATCCACAACTGTATTGAAAGTTATTTTACAAACGTCAAACTTAATTCAAATACCTGGATAGATATAACATTTGTTGTACTACAATGTATAAGACTGCCCGCTTCAGTTCACTTTAAAACCAACCAACCGTTTAGTTTTACTTGTCTATACGCCATACAACAACTGCACAATTTTTACGCCAAATCATCATGTACTGTAAAACAAAAATGTCATCAAATAATATTTCTATCCTAGCTATAGCCTTTTCGTCATCATTGCAATATACAAAAATCTGTTTAAGAGATACCAATATACGTTAGAACTATTTGAAAGCCTGTTTGTAGAACAATGACTGTGAGTAAGGGAAACTATTAAATGAGTTATTCTGAAAAAAAAAAAATAAAAAGTTGTGTGTTAGAACTTGATTTCGAAAGGAATATTGGTTGCATCGGTATTTTGATAGAAAGACATCTAATCCAATATCTACTAAGCAACGTGGAAACCGGATTACAGAAATTAGACATAATCAGAGTATTGTTTTATATGAA
Source organism: Lucinisca nassula (assembly GCA_963580285.1). Lineage (NCBI taxonomy): Eukaryota > Metazoa > Mollusca > Bivalvia > Lucinida > Lucinidae > Lucinisca > Lucinisca nassula. The sequence goes on from OY757014.1 coordinate 101,450,953, forward strand.
TAGATACCTGAAACTAGTTGCCATGAAAATTTAATGAAAGCGAATTAAGTGAGTGAGTGAGTGAGTGAGTGAGTGATAAGTAAGGTCCTTAATCTTAATTCAATAATATAACGCATTTTTTTATTTAGGGAGGGTTGCTAGTTTCGTTAGACCAATCTTCCAAGAGACCCTTCATTAATCATACAATATCAAGAACTACCAAGAAACAAAATATGGGAATAAACAAATGAAACGTATGCATGAGAAAAATGACAGTAGTAAATCATTTATGAATATAAAAAATAGCAATGATCCCTGCGGGACTCCGCATTTTATAATACCTATTTCTCACGTTTTATTGTTAACAGAATTTACATTTAAATTGGTCATTTGGTAAAAACCTACATTGCATAAACTTTTCGATGTCAGTGGTTCTTATTACAAATCTGAATCTGGCTCTTTTCAAGCGAATACATTTTTTAGCCCGCCGTGTCAAATTCAATGCCGCTTAAAGTCTCTATTATGTACGGGATTTAAAAACTGCTTTATGACGTTGACGAACGGACTCGCCACTGTATACGTACGCAATTATTGCACGGCCATTTAAAAGTTTACGGAATTGTTCTCAAAAATAGGTTATCATGCCCCATCCAAATGACAGCCATATTGGAAAAAATCTCACCGCTTTTGGCGACATTGTGTTTTGAGAACAGTTATCAATTGTGTCTGGCAAACTGATCTTGTTTACTCATCTCATATACAAATGAGACTAAAGAAAATTTTAAGTTTTTCTTGTTACGTAGAGTACACGATTTGATTGCTTCAGGCTAAAACATATGTCATCAAAATTATAAGGGAATATGATTAATCAATAGAACGGACATATTTCAATCCATGAACGCTGTTTTTGTTTCAATATGTTTGCGCATAATTGATATCATATCGGAAGTTTGAGACTCATACAAGAATATTACACTAACGGGCTACCATACTTTATTATCTGTTGCGACGTTATGCAATTCAGAGAAGTTGTCCATACAGTGATTTCATATGCAGCATAGATTCAACTTCATAGGTAAATCATCAGAAACTGTCCTACCTTCCAGGTAAGCAATGTCTAAAAAAAGTCTCTGGGCCCCTGCCTATTTGTCTTCTGACTGACAATAGGGCTATCTTGAAAAGATGGGCTGAGAACTTTGATAATGTGCTTAATCGGCCATCATTTATCAATGAAGATGCTCTCAACCGACTACCTCTGGTGGAATGTAATCTGCTTCCCAGCCGTTACTGAAACTATGAAAGCAATAAAACTTCTGTCATCGGATCAGATGCAATGCCAACTGAGATCTTCAAAGTCGGAGGTACCCAGTTATAAAGAAAATGACACATTTATTTCACATTATATGGAGAAAAGCAGGTATCCCTAAAAAATTCAGTGATGCGTCAATTATCCACCTATTCAAACGGAGAGGTAATCCTCAGGTCTGCGACAATCACCATGGTGTCCCTTTATTTTAAAGTGCTTGGAAGGTTCTTGAAAGTCTCTTAATTAAACCGACTGAATGTCGACCTTGATCAGTCAGGGCTGTTAGGACGCCAGTGTGGATTGAGAAGGGACAAAAGGACAATTGACTTGATATTCACAGCGGGGCAGCGTCAAGCGAAATGCCAGGAACAGAACATGGACCTCTACATGACATTTGTTGAACTTACCAAAGCATTGACACAGTCAGTCATGAGGGTCTTTTGAAAATCATGGCGAAATTTGGCTAACCAGCCAAGTTCATATCAATGGTACGGCAGTTCCAAGATTGTATGCTTGTATAGGTCCAAAATGATGGCGGGTTTTCTGATCCATTCCCTGTGACAAATGGAATCAAGCAAGGATGCGTACTAGTACGAACGCTGTTCAGCATTGTGCTCTCCGTCGGGGTTCTCTGTCATGCTCACAGATGCTTTCCGTGATGTTTAAAATGATAAACTCATTAAGCATCGCTTTGTGGGAAGTTTTTAACCTAAGAAGGTTGCAAGCTAAATCCAAGATACAGACAGAGGTTTTAGATGAATGATTCTTTGCTGATGACATGACAGAGGGTGTTACAACAGAAGAGAAGATGCAAAATCGTTTAGATCAAATAGTATCCAAAAGACTGAGTGCCAACGCTAGTGTAACATCTGACAGACTACGTGGTAGTGCTTAGTATAGATGTGGAATCAGGCTAGATACAAAGCTGAAAGTCTAAAGAGCTGTCGTGCCGCCAGCACTAGTATATGCATGTGATGCATAGATAGGTTACCAACGGCATGTCAAAAGACTGACCCACTCCAATTTAAGCGGTCTTAGAAAACTCATAAAGATTAAGTAACAAGACATGATAATAGACATAGAAATCCTGAAAAGGGCAGGGATGCAGAGTGCACACACCCTTCTGAAACTGGCCATATTACCAGGTTGCCTGAGGAACGGTGCTAAAAAAATTGTCTATGGAGATTTAGAAATAGGCAAACGCTCCCATGGTGGTCAGAAAAAGCGTTACAAGGACACCCTAAAAGCCCCCCTTAATGACTTAAATATACCAAAAGGGTTTTGGAAACAAATTGCACTAGACCGAGCAAAGTGGCGAGGTCTCATTAGAAGTGATGCCAGTGAAAATGAGACAAAACGAATGAGCGAAGCCAAACAGAAACGTACACAGCGCAAGCCAGAGCTAAGCATGACAAAAAGAGCTGATGCGCAATCTGCAACGGACAGTTCAGAGCTAGAATTGGTCTCATCAGCCATCCTAGAACAAACACTAGCATTTCTTGCATGTGATTAAGATTGTTCATTGTCAGTAATGACAGACGAACTATAGATAAGGTGCGTCATACAGTGTCCTGATCCTGATAAAACAGCCCTTCATTTGTGTAATGTTGTATTAAATGTTTCTAAAAACTGAAAAATACATAAAACTGTGGCATTTTTAATTTAATGGAAATTGACTGTATTGTTCCTTACGAACTGCTTCCGTTTTTTTTTTTACACGAAATACATCATTATATAAGCCCTATTTAACGCTACCTTTCTCTGCATAAAAGGGATTTAAAGGGAGATTCTTACACGGTACTGACCAGGACTGCGTTTAAAGTACCCACTAAATGTAATTGTCAAGGTGGTCTTATATATCTAAAGCAATGACTGAAATTACATTCAAACACGGTACAGGCCCGTCGCGAACCCTTGTGATGCCTTCCAAGACAAAAACGTAAATCTAACACAGCGCTCCTATATTGGCAATATAAACGGACTGTGAATAATTCTGCAAGAATCTCTCATTATACCCACAAATGAAATTGGGGGGGGGGGGGGTATATAGGAGTGCGCTTGTCGGTCGGTCGGTCGGTCGGTCGGTCGGTCGGTCTGTTGACTTGGTTTCCAGACGATAACTCAAAAAGCGCTTCACCTATTTTTATAATTTTTGGTACACTGATGCAGCATCATAAAATACAGGTCAAGTTCGATTTCCACTACAATTCGTCAATTTTCGACATAGTTATGGCCCCTTTCAAGTGAAATAAATTGCAAAATGGCGCTGTTGTACTATCAAGGCAGTTTTTGTGGGGGTATTCATCACCTTTAGTGATAGCTCTAGTTGGAAGAGCGTTACGCGATTAGCCGCAGTGTTATGACGTCACTCGGAGCTTTTTTGACGTAAGACGTTGTAACGTCATTTGCTCATATTTACAGGTAACAAAATGATTGAAATACACTTGCTACAGTAATAAATTATAGCGTTGGCGGAATTCGTAAAATAAAGTGGTCCTATACACTGGCGACATGGTTACGCAATTCCACTTCGCCCCCGCCCATCGGGGTTTGAATAAATACATGGGCTCCATGATGCTTCCACGCAGAGCTGAAACCGACCCACACACGAGTACTGGTAAACCGCTTAGAGGATCTAAGCATGTCCAGGCAAAGCGGTGCGCACGAGTCGGCCCGTCCATGCTTATAAACCCTATTGGTTTCATTGGCGGCAGGGCTTGATAAGTCATTTCATCTCAATGTCGGGTAAAAGTCCCACAAAATTGGAAGCAACATTTCCAAAATGACCTTTACAGTCTTTGCGGGGACGTTAAACTTCACATCAAACAAACAAACGCAATTCCCCTCCTAGCCATGTACCATTGTATTAGGTGTCATTAAATTATCTTCAATAATTTTACAGATATGCTCCGGATAACCTTTTTATTGCACAAATTAAGAAAGGAAATAAATCTATAAATACTTTTTACAGGGTTACAAATCTTGCATTGTGCACTCTATCACAGTATTAAGTTTCATTAAATTACCTTTAATACTTTTAGAGATATGCTCGAGGCAAAAGTGTGACGGACAGATGGACGGACGTTCCGACCAATGGTCAAACAGATGGAGAAAGCTGCGACCATATGCTTTCCCTTCAGGGAGCATATTTAAATTATTCGTAATCAACAATAATAAAACAATTACTGATTCTAAAAGAGATACTGGAACCAATGCTAAAGGGAACTATTTGGTGACTGTAAGGGGCATTTTATAGCACACCAGACAAGGAATTCCGTGATTTTACCCTGGAATAGAAATTTACGTTCTGGCCCTGGTGTTCCGACCCAAAATCGAATATAATCGCGTGTTTGATAAATGCACTGGTTGATTACGACCTCGTATGCGCCGTCGTTAAGGCTGACGTCAAAGCACGTAACGTGACGTCACTAAACATTCCTGCAGTGTCAACACAATATGGCGGACGTTGGTAAGCGAAGTGATTGCAGCATTAAAAATCCGCGCTACGAAATGGAAGGTATGCAAGAAAAAGAATCCAATATGGGCGTGAAGGGTGGGTAGAAAAATCCGTCGCAAAGTATAAGTAAAACAAAGATCAGGAATCGATACAATTAACTTACTCCACCGATCAAAGACACCAAAGGGAAAGAAACACAAACATAAAGCGACCAGACCATAATGGAAACCTAAACAAAGGAAGGCCATAAGGAGGGTTACTTTCCCACAAAATGGCCACATGGCCTTCCAAAATAAAAAAAAGAACACAAGTGATACACACAGTAAGTAACAAACAACAGCATAAATAAACCGCCACAGAAGAACCACCTTGGAAAGATCAGTGGAAATATTTCCACTGGGGGGCTTAAATCGATTTTACGTGGCCACAATCCACAAGCCTCGTGATGACGGACAGTGTCCCTCGGGACGGATTTTTCAATTTACCCTTATACCCATATAAGATTTTTATATTTTGTTGAAAACAATCATTTGAACTGTCTGGTTAAGGTCAGAATATATGATGCTATGCAGAGTTAACACACATTATAGTGATTCAACCATACAAGTTTGGACACAATCCATCAATATGTTCAGAAGATACAGTGCTCAAATAGGCTACGCTGACTCCCACGAAAAATATTACCATACAAGTTTTGTCAGAATCATTCAATAGGTTCAGGAGGTGCATTGCTTCAAACAGGCTACGCTGACGCTGACGCTGACGCTGACGCCAAAGGGATTCACAACAAAAAAATATGTTCCACTCACCTTTGGTGGTGTTGAAAGGGGTGGGGGTAATATGGCCCTTTGCCTGCAAGGACAGTAACTGATAAAATATGAGACTAATGAACTCATTTTTGTGTTCTCTAGTAATTGATTTTCAACAAAGAATCCAAAGATAATGAGGAGTATAAGGCCCACAGCACGCAAGGCCAATACGTCTAAAACCTTAAATCTAAGAAACTCAATTTTGTGTCTCTCCTAGTAAGTGATCTTCCAGGACGAACGGCTGTTTTCGCCTATCCCAGCGTTCCTAGTGATGTAAACATACAGATTTGGCCAGAATCCATCAATAGGTTAACAACTTAGAAACTCAATTTTGTGTTTCCTAGTAAGTGATTTTCACCAAAAAAAAAAAGAAAAATCAAAGTAGAAGTAAAACAAAGATCAGGAATCGATACAATTAACTTACTCCACCCATCAAAGACACCAAGGAAAAGAAACACAAATATGAAGCGACCAGACCAAAATGGAAACCTAAACAAAGGAAGGCCATAAGGACAGTTACTTTCCCACAAAATGGCAATATGGCCATCCAAAATAAAAAGACACAAGTGATACACACAGTAAGTAACAAACAGCAACATAAATAAACCGCCATAGAAGAACCGCCTTGGAACGGTCAGTGGAAAGATTTCCACTGGTGGGGGGGGGGGGGGGGGCTAGACTTTTCCCTCTTTTTTTGATATTTATAGATATTGTCTTTTGTCTTGGGATGGTAAACCTTGTATGAAGTGTCATGGGTGAATGGTAAATACTTTTGAAGGTATGACCAAGGTTAATGTTTTTTTTGTGTGTCAAACACACGTATAAAAGCAATGGAATGTAAGTCTTGTGATGGTAAGATGTGTGTGATGTTTCATGAGAGTAGGACGTTATGACTGAGGTTAAGGTTTTTGGTTGGCCGTGACAAACTACCGCGACAATATCGTTATAGTTATGGCCTTTTGTCAGAATGTAAGTCTTATGGTGGTAAGTTTGTGTGTGAAGTTTCATAGGAGTATGGTAGATATTTTTGAAGTTATGACCGAGAATAAGGTTTTGGGTTATGGCGTGACAAACACACGGACAAAAGCAATATATGTATGGCCCTTTGTTAGAATGTTTGTCTTGTGATGGTAAGTACATGTATGTGTGTTATGTTTCATGAGAGTAAGGCAAATAAATTTAAAGTTACGACCGAGGTTAAGGTTTTCTAGTTAACCGGGACAAACACACGGACAAAAGCATTAGATTTAAGTTATAGCCCTTTGTCATAATGTAAGTCTTGTGACGGTAAGTATTTGGATGATGTTTCATGGAAGTATGGCATAAACGTTTTAAATTATGACCGAGGTTAAGGTTTTTGGTTATGGTGTGACAAACACAAGGACAAAAGAATATAGTTATGGCACTTTGTCAGAATGTAGGTGTTGTGATGCTTAATACACGTGCGACGTTTTATGAAAGTATGGAAATGGCCGAAATTAGTTTTTGTTTTTGTTAAGGCGTTACAAACACACGGATAAAAGCAATATAATTATGGTTGTTTGTCAGAATGTAGGTCTTGTGATGGTAAGTTTGTGAAGTTTCATGAGAATAGGTGTTATACTTTTGAAGTTAATTTTTTGGTTCATGAGGTGTGACAAACGGACTGACAATGTGATTACTATGGGGCGCCAACATTCCCCTCATGGTCCCTATCAGAGTATCAAGTTTCACTAAATTAACTGTAAAACCATGTGGGGCCCTAATGAAGAAGGGAAGTAACTCCGTTAGTACTGTTGACAGGGTTATGGCTCTTGCATTCTGCGATTCCCCTCAGGGCCCTCTACAAGTGTATCAAGTTTCACTAAGTTACCATTCAATCTTTCAGCGACATGTTCCAGACAGGCAAAAATTAATAAGGGAAATAACTGTAATTACTCTTGACGGTTCTTGCACTCTACACTTCCTCTGATGACAAGCGATAAATAAATCAAGTTTCAGTAAATTGCCAAATTGCCATCTATACGTTCAGCTGTACGCTCTAAACAAGCTTTTCACTGGAAAAAAAGTTTGAAAGGAAAGTAACTCCATAAATACGGTGATAAGGTTATGGTTTTCCATTCTGTGTTTCCCCTCATTGCCCTCTATCAATATATCAAGCTTCACTAAATTTAATACTTTTAGGGATATGCTCTGCACAAAACTGCGACGGAAGGAAAGACGGACGGTCAGACGGACAGATATAGCGGCGATTATATGCTCTCCCTTCGAGGGGGTGGGGCATTAAATTTGTAGGTAATAACAAAATTTCTTTAGTTTTAGTAGTAAGTAAGAATCGAAATCCAGAAATTATTTGTTCTGTAAATTAAAGTCTGTTGGTCAGTTGTAAGTAGACAAATCACAAATCAATTAAAGTAGACAAATCACTCGCGCCATGCGCTCGTGATATGATCTACTTTCCAGCTGACAAAGACTAGATTTTTCTTAACAATTCACCGCTAGAACGGATCTGTTTCTTAATTTTATATGGTTCCTAGGTTTGCTGTCAACAATATGCAATAATTGACAATAACTAAGAGTCTCACAAAATGCAGATGGTTATATGGATTTTCAATCGATATTATAGTACATTTTTTGTATAAATTAAGGTTTTGGTCATAGTATATGAGTGAATGAGTGTTTGAGTTTTACGACTCACCGGCAGCTTAGGCCATCTGGAGACGGGATCTCGGTTTAAAGATCCGAAAGTCTGGAGAAGCCAGAATCGATCCTGCGATCCCTGGTTTACAAGACACGTAGCATAATCACTTCACCAAGGATGCTTTTAATAGTACATGAAAAATAAATTTGAATATTGAACTCAAATGACAAGAACTCTTTAGCCTTTATGTGGTAAAAAAACAAACATGACGTGATAAACTTCAAAATATCTGCTCTATCAAGGGTTATTTTCCATTACAGATGTCCACAGGGCTGTGCGTGCATTGGTCGAAAAATTGACTGCACAGGAAAACGGATGTGTGGCTTGTACGGCCAAAGGAAGTTTACCAATCTATCAACGATCTTATCAACTTCTACAACCTCGTTGGATGTTAGCACCAACCATCAAATGTTTTTAAATTTAGACCTTGCATCACAGACTCTTCCTGATATCACATTTCTTAACCTCTCGTCCTGCGAAATATATTATTTGTCTCCTGGTTTCTTTGTTTCTATGGTAAATTTAAAAGTTCTGGACCTGAACTACAATAAGTTGAAAACTTTAACATCTTATATGTTTTCATTGCAATCTAAATTGGAACTTTTCTATTTCAAGGGAAACATTGAACCTCTTGTCATAGAACCAAACGCCTTCCACGGATTATTTGGTTTGAGGTACTTAACTTTGAGTGAACTGCAAATAAAGGTTATCTCTGAATATGCTTTTGCCTCCCTCGAGTTGAAAGAACTAAGAATTATTAATTCTGAAATAAAAAAAGTTGAGGCACTTTTCCTTGGAGATGCTGAAATTGAAAATATCTTTCTGAATACCAGTACATTTCAGGACTTTTATGAGCGAATGTTTGACGGGGTCACTGGGGTCAAACATATGGCGACAGACAATTACAAATATTGCTGCCTACGGCCATCTTACGTGTATGAAGAAAATTGCTTTCCGCACCGAGATGAATTTTCATCCTGCGAAGACCTGATAGGAACAGAATTTCTCCGACCAATTATTTGGTCAATAGGGGGGTTTTGCCTTCTAGCTAATGGAGGATCAATTGCATATCGCTTGATTCGTCACAAAGAACAACTAAAACATACTTATGGTATTTTGGTAACCCATCTGTCTGCATCTGACCTGTTAATGAGTGTGTATTTGCTTCTTATTGCCAGCACTGATTCGATTTACAGTGGTGATTACATTTTTTACGATGAATATTGGCGCCGAAGTAACTGGTGTAAAGCAGCCGGTATCTTGTCCACAGTGTCATTTGAAACTTCATTACATCTTGTTGGTTTGGTAACTATAGACAGGTTTCTTGTTGTAAAGTTCCCGTTTGGTCAGTGGCGTTTGACCAGACGAGTGGGTTCGATCCTTGCCCTGTTTATTTGGGTCCTGTTTTTGTTTATTGCTGTATTGCCGGTGGCTGCGAAGCCCTTCTTTAAAGATGAATTTTATTCCCAATCGGCACTTTGTTTAGCTTTGCCAGTAACCCGAGCCCGTCCGCGAGGCTGGGGTTATGCATTTGGAATTTACATAGCTTTAAACTTTGTAGTTTGTTTGCTGGTTATTGTTGGTCAGTGGTTCACTTTCAGCACAATTAAAGCAACATCAAAAGCTACAGCCGGTCGACGATCAAAGGGTCGCACAAACGAGGCAAGGATTGCCAAGAATCTGTTGACAGTTGCAGTTTCAAATACGCTCAGCATTTTGCCCGTAGTTCTAGCAGGTACGTATACCTATGTTTGGTTTGGAAATTACAGCTGCGTACTCTATTCCGGTTAAATCCACGTCCCTCCGGAAAATTCACTCAAAGACCAAAGAAAAGTGTAAGAAACTATGATTTTCTATATACGCGTTGTATCATGCAAGATGCAAACATCATGTCAAATTGTAGTTCCAGTGACACTTAACACTGTCATCCGTATATATTTGTGGACAATATACATGAGCTTTTTGTACAAGATTCGGTATATTGTTTCTTATACTTGAACTAATATGGCTGCAATATGTTATAGTTTACTTTAGGAAATGAAAAAAAGTGCTAAAATGTAGATCTTGAATATGTAATAAATTATAGTGAAGCCATGTTATTATCTATAGCCCAGTGGTGTATATCTTTATCCAAAAACAACCATTAACAATAACGTATTGTAGACTTTTCGTTGCTTAATACTATATATAATATCCCATCTTGAAATGTGAATAACAACAATGTGTAGATTTGGCACCTGCATATCTGGACAAGTGATTATTAATATGTCCTGTCAAGAAATTTATATTCAGAAAAGAAAATTATAGCAAAACGCCCCAGCAGACAGCAGTCGCTAGGGCAACGTCAAATAAACGTCGGTGCAACGTCATGCACCGACGCAGATTTGACGTCACAATTACGACATGTGCCTGCTGGGGCACCCTTGCCACTGGAGGATCTTACACTCGTGGCCATTTCATATGAAATTTATTAAAAGAGCTTACGGTGAGTTTCATAAATTTCACATCATGAAAACACGCCTGTATAATTTTGACCCCCTTGAACCCCACTTTTATATAGTAAAACTGGGGTTTCCGGGGGTATGCCTTATTTTTCTCTAAAATAAAGATTGTGGGTACTCGTTAGAACCGCCTCACCGAGGCGGTTCTAACGAGTGCCCACAATCTATATTTTGAGGAGAAATAAGAAAAATATCGTAATTTTTCATCATAAAATTTTCATTTTTTTTCGGCGATAATGGTGGCAATGTATTTGTATAGGCTTGTTTGCGTAATGCATAGGAAAGAAGCCCTTATGTAAGTTTCAGTTTGTAATGTAACGATTTTCTAAGGGATTTTATTGCAAATGAAATTCAAGATACTCTGGATTTTCACGGTGGGCGCCATAATGTTGCGCGCTAGTAATCCTTTGTTATTATTATTGTGGTCATATAATGTTAATGAAATGCGTTTATACGCAAAATAAAAGCGTCGTTTAATGATTAAGTGAAAATATCATAGCGTATCTTTGCCACAATGTTTTTATAAAAAGTAAATAAATGATATAGAATATCCATGTCATTGGTTTATATTCCAAAATTTTGAATAATAACAAAGCATGTAAGTGTCATTAATATATATTCCGAAAAATAAATAATAATAATATTGCATATCCTTGTCATTAGAGTAAATTTCGGAAAGTTAACAATAACGAAACATCCCTGTCACGTGTCAATCCAGAGCAATATATATTATAATATAGAGTGGTCTAAAATATATTGCATATTTTTATTCCTCGAAAAGCTTATAGTACCATTATGTAGCTTTTCCGTTGTTGCAAGCCCAGTACAATTGAAATAAGTCACAAAATTATTTAATTATTTGGCAAAATAAAATACAAAAAAGTTACATACAAATGCAGCAAAGATTTGGAAGTATTCTAACCGTATATGTATTATTTTATTGATGACCAGTACATATACAGACCTACACACAAATATTTTATAATTTGTTGGTTTGTGTTGACGTTTTACATCCCCATCAACACATATCAGGTCATTTTGAAGATGATGCTTCCGATTTGAGGGAGTTTTACTCGACACTGAGGTGAAATGACATCTCAAACATTCCGCCCAAAGAAACTGTTTGGGTTTCGGGACGATCCGACTCGCACCACTATTTCTGGGCAGGTTGATACCTAATCGCTGTTTTCACTTCATTTATTACCGTAACCCAAGCTGGTTGTAGGGGCACATTTGGTGACTCCATGACAAACTCCTTCCACCTTATCCTCTATTCCACTGCCCTCTGAGATGCTGCAAAGCTCAATCGTGACCTCTTCTTGATATTATCTTCCAATCGCTTCTTATGTCTTCGACATCTTTTGATTCTACTAACTTTTCCCTTGAGCATTGTCTTGGCGAGGCCTGGTGAGCGGGAGGCATGTCCATTCCACCGCAGCTCCCTTTTCTTACCTTAAGTGAGGAGCACCTCCTGAGGTTCAATCAGTGCTCGAATCCGACTTTAGACCTCTTCATTTGTAATGTGGTCCTTGTAAGAGATGCTAAGGATCCTGGTCTAGCACTTCATTTTTACGGATTTGATCACGTTCTTCATTACGGCTGGCAATATCCAAGTTTCACATGCATACATGAATATTGAGATGACAAGTGAGAGCAAAGGCCTCAACTTACTGTGGAGCGATATGGTTCTGTCTTTCCAAATTAATTTCAACTTTGAAACCACAGCTACCGTTTGTGCAATTTGAGCAAGACCTTCGGGTTTAGAGCCTTCATCTGTTACAAAGATACTAGTTACTTGAAAAAAAAAATCAAAAATGAGTTCCTTTAAGAGCAATGAAAACATTCATAAGAAAGAAGACATTCATAAGAAAGCTGTTACTGTCTATAACCTTCGACCATTGATCCCTATATCATCTATCATCGAAAAGGTCTTCCCGATCATCAGGACTCGCCAAAACAGTGAACAGTTAATGGATCAAGAAGATGTGGAAGGCATAAGAAGAAATCGGGAGATAATATCAACATTACGAAAACACGCCTATACAAATACATTGCAAATTTTAGCGCCGAAAAATTCAAATTTTAAGACGAAAAATTGTGATTTTTTTCTTATTTCTGCTCAAAATATAGATTGTGGGTAGTCGTTAGAACCGCCTCAACGAGGCGGTTCTAACGAGTATCCGCAATCTATATTTTGAGCAGAAATAAGAAAAATGAATTTTACCCCTGTAATCCCCAGATTTACTATATAAAAGTGGGGTTAAAGGGGGTGGACATTATATAGGTGTGATTTCGTGATGAGAAGAGAACATGATTGAGCTTTGCAGCATCTCAGAGTGCAGTGGAAGACAGATTCAAGGGCGAGGATTGTGACCACGTAAAATCGATTTAAGTCGCCACAGTTTTCTGAACGTTCCAAGGCGGTTCGACTGTTGTGGTTTATTATTGGTATATTTTGTCTTTGCCCACGTGTATTGCTAATATATATATATTTTTCGATAGCCGTGTAGCCATTTTGTAATTTTTTGTTTGTATTTCTTTCCCTTTGGTATCTCAGATTGGAGGTAAGGTAATTGTATCGACTCCTGTTTATTGCCTTCACTTCTATTGTTTCTGTGTTTCTCCTCATGAGGTTTCATCACGGAAACACACTTATACATGTCTTTTTCTATAATTGTCAGACTAGTATTTGGTCCGTTGTCATTATTATCAAATATTATTCACCCAAATATTCATAATACGCTATTCCACATGCACAGCTATGTGTCTCATCTGTGGGTGTATTGTTCTATCAAGATCGATACTAAATAGAGAAACGAACATGATTTCCCTGATATTTACTGTGAAATAATAGATCCGGTTTTGTGCTGTGATAATACTTAATAATTACACCTTAGAATAATATTAACGACAATAAGTTTTTAAATTAGCTATTGACTTCGCTACTGAGAAAAGCTATCCCAAAAAGTGGGTTATTAAGGCCTTTAGACATGCTGGTAAGTCATTATAGTCACAAACATTTTACATGTATGTCTAGGGCATCCGCCCATCGGGACTTAGAGAAATAGAATGAGCTGCATGGTGCTTCCACGCAGAGCTGAAACTGTCCACAATTGAGTACTGGTAAACCGATTTGAAGGTCAAAACCTGCCCAGGCAAAGTGGTGCGAGTGGGACCATCCATGCATATAAACCCTATAGGTCTCACTAGGCGGCAGGGCAAAATTGGAAGCAACGTCTCCAAAAAAGGCTCAAATAGTGCTGACGCGGACGTAGAACCTCCGTTAAAACAAACAAACCTGTATATGTATTTGTTTGTTTGTACTGGAATTTAACGGCCCAGTCAACACGTTTTAGGTCATTTTTAGCCGATCAGTTTACCTATCCACACATTGTCTGGGCAGGCTTACACGTAAGCGGTTAACCAGTTCAGTGCACATTCTTTCGCCAGGAACTGACAACTGCTTATCTTGAATCAGCGGAAGGGAGATAATCACTGTAGAAAAGATTTCCTGATCAATCTCCACGAAAGAATGTTACCGACTCTGGCAGGTATCGAACCCGCATCCTCCTGATCACCAGCCATACGCGGATCAGGCTGACCTACCGAGGCCGACAACATGTATTTGTATAAGTTACACACGTCAATGTTCAGTTTGAAGTTGCAGGTTAGGAAGCATGAACGGAGTTAAAGCGTCAACTAATGAGGTGGTATTAAGGGAGGTAATTCATCATTAGTTAGGGCGTGACAACAGAGAAATTAAGTTTAAACCAAACAGAACATATTGCTCATCTTCCTTTGTCTGCAACGACACTCGTAGGAGCGCGGTAGCTAAGTGGTTAGTGTACTTGCCTTTAATGCTATATTCACACGGTTCGATTCCCGGCAGCGGTAATAAAATTGCAGTGCCCGAACCTGCTCCGCTGGCATCATTTGCATGGATGAGTGCCACAAAGTGAACCTTCCTTCGATCGGGACGTTCACTGGAGGCCCCTTGGGCAGGGATAACCATTCCATATGCAGGTTCAACAGCCCTACCGTAAATGTACGTTTTCACCCTGCACACCCTGAGTGTATGTAATGTACACCTGCGAATAATGGTCAAATGCGAACGATCGCAGTATCAGTAGAAAGAAAGAAAGAACACGTTATTTCCCTGCACGGTTTCCGCGCAAGGGGGGTGTTGGATATAACCAGAGTTTGGGTGTCCTGGGATAATCAGCGATGGAAAGTCGTGTCTAAGAAAAGTGAAATACACAAGTCGTGACCTTATTATAGCCTTCCGTAGGATAGGTCATCCTAAAGATGTGGGAAAATGGCGTCTCTCCTATTTCTAAAACGATGAATATGATCGGTCTGTTTCTTATTAGTTCAAAACATAGATTGAGGATGCTCGTTTGAACCGGCTCAATGAGGCGGTTCTAAGGAGTAGCCACAATCCGGTATCACGACTCCCCGAAATCACCGAAATCACCCCGAAATCACCGAAATCACGACAGAAATAACCGAAATCACCACGGAAATAACAGAAATCACCATTGTTGAATTAATATATGGACATGTATAGTGTATTTAGCTTACAAACATTATTTTTTATTGTCAATGAGGACTTTTGGGTACCTTTTCAGCCAAAAACACTTAAAATTGTACGCTCGGGATATCTTCCGAAATCTTGCGAAATCACCTGTCATTAATGCAATATTATAGGGGCATATTTATAGGTTATTGACTTTATATTGGGAAATATTCGGCACGAGTTCATATGGCGAAGGACGCACGAGCTTGCGAGTGCGTCTTCGCCATATGAACGAGTGCCGAATATTTCGCAATATAAAGTCAATAACCTTTTTATTATATACCCAAAATTCAAATGTCGGCTAGAATTCAGGATTGCTTGGTATGAATTTCTACACGTAAAATCAGATTATACATCTTAAAGTGGTTTGAAATGGAAAATAATGAAGGTCGTTATGTGTCTCCCTACACGTTGAAAAACCACGCCCAACGGCGCCAAAGTGAAGACGACGTTAACGTTGGTGGATGTGACGTCATTAAAACATTGACGTTTCCAAACACAGGACGCCGTTTTTTCCGAAGCGTCGGTTATATTTCTTTCAAAATACTCCTGATTTCTTAGAAGAAAGTATTGAAAAGCTTAACACATTGAAGGTAGGCCATATATTCGACAGCATAAAATGCGGTTTATGCACTTTGTCAGAACCTATATTCGTTTTGCTTTACGTTATTTCAGTCGATACGCACGACAAGATGGCTGCCGATTTTTAGTATCGAAATGGACAAATTTGAAAGTAGTTCTATTGTGAACGTGACTGCTTATCTACGGGCAATATGAACTTGACTACGGGCAATATGGAAAAATATTGACCGGTAACTTTTGTAGAAAGTAAACGGGACATTTTCTGGGTATATAATAAATACTGTTTTGTTATTCGTTTGGTTTATTTGTGGTTTAAAGTCCCCGGCAGAATTCTCGAAGCCTCTTCACGTAACTGTCACCGTAAACCGCTATTGTCTTTGGCATGTTGTACTGTTATGATAACTTAACCAATTCAACCTACCATATATATACATGGAACAGTAGATGACATTTAGAACTTGATTATTATTCACGTGTCGTTATGAGTCCCACTAATTGATAATTATCTCTAGTTCATGTAATTGAGAGCGAGATTAATTGATGAGCTCAGTTCAGGCATTGATTACGAATTTTAGAGCAATCATACTCGAACTCGTAATTAAATGAGTTCTAATCATTTCAACATTAATACATTACATAATCAAATGGAAACTCTTGTTTGAACAAGTCACTATGAAAACACGCCTATACCAATACATTGTCGATTTTTCGGAAAAAAATGGAACTTTTAAAGGGAAACTTTAATGTGAGCCCCTGTAAACCCGAATTTCACTTTATAAATGTGGGGTTAGATGGGGGTTCAACAATTATATAGGCGTGTTTTCTTGATTTAGATTCTGATCGGATCTTCGTGAATACATGTGCATGTATCGCAATTACAACTAGTTTTCGGGTGTTCTAAAAAACAATGTTCCAATTTCATATGCAACAAAAATAAAATAGACATTAACTAAACCATTCAAGAAGCTTTAGGTTTGTTAAACGACCAAAGGGATCCGAAATGTACCCGAAATAACGGCAGATTTTAATTAGTTTTAATTCCCATTTACCGCTTTCCAATGAAAGGAAATTACCTTAAACTCTATAAATTCATGAAATTTGGTCATAATAAAAGCATTTTAATGAGTTTTTTTTCTGTTTTCATTGTTGATTTCTGTTATTTCAGTGGTGATTTCGGTTATTTCTGTGGTGATTTCGGTGGTGATTTCGGTGGTTTCGGGGAATCGTGTTACCCGCCACAATCTATGTTTTCAAGCAACAATAAGGAAAATACGAGTAATGAACACTACCGTCGGCCTCCGCCCATCGGGGCTTGCAGAAAAAGCTGGGCTGCATGATGCTTACAAGCGGAGCTTAAACCGACCCCACACGAGTACTGGTAAACCGCTTACACGATCTTAGCCTGTCCAGGCAAAGCAGTGCGAGTCGGACCTTCCATGCTTATAAATCTTGGTTTCATTTGGCGACAGGGCTTGAGATGTCATTTCATCTCAATGTCGGGTAAGAGTCCCACAAAATTGGAAGCAACGTCTCCAAAATGACCTCAATTCAAACAAACAAAAAAAAAAAACAAAACAAAAAAAAAAAAAACATTCAAAATGAACACCCCGTAAACCGAATTAAGACCACCTAAAATTAAGACCAAATCTGCTTTTAAAAGCTTATTGAGACGGTTTTAGTTGTTCATTCTTTGTGCTTTCTACACCCAGTGTCTCCTAAAAAGAGACCACCTTTGGGGCTGTTCAAAAGTGGTCTAAAAGACCACTTTTGAACTGTTCAAAAGTGGTCTAAAAGACCATTTTGAACAGTCCAAAAGGTGGTTTTAATATAGGAATTTTACTGTACTTGTTTAACGTGATGGATGCAATGCTGGAATGCCTAATAGGACTACTAGAATCGCCCAGACCGATATTATATATTCTCTGAAAATTTCGATAAGTTTCTCATTGTCCTCACTGGATATGTTTATAATATCAATATTTTGGGAGTTTGCAGTCCGTCAATGTCAAAAAGCCTTACGGCTGTGCATTTGATTGTGTTTACTAACTGTAAGCTAAAAGTTGACTTGCTCACCGCAGCAACGAATACATTTACGCATAAAAAGTCACATACGTCATAATATTTTCATATATATTTGCTCAGGCGCGCCACTTATAGCTGTTGAATGGCCCCCGCCCATAGGGGCTTGAAGAAATATAAGGGCTGCATGATGCTTCCACGCTGAGCTGAATCCGGCCCGCACACTAGTACTGGTAAACCGCTTAGAGGATCTAAGCCTGTCCAGGATTCGCGGTGCGAGGCTGACCGTCCATGCTAATAAACCCTATTGGTTTCATTGGGCGACAGGGCTTGAGATGTAATTTCATCTCAATGTCGGGTAAAAGTCCCACAAAATTGGAAGCAACGTCTCCAAAGTGACCTTTACAGTGTTAACGGGGACGTTAAACCTCAAATCAAACAAACAAACAAAATAGCTGTTGAAATTGTAACCGAGTCTTTCTTGTTTTGTTGTTCTAAAGATATGTTTGATATGGAGGACCTTACACAAGTGGGTCATATCATATGGAATTTATGAATAGAGCTTTTGGCGAAATTCATAAATTCCATATGAAATGACTACGAGAGTAAGATTATGTTCATCATACAGCAAGAATGTCCAAAGAAAACATGGGGTTGTCACGGGCGGCGTCATGACGTTATTACACGTGTGGCGATATGATGTATATGACATGACTTTATTCACTATGTAACAACAACGCCATATGATAAATGTATATTTCAGGTATTTTGGCTGCTTCAGGTATTGAAATACATATTGTGGTGTATGCATGGATGGCGGTAGTAATTTTACCAATATCGGCCTCGATAAACCCGGTTCTGTATACGATTGCCTCTGTCCTCACAAACAGGGTAAGGACATTTGGCTGAATACCTCGGGTTAAATAGTGTTGTTTAGCTCTTTTATGTTGTTTGCGAAATGGTTTTATCATATGACGTCGCGTCTGAGAGTGTAATAACGTCATGTAATAAATTCGATAATCCACTAGTGGATTAAATATGCAAATTAATTAGATACGCCCCATAACGTTACAGCTACGACGTCCTTGACGACGTCGCGTTGACTAATGGCGGAATATTGACATTTTTGAATAGACTGGTGAATAAAATGCGTTTTAAATGTCATATGATAAACAGAATCTTGCATTCGTGCCCATGTATTATTGAATTTATTAAACTCGTCGGCATAGCCTCGCATTTGATCCCTTTTCCTCAACTCGTTTAATAAATTCAATAATACATGAACACTCATGTAAGATCCTCTATGTCTGTACTTAATGAGGCTCAAAAAGTTACCTGACGAATATTTGATCACCAGAACCCCTTATCTGCCAACCGGTTGCAAACAGGCGCTCGTAATAGCTCGGCAAGTTCAGCCCCCGCCCATCGGGGCTTGAAGAAATAGATGTGCTGCATGATGCTTCCACGCAGAGCTGGAACCGACCAAACACGAGTACTGGTAAACTGCTTAGAGAATCTAAGCCTGTCCAGGAAAAGCAATGCGAGTCACAGCACGTTACGTGACGTAAAACTCAAACACTCACTCGATTACAAAGTCCCTGCATCCTTTATGTGATCTTTTTTTAGGAACAGCCACTGTGCAGAAGATAAAAAAACACTTAAGCCATATATGCCTAGCGGCCCTTTTTGGGACATGGGCAAACAATGTAGACCCAGAGCAAACCCCTACGTAACGAACTGTGACTTAACGTCTTTAGGCTTCCGATGCGGTCTAATTACTGTAACAAATGTAATGCACGTCACAGTTCGTTACATTAACGTTAAGAAATTGCCTTGACAACGTTAGCGCTTTTGTTTATGTACACGGGTTATTTATGGCTTTGGAAATTGTTAATACATGAAACCGTTTAGCCTTAAATAAATTAATATTGTTGTGGAATCTGACTTTTATTTTTTACTTTTTTTTTGTCAATATTGGACACCCGTATTGTGGATTATTTTGTGTGATTAAATATATATACATAAAACATATCATGATTTCCGATATAGTTCGACCATTTTCCTATTCATTCATGAGACACTGGGTTAACTACTTACGGAAAATTACATACATCGTAAGTCTAACGTTGTAAGCAGTTCAATGACAGCATTTATATAGCACGTTATATTGTAATAGATATTGCATCGCGTTCTAATCTTATTTGGTTCTACTATTCACCATATTTGCATTAGTTGCTGGCTCCCAGCTTGCACATTGTCAATATTGGAAAAACAGGTAACCAGACCCCCCCTGACCTTTTAAGGTCAGGGGGGTCTGGTTACCTCTTTTTTCAACGCTGATAACCTTCAGACTAGGAACCAGCAGATAATGATCATGTATTTCCCGGTGCAGTTTATATTTTACTTTTGGTCCTTTGAGATCAGCGTGAATATTCTGAGAAATTGGAAATAAATTATTTGTTAAGACTCATATTCTAGACAGATTTTTGATTATTTGGACCCCATTTTGATTTATATCAGTCTTTGAATCGACTGCCTTTTCGAAATTCGCAAAATTGCAGTATGTTTCCTCTGGCTTTTTTGCCGGATCATTACAGGGTCACTGATGAGGCTTTATTAGCCGAAACTACGTAGTATGACCCATCTTCTTTCTTATGAATGTTTTCATTGCTCTTAAAGGAACTCATTTTTGATTGTTATTCTTGAAAAGTTCAGCCTGAACTCTTTGTTTCCAGGGGAAGGAACAGAAGTCTACACAGACAACGAAGGGGTCGAGGAAGAATGTCGTTCTGACTGACGGTAATTATTTTTACAAAAAATTCTCCATATGTCCAACAAAGGAAAAATGGTCTTACGTAAAACATGTAAAATTGTGGAAATATTCCTTTTTTTCCGAATTTTGGGGTTATTGTTAAAGGAAAGTATTTGCCCACGAGGGCAGTAACCTCGTCCTTTAAACGAAAATGCAATGCATTTACTACGGATTTTTGCAGTCATTTTAGTTCAATACGTCACTGCATAATGTCCGTATTGAGCTCAGCATAACGAAATCACACCTACATAAATTTGAACCCCTTAAAATAGAAGTGGAGGCAATGATCAGGAATCGATACAATCAACCCACACCCCCCCCCCCCCCCATCAAAGACACCAAATGGAAAGACACACAAACATGAAACAACAGACCCTAATGGAAACACCAACAGCAGAAATCCAAAAGGAGAGTTACTTTCCCACAAAATGGCAAATAGGCTATCCAAAATAAAATAACATAAGCGACAACCTCAAATCAAACAAACAAATAACATAAGCGACACAAACACCCCAAAACAAACCATAACAAAAATAAACCGCGACAGAAGAACCGCCTTGGAACGGTCCGTGGAAACGAATAACTGGGGGGGGGGGGGGGGGTTACATCGATTTTACGTGGCCACAAACCTCGCCCTTACTTCCGTCGCGATTTAGACAAATAATTATTTGTTCAGTCCGCATGAAGGCCGCCTTACTCATCAGTGCAACATCTCCGTGAACACAAATTATCAAACAGCCATAGAGATGAAACAACGTTGAGGACTCGACAGCAAGAAACCACTGAAATGCTGGAACAAAAGGAAACCCCACTTTCATATTATAAAACGGTATACATCTTTTTCTTCAAAGCTTCTAAAACAGATTGTTGGTACTTCTTAGAACAGTCTCGACGATGCGGTTCCAGAAAGTACCTACACTCTACGAGGGGTGTTCTAAAAGAATTACTTATTTCTATCTGGAAAGTAGAAGTAAAACAAAGATCAGGAATTGATACAATTAACTTACTCCAACCATAAAAGACACCAAAGGGAAAGAAATACAAACATTAAGCGACCAGACCATAATGGAAACCTAAATAAAGGAAGGCCATAAGGACAGTTACTTTCCCACAAAATGGCCATATGGCCATCCAAAATTAAAAGACACAAGTGATACACACAGTAAAAAACAAACAACAACATAAATAAATCGCCCCAGAAGAGCCGCCTTGGAACGGTCAGTGGAAGATTTCCACTGGGGGGCTTAAATCGATTTTACGTGGCCACAATCCTCGCCCTTACTTCCGTCGCGATTTAGACAAATAATTTGTTCAGTCCGCATGAATGCCTCCTAACTCATCAGTGCAACATCTCCGTGAACACAAAAATCAAAGAACCACAGAGGTGAGACAACGGTGAGGACTCGACAGCAAGAAACCACTGAAATACTGGAGCAAAAGAAAACCAACAGTTAGACTCCGATGAGCCCGACCAGAGACTTCAAATTTCAAGTTAACCCTAAAGTGCTCATTTCATGCCCTCGAAGCACTCCCCATGGCTAGAAATGCAAAGTTTCAGCCGATGTATCCATTTCTGGAAGGCGTCACGGTACGCTGATTTGGGCATAGTAATAAGTACTAATGAATGGCAGATCCAATTGCCTGTCGGGACTGGTATTTCCGCCCAGCAAGGAATAATTTCAATTTCGGAAACAAAAAAAAAATCACATGGGGCAAGGGCTGGGGAGTACGGGTGTGCGTGTGTAGGGGTGGGGGAGACAAAACAGTTACTTTTCTTTCTTCAAAAACGCCGTAACTATTGCGGAGGTATGAGCGGTTGCATTGTCATGTAGAAGACAGACATGTTTAAAACCAGTGGAAGGGCATCATTTCTGATAATACTTTTTCACTTTCCGGTGATGCTTTTGCCCTTTTTCAACCGCACTTTTATTGCGACTCCTTCACTAGAGATGAAGATTGCATACGAAACCCTCTTTGTACTCAGAAAACGTTTGGCAAATTATTGGGCGTTTGCTGTGTTTAGTGGCCCAGATCTTATTGCTAACCTTTCTGACGGGCTCAAAATAATAGACCTAGGTTTTATCAGCTGTGATGGCATTGGCAAACTGCTTTTTGTCATATTTTGGAAACATTTGAAGATGCTTGTTGGCCACTTTAACCGTTGCCTCGTTTGCTCGTAAGTCAACATATGTGGCACCCATCTATCAGAAATCTTTCTGACTTTCAAATGCTTCTTCAAAATAAGACGAACCGTTGATAGTGATATGCCTACCTTTCGTGCAATATCACGAACAGCAATTCAGGCATCTCCTTCGATGATTTCCTTTATTTTGGAAACGATTTATTTTACGAGATGCAGATTTTGGCCGAATTTGATTTCTTTTTCCACCGCCGATCTGTGTCATAAGACACACACGAAGGTCCAAAAGCAGTAAAAACTTCAGTCGTCAGCTTCTTCGAAGAACAACAAAGTTTTGAGCAAGCTTAGATGTAAGCCCGTATTTCAACTTTTTAGTCGACGCTTCTATCAACCATTTTTACTGCAGTGATCAATTACTGCATGTATTCAAATGGCAACTTTTATGTCTAACACTTAGTCTAACATGTACATTTATACTCCATTGCGTAGATATTGAAAAGCCCTATACAAGTATGTATTGGTTTTGATCGTGCCCCACGTGGATACAGACCTAGAGGACGATAAGCAATTCTTTTCGAACATCCCTCGTATGTTGTGAGCAGAGATATGAACAATATCATAATTTTATTGAGAATTTTCATATTCTTTGGTGGCAAAATTATCAAAACATGTGTATAGGCGTATTGTGCCTATGCAAATGAATCTATTTCAGACATCTGAGTCGCGATCAGCGACCATTAGTTTTTATATCAAACTATTAACATTCTAAGTGTTTTTACAGAAAGCACATATAGTCAGCTCTTTGAACGCAATGTTGTTCATACGTCAATGAATGCATTGACACACGCGACTTTACAAAAACTTGAAATCAAGTGACGTCAAAATCCCTAGTGACCGTCCAAAGACGGTCGTTCTTTTGCAGTGTCTTAACTGTTATTTGGCTTTGTGCCGTTGGTTCATTTTTCGTCTGTTTTTTGTGCGTGCCTCCGTGTCACTTTCTATAGGTGACTTGAGACGGCAGCGTTCTTGGCTTGTGGCTTTTCCTGAGTGACCTTTTCTTACTAGTTAACAATGGTTCTCTCCAGTATTCTTGGACGTCAAATAAGCTCTTATGTTCGTAGAAAAAAAAACGCGTGCAATTGCTTTCTTGTTTCAAGTTTAGCCCTCAAACCTGATTTTGTGTCGTATACTGGGGCCAGTTGTTCAAAACTAACGACGTCGTTAGTTAACGTATCGTTAAAACTTTGATCATTAAAAATGGAAAATATGCTAAAATGTTTTGCAAAGCTGCTCACATTTTTTCAGCAAAAATACCATTTTTTTATATTGTACTTGCTAGAACAGTTAACAATTCGACCACTAACGAGCTCGTTAAGCTAACGATGCTTTGAACAACTGGTCCCTGGTTGGCAAGCGATATAAATATAAGTAATAAAGGTAATTTGTTTACCGTTCATTGAAGTATGGACAACATCGGGTCACGAGCAAAATTTAAGTGAACCCCTTTACTTTGCTCGTGGCCCAATGTTATTCAAACTTGAGCCCCGCCAAGCGAATTTGTGTCTTCTAGCATTCCGTCATGACAAATTTTAACTGCGCATGCCCAACCATTCAGAGTGGCAAGGGATATGGCTTTCTGTCTGAAGGTTCCTCTTGACTTACTGCTTGTATGAGCGAGCAGCGAAAGTTCTGGCGAGACTGCACGGATGCGCAGGCTCGCCAGAACTTTCGCTGCTCGCATAGGCGATAAGTACCAAAATCGCTTGACGGGGCCCACTTCAACGAACGTTTAAACGTATGCTCATTACTTACACATATGTGCTGAAAAATATACTCTCGCCTCGCAAATTGATTTCGCGTTTCTCCATACTTTCAGGTGAGTCTTTAAACCGAGGTCTCGTTTCCATATGACCTTAGTTTTTGTAGGGACGTAATGCTTTAATATAAACACAAAACTTTGCGCTGTGCGTCATGGCGACTAGCGAATACTATCAGAATAAGTGGATGCTTAAACTGAGCCATTAAAAATGAACAGCCTTCTATTTTGCACTTTGGGCTAACGAAAGTGTTTATTATTTTCTTTTTTGGTTTGGTCGCCATGAGGCGAGCAAACCGGGTCTAATGACCAGATTTTAATTGTTCCATGGAGGGGCACGTGACCTGATAGACCAATCAGATTATTCCGATAAATTGCGGTCCATGCAATTACCGAAAACAGTCTACCTAAATATCGAAAAAGTGGTTCCTGTAATTACCGAAATGAAGTAAATCTAAACAGTGAAAAAAAAAAAAAAACTCCAAGCAGTAATTTCCGCAAAGTTTACATCATAAAGATAGGTTTCTAATTATGAGCTATATTATTTTCTATGCAATTCTGTGAAATATAATTATTACTCTATAAAAGTATTATCGACCAGTCAAATCGCCCAATGTCACCTCCAAGATACCCCAGATCACAGAAATATACTCAAAGACAGATTAATGTCTTTTCTTTGTTCGTAATTCAGACCGAAAACGTTGAAAGGTTTCCCTGTAGAAATCAAAGCACTGGCAGCGCTAGTGGCTGGATTGCGAGAAGGCTGGAAAATAGTCCTGAACTGAGACTTAGACTGTTTCATTCAACCCTTAAATTCCAGTATTTTACGCAAACAGTGTAGACCCTGATCGGACCTCGCGTTCTGGGGCGTCTGATCTGGGTCTACATTGTTGGCCAAACCAATCCAGATTCATTAGATAATAGAACTGATGGCAATAATCAGGAATCTATACAATTACCTCCCATCCAAGACACCAAAGGAAAGAAATACCAACACAAAACAACATCATAATTAAAACGTCACAAGCGGATAGACAAAAGGACAGTTCCTACAAAATTTCCAAATGGCTAACCATGGCTAACCAAGCGGCTATCCAAAATAAACATATATTAGCAGTTCATACATGCAAAGACAAACTATAACAATAAACCACAACAGAAGTACAGTCTTGGAACGGTCAGTAACGGATTTCTACAGGGGCTGTAATCGATTTAACGTAATTTAGTTTGACTTAAGCAGTAGTTAGAGATAACCATGTGTAAGATAACGGGACCGAATCTCGTCATTGACGCTTAAGATGTCATTTTGTCAAGTGTGTCATTTAGGCTAAAGTTCTGATTTTGTTCAGCTTGCGCAGAGAGTACATCAAACAGGATAGCATTGTGCAAATGTGATAAATAAAACTAGACATCCGAAGCCACCGAAACAAAAGAAAGACATAGTGTTCTATGATGGCTGATAAGAGCGATCTTGGCTGTGAACAGTCGGGTGCGTGTAGAGCAAGGTTGTTGATGGCTTATCTCTGGCTTTCCGCTGGGAACGTGTTCGACTAAAACGGTTCGTTGGCTTCGTACACTCAAGTACCCCTTCTTATTGGGCCTTGGACTTTGCCCTCAGTCATGTGCAATTTCTTTCTACGACTCAACTGGTATGTTGAAGACATCGTCCTTGTATCGCTTCTTCTGTCTATGACGGGAACGTTCTCCCACTTGTACTTCTCCATTGAGGATTTTCTTCGGCAAATGTTCATCAGGCATTTCGATAACATGGCCTGCCTATCTTAATTATGCCAGTTTTATACTCAGTATCAACACTCTGAAACTCTGCCCTTTGTTAGCTTTGACAGTTCTAAAGTCGAGCTAAAGTCTTCAATGATTTCAGATTGATTTTCAACGGAAAGTGTCATCATGAATATGTTCTAGAAAGGATTGTCCTTTGGAAGCAGGTCTCTTTCTCAAGAAAACAGGAACAGATCAGCCACAAGGGATGCGCCATTCGTACCCACCGGAATACCCACAATTTGTCTAAATAACTTAGAACCAGATCTTTTGTAAATATTGTCAAGTAGAAAGCTGAGAGCTTCACACACTTTCTGGCATGACCATAAAGAATAATTTTTATGCTCTTCTGAAATGAAAAAAAAATTCTTACATTACATGAAACACAGAGATAATCTTTCCTATGAAATATCCATTCAATTAAATCATTTGCTTTTATAAGATTATGAGGAAGTGCTGTGTAAAGGGTGGAAAAATCATCAGTGGACATACTTGAAGCACGAAAACGTCTGGGTTTCAATTTATTTAAAACTCCATTAGAATTATTTTTATAGACCAAAACAGATTTCTCCCTGATCTTTCAATATTTAATCACATATTTTTCTGTTGTTTTTTTTATGGCAGTAAAACATGAAGTTAATAATTTTTAAAGTTCAGTGGTGGTACAAGAGCTTGAATTTGCAATGGACCGTGCTTTGTATGTTTTGTTTATGAAGTTTAGATAACCAATATAAAAGGGGAAGATGAGGTGAGGGGCGTGTGGCGGAAACCAATGTCTAAAAAGCACACCCCTGCTCCAATACTAGTTACTAGATTGATAGTCCCTAAAATCGCAGACGTGACAAAAATTAGAATAACCAAGTAAGTTATGGATATTTTATTTTTTAAACGTAACGTTACAAAATCAGATATACTTGATCCACAGTTCACCTGAATGTTGTGAGCAGAGATATGAACAATATCCGAATGCTCAGATGTGAGTTTATAGTATGGCAAGGCTCCGTTGTCTGTCTGTCGCCTGTCAACATTTTCAAACATCTTCTCCTCTGAAATCACTGGTCCGATTGAAGTCAAATTTCATGTGGAGCATCCATGTGTTTGGGGAACGAAAATTGTCCGCAGAGTCCAGGTCACGTGACCAAAGTGGCCGCCATGCCCATATATTGTAAAATCCCTTCAAACATCTTCTCCTCCTCATTGTTTATTCAAATGATGATCCTCGGATGACCTATTTCACCCCAAGGTCAAACTTGGTCACACAGACTTTTGAATGGGAAAATAGTCAAGACAGTGTATTTTTCGAAATCTATTAGAGCCTGTGATCTGAAAATTGGTAGATGCAGGTAGCTAAATGAGTGGATGAAACTACATTAGTATTCAAGGTCAATGTCATTATTTGACCTTAGCCCAAGATATGAAAATTAAAACTTATTTTCCTCAGAAACCACTAAGCCAATTGCAACGAAATTTCGTGTAAATGCCTTTAGTAACAAGAGAGTACACATCAATTAATATGAGTTTGCTCATATGGCCAAGATGGCCGTCACGCCCATATAAGGTAAAAACCCTTCAAAAATCTTCTTCTTCAGAACCAGAAGGCCAATTGCCATGAAACTTAGTATGTAACATTAGGGACTCAAACCCATCATTATGTATTCAACTGATGACCCTATGACGAACTTGACCTATTTTACGCCAAGGTCAAATATGGTCATAAACTGACTTTTGTATGGGTA
The DNA here is from genome assembly GCA_963580285.1 of Lucinisca nassula. NCBI lineage: Eukaryota > Metazoa > Mollusca > Bivalvia > Lucinida > Lucinidae > Lucinisca > Lucinisca nassula. The sequence goes on from OY757014.1 coordinate 101,479,145, forward strand.
AAGGTCAAAATTGTGTATTTGTCGGAAACTATTTCAGCCTATGATCTGAAAATTGGTAGATAAAGGTAGCTAAATAAGTGGATGTAACTACAGCAGTATTCAAGGTAAAGGTCATTATTTTACCTTGGCACTTTGGCCCAAAGTAATTTAGATATGAAAATTGAAGCTTAATATTCTCAGAAAGCACTAAGGCATATGTAATAAAAATTTCATATAAATGCCTGTAGGAACAAGGAAATAAAAACATGATTAAGATGGCCACCATGCCCATATAAGGTAAAAACCCTTCAAAAGTATTCTTCTCCGGAACCGGGGGGGGGGGCGATTTTCGTGAAACTGGGTGTGCAGCATTAGGGACTCGGGTCCATCATCCATCATACTTTGATCAAATGATTACCCTCGGATGACCTTGACTTATTTTACGCTAAGGTCGGATTTGGTCACATAGACTTCTGAAAGGAAAAAGTCAAAATTGTGTTTTTTTCGGAAACCATTGCAGTCTCTGATCTGAAAATTGGTAGATGCAGTTAGCTTAATGAGTTGATGAAACTACATGAGTATTCACGGTCAAGGTAATTCCTTGACTTTGGCCTAAGGCCTTTCTGATATGAAGTTTAAAACTCATTTTCTACTGGAAGCTCTGGACCGTGTGTTACTAAATTTTATATAAAAGCTTATAGAAGCAAGAAAATGAAAATTCATTGATATGGGTTTGGTCACACGATCAATATGGTCACCATGCCCATAGTAGGTAAAACACTGCAGAAATATTCTTCTCTGTCATCACTTGGCCGATATTCATGAAACTTGGTATGTAGCATTGGGGATTTGGACCCATTAGTTTCCGCAAATAATGACCCCTTGATGGCCTTGACTTATTTTATGCCAAGGTTAAATTTATACGCATAAACATTTGTATGAGAAAAAGTAAAACGAGTTTAAATAAAAACTATGTAAACACGTGTATTTGTCGGAAACTAATGCAGCCTGTGATCTTAAAATTGGTAGATTGAGTTAACTAGTTGAGTGAGTGAATCTACTTGAGTAATAAAGGTCAAGGTCATTCCCTGACTTTGGCCAAAGGCCATTCAGTTATGAAAACTAAAATAATTCTTCACAGAAACCACTGCTTCATTTGTAACCAAATTTCATCCACAATCTTCTCCAGAACTAATGGACCAATTATTAGTTCACTTGACCAAGATGGCTACCATGGTAAAAACCCTTTTAAAATCTTCTCAGAAATAGAAATCAAATGGTGCCATAGAGTCTCAGCACTCAGGTGGGCGGCTCAGAACCATTGGTGCTCTGTGTTTTTTTCTTCTTTTTCTTGCATCATTTCTGTGAGAACTCCCTTTGCCATTTGATCAGCTGAAGGGAACTCGCCTAAGACCGCTGTGTGCACCTTGGATTTATCTTGCAACCTTCATAGGCTGAAGAGTTCCCTATCAAAGTGTACCTGATAGGTAAGTCTTCATCGTAAAAATGAAATTTGTGAGCATGGCAGAAAACATCATAGTGTACAGCGTTGGCGCCAGCACAAGTCTGGTTTGTCTCCATTAGTCGCGTGCAATTATTCAGAAAGCTTGCCATCCAGGACCCGGGCTAGTATACCCTGACTGAACTGTTGCACTGTTTATATGAACTTGGCTAGACAACCAAACTTGTTACATTTTTCCAAAGTCCCTTACGACTGAGTGTGCTAAATGCTTTTGTAAAGTCAACAAAAGCAACGTAGAGATTCACATTCTAGATCTGGTATATCTTTAGAAGCAGCCTTTTTGTGAAGAACATGTTAATTGTTTCTCTTTTCTTCTTTAATCAACATTGTTTGCCAGGTAGAAGCTTCTGGCTGTTCAATGTGTTCCTTCAGTCAGCTGAATAGGACTCTTGCAACTGTCGCCCCGTTAATTGACCATAGTGTAATTTATTTCGTTTAAAACTGACAACTGACCTTCTTGAATGCGTTAAGCTCATCGATAGATATCCCAGTAGCCTTTAGGTCGAAATTACGGATATATATATTTTATCTATCAAGTTTTGCGCCAGACTTTGTAAGACTTAATACTTCCCAAACCATACCAAAGGCAGCTTTATTTGATGCATGGTGTTAGATACTTGCCCAAAGATTAGTCAGCACTACACTGCCCTTCTTGTCTTTATCCAGGATTCAAAGGCAACAAATTTCGCACTTTTATTTTCAAGTTCTTACGTACAAAAGTTCTAGGATCTATTATTTAAAAATAAACATTAAGTGGATGAAGTATGAAATGATAATATTCGTTTGATCACAACATAATTTAGACCGACAAGACCAAACCATTGGATGCTTTTTAAAAGCAGCCTACTTGTTTTTCTCAAAAACATAGCTTGTCGGTACCCGATAGAACAACCTCAAAGAGGCGATTCTAATGAGCACGAACAATTTATATTCACATGCAGATTAAAATAATAATACTATCAAACATTTTCATATGAACAAATGCTAGTTATAGAGCTATCAAAGGCGGCATTATAGCGCAAGGATGTGTCATCGTAATGATTAGCTTGGGATACATGTCCGAATTGACATTCCACGCAGCTTATTTTTTGAATGAGGTGGAACTTAATTTCATCGACTTTCATGCGCAGCTACGAAGACGTGTTTTATTTCTGTATGCTGAAATTGTTTCTGGACCAGAATGGCTAGTTTAGGCCAATTAAGCCTCTTCAGTTGTCCTTATATATTTTAAACACTCCACAGTGAAATCAATGATCCAAAATGAAGGAAAATATTATCCACACTATTTAAGGACAACAGAACTTGTACTGCCGCCATACAATCCCTTATCACAAGCGAAGTGTAATTTTACCTCAAAAGATCATTACTTGCAACATTGGAATGCACGACAAATGTGAAAATTGTAGAGTTTGCCAGTTTTTCTGGAGTAGGCTAGGTAGTTTCGGCCAATGTTTGTACGTATATTTTTTTTTCTTCTCGGAGAAATTTCTCGCTTGTTCTCCGAGAAAAAAAGCCTATTACCGCGGAGAAAACAGTATGGGTTTTTACCGGTAGCTAGTCCGTAGTTCCAGATAAGACTGCAGAAACAGTGACTGAATTGATCATTGGACACAATTTAGTTTATACTAATTTATTTAAGGTCGATTGCGATGAAAGCTTTAAGCTTATTGAATCGCTCTCGAACACTCACGCGCAGTGGCTACTGCTACCCATTTACACCTCGGTGGAGTGGGGCAGTGTCATTACGTGTCTTGCCCAAGGACACACCTCGATACCGGTGGCGGATTCGAACGCACAACCTCTCGATTATGAGTCGAACGCGCTAACCACTGCACTATCGAGGCTGACTATCGAGGCTGGACACAATTTGCTTCGTTAGGCTGTCCATTACAGATCGTGACTGACAATGGAACTGTGAATGCAAATAAAATGGCTGAAGAAACGTTGGCAAAACTTAAGATTGACCATGTTTTAACGAGTTTGTACCATCCTCGGAGCAATGCAAAAGTTAAGGGATTCCCTAATAATTCGCATGATATTATATCTATAATGGTAGCTGATAATCAACATAGCTGTAATGTGTTTCTCTGCCAGAGTTTAGCAGCAAATAGATTTAAGGTTAGTGAATCATCTAAAGTTTCATCTTATTATTTGCTGTACAACAGAGCAGTAGATTGCCTGTTGACAATATACTATAGCCTAGGACAAAATATGTAGGTGAAAATTTTCATCACGTTGCCTTACAAGAAATTCACAGAGCTTTTGTACATAAAAGATTGCACGACAAGTAGAGTATATGCTGGTGGTTTAATGTTGCCAAATGTAGTTGATTGATTAGTTTCAAAAATCGAAAATAGCAGAAAACTTAGGGACGCATCAGGTATAATTCCACCTCAGACATCTGAGTCGAAAACAGAATCCGATTCTGATTCGGAACGACATGTTCCAATGGCTAAGCTCGTTAAGAAAATAGGCAAGATAGAACAACGTCTTCTGATGAAAATAATACATCTTTCTTGAAACTACAGAAATGGTTAAAACACAGAGAAAATAGGCAAAATCAAGATGAAGAAACAGGGGTCAAGGACATGGAATATAATAACGAGTTATCCTCCGATAATTTCTGTTCTTTACCTATGATTGCAACAACTGATTTGGACAGTGATATGGAAATAAATGGAATTTATTCTCCCCAGCCACTGTCTTATAGTGTAGGCAGTGAGACATTAAGGCCACTTATTAAATAAAAAGAGACGAAGGAAACAAAGCAGACGGTTTAAAGTAATTAGTGACTTTAACGTCTATGATACAAAATGGTCTCGTAACGTCATGTACTGCAATGAGGTAGAGTCAACATGTATGTTAATAGGGGTGATTTGTGAATGAATACCTCGTTTAACAGTGCGGTTATGCCCAGTTTTATTTAGTTTCATATTAATATCATGATGTGCACATTAATCTTGGGGTGATTGTATGTTAGTCAAACCTTCGGACTATTTTCATCCGAAAATATTGTGTTTCAAAAGGCTAATGGGGTCTTCATTAACACTGCTTAATGGAATGTACCTGTTATTCATGATTCGAGGCCATTTGAAAATCTAATGATTCAAAGTAATCTTGTTTGCACCGACGAAATTGTGAGAGTTACATTCTTAATTTTATCGAAAGACAAATTGGACGGAATATGGAGAAACATTCCAAAGGTTACATGCAGAAGGAGATGTGTTGACAGACACATACAAGTCTGTTTATTAAAATTTTGATGAATACCAGACACTTTCAGAAAATAATCATCACCACAAATGGTCATTAATTTCAAAAGGACAGTTAATGAGTACTCTTTTTGGCAATGTATCAGAAAATGACCTTGAGAATATAGATAGAAATGTCAAAACCTTGGAACTGAACAAAGAACAAATAATACATGATCTCGATGTAAGTTATATGTACTTAACAAGAAAGCAAATAGCAGAAAAAAGGATATCAATTTTGGATCTTAACAATTATTCAAAAACTAGATCGTAAAATAAGATTGCTTGAAAGAACATTTGAAGATCAATTTGTTATACTTGAACAATTTATTCATTCATACTTACAATTCAAAATGATACTTGATAATATTAGGCTTAAGTGACTACCAGACTGAAGTGACTGTCAATAATATTTATTTGAATCATGGACGCCACTCAGTGGTACGACGCTGCTCTGTTAACTAGAGGTTAAACATACTCAGCATGCTCTTCGTCATTTCATCGATTCTGAAATTAATCACAAACGTCATAACATCAAAATACCTTTCATTATTAAGGGTTTGAATTTTATAGATTTACCTAGTGTATGTGTAAATTCGGGTTTTACGTTGCTTTCAACAATTTTTCAGTCATATCAGGACGGTGTCTGGTAGCGACAGGGAGCTCAATGCTCACTTTTACTGTGCTGCCTCACTGTAGTTTAAGGTGACGTAAAGACGTCTTAGGTTCAGGAGGTAATAAGTTCGTATTTTGCGAATAAAAAGAAATGCGTTTTTTTCACTTATTTCAGAATGCTTAGTTTCCATTCCTTAAGAGCTTTATGCTCAATATAGTCTCGATAACACCATCGATTACCAAATGCATTCAAGGCAGCAGCGATTTCATCTCTACATTCATTGAAATCAATTTTAGAAGAAAATCGATATTTCGGTCCTTTAGAAATTATATTACGTATCCTAGAATTAGGAATAATTTTAAATTGCCGGTAATAATATGACCGGCAGGAAGATAGCAATACACTGATTTTTTTACAATCACATGTATCAGGAGTGTTAGTGTCAATATCAAGATCAGAAACGAGTTTAATGAAATTAAAAATGATAGATCTAACAGGTTTATTGTATTTATATCAAACTATGGGTGTTTCAGTATTTTGAAAATAAGCAGGAATGGATAAAATAACCGAACTGTCCCGGAAGATACTAGGTGAATCTTTAACATCCAAACCCTTACTAATGAAGGATATTTTGAAGCCATTGAAAAACCACATGATACGGCAACCGGCCCCCATGAAAATTCATTATCAGATGCTTAAGCAGCTGCCAAAAAGTTCTCTTCCAACACTTTAAGATATCTTTAATCATATTTGGGAAACGGGGTTCTGTCCTCTGGGGCTGGCATGTAGCTGCAGTAGTACCAATTCAAAAACCAGGGAAAGATCACGCAGAACCTACGAATTATCGTCCGATAGCTTTGGAAAGTTGTTTGTGTACAACAATGTGCAGAATGATAAACAAGAGATAGTTTTGGTACTTAGAGGCCAACAACCTCATTTCAGAATATCAGTCAGGTCTTCGTTCGGAACGTAGGACTAACGACAATTCAATAAGACTAGAAACATTTCTACGTAATGCTTTTAATAACAAAGAACATCTAGTGGCTATCTTTTTCGACTTTTGAAAATATTTGTGGGTCACTGACGAGGCTTAAAGGGCCGAAACCAGCTCGTCTGTGCCAGAAAACATGTATACTCCATATTTTCCAGTTCTGTAGTGTATTCCTTGCTTCCAAAGGATAACTCTTTCTAGAACATATTTAACGTCACTACAGCTGCTGTCTGGGAATGTGTGGCGGCCGTAAAAAGTATCCCTGCCCTACATCATAGTGTAGTTTATATTATCTTGTCCTTTGGAATCATTGGTTCCATTGTGGGATTTTGAAAATATTTGAGGGTCATGATGAGCATGAAATGGCCGAAACTAGTTAGTCTGGCCCAGAAAACATGTACACTCCATATTTTCCAGTTCTGTAGTGTATTCCTTGCTTCAAAAGGATAACCCTTTCTAGAACATATTTGGAGAAAGCATATGATACCACATGGCGTTATGGAATATTGAAAGATCACCATAATAATGGCTTAAGTTTTAAAACCTACCAGTTTTATTGAAAGCTTTTAGGGGAACGCATGTTCCAGGTGCGTGTGGGATCTACCCAGTCAGATCTCTATGATCAAGAACAGGGTGTCCCATGAAGTAGTATTCTTTCCGCTACGGTATTTAACATCAAAATAAACCATACTGTACAATGTTTGGACGACAAAACAGATTGTTCTTTGTATGTTGATGATTTTTGCATATGTTACCGTTCAAAAAATATGAAAACAATTGAACAAAAATTACAACAAAATTTAGAAAGAATAGAAGAATGGGCTGATAAAATGGTTTCAAGTTCTCCAAGTCGAAAACGCAATGTGATCATTTTTGTAAGCTACGGAACAAACACGAACGTCTTTCCGTGTTTTTATACGGATCACACATTCCTGTTGTTGAAGAAGCCAATTTTCTTGGGATCATATTTGATCAAAAATTATCTTTTTCTCCATATTAAATATCTTAAAGCGAAATGCTTAAAAGCTTTGAATCTTTTGAAGGTTTTAGGTCATTCACGTTGGGGAGCGGATCGGTATACCTTATTACATCTTTACCGGTCTTTGATAAGATCTAAATTAGATTATGGGTCTGTTGTTTATGGTTCTGCCAGAAAGTACTATTTAAAATCTTTGGATACTATCCATCACCAAGGCCTTCATCTGGTTATGGGAACCTTTAGTACTTCTCCCGTACTAAATAAAAGTGAATCCAATGACCAGGAGTCGATACAATTAACCCACAGCTCCCATCAGAGACTAAGCCTTTATGTGGAAGCAGGTGAACCTTCTTTAACTTCTCGCAGAGAAAAACTTTATCTTCAGTATGCTATAAGAAGTGCTGCTAATCCATCTAACCCGATTTTCCAGATTTCATTTCCACCTGAATTAGTAGATAAGTATAAAATTAAACCCACAGCAATCAAACCTTTTGGATTACGTATACTACCACTGCTAGAAAATTCAGGTATCGACCTTAAAACTATTCAAAAAATGAAACGCCGAAGTTACACCTTGGTGTATTAAAAAACCTTATATTCTGTTTGACTTACATGATGGAAAAATCCGAATCAAACCCAATCCTACTCAAACAAAACTTCCAGGTCCTGCAGTCACGTTACAATGATTACCAGCAAAGTAGAAGTAAAACAAAGATCAGGAATCGATACAATTAACTTAGGGCTGTTTTGTTTGTGCCGTGTGGCGGCTGTAAAAGATCTCCCCGTACATACATTTAATGCTCTTATTTTCCAATCCTCAGGGATTGCTTATGCAATTGCTTTTCACTGTTCCATCTATTGACATCCTTTAGATACATGTTGAAGGTCATTATTAAACCGATGTTCGTTCCTCGTTGTATAACAACTGCTTGTTTGACATCCCTGGACTTTAAGTAGACAAAGATGTTTTGTGGGCTTTTGTAATACCTTCCATCTATTCGAAGGAATTAACGTCAGTAATTTTATATGATGTTTTACTTAATGACCGGTATGAAGATCGCTTTAGTCTGGACGGTATCAAAACCTTATAAACCCACATGATTATCACAAATTCATTTAAACTGTCAATATCACACCTTAGATTACACTCTGCTTCTTCTGTACGGATTCCCCATTCTATTAAGAACTTTCATACTTTGTTGCCTTCGGTATTGGTTTGACCCTTAAATTTGTCTTCTGTAAATTCAGTTAATCTCAATGGAGCAGGCAATACCAATATGTTTAAAAATAATCTTCGTATAAGACTATCTCCTCTCAAGTCACCCATCCTTCAAAAATATACTAATCCGTGGAAAAGAAGTGGAATGTATCATAGTATTTTTAAGTGCAATGCCAAGAGGTGCAGATGCTGTTCGCATTTAAGCATTGCGTCTACCGTTACTTCATCTGTAAACGGTAGACGCTTCTCTGTAGTTAACATGTCTGATTTGACATGACAATCTACAGATTTAGTTTGTCTAATTACATGACGTGCTGCAAACTGTAATATGCAGTACGTCGGTCAAACTAACCGCAGGCTTTAAACTAGATTGAACGAGCATTATCGTAGAATGAGTAAGCCTAAGAAAACTGACACTTTCTTGTACCGTCACTTTCGACGTACAGGTCATTCTGTAAATAACATTGTTATACAACCAGTGGAAAAACTTTATTAGGATGCAAATTCTACATCTAGATTCCAAATTATCAAAAGACATGAGGCTGAACTGAAATGGATTAAGTCTTTACAGACCCCTTTTCCACTAGGATTTAATGACAGCATTTATCATGAGGGTCATATTTCCAGAATCCCGGACTTTGATATTTTCTCGCTCCTGGAATCTCGAAAACGCAGAACTAGATCTCACGGCACCAGGAAAAATGGTAACTAATAACGCAAATTACGTACTTTTAACCGAAACAATACTAGACTGAAGTGACTGTCAATTATATTATTAAATCATGGACGCCACTCTATGCTTTCATTTCTAAGTTCATTACCCGTTTCTGTTTTACGTCTTCTGGACACCGAGGCGAATAAATTCTACGACAGTTCTAATCAGTTATATGATGCGGCTCTCTTAATTAGAGGCTATACTCAGCATACTCTCCGTCCTTACATTGATTCTGAAATTAATCATAAACGCCATTTCTTCAAAATATCCTTCATTAATAAGGGTATTGATTTTAAAGATTTGCCCAGTATTTTTCGTGAGAGCTCGGTGCTTTCTTCCATTCCTGCTTATTTTCAAAATACTGAAACACCTATAATTTGCTATAAACATAACAAACCCGTTAGATTATTTTTAATTTCAATAAACTTGTTTCAGATCTTGATATTGCTACAAATACTCCTTTTTCATGTGATTGTAAAAAACTCAGTGTATTGCTATCCTGCTGTTGGTCATGTAATTACTGGCAATTTGAAAATTATTCCTGATTCTAGGATAAGGAATATAATTTCTAAAGGACCGAAATATCGGTTTCCTTCTAGAATTGATTTCAGTTAATGTAGAGATGAAATCGCCGCTGCCTTGAACGAATTCGGTAATCGATGGTGTAAGCGAGAGTATGTTGAGCATAAAGCCCTTAAGGATTGGAAACTTAACATTTTAAAAATAGTGAATAAACGCATTTCTTTCTATTCTCAAAATACTAACTTATTACCTCTTAAGCCTAAGACGTCTTTACGTCATCTTAAACTAGGTATTCAAGAATTTCATAAGAAGTTTGTTTTGGCCCCTGCAGACAAGACCGCTAACAGCGACGTCGTTGTGTGACGGCTCCACAATGTTAACACGCTTAAGCAGGAGCTTGGTGGTACTATGAACTTCAGCCTTTAGCTGAAGAGAGAGCTACAGTAGATGAACATTTGTCATTCAGCCACCAAGTTTGCTGTGTGTTACAGAAGGCCAGGTCAAGCTTCCTACGCTATACTGGTTACCAAAACTTCATAAAAGACCTTACAAAGCACGGTTTATTGCAAATTCTAGCTCTTGCACTACCATTGAACTTTCTAAATTACCAACTTCCTGTCTTACTGCTATTAAAACGCATGTTATTAAGTATTGTGATAAAGTCTTTGAAAGATCAGGAAGAAATCTGTTTTGGTCTATAAAAAATTCGAATGAAGTTTTAAATAAATTGAAATCCAAACGTTTTCGTGCTTCAATATGTTCTATAAAAGGGTTATCCATTGGGAGCAAGGAATACACCACAGAAGTGAAAAATATGGAGTTTACATGTTTTCTGGGCCAGACTAGATAGTTTGGGCCAATTAGGCCTCATCAGTGACCCTTAGATATTTTCAAAATTCCACAGTGGAATAAATGATCCCAACGGACAAGAAAATATAATCTACACTATGATGTAGGGCAGGGAGACGTTTTACCACCGCCACACATGCCCACACACCAGTGCAGTGAAGTTAAATATGTTCTATAATAGGGTTATCCTTTGGAAGCAAGGAAAACACCACAGAAGTGAAAAATATGGAGTGTACATGTTTTCTGGGCCAGACTAGCTAGTTTCGGCCAATTAGGCCTCATCAGTGACCCTCAGATCAAGTCTGTCTACTTACGATTTTTTCCACTCTTTACACTACACTTCCTCATAATCTTATATAAGAAAAGCTTAGTGATTTAATTGAACGGGCTTTTCACAGAGAAGATTCTCTCAATCTTGCATGAAATGCATTTTTTACTTCTAAAGAGCATAAGAATTATACACTTTGGTCATATCAGAAAGTGTGTGATGCCCTCACCTTTCTACTTGACAATATTTATATTAGATTCGGTACTAAGTTATTTAGACAAGTTGTGTGTATTCCGATGGGTAAGAATTGCGCACCTCTTGTGGCTGATCTGTTCTTGTATTGTTATGAAAGAGACTTCATGTTGTCGCTTTCCATTGATAACCAGTCTGAAAATATTGAAGCTTTTAGTTCTACTTCTAGATATTTAGATGATTTATTAAATATTGACACACAGTAAGTAACAAACAACAACATAAATAAACCGCCACAGAAGAACCGCCTTGGAACGGTCAGTGGAAAGAATTCCACTGTTCTACTGGGGGGGGGGGGGGTTCTTAAATCTATTTTACATGGCCATAATCATCGTCCTTACCTCTGTAACGGTATACACTAATTTTGTTTAGTCCGCATGAAGGCTTCCTAACTCGTCAGTGTAACATCTCCGAGAACATTCAAATAAAAAAACTACAGAGATGAAACAAGGTTGAGGACTCTACAGCATACAACAACAGAATTGCTGGAGCAAAAGAAAACCAACAGTTAGACTCCGAGGGGCCCGACCAAAGTCTATACTGATGTTTCCAACGAAGGAGATAAAGTTGGCTGTGCACCAAACCTTGCGCCTTCCAGATAGTTCATCTATTTCATCTATAGACCTAGCTTTAGATTTCAAAAAGGCAATTATATTTTCTGATTCACTTTCTGTGCTTAATGCTTTAGACTATTCATCATCCAAAAATCATCAAATACAAAAATCGATCGACAAACATCACGAAATTGCTAAAACACACCGGATCTTGCTTTGTTGTCTTCCGAACCATATTGGTACTGACGGCAGTGAGTATGCTGACAAGAAAGCAAAGGAATCGCTCAATCTTGATCCGTCTCTATTTAAAATTCTTGTTAATAATGGTAAACCATTTATCAACAGATACATCTTGTCGGAATGGCAAGACGAAGGGGACCGCGCAATAGATAACAAACTCCGTGCCATAAAACCTGGCGTGGGAATAAAGGGCTCTCCTTCACAGTTTTCCAGGAAAGAGGATGTGGTATTTTTGCGACTACGCATTGCCCACACTAGAGTTACACTTTCTTATATTTTAAATGGTGATAATCAGCTTTCTTATGTAGGCTGTGATCGGCCTTTCATTGTTCAACATATCTTAATTGACTGTTTGGACGTTTCACCGTCCCGTTACTTATACTTCAAAGCTGACACTTTGCGACAATTGTTTCAAAGAGGGTTGACGCGTCGTTAAACACGAAATCATCATCATTATCATGTATAGCTCCGTTATAACTGCATGAGCATAGACTAAATTTTATCTCACTGAATACACATTACACATGAAACGGGCTTGGAAAAGAACCACCGTTTATCCACTGATTTTTTAGCTATCACTCGGTTAAATTATCTTACAGTCTGACCCAGAAGTGTCCAGTAGCAGTAGGTTCGTATTGTCATTCCACATTACAAAAACGCGCCTATACAAATACATGGTTAATTTTTCGCCGAAAAAATGAAGATTGTATCATGATGAAAAATTGTAATTTCTTTCTTATTATTGCCTAAAATATAGATTGTGGGTACGCGATAGAACCGCTTCACCGAGGTGGTTCCAACGAGTACCCGCAATCTTAACCTTAGAGCAGAAATAAGAAAAATAAGGTATACCCCTGATAAACCCAGTTTTACTGTATAAAAGTGGGGTTCAATCTGGTTAGAATTATATTAGCGTGTTTTCGTGATGGTCTCAAGGTCACATGACCATGCGTTAACTATTTCCATGTGTATAAGCTTTACATTGTGTCCTGCTACTTAATTTCCAAATCAACCAGAAATTCCAATGGTAATAGCAACTTTTGTTTAAACTTTTTCACGCTACAGGAATAAGTAGTAAAAGACATTGGTGACTCGATTCATATCAATAGCGATGTCAGCTCGAGGTTACGTGATATCATTAAGTGTCTTGATATAAACAGAGATACCAAACCTGTTGGTTTCTCAATAAAATCATGTTACTATGGATATCAACTAAGATACAACGATAGGATAGACTGAGACTCAATGTACTTTATTTAGTTTACACTTTTCATTGTTTCATTTATTTTTATAAACTAGGTGTTTTGGAGAAGTGTTATGGATTTTTACAAAACCCCGCGTATCTAGAACTTCATAGCACGACCAACGGTTGTACTGAATTACAAACTGCCATGCATAGGTCATGTTTCGACAATAAACAACGCCTGAAGGTGGCTGTTGAGGTTGCTAAACAACTGTTCCTGATACACGACCAGACGTTACGGCTGGATGAACTAACGCTCGATGATATTTGGGTACGAAAGACTGACAAGGTATGTCAGGCAGCCCCTCGAAATGTTTTAAGCACAAACCTTTCCCTGCAAGTACTGGCTGAAAAATAAAAGTGAATGCAATAATCAGGAACTGACACCATTACCTCACACCTCCAATCCAAAATAAAAGTGTAGGCAATTACCAGGAATCGATACAATTAACACGCAACTACCATCAGAGACACCAAACGTAAAGAAGTGCAAGCATGAAATAACTAGACACTAATAGAAACATAAATAAGGAAAGCCAAACGGACGGATACTTTCCCACAAACTGGCCAATTGACTATCCAAAACAAAAGAATGTAAGCGATAGTCACATTCAAAGACGAACTATGACAAAAATAATCCGCGACAGAAGAACAGCCTTGGAACGGTCAGTGAAAAGTGTTTCGATTTTACGCAGGCGCAATCCTCGCCCTTACTTCCGTCGCGATTTAGACAAATTATTTGTTTGGTCCGCATGAAGGCTTCTTAACACATCATTGCAACATTTTCGAGAACACAAGAATCACACAACCACAGAGATGAAACAACAGTGAAGACTCGACAACAAGAAATAACTGAAATGCTGGAGCAAAAAAACCAAACAGACTCCGATCGGCCCGACCAAAGACAGACCATCAGGTACCAACAAACATTACATTTGAATTTACTTCTGGAACCGTCATAGTCTGAGGCCTGGCGCAACGGCGTGCAATTAAACAGGCAAGCGAAGTTATCAACCGTGATTGGGTAAACTACCACGTAGTCTGTCGTATACTATTTATGTTGTACCCGATTTTTTTATAATGATGAACGATTTTACGAAATTACGTACTGAAGTCGTTACAAGTATATATTTTTCTGAATTTATATACTAAGCCACCATGAAATTCGGGTGCCGATAGACATTGTTGCATGAGAGATTTAAGTCCAACATTGAATTTGGAAAATAAATCGGAATGAGGTCTATAAAACTTAGAAATGGCTTTGCGCAGTTTATGATACCGATAACCCTGATTAAGACGTTTAGCAGTCAACAATTTATTAGTAATTTTGAAGTCAGTTACATGACTAGACACTACGGATGAATTGCGAAACGTAAACCCGTAGGCTGTGGCACGAGGAACATCTTCATCCAAGAGGGGAACATTTACAATCATATTATCAAAATCACCGCGTTTATCATAAATTTTGCCGGAAACAAACCTATCTGCAAATGACCAATATAAAAACCCAAAACAGGGTCTTGGTATTAGAAGAAGTTGCTTTATTTAACTGAACTTCTGTGGGGGGGGGGAGGGGTTGTAAATTTGACTCAGCAAACCATCGAAATAGATGTTGTCAATATTTAATAAATCATCCAAATACCTAGAAGTCGAGCTAAAGGCTTCAATGATTTCTAATTGGTTTTCAGCGGAGAGAGGCATCATGAAGTTTCTTTCATGACAAAAAAGGAAGGGATGCGCCATTCGAACCCATCGGGTACACCCACAATTTGTCTAAATAACTTAATTTCAAATTTTATGTGAATATTGTCAAGTAGAAAGGTGAGAGCTTCAAACACCATAATGTATAATATTTGTGCTCTTCAGAAGTGAAAAAAAGAAGAAAAAAAAACAACATTTCCTACATTACATTGAAGATAGAGGGAATCCTCTCTGTGAAAATTAATTTAATGTCGATTCGATTAAATCATTAATGCTTCTCATTACGTGAACGAGCCCGTGAAATGAACACCCCCTTAAACGTAGAACCGCCTCATTGAGGCGGTTCTAACTAGCAACCACGACCTATGTTTTGAGTATAAATAAGAAAAATATCACAAATGTTCATCGGAAAAATGACCTTCATTGAAGTATGAAAAATGCACGATATCACACGGATAAGATTATGAGGATGTGTAGGCAGCCAAGACATCAAAGGGAAACAAACACAAGCATAAAATATGTATTCACTATTATAATGAAAACGACACAAGTGTAGATCCAAAAGAACAGTTACTTTCCCACAAAATGGCCAAACGGTTATCCAAAACGATAGGACATAAGCAATATATACATGAAAAGACGAATAATAACAACAATAAACCACGATAGAATAACTGCCTTGGAACCGTTAGTGAAATTTCACCGGCGTGCAATTAACCACTGCGCCATCGAGCGTCAGCCTCGATAGCGCAGTGGTTAACGCGTTCGATTGATGATCGATTGATTTCTTTCCACCTAGTAGGCTAAGCCTGCCAACAGTAGGCAATAGGTAATGTGTAGCTATCATTATTAGCAAGAATAAGGAGGGCCGGGTTTGGGTACAATGTAGACCATTTAATAAGTAGGCAATAAGCATGATAAGGCAAGTACATAAAACACATATATAATATGAGCAAGATAACAAATATAACATGTTTAGAGCTTGAAAGTCACTGGTTTACATTACAAAATGATCTCCACATACGATGTGACATAAAAACAGGTAGGTGCTGTAAGTGTCTGCTATGATAGGCAGGTAAATACAATGCTAATGTACAAATAACTCTGCCTGAGTTGCCACCTAGCCATAATATGGTCTACCTAATCTACAAAATACTTAATCTAATGAAAAAATACATATACGGAAGTATGAATGTGCATATATAAATGTACATTGACCTCTAAATACAATAACTTCCACATTGTGGGATTGGAGGGAGGAAGAAAACTTGAAGAATAAATTCAACATGGCGTTGCTTTGCTGATGCCTGCTGCACAAAGCATGATGTAAATTTGTCTGGCCTGGTTACAAAAGCAGATATTAAAGGGAAACTGCAAGACAGAATCTGATTGGCTAAGGGCTATTATCATGCAGGGTCATGAGGCAGCTGATCTCTGATAGGTGAATAGGACCTATGACTTATCTGCCACGGACTGGTTATAAACTGTGTTAATTAAAATACTGAAACTTGAGACACCCAGGGGCCTGTCTTAGGTATAAATTACATAACAGACCAAATGTGGTTTCCCTTGAGGTTGAGGAAACCCCCTGCATGAAATTGGTTACAAGTCATTAATAACAGATTAAACAAGGTTAATCTTCCCTTAATAAATCATCCAAATACCTAGAAGTCGAGCTAATGACTTCAATGAATTCTGATTGATTTTCAGTGCAAAGAGACATCATGAAGTCTCTTTCATGACAAAACAATAATAGATCAGCCACAAGGGATGCGCAATTCGTACCCATCGGAATACCCACAATTTGTTTAAATAACTTAATTCCAAATTTTATGTGAATAGTGTCAAATAGAAAGGTGAAAGCTTCACACACTTTCTAACATCACCATATTGTATAAATTTTGTGCTCTTCAGGAGTGAAAAAAAAAACAATTCCTACATTACATGGAAGATAGAGGGAATCTTCTCTATGAAATGTCGATTCGATTCAATCATTAAGTGCTTCTCATCACGTGAACAAATCCGTGAAAAGAACACCCCTTAAAGCCCACTTTATTTAGAGAAAACTGGGCTTTACGGGGTAGTCATTATTTATCTTATTTCTGCTCCAAGACATAGGTTGTGGGTACTCGTTAGAACCGCCTCATTGAGGCGGTACTAACGAGAACCCAAAACCTATGTTTTGATTTTAAATAAGAAAAATATCACAAATGTTCATCAGTAAAATGACTAGGCGAGGTACTTTAATTTAAATGGACCAACTAATTCCTGGAGAAATTCTTTTAACACCAAAACACAGGGCTATGTTATATTAATTACCAAAAAAAAAAGTCCTGAAAAATATCCGTGCCAGTTCTGAGAAAATTAGGACTTAATCCGCAGAAAAAGCATTAAATAAGTAATGGCCAGATAAAAGCACCATACACTGTTTTACCGGCTGTAAGGTTCCTCAAGCGCAAACAAATGACGTCATCAAAAACAAAACTTACGTGAGAAATTGATAAAGTGCAGTCTTTCTACAGTCTATTTTTTAAAATATGGCATTTATATTTTCCTTGTATGCTATTGATAAACAAGATCTATTTTTAAGTTGTAAAAATAAACCTTTTTATTTTTTGGTCGGAAAATACATTTGTCAATGTCTCATGACAAAAAATTAATGTATGGAAGCACATTTGTGCCACCAGAATCAAATGAATTAATAGTGTAAATATTTGCATATTTCCGGATGAGAAAAATATCTTTCAGCTAATTTGCCATGAGGAATCCATATATGAAATTTTAAAACCCTCGCATACAAGGTTCTAAAGTTTTGCTATGCATCACAAAGCATAGGCCTACAATGTAACCAAAGTGACAAAATGCCATTAGCCACAAAGTATTTTTTCGGAATTTAGTCAAAGGTTTTTCAGGACATCTACTTGTCACCAACTTACAAGGCTCTAGCTCCAATAGATTTTGAGATATTTTGCTGACAAGATTTTATAAAAAAAATTCAAAGGGCAATAACTTTTCAAAGGGGCATAATCCGGATAAGAAAAAAATACGTGTTAGCTAATTTTCCATGAAGAATCGATGTAGGAAATTTCAAAACCCTAGCATGCACGTTTCTTGCGTTATGCTATGCATCAAAGGCGTAAAGGAAAGTCGAATGAACGAACCAGAAGCAATATGCCCCTCCAACTTTTTTAAAGTTGGTGTCATAAAAAACATAACGAAAACACGCATGTTCAAATCTATTTGAAGATTTGATCACCCCCCCCCCCCCCCAAAAAAAAAAAAAAAAAAAAAAAAAAAAAAAATCCAGAGAAAAATTCTGAGTTTTTTGTTATTCATCACGAAAATGAGGCGTTGCTTCCAAGTTTGTGGGACTTTTACCAGACATTGAGATGAAATGACATCTCAATCCGTGCCGCCCAATGAATCCAAAAGGGTTTACATGCATGGACAGGCTGACTCGCAGCAACTTTTCTGGATATTCTCAGCGCTTTAGCAGTACTCATATGCGGTCGGTATCAGTTCTGTGCGGAAGCATTTGCAGCCCAATCTTTTACTCCAAGCCCAGATGGGTGGGATCAAAAAACACGCCTATATAATTTTGACCCTTCTTATATCAGCTCAAAAACATAGATTGGTACTCGGTAATCTATGTTTTGAGCAGAAATAAGAAAAACATCATATTTTTTGTCTTAAAATTCCATTTTGGGGCTGAACAATTCCCAATGTTTTTGTTTAGGCGTGTTTCGTAATGTCTGCTCAAAAGCATAGATTGTTGGTACTCAATAGAAACCCCCTCCTACTGGAGTTTTAGTTAATACTAATTTATTTTAGTTCGATTGCGATGAAAGCCTCAAGCTTAATTAATCGCTCTCGAATACTCATTCCGGATGTTTTCACGTGCAAAAGGGAGAGGCAGTTGACTTTTACACCACTGCTACCCACTTACACCTGGGTGGGTGGGACAGTGGGGAGTTTTAGGGGTGTACATGTACATTATTTTTCTTATTTCTGCTAAAAGACACCTCCATGGTGTAGTGGATAAGCTACTAGCCTAATAAATCAGGACATGTTGGTTCGATCCAAGGGCTTCGCCAGACTCTCAGATGAGTCTTTAAACCGAGGTCCGGTCTCCGTATGCAGGGTTTCATCAATAGACGGGTAGTGGGTATTTTCCCGTTTACTTAGACATTATTCCCATGCCACGCTTGATAAATTTGTAAGGGCTTTATTCAGATAACATTGAAAATCACACTCCTATCTTTCCTTGAAATCTAGATGCCGAAATGTTTTTGAAATCACTGCATATGACATTTGCTGTTTACGGGATGTAAACCTCAAACACACTCACTAACCTATTTCTGCTCAAAACTTAGATTTAGCAGTTCTGTTGAGTACCAACAATCTCAGAAGCTATGTTTTTGAGCTGAAAAAATATAACCCCTAAGCCCCAAGTTTTTCAAGTATATAGATAAAAGTGGGTTAGTGGGGGTCAAAATTATATAGGCATGATGTGTTTGCTTTTGATTTTCCTCCCCCCCCACACCCCCCCCCCCCACAAAAAAAAAAATATCTTTTTGTGTACCAATAACTTATCATTTATTTTGGCGCTTTTGGCGCACAGAAACTATCATTTTTTTAAATGATTTCATGAAGTTAAGTACAGATATGGATTTTCTTTTAAGATATATGTCAGTGATATTAATTTTTTCGTGTTTTAAGCGACTTTCCTTTATTGTCTTCGCCCACGGGTGTAGACAATCTTAATGATAGCTTTTGCTCCGGAAGCATTTAATGAAAGGTCATGACTGGTATTCTGTTGACTGGTTCAACTTTTCATTTTCCATCTGGTTACCTAAGGACATCCCAACTCTGGTCATACTGGAACGCCCACTTGCATATTGAAACCCAGCAATTACCTGAAAGCTGCCTAAAGTTTATCACATGGATATGCATGATTGCTCTCACTCTTGCAAAATTAACATATATTTGCCTTATCTAGTTCTTCCCACATCCAATTCTTAATGTTTTCATTTCTAGACGACAATGTTTGCAGATTGTTTTATCGTGACGTTAACCTAGAATGTAAAATGAAAGTTTAAACTAGAATGCGAAATGAAAAAACCGTAAATGTAGGCATGTAGTACAATTAGTTGTAATTGATAGTGAAAAAAAATAGGAAATTTTATTTTATGTGACATTGGTGATAACATTTGGAAATTCTCATTTGATATCTGTGACTTCTTTTCACTTTGTGGTAACTGGCACATTTTATTTCTACACAAATTAATGTGTGCTAAACACAGACTCAAGCTTTTTATAAAGCTAATACTTGTTTTTCGAAATTTCACACAAAAAATATACAAACAAAATTAAAAGAAAATTTTTATTTTCAGAATTTTTAGTATTTTTCCCCAGATAGAAATATTCATTTTGGATGATTTAATGAAGTCAAGTATTAATTGTTTAACATACGCCTGGTTTTTGTGATTTTTCTTAATTTTTAGTATTTTTTTCACCCCCAAAAAATACCCTTTCCCCTCGGATTTTTTTGAGGACTTTTTTCTACTAATCAGGACACCTTCCTGATACAAAAACTGCTGATAACATTTCTCAAGGAATTAGTTGTTGGTCAAGGGTCATTTCCGGCTAAATGTACTGGCCTAGACCTTTTTTGAGGTATGAAGAAATGCACGATATCACAAGGATGTGTTATCGTAATGTTTTATAAGATTACGAGGACGTGTAGGCAGCCAAGACATCAAAGGGAAAGAAACACAAACATAAAATATATTCACTATTATAATGAAAACGACACCAGTGGAACTCAAAAAGAAAAGTTTCTTTCCCACAAAATGGCCAAACGGTTATCCAAAACGATAAGACATTAGCAATATATACATACAAAGGCGAATTATAACAAAAATAAACCACGATAGAATAACCGTCTTGGAACCGTTAGTGAAATTTCGCCGACGTGCAATTAACCACTGCGCTAACGAGAGTCAGCCTCGATAGTGCAGTGGTTGACGCGTTCGACTTATGATCGTTAATAAATCATCCAAATACCTAGAAGTCGAGCCAACGACTTTCTATGATTTCTGATTGGTTTTCAGCGGAAAGAGACATCATGAAATCTCTTTCATGACAAAACAAGAACAGATCAGCCACAAGGGATGCGCAATTCGTACCCATCGGAATACCCACAATTTGTTTAAATAACTTAATTCCAAATTTTATGTGAATAATGTCAAGTAGAAAGGTCTCTAACATCACCATATTGTATAATTTTTGTGTTCTTCAGGAGTGAAAAAACATCTCTTACATTACATGGAAGATGGAGGGAATCTTTTCTATGAAATGTCGATTCGATTCAATCATTAAGTGTTTCTCATCATGTGAAAAAAATCCGTGAAATGAACTTCCCTTAAACCCCACTTTATATAGAGCAAACTGGGGTTTACGGGGTAATACATTATGTCTCTTATATCTGCTCCAAGACAAAGGTGGTGATTACTCGTTAGAACCGTCTCATTGAGGCGGTTCTAACGAGAACCCACGATCTATGTTTTGTGTATAAAAAAGAAAACTATCACAAATGTTCAACAGAAAAATGACCTTTATTGAGGTATGAATAAATGCACGATATCACACGGATGTGTTATCGTAATGTTTTATAAGACTATGAGGGCGTGTAGGCAGCCAAGACATCAAAGGGAAAGAAACACAAACATAAAATATATTCACTATTATAATGAAAACGACATAAGTGGAACTCCAAAAGAACAGTTACTTTCCCACAAAATGGCCAAACGGTTATCCAAAACGATAAGACATTAGCAATATATACATACAAAGACGAATTATAACAAAAATAAACCATGATAGAATAACCGTCTTGGAACCGTTAGTGAAATTTCACCGGCGTGCAATTAACCCATGCGCTATCGAGCGTCAGCCTCGATAGCGCAGTGGTAAACGCGTTCGACTGATGATCGATGAATTTCTTTCCATCCAGTAGACACAGCCTGACAAAAGTAGGCATTAGGTTATCTGTAGCTTTCATTAATTATCAAGAATAAGGAAGGCTGGGTTTGGGTACAATGTAGAGCATTTAATAAGTAGGCAATAAGCATGATAAGGCAAGTACATAAAACACATATATAATATGAGCAAGATAACAAATATAACATGTTTAGAACTTGCAAGTCACTGGTTTACATTACCAAATGATCTCCACATAGGATGTGACATAAAAAAACAGGTAGGTGTTGTAAGTGTCCGCTATGATAGGCAGGTAAATACAATGCTTGAAGTAAACAATGTACACATAACTCTGCCTGAGTTGCCACCTAGTCATAATATGGTCTACCTAATCTACAAAATACTAAATCTAATGACAAAATACATATTCGGAAGTATGAATATGCATATATAAATGTACATTAACCTCTAAAGACAATAATTTCCCAATTGTAGGATGGGAGGAAGGAAGAAAACTTAGAAGAATAAATTCAACATGGCGTTGCTTTGCTGCTGCCTGCTGCACAAAGCATGACGTAAATTTGTCTGGTCTGGTAACAAATGCAGATATTAAAGGGAAATTGCAAGACAGACTCTGATTGGCTAAGGGCTATTATCATGCAGGGTTATGATGCAGCTGATCTCTGATAGGTGAATAGGACCTATCCGTTATCTGCCATGGACTGGTCATAGAACTGTGTTAATTAAAATACTGAAACCTGAGACACCCAGGTCCTGTGTTAGGTATAAATTACATAACAGGCAAAATGTGGTTTCCCTTGAGGTTGAGGAAACCCCCTGCATGATTGCAAGTTGCAAGCATAATTGGTTACAAGTCATTAATAACAGATTAAACAAGGTTAATCTTCCCTTAATAAATCATCCAAATACCTAGAAGTCGAGCTAAAGACTTCAATGATTTCTGATTGATTTTCAGTGGAAAGAGACATCATGAAGTCTCTACTTGACAAAACAAGAACAGATCAGGCAAAAGGGATGCGCAATTCGTACCCATCGGACTACCACAATTTGTTTAAATAACTTAATTGCAAATTTTATGTGAATAGTGTCAAGTAGAAAGGTGAGAGCTTCACACACTTTCTAACATCACCATATTGTATATTTTTTGTGCCCTTCAGGAGTGAAAAAACATTTCCTACATTACATGGAAGATAGAGGGAATCTTCTCAATGAAATGTCGATTCGATTCAATCATTAAGTGCTTCGCATCACGTGTACAAATCCGTAAAATGAACACCCCTTAAAGCCCACTTTATATAGAGCAAACTGGGGTTTACGGGGTATACATTATTTATCTTATTTCTGCTCCAACACATAAGTTATGGGTACTCGTTAGAACCCAACGAGAACCCAATACCTATGTTTTGAGTATAAATTAGAAAAATATCACAAATGTTCATCAGTAAAATGACCTTTTTTGAGGTATGAAGAAATGCACGATATCACATGGATGTGTTATCGTACTGTTTTATAAGATTATGAGGACGTGTAGGCAGCCTAGACATCAAAGGGAAAGAAACACAAACATAAAATAGATTCACTATTATATTGAAAACGACACAAGTGGAAATCCAAAAGAACAGTTACTCTCAAACAAAATGGCCAAACGGTTATCCAAAACGATAAGACATTAGCAATATATACATGCAAAGACGAATTATAACAAAATAAACCACGATAGAATTACCGTCTTGGAACCGTTAGTAAAATTTCGCCGACGTGCAATAAACCACTGCGCTATCGAGCGTTAGCCTCGATAGCGCAGTGGTTAACGCGTTCGACTTATGATCGTTAATAAATCATCCAAATACCTAGAAGTCGAGCCAAAGACTTTCTATAATTTCTGATTGGTTTTCAGCGGAAAGAGATATCATAAAGTCTCTTTCATGACAAACAAGAACAGATGAGCCACAATGGATGCGCAATTCGTACCCATCGAAATACCCACACTTTGTTTAAATAACTTAATTGCAAATTTTATGTGAATAGTGTCAAGTAGAAAGGTGAGAGCTTCACACACTTTCTAACAGCACCATATTGTATAAATTTTGTGCTCTACAGGAGTGAAAAAACATCTCCTACATTACATGGAAGATAAAGGGAATCTTTTCTATGAAATGTCGATTCGATTCAATCATTAAGTGCTTCTCATCATGTGAACAAATCCGTGAAATGAACACCCCTTAAAGCCCACTTTATATAGAGCAAACTGGGGTTTACGGGGGTATACATTATTTCTCTTATTTCTGCTCCAAGACAAGGGTTGTTTGTACTCGTTAGAACCGTCTCATTGAGGCGGTTCTAACGAGCACCCACGATCTATGTTTTGTATATAAACAAGAAAACTATCACAAATGTTCATCAGAAAAACGACCTTTATTGAGGTATGAAAAAATGCACGATTTCACGCGGATGTGTAATCGTAATATTTTATAAGACTATGAGGGCGTGTAGGCAGCCAATACATCAAAGGGAATGAAACACACACATAAAATATATTCACTATAATGGAAACGACACAAGTTGACATCCAAAAGGGCATTTACTTTCCCACAAAATGGCCAAACGGTTATCCAAAACGATAAGACATTAGCAATATAAACGTGCAAAAACGAATTATAACAAAAATAAACCACGATAGAATAACCGCCTTGGAACCATAAGTGAAATTTCACCGGCGTGCAATTAACCAGTGCGCTATCGTGCATCAGCCTCGATAGCACTGTGGTTAACGCGTTCGACATATGATCGAGGTGTATCCTTGGGCAAGACACGTAATGACACTGCCCCACTCCACCCAGGTGTAAATGGGTAGCAGTGGTGTAAACGCCACTGCCTCTCTCTCTCGCGCGCACATGTTAACACCCGGAATGAATGTTCGAGAGCGGTTCAATAAGCTTGAAGCTTTCATTGCAATCAAACTAAAATAAATTAGTACAAACTAAAGAGGGAAGCAAAGTTATCTACCGTGATTGGAGTAACTACTATGCAAGCAGATATGTTGTACCTAATGTTTTTATATCGAATAATTGTTACGAAATTTGGTACTGACATCATTGCAGGCATATATTTTTTCTGAATTTATATACTGAAAAGTTCTGACGTTAGATCCTTTGGAAGCGAAGAATGCACCAAATGAGCGAAAATAGCAGATTCGGTTTTATTGAGTCACCATACAATTTGTGTTCTGATAAGCCTTATTGCAGAGTAGATTTAAGTTCAACAATGAATTTTGAAACTAATGTGAAATGGCGTCTATAAAACCTAGACCTAGGCCACTCAGGAAAGGCCACAATCTAAGAACGCAGCCGTATCAAGTCACCTATAGAAAATGAAACAGACGAAACACTGACCAACGGCAGAAAGCCAAATAACAAATTAGGCAGTGCAAAAGAACGAGTGCCTTAAGACGGTCAGTAATAAAACTGCTAGGGAGGGGGGGGGGTGGTGGCTGCGTTCAACAGTTAATAATGTATTACGAGTGTTGAAATCAGTTACATGACTGGATAAGCAAGTAAACCGAAACAGTTGCGATATATAAATACCATAGGATGCCGCGTCATTTGTGACCAGAGAGAGGCTCAGACTCACAATGCTGTGACACCTAATGTGTTAGAGTGAGCGCTCTACACCAACTTGTCACCTATGTCCTTTATTTGTGACCAATGATTTCAAAGTCCAACAGGCTATTAAGTTGTTTAAAATAGGCGCAAGGTGGGAGTGAATGTTTGGGCCCCATTAAACCAGTTTAAACCCCCTTGTATTTGTTACTGGCCATCCCAAGCAGGTGTTTTCGTTGCGGTTTCATTTGTCTCAAGTTTGTTACTGTTCAAGTTTTATTTTTTTTCATTTTAATATGTCTGTGTGACCGACCATAATATTCAGATCAGTAAAGGTAAATAAGTTGTCATCTGTCTGGGAACGAGATGCTATCTCAGCTTGTCGTCTCTGATTTTGTTGTTTGTTAACATAACGAAAACACGCCTATACAAAAACATTGCAAACTTTACCACCGAAAAAAAGAAAATTTTCAGATGAAATGTTGTGATATTTTTCTTATTTCTGCTCAAAACATAGACTGTAGATACTCGTTAGAACCGCCTCGACGAGGCGGTTCTATCGAGTACCTACAATCTTATGTTTTTGAGCAGAAATAAGAAAAACAATGTATACCCCTGCAAACCTCAGTTTTACTATATAAAGGTGGGGTTCCAGGGGGTCAAAATTATATAGGTTTGTTTTCGTGATGAATAGAATTGAAGGCAATGATCAGGAATCGACACTTAGAATCGACACTGTGGCGATTTATTTAT
Source organism: Lucinisca nassula (assembly GCA_963580285.1). NCBI lineage: Eukaryota > Metazoa > Mollusca > Bivalvia > Lucinida > Lucinidae > Lucinisca > Lucinisca nassula. Next base: position 101,505,400 of record OY757014.1, read on the forward strand.
GTTGTTGTTTGTTACTTACTGTGTGTATCACTTGTGTCTTTTAATTTTGGATGGCCATATGGTTATTTTGTGGGAAAGTAACTGTCCTTATGTCCTTCCGTTGTTAGGTTTCCATTATGGTCTGGTCGCTTAATGTTTGTATTTCTTTCCCTTTGGTGCCTTTGGTGGGTGGAGTAAGTTAATGATTCTGATTAAGTAGTTTAACAGTTTATAATTTATCACGAGTGTTAAGGTCAGATACATGACTAGATCCTCTGGCAAAATTGCGGTTTATTAACACCGACGGATGCCGCACGAGGAACATCACTATCCAAGAAAGGAAAATTTACAATCTCAAAACCAACATCATCACGTTTATGTGCATGAAGCAAACCCATCTAAAAATTGATAAATGTAAGTCCAAAAACCTGACGTTGGTAACAACTTGCTGTATTCGATGGAAGTTCTAAATGGTAAATTTGGCTGATCAAACCATTGAATTAGTTTTTGTCAATATTTTATAATTCATCCAAATATCTAGACGTCTATCTAAAAGCTTCAATATCTTCAGATTGCTTTTCATCAGAAAGGGACACCATAATGTCCCTTTCATATCATAAGGAGTATGCAATGCGTATCGATCAGAATTCCCATAACTTGACTGAATAACTCAATACCTTAATATTTTATGTTATAATGTATATGCAGCTCTCACCTTTCTGCGTGAAAATATTATCATTAGACTTAATACTAACTTATTCAAACAAATTATGATTATCCCACTGCGTATGAATGGCGCATATCTTGTGACTGATTTGTTCTTGTTCTGTAATAAATGAGACTTCTTTGTTTAGGTTTCCATTATGGTCTGGTCGCTTAATGTTTGTATTTCTTTCCCTTTGGTGTCTTTTATGGGTGGAGTAAGTTAATTGTATCAATTCCTGATCTTTGTTTTACTTCTACTTTTCATCATGACCGTTTATGTAGAACAGCAATTTGAAGTTATTGAATCTTTCAGCTCGACGTCTGAGTATTTGGATGATTTGTTACATTTTATCATATATCATCGGCGATACCTACTTCGATGGTTTGATTTGTCAAATTTACCTTTAGAACATCGAATAACTCAAATTGGATTTACAATTATCTATTTTAGCTGCCTTTTTTATCATGCAAATTTTATGATAAATGCAACGATTGTGACTTTGAGATTGTAAAGTTTCCTTTCTGGGATGGGGATGTTCCTCTTGCGGCGTCCTATGGTTTTTATATATCGCGGTGAATTCTGTTCGCCAGAGTGTTTTGCGATGTCATTCACTCCAACTCTCGTAATCATTTTGTTAACTGCTAAACTTCTAAATCAGGCTTATCGGTATCATATACATTGCAAAACCTTTTCAAGACGTCATTTCGTTTTACTACAACATAGAATGCGTCCATGGTAGTTAACCCAATCACGATTGGTAACCTTGTTGCTGATATTGTATAATGATCATCGAGACAGCTAACTAAGAAGACTATTTCAGTCTCTGGTATTATAAATGATACAACATACTTAAAATAATCCCCAGTCGTATTTGCACACATTGCAGTTTGTGAACATGGCACTTCAAAACATATTCAATTTTCAAAACGCTGTCCTACGTCCGACTTTTGGCATATTTTGATCATTTGCCGTACGGTTTTAGTCTACACTTATTCTAAACAACATCCGACATTTACTACTGCAAGATATTTGACTAACGTGGAAAATAATTCTTTTAAAGGACTTCAACGCGTCCAGTCAGTATGGTTTCAAGAAAGAAACATAAAGACAAGAGGTCCATGATGGTCCTAATTCGTTCACCTGAGTTATGATGTACGAACATTGTTGTGTACAGGTTTTTCTATATATGGCTCTGACAGTCGTTTTATACAGAGGAGCAGGACCACTGAAGCACTTTTGATTGTGGCCATGTAAAATCGATTTAAGCCCCCCAGTGGAAATCTTTCCACTGACCGTTCCAAGGCGGTTCTTCTGTGGCGATTTATTTATGTTGTTTGTTACTTACTGTGTGTATCACTTGTGTCTTTTTATTTTGGATGGCCATATGGCCATTTTGTGGGAAAGTAACTGTCCTTATGGCCTTCCTTTTTTTAGGTTTCCATTATGGTCTGGTCGCTTAATGTTTTTATTTCTTTCCCTTTGGTGTCTTTGATGGGTGGAGTAAGTTAATTGTATCAATTCCTGATCTTTGTTTTACTTCTACTTTTCATCATGACCGTTTATGTAGAACAGCAATATGAAGTTATTGAATCTTTCAGCTCGACGTCTGAGTATTTGGATGATTTGTTACATTTTATCATATATCATCGGCGATACCTACTTCGATGGTTTGATTTGTCAAATTTACCTTTAGAACATCGAATAACTCAAATTGGATTTACAATTATCTATTTTAGCTGCCTTTTTATCATGCAAATTTATGATAAATGCAACGATTGTGACTTTGAGATTGTAAAGTTTCCTTTCTGGGATGGGGATGTTCCTCTTGCGGCGTCCTATGGTTTTTTATATATCGCGGTGAATTCTGTTCGCCAGAGTGTTTTGCGATGTCATTCACTCCAACTCTCGTAATCATTTTGTTAACTGCTAAACTTCTAAATCAGGCTTATCGGTATCATATACATTGCAAAACCTTTTCAAGACGTCATTTCGTTTTACTACAACATAGAATGCGTCCATGGTAGTTAACCCAATCACGATTGGTAACCTTGTTGCTGATATTGTATAATGATCATCGAGACAGCTAACTAAGAAGACTATTTCAGTCTCTGGTATTATAAATGATACAACATACTTAAAATAATCCCCAGTCGTATTTGCACACATTGCAGTTTGTGAACATGGCACTTCAAAAACATATTCAATTTTCAAAACGCTGTCCTACGTCCGACTTTTGGCATATTTTGATCATTTGCCGTACGGTTTTAGTCTACACTTATTCTAAACAACATCCGACATTTACTACTGCAAGATATTTGACTAACGTGGAAAATAATTCTTTTAAAGGACTTCAACGCGTCCAGTCAGTATGGTTTTAAGAAAGAAACATAAAGACAAGAGGTCCATGATGGTCCTAATTCGTTCACCTGAGTTATGATGTACGAACATTGTTGTGTACAGGTTTTTCTATATATGGCTCTGACAGTCGTTTTATACAGAGGAGCAGGACCACTGAAGCACTTTTGATTGTGGCCACGTAAAATCGATTTAAGCCCCCCAGTGGAAATCTTTCCACTGACCGTTCCAAGGCGGTTCTTCTGTGGCGATTTATTTATGTTGTTTGTTACTTACTGTGTGTATCACTTGTGTCTTTTTATTTTGGATGGCCATATGGCCATTTTGTGGGAAAAGAACTGTCCTTATGGCCTTCCTTTTTTTAGGTTTCCATTATGGTCTGGTCGCTTAATGTTTGTATTTCTTTCCCTTTGGTGTCTTTGATGGGTGGAGTAAGTTAATTGTATCAATTCCTGATCTTTGTTTTACTTCTACTTTTCATCATGACCGTTTATGTAGAACAGCAATTTGAAGTTATTGAATCTTTCAGCTCGACGTCTGAGTATTTGGATGATTTGTTACATTTTATCATATATCATCGGCGATACCTACTTCGATGGTTTGATTTGTCAAATTTACCTTTAGAACATCGAATAACTCAAATTGGATTTACAATTATCTATTTTAGCTGCCTTTTTATCATGCAAATTTTATGATAAATGCAACGATTGTGACTTTGAGATTGTAAAGTTTCCTTTCTGGGATGGGGATGTTCCTCTTGCGGCGTCCTATGGTTTTTTATATATCGCGGTGAATTCTGTTCGCCAGAGTGTTTTGCGATGTCATTCACTCCAACTCTCGTAATCATTTTGTTAACTGCTAAACTTCTAAATCAGGCTTATCGGTATCATATACATTGCAAAACCTTTTCAAGACGTCATTTCGTTTTACTACAACATAGAATGCGTCCATGGTAGTTAACCCAATCACGATTGGTAACCTTGTTGCTGATATTGTATAATGATCATCGAGACAGCTAACTAAGAAGACTATTTCAGTCTCTGGTATTATAAATGATACAACATACTTAAAATAATCCCCAGTCGTATTTGCACACATTGCAGTTTGTGAACATGGCACTTCAAAAACATATTCAATTTTCAAAACGCTGTCCTACGTCCGACTTTTGGCATATTTTGATCATTTGCCGTACGGTTTTAGTCTACACTTTTTCTAAACAACATCCGACATTTACTACTGCAAGATATTTGACTAACGTGGAAAATAATTCTTTTAAAGAACTTCAACGCGTCCAGTCAGTATGGTTTCAAGAAAGAAACATAAAGACAAGAGGTCCATGATGGTCATAATTCGTTCACCTGAGTTATGATGTACGAACAGTGTTGTGTACAGGTTTTTCTATATATGGCTCTGACAGTCGTTTTATACAGAGGAGCAGGACCACTGAAGCACTTTTGATTGTGGCCACGTAAAATCGATTTAAGCCCCCCAGTGGAAATCTTTCCACTGACCGTTCCAACGCGGTTCTTCTGTGGCGATTTATTTATGTTGTTTGTTACTTACTGTGTGTATCACTTGTGTCTTTTTATTTTGGATGGCCATATGGCCATTTTGTGGGAAAGTAACTGTCCTTATGGCCTTCCTTTGTTTAGGTTTTCATTATGGTCTGGTCGCTTAATGTTTGTATTTCTTTCCCTTTGGTGTCTTTGATGGGTGAAGTAAGTTAATTGTATCGATTCCTGATCTTTGTTTTACTTTTACTTTGGTAGAGGGGTCACTTGAGGAACATTTCTGTCAAAGTTATATCGAAACTGAGCTATTCGAGAATATGTTCTTGAATGATTCTTTCTGTCTTTATCTCTGCAGTCATATGGACATTTTGTTCAGCAGAGCAAACACATTTCAGCAATTTAAGTAGTCATCAGTGCATAATTGATTGATTGTTTTGAGTTTAACGACATGTCAGCCCTTGTGGGTCATTTTGTGTCGTCTCCTAGAGAAATGGAGAAACAATTTAGTACGGGAGATGTCAGTGAGGGATAGTGGAGAAAGGCAAAAATGAATGGAAGTGTGGAAAGAGAAGAAATAACAACAATTCCCTTCTAACCTTACCTGCTGCAAGTACAGCAAGCCCTGCCCTACTGTAAGTGTGTTTGTTTTAGTTTTACGCCCCACTAAAAGCTAAGGTCATACGGAGACGGGACCTTGGCTTAAAGACTCATTTGAAAGTTTGAAGAAGCCCGGGATAGATCCTGCGACCCCTGGTTTATCAAGCTAGCAGAATGGCCTTTACACCACAGAGGCGTCTACTCTACTGTAACATTAGCAATGATGGTAAAGGGTTAAAAAAGAAACATTTCTGTGAAATAATTTTAAAATTGGATTATTAACCTAGGAGGAGATGTCCTTTAAAGATGTTTGTATTTCTATAATAAAACCGCAGCTCCCATTAGGGACACCAAAGGGAAAGAAACGCAAACATGAAATAACTAGACCCTAATGGGAGCATCAATAGCGAAAAGCAAAATCGAGATTTACTTTCCCGCAAGATGGCCAATTGTCTATCCAAAACAGAGAAAATATAAGCGATAACTCTGTTGGCCATTTCTTCAGTGAAGTGGAGCCGTTTTAACAATTTTAGTAGAGGGTTACTAAAGGATCATTTATGTGAAATTATTTCGCAATCAGACCATTAGCTTAGTGGAAGATGTCATTTAATTTTTTTTTCTAATTTTAGCTCAGACGGACGTTTTGTTCAGCAGAGCAAAACCACGTTAGCAATTCTGGTAGAGGGTCACCCAACGAACATTCCTGTGAAAATATTTTGAAATCGGACCGTCAGCCTAGGAGGAAATGTCGGTTAAAGGTTGTTGTTTTTTTCTATTTTTGGCTCTGATGGCATTTTGTTCAGCAGAACAGAACCATTTTAGCAGATTCGGTAGAGGGTTACCCAAGAAGCATTCCTGTAAAATTATTTTGAAGTCGGACCATTAGCCTATGAGGATCTGTCATCTATGTTTAGCTCTGACAGCGATCTGATTCAATGGAGCGGAACCATTTTAGCAATTTTGGTAGCGGGCCCGCAAAGGAGCATTGCAGTGAAAAAAAAATGAACTCGGACCACTGGCCTAGGAGGAGATGTCGTTTAAAGATTTTTTTTGTCTAAGATTTGTTTTCTATTTTTTAGTTCTGGTGGTCATTTTGTTCAGTGGAGTGGAATGATTTTATTAATTCCGGTAGAGGGTCACCAAAGGAGTATACCTGTGAAATTTGTTTGAAATCGGACCATTAGCCTAGGAGAAGTTTAACTTTTTTATTGTTTTTTTTTTTTTTTTTTTTGCTCTGGTGGCCATTTTGTCGTGAAATTCACGATATTCGGTCATTTTGTACCGACGGTGAGTGCACCATCGGTGATGGTGCCGACGGTGATGTATCCGCCGGTTCTAAGTCACGCTTGCAGATTATGAGCTCACTATTTGCTCGTGTTTTGTGTGACTACAAACTTATATAAAGCGGATTATTTTTCACTCTGGGGTTAGAAAAAGAAATAAAGTTGTGCCTTTGTTGTGTTTGGATAAAATATTCATGAGCAGGAAATAAAATTGAGCAAATGGCTAAAGTTTAGATCTTTTAGTTAATAGGTTTAAAAGCGAAAGGGTTAAAATTCCAATGTGGCTATAAAAATCACCACATTGTTTGGTGCCGGAACCAGGGAGTGGCCGCGAAAGTTATATAAGTACAAGCTTTGGCGGAAACGGCAACTATCGGAAATAAGAGTTGGGTGACGAATAGATAGCTGAAACATATTGCGAGAATTAAAGTGTTTGTGAGGAAACCTGTGCACTTAAATGGTGTTTGAGAAATAAAGGCTTAAATGGCGAACGTGTCAAGGATAAAGGCAGTTCGAACAAGGTACAGAAATACATTAAGTTCAGAGATTGAAGTAGCTAAAAGTTTGTTGAATCATGAAACCCAAGAAACAGATTATATCACGACAGCAAACAAATGTGTAAAGTTGCTGAAAAGTTACTCCGAAAAGTTGGATGTTCAAATGTGTCAACTTACCGACGCAATTGGAGATAGCGATTCTAAAAATATAGAAAGAATAGTTAATGAAGATTGTGATCTACTTCAGCAAGCTGAAAGCTGTCTAATAGAGTTAGAGCAGTTCAGTGAGTCTATGAAAGATAGAGCAAAAGGAGAAATTGTGGACTTAAACAGCCTTGAAGTGAAAACTGAAAGTCTACTTATAGATCTGCAAGAGCAAATGCAACAGTTATTGATGAGACAAATGCAGCCGCAAAAAGAAGTAATAGAACATCAAGAACAACGAGAATATCAAGGAAAGAACTCTGTAAAATTGCCAAAATTAGAATTATGTACATTCAATGGCAATAAATTGAATTGGGCTCAATTCTAGAATGCATTTGAGTGTACAGTGCACAAAAACCCAAAACTGTCACAAATTGAGAAGTTTAACTTTTTGCAAACAAAGGCTGTAGGTGAAGCAAGCGTAGCCATCGCTGGTTTGTCATTATCCAATAAAAACTTTGAAGTTGCAATAGAAATTCTGAAAGAGAGATTTGACAACCCTCAGGAAGCTGTAGATTTACACTACAAAAAGCTGATAAACATACCAGCACCAAGTGCAAGAGTGGACAGTTTAAGAACATTCCAAAATACAGTAGAAAAACATTTACGTAGTCTAGAAGTATTAAATGAAAACACCAATCTTCAGGTGTTTATTTCTATGATTCGGTCTAAGGTGCCGGAAGAAGTCTTAAAGCAAATAGAGTTAAACAATGGATCAAAAACACAATGGACGGTGTATAAGCTTAAAGATGCAATACGGCACTATGTTCTTGCATGTGAACGGGCTGGATGCAATGAGGTAAAAAAATGCCTTTAAACAATCAACCGAGAAGTTTTTTAGGTTCCAAAGATATCGAGATACACGACAAAATAAAACATATCCTTCTCACAGAACTGAAAGAATAGAGACATCGGTTGATAAGCTCTCTTCTTCAGCAGAGGCATTAGCCGGCAACATTAAAGGTAAGGCAACCGGCGGTATGAGAGATAAATGTAAATACTGCAATGAACGTCACTGGAGTAATGAATGTGTCAAATAGAAAACCGTTGAAAAACGCAAGAGAAAGCTACATGGGTCCTGTTTTAAATGTTTGAAAGAAGGACACATGGCAAAGGACTGCAAATCAAAAAGGGTTTGCGTTCATTGTGTTATAATGAATACATATCACAGAAGTTTGTGTCCAAAGAAATTTGAAATAAACTCATCCAATGTACACCTGTCAGAAGAAATCTGTGACATGCCAATTACAGAACAGAACGACACGGTGGAAGACCACGTGCTTATTTCCTCAGATGAAATGGTACTCATATAAACAGCAAAAACAGAAATACGTAACACAGAAAGTTCAGGGTGCGAACGAGTTCGTTTACTATTCGATTCAGGGTCACAAAAGACATTCATCACAGAAAGGTTAGCGGCTAAATTAGGCTGAAATCGGAAGATGAACAAGAGTTAAAACTAGTGACCTTTGGAAGCGAAAAATACAAAGGTGATTAGAACAAAACAGCACATATAGGCATCAAACTAAATGATGGTTCCTATATAAATTTAACAATAAACATAGTACCTACTATTAGTGAAACTATTCAAAGAAAGCCAGTGACAAATTTGCTGACAAAACAGATCAAGCATCTTGTGAATAGTGTTGAACTTGTTGATGAAATTCCATCAATAAAAGAGCATTAAACGATAGAAGTATTGGTCGGCAACGATTATTATTTAGATATAGTGTTACCACAAAGAATTGAAATCGAACCTGGTTTGTATTTGCTGAGTTCAAAGTTGGGATGGATATTAACAGGTAGGACAAATGCAGCTTGCAAGGAAACGGATACAGTAAACATGCTGATTTTGACGTATGGAAATGACGTCATAAAACACCCCGTATTCTCACAATTAGACAGTGCAATACCTACTAAGCCAGATTTACAGGACTTCTGGAATATAGAGTCCATCGGAATCACATACAACTGGAGTAATTCAAATGATGAAATTGCTATGCAAAAGTTCAAAGATACCATAAAGTTTGAATATGGTCGATACCAAGTAACGTGCCATGGCGTGACGAATGTTTTGAATTACCAGAAAACAGACAGCTTGCCTTAGGACGTCTGAAATCGACTGTATCACGAATATGTAACAAGCCAGAGCTAATGAAAAAGTATAGTGAAATCATCAAAGACCAGCTTGATAAAGGTGTCTTGAGAAAGTAGATTACAAAGTAAAAGATGGCAAGCTCCATTACCTACCCCATCATCCTGTCAATAACCCACAGAAAACAACTACTAAGCTACGTATTGTTTACGATCCTTCTGCAAAGACACAAAAGGGTAACAAAAGTCTAAAAGAGTGTTTGTATCAACGCCCGGTTATATTGCAGCACTTATGTGGAATATTATTGCGATTCCGTTTACATAATATTGCAATCGTTGCGGATATTGAAAAGGCATTTTTGCAGATAGGATAACAGTTGGATCAAAGGGACGAAACGCGATTTCTGTGGTTGAAGGACGATGATAAACATACAGTAGATACCAGTAATGTTCAAGAATACAGATTTTGCTTTGGATTAATTTCAAGTCCCTCTAGTGACATAATAGTAATAGTGACACTGTGAACAGTTTCATACCAAGTGAAGACAGGGCTGACCCAGATTCAATATCAGTACTAGGTATGTCATGGTGTCCAAAGAATGATACTATATCGCTGAAGCCAACTGGAATACATGGCAGCGAAACACCAACCAAACGATCAATTCTGAAGTATGTTTCATCACTATTTTATCCTTTGGGACTGTTTTCGCCGGTGCTTCTGAGCGGATAACTACTCACTCATAGCCTTAGGAAAAAGGGGTTTGATTGGGATGATAAGGTACAAAAGGGAGACGAAATACAATGGAACAAAATTAAGGGCGATCTTAAAATAATTCCCCATTACAATTTAGGAAGGTGTGTAACAAGCAAAAGTGAGAGTGAGGTGAATTACAATTAAGTGTGCTTTAGTGACGCCTCAAAAGATGCTTATTCTGCAACTATTTATCTGCTTTGTTACACCAAAGCAGAAACAAAAGTAAATCTTGTATTTGCTAAATCAAGGCTTGCTCCTGTAAAAGGCATGACCATACCAAGGCTAGAGATAATGGCAGTTATGATTGGCGTTAGATTCATAAAGTTTGTTCAGCGGCAGCTTAAAAAATACCGTAACAACATATGCGTATGTACACTGATTCACATCGTGTATTAAAGTGGATGACGTAAGAAAAGGATCTCTCAACATTTGTGAGAAACAGAGTAAACGAGATCAAGATACATAGCGATATAACATTCTCATATGTGAAATCCAAGGAAAATCCAAGTGATGTTGCTACACATGGAACCGCGTTACACACACTCTTAGAAAATTCTCTTTGCTGGCATGGGCCATCATGGTTACAGGAAGAATCTGGATTGAAGTATTCAATTGACAGAGATTAAGAAATTTGTACATCAAGTACACATGAATGTATTGAAACGGAAGTGATGAAAACGGAAGACAAGGCAAATGTAATGGATTGCCTTCGATTGAAACCAGAATTAATGGCACCATTTGAAATTGATTATAAATCATTTTCATCTATAACAAAGCTTCTGCGCGTGACGGCATATGTTCGGAGATTCGTACACAATCTACAAAAGCAGGTACACACTAAACCATTGGCACACTTTCTACTTCAGAAATCAGTGAATCAGAAATTATGTGGCTATGGTATGTTCAGCGGAAGCATTACAGTGCTGTTTTGATGGCTATTCAAAATGGATAATCAAACAATCTACAACGCCAGTTGGGTTTGTTTCTCGATGACAAGGGCATTCTCCAATGCCGGGGAATGCTGCAATATGCAAAACTTACTGAAGGCTCACGATGTCCCATACTTTTGCCCAAGAAAGATAAGTTCACACATCTGTTAATTGAAAAGCATCACACAGAAATTATGCACTATGGAGTATCTCAAATGCTAAGCAAATTGCGTCATAATTATTGGATTCCCCAGGGACGGGCAACCGTGAAGTTAGTGATACAATAATGCTGCATTTGCCGCCGATGTGAAGGAGGTCCGTACAAAGTTCCTGATATGCCGCCATAACCAAAATCACGTGTAACATCGTTGCCGCCATTTACACATACAAGTCTGGATTACTTAGGTCCTTTATCTATAAAATCGCCTGTGGAAAAGAATGTTTATTTACCTGCTTGGCAATGCGCGCCATTCATTTGGAACTTGTAGAAGACATGTCTTCTGGTGAGTTTCGGCTTGGCTTTAGATGATTCATTTCCCAGAGAGGTGTTCCAAATACTGTTATTTCAGACAATGCATTACAGTTTAAAACAGCTAGTACCACTTTGGATTTGCTCTGGATTCAAATGTTAAAACATGAGGCAGTTATTAGTTACATGTCCGAACGTAAAATCAAACGGCACTTTATTACCAAAAGAGCACCATGGTTTGGTGGATTTTATGAAAGGTTGGTAGGCTTAGTGAAAAGATCATTACGCAAAACTCTAGGTCGTAAATTATTGACACTAATACAGATGATCACCGTCTTGAAAGAAGTTGAAGCCACAGTTAAAGGACTACGGAAACAATTTTACTTTCAATCAAATATTGTTCAGTCATAAGAATCCTGCGCATCCCCGGAGAGCTTAGTCTGTTAACCTTAAAGCTACCTTGTAAACCGCTTAGACATAAAAATGCCTCCAATATGCATGTATTATTCCGCCATTCTACGCTGCTTATCGGTGAGTGACGCCACTGTTCCCATTTCATTGAAGAACGTGTAAAGATTAATGTTTATTTCTTTGCATTACGCTGTTATTTTCTTGAAACAAATGCATTAATATGGCTTATTCTGTAGAATTCGGGTGAATGATTAAAACATTCAAAAGGATGTGGGATTCATTTCTGATCCTATACTACGACAACAATGGGTCTTTTATTGTAAAAGGCGACTTCTCAGAAGCACGACCGAAGAGTACATTTTTCAAGTGATTTGATTTGACTTGAGGTTTAACTTCCCCGGCAACACTGTAAAGGTCATTTTGGAGACGTTGCTTCCAATTTTGTGGGACTTTTACCAGACATTGAGATGAAATGACATCTCAAGCCCTGCTGCCAAATGAAACCAATAGGGTTTATAAGCATGGACGGTCCGACTCGTGCGCACCGCTTTGCCTGGGCAGGCTTAGATCCTCTAAGCGGTTGTACTGACTGAACAAATTATTTGTCTAAATCGCGACGGAAGTAAGGGCGAGGATTGTGGCCACGTAAAATCGACTTAGGCCCCCCAGTGGACATCTTTACACTGACCGTTCCGAGGCGGTTCTTCTGTGGCGATTTATTTATGTTGTTGTTTGTTACTTACTGTGTGTATCACTTGTGTCTTTTAACTTTGGATGGCCATATGGCCATTTTGTTGGAAAGTAACTGTCTTTATGGCCTTCCTTTGTTTAGGTTTACCATCATGGTCTGGTTGCTTTATGTTTGTGTTTCTTTCCCTTTGGTGTCTTTGATTGGTGGAGTAAGTTAATTGTATCGATTCCCGATCTTTGTTTTACTTCTACTTTACCAGTACTCCTGTGCGGGTCGGATTCAGCTCTGCGTGGAAGCATCATGCAGCTCATATATTTCTTCAAGCCCCGATGGGCGGGGGCTGTATTTTGCAAGTGAATGTTACGAAAGAGACCCACGAGACCCACAGAAAATGGCTGAATTTGGTTACCCAAATGCAAGGCCGATGCTTTAAGTGGGGGTGTGTAGGTGTCTGACGGAGAAGAGGTCCCACTTTGCCTCTGGCTACTCACACGCCGGATAGTCTCACCCAAAGTGTTTTTTCTGCGCGTTTCTCTGTTTTCGTATATGCTTAGAAGATTATCCGACAACTAAATACCTTCAGTTTAGCGCAGAATATTCACTTATTTTATGGCCGTGGCATCTGATATGGGCCTACACTGTTTGCCAATAACCCGTTTGGGGGTTTCTGGAACAAAATGGTTTAATAATCATATGTTACGTGATGTTTTAATCTGAAGTCTAACATTCTTTTTATCATAACTCACTGAAGCCCCCGTGGTGTAGTGGCTATGCTTCTCGCCTCAGAAACCAGGGGTCGCGGATTCGATCCCTTGCTTCTGTAGAGTTCGGATTTTTAAAACCGAAGTCTCGTCCTCGTATTTCCTTAGCTGTTGGTTGGACATTAAACACGAACATACACACAAATATCATAACTCACTAATTTGTAGTTATTATTATTATTATTATTATTATTATTATAGCTCATGTGTTAGTATCTTCGGTTGTTGGTACACTGCTTGCTAATGTACAGCCTCCAGTAGGAAGGCGGCATAATGACAGTCTTTGTTTGTTTGTATTGGAGTTTAACGGCCCAGTCAACACTATTTAGGTCATTTTTGAGCCGGTCAGTTTACCTTACACACTTCCTGGGCAGGCTTGTACGTAAGCGGTTAACCAATACAGTGCACATTCTTTCGCCAGAAACTGACAACTGCCCTTCTCGAATCATCGATAACAGTTCAGGTGCCAAAGTTAGTGATGATAATTCTGGAGATAGTAATATTGAAAATAGTGTCAGTCAGAAAATATTTGTGACTGTTAAATCTCCTGATTGTAGCGACATCACTTCTGAGAGTGAGTATGAATACGATCCTGTGGCTGATCAAAGTGCTGTTGGTACTAGTGCCTGTAGTGTCAATGATGTTAGCAATTATGATGGTGAATCGAGTAATGAGACCACCTCGAATAATGTAGAAACTGCTGATGGTACTGCAAGCATGGCCGATGTTATTATCATAAGTGACGATGAAGATACTGATCAAATAATCCCTGATGACGTAGCAACAAAATGGCGTGTATGTTACTGGACTTTCACTGTCAGGAAAACTTTCACATACAACAAAGATGTGATTATCCATGAAGAAATGGACCCCAGTGTTGATACCTGGAACTATGAAATATAATTAGTATCATAAGGATTACATTTCACTGTTATGTCCGTCTTTTATATATGTTCCGATATGGGGTATAATTTGTCCTATTCATTTCAAAACGATAATATTCGGGTTTGCTATGAATGGGTTATGCAGTCTTTAAAATATAGCTTATACCTATAAATGCGCTTAAAACAATACTTACTTCCTTGCCGGAGTGTCGTGAAGTTCACGATATTGGGTCATTTTGTACCGAGGGTGAGTGCACCGTCGGTGATGGTGCCGACGGTGATGTATCCGCCGGTTCTAAGTCACGCTTGCAGAATATGAGGTCACTATTTGCTTGTGTTTTGTGTCACTACAAACTTATATAAAGCGGGTTATTTTTCACTCAGGGGTTAGAAAAAGAAATAAAGTTGTGCCTTTGTTGTGTTTGGATAAAATATTCATGAGCAGGAAATAAAATTGTGAAAATAACTAAAATTTAGATCTTTTAGTTGCTAGGTTTAAAAGCGAAAGGGTTAAAATTCCATTGTGGCTTAAAAAATCACCACACATTTTGTTTAGCGGAGCAGAACCCTATTAGTACTTCTGGTAGAAGGTTACCCAAGGAACATTCCTGTGTAATTATTTTGAAATCGGATTATTAGCCTAGGAGGAGATGTCGTTTAAATGTTTTTCTAAGTTTTTGTTATATTTTTAGTTCTGTTGGCCATTTGGTTGAGCGGAGCGGAATCATTTTACAAATTCTGGTAGAGGGTCACCAAGCAAACATTCCTGTGAAATTATTTTGAAATCGGACCCTTGGCCAAGAAGGAGATGTTGTTTTACCTGTGAAATTAGTTTGAAATAGGACCATTAGCCTAGGAGGAGATGTCGTTTAATGTTTTTTTTTCTCTATTTTTAGCTCTGGTGGCAATTTGGTACAGCGGAGCGGAGCCACTTTAACAATTTTGGTAGAGGGTCACCGGGGAAATATTCCTGTGAATTTGAAATCGGACCATTAGCCTAGGAAATGTCGTTTAAAGGTTTTTCTAAGTTGTTTTTAACCGTGGCGGACATTATTTCTGAGGAATGGAACTAGTTTAGCAATTATGGTAGAGGGTCATCCAAGGAACATTCCTTGAAAGTATTTTGAAATCGAACCATTAGCATAGGAGGAAATGCCGTTTTAAGGTTTTTTCTACTTTTAAATATGTAGGCCATTTTATTCAGCAGAGGGGAACCATTTAAGGAATTTTGGTAGAGGGAAACCCAAGGAAAATTCCTGTGAAATCATTGTAACATTGACACTGCGGTTTCGGAGGAGTGAGTGAGTGTTTAGGTATTACGTCCCACCAACAGCTAAGGTCATACGGAGACGGGACCTTGGTTTAAAGACTCATCCGAAAGTCTGGGGAAGCCCGGGATCGATCTTGCGATCCCTGGTTTTCAAGGCGAGTAGCGTAACCACTACACCACAGAGGCTTCTAGGTTTCGTAGGAGACATCATTTGAAGATATTGTTGACGGACGGACGAACGACGGACAAAAACTATCACAGATGTTCACCTTGAGCTCTTCGTGCTCGAGCAAAAAAAAACATTTCATCAGAAAATATGTTTGTGGTTTCAAAATACTGTCTTCTAAATGGTTTGCGGGTAACCCAATGCCGACGAGAGAGCAAATTATGACTTAGATACATGTATACCAATCATGCACCCATTGCAGAATTTCAGTCTTCTTTCAGAAATAAATGGTCCAGTTTCTAAAGAATGCTGCACAGTTGTATCTTAGGTTACCTTCTACCTAGCTTGACCATGTGCTGTCTTATTCACATCTCTTCCTTTTCCCTGTCTTTGTTACATATTACAATCTTCTTTATGTATTGTGCCTTCTTCAAACTATATGTTTCTTGCTCTGTGTTGGTTCCAGTGGAATCCCGATGGGACACGAAACAGACTAAAGTACAGCCCCAACCAAATAAATATTAAACTATATGGTGGCGCTATCGTAGGGTCTGAACACCGGGTCACCAACATGCAATTAAAATAGAAGTGAAGGCAATGATCAGGAATCAGCAGCTCCCACCAGAAACACAAAAGGGAAATAAACACATACATGAAATAACTAGACACTAACGGAAACAAAAATCGCGGAAAGCCAAACGGACAGTTACTTTCCCACAAAATGGCCAATTGGCTATCTAAACAAGAACATATCAGCGATACACACATTCAAAGACGAACCATAATAAACTATACCGCGTTAAGAAAAAGTATTTTATTGGGGTGGGTGGCTTAAATTGATTTTACGCGGCCGCAATCCTCGCCTTTACTTCCGTCGCGATTTACACAAATAAGTTGTTCAGTCCACATGAAGTTCATCAGTGCAACATCTCCGAGACACAAAAATTCAAACAACCACAAAGGTGAAACAACGGTGAGAATTCGACAGCAAGAAAACACTGAAATACAAGACAAAAATAAAACCAGCAGTAAGACTCCAATGGGCTGAGTTAAGACTGTCGATGGGCAGAGTTAACTCAAAGTTACAGACTGTCGCATTACATCTAAATTATAGCCTTTGCATTTGTATTGTATGATAATTTACCGAACTGAACCGAAAATTCTATTTTTTCGAAATGTATATACAAAGTCACCATACAATTCAGGTTCCGACAAAACTTGCTGCAAAAAAGGGTTTCTTAATCCGGTATCATATTTAGAAATCATTTTAAAATGTCTACGGAATAATAGAAATGCTTTCCATAGTTTATGGTGCCGGTACCCTTGTTGTAAAGGCTTGGCCATTGAACTTTTATTATGAGAATTAGAATCCGCCAAATTACCAGTACTACACGTCCTAGCTAAGCGAATATGTTTGGAGATGTAAACATTATCAGAATCAGAATTGTTACTGAAGACACCTCTAAAGGCCATTCATTCACCGAGATCTGACATGGGAAGTTTGACCCTAGCTTTCAACAACGAGATAAAATTAGTTACACTATCCTCTGTACTTTCAGTCGAGGAAATTATCGAATCTGGGAGGGCATTTCAGTCTTTAATGGTCCTAGGGAAGAAGGAATATTTGTAAATCTCAGTTCTTGCAGCAAGGGTCTGAAATGCCAAAGAATGTTGATTTCTACAGCGGCTAGCTGGGGAATCAAGGTTATATGTAGGAATGCTGGCAGCAACCTTTAGGCCTTTGTACCATAGTAAAAGACTTCATTTGCTCTTTTTTTAGAGACGCCCATCTTAATTTTCTAGTATTCCAGTCGTACTCCTGGTTTCAAAGCAGAAATTGCTAGGTACTATCTAGCAGCTCTATTCTGAACTGTTTCGATTTCTTCTTGAAGGACCACTCCCTGGGGGTTGGGATCCCAGACACAACTACCATATTCCAAGATTTGGGGAACACGTCTTTTATATGCTGCCTCTTGACATTCACCATAAGAAATAGTGCGGGGACATCACCGTCTTAAAATGGAAAATAAGCCATGTCGAAATCAAAATCATCGCGTTTGCGAAACAAATCAGTTCAAAATTGATAATTGTGAATGTAAAAAGGGCCTCCGTATCAGAAGTTTAAGCTATATTTAACTGCGTTTCGGCAGTAAAAACTTGAATAACCATTCCTGTCAATATTTAAAAAGTCGTCGTATCATCAGAAACAGACAACATAAAATGCCTTTTATAAAATCAGCTACAAGAGAAGCCGATAAAAACCGATGTACTTTTGCCTTTTCTTATAAGTTAACTGCAATTGTATTGTTTTGACACTTAGCGTTTTGTCTGCCAGTGAGTCTTTCTCTCCTTTCATGGGCTTCCCCCAATAGTTTTACTACTGACCATCCCAAGGCGGCCGTTTGTTTGCAGTGTCTTAACTGTTATTTGGCGTCGTGCCGTTTATGCATATGTCGTCTGCTTTCGTGTGTGCCTCCATGTCACTTTCTATAGGTGACGGCTGCGCTCTTGGATTGTGGCCTTTCCTGAGTGACCTTTTCTTACTAGTTCAAATTGCTGTCTTAGCTATGAGTAAAATAGAAGTAAAGGCAATGATCTGGAATCGATACAATTAACCCACAACTACCATCAGAGACACCAAAGGAAAAGAAACACACACATTAAACAACATACCCTAATGGAAACACCAATAGCGGAAAAGGACAGTTACTTTCCCTAAAACTGGCCAATTGGCTATCCAAAACAAAATAATATAAGCGAAACAAACGTTCTCGAAGCCTTGCCTGATTAACATGATATCAAAAGACACGAACCTGGTATTCTCTTTTTATTTAACCCACCTTCATGTTATCGATATATTGTTCAAGATCACAGAACTAACCTTACTGCTGAGAGGCTTTGCAAATTTAATTCCACCGACCTCGCTTGTATATCTATTAATTGTTTGTGGACGAAATAAACGCTTTGTACTTTACTGGAAGTGAATGCAATGACCAGGAATCGATACAATTAACCAGACTCCGATGGGCCCGACAAGAGGCAGAGCATCAGGTACCAACCAACATTACATATAATTAGATCTCTCTAATTCCCAGTAAGCCTTCACGCTGGAACCGTCATACGAGGACTGTTCAAATATGAGTGCAAGTAGAACGTTTTCTCATGCACTAATGCGAAAATCGCCTGGAAATAAATATCACAGCGTAGAAAAACATTTTACCTATACATTGATACCAAACCTCTTAAAATCCGTTCACTTTAGCCATGTACATCATTCGATAAACATTGTCTACTCTTGTATACTAATACAAAACATGGTTGGAATAAGGTCAGAGTACGCCGTTGAAATACGGTCCTATATTAAGAATCGTTGTATTCTTGGTATACGGTGCAAAGACATTTTTGATGAAATATGTTTGGTTTATGGGCACAATGAAATGTCTTTTCCGACATTTTTTTCGTTGGTGTAAGAAATTCAGCTGTGGGCTAAGCTCAACAGAAGATGCACCACATGATCGTCGGCCGAAAAGAGCAACATCTGCCAAGATGGTTGCTAGAGTGAAAGAAATAGTTGCTGCCGATGCACGATACACCACTAGGCAAATAGCTAGTATGGTTGGCATCTCATTAGGAGCAGCTCATACAATTCTGAAACGGGATTTGAAAATGAGAAAGATCTGTGCTAGATGGATTCCCCATCTGTTGACAGATGAGCAGAAAAAGACACGCGTTCAGTGCGCCAAGAAGTTGCTAAAAAGTTTCCAAATTACAATGCACGGTCTTTTGCTGATGTCGTCACAGGTGACGAGACATTGGTTCACTTTTTTTGAGCCAAAACGAAAGCTTCAGAACAACATATGGGCAACAAAGTATTGCAAAAGACCATGCATTGCAAAGCGGACCATGAGCGTCAAGAAGGTAATGTATGCCGTATTCTTTTCAAATCAGGGCCCTTCTATTCAGGTTGCTGCGCCTAAAGGCAAATCTGTAAATGCGAAGTTTTACAAGAATAAAGTTCTTCGAAAATTGAAGACATATTTCAAAGAACGAAGACCCGCAACTGGTTTGGCCAATGTCAGATTGCTACATGACAATGCGTCATCGCACAAGGCGTTCATTGTGCATGACTATCTGAAGCAGGAAAAGGTTGTTGAACTCCCTCACCCCCCGTATTCCCCTGACCGTGTCCCGTGTGACTTTTTTTTTGTTCCCGCGGCTGAAAAATACCTTTCTGGTCGAAAATTTGTACAGCACAAACACCTCGGTTCTGCGATATTCCAGTGCCTTCATAGTATACCTCGAAAAGACTACCAAAATGCATTCAATGATTGGATCAGAAGACTGAAAGTTTGTATATCTGTTAAAGGGGAATACTTTGAGGGGACAAAATTAAATTTTTCATCGAAATCTATCACGGAATCATTTTTATGTGCTTAGTTGCATTCATATTTGAACAGTCCTCGTAGAATCTGAGGCCTGACCGACCGGCATGCAATTAAAGAGGGAAGCAAAGTTGTCA
The DNA here is from genome assembly GCA_963580285.1 of Lucinisca nassula. Lineage (NCBI taxonomy): Eukaryota > Metazoa > Mollusca > Bivalvia > Lucinida > Lucinidae > Lucinisca > Lucinisca nassula. Next base: position 101,525,480 of record OY757014.1, read on the forward strand.
ACCGTGATTGGGTTAACTACCCTGCATGCAATTTGTCGTAAAACATTCATGTCGTGCCCAATCTTTTAATATCGAAGAATGATTTTACGAAATTTGATGCTGAAATCATTGCGTTTATATTTTTTTTTTCTGAATTTATCTACTGTCACCATAAAATTCGGGTTCCGATACACCTTGTTGCAGAAGAGATTTAAGTCCAACATTGAATTTTGAAATTAAATCAGAATGACATCATAAAATTTTGAAAAGGCTTTGCGTAGTTTATGATACCGATAACACTGATTAAAAGTTTAGCAGTTAACAATTTATTACGAGTGTTGAAGTCGGTTACATGACTACACACTGTAGGCTGTAATGATTTCACATTGGTTTTTAACCCTGCCCAGCAATGGCATGACACCATAGAAAGCGAACAATCCGTGTGACCCTTTGTATTATAAGTTTGTCCTTCGGATTTTAAGAAAAAGGGACTACACGAAATTAACAGCTTTATAAAACTTCTGCCTCATGGTGTGTCTCATAAGTATATTATATTTGATAGCTAAACGTGGCAGTCGCTATGGTGTGTAGGTTACGAAGAACAAGGAAACAAGGAACCGATGGAGAAAACATGTATGAATACGGGAAGATAATATCAGACATGATACAGGACGCTTAAATTGTAGAGGCACAGGGGAAGTGCAAATCAACTCCAATGACCATGGAACCCTTTTTGCCCAACTAAAATGAGAAAATATGTGTTCTTGTTAATAATGACAAAAAAGACATTTTGAATACGTTTTAAACATTCGCCAAACCTATTTTACACCAAGGATTTTATCAAAATTAGCTCATTACGAAAACACGCCTGCATTGTATCCTTTATTGCCGAAAAAATGAAAATTTTAAGATGAAATATTGTGATATTTTTCTTATTTCTGCTCATGATATAGGTTATAGGTACTCGTTAGAACTGTCTCATCGAGGCGGTTCTAACGAGTACCCACAATCTATATTTTAGATAAGAAATAAGGTTTACCCCTGTAAACCCCAGTTTTACTATATAAAAGTGAGGTTCAAGGGGGTCAAAATTATATAGGCGTCTTTTTGTGATGTAACTGTCCGAGGCCGTAGTAGAGCTACAATCAGAAGGAGATTTAGGTAATGTCCAGTTTACGAGAAATTGTTTTTTATATTAAGTCCAACTTAGCTGGTCTGGTTTGACAATTGGTCAGGTATTAAATACTTAGAAGAAGAATGCTTAATTGAATATGCTTTGTTCGTTTGTTTGTTTTGAGGTTTAACGTCCCCGTCAACACTGTAAATGCCATTTTGGAGACGTTGCTTCCAATTTTGGGGGACTTTTACCCGACATTGGGATGAAATGACTTCTCAAGCCCTGTCGCCCAATGAAACCAGTAGGGTTTATAAGCATGGACGGGCCGACTCGCACCGCTTTGCCTGGGCAATCTTAGATCCTCTAAGCGGTTTACCAGTACTCATGTGCGGATCTGTTTCAGCTCTGCGTGGAAGCATCATGCAGCCAATATATTTCTTCAAGCCCCATTGGGCGGGAGCCAAAAAAAAACAAGAAAGTGAATAGAAGCTATTGACTAGCCCTTATGTCGTGTGAGCGGTTTTACTATTTGATTTGATTCTTCGATTTCCTGTTAGTATTTGTTTAGTGCGTGCAACATTATATTTGTATTCGTTTTCTGAGTTTGCTGTATTCTGCTGTTTTTATTCTATTTCGAACATATATATTATTAGTATGCTAAGGCAAACCATTACTAATTTCAATTGTTTTAATTTTGTATTCAGTATCGTTTGACCTGTATTATCTAGGTTTGTTTATTTGATTTGAGGTTTAACGTCCCCGTCAACACTGTAAAGGTCATTTTGGAGACGTTGCTTCCAATTTTGTGGGACTTTTACCCGATATTGAGATGAAATAACATCTCAAGCCCTGTCGCCCAATGAAACCAGTAGGGTTTATAAGCATGGACGGGCCGACTCGCACCGCTTTGCCTGGGCAAGCTTAGATCCTCTAAGCGGTTTACCAGTACTCGTGTGCGGATCAGTTTCAGCTCTCCGTGGAAGCATCATGCAGCCCATATATTTCTTCAAGCCCCGATGGGCGGGAGCCAAAAAACAAGAAAGTGAATAAAAGCTATAGAATAGCCCTTATGTCGCATGAGCGGTTTTACTATTTGATTTGATTATTCGACTTCCAGTCAGTGTTCGTTTAGTGAGTGCAACATTATATTTGTATTCATTTTCTGAGTTTGCTGTTGTCTGCTGTTTTTATTCTATTTCGAACATTTATATTATTAGTATGCTAAGGCATACCATTACTAATTTCAATTGTTTTAATTTTGTAATCAGTATCGTTTAACCTGTATTATCTACGTTTGTTTGTTTGATTTGAGGTTTAACGTCCCCGTCAACACTGTAAAGGTCATTTTGGAGACGTTGCTTCCAATTCTGTGGGACTTTTACCTGACATTGAGATCAAATGAAATTTCAAGCCCTGCCGCCCAATGCAATCGATATGGTTAATAAGTATAGACGGTCCGACTCGCACCGCTTTGCCTAGGCAGGCTTAGATCCTCTAAGCAGTTTACCAGTACTCGTGTGCGTGTCGGTTTCAGCTCTGCGTGGAAGCATCATGCAGCCCATATAGTATTCTCTACGTATGTTTTTGAAATGTTTTACGTATTTGTTTGTTTTTGTTTGATTTGAGGTTTAACGTCCCCGTCAACACTGTAAAGGTCATTTTGGAGACGTTGCTTCCAATTTTATGGGACTTTTACCCGACATTGAGATGAAATGACATCTCAAGCCCTGTCGCCCAATGAAACCAATAGGGTTTATTAGCATGGACGGTCCGCCTCGCACCGCGGTTACTGGGCAGGCTTAGATCCTCTAAGCGGTTTACCAGTACTAGTGTGCGAGCCAGATTCAGCTCTGCGTGGAAGCATCATGCAGCCCATATATTTCTTCAAGCCCCGATGGGCGGGGGCATTTACGTATTTGTATCCAGGAGCTAATGATATAGATTCAACGTCACGAAAAACATTTGAGCAACCGCACGACAAAATCAACATTAAGACATGGGCGACCAGCTAAGACTCAGATCAACCTGCGCATGCGCAGTCTGATCAGAGTCTTCGCTGTTCGCCTGAGCCTACTATAGCCTCTGGGCTATTCATAGGACAACAAGAGAATGCTCCAACCAGGCTAACCTGACGGACCAGCTGAACTGAGTCTTCTACCATAGCACGGGTCTTCTTGTAGGTTTTGTCATGCGCCAGCTCACTTGCGAACTACAAATGTTAAGATCAGCATGCACTTCCGCGCTGTGTGGTCTGCATAGTTGCGCTCGCTGCGTGTTCGGTACATGAAATTCATATCTAACAATACGAAAACACGCCTATACAAATACATTGTAAACTTGACCGCCGAAAGAACGAAAATTTTAAGATGAAAACATGTAATCAAGATTGTGGGTACTCGTTAGAACCGCATTTCTGCTCAAAATAAAGATTGTGTGTACTCGTTAGAACCACCACATTGAGTCGGTTCTAACGAGTATAGATTGTGGGTACTCGTTAGAACCGCCTCATTGAATTTTAGAGCAGAAATAAGAAAAAATAAGGTATACCCTTGTAAACACCAGTTTTACTATATAAAACTGGGTTCAAGGGGGTCAAAATTATGCAGGCATGTTTGCGTGATGAATTTCACTACTGTGTAGCTGAGCTGGGTTGTTTGTGTCTTCTCTTATCAAAACAGCCATAGATAGGATTTCGAATAGCATATATTTATTTTAAAACAGTCTATACAGTATTGTATGTCGTGCCTATTAATTCACGACTAAAGAGGACTTATGCTTAAACTTCATTGAAATACCCATGGTATCCTTGTTTTGCGTTTTCATTACGATAATACATCCACATCCGCGTGATATAGTGCATTTTTCATACCTCAAAAAGCGTATTGTCTCTAATGAAAATTTGGTCATATTTTCCTTATTTCTGCTCCAAACATAGGTTTAGGGTGCTCGTTAGAACCGCCTCATTGAGGTGGTTCTAACGAGTACCCACAACCTATGTCTTGGAGCAGAAATAAGGAAAATATTGTTTACCCCCGTAAACCCCAGTTTTATCTATATAAAGTGGGGGTTTAGGGGGTCTTCATTTCACGGACTTGTTCACGTGATGGAGTACTTCGGTCATTATAAAGGAGTTGTAGAGCTACAAGAAACGTAATCTCAGCTTGGTTTCCAGGAAGTCATGTTGTTGTTTTTTTGTTGTTTTTTTTTTGTTTTGTTTTCTTTTTAATTACTCCCGTTCTCGTACAAAGTCGGCAGTTCTGACCGCTTGTTACCGAGGAAAAGTTACGATTGCCGTAAATAGCCATAATGATTCTAATCCACTTGAGTACGTAACGTGTCGTCTGATTAGATTAAGTAAAAAACTTTGCGACGGTATATTCTGCGATATACTGACGGACACCCGACGTCTTCACGTCGCATTTCTGCCATTTGGTTTTACGCATCTCACATGGCTTGCCGCTTTGGGCAAATTAGTACACTTTTTGACAAAAATAAATAAATAAACAACCTAATAAGTGCATTAGAATAGGGATATTGATTCCATTGTGGAATTTTAAAAATATTTGAGGGTCACTGATGAGCCTAAATGACCGAAAGTAGCTAGTCTGGCCCAGAAAACATGTGCACTCCATATTTTCCAGATCTGTGGTGAATTCCTTGCTTCCAAAGGATAACCCTTTCTAGAACATATATAACTACATGTATATTGAAATTTGTGGAGACTTGCGACCGTGAAAACAACGCATTACGAAAACACGCCTATACAAAGACAGTGTAAATTTTACCGCGGATAAAACGAAGATTTTAATATGAAAAATTGCGATATGTTTCTTATATCTGCTCAAAACATAGATAGTGGGTACTCGTTAGAACCGCCTCATTGAGCGGTCATTGAGCTTTAGAGCAGAAATAAAAAAAATATCGTTTAACCCTGAAAACCCTAGTTTTACTATATAAAAGTGGTGTTGAAGGGGGTCAAAATTATATAGGCATGTTTCTTGATGATTTACCTCCCAAATGACAATTTAGAATACAGTTATCCCCTAATTTCAAGCCACCAAAAAGAAACAAGAGCTGAAGAATGACCGTGCATACAAAATCAAACAATGACGAAACACGCCTACACAAATACATTGTACATTTTACGGCCGAAATAACGAAAACTTGCAGATGAAAAACTATGATATTTTTCTTAAATCTGCTCTAAAATATAAATTGTGGGTACACGTTAGAACCGTGTACCCACAGTCTATATTTTAGAGCAGAAATAAGAAAAAGTAAGGCTTACCCCTGTAAATAAGGCGGGCACGATCATTCGGATATTCGATTAATCGATCGATAAAATGCACAAAAATGATTATCATTGCTGATTTGCTTGTAATCGATTATTTGATAAGACAACATCGCCATTGTCTAACAATATATGAACTGTCTTTTACGATCGGAATGGAATTACAGCCTACCTTTCAATATCTACCACGGCACGTCTTTGTCAATACAGCACTAAAAACAAAACCTTACACCGTTACAACTAGTGACGGAAAATTCCCTCTGTCGTAGAAGGGATGTATTGAAAATTAATTAGAAAAACATTCGCCCATTCCGCACTCATTATGATCACACATTATTTCAAGCCTAACATCCTATGAATGGGACGTGGGCAAGCAGCGTAGATCCTGATGACACGACCCTACCAAACGGTACGGACTACGGCCCGTTATAATGGAATGTATTGAATCATTTTTTTTGCATTTGGGTTTGCCAGTAAAAATGAGCAATATGCCTAAAATCATATCGTAGGTGGTATATATTTCTATGAAAGTTTTGTCAAAATATCTGCAGTGGCGTGGTAGTAAATGCCATTTTTCGACTGATTAACGAAGCTAAATTCGACACGTCACCTGTCGAAACCACTCGTCTGATATGGAAGAACACATTCGACTTAAATGGGGTTAGGTCAGTTTTATCGTGTTAAGAATGTTACGGCTCGTTAAAATTAGTGCTCATTAATGGATTTCAGTACTTACCCAGGCAATTAAACGCTCAATTGACTTTTATGAATTCCGATGGTCACCATCATTTCTATTTCAAACTTCAGCCGCGCCCGCTCATCGGAGCTTGAAGAAATAGATGGGGCTGCGCGATGCTTCCGCGCTGAATCCGATCGCACTAGAGTACTGGTAAGGTTCTAAATCTGCACAGGCAAAGCGTTGCGAGTCGGACCGTCCACGTTTATAAACCTTGTTTCATCGGGCGGCAGGTCTTGAGATGTCATTTCATCTCCGTATCTTCTCGTTAAAGATACGTTGTGGATGCGCGTTGAGGCGGATCATTAAATACGGGTTTCGGGATCCCACCTCTGTGAGGCGGCTCGTAACGCATAAATTCAGGGCGTGTGTCCCTCAAAGACATATTAAAAATCAAAGTACTAACAATACGGAAGATCTACCTTATCGTGTATAAGGCGCGCTACGAAAAAATCAAAGTACCAGCGGTACATCAAATCTTGCGAAAAATTCTAAAGGTACCTCAAATTCTTCTAATATTGCGAAAAAAAATCAAAGTACTAACAGTACCTTAACTCCCAATTTAAGACAGATTACATACATACATACATACATACATACATACATACATACATACATACATACATACATACATACATACATACATACATACATACATACATACATACATACATACATATATACATACACCACCTCCTTCTCCTCCACCTTCCTCCTTTCCCTCCTCCTTCGATCCTCCTCCTCCTCCCTTCTCCTCATTTCCCTCCTACTCCTCCTCTTCCTTCCTTCTTCCTTCCTCCTCCTCCCTCCTCATCCTCCTCCCTCCGACTGCTCTTCCTCCCCTACTCCACCTTCCCATTCTCTTCCCCCTCCACCTCCCTCTTCTTCCTCCTTCTCCTCCCTCACCCTCCACCTCCCTCCTCCTCTTCCTCCCCTTCTTCTCTTCCCTCCTCCTCCTTCCTCCTCCTCTCCTTCTTCAACCCTCCTCCTTTCCCTCATCCTATTCCCTCCTCCTTCTCCTCTTCTTTCCACCTGCTCCTCAACCCTCCTCCTGCCTCTGTCTCCTCTTCCTCCCCCTCCTCCACCTTCCCTTCTCTTCCCCTCCTCCCTTTTCTACCTCCTCCTCCCTCCTCCTCCTCCCTCCTCCTCCTCCCTACCGTATACTCTTCCTCCTCATCATCCTCCATCCTCCTCTTCCTCACCCTTCTCCTTCCCTGCTCCTCCTCCTTTTCGTCCTGACTCGCGTAAACATATTCACAGTATAACGCTGTTTAAATCTTCGCGATGTTGTCTTTCATATACTGTTATCCATCGTTCTTTAGCCTCTATGGCTTCTCTTCGCAACTGACGACATCTTAACCACCAACACAACTCGTCTTATATCACTAGTGTCATACACACAACTCCATACATTGTTCACATACTTCTTTGTCTTCTGTAACAGCTTCTTGGGAACTTCTTTCCTGAAACACTCAGTTTGTCTAGAGGCGAATTATCTCCGACTTCGCTTCCTGACCCATCTATGTGGTACTAATATGAGAAAGCAACCCTGCTTCAGATGAAACACCACGCACTTCTCCCTCGTCATATTGTACTGTTCTTAAAGTATTGTCAGCTCTCAAACAAATGTTTTTAAGTTTTTTTTTTTTTGGTTTTTGTTTTAAGGTCAGTTAAAATGTATCCTCTGAAAGATGAATGACTAGATAATGACCTGGATAACACACTTTCAATGCTGTAACAGAGTCATCACACAGATAAAAGTTTAATTTATGAATGATTGTTAACTAGTTGGAAGACCGAAATAATTGCATGATGATCAAGCTGAAAATATACACGCATATTCCTATGTTGAAGTCCAGTCAGATATATCAATGCATTAAGCTATGCAGTCCTTTTCAGTGTTGGTATTTAATTAATAGAATAACATTAGTCACACAACAGAAGAGATAAAATATTAAGCAAAAGCAAGGAACTCTTATCTAAATCACTGCAAAGTCACAACTGCCCCTAGTATCTAGATGATTTGCCTTCTCATCCTTAAAGACAGGACTGGACTATTTAAGGGAGCACAGGAAAACCTGAGTCATTCTTTGTCTGCCCTTTGAAGGGTTAACATCAAATTCTATTTATCTGATTGGCTGTAAATGGAGACCTATTGTGATATCACAATGACTGACATTTTAACAATAAGTGATTTAAAGCTCTGCTCTGTTTGAAGCTTACCTTGTTATCTCAATTATGTAACAGCAGGCACACTCCATATTTGGTTTCAATAGACAAACAAAACAATTAAAGGCATTTATTCTGTAACGGTAGAACACACCGTGTGTCCATAATTGTTTTATTGCCCCCTGTGATATACTGACTATAGCAGATCAAAGGCGACCCTTAATAGGGTGATTAGTAGCTCTTGTTGAATCCCCTGACTGAGACACTTAAGGGGAAAACCAATAATGTACACCAGTCAACAGTAAGTAATTTATTGATTTTCCCCAAGGAGGCCCCTTACCTGTTGAAGACAGAGGACAGAACTTCAGTCAGCACTGAGGGCTACATAATATTATGTAATGAAATGATAGTCCTCAATAATCAATAATAAATGCCTTTAAGTCATGATTAATGTATTTATTTTTTTATTTTTAAATTACAAAATACAAACATATTTTATAAAGGTTAATTATATAGCATCTTTAGTTTAATATTCCAAAAAAAATAATAAATAAATAAAGATATAATAAAAAATTAAAGCTTTAAATTTGTTGAAAAATTATTAGTTGACACTATAGCATCTTTCGATAAATAAGTAAATGATGTTTGAGTGAAAGAAGTTTGTATAATAGAAAGATTTTTTATTCTTCTTGTTTTTCTTGTTATAGAAGAAGAAAAATAAAACGTAATGTGAATTATACACAGGCAGTCTTAGTAAAATAAATTAAATAAAATTGACACAGCCAAACAAATGATGGAATGGCTGAATGAATTAAACAGATGTCCAGGCTTATCTCATATTTATCTCAGTTTAGATTTTTTTAAAATAAAATATAGATTTTGGGTGCTCGTTAGAATGGTCTTAATCACGCAGTTCTATTGAGCACCCACAATATACTAACAAGTGAGGGTATACATTTGTATGGCCTCAATGCGGCAATTCAAACGAGCCCCCACAATATACTATAGAGTGTTGGTTTATTTGTTTGATTTGATGTTTAACGTCCCCGTCAAGGCTGTAAAGGTCATTTTGGAGACATTGATTCCAATTTTGTAGGACTTTTACCCGACACTGAGATGAAATGACATCTCAAGCCCTGTCGCCCAATGAAACCAATAGGGTTTAAAAGCATGGACGGGCCGACTCGAACCGCTTTGCCTGGTCAGTCTTAGATCCTCTAAGCTGTTTACCAGTACTCGTGTGCGGGTCGGTTTTATCTCTGCGTGGAAGCATAATGCAGCCCATATATTTCTTCAAACCCCGATGGGCGGGGGGTGGGGGCGATAGAGTGTTGATACTTTGTCTATTTCTAATGAGTACTAGGACAAACATTTTACACATACAAATGTTCAATGAGGCGGTTCTAACGATTTTTGGGATATGTGCTAGAACTGTGTTATATCCCAAAAATCTTTTTTACAGTGAATCATGTTACAGAGAGGTTGTTGTTTACAGAGAAAAATATTAAAAAAACACATTATATTTCTTCCAAACCTAAATTGACATTCAGACAAAACGTTTTCTGATTTCAGTCAAGTTTGCTTTTTCCTTCACGTCAACACTATTAAGGTCAATATGGATACGTTGCGTGGGACTTTTACCCGACATTGTGATGAAATGACATATCAAGCCCTACCGCCCATAGACACTGCTTGGGTTTAAGGTGCGGTCCGACTCGAATCACTTTTCCTGGACAGGCTTAGACCTAAGCTGTTTACCAGTATTCAAGTTCGGTCGGCTTTAGCTCTGCGCGGAAGCACCGTGCAGCCCACTCTATTTCTCCAGTCCCCAATGGGCGAGGGCGGCCAAATGAGTTTGAAGTAGTTCATTTCCAATTATAGGGGTATCAGGTTTGTTTCGTTCAATAAAGTATGCGCTGAGCAAACAGTGTAGTCCCAGATGAGACGCCGCGTTCAGTGGCGTCTGCTCTGTCTACACTGCTTGCCAGTGTCCCAAAAAAGGAGGAAAGTTAAGTTTGGATGATGATGATGATGATGATGATGATGATGATGATGATCTACGTTTAAAACGTTGAAACCAGCTTTTGATAAGTGGTAAAAAGATGCAAAACATGGAGTCATCCTTCAAAATGTATTGGTATATTCAACGAATCTCTCTCTCTCTCTCTCTCTCTCTCTCTCTCTCTCTCTCTCTCTCTCTCTCTCATGTGCACCCGGTTAAGACTTCGATCACCATATGCCCTTTTTCATTTTGAATGAATACGCTTTTGGTCAAAGACAACAAAGACCCATATCAGACTCGACGCCGCCACTTTTCCTTGTCAGGCAAAGACCTAAGCGGTTGACTTGAATGTAATATCAAGTAATCTGATTGGCTGATAGCTGGTAATGGGTGTGGCTGAATTAATATATTCATCAGAATATGAGTTAATAATGCCCGAAAGCTAACAATTGTAATGCTACTGATTGGAGTCATATGAATGTACAGTCGAACTTCCATGGCTCGAACCCCTTTGGGACCGTGAAAATTTATTCGAGACAGCGGTAGTTCGAGCCACTGAAGGTTACTGCCAAAAGGCATGACGAGATACTTTTGAACATCTTTCGATGTTATATAATGAAAATGTTTGCCGTGTGTACTCATTAGAATCGCCTCACCGAGGCGATTCTAATGAGTACACACAGCATACGTTTGGAAGATAAAAGACTAAAATCTCCTTAATCATCCCCACCATTTCTTATCTTGAAGATTTCCCTAGGGGCTCAAGTATGAGTTCGACCCAGCCATGGTAAGCGAGCCATCGGTGTTCGAGCCATCGAAGTTCTACTGTATTGTGACACACTTACTGACCATATACAGTGACACTATGCTATCTCGAATACGGATGGCTCGTTTACCGACTAATTCGAAATCATTCTGAAGTCTACCACGTGTTATCTATGTTTTTAGGTTAGTTTAAGGCGGTCTGTTTAATTGTAAATTGTATCTTGAAAAGGTATCATGTTGTGTGTACTCGTTAGAACCGCATCAACTTTGCGATTCTAATAAATACACACAACCTACATGTATATTTAGTACATACTTAATCGAAAATAAATTCTGAGGACATCCCCAATATGCGTTACCCATAGGGTAAATAGGTGTGAGTGAGACCACTCATTACGAAAACACGCCTAATATATAATTTTGACCCCCTTGAACTCCACTTTTATATAGTGAAACGGGGGTTTGCAGGGGTATGCATTACAGAGGACCCCCGTTATAACCACAGTATTTTTCCCCAATTATTGTGCCGTTATAAAGAATTTGGCGTTATAAAGAATCCCAGTTAGGAGTATGATAGCTAATAAAAGGCCTTTTCCCCATTACAACTCCAAGTAACATATGGACATTTGTTAGAATCGCCTCTAACTCATTTCTATAACATTTGTTTCTTGGACGGTATGAGATTACAAGACCCTTTCAACCCGAGAGAAGCCCACGCCGCTAGAAACCAAGTTACAAGACCCTTTTAACCCGAGAGAAGCCCACGCCGCTAGAAACCAAGGCTAAGCCTTTGGATAAACAGCCATTCGATTCAAATTGCCGTTATAACGAGTTTTGCCGCCATAACTAATGTTGGTATAAAGAGGGTTTACTATTTTTCTTATTTCTGCTCTAAAATAAAGACTGTGTGTACTCGTTAGAAACGCCTCATCCGTTATAACCGCCTCGATGAGGCGATTCTAACGTGTACTCATAATCTTTATTTTGAGCAGAAACAAGAACAAGAGAAGATATGACACAAAGAACCATATCAAGTGATTCGATTGTGATCGCATTGCACTATTTTGGAAAGGAACAGGCAATGAAATCTTATTATTCAACCGTTCAGTTGTAAACTTATAAACTAGAATTATTTGACCGTGTCGACATGAACACTGAATTTGCAGTGTCATATTCAACATGAATGGTTGTCTGGTTGGTTTGATTATGTTTTTGGAAAACTTTGTACAGCCTAACAGAGTTGAATTCGACAATGACTGATCAATGGGCACAGCTTTAGGGATATAATAAACCGACAAGCGCAATCAACAAAGTTTTTGTTTGTTTCATTTGAGGTTTAACGTCCCCGTCAATACAGAATAGGTCATTTTGGAGACGTTGCTTCCAATTTTGTGGGACTCTTACCCGACATTGAGATGAAATGACATCTCAAGCCCTGCCGTCCAATGAAACCAAAAGTGTTTATAAGCATGGACGGTCCGACTCGCACCGCGGTTCCTGAACAGGCTTAGATCTTCTAAGCGGTTTACCAGTACTAGTGTGCGGACGGTTTCAGCTCTGCGTGGAAGCATCATGCAGCCCATCTATTTCTTCAAGCCCCGATGGGCGGGGGCGGCAGTATACAGAGGGTAGAGGGTACGTATGTATTTGTTGACAGCGGAATAGTTTAACCCATTTTGTACCTGGAACCCCAAAACGGGTACCCTAGCAAACAGTGCAGGCCCAGATCAGACGCCGCAGAACGCGGCGTCTGATCAGGGCTTCCACTGTTTGCTAAAAGTTCAGATTATATCAAAATAAATTTTGAAGAAAACACAAATCTGACACCCTTAAATTTTGCAATGGACTCCTGCTATATATATATATAAGGAGGAAGATTCCATTTGGTACAAACGGGTTAAGATAATTGTCTGTTCAGATGTTCAGTAATCAAGAACGATTTCGAATGAATACGACTTTTCTCAGTAAATGATCAGCCAAATACTGGATACTCTTGTGTCGAAGTACAATTTTCTCAGGCCGGAGCTCTGAAAAAATGTGCATTACGGGATAAAAATGGGCAAACCCATCGATAACTTCTTTCATATGCTTAAAAGTTTTACTGACAAACACAATGACATATCTGCGAAAACTGCAAAGGAACTGGTTATTTTGACGCCCTGTCTGTATTCGTCATTAACAACAAATTTTCATCCCATGTTCTTATTAAGCTAATCCAATCATCAACTTAAGAACAATTATTAGTCTACCGAATTTACTCTAAAACAACAGAAAAAAGATTGGCCTGAACACAGCATTTTCTCCAAAATATCATTAATTCACTATCAAAAGCAGCCAGATTTCGTAGTGGTAAGCGAAGCAACGGCCGAATCGGTTAGAACCTGGAAAGGTGACAGCTGGGCAACGCCAAAAGGCAAACATTGGTTGCAGCGGGGGATAACATTTTCTACCGATGTGTATTTGTATTTGTGTTGAGGTTTAGCGACCCCGTCAACATTATTTAAGAGATAAAATGACATTTCAAGCCCTACTACCCTAAGGAACCGATACGGTTTATATAAAAGGTCGTTCCCACTCGCACTAATTTGCCTGGACAGGCTTAGACCTTCTAAGCGGTTTACCAGTACTCAAATCATCACGTGAACAAGTCCGTGAAATGAATACCTTCATAAACCCAACTTTATATAGGGACAACTGGGGTTTACGGGGGTATACATGATTTTCCTAACTCTGTCCCCAATACATATGTCGTGGGTACTCGTTAGAACCGACTCGATCGAGGCGGTTCTAACGAGCACACACAACCTATGTTTGCAGTATAAATAAGAAAACTATCATGGATTTTCATCAGAAAAGCAGCCATTTTGGAGATGTTTCATGGCTGTGTTATCATAAAATGTATTCGGTCGATTTCAGCTCTGCGTGGAAGGACCATGCGACCCAATCTATTTCTCCAGTGGTGGTGGTGGTGGTGGTGTGTGTGTGTGTTGGAGGGGGGGGGGGCGTAGAACTATTCTCTTTTTGGTGGTACATGGAAATTCTGTCTCGTTCATGGGCTGAGCGAGCTCACACGCGACGGTAAGAATGACGTCAGAGCTATTTCTTTTAAACAAAACGTCACTTTTATCAGTTACCCCTTACATTAATTACATTGCAACATCTCGACCTGATAAAGATATGATATCTCAGGACAGGCGCGGTTTACCAGGTCAACGTGACGTTGCACTTCTATGAACTTGACTGCTGGAAAAATTGCAAAAATGTAAGAGTGTATAAGGGGCTTAACTGATAAATAGAATACCAGATTCGTGTCTTTTGATATCAAGTTTATCTGGCAAGGCTTCGAGAACGCTTGTAGAATCGCGAGGCTTGCCGAGCGATTCTACATGCGTTCTCGAAGCCGAGAATCAGTTACCCCTATATATAGTGCATTGTAACACATTGACCTGATAAAGATATGCTATCTCAGGACAAGTGAGCTTTATCACGTCAACCTTACATTGCATTTTTGAATGAACCGGACAACCGGAAAAAATGGCCAAAATGTTATTAATACTAGAAAAATCGAAAAAATTACATAGAAAATTATCGAAAGATAAATAGTAAACATACTGATCGATTGTTTTCCGCACCGGAATGTTGGGACGCACTAAGGACAATCGGTAAGTGATCGAAAAATGCCAACTTAAAGAGTTTACAAGGGGATAAACTGATAAATAGAATACCAGATTCGTGCCATTTGATATCAAGTTTATCAGGCTCGGCTTCGAGAACGCATGCAGAATCGCTCGGCAAGCCTCGCGAATCTACAAGCGTTCCCGAAGCCTTGCCTGATAAACTTGATATCAAAGACACGAACCTGGTATTCTCTATTTATTCTGCAGGGAAGTGGAGCGTGATGCAAAAAGCCACCATTTTATGACGTCACTGGATGATTCAACACGTTAGACGGTGAAACGTCATTTTCTCATATCTAAAACATCACAAAAAGGACTTAAGGGCATGTGATTTTACGAAGGCTGATTGATATGTTTTGAGCCTTGTACTGAAGGAGTTACGCGGTCCTACTATTCTCTGACGTTATAGGGCCGTGTATCCAATAACTGGTCTCATTTGGTCAGTTTATACTTTAAAGTAAACAAGACAAGCAGCTTTTGCAAAATGGACAAACTCGGTGAAAGAGCAGTGATCCTTTTTTTGCATATGCATAAAAAAGGTTTAACACCTGGGGGGTATCCATAATGATATGATAACAACACACACTAGGGAAAGATGCTCCTTCATATGCTACAGTGAAAAGGTAGGTGGCTTTATTTAAGCGCGGCAGATAGAGCCTTGAGGATGACCCCCGTCTTGGAAGGCTTGTCAATGTTGCAACCCCGGAAATGGTCAATAAAGTCCATGGTATTGTTATGACTGACAGACGAGTCACAGAAAGATATATAGCCAGTAGATATGGCATTTCACAGGAAAGAGTACATTTCAATCTGACAGAGAATCTGGCAATGAGAAAGCTTTCGGCCCGACGGGCACCAAGACTTCTGACAGTTGATCAGAAGCACATCAGGCGCACATTATAGTGTGCTAATCTCATCACGAAAACACGCCTATATAATTTTGACCCCCTCGAACCCCACTTTTATATAGTAAATCTGGGGTTTATAGGGGTAAACCTTATTTTTCTTATTTCTACTCTAAGATATAGATTGTGATACTCGTTAGAACCGCCCCAGCGAGGCGGTTCTAACGAGTACCTACAATCTATATTTTGAGCTGAAATAAGAAAAAAAAAAAAATCAAACTTTTTCATCTCAAAATTTTCATTTTTTTTCGGCGTTAAAGGCTAAAATTTTTTGTATGGGCGTGTTTTTGTAATGTAACCTTTTTGAGCCTTCTTTAGAAATTTGTCACTCTGGATGAAACATGGGTGTATCATTTTACCCCAGAGGCCAAACAAAAATCGAAACAATGGAAGCATCCTGGCTCATCCCCACCGAAGAAGGCAAAGACTGTTACATCAGCTGGGAAGGTTATGGCCTCGGTTTTCTGGGATGCAGGTGGTATTCAGCTGATAGATTATCTCCAAAAGGGACACACAATAAATGGTACACACTATGCTTCACTTCTGATGCAGTTTCGGGAAAATATTAAACTTACACCTGTGGTCACAAAAACGTTCAAATTCCGATGAAGTACCTTTGCATCAAGTTAGTTTGACAAGCAAATGTCATTCACCAAAGTAGTCTAAAACTGGATCAAGAAATATACATTGATTGGTCTTATTGTGGCAAGTACTTTTTTCCATTTTTAGATCTGACTGACATTCCAGATGTATTCTGATTGGACAGTACAAGGTTTTGAATGAAATCTACAGCACTTTGTGTTTTGAATTTATTTCTGTCTTGTAGAAGACTGATAGGATGTGAGGAAATATTGAATGAAACATCAGATCAAAATGAAATGAAGGTCATCAAAGTTTGAACGGATTTGTGTCCATAGGTGTAATCGCCGCGGGAAGCAAATCAGGACAATGCTCCTGTTCACAAGTATGTCATTGCTATGGCTGCCATTCACGATCGTGGCTTTAAATTGATTGAGCATCCGCCTATGAAACGGTATTTAGGTAAAAATTAAAAGGTGAATGATGCATATTCTAATTTGCGACTAAGGCCTTGCATTTTGCAATATGCGCTTTCAATTATGTAATGTGCACTACGTATCTTATATGATGCAGATTTTACAATAATGTCCATACTATTTTAATCTACATACTAGCAATTCATTGTCAGACATTGCACTTTCAGAAATCTGTTCTTATCGTTGCATTATGTAACTGCGAATTCAACGCACTGTTTTCAGATGTTAAGTCGGCCACATCCAGTATTCTGGCTGACATCCGACTTGCTCTGCCTGTATGATTCATCATTAGGTTCGAAATTCCATTATCGATTTTGCAACTTGAAGTTCTAATTTTGAAGTACGGTGGCGCTAGTTTCGTTCACGTGACAACAGTTCGTAATGTTCCGTTTCGCTTTTTTTCCGTAAGAAACGGAAGCGTGCAAGTTTCGGAACGAGTAATAGTGGTAGTAGAAAAAATAGTAGAAGTACTAAAAGCAGTAGTAGTAGTAATAGTAGCATTAGTAGTGGTAGTAGTAGTTGTTGTTTTGTAGTAGTAAAAGTAGAAGTAGTAGCAGCAACAACAACAGCAGCAGCAGTAGTAGTAGTAGTAGTAGTAGTAGTAGTAGTAGTTGTTGTTGTTGTAGTTTATGTGAACAAAAAGGAGTGGTTTTTGTGGGAGAAGTGGTAGTGGCAGTAATAGTGGTTTTAACACCACTACTGCTACTACTTCTACTACTACACTACTACTACTACTACTACTTGGTTTAACGTCCCCGTCAACACGTACAGGCTGTATTATGTCGATAGTAGTAGTAGTAGTAGTAGTAGTAGTAGTAGCAGTAGTAGCAGTAGTAGTAGCAGTAATGGTAGTAAAGGTAGTAGCAGTGCTACAATATTAGTATTAGTTCTGTTTGTTCGTAAGGAGTCAACACTATTTTGGTCAAATCGATCCTGAAAGTTTATCTTTCCACACTTTTCCTGGCCAGGCTTATATGCAAGTGCTTAACCAGCAAAGTGCACATTTTTTTCGCAAGAAACTGACAACCGCCCTTCTTGAATCAGCGAAATTGAGAGGAAAATCGTAGAAAATATTCCATGAGCAATCTCCACGAAATCGAATTGAGCGATTTCCACGAAAGAATTTTGCCGACCCGGGATGTATCAAAGCCGCGACCTCCTGATCGACAGTAAATCCCGCATCCGATTGAGCTACGATGCCGGCTGTAGTAGTAGTAGTAGTAGTAGTGGTAGTAGTAGTAGTAGTAGTAGTAGTTGTTTTTGTTGTTTTTGTTGTTGTTCGTGTTAGTATGTTCTGGAAGGAGCAGACAGATTCCCTGGATACATAGAACTTGAGCTGTGTATCGTGTCACATTCCCTGGAAAGGGCCCCAATGGGGGTAAGTGGAAAAATCGAGATTTTTTCAATAGTTTAAATTCGATACCATATCCCTTATTTTCCTGGAACTATTAGTAGATACGCTAGCTGCATAGAAAAAGGGCTGCGATTGTGTCACAATGCCTTGGTGGTGTTACTAGGGACTTTTCTATAAACGATCTAGTGCCAAACTTTTTAACATGAATGCCGCATTCGAGAGTTTGCACCTTTAGCACTATGCGTGGAAAGTTTCAATCTGAAATACAGTAAAAAGTAGTTCAAAATGCAAAATAGAGGTTAGATACTATACAGTTAGATTCTCCAGAATGAAAGGTTAAGATTACAAAATACAATGCCAGACTCATATATTAATTGTTTTGTTTGTTTGATTTGAGGTTTAACGTCCCCTTCAACACTGTATAGGTCATTTTTGAGACGCTGCTTCCAATTTTGTAGGACTTTATCCGACATTGAGATGAAATGATATCTCAAGCCCTGTCGCCCAATGAAACCAATAGGGTTTTGTAAGCATGGACGGACCGACTCACACCGCTTTGCCTGGACAGGCTTAGATCCTCTCCGTGGAAGCAACATGCAGCAGCCCATCTATTTCTTCAAGCCCCAGACTCGCATATTAGGATGTGCAACATACAAGCCACGAAGTGCACATTGCATAATGGAACGTTAATAACCTGGCCCGCATATTAGAATGTGCATGATACAATTGCATAGTCTACATTACATAATGGAACGTTAATATTGCAAAATACTATGCCTGATTCGCATATTAAAATGTGCATCTTTCACATTTCAATTGTTGCCTACATACTGTTCCTTATCCGCCTCGTTCACATGCTCTTGCTCCAGCAGACTTTCATTTATTTAAAAAAATGAAAACGGCTATTTCAGGCATCAACTTTCCGTTAGATAATGACGTCATAGATGCAGTAGATGACTTTCTGAACAGCCAAGAAAAATAGTTCCATGAAAGTGACATCGAGGCCCTTAAACACCGCTGGCAAAAGTGTATACTGAATGGGATTATGTTGAAAAATATTAGGAAAACATACCCGTGTGCAATAATGGCGTCCAACATGGTGTCAGAAATGACAAATTTTAGGTCAACATGATAACATCTTTCTTATTTCTGCTTTCAACATAGATTGTTGGTACTCCTGTGAACCGCCTCATTGAGGCGGTTCTAACGAGTACCCACAATCTATGTCTTGGAGCAAAAATAAGAAAAATAATGAATACCCCCGTAGACCCCAGTTGTCCCATATAAAGTGGGGTTTAGGGGGTGTTCATTTCTCGGACGTGTTCTCGTGATGTAATACAATATAAATCCATCAATACATGCATGAGCCTCAGCCCTCGTATTTATCATGCTATTAGCATGTAACATTTTAATGTTTGTCCACTTATCTGGTATTTCTGCTCTAAAACCAATACTTACAAACCTGGCAAGGTTCTTTTCAGAGCATTAAAATTTATGTTCCAAGATTTCAGTTCATCATATGAGTTTCTTCTTGAAAGAGCAAGCACAACCAGTCTATAATTCCAGTTCACTATCATTATTTATCATATGACGTCGCGTCTGAGAGTGTAATAACGCCATGTAATATTTTCGATAATCCACTAGTGGATTAAATATGCAAATTAACTACATATGTCCCGTAACGTTACATGTACGACGTCCTTAACGACGTCGCGTTTACTAACGGTGGAATATTGAAATTTTGTAAACAATCGTGAATAAAATGCGCTTTAAATGTCATATGATAAATAGAATCTTGCATTCGTGCTCATGTATTATTGCATTTATTAAACTCGTTGAGAAAAAGGGATAAAATGCTCGGCCAAGCCTCGCATTTTATCCCTTTTCCTCAACTCGTTTAATAAATTCAATAATACATGAATACTCATGTAAGATCCTCTATATACATTTCGAGCGATTTGATTGGTTAAAATAAAGGTTTAATATACTTAGATAAATTCCATGAGCAAGTGACTAGGTAGTACTATATCGTGACGTCAAAGAGCACGTTTGCGTCATTTATATGAAGCGATGTCATCAGCGTTCGGTTAAAAGATGGAAAACTAATGAAAACGTAAACGTTATAGAAGACTAATAAATAGAGGATCTTACATGAGTGGTCATGTATTATTGAATTTATTAAACGAGTTGAGGAAAAGGGATAAAATGCGAGGCTTTGCCGAGCATTTTATCCCTTTTCCTCGACGAGTTTAATAAATTCAATAATACATTAGCACGAATGCAAGATTCTGTTTATCATATATGACATTTAAAACGCATTTTATCCACGACTGTTTTACAAAAAAATGTCAATATTCCGCCATTAGTAATCGCGACGTCATACATGTAACGTTACGGGTCGTATCTAACTAATTTGCATATTTAATCCACCAGTGGATTATAGAAAAATATTACATGGCGTTATTACACTCTCAGATGCGACGTCATATGATAAAATGAATTTGAAGAAATTGACGTTTTTTTTTTTTTCCTTTGGGTTTCTTTTAAGCTGATAATGGAATACTTATTCCGCCATAGCCGATAGTTATGTTACATTTACGACGTCCTTAACGGCCCCCGCCCGTCGGGGCTTGAAGAAATATATGGGCTGCATGATGCTTCCACGCAGAGCTGAATCCGACCTGCACATGAGTACCGGTAAACCGCTAGGATCTAAGCCTGCCCAGGCAAAGCGGTGCGCACGAGTCGGGCCGTCCATGCTTATAAACCCTATTGGTTTCATTGGGCGACAGGGCTTGGGATGTCATTTCATCTCAATGTCGGGTAAAAGTCCCTCAAAATTAGAAGCAACGTCTCCAAAATGACCTTGACAGTGTTGACGGGGATGTTAAACCTCAAAGCAAACAAACAAAAACAACGTCCTTAGCGACGTCGCGTGGAATATTGACATCTTTTTAAAGCAATCGGTTTCCAATGTTGAACGAATGTTGGTCCGTTATGTTGTGCTTCCTGGGAGGAACACTTTAGAACGTGTACGGTACTAACACAATTGTAATCAGGTGTGTATCAAAATATCCGTTATTAAAAATTGTTTTATGTCTTTTCAAAATTAACACTAATTGAACAAACAATCGGAGGCAGTATTGTTGTATTGTTGTGTACACAGAATGGGAATATAATATAATTTTGTTTGCTTGGTGCAATGCATAATCAAACCAGTTGGGATCATATGGGTTAAGCGATTTAGTACAAGAAACCACAAAACGGGTAGCCTGGCAAACAGTGCAGGCCCAGATCAGACGCCGCAGAACGCGGCGTCTGATCAGGGCCTACACTGTTTGCAAAACGTTCAGCCAGTTTCCTAATCAATTTTGAGGAAAACACAACCTGACACCCGTAAATTTTGAAATGGACTTCTGCTTTATATAAAGAGGAAGATTCCATTTGCTACAAAAAAGGTTAATAAACTGCTTGTACAATACATACCTTTTGATTGCATACAATTGTTTCAACAGACAACTACACGAAAACGCATAATATATAGAAACATATAAAGAGACAATTAGTTTTCAATACAAGAACAATAAAAAAACTGAAGCAATGTGAAATTCCATAGGACGTTGAATGGAACAAAAATGAGCTTGAAGTTAGCGAAGCAAAATAGAGCAGATGGAAGCGCTCTGGGTGAAACTACTTTTGCGAAGGTAGGAGAGATTTTGACAAAATTGTAGTTGGTCTAGGATTCGTGAATACAAAATACATGTACATCATAGAAAGATGCAAGATTCTTGTTAGTACATGCATCTACCCAATATTCCCATGTGATTTTGAAATTTATATTCTAGCGAAATAGCCAGATACATGTAGAACACATTTCGCAAGGGAAAACCCGTTCTATGGACAAAACTTTACATGCAGTTTTTTTTTTCTGTAGATTAAACCTAACTTATTGCCTTTATTGCCTTGTGTTGGTACCGTACATGTTCTAAAACGTTCTTATTTACTAATACATTAGTCACTGGCGTCCAAAGCTACGCTTGTTTGATTTGAGCAATGGGACTTGGCTACAAGTTCGCAGGTCCTTTCCCAACAATGGACGAACAAAGCAACAACATGGCAGAAAATAAAATCCAATTAAACAAAAGAAGAAAAAAAAAAAGAGAAAAGAATGGTAGAAAAATACGAGCAATTTGCGACCCCAGCCCTCCCAAGTCTTTTCTCGTGTCTTAGCGGGGCAAACATATCTATCATTTGAACGCGGCGTCTGATCAGGGCCTGCACTTTTTGCCAAAGTTCAGCCATTTTCAAAATAGATTTTGAAGAAAACACAACCTGACACCCCTAAATTTTGAAATGGACTCCTGCTGTATATAAGAGGGACAAATCCATTTGGTACAAAAAGGGTTAATAGTGACACTGTTGTCTCCCGCCTTTTCGAAGAAAAGCGAGGGGACATAGTATTCGGCTTTCCGTGGTGTGTGGGTCGTGGTGCGTGATGCGTGGTGCGTGGTTCCGAGCTTGTAGTAGGTACCCTGTGAGCGCAACTCCTCCTACATTTTTAAACCGATCCTTCTCAAATATTACATATGTCTTTATCATGGTTTGAAGTTGTGCATGTGCTTTTGTTAGAATCCTTGAATTATTTTTTTTTACTTTTTTTCACATTTTTAATTTAGATTTTTTGCATGGTTCCGAATTCATAGTTGGTACCTTGTGAGTGCAACTCCTCCTACAGTAATAGTCCGATCCTTCTGAAATGTTACAGGTGTCTTCATCATGGTTTGAAGTTTTGCATATGCTTTTTTTTTTCAGAATTGTTTTTTTTTCACTTTTTTTCACATTTTTACCTTAGACTTTTTTAATGCACCAAGACTTTTTTCATGCACCAATTCTATGAAAGAGTATAATGTAGTAGGTACCTTGTGAGCGCAACTCCTCCTACAGTTTAAAGCCGATCCTTCTGAAATTTTACAGGTGTCTTTATCATGATTTGAAGTTGTGCATATGCTTTTTTCAGAATTCTTTAATTAATTTTGTTTTACTTTTTTCACATTTTTAACTTTGACTTTTTTCATGCATCAATTCTATGAAAGAGTATAATGTAGTAGGTACCTTGTGAGCGCAACTTCTCCTACAGTTTTAAGCCGATCCTTCTGAAATTTTATAGATGTCTTTATAATGGTTCTAAGTTGTGCTGGTGCTTTTTTCAGAATCCTGGAATTATTTTTTTTCACTTTTTTAACATTTTAACGTAGACTTTTTGCATGGTTCCGAATTCATAGCAGGTACCTTGTGAGCGCAACTTCTCCTACAGTTTCATACTGATCCTTTTGAAATTTTACAGGTGTCTTTATCATGGTTTGAAGCTGTGCATATGTTTTTTCAGAATTCTTTAATTAATTGTTTACACGTTTTTTTTTTTTTCACATTTTTTTACTTAGACTTTTTCATGCCCCAATTCTATGAAAGAGTATAATGTAGTAGGTATCTTGTGAGCGCAACTCCTCCTACAGTTTAATACCAATCCTTCCCAAACTTTACAGTTGCTTGAATTATGGGCTGAAGATATGCATGTTATGGTCTGAAGATATGCATGTGCTTTTTACAGAACCTTAACCGGCCCCGATAGCTCAGTTGGTAGAGTGTCCGCTCCGGGGAACGGGAGGTCACGGGTTCGATACCGGGCCGCGACATACCAAAGTCGTTAAAAGTGGTACTAGCTGCTCCTCGCTTGGCACTCAGATTTACGGGGTAGAGCTAGGACTGGTCGACCCAGTGTTAGGATAATGTGACTGGGTGTGGTATCATGTAATGTGTCTGGGACATGATACTTTAGTGAGGCAGCACTATAAAAGTGAGCATTGAGCTCCCTGTCGCAACAAGACACCGTCGTGATATGACTGAAAAATTGTTGAAAGCGACGTTAAACCCGAATTCACACACACATTACAGAACCTTAAAATAATTCTTTTCACTTTTTTCACATTTTTAAGTTTTTTTTTTTGCGCATCTATAATATGAAACTGTATATGTAGTAGGTACATTGTGAGTGCAACTCCTCCTACAGTTTTAAACCGATTCTTCAGAATCTTTACAGGTGTTTTGACCATGGTCTAAAAATGTGCATGTGCCTTTTACAGAATCCTTTATTTATTTTTGTTTTCACTTTTTTCATTACTTACACTTTTTTGCATGGTTCCAAAGTCATAGTAGATACCTTTAGAGTGCAACTCCTATTACAGTATCATTCCAATACTTCAAAAACTTCACAGATGTTTCTGCATGGTCTGAAGATATGCATGTGCTTTCTATAGCATATTGACTAGTTCTCTTTACTTTTTCACAGTTTTAAATTACACTTTTGTTTCTTTGTTTGTTTTAGGGTTTAATGGCCAGTCAACACTATTTAGATCATTTTCAAGCCGGACAGTTTACCTTTCCACACTTTTCCTGGACAGGCTTATACGTAAGCGATTTAACCAGTACTGAGCACATTCTTTCGCTAGAAACTGACGACTGCCCTTCTTGAATCAGTTGAAGGGAGAGAATTGCCGTAGAAAAGATTTCATGAACATTCAATCTTTATGAAGGAATGTTGCCGAACCCGGTAGGTATCGAACCCACGTTAAGTGGCACCAACACCAATGTTTGCCTGGTTAACGTACTTAACGTATTTAAACGACACAAATGAAAATAAGGCGGGGGACATAAATTCTCTGTGGAATTTGCTTGTTTGTCTTTGCATTAGACTGATGCTCAGACTCGTATTCAAAAATATACCTTTGTTCCCTCTTTAATTAAAAGCCAACGTAAAACTGAAAAGAAGTGAGACTGAAAGGGAGAGACAGAAGAAACAAAAAAAAAAAATAAATAAATAAATAAAAGTAGGAGACTTGTACAAATCTAGCTCTGCATGTATGTCCTGGGAATATCTTATTACAGTAGAACTTCGATGGCTCGAACACCGATGGCTCGTTTACCATGGCTCAGTCGAACCCGTTCTTGAGTCCCTCTCGAGTCTCTGCATAAGAAATAGGGAGAGAAAAATTGAGGATATTGTCTTGCAAATGTATGCTGTGTGTACTCATTAGAATCGCCTCGATGAGGCGATTCTAATGAGTACACACAGCATACATTTTTCATTATAGAACACCGAAAAGATGTCCTTAAGCACGTCGTTACGCCTCCTGGCATTAGCCCTCAGTGGCTCGAACTTCCCCTGTCTCGAACAGATTTTCAAGGTCCCAAAGATGTTCGAGCCATTGACGTTCGACTGTATTTTGGATAGCCATTTGGCCATTCATCACGAAAACACGCCTGTATAATTTTATTTAGTAAAACTATGGCTTGCAGGGGTATGCATTATTTTCCTTATTCCTGCTCTGAGACATAGGTTGTGTGTACTCGTTAGAACAGCCTCGGCGAGGCGCTTCTAACGAGTGCCCACACTCTATGTTTGGAGCAGAAATAAGACAAAATCGCATTTTTTCATCAGAAAAGTATCATTTTTTGGAGGTAAAATTTTCACTAGATTTAGATATGCGTGTTTTCGTTTTGGAGGAAAGAAACTGTTCCTTTGGCTTTCTACTTGTTATGTTGGCCCCCGCCCATCGGGGCTTGAAGAAATAGAGGTGCTGCATGATGCTTCAACGCAGAGCTGAAATCCGACCTCACACGAGTAGTGGTAAACCGCTTAGAGGATTTAAGCCTGCCCAGGCAAAGCGGTGTGAGTCGGACCGTCAATATTTATAAACCATATTGGTTTCATTGGGCAACAGGGCTTTAGAAGTCATTTCATCTCACTCGGGTAAAAGTCCCACAAAATTGGAAGTAACGTCTCCAAAATGACCTGCACATGACGGGACGTTAAACCTCAAATCAAACACACAAATCTACTTGTCATGTTTTGATTGCGGCGTCGTTGCTTTATTTTTGTGATTCTTTCTCTTTAGTGTCTTAGCTGGAAGGTGTTGTTTGATTTGAGGTTTAATGTCCCTGTCAACTTTGGAGACGCTGTTTCCAATTTTGTGGGACTTCTACCCGACAGTGAGATGAAATGAAATCGCAAGCCCTGTCGCCCAATGAAACCAATACGGTTTGTAAGCATGGGCGGTCCGACAAGCACCACTTTGCCTGGGTAGGCTTAGATCATCTAAGCGTTTCACCAGTCCTCGTGTGCGGTCGGTTGCAGCTCTGCATGGAAGCATCATGCAGCCCATCTATTTCTTCAAGCCTATAATTCGGTTTGTATGGTTTGTTTGTATTGGAGTTAAACGGCTCAGTCAACACTAGTTATGTCTTTTTTTAACCAGTCACTTTACCTATCCACACTTTTCCTGGGGAGGCTTATACGTAAGCGGTTAACCACTACAGTGCACATTCTTTCGCCAGAAACTGACAACTGTCCTTCTTGAGTCAGCGGAAGAATGACCGTAGAAAACATTTCATGATCAATCTCCACGAAAGAATGTTGTATCGAAAACGCGTCCTCCTGATCACCAGTCAGACACGCATTCGACTGAGCTACCGAGACCGGCTTTGTTTGTATGGCTTCACCATGTTAGCATACCCGTGTGCTGCAACGGTGTCTTTCATATTTTTCAGATAAACAGTTGTGATACTTCACTTAATTCTGCTCTAACTATAAGTTGTGGGTGCTCATTAGAACCGCCTCACCCGTATCTAACGAGTACCCATAATCTATGTTTTGAGCAAAACATGAGGAAAACAATATACATCTTTGTAAACTCCACCTTTCTCTAAATAAAGCAATTTATGCAAGGACTTGACAACATGATATTTTCGCCCTTGATCAGTCAGTATGATACGTGGCATGTTTCAGAGAGAGAGAGAGAGAGAGAGAGAGAGAGAGAGAGAGAGAGAGAGAGAGAGAGAGAGAGAGAGAGAGAGAGAGAGAGAGAGAGAGAGAGAGAGAGAGAGAGAGAGAGAGAGAGAGAGAGAGAGAGAGAGAGAGAGAGATAAAGAATTAAATATTTAAACTATACTGTATACGGTGTTATTGATCTTGAATACAATGCCATTATTTTGATAATTTCGATAATTTAGTGTGCGTAACAATATATTGAATACTTATTATTAAGAAATTTAAATAATGAAAAAAATACATGTAACTAAAACTACATATTGATTTAATGCATACATGTACTCTATTAACCCAATTAAGTACCAGAAACCCCAACACGGGTAGTTGGCAAACAGTGCAGGCCCAGATCACACTCCGCACAATGCGGCGTCTCATCAGGGCGTACACTGTTTGCTTAAAGTTTAACCATTTTCCAAATCAGTTTTGAAGAAAACACAACCTGACGCCCCTAATTGTTTTAATGGACTGCTGATATATTTAAGGAGGAAGGTTCCATTTGGTACCAAAAGGGTTAAAACAACAAAATGCTACATGTGCATTTGAACATGCCGGTTCGAGTCCGGTTTTCAACTTTATTTCTTAAAGATTTATGCATGTATGTATGTATAGTGTGTGTGTGTGTGTGTGTGTGTGTGTGTGTGTGTGTGTGCGTGCGTGCGTGCGTGCGTGTGTGTGTGTGTGCACGCGCGCGCTTTACGTACCACCAACAACTAAGGTTATACGGAGACTGGATCTCGGTTTACAGACTAATCCGAAAGTTTGAAGAATCTACGTATGAAACATGATCCCCGTCGCAGGAAAACATGCCTTTGGGTTTACCGACCGGTTAAGACACTGACCTGTTCAGCTACAAAGTCCAGCAAGAGTTTTGAAATACATCACGTGACCATGTCCGTGAAATGAACACCCCCTATACCCTACATTATATAGAGAAAACTGGGGTTTACGGTGGTATACATTATTTTTCTTATTTCTGTACCAAGACATAGGTTTTGGGTACTCGTTAGAACCGCCTCATTGAGTCGATTCTAACAAGCACCCAAAACCTATGTTTGCTGAATAAATAAGAAAAAATATCACGGATTTTCACCAGAAAAGTAGCCGTTTTGGAGATGTGAAAAATGCACTTTGTCGCACGGGCGTGTTTTCGTAATGGAATTGTTTTGATTTGAGGTTTAACGTCCCCGTGAACACAATTTAGGTCATTTTGGAGACCTTGCTTCCAATTTTATGGGACTCTTACCCGACATTGAGATGAAACGACTTCTCAATCCCTGCCGCCCAATAAAACCAGAAGGTTTATATGCATGGACGGGCCGACTCGCAGCAGTTTTCCTGGGCAGGTTTAGACCTTCTAAGCATATTGTCAGTACTAATGTGCGGTCGGTATTAGCTCTGCGTGGAAGCATCGTGCAGCCCAATCTATTTCTCCAAGCCCCGATGGGCGGGGGCGAAATTCGTATTGGAATACGAGTGACTTAAAAACGGCCATTCTGGTATGTTTTGTTTTGTTTTTGGTTTTACTTTTTCCAAGAATTTTCAGGGAATAGTTACATGGCTTTCGAAGGGTCCCCGCCCGTCAGGGCTGGAAGAAATAGATTGGGCTGCATGATGCCTCCACGCAGAGTTCAAACTGACCGCACATGAGTACAGGTAAACCGCTTAGGAGGTCTAAGCCTGCCCAGGTAAAGTGCTACGAATCGGACCGTCAGTGCATATAAACCCTATTGGTTTCATTGGGTGGCAGGGATTGAGATGTCATTTCATCTCAATGTCGGGTAAAAGTCACACAAAATTGGAAACAACGTCTCCAAAATTACCTATTATTGTTGACGGGGACGCTAAACCTCAAATCAATCAAACAAACAATAAATTCATTTAAAATTTGATAATAGCGCCTCGCTCGGACCACATGTGAGAAGCAAAGTTCTGCAACGGACGATCAGGTGGTCTTTTTTCTCCGGGTACTTCGGTTTTTCGCCAACCTCTGATTAACGATTGGTCCGAAATAAGTGATATAATTCTGAAAGGGCCGTTAGATATGTTGTCCGCACAAGCTAATATCATGTGCCGACAAGATATTATCTTGTTCGGACAACATATTATCTTGTGCGCACAAGATAATATCTTGTGCCGACAAGATATTATCTTGTTCGGACAACATATTATCTTGTGCACACAAAATATTATCTTGTGCGTACAACATAATATCTTGCTCGCACAACATATTATCTTGTGCGCACAAGATATAAAGTTGTGCGAACAAGAACTTATCTTGTCTGCACAAGATAATATCTTGTCCGCACAACATAGATCTTGTGCGGACAAGATAATATCTTGTGCGCAAAAGATATTATCTTGTACGCACAAGATATTATTTTGTTCGAACAACTTTATATTTTATCGCACAAGATATTAGCTTGTCCGCACAACATAATATATTGTGTGCACAAGATGATATCTTGTCCGCACAAGATAATATCTTGTTCGCACAACTTACCAAGATCTGTGTAGTGCAAACAAGATAATATGTTGTGCGAACAAGATAATATCTTGTGTCCGCTAAAGATAACTTATGTTGTCCGCACAAGATATTGTCCGCACAAGATAATATCTTGTGCGCACTACATATTATCTTGTGCGCACAAGATAATACCTTGTTCGCACAACTTAATATCTTGCTCGCACAACATATTAAAAAAAATGCATGTCCTTTCCCGGGTTCCGTACGATAGGAACGTTTTTTTTCTGGATGGCAATAAAAATTTCAGGGTCGGCAGAAAAAAAAATAGGGTCGGTGGGGTTAGCGGAAACACAGCTATTTTTATTTTTTCTTATTTTTTTAGGCCTTATATGTCTGCGGGCAGCAAAGGGTCTGGCGAGTCTGCGCATGAGCTGGCCAAGTTAATTCAAAATTTGATAATAATTTTTTTCTCTTTTCAGTATCAAGGTATTTTTCCTCTGCATGATGCTGCAGTAGCAAACGACGTGGAAGCAGTGGAGATTTTGTCAGCAAGGAAAGATGTCAACGCTTTGAATCAGGTAAACGAAGCATTCAGGTTCAAAAAAGCTTAAAATAGGCTATAAATTGGAAACAAGAAACACATCACAGAAAAATGGAAATTTCGGTTCAGAATCAGAATCGGAATTGTTACTGGTGACACGTCAAATGACCTTAATACATCAGGACCTGTGATATGGGAAGTTAGTCCCTAGCACTAACCAAAGAGGTGAAGTTAGTTACACAGTCATCAGCACCTTCAGCTGTCGAAATAATCGAATCTGGAAGGGCATTCCAACCTCTAATGGTTCGGGGGAAGAAAGATTCTTTATAAATGTCAGTTCTTGCAGTAAGGGTCTGAAACGCCAATGAATGGTAATTTCTACAGTGCCTAGCTGGGGGGACAAGGCCATCTGTTGGAATGCTGGCAGCACCCTTTAGACCTTTGTATAAAAGACCCTTTAGACCTTTGTATAAAAGGATTAGCCTACTGTCTTTCCTCCTTTTCTTGAGAGGCTCCCATTTTAATTTTCCAAATTCCAGTCATGCTCCGTGTTTTCAAAGCAGTAATTGACTGTTACAAATCTAGCAGCTCTATTCTAAACTTTTCAATTTCTTCGTTGAGGACCACACCACTGGGGTCCCAGATACAACTACCGTATTCAAAGATTGGGCGAACAAGACCTTTATGTGCTGCCTCTTTTACATTCTGTGGGCACTGATGAAGATTTCGCCTCAGGACACAAAGTGTTCTAATTGCCTTAGTACACATGTTGCTAGTATAAGTATTCCATCTCAAGTTGTGTGTGATTGTCACACCAAAGTATTTAATTGATTCCACATTCTCGAGGACCGTTCCCTCTAAGGTGTAAGAAGCCTCAATTTTATTAGATCCCTTCCTAGTTATCTGCATAATGTTGCATTTAACTGGCTGAAATCTCATGCCCCATTTTTGGCCCAACATCCTAATCTATCTATGTCATTTTGAAGTTTTAGTGAGTCATCTGTATATCTTATATTCCGGTAGAAAACACAGCCGTCTGCGAACAGTCTTATTTCTGAGTCAGTGTCAGTGGAAATATCATTGATATACAGGGAGAACAATATTTGACCAAGAACAGTCCCTTTTGGGACTGCAGACAAAACTGGTGCCCATTCTGAAGATTCACCATTAACAACAACGCGTTGTTTTCTGTAGCAAAGAAAGAAATTTGTCCATTTGAGAGCCCCCCCCCCCCCCCACCCCCATGCCGTAACTAAATATCTTAAATTTAAGTAGTGTCTGGAAGTTCAGAATAAATGTGTCCACCTGTCCCCCTTTGTCCAAGATTTTTGCCCAGTCATTAATAACTGTGCTGAGTTTCACAACTATGCCTTTTCCTAAATGCATGTTGTTTGTCTGACAATAGTTTATGTTCATCAAAATGGGCCATGATATTCAAGCAGACTATATGTTCAAGCAATTAACACAGAACACAAGTCAGAGACACAGGGCGATAATTTTGGGCACGAGCCTTATCTCCTTTTTGAAGAGTGGACAAATGTTCGCTAGGAGTCATTCTCTGGGGATTTCACCCGTATCAAGAGACTGTTGAAACAAGTGTGCTAAACCTGGACCTAACTCATTTGCTAGTTCCTTCAGGACTTTGGATGAAGTTCATCAGGTCCTAATGCTTCACTGCGGTTTAAGCCTTGAAGTAACTTGATCACTCCTACAGCTGACACAACAATAGTATCCATGAATGGGGCCGATCTTCCAGTCAATGGAACCTCCGTGAACTTTATCAAACGCATCATTGATATGACCGACAAGTTCCTCTGCCTTTTCAGAGTCTAAATCAGCAACCCCGTTCCCTCCTCTTTTTTTAAGGGACGGGAACCTTGCCTGTCTTTCTTTTGGCTGTTATTTTTTGTAATTTTCTGTAGAAGTGTCTGGGATTTGCCTTAACATCATCTACCAAATTAATCACAAACAAATCATGCTGATTTTTTTATATCAGTCTTGATTTCAGGTCTCAAGTTTTCAAATTTTGTCCTGAGTTTACCACTTCCTGTCCTTTTTGCCTTTGCATGAATCTTATTCCGTCTGCAAATTTTTCTATCTTTGGTGTGATCCTGGGAATCGAAGATACAGACCTACTAGTTTTTGAGGGGATATGATTTCCGGCCGAAGTATGAATGAAAGAAGTTATCAAATAGAAGTTCTCCTGGACAGACCGAGCATCTGAATGACCATTTAAGTATTTCTCCCTTGCAAATCCTTCTTCATAATCACCGTTTTGATACGAGGACACCTTCCTCCGAGGTTTCTTTGTTGGTGGAATATGAATTTTTAAATATCCGGAAACAATATCATGATCACTTAGTTTATCCGGAGACTGATTATCTTCAAACTGTCAGGATCAAATCTAGTGTGTTCTTATCACGAGTGTAAAAGATAACAATTTGTTCTAATCCATGATTGTTCGTAATGACAATTAATATTTGTCCTTCGGACTGACTCAGCATTGTGCCTTGTTTGCTGAGCCTGTCAGGCCAAACAATGTCTCTGAAGTTGAGGTAACCTAGAACATGTACAGCCGGGAGTTTTTTTACCCTTGTGCGGCGACATAATGCAATCCATCTGATCTTTAAGGGGAATGGGTACATATTAAGGGGAGGCAACTCATGCAAAAGTATTTTTGTCTCCCATGTTAATAGGGGTCAACTGTTAAAGGAAAGAATTTGCTCCTAAGGAGCAAATTCTTTCCTTTAAGAGTAGACCCGTTTTTCAGTGGGACTGAGCCTGTAGAAAAGCGAACAGGAAGTCCCGGAAGTTGTCTCCCTTTGAAAAATGGCGGACAAATCTGCCAGGTGTTCCCATTCCCCTTAAACAACTGGAAGCTGAGACTCTTCATATACAGTCGCAATGAAGCTAACACATTTGCTTTTGGGGAACATTATGTAAACACGCCTATAGAGTTTTGACCCTTTATATAGTAAAACTGGGCTTTTACATGGGTAAACCGTATTTTTCTTATTTCTGCTCTGAAATAAAGATTGTGGGTACCCATTAGAACCGCCTCCAAATTTATTCATTTTTGACCGATTATCCCACAGTGATATAAACACTGAAGGGGTTGATACGTGACTGTGTTTATTCTTATGGTTCTCGTAAGTACAACACCATTAAGTTTAGTCATATTTTTCCAAGGGACAAGATATATAGTTATTGACAAGGAAAGTACATTAAAATTCTGTTTGAAATGCGCCTTGGTGTCTCCAGCAAGATAGATAACTGCACTTGTGTGACGTCATCTGCAACCTCTCAATACGCTCGTAGAAGTCTTCAGTTTGGTTCTCAGACTATGCATCTATGACGACTTTGAGTTCATCATCAACGTGTCGTAATGTGCTGCTGGATGATATCCCTGTTCTATGAATTTTTTTCAACTCCCTTCTTCAACAACAGGCGCAGCAATTCCATGTAAAATAAAATGTAAACAGTTTTTGGTTTGGTTCGGAACTTAATACCCCAATCAATATGATTAAGGTCATGTTTAGCCCGTCAGTTTACCTGACCAGATTTTTCCAGGACATGCTTGTATTTACCTGTACATGCAAGTGATTTACCGGTAAAACAACAACAATAACAGCAACAACAACTCACTCTGGAGTTTTCTCCTACAAATTTTAGATTGTGATATCCGTTTCAAACTGAGCACAAAAACATGTGTATTAAGAGCATAAAAGCTGACCTAGCTCGTTGATCCTAATATTATCCCAAGCGAACCTGCGCTCAATGTGGCTCAAGTTCACGTATAAGTACAGGGAAATAGAGAGTGAAAACTTGAATCACAGAATGCAAAATCAGACATGTACATGTATTATTTACTTTGTGTAACTTTTGTTTTAAATAATGCCAATTTATAATCAGAACCGTCATCAGCGACACGCCGAACGAGGTTCATACACCAGGACCTGTAGCAAGGGAAGCCAGCCCAAAACCCTTGCTAAAGAGGGAAATTCAGCCACACAATCCTCAGCAGCCCCATCCGCGGAAATGATCAAACAGGGAAGGGCACCCCAATCGCCAATGACCTATGGGAAGAAAGGACTCCTACAAATGTCAGTCCTTACTACGGGGGTCTGAAACGCCAGATAAGGGTACAAAACAACAAAATAATGACAGGCTCTGAAACACTCTTAACCTGTACTAGGTGGATGCGACTCGACTGATAAAACACCGTCACATCACGCGAGACTCACTTGAGATATAATGTGACTCAAGATTATGTATAAGTACTGGGAAATAGAGAATGAACAACTCCCTCTTAGCTTTTAAACACTCACCCTACCCCGCGTAAACCCGACAAAACACTAAACACTCTCCAAACACTCCTTAAACATTTTATTCCTAACCATGGATAGCATGCCCTAAAAGATCTAAGTGCATTTCGAATCTGCTCCGAATCTGCTACCTAGATTACAAATGTTAAATATTCCAATCGAACCTTTAATTTGCAAACATCCCGTCCAAATTGTATCAAGTAGGCTCCTGTGAGATAGCCAAAAAGCGGTTGTAGAAGACAGGTGCTTGCTTAATACAGGTAGATTTTCACTGCTTTAAATTTATTGGGATTCGAAGTTGTGGCGCTTCCAGACAAGTAATAACTCAGTACAGGCGGCCTAAACACAGGCTTAACTGTACATAACCGGTTTAGCAAACAGGAGTCCAAACAACCTCTGCTGATGGCATGCGAGTTGAAGGTTGGGGTGTCTCTCCGCGTACATTAACCCAATGTTTCCATTGACTGCTTAACACAGAACTTGGGTCAAGCACAAAACTCATTTCCAAATAAGGAATTTCTGGACAAAACCTTTTCCCCTTGGCAGTATTTCCAGGATCCTCCTGAAAATGATCAAACCAAATCTGAGATACACCCAACCCAAACCAACGTGAAAAGTTTACTAGGAGATTAGAACTCCTGGGTAAGGACATGGGCAGTCCCAATTGAAAATCGTCAAAATTAAAAACATTATAAATTAGACTTTGCCCTCTTGCCCCTCCCTCTAATCGGCATCGTATGCAAAAAAAAAAGCCGTGGCAGTCTCCGATCGAATCTCCTTACTGCAGAAATAAACAGCTAAGAAAGCTATTTTTTTTTTCAAAATCCCTCTTTCTCGACCATGTGCTCCACTTATGTTTGACTCTGAAAAAACACGCCCGCTCAGTCTGGTGAATGCGACGCGATTGATAAAACAACGCCACATCTCGCGAGACTCACTTGAGATAAGTCGGATGCGCGTCTGATGACTGGGGTCTGATATGGAGATGTAAATTTAAAGATGTTTCTTGGCCAATTTTCATTTCTCACAATTACATGTAATACAAATCTGAAACGACTTTTGATGATGTTTCGTGAGCTAGACACCGCTTTCTATTAATATAAAGCAAAACTGAAAAGTATTTGCTGAAGTTTTGTATTTGCTTTAACCATTTCCGTTACAACATAGCTGAGAAAAAGTATGTGTTGCTTCTATATTGGCAATTTTCACCGGCTTTAATTGATACATTACTGAGAAGTATTAAATGGTTCTTATTGGTCAGCCCTTAAAGCAAAGCTGTAGAAATTTATAATGCTTTTGGATATTTTTTTCAAATACAACATAAATGATGCGTACTTGATTGTGATTTTAGATAATGTGTTTTGTTTTATTTTCAGTTTTGGACTTTTGGATATTGTTTACAATTCTCAACACAACTACAAAGTAATGCTTGATGGTTGTTCATCATTAAAATATAACTGAAATGTATTCTGTGAATTGGCTCCGCCTTTCGTTATTATAGTATTTGGGCATGTTTTGGACGATTTGATCTTTCTTCGTTTCATCAGATCGCATATGTAAGACAGGTCTAGTAAATGAGTAGTATTCTCGCATATATATAAGACAGGTCTAGTTGGTCTAGTAAAATCAACACTGGGTCAGTATTCAAAATAAACATAACTTCTACTGCTACTACTACTGCTACTGCTAGAAACATCCATGGTGTAGTGGATACGCTACTCGCCTTGTAAACCAGGGGTCGCAGGATCGATCCCGGGCTTCTCCAGACTTTCGGACGAGTCTTTAAACCGAGGTCCTGTCTCCGTATGACATTACCTGTTGGTGGGACGTAAAACTCAAACACTCACACACTTACTGCTACTGCTACTGCTGCTGCTGCTACTACTACTGCTACTACTACTACTACTAAAGAACTGTTCATTTAGAACTGGCAGAATAGACCCATTTCTCTGAACAATGCATATAGCTTTTTATGGACATCTGCGGTACCAGAAATAGTTATCGTCTATTGACATTTGTTCGATTGTTTATCAATCGACCTAAAGTTACTAAAGCACAGAAACCCTTCAGTGCTGGTGTCAAGATAACTATCACTGATTTGTGGGAATTACGAGGACTGTTCAAATATGAATGCAACTAAGCACATAAAAATGATTCCGTGATAGATTTCGATGAAAAATTTATTTTGTCCCCTCAAAATATTCCCCTTTAACAGATATACAAACTTTCAGTTTTCTGATCTAATCATTGAATGAATTTTGGTAGTCTTTTCGAGGTATACTATGAAGGCACTGGAATATTGCAGAAACGAGGTGTTTGCGGTGTACAAATGTTCGACCAGAAAGGTATTTTTTCAGACGCGGGAACAAAAAAAGTCACACGGGGCAAGGTGAGGGGAATACGGGGGGGGGGGGGGTGGGGTGGGGGGAGGGAGTTCAACAACCTTTTCCTGCTTCAGATAGTCTTGCACAGTGAACGCCTTGTGCGATGACGCATTTTCATGTAGCAATCTGACATTGGCCAAACCAGTTGCGGGTCTTCGTTCTTTGAAATATTTCTTCAATTTCTTTATTCTCAAAAAACTTCGCATTTACAGATTTGCCTTTAGGCACAGCAACCTGAATAGCAGGGCCCTGATTTGAAAAGAATATGGCATACATTACCTTCTTGACGCTCATGGTCCGCTTTGCAATGCATGGTCTTTTGCAATACTTTGTTGCCCATATTTTGTTCTGAATCTTTCGTTTTGGCTCAAAAATGTGAACCCATGTCTCGTCACCTGTGACGACATTAGCGAAAGACCGTGCATTGTAATTTGGAAACTTTTAAGCAACTTCTTGGCGCACTGAACGCGTGTCTTTTTCTGCTCATCTGTCAACAGATGGGGAATCCATCTAGCACAGGTCTTTCTCATTTTCAAATCCCGTTTCAGAATTGTATGAGCTGCTCCTAATGAGATGCCAACCATACTAGCTATTTGCCTAGTGGTGTATCGTGCATGGGTAGCAACTATTTCTTTCACTCTAGCAACCATCTTGGCAGATGTTGCTCTTTTCGGCCGACGATCAAGTGGTGCATCTTCCGTTGAGCCTAGCCATCAGCTGAATTTCTTACACCAACCAAAAACTGTCGGAAAAGACATTTCATTATGCCCATAAACCGAACATGTTTCATCAAAAATGTCTTTGCACCGTATACCAAGAATACAACGATTCTTAATATAGGACCGTATTTCAACGGCGTACTCTGACCTTCTTCCAACCATGTTTCGTATTAGTATACAAGAGTAGACAGTGTTAATCGAACGATATACATGGCTAAAGTGGACGGATTTAACAGGTTTGGTATCAATGTATAGGTAAAATGTTTTTCTACGCTGTGATATTTATTTCCAGGTGATTTTCGCATTAGTGCATGAGAAAACGTTCTACTTGCATTCACATTTGAACAGTCCTCGTACAGGTAATGGTTATTTATAGAAAAACAGCTACACTATTCTTGTCTTTGTGTCGTCAGAGTGCTGTGTAAAACAAAGCTTGTGGTAAAACACTAACTTGACATTAGTAAACACATTACGATAACACACCCATGCGATAAAGTGCATTTTTCACATCTCCAAAATGGCTACTTTTCTGATGAAAATCCGTAATATTTCTCTTATAAATACTGCAAACATAGGTTATGGGTGCTCGTTAGAACCGCCTCATCGAGGCGGTTCTAACGAGTACCCACATCCTTTGTTTTTTGAGCGAAAATAAGAAAAATAATGTATAGCCCCGTAAACCCCAAGTTTCTCTGTATGAAGTAGGGTATAGGGGTTTCTTTATTTCACGGACTTGTTCACGCGATGAGTTAAGGACTACGAGTTCAGATGACGCAGAAAGCGGCTGCCGATCAGGGCTTACACTTTTGCATACAGTACAGAAGTTTTAGGGTTAAACACAACATTTTAAGTTTTCAGCAATCGACCCACCAGTACTGTCAGTGCTATGATTTCTTCTTTCCAGGATGGCGTGTCTCCATTGATTCTTGCATGTTGGAAGGGTCACATCAATGTTGTTGAAAAACTCATTCAGCTGGATGCTGATGTTAATCTGAACGACAAGGTAAGTCATGGTATTAATATAAACGACTTATTGGCCACGTAAAATCCATTTAACCCCCACCCCCCATCCCGTGGAATTCGTTTCCGCTGACCGTTCTAAGGCGGTTCTTCTGTCGCGGTTTATTGTTATAGTTTGTCTTTGGGTATTTGTGTCGCTTATATTATTTTATTATGAATAGCCTATTGGCCATTTTGTGGGAAAGTAACTGTCATTTTGGCTTTCCGCTATTGATGCTTCCATTAGGGTCTGTTGTTTCAAGTTTGTGCATCTTTCCCTCTGGTGTCTCTGATGTGAGCTGTGGGTTAATTGTATCGATGAATGACCATTTTTCTGTGATATTTTTCTTATAAATACTGCAAACATAGGTTGTGGGTGCTTGTTAGAACCGTCTCAATGAGGCGGTTCTAATGAGTACGCACAACCTATGTCTTGGAGCAAAAATAAGAAATATAATGTATACCCCCACAAACCCCAGTTTGCTCTATATATATTGGGGTTTATAGGGGTGTTCATTTCACGGATTTGTTCACGTGATGGCAACCGTAAAACCGACGACCAGCTTCATAAAATGACAATGTTAATGACATTTAACCTATAATTTATCCTTTTTAGAAAAAGCGTTACAACAGATGTGTTGGATTAAATGATTCAAACATGTCAATTAATATATACATGTATCTTTGTTTTTTTTTTTTTTTTTGTTTTTTTTTGTTGTTGTTTTTTTGTTTTTTATATTGCTGACCAACAGACGTACACTGTATGCGTTTTATTATAGGGATCAACCATGGTTTTTCATGCATTAACATTTGCCGGATCCTGAGGAAGCTGTTTGAACATGAGGCCGCTAGGCCGAATGTTCAAATATCTTCCGAGGGATCCGGCAAATGTTAATTCAATGAAATAACCATGGATGATCGTTGTTCTTGCATAACTTACGAATCCGACAGCAAATTTTGACGAAAACGCCCAAAAGCTCCATATAAATTCCATATAAACTCTTCAAATTCGACAGGCAAACCAAAATGGCGGCCATTTCAGAATGTTGTTTACAATGACGTTGTCATGCAGTGACGTCATGATATAACCCTAAAAAGCTACGTACAGGGCGATAACGTTACGTCGCTCAACGAAACGTAAACAAAGCAAGGCCCGTCTTGTGATATCAAAAGTTCAAAATCCATGTTCAAACAGCACGCGAATTTCATGATTTGAACATGGTTTTTACTGTTTGAGCACGGCTTTCGGTTCATTTGACAACGGCTTCAAACAGCCATGCGCATAGGTTTTTATGCAAGAACAAGCGTTTGACGTTCGCATTTTGACAAATTGTGGTGTACTGTTGCGTAATCGCATATTTTACAGCTAATATGCACACTTTAGCTAATAATATCACCGAGGGCCGTAGTTTAGACATATACCAAGTGAAATCACACAGAAAGGTGAAATCTGGAATTTGACCCTTAACGGCCCTTTTTCTGCGTTGCGCGTCATTTGTCCAAAACGCGACGGAAGAAAGGGCGATGATTGCGGCGGCGTAAAATCGATTTGAGCGTTCCAAAGCGGTTCTTTTGTCGCGATTTATTTTTGTTGTGGTTTGTCTTTGACTGTGTGTATCGCTTATATTTTTTGTCTTTCGGACAGCCAGTTGACCCTTTTGTGAGAAAGTGGCTGTCCTTTTGGCTTTCCGCTTTTGGTGTTTCCATTTGGGTCTAGGTATTTCATGTTTGTATTGCTTTCCTTTGGTGTCTCTGATGGGAGATGGGGGTTAATTATGTCGATTCCTGATTACTGCCTTCACTTCTATTTTTGAATGTTTCTGACAGGGTAAGTCAGGATGTTAATCTGAAAGACAAAGTAGGTCATGATTTAAATCTAATCGACACTGTAAGTAAGACATAATGTTAACCTAAATGCAAATTAGGTCATCATGTTAATCTGAATGACAATGTAATTCACAATACTGCTAATCTTTAACAACACGGTAAATCATGATGTTAATCCAAACAACAAAAGCAAGCATCAAGGTGACAAGTATGTCAAAAAATTTTGAGGTTATTTAACGAGTTGAGGAAAAGGGACAAAATGCGAGGCTTTGCCGAGCATTTTATCCCTTTTCTTCAACGAGATTAATCAATTCAATAATACAGGACAAAATGCGAGGCTTTGCCGAGCATTTTATACCATTTCCTCAACTCGTTTAATAAATTCAATAATTCATGAGCATTAATGCAATATTCTTTTTATCATATGACATTTATAACGCATTTTATTCGCGATTGTTTAACAAAAATGTCAAATATGGATTTAGAACTAATCATTCCCGTGAAACAGCTCTAATTCACATGGTAGACAAATGGCTAAGGGCTCTTGACATATAGACCTCAAAAGGTGTCTTTCAATAATCTATTTTCGGATGAAAGATATCTTAAACATGGAGTACCTCAAGGCTCTATTTTAGGACCATTCTTATTTCTCCTTTTCATAAATGATCTCCCTTTATATACTGATGTCAGTACTGATTTTTATGCAGACGATGC
Organism: Lucinisca nassula; assembly: GCA_963580285.1. NCBI lineage: Eukaryota > Metazoa > Mollusca > Bivalvia > Lucinida > Lucinidae > Lucinisca > Lucinisca nassula. The sequence goes on from OY757014.1 coordinate 101,566,387, forward strand.
CACAATATATGAAGCTAATTCATCCCTAAAGGAAATTGAAATCAAATTACAGAAGGCTCTGTCAAATATAGCAGAATGGTGTAAACAAAACGGTATGGTAATTAACTTTGATAAGACAAAAACAATGTTAATAACAACAAGACAACGGAGAAACAGGTTGGAAAGAGATATAAGTATAATCTTCAATGGCATCCCTCTTACTACAGTATCTAATGAGAAAGTACTGGGAGTACATATTGACAACAATCTATTGTGGGGGGATCACATCAGCAAAGTTACAAAAAATGTCTACTAATATATGGCTACTCTCAAAAATTAAGTGCTATTTATCTTTAGAACATAGACTTATGTTCTATAAGGGTTATATCCAACCTCATTTGGGGAAGCACAGCAAAATCTAATATATCAAAAATTGAAAGACTTCAAAGGAGGGCATGTAGAGTAATTTTGGATTATAACGTAGACAATATATACCAATCAATGTTTGATTTGAAAAAATATGACATTATCTGAAAGGGTATTCTTTAGGAAAGCAAAATTTATGTTTAAAGTTTCTAATGCTATGACACCTGAATATATCAATGACCTTTTTTCAAGGCGCCAGCAACTTAATCTTGATGGTACAGAAATGCACATATTGCGCTCAATGGCAGCTGATAATTTCGTTCTACCCAAACCCAAGACAGAGTTGTACAAGGGCAGTATGGCTTTTTCAGGGCCCATCATTTGGGGCAGTCTCCCTACCCAAGTTAAAAATGCACCCTCTGTTGAATCCTTTCATTCTAGGTGCATCAAATGGATGAAAAGTTAACAACATTCCAGGCAACTATAAGCTGAATCTAAGAGATCACTGTATATTTTGGTGTGTGTTCGTGAGTGAGGTATGCATGCATTTTGTGTTTCATTCCATTTATTTGATCATCCATCAGTTCCTTGAAATCTTTGTCTCTTGTATATGTTTAATGACCCACTCACTCACTCCACTCAGTCATCACTCAGTCATCACTCAGTCATCACTCACTCATCCACTCACTCACATCCATTCACTCATCCACTCACTCTTCCACTCACTCACTCATCCACTCACTCATCCACTCACTCATCCACTCACTCATCCACTCACTCACTCATCCACTCACTCACTCACTCATCCACTCACTCACTCATCCACTCACTCATCCACTCACTCATCCACTCACTCATCCACTCACTCATCCACTCACTCATCCACTCATTCATCCACTCACTTATCCACTCACTCATCCACTCACTCACTCATCCACTCACTCACTAATCCACTCATTCATCCACTCACTCACTCATCCACTCACTCACTCATCCACTCACTCATCCACTCACTCACTCATCCACTAACTCATCCACTCACTCACTCATCCACTCACTCACTCATCCACTCACGCATCCACTCGCTCATCCACTCACTCATCCACTCACTCATCCACTCACTCATTCACTCACTCATCCACTCACCCATCCACTCACTCATCCACTCACTCATCCACTCACCCATCCACTCACTCATCCCCTCACTCACTCATCCACTCACTCATCCACTCACTCACTCATCCACTCACGCATCCACTCGCTCATCCACTCACTCATCCACTCACTCATCCACTCACTCATCCACTCACTCATCCACCCACTCATCCACTCACTCATCCACTCACTCATCCACTCACTCATCCACTCACTCATCCCCTCACTCACTCATCCACTCACTCACTCATCCACTCACTCACTCATCCACTCACTCACTCATCCACTCACTCACTCATCCACTCACTCATCCACTCACCCACTCATCCACTCATTCATCCACTCACTCACTCATCCACTCGCTCATCCACTCACTCACTCATCCACTCACTCATCCACTCACTCACCGTTCACTCATCCACTCACTCACTCACTCACTCACTATTATCTACTTTGGTGTGTATGCATTTGTGTATGCTTTTATACAGTATGAATATCACTTATTCTTGTTTTCCTTGTAGATTTGTAAATATTTGAGGGCCACAAGGGAGATTAGTTTTGTTCTAATTGTGTTACCCTCTTGAAATAAAGACTTTATTATTATTATTATTATTATTATTATTTAATATTCCGCCATGATTAATAAACGCGACGTCGTTCAGGACGTCGTACATGTAACGTTACGGGGCGTATCTAACTAATTTGCATATTTAATTCACTAGTGGATTGACGAATTTATTACACGACGTTATTACATTCTCAGACGTGACGTCATATCATAAAAATTTGTATTGTGCTCCAACACTCGTATATATTTGTGGTTGCATGTACAAAGGAAATCTATATGTGTGGCATGAACTGGACCTATCACAACGCGCTAATAAATTCAACATTTTATAGACTTTCGTATGAGTCTTTAAACCGAGGTCCCGTCTCGGTATGACCTTAGCTGTTGGTGAGACGTAAAACTCAAGCACTCACTCACCAAACATTTTATGTGGTACCCATAATCATGACACTGCAGCATAACGAAAACACGCCTATACAAATACATTGTGTATTTTACCGCCCAGAAACGAAAATTTTAAGGATAAAAAAATGTGATATTTTTTCTTATTTCTGCTAAAAATATAGATTGTTGGTACTCGTTCGAACCGCCTCATCGAGAACCGCCTCATCGAGGCGGGTTTAACGAGTACCCACAATCTATATTTTTGAGCAGAAATAAGAAAAATAAGGTTTACCCCCGTGAACCCCCCAGTTTTACTATATAAAAGTGGGGTTCAAGGGGGTTAAAATTATATAGGCGTGTTTTCTAACGAGCCAAGACGAACTATAATTCCAGCATGAATAAAAGTATTGCATTTTCCCCGTTTTGCCATGGGCTGCATGGCTGGTTGCATGCATAGAAACTCCAGTGCTAGAGCCAAAACATTTACATTTCTTGCTTTTAATGCTAATACAAAGCTGTATTATGTATAGTATTAGCATTACGAAAATACACCTATACAAATACATCACCACCTTTATCGCCGAAAAAATGAAACTTTTAATATAAAAAATTGTGATATTTTTTCTTATTTCTACTCAAATTATAGATTGTAGGCACTCGTTAGAACCGCCTCATCGAGGCGGTTCTAACGAGTACCCACAATCTATATTTTAGAGCAGAAATAAGAAAAATAAGGTTTACCCCTGTAAACCCCAGTTTTACTATATAAAAGTTGAATTCAAGGGGGTTAAATTTATATAGGCGTGTTTTCGTGATGAAACCGAAGTTATGGATATAATAATGACATCATTTTATTGTACTTTTTGGGTGGATTGTTTATAAATCGACTCAATGATGTTAATTCGCCACATTACGAAAGCATGTCTATACAAATATATTATAGGCCCCCGCCAATCGGGGCTTGAAGAAATAGATAGGCTGCATGATGCTTCCACGCAGAGCTGAATCCGACCGCACACGAGTACTGGTAAACCGCTTAGAGGATCTAAGCCTACCCAGGCAAAGCGGTGCGAGTCGGACCGCCCATGCTTATAAACCCTATTGGTTTCATTTGGCAACACGGCTTGAGATGTCATTTCATCTCAATGTCGGGTAAAAGCCGCACAAAATTTGAAGCAGCATCTCCAAAATGCCCTATACAGTGTTGACGGGGATGTTAAACCTCAAAACAAACAAACAAACAAAAAAATATATTGCAAATTTTATCGCCTGAAAAACAACAATTTTCAGATGAAAAATTGAGAGATTCTTCTTATTTCTGCTCAAAATATTGATTTAGGGTACATGTACTCGGATGAGGCGGTTCTAACGAGTACCCACAATCTTTATTTTGGAGCAGAAATATAATAAATAAGGTTTACCCCTGTAAACCCCAGATTTACTATATGAAAATGTTGTTCAAAGGGGTCAAAAGTATATAGGCTGTTTTGTGATGTATGTTTGGATAGAACTTAGCCTGATCGCGGCGTCTGATCAGGGTCTACCCTATTTGTTTGAAATACAGGAATTTAAGGGGAATGAGAACACCTTCAGGGGAGGCTCTCCTGCAAAAGTAGTTTTATGTCCCATGTCAACTGGGGCCAACTCTTAAAGGAAATAATGTCCTCTCCTTTAAGAGTAGACCCCTTTTTCAGATGGACAGGGCTTATAGAAAAGCGAACAGGACGTCCCGAAAGTTGTCTCCCTTTGAGAAATGGCGAAAAAATCTGCGAAGTGTTCCCATTCTCCTTAAAGGTTAAACGAAAGGTTCTCCGTCTTCGTTCCGGACTATTTTAACCGCATGACCGAGACGATTAACATACTATTGTTGTCAGTGCTGTGGCTGGGTTTTGAAGCTCACAAGCTGTTTTGTTTGTTTGATTTGAGGTTTAACGTCGCCGTCAACACTGTAAAGGTCATTTAGGAGACGTTGCATCCAATTTTGTGGGACTTTTACCCAACATTGAGATCACAATCTATGTTTTTAGAAGAAATAAGAAAACGTAATGTTTACCCTGTAAACCCCAGTTTTACTAAATGTTATTAAAAGTGGGGTTTTAGAAGGTCAAAATTATATAGGCGTGTTATCGCGATGCCAGTTCTTGTATTGCTATTTATCCTATGACGTCGTTGCTAAGTAGTGGATAACGTCGTGTAATAAAATTCGTATAACCACACGTGTAATAACACTTTGGTGGGATTAAGTAACGTCATGACGACCTCCATGACAACCATGTATTTATGGTGGAGAGTTTGTCAAATATAAAGGCGATAAAATCCAACTTAAAGTGGTCATATGATCAACAGAATCTTACACGAGTGGTCATTTCATATGAAATTTATGAAACACGCCGAAGGCTTGTTTCATAAATTTCATCTGAAACGACCACTCGTGTAAGATCCTCGATTTCTGTGTCAGTTTAATACGTATACACGACAATTCTCTTATTCATATGTTCAGCCACTTTCTGAATTTCAGGGAACTGAAAAGACAGCCATACACTACGCAAGTTTAGCGGGCCATGACAAAATAATAGACGTTCTTCTCAAGCATGGATCAGTACTACATTACAGAGACAAGGTTAGTTCCACTTAATGCAAGAATATAAATTTGATTCTTAACCCTTGACCTCATGAATATTTATATATGCCAAACCCACTACTGATTATCAACCAATCAGATTTCTTGATGTAAATTATTGCAACAAATTCATAAACTGAATGACAAACAATGAAGATCCTGATCAGATGGCTTCTTCAGAAGCCATCTGATCTGGATCTACATTGTTTGAGAGCTAAGACATATCCGGGTTCAGCAGGACAAGGGATTATTTTGACTCAAAACTTAGGTTGTGGGTATATGTTGGCACAGTCTTAATTGAACACCCCATAGTCTATGGTTGAAGCGGAAATACGGAAAAACGGATTTTTTTCCTGCGAAACATGCCGTTTTTAAAAACATGAGTATAGATTGTCTTTTTCTTGACCGTTGGGATCATTGGTTCCATTGCTAAAAGAAAACATTTCGAGGATCACTGATTGGGTCTTACTTGTCGAAGCTAACTGGTATGGCCCGATAAAACATGTACGCTCTGCATTGTTCAGTTTTGTTGTGTATTTCATGTCTTCACCAATTACAATATTGGACCTATCTGCTAGCTGAAAGAGTCTTCCATTCCAGCTCCGCGCCCACTGAGTCTCAGTCTCAGAGAGATAATTAACAGCTGATTAAGAAGTTTTGGACTCTGAAAAATACCCTAGTCCTATGGAAAACAGATGCATGATTGAGCCAGAGCATGACAAAACCTACAATAAGACATGTGCGCCCAACGAAGACTAAGATCAGCCTGCGCATCCGCGTAGTCTGATCAGAGTCTTCGTTTCGCGCTCTAAGGATAGCTAAGGGCCCAATGCTCCTTCATGCAGCAAGAAAAGTCTCTGGTTAGACTATATGGATGCGCAGGCTGATCGGAGTCTTCAGTGGGCGCACATGTCCTATTGTTGGTTTTGTCATGCGCTGGCTCAATTATATGAATGACATGGATGTATATTGAGCACCTTAACTGTACGGAATATCTGGATGAAATGAACACAAAAGGAAACATATTGTTGCCGACTACCGCCTCTGTTGAGCAATCTGGTTACTGAGTTATATGCCCTTGATCTATCTGAAAAAAAAAACTCATTTCGGTTGTACCAACTGCAATAGTCTTGCTCGAATGCCAGGGATTATAAAAAGCTCTTGTCACATATACATTTCGAGGCTGTCCAATTTCTAAAGTTAGAAAAATAATAATTAAAAAAACAACATGTTATTGACTTGCAGTGGCAGGGTATGATGTATTGTTTGCGGTGCTTTAAGGGGAATGGGAACAACTTCAGGGGAGGCGACTCCTGAGGAGCAAAGTCTTTCTTTAAGAGTAGACCCCTTTTTAGTGGGACAGAGCTTGCTTATAGAAAAGAAAGTAGGTCCCGAGAGTTGCCTCCTGTTGAAAAATGGCGGACAAATCTGCCAGGTGTTCCCATTCCCCTTAAAGCTCTTGTCACATATTCTTTCGAGGCTGTCCCATTTTTAAGGTTATAAAAATAAATAAAAAACATGTTATTGACTTGCAGTAGCGGGGTACCATGCATTGTTTGCGGTGTGGTAAGGGGAATGCGAACACCTTCATGGGAGGCAACTCCTGTTAAAGTATTTTTGTCTCTCATGTCAACAGGGGTCAACTCTTAATGGAAAGAATTTGCACCTGAGGAGCAAATTCTTTCCTTTAAGATAAGACCCTTTTTTCAGCTTATAGAAAAGCGAAGGGGAAGTCCCGAAAGTTGACTCCCTTTAAAAAATGGTGGAAAAATCTGCCAGGTGTTCCCATTCCCCTTAATTATCATTTCTTGTCTTCTATGCAGGAAGGAATTTTTCCACTACATCTTGCTGCTCAAGGAGGCCATTCTGTTATAATAGAGCAGCTAAAGTCTGTTCAAGGCGACTTAAACTGCGAAGACAATGTAAGTAATAATTTTGAATATCAATAATTATAAGCATTTGAAACAGAAATTTGATTGGGACGCACTGAATACTAACAAATGTGAAACAAACTGCGGGACTGTTTATGAAGTCTACATAAACTTTATCAGGTTTATTATTAATCGATGTAATAGTCCTGTGTGTTTTTGTTTACAACGGCAATATTTATAACCAGTTTCCAGGCTATGACCCAAAAATGCAAAGTTAACAGTTGAACCACTGAGGTATTTGGTTTTGTTTGTTTGATATTAGGTTTAACGTGCCCGTCAACACTATTAGACGTTGCTTCCGATTTCGTGGGACTTTTACCCGACATAAGATTAAATAGAGGATCTTACATGAGTGTTCATGTATTATTGAATTTATTAAACGAGTTGAGGAAGAGGGATAAAATGCGAGGCTTTGCCGAGCATTTTATCCCTTTTCCTCAACGAGTTTAATAAATTCAATAAAGCCGAGCATTTAATCGCTTTTCCTCAACGAGTTTAATAAATTCAATAATACATGAGCACGAATGCAAGATTCTATTTATCATATGACATTTAAAATGCATTTTATTCACGATTGTTTACAAGAATGTCAATATTCCGCCATTAGTAAACACAACGTCGTCAAGGACGTCGTACTTGTAACATTACGGGACGTATCTAGCTAATTTGCAGATTTAATCCACTAGTGGATTATCGAAAATATTAAATGGCGTTATTACACTCTCAGACGCGACGTCATACGATAAATGACATATCAAGCCCTAGGCCCATTGAAACCAAAAGGCTTATATGCATCGGGCGGTCTGAGTCAAACCATTTTGCCTGGACAGGCTTAGTCCTTCTAAGCGGTTTACCAGTTCTCATATGTGGTCAGTTTCAGCTCTGCGTGGAAGCACCATGCAGTCCATCTATTTCTCCAAGCCCCTGAGGTACTTGGTTCAAACATGTTTATTTCAAGCATATCATATACGTAGTATACAAACTAATTCACACATATCAAGTAGGATTGAGAAGCCTCCGTGGTGTAGTGGTTACGCTACTCGCCTTGTAAACCAGGGCTTGCAGGATCGATCCCGGGCTCATACAAGCAGTGAATCAAGAGGAACCTTCAGACAGAAAGCCATATCACTGGCCCATCTGAATGGCTGGGGATGCGCAGTTAAAATGAGTCAAGACGGAATGCTGGAAGACACAAATTCGCTTGGCGGGGCTCATATTATAGCTAAGATACTGGAGTATAATATGAGCTTGTAGGTATTTTGTAAAATTCAGTTAGTTATTACATGAGAAGTAAAAAAATATGAGTTTTTTTTTTTTTTTTACACTATTGGGTTCAGTTGTTTTACCACTTATTTAAAGAAAAGCCCTTTTTCCTTGGATATGCATCACAGATACATACTCTACAATAATGTATCACAGATTTTTTTCTGGCCCTTACCAAAAGAATGATTTAGTAATTTTTATTTTCTGGAATGACATTAAGTAGCCTTACTGAACAAAATTTTCTTTTAAACACAAATTGAACAAGATATCGAAATTCTGAGATATATTTATCAAGTGCGGACTTTAAAGAACATTTGTGCCAAATAGTATGCAATTTTGACACTAATTTAAGAAACTGAATCACTTTGAACACAGTCACCCAACAGACATTCACTTTTTCAGAAAAGTTAAAAAAAATGCGTGCTGTCTATTATAGCTATTTTAAATGGGATTGGCTGGTCTGATACAGCAGCCCTTTGCACTATTTACCAAATCAGTGTTCACAAACGTTTCATCAGTATTATTCTGGGTGTGTTTTCATTCATTAAATACAGTAAAATTCCACCTAAAATTAGGACTAATTCTGCCTTTAAAAGCTCATTGAGAAGGTTTCAACTATTCTTTCTTCATGTTTTCTACACCCTGTGTCTCCCAATAAGAGACCACCTTTGGGACTGTTCAAAAGACCACTTTTGAAGATTCCCGAAGGCGGTCTTATTATGATCAGGATCTACAGTGTTTGCCATCCAGATTGTGAATTTGTTGCAATAATTTGTATCAAGTAATCGGATTGGTTGATAATCAGTAGTGGGTGTGGCAGATTAAAATATTTAGCAGGAAAATGATTATGAATGTGCATATTCTACTCTTAGACATACATCAATTGCCGCTAGGTAAATGATTGACAATAATACTAAATGACTGCATAATGGCTTCACACATAGTGACAGACTTATAATTCTATTGAATAATAGAAATGAAGACAACGATCAGGAATCGATGCAGTTTACCCACACCACTCATCAGAGACAATAAATGGAATAAACACAAACATTACATAAACAGGTCCTAATGGAAACACCACTATTGGAAAGCCAAAAAGACAGTTACTTTCCCACAAATGACCAATTGGCTATCCAAAGCAGAAACATATAAGCGATACACACATTCAAAGTCAAACCATTACAAAAATCAACCGCGACAGAAGAACCGCCTTGGAACGGTCAGTGAAAAGAATTTCACTGGGGTGGGGGTTAGGGAGGGCTTAAATCGATTTTACGCGGCCGCAATCCTCGCTCTTGCTTCCGTCGCGATTTAGACAAATAATTTGAAAAAAAAAAACATGGCAATTCACCACAGCTGTGTACAGTCTCTGATGTCCCAATATCTAATTTGTTCCACGACCGCATAATGGCAAAGGTGTTTATTTGAAAGGAAAAAAAAACCCTCCAGGACTTACAGTTAATTTTACATTTCTTTTAATTGCAAGCTTTTTAAAACGATAGAAAGTCAGGCTTCTAATGTAAGCTGTGAAATACCTGAACAAATAGGTTTTCGAAAAAGTCATTTGTGAAAAATGAAGAAAAGTTTTATATCATGGTATAGTCTATCCTTAATAAATAGCGGAATTTTACAATAGATGATAGTGAAGTTCGTTTAAGACAGCGCCTTCATGATCTATTATATTCTTTACTCACGGTAGCTTAACGATTATTTCAAAGAATATTAATTTTTCAGGTTACATCCTTTGTTAATTCACAAACCGAAACATAATGGCCCGCGCAAAGCGAAGAGGTATCTTCAAGCATGCACGCACAGCAAAGTATCTGATCAGCCAGCACATCCTTGCAGTCTGACCTGAGCCTTTGCTATGCACTTTATGGATGCCCCTTGAACCAATATAATAGTGAAGGCAATGATCAGGAATCGATGCAATTAACACACACCTGCCATCAGAGACACCAAAGGGAAAGAAATAACTAGACCCTAATGAAAACATCACTAAGCGAAAAGCCAAAAGGACAGTTACTTTCCCACAAAATGGCCAATCGGCTATCCAAAACAAAACCATATAAGCGATACACACATTCAGAGACAAACTATAACCAAACCAAAAAAAAGGGCTTAAATCGTTTTACACGGCTGCTATCCTCGCCCTTACGTATGCCGCATGCTAGTGAATGTGGCTGGTACTGGTACTGGTCACGAACAGACTCAACAAAACTGAGTCTGCTATTTTCATTTTTGGTGTATTCTTTGCTTCCAAAGAATCTAACTACTCAGATCTTATTTATAGTCACTGCAGTTGGCGCTGTGCGGTGTGGCGGCCGTAAAAAGACTCCCAGTACATCATCATAGTGCAGATTATATTTCCTGGTCCTTTCGGATCATTGAGTTCCTTATGAGTCATTTTAAAAATAGAGTTCTGCTTAAGCCGGGGCTAGAGGGCGTGGCCGGTGTTGGACTTTTCAGTACTTGTCATAAACAGACTCAATAAAACCGAGTCTACTATTTTCATTTTTTTGGTGTATTCTTTGCTTCCCAAGGATCTAACTTCTTAGAACCTATTAGACAAACAATTTATTTAGTCCACATGAAGGCTTTCTTACTTATCAGTGCAACATGTCAGAGAACATAAATATTAAACAGTTTAAGAGATGCAACAACGGTAAGGAACGACAGCATGAACTAACTGAAATGCTGGAGTTTCTTCGTACAAACTAAGAAGGCTGTATAGTATCTGACTGGAGTACGCAGACTGATTTGAGTCTTCGCTGAGCAAAAATGTGCGAAGATTCCATTCCGCTTGCCGTGGCCAAATTTATATAAACACGACAACATTCTATATCCCCATTCCGAGTCAAATAAATTAAATAATGTTCGAACTTATATTTAAGCCAGTGTGTTTGTGTGTTTGATTTGAGGTTTAACGTCCCCGTCAACACTATATATGTCCTATTTAGCAGAATCTGTTGCCCAAATTGTTCAGGATTCGGATTTTCGAGATATTGCTACCCGAGCTACTTCGAGATATACCCGGTTTCAGCATTTGTGAGCAACAAACATACAGATCAGCCTGCGCATCCCCGCAGTCTGGTCTACACCTTTGTGTTCGTTGCTGCTTTTAGTTTTTATCTATAAAATTTCAATACCCTTACTAGTCTGTGTAGCTGAGCAGGCTGGGTTGCGCCTTACGTGGTCCCAAACTCCGATGGCAGCCATCATGTGAACAAGTCCGTGAAACAAAGAGCGCCCTAGACCCCACTATATATAGAGGAAACTTGGGTTTGATGGGGTAAACATTATTTTCCTTATTTCTGCTCCAAAACATAGGCTGTGGGTACTCGTTAGAACCGCCTCAATGAGGCGGTTCTTACGAGCACCCACAAGCTATATTTACGGTAAAGATAAGAAAAATATCCGTAAGTTTTCATCAGAAAAAAACACCATTTTTGAGGTTTGAAAAATGCACTTTATCACACGGATGTGTTAATGTAAAGTTTTCTCGTAAAGGGGGATCACATGGCATCGATGTGTTTTTTTAAGATTGTTGCATTTGTAAAAATGGTATGTAGCAATACATTTCGATCCTACTCCCTTGTCACAGAGTACATTATTTCTTATCCCCAAAACGGTTACACGGACTATTTAACGTGATGTCATATTTTCTTCTCCAGAGAGGAGCAAGGCCAGTCCACTATGCTGCAGAACACAACCAGGTAGATGTCTTGTATAAGCTGCAAGAGCTGGGGGCTAATATTCCGGCAGAGGACAAGGTACATGTATTTTGTTGTATATCAGTTGAGTTTTCATTATGAGTCGCAACATTCGCGAGAATGCGTCTTTAAACATGTTCGCATATGGAAATCGACAAAACCAGCGTGCGAATATTCTCAACATTACGAAAACATACCTATACAAATACATTGTAACCTTTATCGCCAAAAAAAAGATAATTTTAAGATGAAAAAATTGTACTTTTTTCCTTATTTCTGCTCAAAATATAGATTGTGGGTACTTGAGGCCGTTCTAACGAGTACCCACAATCTATATTTTAGAGCAGAAATAGGAAAAATAAGGTTTACCCCTGTAAACCCCAGTTTTACTTTATAAAAGTGGGGTTCAAGGGGGTTAAAATTATAAAGGGTGCTATCGTGATAGACAGGACTGGAGAAGTTCTTTTTCAAACATTTAGTGAAGGCTAAGAACAACCCGTGCGGACGCGTAGTTGATTCCAGTCTACGTTGTACAAACATTTCCGAGAAATAGATTGGGCTGCATGATGCTTCCAGAGCTGCATTATCTGATACCCATCGAACTTGAGTACTAGTAAACCGCTTAGCAGGTCTAAAATAGAAAGCAATGATCAAGAATCGATAGCTACCTCATACCTCACCCAAGACATCAAAAGAAAAAGAAGCAAAACTATAAACAACCTCACCACAAAGAAAACGTCACAAGTTTTACTTACCCCAAAATGGCAAACGGCCATCCAAAGTAAGTTATTAGCATACATGCATGCAAAGAGGAACTGAAAATAATAAACCACAGCAGAAGAACCACGTTGGAATGGTCAGTATAAACGTTTGTTGTTTTTTTACTGAAGGGAGATGGGGGGGGGGGGGCTTTAATCGATTTTACGTTTCCAGAATCCATGCATTTGGTTCTGTTGGTGTTCAAGCCTGCCCAAGAAACATGGTGCGAGTCGGGCAGTTCCTAAACACAATTGCTTTGGACGGTATGATTTGAAGTGCCATTTCATCTCAATGTCGGGTAAAAGTCCCACAGAATCGGAAGCAACGTCTCCAAAATGAAGTACAACCTCAACAGAAGCAAACAAACAAACGTGCCCGAAATAGTAAGAACGCGTTAGTCAGAAAATTCGAGTTTATGAATACAGCTAATCTCTAGCAACGCGCGTGAATACACATGTACTCAATATTCTCTGAATTCAGATGCAGAATCATTTAGGAAGGGATGAGCGAAGAGCACTGATTATTGGGTTTCAGCTAGTATCAAAACATTATGCAGGGGCAACAATACTGTCCGAAATCAGGTCTATGTAGCGAACCAAATATGTACATTGTAAAAGACTTAATTTTGTTGACGCGTCGCATTTAGAAAGCTTTACTGGTCAAATATAACCATGCTGGCTCAGCGCTGAAAACACGTTTTAACAACAGCATTTACAGAGACACAGAACACGCTTGCAGGTCAAGCTCAGAAAGCTATTTTCAAACTGAGCAAATACTAATATAAGTTCACATTTATATTTATACCTCCTATGCATAAACTTGACCTTTTCGATAAACTGATCACTCCAATTTAAAATTATGGTTCTGAAATATGGGGTTTTATACAGGCTAATTCTTTAGAAAGGGTCCACCTACAATATTGTAAGACACTTCTTGGGGTTAAAAAGTCTACTCAAAATGATTTTGTGTATGGAGAACTAGGAAGATGCAATCTGATTACCAAGCGGCATTTTGGTATAATAAAATACTGGTTTAAAATTCTGATAATATCTGAAAATTTAATACATTAATTTAGTTTATAAATTGATGTTAAATGATGTTGAAGCACACCCTTATACAAAGAACTGGGCGTCACTTGTAAGACAACTTTTATCAGCGTTAGGCTTTCACGAAGTTTGGTTACAGCAGGGGGTCTGGAACTACAATGCATTTATATCACTGTTAGAACAACGTCTGACACATACTTTTATTCAAAACTGACAAACGAGGTTAGAAAAGTCAACAAGAGCTATTTTCACAAGTATGTCGCCAAATTTCAATTTCAACCTTATTTAGATATAGTTAATGTCCGTAAATTTAGTCAAGCATTTAGCAGATTAAAAATGTCCTCACATAGATTAGAAGTTGAGTCGGGTAGATGGGTTAGGCCAAACAGCACTCCATTTGATAAAAGAAAATGTCTGTTTTGTAGTGTTCTAAAAGTTGAATATCATTTTGTTCTTGAATGTAATATGTATCTGGATCTGAGAGAAAAATATATTTCAAAATATTATTGGAAAAGACCAAACATGCATCAATTTGTTGAACTGATAAATTCTAATAATGGAAACCGTATTCGTAAATTAAGTGCTTTTGTATTTCATGCTTTTAAATTACGTTCTGAATTTTTATATAGACGGACATGCGTTCATTTTGTAGCCTGTATGTGCAAATATAGTATTTTATATAGCTTTGTATTAAAGAAAATATTTTTGGTTGATCCAACGATGACTGGCATTATAAGGTATTTTCCTCTGATATTAACTATTTGTGAAACATGGTGACATTATCTTATTGAATTAATTGAAGGTTGACATACTCAATATTATTACTTTTTCAGTCCATTGAATTTGTTATCGCCCCCACCCGACCCCCTCTGCATTTTTCCCTTATGTGAGACTTCTTTGGAGCGACTACACGGCGGGCGTTTCGACACGCACTGTTCTCGGCGCAGAGGGCATGTTGTTTGGAGATTGGATTCCGCCACATGTTCTCTGGGCTTGGTGGTGCCGTTTGGGGGCTGATGCCTATAGCACGTGCACGTGGCCGAGGTGGGGTTGGGTGGGGTGGCGATGATCAATGTAAGTTCTTATTTCTTATACAACGAAGGAAGAGGTTATGTTTAATTTAAATTATTTTTGTGAAATCGTCTTTTTGGCAATCTTTAAATGACAATTTAAATTGTATGTTGCATTCTAAAGCATATTTTACTAAACGGTCAGCTTCCGGTCAGCGTCCTTGTGTTTCGTTTCGATAAGAGCGCTGTTTGGGGAGATGCGTGTTATACATATGATATCCTTCCTTGGTTGTACCAACACGCCTTTTCTTTCTTATAAATAAAAGGTTTTGGTGCAGGACCAGGAACGATTAGATGGATATGTACTCGTATTCATATAGATGCTGGAGTTGCATTACGACATACACCAGTGTAACATGTTTTTATATTCTAAACAGTCCACTTTTCTGATAAAATTTATGATATTCTTCTTTTCAAATCGTAGCGTAATTACCTTCTTTTCGGTAAGCTGCAGTTATTTGCAAGTCACGCCTTTGAAATTATCCGCAGATTTATTAAAGAAGTTAAACGGCCAATCAGACTGGGGTTATCCAACATGTGAATTCTTAGCTAAGTTGTCTGTTCACAAATGTCCAGAAATGTTAAAATGACACGCATTCTTTGCGTTTTAGTAATTATGACTTGTTCAGCGACCACTTACTATTGGTTATAAAATGACGTTAAAGTATCGGTATACTCGACATATTAACCCATTTGGTACCAGAACCCCCAAAACGGGTACCCTGGCAAACAGTGCAGGCCCAAATCAGACGCCGCAGAATGAGGCCGATCAGGGCCTCCACTGTTTGCTAAACGTTCAGTCATTATCCTAATAGATTTTGATGAAAACACAACCTGACACGCCTAAATGAACTCCTGCTATTTATGAGGAGGAAAATTCCATTTGGTACAAAAAGGGTAAAAAATGAAGAAGATATTTTCAAATTCCAAGGGCAGTCATTTTCCAGTGTTGTAACAATCTCAAAGTACCATCCATAGTTTTCGTATCAATAATTATTATTACCCAGCAGTGAGTGAACGCATACCAAATCATAAATGACTTGATCAGCGTTCACTCACTACTGGCTGTAAACATATCGATATAGTGAGTATATTTTAGATGGAGAAGATATTTTCTTATTTCAAGGGT
Source organism: Lucinisca nassula (assembly GCA_963580285.1). Taxonomy (NCBI): domain Eukaryota; kingdom Metazoa; phylum Mollusca; class Bivalvia; order Lucinida; family Lucinidae; genus Lucinisca; species Lucinisca nassula. The sequence goes on from OY757014.1 coordinate 101,582,373, forward strand.
ACTCGTTTTTCGGAGATGTTTACGTAATGTTTATAACATCCTGAGGAATGTTCCCCTGAAATCGTTCAGGGGTATGGTAGTTTAATCTATCTTAAAATGATGTTTGTCGATTCGAACTGCTGTCGCTCGGATCCTCAGTATATCGGTCATAACAATATTTCAGAACGGTTGTACGGCATTACACTATGCAGCCAAAAGGAATGCTACGGACGCTTTGATCGCTCTAATAAGACTTGGGGTGGATATCGACACACAGTGTAAGGTAGGCTCAGGATTTAAACCGTAAGCACATTTAAATGATCATGTATTCAGCTGTCCCGTGAGGCATATTAGATGTCCTAAGAAAAGTAAAGGTCAAATCACTCCGCACTTTCGTTACTCGCCGATATTATAACGTATTAAGCATGAGTGAATAAACAACGAAAGAACGCATTAAAGTTTAGTAAAGACCTTCAGTTTTATCAGGCTTCATGAAATAAAGCACACACACATACACACAAACACACACACACATACAGAGAGAGAGAGAGAGAGAGAGAGAGAGAGAGAGAGAGAGAGAGAGAGAGAGAGAGAGAGAACGTTGATTTCAAACTTGCAATCAGTTGGTTGTTCTTTGCAGGCCTTTATATCTTTTACATAATATAAAAAAAGCTTTATTTCAAACAAAATAATAAATGTCGAGTTCTTGACGTATTGTGTTAATAAGAAGCGGATTAAATCACGGTACTAGAGCTAAACCGATGAATAAAATGACCCCTCTCAGTGTAAATAAATTTTACACAATTTGTACGGAAAACCGTTTAGACACTTTGCCATATTTAAAAACATTATTCGAAAAAACAATATGCATTAAAACACAAACTGTGTATAAGTTGAACAACTGATGACGTACCTATCAATGCTGATTCCGGGAAACGGACTCGAGCAGAAGCGGTTGACTTTATCCAGATCTCATTATCACGTAAAACCATAATACGATGTCACTGGCGTCTTCAAGGACGTTTCAATATGTTTTCGCAACATTCGGGAGTAATCGATGTAATATATGAATCATAAATATAAACCTAGGGTTGGATAAAAACGATCATGGCAAATACAATTTTTCTAGTGAATTAGCTCAAATGAAATCGCACAGGTATGCCTCCTTAGCTTTGACGCATGGCCAGATACAAAAGATAATAGCTTTAAATAGCACCATTTCATTCACGCCATTGACTCGATATAGTTATTGTCACTCTCAAAGAAAGGTTAACGTGTAAAACACCATCACCGTTAATGCCATAATTACATTTGTAATGTTAAGCAATTTTAAAATCAGTAAAAAAGTGATTTAAATTTGGACTCTGCAACTCGCCCTTACATGGTAAATGAATGAATTTTACATACTTTGTGCGGAAATACGATTAGACACTTTGCTATATTTAAAAACATTCTTAAAAGTAGAAGTAAAACAAAGATCAGGAATCGATAAAATTAACTTACTCCACCCATCAAAGACACCAAAGGGAAAGAAATACAAACATTAAGCGACCAGACCATAATGGAAACCTAAACAAAGGAAGGCCATACGGACAGTACCCAAACGGTGTATAAGTTAATACCAGAATCACACCTTATTCATCAGTGAACAAGTCTATGAAATGAAACTTTCTAAACTCCACTTTATATAGAGAGAACTGGGGCTTACGGGGATATACGTTTACTTATTTCTTCCGCAAGACATAGGTTGTTGGTACTCCTTAGGTTCTAACGAGCACACACTATAGTTTATTAACGACCTTTGAGAGTTCATAATTTAAGCGTGACAAAACCATTCCATGTTTTAGGGGAAGCAGGTTTCGGATATCGCTTTCAATATATATCTTAAAAATATAAATAAGTTTTTGACAACGGAATAATGTAGAGGTCGTTGCCAGGTGGTTAATGTGATGCACTACGAATCTCACAAAATCTATATCGCCCAACGTAAAATCCCATCCAAAAGTGATTTACCTAAAACACGGACGAGTCAAAAAAATAAAAAGGCAGTCAAGTCTCACTGCATTTTGAAAGACTATACTACTAATGTTTGCAATGTAAATAAGAAAGACATCACAGATTGTCATCCGAATTGATGCACTGTGTAGCACGGCTGTTTTGTTTTGTTTTGTTTGTTTTGAGGTTTAACGTCCCCGTCAACACTGTAAAGGTCATTTTGGAGACGTTGCTTCCAATTTTATGGGACTTTTACCCGACATTGAGATGAAATGACATCTCAAACCCTGTCGCCCAATGACACCAATAGGGTTTATTAGCATGGACGGTCCGCCTCGCACCGCGGTTCCTGGACAGGCTTAAATCCTCTAAGCGGTTTACAAGTACTAGTGTGCGGGCCGGATTCAGCTCTGCGTGGAAGCATCATGCAGCCCATATATTTCTTCAAGCCCCTATGGGCGGGGGCCGTATCACGGCTGTGTTATCCTAATGTAACAGTATGCCAACCTGTGTATAATGCATGAAGTACTATACATTGTAGCGTGAATACTATGCATTGTAGTCAATAATCATTGAATATAACATAAACTGTACTTTCCGTTCTCTGAAAGGAGCATGTATGATTACGTACGTAAACTGCTAGCCTCATATACCAGGGCTCGTGGGTTCGTATCCGGGATTCTCTAGGCCTTCCGATAAATCTATGTTTCGAGGTCCTGTCGTTATGATCTTAGTGACTGAGGGGATGTGAAACAGGTCCGTTCGTGGCACCAAAGTGATTATTTAACTCATCATTTGAAATGTGTTTAAATATATAATGTAGGCTCAAATTATTGATGAGACCTTATTGACCAGAAAAAGCTAGTCACACACTGAAAACCATTGACATTCCTGTTGCTTTATTTTGTCTGGTGTTTTACATTACATCTTTGCTAATTTGCCTTCTAAATAGAACATGGCAAGCTTTTAAAATAAATGCTTCTTATTCCTTTGTCTGTGTAAGTCACATATCAAATGAAATTCTGCTGTTAAGAACACCGAAACAGAAGACAAATTATGCTTTAAAAAATTTATGTTATATGTCGCAGTTATTCTTTCTTTGCGTTTCTGCACATAGTGTTCTCTGGTCAGAGACCGCCTTTGGGACTTTTCAAAAGAACAGTTCAAAAGGTGGTTCTAATATATGATTTTTTTATAACTGTTATACTTACAGAATGGAGACACACCGCTGCACTATGCGGTTAAGGCAGAAAATACTATGGCAATAAAAACATTGAGTGAATGTGGAGCAGCTTTAAATACTCGAAATAAGGTACGTAAATCTACAACAAAACGTAATTTCACAGATAGGTACCTTATTATTTTTTTTGGTGGGGGAGTGGTTTTACGGCCCTGTCAAGATTATTTTACTCATATCGAGCCGATCGTTAATCAGAGGTGGGCGAAAACCGGAGTACCCGGAGAGAAACCACCTGACCTTCCGTTGCAGAACTTGGCGTCTCAAATTTGACCCGAGCGAGGCTCGAACCACAGCGGTGAGAGATCTAATGATCAAGAGTCAGCGCTCTTAACCACTAGGCCACGGGGGCCCGTAAGATAGGTGCCTTATATGCCGCATTTGCTTAACGTCAACAGAAGTATAGTGATGTTCAATTAATGGTGTAGAGAGAGAGAGAGAGAGAGAGATGATGATGATGACTATGAGGATGATGATGGTGATGATGTGAATGCAAGTGTCGTCTGCTGAGTGCAATAACGGTGTAAGTGCAAAATGGCAACGTTTCAGGAGAGACAAAAAACTGTTTTATTAAAGAATGGCATAGAAAACCATACTATAAGCTGGTTTCTTAACTTTATGGCGATTTCTTTCATTTGTGTGTGATGTTTATTGTTGAATAAATGACATTTGAAAAGAAATATTTAGCATTTGAGGGTTGATATACCATTTCTGTGCCGAGTGTTTTTGGTGCAAAAACAGTGTAAGTGCATCCAGCTCTAAAACGATGTAAATGTACAAACCTTATTTCTTTGCCTTTTACATGGTAAAGCAGTAAATTAAAGACACTTGGTAGGTAATAGGTCACATTGTATACATTCTGCATGGTACTTACATGCTTATTCTGAAATATCAAGCAGCAGGATTCAATATTTTTTGAGGTATTAAAAAACTTTGCGCAAAAATGGGTAAGTGCACTTACACTGTTTTTGCGCCAACTTTTTTTTCTAAAAGTCTGAGCAAAAAAACGGTGTAACTGACAAAAAATTTCCGAAATGCTGAAACAAATCATGATCGAGGCAGAATCCAGCTGTAGAACTTATTTACAAATTTATGCAAAAAAACTATTTTGGCCAAAATGTCAGTCATACCGTTATTGCACTCAGCAGACGACATGTTCTTTTTGTAGGATCATGAGTGTCCTATACATACTGCAAGCCGTTTGGGGCTTTCCCGTTCCTTACACATGCTTATCAAATGTGGTAACGATGTTGGTGCTTTACATAAGGTTTGTATATTACTTATTTGGTTATTCATAGAGTGAATGCTCAAACATAACTATAATTCATCTATATAAGTATCCAATTATATTCCATTCTCCAGTGGTACAGATTTTTAGGATTCTGTAGGCTGGTTAATGCGCACTGTCATCACGATAACAAGTCCCTGAAACGAAGGCACCTTTAAACCACACTTTATATAGAAAAAGTTGGGTTTGCAGGGGTATAAAACAAATATTGTGGGTACTCGTTAGAACCGCTAATGAATTTGACTAGACATAAAGTTATGGACAATGCCCTATAATCATCACATTTTCTGTCGGTCATTATTTTGTGTCCGGGGTATTTACCCTTACTCTTTTAACATACTTTTATTAAATCTCATATATTATAGCGTAAGAGTGTGTGCATTGTATAATAAGGACCACTTTGACCATCTGGTCTTTGAGTTATTAGCCCTTGACGGATGTGAATACCACCACTTTGTGTCCTTGCTGCAACTTAATGCTCCTTAATCATGTTTTCATCAGACCTTGTATACTCATACACAACAGCCTAAGCAGGAAGGGCTACTCTTACGATTCTGAGTCTTTGGTTATCTGCCTTTTTATATCTTAAATTGTTTTGCGTCAAACGTATGATCAATTCACATGTTACAGTTTCATAAGACCTTATCAAGATAAGTTCTATATCCCAAAGGTGTTCAGTTTGTTCTAAAAGCCACTCAAAGAGTCCAAATTTATCTGTGCTTGATAAATCTTAACGTCATCACTTCGTGTCCGATTTCCTTTCACCGATTTTCGTTAAAATGTGTAAAATTTTACACTTAAGCCAAAAAAAGTGCAGGCGACAAGCTGGAACGGCAACTCTGGCTATCTACATTTTTAAATTGTCTGTCCTTGATGTTTTCGAGCCACAAATATCTGCATGCTCCTTTATGAGATTTTCATTCAGTTAAAGAGTGTGCAGAGTGAAATTAAAGCCATTCTAGAGATCCTAACTCTTGAGCTATCTACCCTTGATGTATTTGAAAAATATTTTGTTTTCGGGTTACATTTTCATTATTAGCTCGTCTGTTTTTTGAAAAAAAACTTTCGAGCTATTGTCATCACTCCGGCGTCTGCGTAGTCGTCCTGCGTCCTGCGTCGTTCCAAAAAAACTTAACCTTGGCTATAACTTAAAAAGTATTAGACCTAGCCTCATGAAACTTCATACACACACTCATCATCACAAGAGCTACATTTTGACCAAGGACCATAACAACATTGTTGATTTTGGCTGAATTATCTCCCCTTTTCCAATTTTTTTCTGAAACACATTTTTTGCTCTCATTTTAATACTATTCACAACAGAGCCTTCAAACTTCACATGAATGTTCCTTGGGACAAGACCTTTTCAGTGATACCACACTTTTTGATCTGTGACCTTGACCTTTGAACTTTGACCTATTTTTCGAAAATTTAACCGAAAACCTTAACCTTGACCATATTTCCAAAAGTATTTGGCCTACCTTCATGAAACTTCATACACATACTCACCATCACAAGAGCTACATTCCCTACAAGTTTTATAACTCCATCTTGCAATTTGATTGAATTATCTCCCCTTTTCTCTCCGTTTTTTTTAAATTGTTTTTGTCTCTTATTTCAATACTATTCACAACAGAGCCTTCAAACTTCACATGAATGTTCCTTGGGACAAGACCTTTTCAGTGATACCACACTTTTTGATCTGTGACCTTGACCTTTGAACTTTGACCTATTTTTCGAAAATTTAACCGAAAACCTTAACCTTGACCATATTTCCAAAAGTATTTGGCCTACCTTCATGAAACTTCATACACATACTCACCATCACAAGAGCTACATTCCCTACAAGTTTTATAACTCCATCTTGCAATTTGATTGAATTATCTCCCCTTTTCTCTCCGTTTTTTTTAAATTGTTTTTGTCTCTTATTTCAATACTATTCACAACAGAGCCTTCCAACTTCACATGAATGTTCCTTGGGACAAGACCTTTTCAGTCATACCACGCTTTTTGACCTGTGACCTTGACCTTTGAACTTTGACCTATTTTTCGAAAAATTAACCAAAAAACTTAACCTTGACCATATTTCCAAAAGTATTTGGCCTACCTTCATGAAACTTCATACACATACTCACCATCACAAGAGCTACATTCCCTACAAGTTTTATAACTCCATCTTGCAATTTGATTTGACTTAGAACTTTTGTTTTCTAAAAGAAACTGCAGACGAGCGTTGGCACCCGCTTGCGGTGCTCTTGTTATTTAACAGAATGTCTTTGTTTATCTATTCAATATAGCACATGCTGTGTAGAGTGTAGAGCCATCCTGATTCTTTCTTTAGGCATCTGAAAAATTGTTTTCGCGTTGTATTTTCATTCTAGTTTATAATACTTTCATTAACTCGCGTTAAAAAATAAGGGGAAAATATGTCCATAACTCCCCCCCCCCCACACTGCAGCGTCCGTCGTCGGCGTCAGCGTCGGCATTAAGCTTCAGTTTATCTGCAAGCTCCTATTAGTGGTATTTTACACATTTATTTTCAATTAAACAGAAAAAGACACAATATTTTTATTTTCTTTCTTTCTCCATTTCACTTTTGTTTTACTTAAAATTTGGCAGTTAATAGATCAACTTATATTACCTTCCTAGAGCCCCCGCCCATAGGGGCTTGAAGAAATATATAGGCTGCATGATGCTTCCACGCAGAGCTGAATCCGGCCCCCACACAAGTACTGGTAAACCGCTTAGAGGATCTAAGCCTGTCCAGGAACCGCGGTGCGAGGCGGACCGTCCATGCTAATAAACCCTATTGGTTTCATTGGGCGACAGGGCTTGAGATGTCATGTCATCTCAATGTCGGGTAAAAGTCCCACAAAATTGGAAGCAACGTCTCCAAAATGACCTTAACAGTGTTGACAGGGACGTTAAACCTCAAATCAAACAAAATATTACCTTCCTTGACAAAAGTTTACCAGCAAGCTATATGTGGTGCGGTGGATAGAGTTTTGCACTTTGAACCAGAAAATTGTGAGTTCAAATCACGACTGAGGATTTGTTTTCGATGAAACAAATTGAATAATTATTCTGACTTGCCACTTTTTAGATTTTTTTTTCAAATGTTGGAAATATAAAATTCAGTTTTAAAATGCATACGCTTAAATGCATATAGCATTCCTGGTTCATTGTTTTTAGGGGTTTTATTGTTCCTCTTTCAAATGCTGCAGTCTATTTAGCTCTTTTTATAAAAGAAAAACAATGTCATTTTTGGCAAAAAATGCAAAATTTGAAATTTTATATTGAATAAATTGCTCTTATCCAACACAGGCCCCATAGGCAGGCTGTGTTGTCTGCTCACAACTCTTGTCACCGTTGTATACTTATACACTAATGTCAAGGGTATGCAGAGTTTACGCAGAGCACGTTGCACACACCTGTGTTACAGGTTCTTTATTCATCTCGAAAAGTGTTGTCTTGACACACAGGTCCTTTCTTCATGCTGCAGTAATATATTCTCACAACACCTCTCTATACGATAATGGTACGTTAAGAGCAAAACGAGCTACTCTGACAATTGCCATTAAATATATGTATACGTATTCATTTTATTTCAAGGGCGCGAATAGAACCACTAACAGTTGACGAAGGACTAGCTCACTTCTTCATTCGTCATGACATAGTAGCTCCTGTTGCATGTGAGGCATCATTGCGATAACACATCCGTGCGACATAGTCCATTTTTCACATATCCAAAATATAAATTTTTCGGATGAACATCCGTGATATTTTTCTTATGAATACTGCAAACATAGGTTGTGGATGCTTGTTAGAACCGCCTCATTGAGGCGTTTATAACGAGAACCCACAACCTATGTCCCCGTAAACCCCAGTTTTCTCTATATAAAGTTGGGTATAGGGGGGTCTTCATTTCACGAACTAGTTCACGTGATGTAAACAGCAAACCATAGAAAAAAACATTAATCTTGTCGAATGATAAATATATTTTATATCAGATTGAGATTTTCTGTGTTTACATTACTAGATTTGCAATGTCTCTGATGATGTTCGATTTCGTTCTCTTAATAATAATTTGAATGTAAAATTCAAAACGGTTATTTACCGTATAGGTTATGAAACAAATCACCAATAGAGGGCAAAATTCCAAAATTGTAAAGTAGAAGTAAAACAAAGATCAGGAATCGATGCAATTAACTTACTGCACCCATCAAAGACACCAAAGGGAAAGAAACACAAACATGAAGCGATCAGACCATAATGGAAACCTAAACAAAGGAAGGCCATAAGGACAGTTACTTTCCCACAAAATGGCCAAATGGCCATCCAAAATAAAAAGACACAAGTGATACTCACAGTAAGTAACAAACAACAATATAAATAAACCGCAACATAATTACCGCCTTGGAACGGTCAGTGGAAAGAATTCCACTGGGGGGGGGGGGCTTAAATCGATTATACATGGCCATAATCCTCGCCCTTACCTCTGTCGCGGTAAACACCAATTTTGTTTAGTCCGCATGAAGCCTTCCTAACTCATCAGTGTAACATTTCCGAGAACATACAAATAAAAAAACTACAGAGATGAAACAAGGTTGAGGACTCGACAGCATACAACAACAGAATTGCTGGAGCAAAAGAAAACCAACAGTTAGACTCCGAGGGGCCCGACCAAAGACGGAGCATCAGGTGCCAACCAACATAAAGAATACTAAAATCAAATAAAATTCCATTTATGTTTTTACGCCAGGACCGTCATTTAACCTTAAGCTTGACCCACCGGTGTGCAATCAAAGAGGCAAAGTTGCCAACCGTGATTGGGTTAACCACCATGCATGCAGTCTGTTTTATAACATTTATGTTGTACCCAATCTTTATATATCGATGAACAATTTTACGATAATGGGTACTAAAGTCATTACAGGCATGTATTTTTCTAAATTTAAATACTAAGTCACCATAGAATCCGGGTTCCGATAGGCCTTGTTGCAGAAGTGTTTTAAGTCCAACATTGAATTTTAAAACCAAATCAGAATGACGTCTATAAAACTTAGAAAAGGCTTTACATAGTTTATGATACCGATACCCCTGATTAAGAAGTTTGGGGGTTAATAATTTATTACGATTGTTGAAGTCGGATGCATGACTAGACACCCTAGCGAATCGAATTAACTGCGAAATATAAACCCCGTACGATGTCGCACAAGGAACATCACCGTCCAAAAAAAGAAAATTTACAATCTCGAAATCAAAATCATCACGTTTATCATACATTTTGCAAGAAACAATCCATCTACCATAGATAAATGTAAATCAAAAAGGGGGCCTCGGTATCACTGGAATTTGCCTTGTTTAACTGAAGTTCTAGGGGATAAATCTGGCTAATCAAACAATCAAAATAAGTATTATCAATATTAAATAAACCATCTGAATATCTAGAAGTAGAACTAAAAGCTTCAATAATTTCAGATTGGTTATCAATGGAAAGCGACAACATGAAGTCTCTTTCATATCAATACAAGAACAGACCAGCCACATAAAACAAACTGCTGAAAAATACGAAGACTATTTCAAAATAGATTGTTAATTGCATACGCCATCCGCGACTATCTGAAAAATAATTTAACATTATATCGTATATAGTGAGCGCAAATGTTTTATAACTTTAACTCCATAAATCAAAGTATGTTTTGTTCATTATTTATGCGGACGTTTCTACATATCCAGTAGTGTTTTCGCTTACACCCATAGTATTATCATCTAGGCCTTTGCCGTTTTGATTTTCTGTTAGAATCAATACCTAAAAAGAAAAGGGATCCCAAGAAGTGTAAATATACGAGGGATGTTCGAAAAGAATTGCTTATTGTCTTCTAGCTCGATATCCATGTGTGGCACGATCAAAACCAATACATATTTTTATAGGGCTATTCAATATCTACACAATGGTGTATAACTGGACATGTTTGACTGAGTGTAAAACATAAAATTTGCCATTTGAATACACGCAGCCATTGACTACTGCAGTAAAAAAGGTTGATAAGAACGACGACTGAAAACATGAAATACGGGCTTACGTAAGCTTGCTCAAAACTTGGTTGTTCTTCGAAGAAGCGTATGACTGAAATTGCTACTGCTTTTGGACCTTCTTGTGTGTCTTAGGACACAGTTCGGCGGTAGAAAAAGACATTTGAGTCTGGCGTAGAGTCCATCCAAAATGCACCGAAATCAGGTGAGCCAAAATCTGCATCGTTTCCAAAAAAAAAGGAAATCATTGAAGGAGGTGCCAAATTTACAGTTCGTGATATTGCCCGAAAGGTAGGCATATCACTATCAACGTTTCACCTTATTTTGAAGAAGCATTTGAAAGTCAGAAATATTTCTGCTATATGGGTGCCGCATCTGCTGACTGACGAGCGAAAGATGCAACGGGTAAAATTTGCCAAAAAGCTGCTTCAAAAGTTTCCAAAATATGACAAAAAAGGAGTTTGCCAAGGTCGTCACAGGTGATGAAACCTAGGTCCATAATTTTGAGCCCGCAAGAAAGATTAGCAACAAGATCTGGGCCACTAAACACAGCCAACCCGCAATAATTGCCAAACGTTCTTTGAGTACACAGAAGGTTATGTATGCAATCTTCTTCTTTGGTGAAGGAGTCGCAATAAAAGTACCGGTGAAAATCGGCAAAAGCATCACCGAAAAGTACCACAAAGACGAAGTACTGAAGAAAATGAAAACGTAGTATCAGCAACGACGCTCTACCACTGGTTTTAAACATGTCCGTCTTCTACATGACAATGCAACCGCTCATACCCACGAAATAGCTACGGCGTTTTGAAGAAAGAAAAAGTAACTGTTTTGTCTCACCCCGTATTCTCCAGACCTTGCCCCATGTGATTTCTTTTTGTTTCCGAAACTGAAATCATTCCTTGCTGGGCGGAAATATCAGTCCCGACAGGCACTTGGATCTGCCATTCATTCGTACCTTATTACTGTACCGTGACGCGTTCAAGAAGTGGATACATCGGCAGAAACTTTGCAGTTCTAGCCACGGGAGTAATTCAAGGGCATGAAATGAGCACTTTTGGGCTAACTTGAAATTTGAAGTCTCCGGATAGAAATAAGCAATTCTTTTCGAACATCACTCCTATGTAAAATATTGTCTGGCAGACTTCGTTTTATGTTGCGACTTATCGACCTTTCAGCATGGAAGACAATGTGTTCATATCGCTGCAAACCATGGTTGCTATGAAGTTTTAAGAGTGCTATATGCCGCTAAAGCAAATTTAAATGCACAGGACAAGGTAAGTACAGCTTAAAGTAAAGATTACTTGGTTCATTTGTTTGCGTTTAATAATGTTGATTATTCTGTTCATATTTTTCAGGTACGCTGTCGTCTTCACATGAACTTCGTGTTGAGGACACTTGACAAACATTCAATTTGTTTGTTTGATTTGACGTTTAACGTCCCCGTCAACAGTGTAAAGGTAATTTTGGAGACGTTGCTTCCAATTTTGTGGGACTTTTACCCGACATTGAGATGAAATGACATCGCAATCCCTGCCGCACAATGCAACCGATAGGGTTTATAAGCATGGACGGGCCGATTCGCACCGCTTTGCCTGGGCAGGCTTACTTTTTCACTTCTAAAGAACATAAGAATTATACACTTTCGGTACTAAGTTATGAAGACAAAGTGTGGGTATTCCGATGGGTACGAATTGCGCACCTCTTGTGGCTGATCTGTTCTTGTATTGTTATGAAAGAAACTTCAAGAGTCTAGCTGTTGTTTTCTTTTGCTCCAGCATTTCAGTGGTTTCTTGCTGTCGAGTCCTCACTGTTGTCTCACCTCTATGGTTCCTTGATTTTTTTTGTGTTCACGGAGATGTTGCACTGATGAGTTAGGAGGCCTTCATGCGGACTGAACAAATTATTTGTCTAAATCGCGACGGAAGTAAGGGCGAGGATTGTGGCCACGTAAAATCGATTTAAGCCCACCAGTGGAAATCTTTCCACTGACCGTTCCAAGGCGGTTCTTCTATGGCGGTTTATTTATGTTGTTGTCTGTTACTTACTGTGTGTATCGCTTGTGTCTTTTTATTTTGGATGGCCATATGGCCATTTCGTGGGAAAGTAATTGTCCTTATGGCCTTCCTTTGTTAAGGTTTCCATTATGGTCTGGTCGCTTAATCCTGATCTTTGTTTCACTTCTACTTTTCATGTTGTCGCTTTCCATTGATAACCAATCTGAAATTATTGAAGCTTTTAGTTCTACTTCTAGATATTTAGATGATTTATTAAATACAGTCGAAGTTCGATGGCTCCAACCCCTTTGGGGCCCTGGAAATTTGTTCGAGACAGTAGTTTGAGCCACTGTTGTATACTTCCAGAAAACATAACGCGGGTATTTTTGGACTACTTTTCGGTATTCATAATACATACAGCATACATAAATGTATGCTGTGTGTACTCATTAGAATCGCCTAATTGAGGCGATTCTAATGAGTACACACAGCATTCATTTGCAAGATAAATGTCAAAATCTCCTTAATTATCCCACAGGTTTTCTTATGCAGAGGAATTCCCTAGGGACTAAAAAACGTGTTCGACCCAGCCATGGTAAACGAGCCATCGGTGTTCGAGCCATCGTTGTTCGACTGTATTGACAATACTTACTTTGATGGTTTGATCAGTCAGATTTATCCCCTAGAACTTCAGTTTAACAAGGCAGATTCCTGTGATACCGAGCCCCCCTTTTTGGATTTACATTTATCTATTGTAGATGGATTTGTTTCTGGCAAAATTTATGTTACTATTGATTGCAGAAAGATTTATCAATTGCACTGACCCACAAACTGCTCTTGTTCTGTCGTTTTTTGTCACGTAGGCAAGTTATTTTCGGATGGAAAGTTAGAGCGTAATTATAGCCTTTTTCAAAAACTGCACGGCTGCGAACGTTGATTTCGCATTTCCCATTTGTGGATCATAAGCGTCGAACGGTTGATGATCAACGGCTCCGAATGAATAATAATTATCAGTTTATGAATTGAGGTTTAACGTCCTCGTCAGGACTATTTAGGTCATTTTGGAGACGTTGCTTCCAATTTTGTTGGCCCTTACCCGACACTGAGATGATATCAAAGGGGGCGTGGTAGCTCAGTAGTACACCTACCTAGAATGTGCGCGATGCCGTATGGCAGTATATAGAGAAAGACAAAAACGAGAGAAAGAAATGACATCTCAAGCCGTGCGACCCAATGAAAACCAATTGGGTTAATATGCATGGGTGGTCCGACTCGTATTACTTTGCCTGAAAGGGCTTCGACATCTCAAGCGGTTTACCAGTACTTATGTGCGGTCCGTTTCAGCTCTATGTGAAAGCACCATGCATCCCAGTCAATTTCTCCTAACCCCGATGGGCGGGGCCCGAAGGAACATGCGTGCGTACGTATGTGTTTGTTTGATTTGAGGCTTTACGCCACCGTCCTCACCCATCGGGGCTTGAAGAAATAGATAGACTGCATGATGCTTCCAGGCCGAGCTGAAACCGACCGTCCATGAGTACTTGTAAACCGCTTAGAGAATCTAAGCCTGCCCAGGCAAGGCGATGCGAGTCGGACCGTCCATGATTTTAAACCCTATTGGTTTCATTGGGCGATCTGGTTTGAGATGTCATTTCATCTCAATGTCGGGTAAAAGTCCCACAAAATTAGTAGCAATGTCTCCAAAGCATGGCCTTACAGTGCCGACGGCGACGTTAAACCTCAAACAAAACAAACAAAACGGTTGTTTGTTTGTTTGAATTGAGGTTTAACGTCCCCGTAAACACTGTAAAGGTCATTTTGGAGACGGTGCTTCCAATTTTGTGGGACTTTTACCCGACATTGAGATGGAATGACATCTCAAGCCCTGTCGCCCAATGAAACCAATAGGGTTTATTAGCATGGACGGTCCGCCTCGCACCGCGGTTCCTGGACAGGCTTAGATCCTCTAAGCCGTTTACCAGTACTAATGTGCGGGCCGGATTCAGCTCTGCGTGGAAGCATCATGCAGCCCATATATTTCTTCAAGCCCCTATGGATGGGGGCTTACAAACAAAACGTCCCCGTCAATATTATATAGGTCATTTTGGAGACATCGTTGCTTGCACTTGTGTGGGACTGAGATAAAATGACATATCAAGCCCTGCCGCTCAATGAACCAATAGGGTTTATATGCATGGACGGTCCCGACTCACATCAATTTTCCTGGGAAGGCTTAGAACCTCTAAGCGGATTACCAGTACTCATGTGCAGTCAGTTTCAGCTCTGTGGGAAAGCATCATGCAGCCCAATCTCTTTCTTCAAGCCCCATATGATCGGGGACGGAGTGTGCGCGCACGTGTGTGTATGAGAGAGAGAGAGAGAGACAAACAGACAGACAGACAGACAGAATAAGTGTGTGTGTGTGTGTGTGTGTGTGTGTTGTGTGTGTGTGTGTGTGTGTGTGTGTGTGTGTGTGTGTGTGTGTGTGTGTGTGTGTGTGTGTGATTTCGGGTTTAACGTCGCTTTCAAAAATTTTTCCGTCATATCACAACGGTGTCTGGTTGCGACAGGGTGCTCAATGCTCACTTTTATAGTGCTGCCTCACTGAAGTATCATGTCCCAGACACATTACATGACACCGCACCCAGTCACATTATCCTGACACTGGGTCGACAAGTCCTAGCTCTACCCCGTAAATCTGAGTGCCATGCGAGGAGTGGCTAGTACCATTCTTAACGACTTTGGTATGACGCGGCTCGGGATCGAACCCGTGACCTCCCGTTCCCCGGAGCGTACACTCTACCAACTGAGCTATCGGGGCCGGTAGACAGGATAAGAGTTTGATTTGAGGTTTACTACGCATTGCAGAAAGACGATCCTATCACAAACTTGATGTGTCAAATTGGGACTTGATGAGGGCATTTGCAAGTCATTTTAGTCTGTTTCATAAACGCGACGAGAGGCTTTGCGGTTTACGGTCGGTTTCAGATCATTTCTCCAAGCCCCGATGGGCGGGGCTTAAGTATATGAACTTTATATCTGAAAATGATAATGGCAATGAATGTGTCAATTTATGTTTTATCAGCCATCGCCAGCTTTAATGCTAAATGTTGACATCCATGGACAGAAACCACAAAAGCTCCCTGTTGATATACACGAGTATCAAAAGCTCTGACAAGATCGGCATTATGCGCAGGCTATAATCAGACATCGACCTTTCAAGCACCAACAACTTTAAGGGTTGATTGCTTGTCAATCGACCCAAAGTTACTAAGCACTAAAAACGCTTCAGCACTAAAAACGTTCATGTGGCTATCACTGATTTGCATGAAACCCATATAACTTATTTATAGAAAACAGTAGCCTTAATTTTATCGCAGTGGGTTATCTATAGAATCTTGACTGGAACCATGGGTCGGGCTTGACAAATGTCGCAGAACGCGACGTCTTATCAGTATCTGGACTCTTTCTCGCAATAAAGGAATTAAGAATCAGACGACGCAAAACGCAACGTCTGATCAGGGTCTACACTTTTTGCTTAAAAACTTAAATTTAAGGGTTATACAAAACACTTTTAGTCCAGGACTATTTTCCCAGCCTACAATCAGAGACAGTCGACCCACCGGTATTCAATGTTTTGATTTTTCATCAGCATGTTGATTAAGTACCATTCCGAAAAGTTTTGAGATTAATGTTGTCATTCACTGTTGCCTGGCCCCCGCCAATCGGGGTTTGAAGGAATATGTGGGCTGCATGATGCTTCCATGCACGCAGAGCGAAAACCGACCCGCACAGGAGTACTGGTAAACCGCTTAGAGGATCAAAGCCAGGCAAATCGGTGTGAGTCGGCCCGTCCATGCTTATAAACCCTATTGGTTTCATTGGGCGGCAGGGCTTGAGATATCATTTCATCTCAATGTCGGGTAAAAGTCCCACAAAATTGGAAGAAACGTCTATAAAATTGTCTTTACGTTGTTGACGGCGACGTTAAACCTCAAATCAAACATACAAACCAAAACATACACTGTTGCACGCATCCGGCTGAAAGAGCCATAAAAACGGAAGTTGAAAATCTTAGCAAGTGTTCTAATCTCTCTCTCTCTCTCTCTCTCTCTCTCTCTCTCTCTCTCTCTCTCTCTCTCAGTCGATGGCTTTGCCACATAGTCTTCTGTCGAGACAAGACAATGAACTAATGAGCACTCTGTGTCTTGCTAAAAGAGTGAGTGAGTGTTTAAATTCAACATCTCGCCAACAGCTAAGGTCATTCGGAGACTGAGCCTCGGTTTAAAGACTGATCCGAACGTCTAGAGAAGTCCTGGATCGATCCTGCGACCCCTGGTTTACATTGCGAATAGCATAACCATTAACCACTGCACCTCGGAGGCTTCTGTCTTGCTATTAAGAAGACAGTATGTATGACGGATAGCATTAGCAGTCTCAGACGCTATCTTTTTTTTTCGTGCGACACATTACTGTCATGGCATTGAGCGTAGAGGAAAATCAGATTCTCCGTCACTGACACCGTGATTTTGACGATCTGGACTGATTAAACCATAAGTAGTCATAAGTCCATTGTTTGGTCAAAGCTAGCTGAATGCTTCAGGTACCTTAACTAGAAGTATGGCGAGCTAGTTCACACTCACATTCTGACCATTTTACGAAGACGAAGAGAATTCCCACAGTCTGTTATTGTTAGGAGCAAATATGAGGCAAATTGCTGCCTTGGTTAAATAAAACATTTTCATTGACGATTTCGAGATCATAACATGATAACGTTTCATCTTGCAACAGCATGATTATGCATTAATAGGTCCTTCAAAACATATGTCGGAACACTTGAAATTTTTACATTAATTGGCTAATTTTCATATGACCGGAACTACCCTCTAATCAGAATACAGGTCAGTTGCTTAAATTGGTTTCTGACCTTTTGTTATCAAATCACAGGCCTAGTTTACATATAGCGGGTGTTCAATCTATCCGCCGTCCCCTTGAGCCCATATAAAAGTGTCCTTTGGGCCTATACACGGACACAAGCGCGGAATATTTCTTTAAATCACAACTCGCTAGGCATCTGCTATCAGTGATGGCATCTAAAATGGTCCTAGAAGATCTCGTTGACATTGAGGTCAACATGGAGTTCAGTGAGGACACCCGTTGCTCCTTAATTGAAGCGTCAATTGGAGGAAATAACTCGTTTAAGTAAGTTTCAGGTTCTGAGAGTTTCTTTTCTGGATTTGGAAAACGAATACTATCACAAATTTGTGAGACTAGCAACTGCATCTTGTGGGAGCACTGATTCATTGAAAATTAATATCATAGTAACGGAGGGCACCTCGCCAGCTCCTGCCAAGGTAGGTCTTACTTAAAACCAAGTACAAGAGATGCAAAAAGGAATAATCTCTCTCAGGATTATACGAAAGCGGTTAACCAGTGCAGTATTTTGTTCGCCCAAAACTGACAACTGCTGTTCTTGAATCAGCGGAATGAATGACCGTAGAAAAGATGTTATGATCAATCTCCACGACACCGGCAGGTATCGAAACCGCGTCGTCCTGATCGCCAGTCAGACGCGCATCCGACTGAGCTACCGAAGCGGCGAAGCCGGCTGTTATGTTTTGGCTACTCGATCATTAGTGTAACTTTACCGAATTCAGTGCGACAAGCATTCGTATTTGTTGCTAGACCAAAACATTATGAAAAGCAAAATAGATGGAAGCATAAATGAGAACGTTAGAGCTAAAATATCTATATGGACCAAATCCCACTAAAATGCATGTCACATTTTTTAACCATGTTCTCTTTGATATTTTTGTTCAGCTTTTGTTTAAGGACCTTTTAAAATTATTTCACATATCGGTGCGGTCCTTAATCAGAGTCGGGCGAAAACGGGAGTACTCGGAGAAAAAACACCTGACCTTCCGTTGTAGAACTTTGCTTTCCACATGTGATCTCAGTTGGGTTCGAATCACAGCGGTAAGAAACCCAAAGATTAAGAGTCCGCGCGATTACCAACCAAGCCAGGAAGGCCCGGTTGGGTACAGTGTCACTGTTTATATCTGCTATCCAGCACAGTCTGAAGATGTAACTGTTTACCGCAGTCATAATAGCATATATTGTCTTTAACTACAGCTCGAAGTTCGCTTGTGTGAAGAAGTTTCTTATGTACTGAAAACACAATTCCATAGGGTGGGCGCGAAAACAGGCTCGAATCCTGCTTGCTCAAACATTACAACCATAATCTGTTCGGCTTGGGAATGTCCCATAACATTGGAAGCCACGTCGCTAAAATGACATACACAGTGTTGAAGGGGAAGTTAACGATCAAAACAAACGGTGTACAGCACAGTTTGTCTATTCTAACCAGGTCCTCTGGATTTCAACACATATTTCCATTATTGTCAAATGAATGCATAGCCTCGTGAAAAAAAACGCATCTGTATTGCTGGCCCCACCCACAATATTTGCGGGTGGGTGGGGGGGGGGGGGCACCGGGCTTAATGAAATAGATGGGCTACATGATGCTTCCACGCAGAGCTGAAACCGACCGCATGCGAGTTCTGGAACAGCTTAGAGGATCTAAGCCTGTCCAGGCAAAGTGATGCGAGCATTTACACCATCTTTGTTTCATTAGGTGGGAGGTCTTGAGATGGCATTCCATCTCAATGTCGGGTAAAAGTCGCACACAATTGGAAGCAACGTCTCAAAATGACCTTCATAGTGGTGACGGGGACGGTTAACCTCAAATCAAACACTATTTGCTTATGAAACACCGTATACTCCAATAAGCAAATTGAATTTTCTGCCCGCGGAGAAATTCAACGGCTAATTCTTCCTTTCGCGTATGTTCATATTACTGGGTGACAACAAGCGATAGTCCGCCCCACCCATCGGGGTTTGGAGAAAAAAATGGGCTGGGCTTTGTGCTGCTGCCACGCAGAGCTGAAACTGGCCACACATGAGTACTGGTAACCGTTTAGAAGGACTAAGCCTGCCGAGGCCCGGCTGTGCAATGCATATAGCCTTTGGCTTCATTGGGCGACAGGGCTTGAGTTGTCATTTCATCTCAGTGTCGGATAAAAATCTCACATAATTGGAAGCAACGTCCCCAAAATGACACATAAATAGTGTTGACGGGGACGTTAAAACTCAAATCAATCAATCAATCAATCAATCAATCAATCGACAAGCTGGAGTTGAAATCCGATTTCGTCAAAATAAGGGCTGATGTTATGGAGAACGTCAATGAAAACTTGTATGAAACGAAACGGACTATAGATAATCATCGGTGACGCTCTAGCACAAAACTACTTCTGATTGGTTATTATGCTTGAGCAGTATGACGCATTTATAAACAACCTGTGATTACGCGAGCCCAATCGATTGACAGTTGTACGCCTGTTTTGCTAAATCTTTATGCAATCGATAATAAACGTGATGATTTTGATTTCGAGATTGTTCTACTTAGATCCTCTTAGCGGTTTACCAGTACTTATGTGCGGGTCGGTTTCAGCTCTGCGTGGAAGCATCATGCAACCCATCTATTTCTTCAAGCCCCGATGGGCGGGGGCCAAATTTCTTATGCGTCTGGTCAAATATCCCACATGTAGATCAAACTCAATTATGTTATAAACATCCCGGCAAAATCCACTTTATGTAGTGGTTTTCTTTACTTTACTCCAATATTGTTTGCCTTTATGTTTTTGTGGTTTCAGAAGCTTCTGTACATAAATCGTGGCTTTTCTGAGCAATTTATTTTCTTCGTGTTGTGCAGCGATATATTTAAGTCGCTCCCGATATTGCGGTGAGGCAGATAGTTTTCCCACAGTCTGTCCTTCGTACATGTAGTTCATGTCCGCTGTCTCTCTCAAAAAATAGAAGTGAAGGCAATGATCAGGAATAGATATAATTAACCCACAGCTCCCATCCCGGACACTAAAGGGAAAAGTTTTTTAAATATTGCAGAAATGTTGGGCACCAAGAGTTGATATAAGAAAAAGTAATACCATTACTTTGTTTTTCTAATATGTAGAGTTACGACTTTCTGAACATTGAAAATAATTATTTCGTCTCTACTGGTGTTTGTTCTGTTATTTGAAATTTTTTTTAGATCTCTTTTTATAAAACTTAAAAGAAATATTAATCGCAATAATATGATATGCAGAGAGAAAAACAATGGCTCTGGTTCTCTTACTTTTAGAGTTATCTCGCTTTAAAGTTGAAAACGGTTTGATATATTGAAATGATGACGTGGAGGAGACGAGAACCATACTAGTTGAAGACGATGTCACCGTATGAAAAATATATGTAGCTTTATGTCAATATATATGTCAATGTTTCATAATTTAATTACAACTAAGTAAGTTAAAATTATGTCAACTTACAGTGAACTGCAGTAGCTCGAACACCTTTAGGACCGTTAAGATTTTTTTCGAGACAGGCGTGAATCGAGCCACTCAGGAATACTCATAGTTTCATGAAGGGAAGAATAGTGCGATTTAATTAAGAGGATAGATGTATTCAAATTTGTCATTTTCGGGAGGTAAATCGGAGGTTTTACGGTCGGAAAGCGACGCGCTAGCGAAAACGTAAAAGCAAATTTTCGACCTTAAAACCGACTTATTAAGTTGTTTTGTAGAAAAATTGTACTATTGTGCTCAAGGCGGCAAGCGCTGTGAGTTGCGTAAACCCAAATGCCTGCCAATGAAAGGTGACGTTTGTGATAGCGTTGGGTTTCCCACAGTATATCGCAGAATATGATGTCGCAAAAATTTTGACGTTATCCAATCAGACGACGCGTTACATACGTAAGTGCATTAGAATTAGGTCTATAAAATAATAGTATGCAATATGTGCTCAAAATAATCGCCTTGCTGAGGCTAGTCTAATGAGTAAACAATATCATGTTTTAAGATAAAAGAAGCTAATAGAAAATAGAAGTGAAGGCAGTGATCAGAAATCGATGTAATTAACCAACAGCTCTCATCTGAGACACCAAAGGGAAAGAAACACAAACATGAAACAATCAGAACCCAATGGAAACAGCAACAGCGGAAAGCCTAAAGGACAGTTTCTTTCCCACAAAATAGCCAATTAGCTATCCAAAACAACAACAAAACACACACACACAAGCGACACACACTCAAAGACAAACCATAACAAAAATAAACCGCGAGAACAACCGCCATTGAACAGTCAGTGAAACGAATTCCACTGGGGGGGGGGTCTTAAATCGATTTTACGCGGCCGCAATCCTCGCCCTTACCTCCGTCGCAATTTAGACAAGTTATTTGTTCATTCAGCATTAAGGCCTCTTGTCACATCAGTGCAACCTCTCCGAGACGACGATGAGGACTCGACAGCAAGAAACCAGTGAAATGCTGGAGAAAAAAAGAAAACCAATAGTTAGACTCCGATGGGTCCGACCAGACACAAAGCATTAGGCACAAACCAACATCACATAAAATTAAATTCTAATTCTCAGTAAGCCTTTAGGGTGGAGCCGTCATAGAGTCGGAGGCCTGACCCATCGGCATGCAATTAAAATTGGAAGTAGGCCCTCACAATTTCTTGTCTGACACTAGAAGATATACGTACATGTTCGACCCAGCCATGGCAAACACATGGAAACACGTCATTTATGTTAGAGCCAGAGGCATTTCACGGTATAATAATACATGCTATTGTTTTCTTTTAACATTAATTTTCAGCAAAACGACAGACCAATTCACTACGCTGTGAGATCTGAATCTGAAAAAGCGATACAAAAGCTCGCCGAACTGAAAGCGGACTTAAATGCTCTGGGAAAGGTATCTATCTATCTATCTATCTATCTATCTATCTATCTATCTATCTATCTATCTATCTATCTATCTATCTATCTATCTATCTATCTATCTATCTATCTATCTACCTAGCTGTGTTATTTCAGTAGTTCAGTGCTTTGCAAGAAAGCAGATTGGAATTTAGTGTAATATGACCTCTGTTTTTATCTTTTATACTAGATTTTATTTGTTCGCATACTTCTCCTGGTCGATCTCACATGACTAGCCGTCTCGTTGTTGATCGGATATGCGAAGGATTTTGGATAAGTCGTCCATATATAGTTATGGTTCTGAAATAAAGGCATTATAAACAAGTAGAAAATCACTGAAATATTGTCATACACGCAAACAAGAAATGTTGTAAATGTTTCCTTCGTCTGTACTTAAAATATTTTCTTTGTATTAAAATCAAACCAGATATGGATTAAGGATTTAATGCAGTTTCTAATGGCACCTACTTTAAAAATTGTCGGCACAGAGCAAACATATGCATATCCCTTTGACTGTCAGATGTATATTTATTTCACGGCAATTTCGTCTTCAAACTAACAAGACAAAAGATTTCTGGTGCTGCCTTCACTTCTGTTAAGATTTGAAACCAACCGGTTATCATGATCAAATATAACTTGAGATTATAAATGTCAAGTTGGATTATGAAATATTGTAAAGACATGAGCTACAGACATGACCAGATATAACTTTATATTATAAATTTGATTATAAATTATTGTAGGGACATGACCTGGGCCCCGTCAAGCGATTTTGGTACTTATCGTTTATGCGAGCAGCGAAGGTTCAGGCGAGCCTGCGCATCCGAGCAGTCTCGCCAGAACCTTCACTGCTCGCTCATACAAGCAGTGAATCAATAGGAACCATCAGACAGAAAGCCATATCCCTGGTCCGTCTGAATAGCTGGGCATGCGCAGTTAAAATTTGTCATGACGGAATGCTCGAAGACACAAATTCGCTTGGCGGGGCTACCTTATACATTTGTCCAAACTTTCTGTATTTCCAGAAAGGCTACACAGCTCTACACCTGGCCACCAAAAGAGGGAAAACAAATATAGTCAACTTGCTTGGTAGTCTCGGAGCTGACTGCAATATAGAAAACGAGGTAATACCATTGAAAAATTATGTTCATTATCGTTCTTCAAAACACAATTTCAGCAGAGTATAGATGGGACACATCGACAGGACAATGACTCTACACTGCGTAGCAAATTTTACGGGATAAAGTGATTTGTTTGGCTTATTGTACAAACACATAATTTTTTGTAAAATAAATTAGTCGACCTTGGGCACAACCGCAAATGAAAGAGACAGAAGAGCTATGCGACTACAGATGACCTTTGCATCTGCATTTCGCGACGCATTCAAGCGTCTCCTGGCTTTACCGCATGATGGTGCGGGCTGATCTGTGTTTTTGCTGATCGCTAGTGTCCCATCCCAGTAGTAGCATATTCCCGGTTCATGAAAACCAATCAAAATGTTTTTGAAATAGGGATGATGTTAATGGCCGTAATCTAACCTACCAGTGTTCAAACGGTTCGCGAAATAAAGCCCAGCCGACGGTAAAATAGAATTGAAGGCAATGATCAGGAATCGATACAATTAACCCACAGCTCCAATCAGAGATACCAAAGAGAAAGACACACAAACATAAAACAACAGAAGCTAATAAAAAACATCAATAGCGGAAAGCCAAACGGACAGTTACTTTCCACAAAATGGCCAATTGGCTATCCAAAACAAAATAATACAAGCAATACAAACACTCAAAGACAAACTACAACAAAAAAAACGCAACAGAAGAACCCCTTGGAACGGTCAGTGAAACGAGCTCCACTGGTAGGCTAACTTGGTCACAACCCTCGGCCTCACTTCCGTCGCAATTTAGACACTATATTTGTTCAGTCCGCATGATGGCCTCCTAACTCACCAGTGCAACATCTCCGTTAACACGTAAAATCAAACAACCAACGAGATGAAACAACGGTGGGGACTCGACAGCAAGAAAACACTGAAATGCTGGAGCAAAAGAAAACCAACAATTAAACTCCGATGTGCCCGTCCAGAGACAGAGCATCAGGCACCAACCAACATTACACAGAATTAGATCTCTCTAACTCTCAACAAGTCTTTACGCTGGAACCGTCATAGAATCTGAGGCCGGACCCACCGACGTGCAATTAAAGAGGGAAGCAAAGTTGTCAACCGTGATTAAGTTGATTACCATGCATACAGTCTGTCGTCTAACATTGTACGCAATCTTATTATGTCAAAGAATGATTTTACGAAATTGGATGCTAAAATCGTTGCTGTAATATATTTTTTTCTAAATTTATATACTTAATCACCATGAATTTTGGGTTCCGATAGACCTTGTTGCAGAAGAGATTTAAGTCCAATATTGAATTTTGAAATTAAATCAGAATGACGTCTATAAAATTTTGCAAAGACTTTGCGTAGTTTATTGAACCGATAACCCTGATTAAGAAGTTTAGCCGTTAACAATTACGAGTGTTGAAGTCAGTTACATGACTTCACACTCTGGCAAATCGAATTAATTGTGAAATATAAACGCCAAAGATGGCGCACGAGGAACATCACCATCCAAAATAGGAAAATATACACTATCAAAATCAAATTCATCGCGTTTATCATAAATTTTGCAAAGAACAAACCAATCGACAATAGATAGATGTTAAACCAAAAACGGAGCCTCTGTATCAGAAGAATTTGCTTTATTTAACTGAAGTTCTCGGGGTAACCTTGACTGATCAAACCATCGACATAGGCATTGTCAATATTTAATAAATCATCCAAAGACCTAGAAGTCGAGCTTAAAGCTGCAATGATTTCATATTGGTTTTCATAAGAAAGGGACAGCATGAAGTCTCTCTCATAACAAAACAAAAACAGATCAGCCACAAGGCGTGTGCAATTAGTACCCATCGAAATACCCACAACTTGTCAAAATAACTTGGTACCAAATCTTATGTAAATATTGTCAAGTAGAAAGGTGAGAGACTCGCACACTTTCTGAGATGACCATAAAGTATATTTTTTATGCTCTTCAGAAGTGAAAAAAGCAGTTCTTACATTACATGCAAGATAGAGGGAGTCTTCCCTATGATTTGTCCATTCAATTAAATCATTAAGCTTTTCATTTATAAGATTATGAGGAAGTGTAGTGT
Source organism: Lucinisca nassula (assembly GCA_963580285.1). Lineage (NCBI taxonomy): Eukaryota > Metazoa > Mollusca > Bivalvia > Lucinida > Lucinidae > Lucinisca > Lucinisca nassula. Next base: position 101,607,926 of record OY757014.1, read on the forward strand.
AAATGGTGGAAATATCAAAAGTAGGCAGACTCATTTTTTATTTTTAATTGAAGCACGAAAATGTCGGGATTTCAATTCATTTTAAACTTCATTAGAATTTTTTATAGACCAAAAGAGATTTCTACCTGATCATTCGAAGACTTTGTCGCAATATTTTATTACATGTTGTTTGATGACAGTAAAACATGAAGTTAATAATTTAAAGAGTTCAATGGTGGTACAAGAGCTTTAAGTTGCAATAAAACTTTTGGTCCTTTGAGATCAGCGTGAATATTCTGAGAAATCAGATATAAATTATTGGTTTAGACTCATATTCTAGACTGGTTTTTAATTATTTGGACCCCATTTTGATTTATATCAGTCTTTGTATCGACTGCCTATTCGAAATTCGCAAAATTGCAGTATGTTTCCTCTGGCTTTCTTTGCCAGATCATTACAGGGTCACTGATGAGGCTTTATTAGCCGAAACTACGTAGTAAGACCCATCTTCTTTCTTATGAATGTTTTCATTGCTCTTAAAGGAACTCATTTTTAATTTTTATTTGTATGACATTTTATGAAGTTTAGGTAACCAATATAAAGTAGGATGCTTGTTCTGGCCTTCTGTAACACAGACAGCAAACTTGGTGGCTGAATGACAAATGTGGTCATCAACTTAATATGTTCTATAAAGCCCTCTCTACAGCTAAAGGGTGCAGTTCATAGGCCTTAGTACCACCAAGTTCTTGCTGAAAAGTGTTTACATAGTGAAACCGTCAAACAACGACCGCATTGTTAGCGGCCTTATCTGCTGGAGCCAAAACAGACTTCTTATGAAATTCTTGAATACCTAGTTTAAGGTGACGTAAAGACGTCTTAGTTTTAGGAGGTAATAAGTTCGTATTTTGAGAATAAAAAGAAATGCGTTTGTTCACTAAATTCAGAAAGCTAAGTTTCCATTCTTTAAGAGCTTTAAGTTTCCATTCTTTAAAACCCACTTTTTTGTTTGTTTCGCGGAAAAACGGCTAACGCGAATCCAGCCGTTTTTGCTTAAAAATAGCGAGGGAAATAAAATGAACGAGAACTTTCTCAACCGGAATTGCCATGAAAAAATTCGGTGATTCTCGGCGAAAATTTGACCGATTGCTTGCACTGAAAATGAATTTACCTGCGTTTTGCGAAGTAAAACAATCAACTGGGCTAATGGAAATTTAGTTAATGTAACTGCAATAAATGCAATCAGAACAGACTGATTAGCCTTCATAGATGCACATGCTGATCTGAGTCTTCGCAGAATGCACACACATTATTGTGTTTTTTTACGCACGCTGAATTTCCCGTCTTTTACCACAGTGTGTGCTTGATTATAATCACATGCGGTTGCTGCGGTCAGTGACAATTTCCCGCGTTTTACAACAAATTATCTTTAGTAGTTAGCACATGCGGCTGTTGCATGCAAATTGAAGGAAATAAAACATCATTTCGGGGGACAAATGTAAATTGTAGGAAATCCTGTGCCCCGTCTCATAACTTCTGATACAAATACGGCGAAACTTTAGTGGCTCGAACACCAATTACTCGTTTACCTTACTCACACCGTCAAACTCTGTATGGAGCCTCTTATGAGTTGTTTAGCTCCTGATCAAATAGTTAGGAAAATGAAGGAGATTTTTTTCTGAAAGTGGGTACGCACAGCAAACCTATATTTTGTTGAAGTTTTTTGCCGACTGCCATGGCGTTAATCGAACTAATCCTTCATTGAGAAAATGTTCGAGGTCCAAAACGTGTCAATCCATTAAAGTTCTTCTGTATTTTGCTTATCTGTGGTCAGAAATTCGTAACCATTACCTGCTGTGTTCAAGCATATAGACACATTTTGTCACTAAATCTCTCTGGTGATCATGACGCGTTGTAGTGACGATCTTAAAATCATGGAAAGAATTTCTTGCAATATAGTTTTGTTTCAAGTTTCTCATAAATGTTATAAATGTGCTTGCGCACTTTCCATGTTTTTAATGACATGGCGTTGAGGGAAGGGCGGAAGTTTTAAATGTACAAGTTGTGATATATCAAATTATAAAACACTTATTAACTCGCCCCTGGCTTGTTCTCTTTTAAACACATTTTCAGTTGATGTGACAATTGAACTCATAATTTTAAGAATATAGAGGATAATCCATCTTGCAACATAATAACTGAACCGCAACAAGGTGAAAGGTGTCTCCGAAAATGTGCGCTTAGCGAAGGTTTATATCAAACCGTGTACACACCTAGTTAGTATATTGGGACACCAGCTTCGTGTTTTGATATCAAGTTTATCAGGCAAGGCTTCGAGAGTGTTTGTAGAATCACACCGACCCTGATAAACTTGATACCAAATGACATAAATCTGGTATTCTGTCTATCAGTTCATCCCCTTGAGCACACTTGTATTGGCAATTTACGATCAGTTATCGATTGTTCTCAGTGCATACCAACAATCCATCGATATATTTAGCATCAGGTTACCGTATTTTTCCAATGATACTTTGTCATGTATTTTTCCAATTTTTTTCAGAACTAATAAAATGTTTGCCAATGTTCTAATGTCCGGTTTAGTAATAAAAGTGCAATGACACGTTGCCCTGATAATGAGATAGCATTTTTTTCATGTCAGAGTGTGACAATGCATATAATATAACTGAATTATACGAAGACCGTCGAGTCAACTGGCGTCCATACCTACCCAGGGAAGACACTGATCAGATTGCGCGGGAGCGCAGAAGGATCTAAGTCTTCACTGGGCGCTCATGCTCGAAGATCTACTCACCCATTTAATGCTACTGTGTTTGAAACTTTGCGAAAGAATGAGGGGATAACTGTATTGCAAATTTTCATTTGGGAAGGTCAATCGGTGGTTTTACGGTCGGAAATTTCCCTATACCGCGATGTGGATACAATTGTCCCCATTCCAATGCACTGTATAACTCGTTTTTGTTTTCCAAATTCGTTATATATAAGCGGAACCACCTACATGAAATAAAATACTAACCAATGAGAAACGTTGTTAGGTGATGACATCGGGTTTCCGATAGTGTATCAACGATTGTAGTGTCGCAAAATTTTGACGTTATCCAATAGGGCGTCTCGTTACAAACTCAAATGCAAAAGAATTCACCTTTAACTTCAATTTCTTATACGATATTTATGCCCCGGTCACACCTTTACGTTTCTGCTACGTTTCAATACGTTTCTGACAAAAACCCAAAACGTGGCCAAACGTCGCAACCTGCTGCGTTTTTTATGCAAATTAGATGTCTTGTTGTGTACATGGAGTATGAGCTACGTTTCTACTGCGAAGCTGTGGCGTAAGACCCACGTATCGCGGCGTTTGCGTGACGTAAGTGCTGCGTATATCGCGTTGCTGTTACGTAGCAGCTGCGTTTCATTCTGACCTGCGACGTTGCTGTTGCGTAACAGCGGCGTTTTAAAACGTATGTGGTAAGAAGTATTGTTGTCATTCATTCAAGTGACATCGAAGTATAAACATGACAAGGAAGAGAGGAAAGGCAACTTGCAAGACCGGGGCAAAGAGAAGCTCGATGCCTAATCTCAGCCCTGGGGTTAATATTCAGACTGATCAGGGATCAGAGCGGGACAGAAATCCGTGTTGTATATATATAATTTATATATCAGACCACTTGATCGAGATTAAAATGTATTATGCGATGCCACTTGACCTCATTTGAAACTCAACAAAAGCCACAATCGTCGCTATTACGCCGCAGGTAAACTTGAAACGCCACAGCTATTTTTACTACGTCGTACATGCGCAGCAATAACGTCGCACATACGACAGCTACGTAGTACTTACGCCATGTATACGTTATGATAAGCCGTGGAAACGGCGTATTTAAAATTAAAACGTAACAGATACGCCGTAGATACGAAAGGAACGTCGCTGTTACGCAGCGACAACGTGTCGTACGCCACACTTACGTGGTAAGTCTTGAGTGGCGTATGTGCGGCGTAAGAGGCGTTTGTGCTACGCTGCTGCTGCGTTCCTTTCGTTTGCACTGCGTTTCTGCTACGTATGTACGACGTTTCGAACCTGCCACGTATGTGCGACGTAAAGAAGTTGCATGCAACTTCTTTACGTGGCAGCCTCGCGTAAGAGGCGTTCCTGCTACGTATCTCGGCATAAGAGCTACGTTCCTGCGGCGTACCTTTCGTTTCGCCACGTATTGAGAAACGTAGCGCTTACGCGGGTCGAAACGTAAAGGTGTGACCGGGGTATTAGCAATCTTGTTTTGAACTTCCCGATAAGGCTGCTTATAATATCGTCGTTGTTTGACGGTTGCATTCTATTAGCACTTTAAAACAGGAAATAAATGGTGCCATGGTCGGCGAACAGACCCTTTTAGACGAAAGGTCAGTTGTTGATGGCCACAGCAACAAACTATTCATAAGATTTCTGCGAATTTTAAAGGACGTCGGGATAAGCTTCCCACGATGTATTGGTTACCAAAGCTTCATAAACGACCATACAAAGTCTGCTTTATTGCTAACTCCAGCTCTTGTATAAAACTGAAATTTCTAAATTATTAACTTCGTGTCCAGCAGCTATTAAGAATCATGTTATTAGATATTGTGAAACTGTTCATGAAAGATCAGGTAAATATTGTTTTGGTCAATAAAGAATTCTCGTGAGGTACTTAATAAATTAAATTTAAGAGGTTTTCAGGGGTCTAATCTGTCTACATATGTTTTACCACTCTATACACAACTTTACCTCATATCTGGATAAAGGAAAAAACTTACTAATTCGGTTGCAAACCCATTTCAAAGAGAGGATGCTAGTGTCCTTGCATGCAACGACAGACGTGCCTTCTTTACATCAGACACAGAACTAAATACAGTATACATTTTGGTCTTGTCAACCTATGTGTGATGCTTTATCTTATCTTTTATTGTATTATATCTACATTAGATTTGGAATAAAGTTGCAGAGACACACGTAGGTATTCCGGTGAGTACAAACTGTGCTCCCCTTGTAGCTGATTTATTTTTGTTTTGTTATGAACAAGATTTTATGATACAACTTTCTAGTCAAAGTCAAGCTGACATTTTTGAAGCCCTGAACTCTACCTCAAGATATTTAGATGATCTTTTAAATATTTACAATACTTACTTTGAAGGAATTGTCAGTCAGATTTATCCCTCTGAGCTGCAGTTAAACAAAGCCAACAATTCTGATATCGAAGCCCCGTTTTTGGATTTGCATTTGGACATTTCAAATGGTTAAAATAAAATTTATGATAAGCGTGATGATTTTGATTTCAATATAGTTAACTTCCCATTTTTAGATGGTGATGTTCCTCGTTCACCATCTTGCGGTGTTTATATTACGCAGCTTTTTCGCTTCGCAAGAGTGTCAAGTCATGTCGCCGATCTTAACACTCGTAATAAAAGTTTAACTGCTAAACTGTTACATCAGGGATATCGATACCATAAACTTCGGAAAGCATTTTCTAAATTTTATTGCCGACACTATCAATTAATTTCTAAATTTAAGATTGGATTAAATAGACTTTTGCTGCAGGGGATATTACAGCCTGAGGTTTTTGGCAACATTATATATAAATTAAGAAAAATTAAAGGCAAAATTATTTTTTCTGAACAATTTCAGAATATTAATAAACGTTACAAAGGCATTGGATATATGGATATAATACAAGTTCTGTTCAACAGTTTGCATTGTTTGACCAAATCACGGTCAGACATTATGCTTTCCTCTTTAATTGCACGCCATCGGATCGGGGTTCAGACTCTATGATGACTTTGGCTTAAAGATATTTATTAATTGGTCGGGGTCGGAACTTTTATGTCTGTTGCTCGATCAAACGGGATTCAGCTGTTGGTTTTCTTTTGCTCCTGTGTTCCTGTGGCGTTGCACCGGATGGCCTGCGTGTATTTTACAATCGAGTCATCATCCTTGGGTCAAGTTGGCTTAAACGGGATTTCTTTGGTTACCGAATTGATTATCTCATGAGTTATAAAACCTTCACGCGGACAAAACAAATGCTTGGTTGTATCAGAGTGAAAGTGAGGGTGAGGGTTGAGATATCATAAAGTTAACCAGTAAATTTTACTGACCTTTCCAAGTCGGTACTTTTGATGTTGTTCCTTCATGTTTTGTGTTTGTGGTTCTGATACTTTCCCTAAGCATGTGTGTTGTTACATTGATGATTCTTACCTCTTTTTTGTTGTTCATTTTAGTTACGTTTGTCTTTCCAGTTTAATGTTTGTCATGTCGGTGATCCTGTTTCTTCCACCCCCCAGTATGTATATTGCTCCTTTTTAGTTTGTTAGTTTGGTTTGGATATTCTGAGCCACCAACTATTTGGGAAAGAGCTGCTGACTCGGCTTACCTGGTGTCCATTTTGTTCACTGTCGTCGCTCCATGTTTCGACTTCTTTCCCCAGTGATATTGTGGGAATAATTTTGGATCTGATTGTTTCAGTTTCTGAAATATATTGTTCTTATAGAAGCGGAAAAACGATAATTTAGACACAGATTCGAATAGGAATGCCCGTTTGTTGACATGGGGGATATCTTCTCTGAAAGTATTCCCAATAGAGAGACTTGACAATCCGGGTCTGCTTGTCATTATGAAAACACGCCTATACAAATACATTGCAAATTTTACCGGCGAAAAACGAATATTTTAAGATTAAAAATTGCGTTTTATTTTATTCATGCTAAAAATATAGACTGTTAAGACTCGTAAAATCCAACTCATCGAGTCGGTTATAACGAGTACCTACTATTTGTGTTTTGAACAAAACTAAATAATATTGTTAACCCTACTAAACCCCACTTTTCTCGATATAAAGAGGAGTTTTCCTGGGTAAACTTTTCATGGACTTGTTAACGTGATGAAATAAAAAATATACATATAGATTCGTTTGTTATCGAAACAAATAGCTCGTCAGAACATACTGTTCTTGTTTAAAAAACATAAAATACAGCTTCTTTTTCTCTATCTTTAGCTGGCAGTCTTTCCTGTTTACTACGCAGCAAATAAAAGTGACATACCTACAACAAAGTGTTTAATACGTCATGGTGCTAAACTCGACAAACTGAACAGTGTAAGTACCTAAAACTAATTTAGAATTATTCGGAACCTTTATTGGAAAGCAGGCTTTCAATACTGTGCATTTTTAAATATAATCGTAAAATTGAACTTATAACGGCATCTATTCGTAAGACTGCTTAAGCGAAATTTCAAGCCAAGGTTAATTTAAGAGTGCATAGACAACATATTAATATCATCTGCTGCTGATGCTGCTAAAGTGTAATGATGTGATTGGATCAGCTTGATTTGTTTGAGTTGAGGTTTAACATCCCCGTTTAGGTCATTTTGGAGACGTTCAGTTTTGTGGGACTTTTACCGAAATTGAGACAAAATGACATCTCAAGGCCTGCCGCCCAATAAAACAAAAATGCTTATATGCACGGTACGGTATGACTCACGCCGCTTTGTCTGGGCAGGCTTAGTCCTTCTAAGCGGTTTACCAGTACTCACGAACAGTCAGTTTTAGCTCTGCGTGGAAGCAACATGCAGCCCAATTTATTTATCCAAGCCCCAATGGGCAGGGGCGATTGGATCCGCTTGAATCCTATAACGAGGTAAACAGGATTTTGATAAAACCTCTACAAAATGGGGTGAAATTCTAGTTTGGATATACAGTAGAATTCCTATATTAAGACACGATCTGTACTGTTCAAAAGTGGTCTGACCAGAGGACAATGTTTGCAGAAAACACAAAGAAAGAATAACTTCAACTAAATAAGCGTTTGTAAAGCAGAATAAGTCTTAATTTTAAGTGGTCTAAATAGCGGAATATCACTGTATATCTACTTCTTTTTTATTTAAAGGTGCTGCAAATAGGTTCTCTGTGTCTTTTGTTTACTTTGACGTTTAACGTCCCCGTCAAAACTGTATAGGTTATTTTGGAAACGTTCCTTCCAATTTTGTGGGACTTTTACCCGATATTGAGATGGAATGACATCTCAAGCCCTGTCGCCCAATGAAACCAATAGAACGGACCGACTCACTCCACTTTGCCTGGACAGGCATAGATCCTCTAAGCGGGTTACCAGTACTTGTGTGCGGTCGGTTATAGCTCTGCTTGGAAGCAACATGCAGCCCATCTATTTCTTCAAGCCCGGTGGGCAGGGGCGATCTTTGTGTCTGATTCATCGTTTATAGCTTCTAATAACATGTCGTTTTTTACAGGATGGTCAGGCAATGATACACATTATGGTCGAAGAAAGAAGAAAGGAAGGTCTCAGTCTGCTTGGTCAGATAAAGGCAAATTTAAACTTGTGTAATGGGGTAAATAATTATGCAGCTCTATTCAGCGAGTAATGAATTAAAGTGTCAGTTCTTTATAGTTTACATGTGTTGCGATTTAGTTGCTTTTGCAGAGTTCGAGAGATGAACATTCGTTCTAGCACAGCGCGCCTATAACGGAAGAAGACATGTGCACTAAATAAATCCTCAAAACATCACTAGACACAAAATATGACGTCATTTGTAGATGTTTTGACGTTAGATGACGAAACGTTATTTTCTCGTATCAAAAATATTACAACAGAACATAAAAGCGTGTGGTAAACCAGTAATGAAGGTTTTGATTTCTTCTAACAATGGCGAAAGGTTCGGACAATTTAAGGAAACAAAAAGTACTGTCGATTTACTGTGTGATAGAATCGAAACTGATCAAGTTAGATGGTTCTGTTGGTCAGTTGTAAATAGACAAAATCGCGCTGCGCGCTTGTGATTTTTCTGCTTTACAACTGCCCTTCATACTGGGATTTGTAACTCAACAAATTACTGCTAGAGCTGATCGATTGCTTAATTAACTTCTCATTGCGGTGGTTCCGTCGTGGCACTCTCTTATAATTCCTATAATTAGATTTGTGTTGGAACACTTCTAATTTTGTATTCTAGTGTGGCCATCATATCACCAACTCTGTCACTTCTTTTGATGGCTGTTTACAGTTGTCATTGCTTTTAGCCTTAACAGAGGACCCTTAACCAATCGTCCTGTTTTTGGACTTTCCGATCTGGGTCTTGTTTGTTGATAGAACAGTTCATTTGTAATACATACCAGAAACAAGACAAACGTGACGACTATATAATTGAAATAGACCACTCCAAACTCATAGGATGATAGATTTCGTTGTCATATATGGGTTGATCCATCTGATATAACGATTCCTTTCATGTCTATTGTTAATTTATTTTTTAAATAATTGGGCCTTTTGCTTGAAAATGGAGATCTGCTCATGAAAACGTTAAAAACTCCTAATCATTGTTACAACCTTCATTAAGGGTTTTAATTTTGAAGATTATTAATAAAATGAATACTCAAATCAGCTATTTATAATGTGTTCAGTCTTTCTACAGTCAACCCATGTTGCTTCATGGCAATGTTCTTTTTAAAAAGCCTGATGCCCATCTATAACTGCTTCAAACATAAATAATGGGTGCAGTTTAGGATCACCCCCATCAGGTTCCTATACGACTGTAGCCGTGTATCTAGGTTTTGATCGTTTCCCTTTTTAATTTGTTCATTTTTGTACGCTGCAGTTATAGTGTTTGCCTCTTGCATTGTTACTAAATGTTGGTAGAAGGAGGATGTTTGTAGCACTGCTAGTGTGATTTTTGTAGCTCATTTTGCTATTGGGCTTTGATCTTGGACTGTGGCCATTTTGTGGAAAGTAACTGTCCTTTTTGCTTTCCTCTGTTGGTGTATCCGTTGGGGTCTGTTGCGCTTGTTTGTGTTTCTTTCCCTTTGGTGTCTCTGATGGGAGCTGTGGGTTAATTGTATCGATTCCTGATCATTGCCTCTACTTCTTTTTTACAAGCATACGTGTATTTTTTTATTTTTATTTTTTGCAAAAAAACCTGGTTCAACTATTTTATAACTCGCGAAGTCTTTCTTTCAAAGGATCTCTGTTCACATTTATTTGTGTACAAGATTTTAAGAATATACTAAAATAGAAGTGAAGGCAACGATCAGGAATCGATACAATTAATCCACACCTCCCACCAGAGACACCAAAGGGAAAGAAAAAAAAACATGAAATAACTAGACCCTAATGGAAAAATCAATAGCGGAAAGCAAAAAAGGAAGTCACTTTCTCACAAACTGGCAGATTTACTATCCAAAACAAAAGGAAAAAGCCTGTGAATTAGAAGAATATAAGTCGAAACGCCTTTAGACCCATAGGAATTTCTTCCAATCAGGTGTAGTCGTGCTACCGAGGCTTAACTACAGCGCCAGGTAAGGAGGCTGACGACATAATTTCAAGACATGAGGCGGGCACAGCATTTCCTACGACTTCCCAGTGGAATTCGTTTCCGCTGACCATTCCAAGGCGGTTCTTCTATCGCGGTTTGTTTTTGTTATGGTTTGTCTTTGGGTGTTTGGGTCGCTCATGTTATTTTATTTTGGATAGCCTATTGGCCAGTTTGTGGGAAAGTAACTCTCCTTTTGGCTTTCCGCTGTTGGTGTTTCCATTAGGGTCTGTTGTTTTATGTTTGTGTGTCTTTCCCTTTGGTGTCTCTGATGGGAGCTGTGGGTTGATTGTATCGATTCCTGATCATTGCCTCCACTTCTATTTTACATATGCGCCTACTGAAGAATAAGATCATCCTGCGCATCCATATGTCTTACAAGGGACTTCGCTTGCTGCACGAAGGAGCATTGGGTCCTTAGCTATCCTTAGATCGCACAACGAAGACTCTGATCAGACTGCGCGGATGCGCAGGCTGATCTGAGTCTTAGTTGGGCACACATGTCTTATTGTAGATTTTGTCGTGCGCTAGCTCATATCTTTTCGATCTGCCATGTACTAAAGGTATGTTATGTTACCACCTTAATCACCTCGATGAAGCCATTCTTATTATTAAGGTGTCACTATTCCAATTTTAGTGACACAGGGGCCTTTCTGATATTTAATCTTCATCAGTGTGTCTAAACTCCAAAGTTTTTGAAACCGAAACGGATGATGGACAAGACCCGGCAAACACAGCACATCCCCCTCCGAGCAAACACCGACCGACGTAGCTCATGAGACATGTCAGCTGGACGCATCAGGTAAGAGATGCCCGATCCAGGAAGGCTTCCCCCACCGAGCCAACATCAGCAAACATGGCCCACGCTCCACGGAAGTCCCAGGCATCAGGAAGGAGATGTCCAAAGTAGCGATACTTGCAATATTTAAAATATAACATGTTTTAGATGACAACAGAAAATCTCCCGAAAAAAATACCTTATTGTTTTTTATCTTGAGCTGTGGCAGGGAGGCGTCTCTTAAGTTTTGCTATTACTGTCTGACAAAATGTTTTCTAACCGCGGCAGACACGTGGGTGAGTGATGACGCAAATATAAATGAGAAAGGGGGTAAACATTTCGTTTCATTTTATGATTGTATGTCACAGAAAATTATAAACAGCTTGCTTTTGTAGGAATGCACTTGTGTTTAATTGCAGAAGAAACGTAAACCTTCATGTTTACAAATAAGTGTAATGAACACATTGTATGGAGAAACCTGAGGTCTACAGGTATGCAGTAATTTGCCTGCGAGTGTACACCTGCATACTAGTAAGAAAAGGTCACTCAGGAATTGCCACAGTCAAACAACGCAGTCATCTCAAGTCACTTAAAGAAAGTAACCGACATGGAGGCACACACTAAAACATCAGACGAAATATGAGCCGACGACACAAAGTCAATTAACAAATAAGATACTGCAAAAGAAGTCCGCCTTGAGACGTTCAGTAGTAAAACTGCTGGGGGGCCTTCAACCCTTGCCCTCATTTGCAGTGCAGTATCAAACATAATAGCAATTTGATCCGTATGGAGACGTCCTAGCTCAAGAGCGATTCATAATAAAATAAACAGTAAAACGATCGTGTGTAGATAAATACAATCATGAATCAGTGTTGAAGATTCAGCAACAATACGACGTCAAAGCCGACAAAAACCACTAGTTAGATCACAGAGGGCTTGCTTGTCTCTTTTGAGTGGAGTATATTCTATATTTCCAGGAAGGAGACACTGCTATTCATCTAGCAACAAAGAACGGTAATATTGACATCTTAGAGCATTTAAAATCAATTGGTGCTGATATCAACGCCCCAAATAAGGTACAAATTAACTTAAAAAAAGTTTGAGATCAGTTTATTTTACTACAAACAGCGTTTTGCCATGATAAAGCATAATCTTTACGTTGTTAATGGTTCAAGTTCAGAAATTTATCTGTCCTGTGAATTAGGCTATAAACGTGCGTACACACATTAGTGTAGCATTCTATAACAGTTCGTCAGCTTGCTAGCCAAGTTCTCAACTTAAAAGTCTTTTACAAACCTTGACATTATTCAGATATTCCCCTTCGACATGATGCCCAACGTAATGCCGAGAATGATAATGTTTACATGTAGAATAATTATTTGGACGGTCTAATTTGCAGAAAGCCTATTGCTTAATGAACATTTACTAGTTTGTATTAATTTGTGCATTTAATGTCTACTCAAACCATGTCTGCCAAAGCTTGTTAAACTCTTTGTCTCACATTACATAAAAACAAGATGAACAAATACATCATGAATTTGTATTTCTTTTTCCATGTGTTATGTATAAGAATTTATATTTCTGATTCCCGCTTTCACCGCTGAATGTTCGGAATTGCATTATTTTTAGAAAATTACCTAATCTTATTCCACAGCCCTCTGGAACTTTCTGGAGAAATATTTGGGTCTTTATAAAGAACTAGAATTTTTCTTTGGGCCAGAGTTTTGGAGTTTGGGTGTTAAAGAAAAGTTATTTCTGAAATCTACGTTGGATTGATGAGGATAACATTTTTTTTTCCTTTCGGACTGAGTATTCTGTGGGATCAAGGAAATAAATTCATTCAAGGATATTTCATAACAGGGCTTAGTACATTTAATTCTCTTATTTCAGCAGGTTAAAAATAGTTTGTAAATATTTTTTTTCCAAAAGGCTTGTTTGCTTTATCTTTCCGCTAACACATGTAATATTATACTGTTTTCAGTATGGATTATCAGCACTCCATGTAGCAGCCATGAGCGGTAATAACCAGCAGGTGAAGCTACTAGTGAATTTGGGACTAGACATCGGTTGTAAATCTAAGGTTTGTTTGCGGCTTTTTTTTTAAATAGAAGTGAAGGCAATGATTAGGAATCGATTCAATTAACTCACAGTTCCCACTAGAGACACTAAAGGGAAAGAAAAACAAACACGAAATAACTAGACCCTAATAGAATCACCAATAGTTGAACGCCTAAAGGACAGTCACTTTCCCACAAAATGGGAATATCATTTGGTAGAAGATATTAGACATAAAATGCCGGTTCGCCTGTAGACCGATGCCATATATAGGTTTTACAGGATAAGAGTCGGTAATCCGTCGCTTCGCGTTTTAGGACGTCATGCAGTTATGCGATCCGAAAGCTCTTTAAAACAACGAAGAGCTTGACGGACAAAATGCAAAAAGACTAGATATAATAAAGAAAATCATCAATAAAAGTACAGGTGGCGATTGCAACATTTCTACTGACAGTGCAGAAGAAAACCAGAAATTGCGTAACACAAATGAACAACAATACTTTTAATATAATGTTATTTATCAAGTTATTTCATATTGGCCCAACCCGAGGCGGAAGGCCGATGCCAGTACAACAGACCGAGGACCTTTAACTTGGCCAATACGAAATTGCTTGATTAATGACGATTTTATTAATTGAAAATTAAAAAAAACAACATGATTATTGATTTTTGATCTTGTGTTGATACGGAAGAAATCCGATCAATGCAGGATAGTCAATTACTTATGTGTCATAATGAAATGTTATTTTCCATAGAACATGCAGTGACAAGGACTATTAAATATTCATGTTGTACCTTTCCAAAGTCCTAAGTAAACCATCAAATTAAAGAACGCCTTCGGGCCTACCGAAGGGAACCAAAGAAAAAGGATAACGACCAGCACCGGAGACTTTTTTATCTATCAAACACCAGTACACTACTAACATCACGAACACACGCCTACAAGGGTAAATCTTATTTCATTTTTTCATATTAAAAATTTCGTTTTTTCGGCGGTAAAGTTTACAATGTATTTGTATAGGCGTGTTTTTATAATGGATCAATGCTCGGTGTCACTTCCTCTGTTTTTATCGGCCGTACAAAGACAAAAAAGACGGAATTATTTGGCAGTTATTTTCAACATCAATCGTACCAGAAAGTGAGTCTTTGTCACTCGGATAACAGTTATAACATCAGGTTACCAAGTCCGTGAAATAAACATCCATATAAATCCCACTTAATACAGAGAAGATTAGGGTTTAAAGGAGTTAACATTATCTTTATTATTTCTGCTCCAAATCATAAGTTGTGGGTATCGTTAGAACCGCCCCAGGGTTCTAATGAGAACCCACCACTTATGCTTGGGGTATAAATAAGAAAAAAAAATCACGGATTTTTGTTAGAAAAGTAGCCATTTTGGAGATGTGAACAATCGCACTATGTCCCACCGGTGTTTTATCATAATGAAATACACACAGATCGTCCATAAAACATTTTAAATGAGATTCCCTATAAGCATCCCTAAACAGGGAACCAGGCGTGTAATCGTATTAACCGTGTGCTGGTATTTGTAAAACTAGCAATCAATAAAATCAGTCATCTTCATTGTTAAATAGAAATGGACCAGGCAATGGATCTGTTCACATACATGAAGAGGACGTTTAAAGCAGAAATACGAACAATATCAAATCTTTACATCTGAAAAATGTTTTGATGGTAAACTCTTCAGTATATTTGTATAGGCGTGTTTTCGCAATGATACAATTGTGCTCTTAATTTTCATTTCGAAAACAAGCCTATACAAATACATTGAACATTTTCCGCCGACACAGTGTGATATTTTACTTATTTCTGCTCAAAATATAGATTGTGGGTACACGTAAGAACCGCCTCATTCTAACGAGTACCCACACTCTATATTTTGAGCAGAAATAAGAAGAATAAGATTTACCCCTACAAACCCCGGTTTTACTATACAAAGGTGGTGTTCAAGGGTGTCAAAATTATATACAGTAGAACTTCGATGGCTCGAACACCGATGGCTCGTTTACCATGAATGAGTCGAACCAATTCTTGAGTCCAAAGCAAAGTTCTCTACATAAGAAATAATGGGGGATAATTAAGAAGATTTTAGTCTTTTATCTTGCAAATGTATGCTGTGCGTACTCATTAGAATCGCCTCGATGAGGCGATTCTAATGAGTACACACAGCATACATAATCATTATAGAACACCGAAAAGATGTCAAGAAGTATCTCGTTATGCCTCCTGACAGTAACCTCAGTGGCTCGAACTACCCCTGTCTCGAACAGATTTTCGAGATCCAAAAGATGTTCGAGCCATTGAACTTCGACTGTAGGTTCGTTTTCGTGGTGGATGTGTTATTGTGATGAGATCGCTGGTGACTATGATGGTTAAATACTGAACTGACATTTTCAGGATTTCAACAGAGGTGCGGATTTCCCAGGCATATGTAAAACCCGTTGGCCACCAAGAAATATAACAAAAGAGGAATACTGGAAAATTAAGGTTTGTAAAAAGGGGAAACTAAACCAGAATATCATCACGTACACTTCGGTGTAAGAAATGCCCTTAACAGCCAATCTATGCAATGAAACTTTAAGGACTCGAACAACAAAAGGTCGTACCCCATGGCTGATTCAAACGCATTCTTAAGGTCCTAGGCAATTCTTTCCAAAGCACATGAGGTGCATTCATCAAAGCGGACGCCCACCGAGTGCTCACTTTGTTGTCTACAGGACGTAGGCAACAAAGGGAACGCTTGTCGAGCGCCTGCGTTGTTGAAAGCATCTAGTATAATCAGCTTATCAGACTGTAGACTTGCCCAAGTCCCTATATTTACATTTTACCTAAATTTACTTTTTACTGAAAGTCCCTTTCAACAAAAAATGTGTAAAAGTCTATTTAATCTTTATCTCTGAATGTTAATTTGTTCATACAAAGGCATTGTGTTTTTTAACAATTAGTTCTACAATGGACAATTAATTAACAGACTTGGGCAAGTCTAGTCAGACTGTATGGAGGTAAAGATCTCTAAGATGTAGAAGTCCATTAAAACTTATCATTGAGCCCCTCATGCAATTTAAGGGCTGATCTCTGAAGAGAGATGAAAAAAGCAGAATACGTATCTAAACAGCACCACTATTTGTTGAGGACATGGGTTTACTTTTGTTTAGCTCTTTTTACGGCGGTTTCAAGATTATTTCACTTCTTTTGGCCGATCATTAATCAGGGGCGGGAGAAACCCGGAATATTCGGGGAAATAAACACCTGACCTTCCGTTACAGAACCTGGCGTTACGTTATTATGGTCATTCTGAACGAATGACTTCGTGTTGAAAACGAGACATAATATAAGCTCAACTGAGTTATGTTTTCTATGTAGAAAAAAACGCAATTGCATATATGTGGGGTTTTAGTATTTTCAACTGAAACAGTTTTCTATGTCGGACAGTAAATATTTTGCTAACACAAACACTTAACGAAGAATCAACACCGTTTTGTCATTTATTTTTATATTCAGTATTGGCGTATTACTACACTATGCACAGATAATCTTTTACTTTGGTTAACTCTCGAGTGCCCGTGTATCAAATATGATACATGACATTATGTTGGTGCCGTAACCAGAATATTTCAAGTACGTGTTGATGTTTTATGCTAAAATGTATGCCAAGCTGTAAAGTAAAAATAATATACTGTTGATAAGCCAATGGTTTTGCTTTAGGTATGTTTTTCCAGCCATGAAAATGAAAGAAGTTGAAAAAAGTAAAATGTGTCATATATGGTACATTGGGCAATAAAATTAAAATTTCCATTGGTAACCACATTTTTAAGATAAGCTTTGGTTTTGGATGGCCATATGGCCATTTTGTGGGAAAGTAACTGTCCTTATGGCCTTCCTTTGTTTAGGTTTCCATTATGGTCTGGTCGCTTAATGTTTGTATTTCTTTCCCTTTGGTGTCTTTTATGGGTGGAGTAAGTTAATTGTAGCAATTCCTGATCTTTGTTTTACTTCTACTTTTTATATCTATTTTCTAAAAGAAACTGCTGAATAAATTTACTTTGTTATTGCACAGATAAACCATGAAACCTCTTTTATACGGAAGTAACTCTGATTCCTGCTCTAAAATATAGATTGTTGGTATTCGTTAGAACCGCCTCAATATCACAATTTTTCAGCTAATTATTTCAGAAGAAAAACGAATCGAAAGGGTGCACTCGGTCACACGGATGGCTCAGACTAGCCGATCGTAGCCGATGAACAAACAGACGTAGAATGTCCCGCAATTCTTTATAAAAGGTTGTTTCATAGTTACTTTGCAGCGCATAATATATTTAGATTATTATTCATTTTAATAGGTGGGGCTGACACCAACTCAGTGTGCTGTTTTGGGAAATCACAAGGACAGCGTCCAAGAGCTTTCAAAGGCATTTTCAGATATAAACAGCGTAAATGAAGTAAGATGTGCAATTTTTAACCTTAAACAAGAAACAAGCAAAGCATCGTTAGTTTAACAAGCAAGAGAGTGGTCGCGTGTTAACTGTTCTATCAAGTACAATATCAAATACAGTTGATGACAGAATTTGAGTAGTTTTCTGTATACAGTTGAACTTCAATGGCTCAAACACCTTTGGGACCACGATAATCTGTTCGAGACAGGGGTAGTGCGAGCCACTGAGGGTTACTGCAAGGAGGCATAACGAGATACTTTTGGACATCTTTTCCCTGCTCTATAATGAAAATGTATGCTGTGTTTACTCATTAGAATCGTCTCAATGAGGCGATTCTAATGAGTACACACAGCATACATTTGCAAGATAAAAGGCGAAAATCTCCTAAATTATCCCCCATTATTTCTTATGTAGAGATATTTCCTAGGGACTCAAAATCGGGTTCGACTAAGCCATGGTATACGAGCCATCGGTGTTCGAGCCATCGAAGTTCTACTGTACATATATTAGCAAAGACATTAATATTCTGCGGCATTGAATGATAAAAGTTTTAACGATGCTTAAACCAACGACAATACTTGTTTTAAACAACTCGACCAAGATATATTTTATATTATATATTATATTACGGGAAACCTCATTGAGGCGGTTCTAACGATTACCCACAACTTATGTCTTGGAACAGAAATAAGGAAAATAATGGATACCTCGTAAACCCCCATTTGTCTCTATATAAAGTGGGGTTTAGTGGGGGGGGGGGTTATTTGAAGGACTTTTTCACGCAATGAGTAATTAACTCATGGCTTTTTAACTAAAATGGTTTTCTTAAAATTTCCGAGAAATCCTATATAAGCAGTAGTGTTGAAATCTATTAATCCCTTATTTTAATTATGTACCGTGTTTTGTTTTCCTTCTAGGTTATACATGTAAAGTTGTGTGATATTGTCACAAGAGAAATGTGTAGATTAATGGAATTGTTATTGTTTTATTTTTGTATATTTGTATTTTAATAACAACATATTTGGGACCCGCACTCAAATGAACAAGTCCGTGTAAACAATAGCCTTGAACATCCAACTTCATGCAGAGAGGGGTTATACATCATTTTGCTACATTGTGCTTAATTACACACATCACGAAAACACGCCTATATAATTCTGACCAACTTGAATACCACTTTTATATAGCAAAACTGGGCAAACATCATTTTTGCTATATAAAAGTGGGGTCAGAGTCTAACTGTTGGTTTTCTTTAGCTCCAGCATTTCAGTGGTTTCTTGCTGTCGAGTCCTCACCGTTGTTTCATCTCTGTGGTTGTTTGATTTTTGTGTTCACAGAGATGTTGCACTGATGAGTAAGGAGTTTGCGGGCTGACAGAATAATTTGTCTAAATCGCGATGGAAGTAAGGGCGCGGGTTGTGCCCAAAAATTGATTTAAGCGCCCACCCCAGTTGAATTCGTTTCATTGACTGTTCCAAAGTGGTTCTTCTGTCGTGTTTTTTATGGTTTGTCTTTGAGTGTGTGTATTGCTTAAACTATTTTGTATTTGAGAGCCAGTTGGCCATTTTATGGAAAAGTGACCCTTCTTTTGGCTTTCCGCTATTGATGTTTCCATTAGCGTCTAGTTATTTCACGTTTGTGTTTTCTTCCCTTCGGTGTCTCTGATGGGAGCTGTGGGTTATTTGTATCGATTCCTGATCATTTTCTTCACTTCTATTTCAATGGGTTCGTAAATATATAGTCGTGCTTCCGAGATGATAAAGAACGCATGCATACATGATAAAACTGCTTCATGTTAAACATATTCGTCTCTTTCTCTAGGATGGGGAAACAATTTTTCATATGGCCACATGGTTTGGTATGACAGAATGGTACAAATACTTGATATCTATTGGTGCCAAAAGAAATGCGAGTGACAAGGTATGTCGTATTCGAAAATTTCAAAGCCTGGATATTTAATAGTTCAACACATTATTCACAGAATAAGGGCATACTCATCAAGTGTGTAATAAGCACCCCTCTAAACCCACTTTATATAGAAAAACCCGCGCTTTTCGGGGATTCAGTTATGTTTTTTTTTGTTTGCTCAAAACATAGGCTGTAGGTACTCGTCAAAACCGCCTCATTGAAGCGGTTCCAACGAGCACCCTCACTATATATATTTCAACTAGAAATCAGGCGAATGCCGTAAAAATGCAAGTCTTAGAAATATGAAAAAGATACAACATTTTTTATGTACGTCGGTCATATTACAACCCGACAAAAGATGATTCAGTTGAAAATAAAACTGTTTTATAATCTGATGTGGAGAAATTAAAAAAAGATGACCATGATGGTCCTATATCCCTCACCTGAGCTAAGGGATTTACGTGTGGTCCCGGGGCGAGACAGTTGTTGACCCCAGATCTATAATTTGATAAGTCGTGACAGAGGTCCACAAAATGAAGCTTGATATCAAAAGCCTGAGCCTTCTGATTTCAGATAAAAAGATTCTTAAATGTTTTCCCTATTTAAGCCTAGGTAAAACATGTGGGCCCTGTGGTGGGGCCATATTTGGTCGCTAGGCTATAATATAAATATTTCTTGAAGAAGTCCACTAGATAAAGCTTCATACAAATATCAAAGACCTGGGCCTTCTGGTTTCAGAGAAGAAGGTTTTTAAAGGTTTTCCCTATATAAGCCTGTGTAAAACCAGTGGGCCCCGGCGCGGGGGGGGGGGGGGGGGGGCATTTTTGGTCCTAGGGCTATAATTTGAACTATCTTGGTAGAGGTCTACTGGATGAAGCTTAATACCAAATGTCAAAGACCTGAGCCTTCTGTTTTCAGACAAGACGATTTTAAAGATTTTGCCCTATTAAAGCCTGTGTAAAACCAATTGGCCCAGGCGCCGGGGCATTTTGGCCCCAGGGCTATAATTTGAACAATCTTGGTAGAGGTCCATCAGATGAAGCTTCACCCCAAATAGCAAATACCTGAGCCTTCTGGTTTCACACAAGAAGATTTTTAAAGAGTGAGTGAGTGATTGTTTGAGTTTTACGTCCCACTAATAGCTAAAGTCATACGGAGACGGGGCCTCGGTTTAAAGACTCATCCGAAAGTCTGGAGAAGCCCGGGATTGATCCTGCGATCCCTGGTTTACAAAGCGAATAGCGTAACCACTACAACACGGAGGCTTCTGAAGATTTTTAAAGGTTTTCCCTATATAGGCCTGTGTAAAACCAGTGGGCCTCGACGCATTGGGCATTTTTGGCCCTAGGGCTATAATTTTAACAATCTTGGTAGGGGTCCACTAGATGAAGCTTCATACCAAATATCAAAGACCTGGTTTCAGAGAAGAAGCTTTTTAAAGGTTTTGCCTATAAAAGCCTGTGTACAACCAGTGGGCCCCGGCGCGGGGACATTTTTGGTTCCAGGGCTATAATTATACAATCTTGGTAGAGGTCTACTAGATGAAGCTTCATACCAAATGTCAAAGACCTGAGCCTTCTGGTTTCTGACAAGACGATTTTAAAGATTTTGCCCTATAAAAGCCTGTGTAAAACCAATGGGCCCCGGCGCCGGGGCATTTTGGCCCCAGGGCTATAATTTGAACAATCTTGGTAGAGGTTCATCAGATGAAGCTTCACCCAAAACAGCAAATACCTGAGCCTTCTGGTTTCACACAAGAAGATTTTTAAAGAATGAGTGAGTGATTGTTTGAGTTTTACGTCCCACTAACAGCTAAAGTCATACGGAGACGGGGCCTCGGTTTAAAGAGTCATCCGAAAGTCTGGAGAAGCCCGGGATCGATCCTGCGATCCCTAGTCTACAAGGCGAGTAGCGTTACCACTACAACATATAACACGGAGGCTTCTGAAGATTTTGAAAGGTTTTCCCTATATAGGTCTGTGTAAAACCAGTGGGCCCCGACGCATGGGGCATTTTTGGCACTAGGGCTATAATTTGAACAATCTTGGTAGAGGTCCACTAGATGAAGCTTCATACCAGATATGAAAAACCTGGTTTCAGACAAGAAGATTTTTTAAACGTTTTCCCCATATAAGCCTATGTTAAACCAGTGGGCCCCGGCACGGGGGTATTTTTGGCTCCAGGGCTATGATTTCAACAATCTGGGTAGAAATTCACAAGATGAAGCTTCAAACCAAATATCAAAGAACTGGGCCTTCTGGTGTCAGACAAAAATATTTTTAAAGGTTTTCTCCTATATACGCCTATGTAAAACCTGTGGGCCCCGGCGCGGGGGCATTTTTTGGCCCCAGGCATATAATTTAAACAATTTTGGTAGAGGTCCGATAGCTGAAGCTACACACCAAATATCAAAGACCTGGGCCTTGCGGTTTCAGAGGAGAAGATTTTTTAAGATTATACCGATATAAGTCAATTTAAACCAAGGGGCCCCTAGGCGGGGCATTTTGGGCCCCAAGGCTATACTTTAAACAATCTTGATAGAGGTCCACAAGACGAAGCTTCATACCAAATATCAAACACCTTAGCCTTCTGGTTTCATATAAGAAGATTTTTAAAGCTTTTCCATATGAAAGTCTATGTAAAACCAAAGGGCTCTGGGGCGGAGGCATTTTTGGCATCAGGACTATAATTTGAACAATCGTGGTAGAGGTCTACTAGATGGAGCTACATACCAAATATCGAAGGCCTGGGCTTTGCGGTTTCAGTGGAGAATAATTTTTAAATTTTCATTAAAATATATACATTTTTGACTCCCGTGACCTTGATGTGCAATGGACCGGAACCATTTGAACAACTTTGAAAGCGGACCACCTAAGGATCATTCCTGTGGAGTTTGGTCAAAATCCGATCAGTGGTTTAGGATGAGAATATTCATCCAAAGCGCCAGATATTCATTTATTTGGATATTGTCAGTTTTTTTTTTTTGGCGATTTCAACTTTAACAAGAAATATCTTTAAAAAAAGATATGCGGCGTAGATTTAATTGGAAGGTTGTTTAGAAATATGAGCTACAATAGTGACAGCAACAGTTGTCTAGCTATGAACTGGTTTACTGTATTCAAACAATTCAGATGTCACGCGAGGTAAAATAGCTTTGCAGAGGGCGGTGTCCCGCCTGTTTGAGCTAAGGTCAATGTAAAAGGTCAAGGTTAAAAAAAAACATGACCTCATTTCATTTATGATCTCAAGTATATGCACAACAAATAAGAAAACTTTATCATTTACTATTTTTGATCACAAATTCTAGGGTTAACATTTAGGGTTGTCGCCATGGTGAACGTAAACGCATAGACGGACGACAAACGGACGAGCAGACAAACTGACGGAAACTTGATATTATGTGCACCTAACTAAAACTCAAATTACACTTATTCCTTTTCAGAATTGATATAACATTAATGATATTCGAAAATGTCCATTTTGTGTTAAAATGGAGGACATAAAGTATGCTGAAGACAAATGATACACTGCAAATTTTATTGGGCATATATTGTAAATTAAACATCTGTCAATTTGTAATGCGATTATTACATTTTTTGTCATGCTATATCTCTTTATTGGTTTCATTGGGCAACAGGGCTCGAGGTGTCATTTTATCTCAATGTCGGGTAAAAGTTCCACAAACTTGGAAGCAAAGTCTCCAAAATTACCTACACAGTGTTGATGGGAACGTTAAACCTCAAATCAAACAAACAATTCCTTTCGCAGAAAATTCTCGGGTTCGATCCCGGGCCGCGACATACCAAAGTCGTTAAAAATGGTACTAGCTGCTCTTCGCTTGGCACTCAGATTTACGGGGTAGAGCTAGGACTGGTCGATCCAGTGTCAGGATAATGTGACTGGGTGTGGTACCATGTAATGTGTCTGGGACATGATACTTCAGTGAGGCAGCACTATAAACGTGAGCATTGAGCTCCCTGTCGCAACCAGACACCGTCGTGATATGACTGAAAAATTGTTGAAAGCGATGTTAAACCCGAATTCATACACACAATTCGCAGAAAATTCTTCCTTTCGCGAAAGGAACCTTCCTTTCGCGAAATGGTTCCTTTCGCTATATAGACCAACCACGTGAAATTAGGTCAAAATAGCTATTCACCGCAGCAGTTTCAGAATTCACTCGAAACACAATTATACATATGACGTATGGTCATCAAAGGACAAGACGGTGAACAAGCCGAAACTGTATATATTTTTCATTCATGTCTCACATAAAAAAATGAAACATTTCCTAGTTTAAAACTTCGGCAAACTGTCGTGTTTTTTTAGTAGATTTATTTACGCAAATCATTGACCAATGAAATAGTCATCTCCTTGGACATGTGGTTTTATTGACCAATGGAATAACGAAAAATGTAGGACAAAAGCAAAACCATAACGACTACGCCGTAAAAAGCATGTCTAGTGACCTTCCTAGATCGCCACAGTTAGGCGAATCTAGTGAACCTATTACGTAAACCTTTAGTGCCACTGTGATATTTTATCATAAAATAAGATATTCAGATCCCAACTTTCACAGTTTTCCTTGGCCAAGAGAAATGCTAATTTTCTTCCAATAGTAATGATGGCAAACGTGATCCCAACTTTCAGTTTTCCTTCGCCAAGAGAAATACCGGCTTTCTGTCAATAGTAATGATGACAAAGTTGATCCCAACTTTCAGTTTTCCTTGGACAAGAGAAATGCTGACTTTCTTTTAGTAGCAATGATGACAAACGGGATCCCAACTTTCAGTTTTCCTTGGACAAGTGAAATGCTGACTTTCTTTCAATAGTATTGATGGCAAACTTGATCCCAACTTTCATGATTCTTTGGCCAAGAGAAATGCTGACTTTCTTTCAGTAGTAATAATAGCAAGTGTGCTAGAAATATTTCTGCTGACCAGCAAGCTGGTGGCTCCTGTCTTGTTTCTTTTACAGTGAACTTTAATAACTCAAACCGGGAAAGTTCGTTTACCTTTGCCAATTCGAACATGTAGCTCCTGAGTCCCTAGAATATTCATCCAAAAGCGCCAGATATTCATATATTTGGATATTGTCAGGGTTTTTTTTCGATTTCAACTTTAAAAAGCATGTTATGTTACCTTCCTAGATCACCACAGTTAGGCGAATCTAGTGAGTCCACACAACATACCTTTATTTAATTGAATGTCGTAAAGATATTCTTAAGATATCTCCAATATGACCTGGCACTATGATTTAACTGCAGCAGTTCTTACTACCTCTATCTCAAACAGATTTAATGGTCCCAAAAGAACTCGAATAATTGAAGTTTGACTGTATGTTATTAGATTCGTGTGTTGTTTCACGTGTTTGCTTTCGTGTCATTGCCGGTTTCTCTTCTTTTGTTGGCTTCAAGTGACTTTTTTATTGTTGGTTTCTTTTCCTGAACATTACGATAACACACCCGTGCGATATAGTGCATTTTTCACATCTCCAAAATGTCTTCTTTTCTGATGAAAATCCGTGATATTTTTCTTACAAATACTACAAACATAGGCTGTGGTGCTCGTTAGAACCGCCTGATTGAGGCGATTCTAACGAGTACCCACAACGTATGTCTTGGAGCAAAAATAAGAACAATAGTGTGGTATAGGGGGTCTTCATTTCACGGACTTGTTCACGTGATGATAACTAGTTTCTATCTATTACTTCAATGATCAATGTGAAATTCTAACACAGCTTATATAGGGAATAGAAAGAAAAGAAACTGAGATGTATTTACCCAGCGGGTGAACGTCACGCGAAAACCCACCGTTTTATGGCGTTACTCCAAATTGCTTTGACGTTAGACAGCGAATCGTCATTTTCTCGCACCAAAAGCATTGTAAAAGAGCATAAATGTGTGTGATATAGTCAAAATTGTTGGCGGCGTTTCTTCTTACACTGCCGAGAGGTTGGGAGATTTTGAAAGAAACAGTCAAATTGTTGATGGTTTTTAGCGTGTTAGAATAAAAATATCAGCTCTTGTGCGTGATGTTTTGAGTAATAAATCTCAGATGGTCGATGAATTGTAAGAAGAAATATCACTCTCGCTACCCGCTCTAGATTTGATCTACTTTTACAACTGACCCCCAAACCATGACTTATTACTCAGCAAATCCCCATTAGAGCTAGATGAGTATTCAACCACACACACACAATACTAAACACTAGCTGCAGTAGCTGATCTATTTCGATTCTAACAGGCTGAAAATCGGCAATAATGCTATTGTTTCCTTCAAAATCTCACAAATTTTCGCCATTGTTAGAAGAAATCCCGCTAAAATTATTGACTGAAACACATGCATTTATATCCTTTTCTAACGTTTTCGATGCGAGAATATGACGTTACACCGTCTAACGCCAAGGAAATCGACTAGTGACATCATAAATTGGCAGTTTTTCAATGACGTCACACGTCACGCTCTTACTTGCCGTGATTCGTTGCAGAATAAAACACAGTTATCTTCCATTGCGTATATACGCGCGCTGTGTTAGAATTAGATATTTAGAACGATTGTCAAGTTAAAATGTTCTATATTCATAATATTTGTAGTATGGTCGTGTACCTTTACACTATGCTGCCTATACTGGAAACTTAGAGAGTGTTCGGACCCTTTTGAAATTTGGAGCTTCGTTAGACTCAACGGACGAGGTAATATGCTATACGGCCGATAGTGTATCATTGAACCGTCAGTCAAAAATAGGTTTGCGAGTTTCACACACTTTCTGACATGACCATAAAGTATAGGTTTTATGCTCTTCAGAAGTGAAAAAAAAACATTTCTTACATTACACGCAAGATGGAGTGAGTCTTTCCTATGGAATGACCATTCAATTAAATCATTACCTTCTTTGAGGCGGCTCTAACCAGCTAAGACAATCTATACTTGCAGTATAAATAAGAAAAAAATATCAGGGATTTTCTTCAGAAAAGTAGCCATTTTGGAGATCTGAAAGAAATGAAACTATGTCATGCGGCTGTGTTATCGTAATGGAGACTCAATAACATTACGATAACACATCCGTGTGGTATAGTACATTTTTTCATACTTCAAGAAAGGTAATTTTATGATGAAAATTTGTTATATTTTTCTTATTTATACGCCAAATATAAGTGTTGGGTGCTTGTTAGAACCACCTCAATGAGGCGGTTCTAACGAGTACCCACAACCTATGTCTTGGTGCAGAAATAAGGAAAATGATATTTTACCCCGTAAACCCCCGTTTTCTCTATATAAAATGGGGTTTAGTGGGGTCTTTATTTCACGGACTTGTTCACGTGATGTGAGTTAGAATCAGCCGCGGTAAACGAGTCAGTCGTTGTTTATGTCACTGCAATTTTACTATATTTTGTTTATAACATTCGTGGCTAGCTCAGTACGTGTAAGCCAAGAGACATGATTAGCCAAACGTATGTAATAGACCACTTGCCTTTTCTAGCATGTGTTAAATGTTCTGAAAAAGGGGTATTCCTTTGGAAGCAAGAACTACAAAACAGAACGTTTGTCCTGCTGAATAAATCGATTTAGCCACACCCATTCCCGACTCTCAACCAATCAAATACAAGATGAAATATCAGCAGAATAAGGTTTAAGCAGTTTAGTGCTTCTTAGAGAACACGTATTTATATTTCTTCTCGTTAATATTCATCACGAAAACACGCCTATATAATTCTGACCTTAGTAAACTAGAAGTGAAGGCAGTGATTAAGAATCGATACAATTAACCCACAGCTCCAATCAGAGACACCAAAGGGAAAGAAACACAAACATGAAATAACTAGACCCTAATGGAAACATCAATAGCGGAAAGCCAAAAGGACAGTTACTTTCCCACAAAATGGCCAATTGACAATCCAAAACAAAACAAAAAATTAACAAGCGATTCACACACTCAAAGACAAACAATATCAAAGTAAACCGCGACAGAAGGACCGTCTTGGAACGGTCAGTGAATAGAATTTCACTTGGGGTCGGGATGGCGGGGGCTTAACTAGATTTTACGCGGCTGCTATCCTCACCCTTACTTCGGTCGCGATTTAGACGAATAATTTGTTCCGTCCGCATGAAGGCCTACTAACTCTTCAGTACAACATCTCCGATAACATAAAAATCAAAGAACCACTGTGATGAAATAACGGTGAGGACTCAACAGCAAGAAACCACTGAAATCAAGCATCAGGCACCCCACTTTATTTGCAAAAAGGGTATACGTTATTTTTCTTATTTTCGTCAGAAATATAGATTATGGGTACTTGTAAGCCGAGGTGGTTCTAACGGGTGACCACAATCTATGTTTTGCGGAGAATTATACCAAATATCAGAATTTTTTTATCAGAATATTTGCATATTTTGGTGTTTAAAGTTTCAATACATTTGAATAGGCGTGATTTTCTAATGTTTAAGTTCTATAAACTATTCACAACCTAGCATGAAAATCATAGAAACAACAAATACGAGAAAGCATAATGCAAGACTTGATTAATTGATTGATCTGAGGTTTCACGTCCCCGTCAACAATGTATATAGACCAGCCAACGGTAAAAAAACTCTTTTGTGTTTCGCGGAGAAACCGACTAACGCGAAATCGGCTATTTTCCTCGCGAAACCAAGAGAAAAAATAAAATGAGCGAGAAATTTCGCGGAGAAAATTCGCGGAGATTCTCGGTGAAAATTTGACCGATTGATTTCATTGAAAAAATTACCCACGTTTCGCACAGAAAAATAAAACTGGGCACATTTCAGTACTGGTCATGGACAGTTGTTGGTTGATTTGAGGTTTAACGTCCCCGTCAACACTGTAAAGGTCAATTTGGAGACGTTGCTTCCAATTTTGTGGGACTTTTACCCGACATTGAGATGAAATGACACTTAAGCCCTGTCGCCCAATGAAACCAATAGGGTTTATTAGCATGGACCGTCCGCCTCCCACCGCGGTTCCTGGACAGGCTTAGATCCTCTAAGCGGTTTACCACTACTAGTGTGCGGGCCGGATTCAGCTCTGCGTGGAAGCATCGTGCTCTGCGTGGTCATGGACAGACTAAACAAAACCGAGTCTGCTTTTTTGCTTACTTGGTGTAGTCTTTGCTTCTAACGGATCTTATTATTCAGAACTTATTTATTTTCATTTCTTCGTTTGTTTGGTGTTGTTTTTGAAAACGAATGCAATTGGTTGTCATTGTTAAATTATAATCAAATATTCTTTCATATTACACAATTACAGTTTAGTCATTTATTTCTCCATTTTATAATTCCTTTCAAAAGTGCCATGACAACTTCTGTTAACGTCACGCAAACACGCCTTTTTATTTTTACCCCCTTAAACCCCACTTTTATATTGTAAAACAGCGGTTTTCAGGGGTATTTGTTATTTATCTTATTTCTGCTTAAAAACATTGCCTGTGGGTACTCGTTAGAATCGCCAAGCCGATGCGTTCTAAAGAGTACCCACAATTTTGAGCAGAAAAATGAAAAAAATGTCGAAGATTTTATCTGCAACTGTTCCGCTTTTAGTGGTAGAATTTTCAATATATTTGAATAGGCGAGTTTTCATAATGAGTCGTACATGTACATGTAGGTAATTAACACCATAGTGATTTGCGACATTTACCAAAAGCTCAAATTTGCTTCCGGGGCTTGAAGAAGTACATGTAGATTCGGCAGCAAGGTGCTGCCACGCAGAGCTGAAACCAACTCCACATGATTTGTTTGTATTTGAGTTTTACGGCCCAGTCATTTCATTTTTGAGCAGGTTACTTTTTCCCTGGGCTGGCTTATACATAAGCGGCTGACCAGCAGAGTGCACATTCTTTCGCGAGAAACTGACAACTGCCCTGCATAAATCATCGTTAGGGAGAGAATGGCCAGAGGAAAGATTCCATGATCAATCTGCACGAAAGAATGTTGCCGACCCCGCAGGTATCAAATCCGTTTCCTTTTGATCACCAGTAAGACGCACATCCGACATAAACGCACATGAGTACTGGTAAACCGCTTAGACAGTTATCCTATCCAGGCACAGTGGTGTCCCTGCATATAAACCCCGTTGGTTTCGTTGGGCGGCGGGGCTTGATATGTCATTTCATCTCAATGTCGGTCAAAACTCACACAATATTGGAAGCAACGTCGTCAGTGTGACATAAATAGTGTTGATGTTAAACTTCAGATCAAACAACTTGAGGGAGGCCCGAATCCTAGTGGAAGGACTAACTAGCGGCCCTTATCGGCTAGTAAGATTGGTTCAGGAGTGTTGTATGTTATCTCATCTCAGTTCCTGAATCTTTGAGGCTATTGGGGCACGATAGATTACTTTGTAATAACATCTCTCCATCTGTCAGCACTCGCTGCCACAAGGGAGTCATCAAACACCATCCATTCCTTGACGATGCTCTCCTTGCACTCTATCTTCCATCATTCTCGTCTTGATACTCGGTTTGATTGGTGATTTGGTTTTACGGTCCTTTCAAGATAATTTCTCTTATTACAAGCTGGTCGTTATAAGAGGTCGGCTAAAACCGGAGAAAGTGTTCCAAGTGCATACTGCTGCGTGAGGCTAATGATCAGGTGTCAGCAATCTTACCCATAAGGTCACGGAGGCCCGTTATATTCGGGGTGTATAGAGGATTTACGCCCCTTTCAATACAGTTCGCAGAACTTGAACCGAGCCACAGCGGTGATCCTAATGATTTAGTGTCAGCGCTTTTTCCCATTAGGACAAGGATGTCCTTTATCCTCGGTGTGTTTAGTGGATTTATGACACTTTCAGGATAATTTCACTTATTTCTAGCGGACCGCTAATCATAGTTGAGCTAAAACCGGAGTAAGACCACCTCCCGTTGCAGATCTTGGCATTTCACATGTAGCCCGAGCAAGGCACAAACCACAGCGCAAACTAATGACCTAATGATTAAGGGTCAGCGCTCTTACCCATTTGGACACGGGGGCCCGTTACCTTCGGGGTGTACAGTTGACTTAACAAGATACCTAGGTTGCATGTATGTACCGCCTTCGCTGATTATCTGGATAATTTTGTAGTTCTGCTCCAGGTAAGAGATCAACCCTTTTATAGAACTTATATACAGCCTTGGAATGCTTGCCCAGCAATTTCGCCATATTCGTGTACATGTATGAGCAAAATTTAGTTGTAAAGGCAAGAGACAGAAGCCGGCCTTCGTGGCCTACTCTTAAATCATTAGAAATCTCACTCGGGCCACATGTGAGCTTAGGTGTTAGCTTAGGTGAGGTTTAATTTCTCGCAGTGTAAGAAAAAGAACAACCAAATGTAGATTGAGATCAGCGCCCACATATATATGTTCATGACCAGGAATTCTCTACTAGGGGAACTGTCACTCAGATAATCGATATTCCATATTTGATTGGCATCAGTTAAATCCCTTAGACCATATAGTCGAGTTAGCGTCGTTTACCTGTATTGATAGTGTGTAATTACAGTTTCACACCTACCGGTTTGAATAAGAATACACAAGCCAATCTATGTTCTATCCAATGCCCTGTTAAAATTACTACGGATATTCATGGTAAATATTGCCACCGAAAATCTCAAGATGAAATTGTGATATTTTATAGAAAAAGGCATGTTTTGCTAACGGATAACCAGGTGTTTTGTCCACAATATAAGTGAAATATTCTTGGAAGGGCCGTTAATCCAAAATTTTAGGGAAATAAAAATAGATCTCGTTTATATAATTATATATATTTCTTTTTTATTTCATTGGTGTATTCATGTATTTTGTTCCTTTCTATATTGTGGCCTTTGATAAACAATAAAAAGAAACAAAATGATGATACTATATAAAAGAAATTATTTTCATGATCAGACATAGTAACTGAAATTCAGCGTATAGTAATGACTTGCCATTTAAACAAAAGAATGTGCGTCATACTGGTTAATCGGTTAAGTATACTCAGTATACAAGCCTGGCCAGGAAAAGTGGGGATGGGTAAACTGACCAGCTCGATATGACAAAAAAGTGTTGAGAATGCCGTTAAACTCCAAAGTCTTATTTCTGATATGAAGAGCTCTCCCTACACCGGGATGTGTTAATTAAAGCAACTTAAAGCTCTATCGTTTATATCAGTTTAACCGATTTTGTACCGACCGGAAATGTCAACCTTATATTTAGCAAAAGTCCATTTCAAAATTTAGCGGTGTGAAGTTGTGTTTTCTAAATATATTTGAGAAACAAAATGGCTGAACTTTTTGCAAACAGAGTAGTTCCTGACCAATAGCTCGGTGGCATCTGATCTGGGCCTGCACTTTTTGCTATAACCCGTATTGGGGGATTCGGTACAAAATGGGTTAATGCACAACAATCACAAACTTTGGATAAACATATCTAGGACGCCCTAGGCGAGCAGTACTCACGTTATTTCAATATACACTGATACACCCTCGGTCATTTCAGAATAAAGGAAGTGGGTTTGTATCTTAATTTTCTTACTTTAAGAATTAAACAAGACACAACGAAAGCAGCCTATTCTTACATTACATTATATTATATTATATTAAAATTTTACCACCCTAAAATGGAAATTTTCAGATGAAAAAATCCTGATCATTTTAACATTTCTGCACATAACCTACATTGCGGATACTTGGTAGAAACGCCTCGACGAAGCTGTTCAAACGAGTACCCACAATATATATTGACGAGTTCTCGCGATGTTTTAAAGGCTCAGTAATCATGTTGATGGAGCAGGTATAACGAGGTCTCAAAATCTAAGTGAAATAAGCCAACAATCACACTTTTTCATACAAACAAATCGCCTTTTAACACCAAAAAATTGAATATTTTCAGATAAAAAAAATCTGATATTTTTCATATTTCTGCTCCCAACACAGATTTTGGGAATTCGTTAGCCTGGACACAACCTCCGCGAGGTGTTCAAACGA
This sequence comes from Lucinisca nassula, assembly GCA_963580285.1. Taxonomy (NCBI): domain Eukaryota; kingdom Metazoa; phylum Mollusca; class Bivalvia; order Lucinida; family Lucinidae; genus Lucinisca; species Lucinisca nassula. Next base: position 101,640,405 of record OY757014.1, read on the forward strand.
TAAACTTTGTTTGAAGCAGAAAGAAGAAAGTAATGTTTATCCCAAGATTTTTGTTGTATATAAAATTCGGGTTAAAGGGGGTCAAATTATCAAGGCATGTCGAAGAAAATGTCATTTAAAGACCCCATTAAACATCAGCTGTTTAAAAAGCACAATTAGTAGCACATTCAAAGAGTTTTGTACACTTGGCTTCATTAGGAGAACACGCCTACTGAAAATTGTCTCAAAACATTGATTGAGCGAACTCGTTAGAACCCCCTCGATCAGGCGGTTTCCACAAGTACTCACAATCTATGTTTAACCCTGTGAACCGAGTTTTCTTTTTTGTGGGGCGGGGGGGGGGGGAGAGAGGGGTCAAAGTAGGGTTTAAGGGGGTCAAAGGGGGTGTAAAATGAAGAACGTATCTGATTAGGCACATGATATGCTGGCTCCCATGTACTTTCTTGTATATGATAACACTGCCACTTAAGGAGGTACTGTGAGCCGTAGAATTAAAAACATCTAAGGGCATGAATAACAACAGTGTTCATGGGTAATTCCTTATGAGCACTCACAGTTTTCCATCTACTTAACAAGTCCGTGAAATGAATACCACACTAAACCCTATTTTATATAGAGAAAACTAGGGTTTTCAGGGAGTAAAAAGTATTTTTCTTATTTTGGAACCGAGACATAGGTTGTGGGTACTCGTTAGAACCCATCAACCAAACATGCCTAGACAATTCAAATAAGCAGAATTGCAGTGCAGACCATGATCAGAATGATCCTTCAGGATCAGTTTGAGCTAGGGCTGCATTGTTTGCTCGAGCCGATCTGTTCCAGTCCTCCTTAGAATCGCCCCAATGAATCAGTTCTAATAAACAACAAAATATGTGTGAATCTAAGACAGTGTAATTGTACATCTTATGTAATGGCATGGGTGCATTAACCCCTATCCTGCTGAATGATTTAATAAGTCACATCTATTTCTGACTATCAGCCAATCAGAGTGCATTGTATAAAGTTTTCGTTCAAATTCACAAAATGGTTGACCAACAGTGTAGATCCTGATCAGATGGCTTCTTCAGAACTAATCTGATCTGGATCTAAACTGTTTGCAAAGTTAGGGGTTGTCGTGAACAGCAGGATAAGGGTTAATGCAATGTAAAAAAGAAAAATTATGACACAAAGTGCCATATCAAGTGACTCAATTGTGATTGCATTTATCCATTTCGGAAAGAAAAAGGCAATGCTATCTCATTATTAAAGCCATTTAGTTATAAACTTAGAACTAGAATTACATGATCAGTGAATTCGTAGTATCAAATGCTGGTTGTATTTTTTTTTTTTAATTTTTTTTTTTTTTTTCTTAATTTTTATTTGTTGAATTCCATAGAATGAACATCTAAATTGACGTATAAACCGGTGTTGAATTTAACATTGCATATTTCACAGAGTTGAATTCGATCATGATTCATCAGCGTGCACCGCCTAAGCGATATTATAAACCGACAAGGGCAATCATCAAAATGTCTGGTCTTCTTCATACTTAACACCCTCCTTTCCAACATCAAGAATAACATTATTATTATTATTATTATTATTATTATTATTTGTTATCGTTATTATTATTGTTAAATGTTCTTTCCTACAAGCAATATTAACTTTTTTTTAGTGTTTATCCACTTTATTTTCATCACTTTAATAATAATTATAATAATAATAGTTGAAGTAGTGGTAGTACAGTGATAGAAACAGTAGTACTATTAGTTGTAATAGCATTTGGAGTAGTAGCAAGATATAATTATTATTACCATCGTTTTGATTTTTATAATTATTATTATTATTATTATTAGTAGTAGTAGTAGTAGTATTTATTATTATTATTATTATTGAAGTACTGAGTTGTAGTAGTGGGAGTAGTACATTTTGGAGACGTTGCTTCCAATTTGTGAGACTTTAACCGGACATTGAAAAGAAATGGCATCACAAGCCCTGCCGCCCAAACAAACCAAAAGTGTTTATATACAGGGGTGGGCCGACTCAAATAACTATGCCTAGGCAAGCTAAGACCTCCTAAGCAGTTTACCTGAACCCATTGCGGTCAGTTTCAGCTCTGCGTGGATACAGCTTGCAGCCCAATTTATTTCTTCAAGCCCCTATCGGCGGGGGGCCAATGATAGTATCTGTAGCGGAAAAAGTAGTACCAGTATTTATCATCAATGTATTATTAAAATTATTATCAGCAGTAGTAGTAGTAGTAGAAATAGCATTAGTAGTAGTTATATTATTATTATTATTATTATTATTTATTTATATTCATACAGACCATATTGGCTAGTTTTATAGAGTATTATTTTCATCACGTTAACATTCTCATATAATACCCTTATGTCAAGAAATTTAAGGTTTATATTTCAACCCGCAATTTCGTTAGAGAAAAGCCATTTACCCAGAATAATTATGGGCGAGCAGCAAATTGTTTTCAGTCCTTTTCAATTAACTGTTATAAACTTCATTTGAAACAAATAACAGTTACTAAAAATCTTACAAGAAACATAATAAAACGTTATCTTGTGGACCACTATATATTATCTTTATGACTAAAGTGCTACATCTTATAAGTTAGCATATTGTATCGCTTCTCTCGAAAGTCAGGGCACAGCGAAATGCACATGTTGGCATGTTTGACAAGTTGTAGGCATTCCGATGGGTACTATTTGTTCACCATTTGTGGCTGATCTGTTTTTGTTTTGTTATGAGAGAGACTTCATGTGTCCCTTTCTGGTGAAAACCAGTCTGAAATCATTGAAGCTTTTAGCTCCATTTCTAGATATTTGGATGATTTATTAAATATTGATAATACCTATTTCGATGGTTTGATCTGTCAAATTTACCCCCCCCCCAACCCCCAGAACTTCAGTTAAATAAAGCAAATTCTTCTGATACCGAGACCCGTTTTTGGATTTACATCTATCTATTGTAGATGGGTTTGCCTCCTGCAAAATTTATGAATTTTGATTTTGAGATCGTAAATTTTCCTTTTCTTTTTTGATGGTGATGTTCCTCGTGCGCCATCTATGGCGTTTATATTTCGCAATTTATTCGATTTGACAGAGTGTGTAGTCATTTAAATGACTTCAACACACGTTATAAATTGTTAACGGCTAAACTTCTTAATCAGGATTATCGGTACCATAAACTACGCAAAGCCTTTTCAAAATTTTAAAGACGTCATTCTGATTTAATTTCAAAATTCAGTATTGGACTTAAATCTCTTTTGCAACAAGGTCTATCGGAACCCGAATTTTATGGTGACTAAGTATATAAATTTAGAAAAATATATAACCGCAATGACTTCAGCACCCAATTTCATAAAATGTTATACGACAGACTGCATGCATGGTAGTTAACCCAATCACGGTTGGCAACTTTGCTTCCCTCTTTAATTGGAGGCCGGTTGGCCAGGCCTCAGATTCTATGACGGTTCAAGCGTAAAGGCATATTGAGAATTAGAGAGATCTAATTCAAGGTAATGTTGGTTGGTGCCGGATGCTCTGTCTTTGGTCGGTCCCATCGGAGTCTAACTGTTGGTTTTCTTTTGCTCCAGCATTTCAGTGGTTTCTTGCTTTCGAGTCTTCACCGCTGTTTCATCTCTGTGGTTGTTTGATTATTTGTGTACACGGAGATGTTGCACTGATGAGTTAGGAAGCCTTCATGCGGACTGAACAAATTATTTGTCTTAATCGCGATGGAAGTAAAAGCGAGGATTTTAGCCACGTAAAATCGATTTAAGCCCCCATGTGGAATTCGTTTCCGCTGACCATTCCAAGCCGGTTTTTCTGTCGCGGTTTATTTTTGTTATGGTTTGTCTTTGGGTGTTTGTGTCGTTTATATTATTTTATTTTGGATAGCCTATCGGCCATTTTGTGGGAAAGTAACTGTCCTGTTGGCTTTCCGCTATTGTTGTTTCCATTAGAGTCTGTTGTTTCATGTTTCTTTCCCTTTGGTGTCTCTGATGGGATCTGTGGGGTGTTATTATCGATTCCTGATTGTTGCCTCCACTTCTATTTTGAAACACAACTTCCCATACAAAAACGCCAATGGTACTGAGTCCACTGAGTTCCTTACACACCCTAATAATATCGGTCAAATGTTCTTTTAATATTCTATACAACATAATCAGACCCAATCTTATTTTTTCACAAAGTGTCTATGGAAAAACTTTAATTGCTGTCAATAAATGTGACATACGAATCCTTTCCGCTTACTGAACTGCAAGGAAAATACACAGTTCGACTAGCAGATCGTGTAAGCAATTTGAATTAGAAGTAATGTGTTGAAGTATTGAAAACTAATATGAGTGACTATAAAGAGTTAGGTAGTCAACAGCCCGAGTCACAAAAATATGGTTTTGGTTTGTCAATATAAACCTCACTTTTTCTAGGTAATTAAGATAATCAACCAATCAATCAAGCCATAAAACTAACGTGGTCTTGCGCGGTATATCACGCTCCCCATACACATTTATTGTTGAGTTTTGTGACATAAACGGTCGAATTTCATAGCATAGCCTTCAAGTGAACCATTGTGTATTTTAAGTTTAAATTGACAATCTTGTATACTGTAATTTAAGGAATGCGTGAAATAAACACAGCTTCTGAAACGATTGCATAAATGAGAAATCTTGCCAAATTTAATATTTTATTTCGGCTAGGCCCAGAGAAGATTAAGATAAATTAATGAATAAAAAAACTATGTTTGGACTACATGAGAGAAAAATGACAACAATATGTCATCTAAAAAGACCATTATACGGATCATATACTTGGATCGTAAGTATCAATTCTTCTAAAAGAAAAAAAAAACTTAACCCAGACGAAAGATTCTTACTTCTTATTTATGAGTTAAGATAAAAACTTTAAGGCACGAACCATAAATTCTGGGTGCTCATTTTTTTCTTCTGCTCTAAAATATAGATTGTGGGTACTCGTAAGAATCGCCTCGCAGAGGCAGTTCTTACGTATACCAACAAATTATATGTATTTTCGTAAAATTGCTGGTTTTGGCCGTGATATTTACAATGTATTTGAATAGGCATGTTTTTGTTATGATGGAAATATGCATCAAGTTTTATAAATTATAAATTATCAAGAACATTCAAGTTTTCTAAACACGTGAAATATAACACTGCATCTACAGTATTGGTGCAAAATCTAACAAACATTACATAAAGGTGCCTATACAAAATTGAAAATTTTTGACCCTCACAAGCATTAATTGTCTTATTTCTTTCTGCTAAAACAAAGAGTGTGATTACTCGTTAGAACCGACTCAATGAGGCGATTTTAACAAGTATCCACAATTTTTATGTTGAGCAGAAATGAGATAAAAAAAGAAATGTTAACCATAAAATCATACGTTTGATTGTTCTAACGAGTCATCATCGTCATTCTAACGAGTACCCTCAATCTAAGAAATGGCATTTTTTAATGAAAGTTGCTGTAAGTTGGCGCGAAATTTAGAATGTATTTGTATAGGCGCGTTTTTAATGATGAAAATAAACATTGTATCATTCAAGTTTTCTAAAGACATGACATAAAACTCTTCATCTACAAGACTTGTAACAAACAATACATAAAATTGCCTTTTCAAATATAGATTGAAATAAGTACCAAAAAATAGAAGTGGAGGCAATGATCAGGAATCGATACAATTAACCCACAGCTCCCATCAGAGACACCAACGGGAAAGAAACACAAACACAAAACAACAGACCATAATGGAAACACCAACGGTGGAAAGCCAAAAGGACAGTTACTTCCCCACAAAATGGCCAATAGGCTATCCAAAATAAAATGATATAAGCGACACAAACACCAAAAATAACCATAACAAAAATAAACTGCGGCAGAAGAACCGCCTTGATAAAAACGGAAACTTTTCAGAAATAAATCCGATACATTTTGAAAACACGCCTATTAAAATAGCAAATCTTAGAGTCAAGCTTCAAAATGTTGCTAATTAAAAACATAATTTGACATTTACAAAAATAAATAAATAAATTATAATGCGAGTACAAAGTTTTTTAATTATGGATATATATTTTTCTTCTTAAAGCAAAACATTCTTTCTAATTCTACTTATAATATTATCCATATTGATACCGATTTTCAATTCTTATAACTTCTTTTCCAATTCATTCCAATATCCTGTGTATACAAGTCCTGCGTCTGTGTACTCTTTACACATTTTTTATTCAAATATAGCTATTTTCTACAACCTGTGGGTCACTTTAATAAAATGATTTTCTCAATATTTTACCACATGAATATAGATATCAAATATATCTTTCTAATAGGAGGTTATAGCGCACGGAGAAATTTTAACAAATATGACTTTTGAGCCTTTGAATTAATAATCTTTTAATACTCTGTTTGAGGAATGGGATTACTGAAGATGATGAAGGCTATTTTTAATTTTTGTTGTTAAATACAAAGGCTTAATAGGGAAATACCCTAGTGGCATTCATTACAATCTGGGCCACTTTAAAATTTATTTTATTTCAACAAATTTGGTACGAGTTTTCTATCAAATGCGAGGTTATAATAATATCTTGTAGAAATGAAAATACATGATTTTATTTGTTAAATGACGGGCTCCTATATAATTCTATACATTTTCCCACTATTACCTGTATGAAAACTAGCACCAGGCTGTGAAGTCGCAGCAGTGACAGATAAGTGCGTATTAGTACCTGTAGTACGAGTATTGCTGCTTATGGTATTTGTTTATATTGTTTAACGGCCCAGTCAACGCCTTTTAGGTCATTTTTGAACCGGTCAGTTTATCCATACAGGCTTTTACGTAAGCGGTTAACCAGTACAGTGAAAATTCCTTCGCCAGAAACTGACAACTGCCCTTCGTGAATCAGCGAAAGGGAGAGAATGACCGTAGAAAAGATTTCATGATCAATCCCCGCGAAAGAATGTTGCCGACCCCGGCAGGTATCGAACCCGCGTCCTCTTGATCACCAGTCAGACGCGCATCCGACTGAGCTACCGAGGCCATTCCACATATACATGTATAAGCAGGATTGATAGTTAGTGTTCTGCGTTAATATATACATTGAGTTTGATTTTTCTAAAGCCTTTATTTGAGAAAAAATAAAGTAATGTCAATATGATGAACAGATAGAAAATCAACAGTTTTCAGTTTATGAGGCGTTTACATAACACTAAAAATAAACACGGAAAACAATCATCATGTTCATACAGCATTGTAAAGTGCATAAGATGCAAATTATTATGATTCCAACCGGATCAAAGTCATACTTTTGATCTTTAGAGATGTCTCTCTTTGTACAAAGAACATGCAGGTCGTCATATGCTTCACAATTTGTGTACGAAATTTGAATGCATGAACAAATGCATGCACATGAACAAATATACATTTGGGTATAAGTAGATTTCTCGGAGAAACACCTTGAACGTCTTCACCTGTACTAATTTTCGTTCTCCGGGAAAAAGCGATTTTCGCGGTGATATCTTTCGCGTTTCGCAGAGAAATTAACAGCTGTGAAACGCGAATTTTCGTTTCTTCTCGGAGAAATTTCTCTCTTGTTCTACGAGAAAAAAGTCTATTTCTGCGGACAAAAAAAATATGGTTTTTTTTTACCGTTGGTTGGTATGTATGTCATTTTGGAGACGTCGCTTCCAATATTGTGGGACTTATACCCGACGTTGAGATTAAATGACATCCGAAGCCCTGTCGCCCAACGAAACCAATATGGTTTATAAACATAGACGATCCGAGTCGCACCGCTTTGCCCTGACAGGTTTAGATTCTCTAAGCGGTTTACCAGACCTCGTGTGTGGTCGGTTTCAGCTCTGCGTGGAAACATCATGCAGCCCACCTATTTCTTCAAGCCCCGAAGTGCGGGGGCGGCTATAATGCGAGATGTGAAGTTTACAAAGGTTTACATTACACGTAGCGTGTTTGCTTCAGCATATAACACAAGAAATAATTATTGTGAATGCCTGTTGAAAACCCATAACCTATGTTTTGTTTCGCAACAAAAACATATCACACTTGTTCATCAGAAAACAGTCATTTTAGAGTTATTAAAGAAGGCATTATCGCATGCGGATGTTTGAGCCGAGTTAAATGGAAAAAGGCATTCCTTTCGTTTGTCCATTGTTTACTTCTCGAGACAAATGAAATGTTATACCTGTTCGGGCAGTGTGTAAATGTTTGGTATATTGTATGAACTGAGAGTAAATAAATAATATGATATATGATGGATGCATAAAGCATTAACTTCGGATGTTTTGCTTTTTACAGAATGGTCGTTTACCACTACACTACGTAGCCGAAGGTGGTCATTTTCTCCTTATTCCAGAATTCACGACCTTCAAGACTGCTGTTATCAACTGCACGGACAAAGTAGGGATTTGTGAATTTCCATCTGTTATCCAAATTATTGAATTCTCACAGTCATATTGTTTATATGTGAACATTTTTCTGCAGATACAGGATATCATTTTTCAAGAAGGTTTATCACCCAGTGTACCTCGAAAATTTCAAATATAATCCATACGGTTACATGCACATCGTTTGTGCTTTAAACAGGTTGTCCTTATCAAATGTTTATCTGGGCAATATCTTCAATTCATTTATAAAACAACATTAACTAATAGATGAAATACACTGGAACAATCTTTATCTCTGCAAATACCGTGCAAAGTTTATATTCACGTTAGCCTACATATGCATAGCATCAAAAGACTGTAGACACAAATCGAACGCCGCAAAATAGGATTTTAACGTAAACACACGTACTTATATAAATATCGTTGAACAAACCTCTTTTTATTAATCCAGCACGGACAGACGCCACTTCATTTGGCAACTCACTGCGGAATGGTTGACACAATCATTGAGCTTATACAACTTGGGGCTGACATCAGTTTCAGGGACAAGGTAATAATCCGTATGAATGTATCTTTTATGCCTCTGGATTAGCCTGTTTGTACATAAATGTATCATACATATTAAAATCTGTTCGCTTTGATGCCAGCTATCGTGTTTTATTACTAATATGTGAGAGACTTTCAAGGCTTACAATATAGGTTTCTGTACTGTAATACGGCGTGATTAAATAAAGTTTATACCAACCATAACAAATAAAAAAAGGGAAATAATAACTAAGAGACACTATTTTGTTATTTGTATATCTCAGCATATTCCTACAGATATCATCACGTGGCAAGTCCGTGCAGTAAAAAGCGTCATAAATCCAGGATATATAGCTTAATGTGTAAAGCAAATGTGTAAAGGACGATTCTGGGTACCAAATGACAAATAAGGCGATCCAAACGAACACCAACAATCTGCCTTTGCAAGATAAGCGCGGACCGTGTCATAAACTTTTACCAGAAAATTTCAAAATATAGCTAATTTCCTTTTGGTGCCATAAAAATGCACTATATGGCAGGATGCGTTATCCTGTTGTAGTGAAAGGCAGGTTAGTGTCGAGCAACATTAGCACAAAGACCGTATTCAGATGAAATGCATGTTTTTCTAAAGGAGTAACAGCCCTTACAGCTCAACAGTAGAATACATACGGTCCGGCTAGCAGTAAAATAAATACAAAAGGCCATGCATATATATGTAAACTATAAAATGTATTTGTACAAAGTGAGAGATGACTTCTATATGAACGATACGCTTACTGTCAGATCCTGGACAACCTTATATTGTACGAAAATGCTTGTAATTTACATATTAAATAAAATATTGCTTAAACAAAAATAAATACAGCCCTGTTTACCTGAATTAAATTTGAACACCCTTTTTATATCAACTTTCAGAGTGGAAACACACCGTTGCACTCGGCTGCTGGAAGTGGATCCCATGAAGCAATAGTGCAGCTAGCTTCAAGCGGTGTAGACATAAATGCACAAAACACAGTAAGAAATTTTTATATTTAACAGTAAAATCAATGCACAAAATTTCACATTTTGAAAAATGACATACCCATGTTGTTTTTTTTTCAAAGTAGCAGCCCGCACTACTCTCGTTGGTATAAGATAAAAACGGAATATACTTTTTCTTATAAATGCCAAGAATAGTTAATCTCGTGTATTGATAACATCAGAATTTTCACTCGTGCTTCACACTCGTAAACAGTATGATGTCTTCAACACACTCGATGAAACATTTTAGGAATCCACCTTAAAATGCCTCTATGTACACATGGTTAAAAGGTTTTATAAGAAGGAGTAATCCTTTGGAAGAAAGGACTATAACACAGAACTGAAAATTGTAGATTGTACAAGACTTTCTGGACCAGAATAGGTAGTTTCGAACAATCAGGCCTCATCAGTGACCCTCAAATATTTGTGATGTGTGAACTTCAATTGCTTTACTTGCCATATTTACTTTAATTGTATCGATTCTTTATCATTGCCAGATATTTAAATTTCCGCAGTGGAATCAATGCTTGCCTGTTTGTTTGTTTGTATTGGAGTTTTTCAGTTACCCCCTTTATATGTTGCATTGTAACGCATTGACCTGATAAAGATATGCTATCTCAGGACAAGTGAGCTTTATCACGTCAACGTGACATTGCACTTTTATGAATAAAGCGGACTACCGGCAAAAATGGCTAAAACGTTACACTTACTAGAAAAATTGGAAAAAATTACCTTTAAAATGATTAAAAAAAAATAAATCAATAAAAATAACAGGCAGCTGATAGTAAATATACTGCCCCATTATATATTCCGCGCCGGCATATTGGGACGCAATGACTGATCGTAAATTGCCGATGAAAAGAGTTTACAAGGGGATAAACTGATAAATTGAATACCAGTTTCGTGTCTTTTGATAACAAGTTTATCAGACTCGGCTTCGAGAAGGCATGCATAATCTCTCGGCAAGCCTCGCGATTCTACAAGCGTTCCCGAAGCCTTGCCTGATAAACTTGATATCAAAAGACACGAACCTGGTATTCTCTATTTAACGGCCCAGTCAACATTATTTTAGGTCATTTTTAGCCATTCAGTTTACCTATTCACACTTTTCTGGGTAAGCTTATACGTAAACGGTTAACCAGTACAGTGCACATTCTTTCGCCAGAAACTAACAACTGCCCTTCTTGAATCAGTGGAAAGAAAGACCGACCGTAGAAAAGATATCATGATCAATCTCCACGAAAGAATGTTGCCGACCCCGGGAGGTATCGAACCCGCATCCTTCTGATCACCCGTCAGACGCGCATCCGACTGAGTTACCGAGGCCGGCAATGGAATCAATGCTCCCAATGGACTAGAAAAAATATAGCACACATTATATGGTTAAGAGCTTATATGATTCACCTCCCCAGAGGACAATTTCGAATACAGTTATCCCCTAATTGTAAAACTAGAGAAACAAATAGTTACTTTTGAAAAGGACGGACAAAGAACACCAACTCGAACCCTCGAATGGAAATCATCCAGTAGCAAATATATCCTGACCTAACAGTGATGTTAAGAACGTATTACTTTAGTTCGGGTCTTAAAAAGATCGTTTATGAATGACAATAATTAGTTAAAATGTACTATTTTGTCAACGGATTGCAGTTTCGATTATAGAATTTATGTAAAGGCACTGAAGAATATACGAAGAATACGGGCTGGGACTGGACTTTGTTAATTTCCATATCTTACAGTATAACCATATAAAGTTGTGTGTCCATGAACCTTAGTCGCGAATGGTAAATAAATGAAAGAGAAATACCGTATTGTTTTGCAATACAAAATACACATACTTTTTTCAAGCAGACTTTTGATTTTTTAGGGAATTTTAGGATTTTTAGGTTAAAAATGTTCTATAAAATGGTTATCCTTTGGAAGCAAGGAATACACCACAGAACTGGAAAGTATGAAGTGTTCCTGTTTTCGGGGCCAGACTAGCTAGTTTTGGCCAGTTAGACCTCATCAGTGACCCTCAAATATTTTCAAAATTCCACAATGGAATCAATGTTCTTAAAGGCCAAGAAAATATAAACTACAGTAAGACTTTTTGTTCTTATTTCTGCTCGAAAAGCGTAAGTTAAAACCGTCTTGTATTCTATAGCATCGGCATTTCAGTTTTTTCATGCATGTGAGTCATAATCGTCTCTGTGTGCATTTTTTTCATGTTCTAGGAGATGTTGCACTGATGAGTTAGAAATCATTTACGTGGAATGAACGTATTATTTGGGCAAACGATTGAGGATCGTTGTCATGCAAAAATGAATTAAGCCACTAATCTCACAATTAATCCATTTTCTGATTGTTCCAAGGCGGTGCTTCCCATGTGATTCATTACAATCATTATTGTTTGTCTTTCCATGTATGTAGTGTTGTCATCTTTTTAATTTGGATAGTCGTTTGGACATTTTGGCAAAATAAATTCTCATTTTTTGCCTTTCACTTGTAATGTTTTAATCATGGTGATGTTGTTTGATCTTCTTTCCCTTGTCTTGGGTGGCAGATGTAAATAATTGTATCAGTTCCTGATATGATTGAAATCACAAGTATCTTTGTTTTGGGTATAAATAACGGGAAATCTTGTTTATCGTAGTGTTTAAAATTAGGCATTTTATTTATATATTTAAATTTTAACACAGCGCATCAACATAGCCGATGGACAGGAACTGTCATAATTTCTGCAGCAAACTAATAACTCTGCGGAAGAGCGTAACGAGAAATGCTGCCGTTTCATAACGTCACTTGCAGATTATTTGACGTTATACTTATTAATGTCCTTTACGTGCTTCGAAAACGTTACAAAAGGACTTAAACGCATGCTTTGTAGTCGAAAATGTTACGGGATTTCTTCTAACACCGTATGGAGAGTTTAAAGAAAACAACAAAGTTTTGTCGAGTTGTTAGCAGTGAAACAAGTCAGCTCTAAGTTAGACGGTCGTTCTCCAACGGTACTCAGAAACTATTTAGAGAAAAATAAGTAACATATCGCAAATTCTTAACCGTTGATTTATATTTCAGGATTTGAAGACGGCTCTTCATATAGCGGCAGACAAAGGAAAGGGGGAAGCCATGGAATATATACTAATGTGTGGTGGGAACCCGAATTTGAAGGATAAGGTAACATTTTGTTATACTTTTATTTAACTCGCTGGTTGGGCTGTATGAATTTACTCTTTGTATTCTGGTGACATAATTACGTTGTAAGTAGGGATGAGTTTGTTTTTAAGAAAACCAAATTAAGAGTTACAATGAATTGGTGCGTGATTTCTCACATTTCTTGGAGTTTGTTGAGGAAAGATTTTATTAAGGTTTATCTGTCCTTTAAATTGTTTAATCAAGAACCACATTCAGTTATTAACAAAAGAGAGTGTACTGTACTATAACGGTTAACCGCTTCAATATATAGCTTTAAAGTTTGCCTTTGGAAATAAAAACACATACACATGAGGAATATTTTTTCAAGATCAAACTGTCCTTTCCATTATTTTATCAAGTACCACAAGCATTTATTAGAAAACGAATGTGCACTGTACTAAACCGGTTAACCGCTTCAATTTTCAGCTTTAAAGCTTGCCATTGGAAATAAAAACACATACGCAGGAGTAAAAATAAAAAAATAAAAAGGGGTCTGGAAACAACAACACATTAGTAAGAATAAAAATACAAAAATCAAGTTGTCTGGAGGCCAATTTGGCCTATCATCTTATAATTTTTAGATACGTTATGGGCATTACAAAAACACGCCTAAATATATTGAATCTTTTACTACCCTCAAAAAACTATCAGATATAGAAGTCTGATACGTTTTACATTTCTGCTTAAAAATAGATTGTGGGTATTTGTTAGAACCGCCGATTCTAACGAGTACCCACAGTCTATGTTTGTGAGCAAAAATAATAATAATAATAATAATGATGTATACACATATGAACCCCAATGTCACAATATTATAAATTTGGGTTTAGGAGGAGTTAAACAAACTAAAGCGTGTTTTCGTGATGCTTTGATGTTCCCCAAAAAGAAATGAAAGCGTAAACTGCCAAACCCAAAGACTGTATGTAAAGTATCTAACTGACGAATCAAAATGATCCAAATACTTGTCATATGTCGATTGGTTAACTTTGTTGAACCACAGCGCCTGTACAAACAAAGCACTTACAGGAAAATAACTACTCATTGCCTATTACAAATAGAATCTACCTTTTTACTTGAAATTTAGATACAAAGTGCCCTTAGTATCTGCTAGATTGTATGCCAATTTCAAGTGAATTTAATATATGTGAATGCCCTTTTTGTATTTATGCATGCATGTGCAGTTTCCCTTTTAACCCCGTTTCTCCCTTTGTTAGTTTACTGTTTCATTTTCGCAGGGCTTGGTGGGAAGTTGCGAATCCCTATTTTTGTAGTTTCCCTTTTCGCGCAAAGGTTGCTTAACTCTCAGGTTTCTGTTTGCTTATAGGACATATTACTATTTTACCATACTTAGTACCTTTCGCATTCTGAATCCTAAAATACTTAATTGATTGATTTAATTAATCAATTAAATGAATGATGATTGATTAATTAGCCAATTAATTTCGGATATTTTTTACCTGTTTAGTTTAATGATATGGATCTTGGGCCGAGTGCATAAACCAGGCGTAATTTGCGCTGGCGTAAGCTACCGCAGTAGACATAACTAAGTCCAGCGTACGACTGTCTTAAAATTGGAGTGCATAAACCAGGCGTAGTTTGCGCTGGCGTAAGCTACCGCAGTAGACATAACTAAGTCCAGCGGACGACTGTCTTAAAATTGGAGTGCATACACCAGGCGTAGTTTGCTCTGGCGTAAGCTACCGCAGTAGACATAACTAAGTCCAGCGGACGACTGTCTTAAATTTAGAGTGCATAAACCAGGCGTAGTTTGCGCTGGCGTACGCTACCGCAGTAGACATTACTAAGTCCAGCGGACGACTGTCTTAAAATTGGAGTGCATAAACCAGGCGTAGTTTGCGCTGGCGTAAGCTACCGCAGTAGACATAACTAAGTCCAGCGGACGACTGTCTTAAAATTGGAGTGCATAAAGCGGGCGTAGGAAGAACTTTATTACGCAAACACGCCTATGCAAATACATTGCCACCTTTATCGCCGAAAAAAATGAAAATTTTTAGATGAAAAATTGTGATATTTTTCTTATTTCTGCTTAAAATATAGATTGTGGGCACTCTTTAGAACCGCCTCATCGAGGCAGTTCTAACGAGTACCCACAATCTATATTTTAGAGCATAAATAAAAAAAATATGGTATACCCACGGAAACCCCAGTTTTACTATATAAAAGTGGGATTCAAGGGGGTCAAAATGATATAGGAGTGTTTTCGTGATGTTAGTTGTGACTGGAGTATGACTGGCGTATAGCTAGTAGTAAGATGTATCATGTACATGTTTATCATGTGCGAAATATTGTTTCTGCTTTATACACACGATACACAGTTTCAAGTGTTGTACGAAAAATATTTATATACATTACATCTGCTTTGCATGTTCTGGGAATAAGAACAAGAAGAAAATAGTTTTGAACAATAAGTAGAAAGCTTAGCTATTAAACTCAAAATGTACACGCAAATCTACTTTTCAAAACGCCATTGCACTGTTCATTTACACTTCTTGTTGACAGCTCAGTATTATATCTCCTCTACGCCTGATCAGCGTATCATCAACCACTGCATTAAAGGATACCCACTGTCTCCTAAAACCTCTCCAATACCTGGATTTTGCTGAAGTTGTTTGTAGATTCCAATCTGAGTAAAATTTCGCGAGTCATGAGTAAATCCAGGCCAACGTACAACACAATTAATAATGTTAAATTTATGATCACACATGAGTTGTATGTTAATGGAGTGTGTTCCTGTCCTGTTTACAAACTGCCATTAGTTTTGAGTCTGAGCTTGATTTGTTATTTGCGTTCCATCAACACAAGCGATTATATTTGGAAACCATGCTATGGCGTGAAACCCAACTTTGTTTGCATTAATTTGGGCATCTGCACTTGGAAATTTCACATTGTGATGCATAAGTCCTTTGAGAGCCAAAACAACCCATCTGATATCCCTGCATGTACATGTAGATGATATATAAATATCTACTAAGTCACCAGCTGCATTCTGAAAACAGCTGCTCGCGAACTATCTCGGCCCCAACAAGGGTCAGAATTTCGGCCTGACGAAGGCTTGCGTCTGCTTTATGCACTCGGCCCATGGTGACAAAGTAAAACATGTACACTCCATATTTTTCTCTTCTGTGGTGTATTCATTGCTTCCAAAGGATAACCCTTTTATAGAACATATTTAACTTCACTACAACTGGTGTGTGGGAATGTGTGGCGGCGGTAAAACGTCTCCCTGCCCTACATCAGTGTAGATTGTATTTTCTTGTCCTTTGGGATCATTGATTCCATTGTGGAATTTTGAAAACATCTGAGGGTCACTGATGAGGCCTAATTGGCCGAAACTAGCTAGTCTGGCCCAGAAAACATGTACACTCCATATTTTTAACTTCTGTGGTGTATTCATTGCTTCCAAAGGATAACCCTTTTATAGAACATATTTGTTGAACAAAAAAAGCTGAATTTTTTTCTTTCATGCACTACAGTAAACTTCGATGGCCCGAACACCGATGGCTCGATTACTCTGGATGTGTCGAACCCATTCTTGAGCCCCTAGCGTAATTCTCTACATAAGAAATATTGGGGGATAATTAAGGAGATTTTAGTCTTTTATCTTGCAAATGTATACTGTGTGTACCCATACGAATCGCCTCGATGAGGCGATTCTAATGAGAACAAACAACATACATTTTCATTATAGAACACCGAAAAGATGTCTAAAAGTATATCGTTATGCAGTAGTCCTCAGTGGCTCGAACTACACCATGTCTCGAACAGATTTTCGAGGTCCCAAAGGTGTTCGAGCCATTGAAGTTCGACTGTATTTTTAAAGTTCTGTCAATTTTTTATGCTATTGTGTTAATGTAAGTGTCTTTGTATAAGTTTTGTCATATTTCTTAATGTAAATGTCTCAAATTTCATTAAGTATATGTCTTAATGTGAATGTCTGTATACATGTAGGTACTTCATCTTTAACTGCCTCAATTGTCTGTGGTATTAGACTCTTAACACGTGTATGTGCTCAGTATTTTGTATATTCGTGTGTTTGCATGCTGTAGTATATTTAAATTACATTTGTTATTTTACACTATGTTTATCGAAGTAAGAGCTCGCCTTGGCTTATGTTATATTTTTACCTCTATTCGACTATAAATAAAGTTTCTATATCTATGTCTAAGCGTATGTGTATGTCTATACTCCCGTGTGCTACAGCGGCACCTCTAACATCTACAGAACAAGTATTTTTCCAATGAAAAGTTTTGATATTCTACTACATTGTTCTCTTACATTACGACAACGCGCCTATACAAATATATTGTAAACTGTACCGCCTAAAAAAATGGATAAAAAAATTGTAATATTTTTTCTTATTTCGGCTCAAAAAATAGATCGTAGGTACTCGTTAGAACCGCCTCGTTGAGCAGGAATAAGAGAAATAAGGTTTATCCCTGTAAACCCCAGCTTTACTACATAAAAGTGGGATTCAAGGGGTCGATAGTATATAGTCGTTTTTTCGTGATGCCACATATATTGTGGATCTCGTTAAAATAACCCCATAGTTGCAAAGATAGGACAATAATGTAAACATTTGTAAACGCCATTTTTCCTTTACGAATTGGGGTTTACAACACATGCTTTTTGACGCGATGTTACATGTTGTTAAATATGTTATATAAAAGGGTTATCCTTTGGAAGCAAGGAATACACTACAAAACTGGTAAAACTGGAGTGTACATGTTTTCTGGGCCAGACTAGCTAGTTTCGGCCAATTTGGCATCATCAGTGACCCTCAAAATATCTTCAAAATTCCATAATGGAATCAACGATCCCAAAGGGCAAGAAAATATAAACTACACTATGATGTAGGGCAGGGAGACTTTTTACGGCCGCCACACATTCCTACACATCAGCTGTAGCGACGTAAAATATGTTATATAAAAGGGTTATCCTTTGGAAGCAAGGAATACACTACAAAACTGGAAAATATGGAGTGTACATGTTTTCTGGGCCAGACTAGCTAGTTTCGGCCAATTAGGCCTCATCAGTGACCCTCAAAATATCTTCAAAATTCCATAATGGAATCAACGATCCGAAAGGGCCAGAAAATATAAACTACAATATGATGTAGGTTAAGTTGTTTGTTTGCAGAAGAAATTCTTTCTTTCTTTTTTACTTGGAGTAGAAAAAACGAGGGGCAATTTTTCGTATTGACTGAAAGGATCTACTCATGTCTAAACATATGCATAAAGTTCGTGTAACGCAATCAAATATTAACCTTAAAACGCCGAGAAAAACTATATCTAAAAATGTCATCTGATTATGTCGTCTACTAATTGATTTTGCAAACTTTCAAAAAAATATTTTTGCGTACAGGCAAACAGTTTGCAAAAACGGTTTTAAAGTAACCAGCAGACGCCGAATCAGACGACAGTTGTCGTGACAAAATGAAAGTTGAAAATTCTAACATGGAATATTTAAGATCATATGGTGGAGACGCACTCGCGAGCAACGTGCGTCTTCCATCATTCGTCATTTTAACGTGTACCGAATATTTTACAATAAAATTTAATAGCTTGTAATTTTATATCAGAACGGTTTGTCGTCATACATAATTATTATACCTTCTTTCTTTACAGAATAATTTACTTCCCAGCCTTTATAAGTTGTCTGGTCCAGTGAAAGTCGCCGTTGCAAAACGAATCAAAGAATTCAATGCGCATAATTCATCCAGGCATTCAACAGGGTAAGTGCGTTTTTATCACCTCAACATTGGTATTTTGGATCTTTAAATGGTTGTTGAAAGATATATGGCATCTGAACGCAATGATCAGAAATTGATACAAATACCTAATATCTCCCAACAAAGGCACGAAAGGGAAGAAACTCAAACACAAAACATCTTTACCACAAACGAAAACGCCGCTAGCGGTAAATCAAAAACGACCGCCACCCTCTCACAAAAAAGGTCAAACGGCTACCCAAAACAAAAAGATATTAGCAACAGATGCATGCAAATACTAAGTTTAACAATAATAAACCACGACGGAGTGGTCAGTAAGAAGTTATTCATTGGCGTGTGTGTGTGGGGGGGGGGGGGGGGTAAATCTATTTAACGTTGCCACAATCCTCTCCCTTGGTTCTGTCGCAGTTAATAAAAACAATTTGTTCAGTCCGCATGAAGGATTTCTAACTCAACAGCGCAACATCTCCGAGAAATGCGAGATGAAACAACGTCGAGGACTCGACAGCATGAACTAACTGAAATACTGGAACAAAAGAAAACGATCAGTTACATTCCGGTTTGCCCAACCAAAGACAGAGCATCAGACACCAGTCGACATTACTTGAAAATCTAAGCATTTAACTGAAGCCGTCATATAGTCTGAGACCCGACCCACCGGCCTGCAATTAAAGAAAAGCAAAGTTATCAACCCTGACTGGGTTAACTGCCGTGCATGAAATCGGCGTGTAACATTTATTTCTTTTTATATCGAAGAGTGATTTCACAAATGTGGGTACTGAAATCATCGCCAGCCCATTCTTTTTCTGAACTTGTACACTAATCACTATAAAATTCAGGTTCCGATAGGCCTTGTTGCAGGAGAGATTTAACTCCAAAATTGAATTTTGAAACTAAATTGGAATGGCGTCTATAAAATTAAGAAAATGCTCTGCGAAATTTATGATACCGATAGGCCTGATTAAGACGTTTATCAGTTAATAATTCATTACGAGTGTTGAAGTGAAAACCTGAATTCATTGCTATATAAAACACCGTAGACTGCCACACAAGGAACATCATCATCTTAGAAAGGAAAATTTACAATTTCAAAATCAAAATCATCGCGTTTATCATACAATTGGCGTGAAACATGTGCCAAAAAGCAGTAGAGGCAATGATCAGGAAGCGATACAATTAACCCACATCTCCCATCAGAGATACCAAAGGGAAAGAAACACAAACATGAAGCCACAGACCCTAACGGAAACACCAACAGTGAAAAGCCAAAAGGACAGTTACTCTCCCACAAAATGGCCAAAATAAAATAATATAAGCGACACAAACACCCAAAGACAAACCATAGTAAAAATATGCCGCGACAGAAGAACCGCCTCGGTCAGCGGAAAAGCCAGTTTAGGACAATGGTGTATTAGTTGTGGAGTCATCGGCATTAATTCATGACAGTCGACATTATGTATTTGTGTCATAAGCTAAACATATGTTTACTGATCACGTATCCTTGGCTGGTCCTCAAATGATAACTTTTTGTTTGATCGATCGATTTGTTCGAAATTCTGTGTGTAATAGTATAATGTGTATGACCGATCGATTTGATCGGTTTGCTCAGTGTAATAGTGACATGGGTTTGACCGATCAGTTTGATCGGTTTGCTCTATGTGATGGTCTTATGTATTTGACCAATTAATTTGGTCAGTTGGCCTTGTGTAATAGTGACATGTGTTTGATACCGGCCCCGATAGCTCATTTGGTAGAGTGTCTGCTCCGGGGAACAGGAGGTCACGGGTTCGATCCCGGACCGCGACATACCAAAGTCGTTAAAAATAGTACTAGCTGCTCCTCACTTGGCACTCAGATTTACGGGTATAGAGCTAGAACTGGTCGACCCAGCATTGAGCTCCCTGTCGCAACCAGACACTGTCGTGATATGACTGGAAAATTGTTGAAAGCGACGTTAAACCCGAACTCTCTCTCTCTCTCACACACACACACACACACACGCACGCACGCTCGCACGCACGCACACACACACACACCCACCCACACACACACACACACACACACACACACACACACGTGTGTGTTTGACCGATCAGTTTGATCGGTTTGCTCTATGTAATGGTCTTATTATTTGACCAATTAATTCGGTCAGATGACCTTGTGTAATAGTGACATGTGTTTGACCGATCAGTTTGATCGGTTTGCTCTATGTAATGGTCTTATGTATTTGACAAATTAATTTGGTCAGTTGACCTTGTGTAATAGTGACATGTGTTTGACCGATCAGTTTGGTCGGTTTGCTCTATGTAATGGTCTTATGTATTTGACCAATTAATTTGGCCAGTTGACCTTGTGTAATAGTGGCATGTGTTTGACCGATCAGTTTGATCGGTTTGCTCTATGTAATGGTCTTATGTATTTGGCCAATTAATTTGGTCAGTTGACCTTGTGTAATAGTTGCTTGTGTTTGACCGATCAGTTTGATCGGTTTGCTCTATGTAATGGTCTTATGTATTTGACCAATTAATTTGGTCAGTTGACCTTGTGTAATAGTGACATGTGTTTGACCGATCAGTTTGATCGGTTTGCTCTATGTAATGGTCTTATGTATTGGACCAATTAATTTGGTCAGTTGACCTTGTGTAATAGTTGCTTGTGTTTGACCAAACAATTTGGTCAGTTTGCTCTGTTTAACCCTTTCTGTACCAAATGGAATATTCCTCCTTCTATATAGCAGGAGTCCATTTCAAAATGTAGGGGTGTCGGGTTGTGATTTCGTCAAAATTTATTTGGAAAATGACTGAACTTTTAGCAAACAGTGGAGGCCCTGATCAGACGCCGCATTCTACGGCGTCTGATATTGGTCAGCACTGTTTGCCAGGTTACCCGTATTGGGGTTTCTGGCACAAAATGGGTTAAATGTCACTTTTATTTGACCAATCGATTTGATCGGTTTGCTCTGTGTAATAGTCACATGTGTAAGATGTACTCTGCAATGAATTAATTTAACTTAATTTTTCAGTGAAATAAACTACGAATCCAGAAAAATAACAAGTGGAAAGCCTGTTGAGTTTGTAAAACTGTCTGTATGGGTATCGATCGAATCCGAGACTCCAGTGGCTCCAACAATATTTTTATTTCGGAGTCCATCTGACGCCGATTGTATGGAAATACCGATACACGGACTTGAAGAAGTGCTAAGGTACGAGTATGCAGTGATTCGCTAAAACCTGTTGTGGTGCAGTGGTAAAGCATCGGATTTGAGATCGAGAGGTAGCCGGTTTGATCCTCGCAAGCGCCACGTGTTGTTTCCTTGAGCAAGAAACTTTATCCACATTGCTTAGTACTGGTTCCTACCCAGGAATTAGACTGCGGTTTGTGACGTTTCTTCTTTTTCAGCCAATCAGAAGTAGTTTCTGCTGCTGACTATATTGTCAAGAGACCTTCTTAATGATTAAGAAAGGTTATTAACCATTAAGAAGAAGAATTATTCTTAACACATAAATCAGCCCAGCTGCTTCTGAGTGACTGAAAAGCAATAAAACTTCACCCTGTATCTGACAGAGAAATCAAGCAAGGTGATTTTAAATGCACATTGAATTATCTATGGTCTTCCTTTTTCTGGAATATAAAAAAGAAATTAGCAGAAATACATGTAGATTGACTGACAGTTCAAAAGATGTTGACGAATCAAAACAAAGCATGCATATCCAAAGTCTTTATTGACAGAATAATGAAAAATAGGTTTACTTATTTAACCCTTTTGTACCAAATGGAATCATCCGACACATTTTAAAATTAAGGGTGTCAGGTTGTGTTTTCTTCAAAATTTGCAAACTGGCTGAACTTTTTGCAAACAATGTAGGCCCTGATCAGAGACCGTGTTCTGTGACGTCTGATCTGGGCCTGCACTGTTTGTCAATTAGCCGTTGAGGGGTTTCCAGTACAAAATGTGTTCAGGGTACACTTCCAAGGGAGGCTACAGTTTGTCAGAACTGCAACACTTTTTTCTTGTTTCAACCAAACAATTATCATACAAAACAAATATTCCAGACGAGACTAAGTCAAAAATACAAAATAAAATAATTTTTATACCTGACATGACGAACACCCGTTTACTGTTCTTCGCAAGAATAGAAAACATATTGTGTTGCTGATGGTATTTCAAATACTGACATCCATCTGACGTTTTTTCTTCAAGTTCAAATTAAAAAAAAATAATAAAAAAGACACCTCCTTATGGTAATTTCTCAGTGAAGAGCAACTAAGTGAATGGCTGAAAGTACAATAAAGTTTTGAGAAAGGTGATCTCAAGAGACCATCAGTGGTCATAATTCAAGAAAAATGACAGCAGTCTAAGCCGGTAAGAAGTCATTCAGAGATTTCTTCACAGTAAGAATCTGCTACGCTTCGCTTCGCAGATTCTTATTTGTGAAGAAATCTCTTAATGGCTTCTAACCTATACAAAGAGGGCCTCATGGAATATTAGTACTAGTACTAAACGTGTTACCCTCTATAAATAAGGTCGATTGTTATTAGGGCCCCGCACTGAAAGTGTGGGTGCCTTATAGTAATCACTCTGTCTGTCCGTCTGTCTGTCTGTCCGTCTGTCCGTCCACAAATTTCTGATAGCGCTGCCAGGGCCCTAGTCAGTTTCACTAACAGCTCTAGTTATTATTATTATTTTAAAACGTATATGCAGTGCTTAATTCGAGTTCTATTGAAAAAGTGGTTTATTTGCAAAATAAAACACGGAAAGTTTCATCATCAATTTGACAACTATTAACAAAATTATTGGTCTGTATAAAGGTTTCCTAGCTTACGAATCATGGCCATATATTTTAATGGTTTACATGCATTCACAGTCAAAACGTCATAATGAAATGTAATTTATTCATGTTTAAATAAAAAAAAACGACAACAACAAAAGTCAATCACCAATTTTGTTCAGAAAACATGTCGGTGTTAGGACGTCGAATGTAGGCATTATGCCACACTGAGGTGTTTTTCTGGGACAGACTCCACTTTATTTACGGAAGAGGGAACCAAGAACATGAATCATTCAGTTCCACGCCTTTCAAAATATTTAAATTTGGTAAAAATTTAAATGTTCTTAAAGAAGTGATCTCCTACTACTGATATCATTTCCTTAAATGAAGACCCATTTTAAAGGGACTACATGTAAGTTTTCAGATCAGCAAACGGGAAGACCCGAATGCTGTTGTAAACACATGGGGAGGAAACGTTACGATAACACATCCGTGTGATAAAGTGCAGTTTTTTCATATCTCATTTTTTTCTGATGAAGATTTGTGTTATTTTTAATACATATAATCCAAACTTATGTTTTGGGTGCTCGTTAGAACCTCCTCAATGAGTACCCATAACCTATGTCTTGGAGCTGAAATAAGGAAAATGATGTTTACTCCCCCCCCCCCCCCCGCTACCGTAATCCCCAGTTGTCTCGATATAAAGTGGGGCTTAGGTGCGTCTTTATTTCACAGGTTTGTTCTCGTGCTGTATGTCCTTCATTCAAATAAGACATCTGTGCATCTCTTCTGATATTCAGAAACAGTTACAGCGCTTTGCTTTTGTATCAACTAGTTTTCACTCATTTCTATATCTACTTTTATCTCGTAAAAACTTCGATCAAAACATTTTTTTTTTCTTTTTTAGTGATACATACGAGTTGCGAGTACTCAACCTGGACACGTCTTGTAAGCTGATGTTAGATATACCTATGGATGGATACCCGGGAACTTTTGAATCATTTCTCAGAACTATCGATGGTAAAGAATTCAAAGAAATAACAACTTCGGAGGAAAATGGTGTAAGTAAAAGGGTATTGTTTCGCTAAGCGTGCGTTTATTTTGACGCATACTATTTGCTGTTGTTTCAGTTATCTATTTTTGTCACATGACGTCGGGTCTGATAATGTAATAACGCCAATTATTAAATTCGATTGTGCTCTCGTTGATTAAATATGCGTATTAGTTAGATGCGCCTCGTAACTCTTCTCTCATGATGTCCTTAACGGCGTCGCATATTTTAATGGTGGAATATTGAAATGTTAGTGTATAAAATGCGTTTAAAATTCATATGATGAACAGAACCCTGCATTCGTGTTCTGTGTTATTAAATTTATTAAATTCGTTAAGTAAGTAAGTAAGTGAAGTCTATATTTTACGAGGGTTACAAATTTAGCATAGGAGCTAATCTTCCATGAGATCCTCGGCGAAGCTTCGCATCTTATGCCTTCTTCTCAACTCGTTTAATAAATTCAATATGCCTTTCCCCCAACCTGTTGTTTGTTTGAATTCAGGTTTTAAGTCCCGGTCAAAACTATTTAGGTCATTTTGGAGATGCTGCTTCCAACTTTGTGGAAGTTTTACCCGACAGTGAGATGAAATGACATCTCAAGCCCCGTCAGACAATTAAACCAATAGGGTTTATAAACATGAATGCTCTGACTCGCACCACTTTGCCTGGGCAGGCTTAGATCCTCTAAGCAGTTTACCAGTACTCGTGTGCCGTGCCCTGCCGCCCAATGAAACCAAAATGCTTATATGCATTGGACGGTCTGACGCAAACCACTTTGCCTGGTCAGGCTGAGGCATTCTAAGCGGTTTGCCAGTAATCATGTGTGGTCAGTTTCAGCTCTGCATGGAAACACCATGCAGTCCAATCTATTTCTCCAAGCCCATATGGGCTGGGGCGAGGTGTGTCTGAGTCATGTCTGTAAGAGCCTAACGTAATTTGAGCATATTATAAAAAGTAAAAGAGCATTTGATTTCGATTGCCGTGCGGTTTAATTACATGGCAGTTTTTGAGGGTCGTTTTGTGTTGTCTCCCAGGTAAAGGGAGAAAAAAAAGAGACAGTGGAGGAGATGAAGGTAGCGGGGGATGACTTGGGAATAGGAGGAAAATTGAATGAAAGTGAAGAACCAAAAGATATTATAACTATTATAACCCCCTTCTGCCTTATAGCAGGCCTTTGCCAACTATCTCTGTATCATTTGAAGGCCACATTTGAGTAATGTACATGCCACTTTTTCCTCACCCAACCGAGAAAAATGACATTAGGAAAACATGTCCATGTGAAATAATGGCGACCCACACGGTCATATGTCAGGTAAAAATTTTGGCATCGTTCTTATTTCTGCTTTCAACTTAGATTTTGGGTGCTCGTAAGAACCGCCTCCATGTTTCTGTAAACCCCACCTTTCCTATATAACGGACTTTTTATCGTGATGGCATGTGGGGCCGTAAAAGTAAAATACCTTCAAGTGATGCTTTCTTGACATGCAAACAACTTGGAAACGTTTTCAGAAAACGTAAGGTTCCAGGAAACGTTTCATACAAGGCTCGGTGAAATATGACGGCCCCCGCCCATCGGTGCTTTAGGAAATAAATGGGCTGCATGATGCTTCCAGGCAGAGCTGAAACCGACCCGCATACGAGTACTGGTAAATCGCTTAGAGGATCTAAGCCTGCCCAAAGCGGTGCCAGTCGGCCCGCCCATGCTTACCTATTGGTTTCATTGGGCGACAGGGCTTGAGATGTCAGTTCATCTGAATGTCAGGTAAGAGTCCCACAAAATTGGAAGCAACGTCTCCAAAATGACCTTTACAGTGTTGATGAGGACGTTAAACCTCAAATCAAACAAAACAAAATCAGTGATATATGAAGAACATGAAGAAAGGCGAAGTTATGTGACTGTGAAATAAAAGTTGACCCGTTTTCTCCTGAATGAAATCTGCTTGTACATGCAACAAAAGTTCTATTTTCAATTTTATGAGTATCATATTAAGGTATTCATATAACTTTATTTATCATATTATGTCGTTGATGAGCGGTGGATAACGTCGTGTAATAAAAATCGTATGGCCACACTTGTATTAACACTTTGGAGGGTTTAAGTAACGTCATGACGACGTCCATGTCAACCATGCATTTGTGGAAAACTGACAAATTTAAACTTAAGGTGATCAAATCTAATTTAAAGTGGTCAAATGATAAACATAATCTTTTACTCGTGGTCCTTTTATATGAAATATATGAAATGAAGATCCACTATTTACATTCTTAGTGCTTTTACAGAATAAATAGAGACTTATTGATTTTACAGTGTAAGAGTGATATCTATTTCACCGAATGAACGCCGAAAGAAGTATTAATTTTCACAAGTGGCGAAGCCACGAGTAAAAATACTTCTTTTGGTGTTCATAGGTGAAATAAGAATTGATCTTACACTGGAAAAATCAAACTTCTGTTTCTTTCAAGCTTTAAATTTTATTTGTAACACGATTTCAAAGCGCCAGCCATCATCAGAGAGAAAAAAAAAACTTTTTCCAGGACGATTTCACGTCGAGTTGGAGGAGTTCAGCGTGTTAACATAATATTGGGTATGAACTGAAAACCTCCTTGAATGTAAGTTGATCAACTGGTTCATTTGGAATTAGTATTCAAACAATGTCCACAGTTGCTAAGCTTGTCTGGCATCGCGTGCAATATTTGCGTTGCTAAGGTGTAGAAAGTGACGTCGCCAACGTCAGAATGACGTGAAAACATGTTTGACGCAATTTCTGTCACACATTAATAACGTTTAGCCAATTGACTTTTCACAAACAGAGAATAAATGTTATTGTTTTAGAATTCATTGAATTTACAGACAGTGAAAAATAAGATTAGTATTTTCACTGTTTAAAAAAGTGAAAATATCGATTTATAGTTCACTAAAAATCTCTATCATTCATTAACAACCATGTAAGGTAATGCTATACTAAACTATTGCGGCCTAATGTTGTTTGTAATGTTGTTTAAACTTCAATGAATATATCCAAGATCGACACAGATCACCACGATTTGGAAGCACGATTAAATGCGATCTGTCGAGCTTTGTTACGATGCAATTAGATGTGATACGATGATCCCGATTTGAGAACTGATTGTGTTGATCGTGGAAACATTTTGATCTTGAACCGTTCAAAATGTTGCTACGAGTAGCACGATTGCCACGACTGCCATTAAGATCTGATAAGATCTGATAGGATCAGCACGAGCGTTCCACGATCGTGGTTCGATCGATTTCAATCGTGCCTCGAATCGTGATAGTCGGAACATAGCATAAATGGGATTTTTCTAGACCGACTTTCATAAAACGGTATAAATATGTTCTATAAAAGGGCTATCCTTTGGAAGAAAGGAATACACCACAGAACTAGAAAATATGAAGTGTACATTTTTTTCTGGGCCAGACTAGCTATTTTCGGCAAATTAGGCCTCATCAGTGACCCTCAAATATTTTCAAAATTCCAAAATGGAATCTACCATCTTTATGTAGTTTAATAATAAAGAATTACAGATTGTTTCCTTGGAAATAATGTAAGCTGTTTGTTTTAGGTTCCATATCTCAAAGCAGCAATTCCAATAGCTAGGGGAACGAGTGAAAAATTTTCCGTAGTGGTGCGCCCTGTCGTTCATAAACACACAGTGTCGAACAACGGAGATACCATTATTTCAGAAGTTGATAAGAGAATAAGGGTAGAAATACCAAAAGGGACCTTCTATGACGACACTAGTCTACAGATGCAGGTACCATATCAGCCAGGGGACAGTTGTTTAACCCTTATCCTTGTGAATAATTAAATTTGCCATACCTATTTCTGATTAGCACCAAACAAATCACTTGATATAGAATATTCATTAAAATTTGCAAACGCAGCAAGAAACAGTGTAGAACCTGATCAGATGGCTTCTGAAGAAGCCAGAAGCCATCTGATCTGGATCTACACTGTTTGAAATGGTGGGGTTATTTAGTTCAGTGGGATAAGGGTTAAAATGGCGTCGTTGTTACTTAATCCATCGTTAAAACTTTGATCATTCAATATGGCAAATATTCCTATAGTTTCGTTGCTAAAAATGTGAGTAACTTTTGCGCAGTTTTTTTTTCAGCACAATACCGCTTTATTACATATTCAACTTACTGGGAACAAATTATGATTAAACATCCATGGATACGACATAGTGCATTTTTACGTCTCCAAAATAGCTTCTTGTTTGATGAAAATCCGCGATATTTTTCTTATCTATACTGAAAACAGAGGTTGTGAATGCGTGTTAGATCCGCTTCATTGAGACGATTCTAACGAGTACCATTAGAACCTCCTTTGTCTTGGATCAGAAAAAAGATAATGTCTACCCCTCTAAACCCCAGTTTTCTCTATAAATGGTGGGGTTTAGAGGGGTGTTCATTTCACGGACTTATTTACGTAATGATTAACATTTTGACCACTGACAAGTTCGCTAAGCTAATGATATTTGAAGAGCTAGACACAGTTTTGTCCAATCTAATTTTTTTATTCATAAAATTATGCTTTTAATAACGGACATCATAGTAGCGGCCGTAAAATGTCTGTCTGTCCTTCATCTTAGTCTGTGTTAAACGTCTCACTGGTCTCACTGTCCTTCATCTGGTGTTTTGCGATCATTGATTCCACTATCGAATTAAGAAATACATGAGGGTCACAATGATTTTCAGTTCTTTGTGAAGGTCTGTGCTTCCCAAGGATTACCCTTTTATAGAACATAGCCTAATGATTTATAATAAAACGTTTAGGTTAAACATATTTTTTGCCTCTTTATATCAGCAATGGCCATTGGGGTCTAGCCAAAAGATCTCAAAACACTAGTTACGACTTATCCGCAAAAGTCTGTATACAAGGTATACATAGACTGTTTGCATTTTTGTGCCTCGAGGGCGCAGTACGGGGACTCTTTTCATTGTTAGGAATGGGGTTACGGTACAGGAAAATTTTCATTTGGTGAGAGAAGAGGTCTATTTTGGTTTATTTCTAAACGCTGTAAAACAAATTGCGACCGTAAATGTGTGTGTGTTTGAGTTTTTTTTTGTACAACCAACAACTAAGGCAATACTGAGACTGCACATCGGTTGAAAGACTCATCAGAGAGTCTGGAGAAGCCCGGGATCGAACCCACGACGACTGGTTTATGAGGCGAGAATCATAACCACTACACTACGGAGGCTTCTAAATTGCTATTGTCAGTGACAATTTCTTTCATTCGCAATTGCCATTTCTCCTTTAATTTGAAAGATATAGTAGAATTAGAATAAGTACACCATTTTGGTCATCTGGAAGAGTTATCAAATGGTTATTTGGTCGATTATTCGCCAGTCGGGCAACAGTTACTAAGCACAGAAGCTCTTTAGTGTTGATGCCCTCGTGACTATCACTAATTTGTAGTTAATGCAGGTAATGGTTATTTATAGAATATAGCCGCTAAATTCTTATCGATGTGAAGTCAGAAGGTTGTAAACAGGGCTGGAATCATTTGTTGGGTTTGGCAACCAGGGTAGACCGAGATCAGACGCCGCAGAACGCGGCTTCTGATCTGGGTCTACACTGTTTACTTACTGTAGAGCAATTTAAGAATTAAACAAAACAGTCTCGTTAGGACCATTTTTTCAACCTACACTCAGAGACAATCTACCCATGAGTGATGTCAGTGCTTTGCCTTTTGGTAGGTTCTCAAGACAGAAGACACCGAGAGAACACAGGGGCTTCTATTAAGTGACGTCATTAATGTCAAAACGGATGGTGATAAGGCGATGCACCAAAGCGTAACGGTAAAGATTTATAAATTGTTTTCAAAATTGGTTGACTTAAATATTTTTTCACAAATGATGCTTGAAAAAGTGTAAAGGGACCAAGTTTGGTTTAAAGCACCCTCTAAAAGTCAGAAATAAAATTGAAAAGTGTCACTATCGACGTTTATCAATGGGCACTTTTGCATCGCCAAAAGCTCATAGCCAAAGGTTCAAAAGGTGAGCTTCTAGTATAGTCAGGCAACCGGCGTCTGTCCGACGTCCACACGTTTGAACTTGAATGCCTCAGTTTCTTGCTGGCCGAACTTTATCACATTTTAGGTGCAGCATCACTGGTTTCGGAGATTGACTACATTAGGTTTAAGACCAGTTTTGATCAGGCTTACGGTTGCCATGGAAACAAATATATTCCATAGACTTATAATGGGGAAAATTACTTCTCCAGCTTATCTTCGGCTCTGATCTTAAGCAAACATGCAGCTAACTAGGAGAGACATATAATAAAGTGTACGTTGAGTTCGAATTTAGGTTTCAAAGGACCAATGGCTTTGGGGTTACCCCCCTTGAGCATAAATATAAGTGCACATGGTGTCTTAACTGTTTCTCAGCTGTTTTTGATCTGAACCGTTTGAAACATTCAGTAAACAAGGACAGACATAATATCTTAAATGAATTCGAATTTGGTTTGAATCTTACAACCGGTTTCGCAGTTACATTCCCTTGCTGGTGAAACGTCTCCAATTAGTCTCAGCCATGTCTGATCCAATCACGCTTGCAGGTAACCAGGCAAGGCATAAGTCTACATTCGAATTTGGGCCGCATGGGACAAATGGCTTTGGAGTTACCTGCCCTTGAGCATAAATGTAAGTGCAAAGCGGTGTCTCCATTTTACCAAGTTTGTTTTATCTGATCCTTTTGAAGATTTCAGTGAAAACGAACAATCATGAAATCTCGGACGATTTCGAGTTTGGCTTCATCTGACAACCGGTTTTCTATTTGTTCCCTAAAGGGTGATTTTTTTACCGATAGACTTAGTGTAAAAACAAAGTCTCCAAATTTCCTCTGCCATTTATTAGTGGATCTTCCACAAACTTGCAGAAAACCAGAAGAGGCATACAGTCTAAGTTGATTTCAAACTTGGGCCTAACTGAACATACAGTCTATGCATGTATGCTTCTTCTGAGATACTTTGTATACAGAATCTACATGCCGATTTTGAATTTGGGCGAGAATAAAATCTCGGACAAGTTCAAATATTGCTTGACTCTGTCAACCGGCTATTCAGTTATATTCCCTTAAGCGTTTATTTTTTTCCACAGAGTTACAAACGGTGTCTCAAACTTTTCTGAGCAATTATGTGGGGATCTTCATCAAACATGTTCTTTTTTAGCTCACCTGGGCCGAAGGCTCCAGGGGAGCTTATAGTATAGTGGGTCCTCCGTCGTCCGTCCTTCGTCCGTCGTCCGTCGTCCGTCCACACTTTTGAGCAGCTATATCTCTGTATCCTGCAGGCTGATCTCAATCATTTCTCATCTGTAGCATGCCTCTTGTGGGGCATTGATGACATAAACTTTTTTTCGAAATCGCTCAAAAACTTTGGTTCCTATGGTAACCACAAGGTCCCATAGACTTACTATGGGAAAATGCTTGTCATCACCGTAGCGCCTTCAGTTTTGATCGAATCTTTCTGAAACTTATATGTAAGGTGACTGGGGATAAAAACTCGGATGAGTTCGAAAACTGGCCAAGTCGGCCCAATTATCATAGAGTTACGACCCTTTGATTGCTGAAAATACCAATTTTCGACCTTGTCATCACCGCAGCCCCTTCAGTTTTGATCGGATCTTTTTGACACTTATATGTAATGTGGCTGGGGATAAAACCTC
Source organism: Lucinisca nassula (assembly GCA_963580285.1). Lineage (NCBI taxonomy): Eukaryota > Metazoa > Mollusca > Bivalvia > Lucinida > Lucinidae > Lucinisca > Lucinisca nassula. Next base: position 101,672,799 of record OY757014.1, read on the forward strand.
GGATGAGTTCGAAAACCGGCCAGGTCCGCCAATTTATTATAGAGTTACGCCCCTTTGATTGCTGAAAATGCCGATTTTCGACCTTGTCATCACCGTAGCCCCTTCAGTTTTGATCGGATCTTTCTGAAACTTATATGTAAGGTGGCTGGGGATGAAACCTCGGATGAGTTCGAAAACTGACCAAGTCGGCCTATTTATCGTAGAGTAACTTCCCTTTGATTGCTGAAAATGCTGATTTTTGACCTTGTCATTACTGTAGCCCTTTCAGTTTTGATCGAATCTTTCTGAAACTTATATGTAAAGTGGATGAGGATAAAATCTCGGATGAGTTCGAAAACCAGCAAAGTTGGTCCATTTATCACAGAGTAACGTCCCTTTGATTGCTGAAAATGCCCATTTTCGACCTTGTCATCACCGTAGCCCTTTCAGTTTTGATTGGATCTTTCTGAAACTTATATGCAATGGGGCTGGGGATAAAACCTCGGATGAGTTCGCATACCAGCAAAGGTGGCCTATTTATCATAGAGTAAGGTCCCTTTGATTGCTGAAAATGTTGATTTTTGACCTTGTCATCACTGTAGCCCCTTCAGCTTTGATCGGATCTTTCTGAAACTTATATGTAAGGTGGCTGGGGATAAAACCTCGGATGAGTTCGAAAACCGGCCAAGTTGCCCCATTTGCTATATACTTATGTCCCTTTGATGGCTGAAAATGTCGATTTTTTACCTTGTCATCACCGTAGCCCCTGCAGTTTCGATCTAATCGTTCTGAAACCTATATGTAAGGTGAATGGAGATAAAACCTAGGATGAGTTGGAATACCGGCCAAGTTGGCCCATTTATCATAGAGTTACGTCCCTTTGATTGCTGAAAATGCCGATTTTTGACCTTGTCATCACGGTAGCCCCTTCAGTTTTGATCGGATCTTTCTGATACTTATATGTAAGGTGGCTGGTGATAAAATCTTGGATGAGTTCGAAAACAGGCCAAGTCAGCCCATTTATCGTAGAGTTATGTCCCTTTGATGGCTGAAAATGTTGATTTTTGACCTTGTCATTACCGTAGCCCCTTCAGTTTTGATCAGATTTTTCTGAAACTTATATGTAAGGTGGCTGGGGATGAAACCTCGGATGAGTTCGAAAACTGGCCAGGTCGGCTCATTTATTTTAGAGTAACATCCCTTTGATTGCTAAAAATGCCAAATTTTGACCTTGTCATCACCGTACCCCCTTCAGTTTTGATCGGATTTTTCTGAAACTTATATGTGAGGTGACTGGGAATAAAATCTTGGATGAGTTTGAATACTGGCCAAGTCTGGTCGGATCTTTCTTAAACTTACATGTAAGGTGGCTGGGAATAAAACCTCAGGTGAGTTCGAATACTGGCCAAGTCGGCACATTTATCATAGAGTGACGTGCCTTTGATTGCTGAAAATGCCTATTTTCAACAATTGTCATCACTGCTGCCCCTTTAGTTTTGAACGGATCTTGATGAAACTTACAAACAAGGAAGTCAGGCAGAAAGCTTGGAGGAGTTTGAAAACTTGTTTTTGAACTTGTCATCACCATAGCCACTTCAGTTTATATTGGATCTTCTTAGCAAGTCAGGAATAAAAGCTTGAATGAGTTTGAAAACCTGTGAGGTCAGCCTGTTTATCATAGAGTTACATTCTACTTGATTTTCAGAAAATGCTTACCCTGTCATCACCATGTCCTCCTATAAAGCCTTCAGTAAAGGTTGGCACTTCCTTAAACATCTGTTAGCTCAGGTCTTGTTTTAGTTTATCTGAGCCGAACAAATTCTCAAAGGTGTTCCAGTTATTGAAGTTTGAATGTATGCTCTTCCTCAAACCTATCCGTTTCAATTTTATTCCCAGATTCTCTATTCTACCAGACTGCATATAGTTGGAATTTGGGCCCCAGGGAGTAATCACATTGGAGTAACTTGCCCCTCATCGTCAGTATTGGTTGCCTCTGAGTGCATTTTGATAAAATTACTACATTTTATATACCAGTCACTTCAAATGCTATTTTTGACAATCTGCTGTCAGGTGAGCAGTCATTGCCCATGGACTTCTTGTTTATTTTATGTTATATGTATGAATACCCGTGAAATCTCTGGACTTCAAAATTCTATTAAAAAACAACAAAACTTGCAAACAGTGAAGATTATACAGGAGGTTCAGCACGACCGAGCATACGCTGTTTGCAATTCAGTTAATACTCTGACCAAATGGATATGTTTCACAGATAGATGAGTCCATTTCAGAATTTCAGGGCAGAAATTAGAAACTGCGTCTAAAAATGGCGTCTGTATATTTCGTCTGTTGCATCTTTTTACAAACTGGTCCAACTATATTTTTATATACCGACAATCGGTGTAGACCCTGATCTTGATTCATACTGTTTGCATCAATTATTATGAAGTAACAAGCAGACAACAAAGCAGACGACAATTGGTGCTACTGATATCTTAAAAGTTAATGTGTGCTCAGTGTTATTTTATAAATGAATGTGGCAGGTGGCAAATTTTAAGCTTGCTTATGAGAAAAAATGTTTCTATTTTTGATGCATATATTTCATTGTGACTCTCGGCCGTAGGTCATTTTTATTTCATTAAATTGCATCAGGTTAACAAGTCCGTGAAATAAGGACCCCCCCAACACCCCATTATTTTACGGGTTAAAAAAGATCCGTCCTTTAAAATAGCGATGTCCGGTTGGGCCGGCGTCGTCCCAGGTTTACCGTTGGGTTAACGTTTCTTCAAAGTGATATGTTACCTTTATTCTTCAGTGGATTGCTTCATTGGAGGTACCCCTTTCATATACAATCCATTAATGGGACCAAAGTTTTGGTGAAAATTGCCATTTTTAGAACATAAGTTTACTTCAGGTTTACCTTTTGGCTAACCTTTTTCAAGTGCCAGTGCAGTTGATAGAGTGTTGGACTACGAACTAGAGGTTCATGAGTACAAATCCTGATAGATGATTTTTTTTTAGATTTTTTTTCTCTATTTATCTTCATGAATACACATAAACAGTTATTATCCAATCACAAAAGGGGATAGAGAGTTTTTCTGATATGCAAGTACGTATGAACATGCGTACTGAAGTATGCACTTTGTCACCGCTCTAGCGCCTTAATTTATGTTGCTTATGATATTATCTCCAGCGAATTCGACTGTCGTGGACCTCGGTCCAAGTCACTGTGGCTATTTTTAGAGAAAAAAAAAACATTATTATTGGACAATATTTATTGATGTTTTTATATAAGTTCACACAAATGTTGGTTATGATAATATATCGAGCAAGTTGGACGTTCTGGGTCCTCGGCCCAAGGGTCAACACCGATGTGGCTATTTTTTTTAGAAAAAAAAAAACTTGGCCATCGCTCTAGCGCCTACATTTATTGATGGATTTTAATATAACTTCTCAAAATATTGGTTATGGGAATATCTTGAGCAATTCGACTTTCAGGGTCCTGGGCCAAATGTCAAGGTCACTGATGCTTTTTTTTTAGAATTAACCATTGGCATTGCTCTTTTGCCTACATTTATTGATGGATGTAATGTAATTACACACAAATGCATATGCTGGGTATGTTAATATCTCGAGCGTTTTTGACTTCTAGGGTCCTGTGCTCAATGTCAAGGTCACTGTGGCTAGGTGAGAAAAACATTGTCATCACTGTAACGTCTATACATGTAGTTATTGATGGATTTTAATATAACTTCACACAAATGCTGGTTATGATATTTCAAGTTTTAGTTTCTGTGCCAAAGGTCAAGGCCACTGTGGTTATTTTTAAGAATAACTTTGTCATTGTTGTAGTGCCTACATTTATTGGTGGATTTAAATGTAACTTCATACAAATGTTGCTATGCTAATATCTCGAGTAAGTTCGGCTTTCGTAACCATAGGCTCAAGGCCAAGGTCACTGTGGCTATTGCTTAAAAAATGTCATTGCACTAGGGCCTACATTTATAGATTGATTTTAATATAACGTTTCACAAATGTTGGGTATGACAATATCTTGAGTAACTTTCACTTTCAGGGTTCCGTGCTCAAGGTCACTTTGGCTATTTTTAGAATAACTTTGTCATCACTCTAGCACGTACATTTACTGATGGATTTTAACATCATAAATGTTGAGTATGACAATATCTCGAGCAAGTTCGAATTTTAGGGTCCTGGGCTAAAGGTCAAGGTCAGTGTGGCTATTTTTAGAAAAAGAAACTTTGTCATCGCCCCAGCGACTACATTTATTGGTGGACTTTAATACAACTTCATTCAAACGTTCGTTATGATAATATCTCGAGCAAGTTTACATTTCAGGGTCTTGGGTCCAAGATCAAGGTCCCTGTGGCTATGTTTAGAAAAAACTGTATCATGACTCTTGTGCTTTCATTTATTGATGGACTTCAATTTTTCTTAAGATAATATCTCGAGCTAGTTCGATTTTCATATTCCTCGGCCCAAGGGCAAGGTCACTGTGGCTAGTTTTAGAAAATAAAAAAAATCGTCATTACTCTAGTGCCTATATTTATGGATGGATTTTAATGTAAAATCACACAAATGTTGAATATGATAATATCATGAGCATGTTTGACTTCCGGGGTCCTGGGCTTAAGGACAAGGTCACTAGAAACAAAACACTTTGCTATTACTCTAGCGCATATATTAATTGATGGCTTTTGATATAACTTCACACAAATGTCGTTTTTGACAATTTCTCGGGCAAGTTCGCTATTCAGGGTCCTGGGCCCAAGGCCAAGATCACTATGTCTATCTTTAGCTAAGCATAAGGCCAAAACTGCATTGAAAAACACGTCTATAATGTCATTAGGCATTTTTCTTGTATATAGAGAAAAGTTAAGTTTACGGGGGTATTCATTGTTTTTCATATATCTGCTGAAAGACATAGGTGTGGGTACTCGTAGAATCGCGTCAATGGGGTAGTTCTAACAAACACATATAACCTATATTTAAGTTAAAAAGACTAATATCAGATATTTTCATCAAAAAAGTTGTCTTTTCGTAGATATGAAAGAATGCACTGTGTTACACGGATGTGTTTTGGTAATGTTTTTTCAGCTTAAACTGCCGCTACATGAGAAACGGAGTGATACAGAAAACGTGATTGTTTTCGCCATCCAGAACGAGAATGATATTGAAGACGAGACGAAATGGAGGACCGTTCAATCACGAACGAAAATACAAAATGAAAGCATCGTCTTTAGTGTTGCACATTTCAGCATGTAAGTTGGTACCTGAGTGACAAAATTACTGGGGCCCCCGTCCATCGGGGCTTGAAAAATAGACTTGGCTGCATAGTCCTTCAACGCAGAGCTGAAACCGACAGTACATGAGTACAGGTTTTCAGTTTGCCCAGGCAAAGAGGTGCGAGTCGGACCGTCAATGCATTCAAACCCTATTGGTTTTCTTGGGCGGCAGGACTGGAGATGTCATTTCATCCCAGTTTCGCGTATAACGGTAAACGAATAATAAGGTACTGAAAAAATACTTTCATGTATTTGTGGGTCCCTTATTCAGTGCGTTTTGTCTAAACCGTCACAAAAACGCTAATGTGCCCGAAAAGCTGCATTTGGAATAAAAAAAAAGAAACGTTCCTGGCCCAGTTGTTCAAATGCACAAGCTATGCATATTTTTCAGCAAGTATAATTCTGCATATGCCGTAGTTAATGATCAAAGTTAGTGTAACAAGAGCTTTTTAATGGTCAAATTGTTAACTGTTCCAGCAAAGCCAAGATCTAATTCTCTGTTAGCTGCTGTAAAATGTGAGTAGCTTTTGTAAATACGGAACTTTTACCCGACATTGAGATGAAATGATATCTCAAGCCCTGCTGCCCAGTGAAACCAACAGGGTTTATAAGCATGGATGGTCCGACTCGCACCGCTTTTCCTGTGCAAGCTTAGATCCTCTAAGGGGTTTACCAGTACTCGTGTGCGGGTCGGTTTCAGCTCTGCCTGGAAGCATCATGCAGCCCATCTATTTCTTCAAGCCCCGATGGGTGGGGGCGCATTGATTAATAATATTAGGAATCTTGTGGTATGTTGCGTAAATGTTGATATTCATACATGTTGCAGCTTCAGAAAAATAAAGGTCAAGAAATCAAAACTGATATAGTTATTCCAATAAGTAATTTCTCAAAAGTTGTCCGCGACACCTTTATCTGTAACACTTTTGTTCATTCCTGCATATCTTGATTATAAATATTAGGAATCGTATAGACGAATCCAATGTTTTGACACGTGACCTTGTTTACAGGTCATTGCGCATGCGCAAAATTACTCTTCCTTTTGATAACGATCTTTCGTGGTTGGCAAAAAGCCCCTGGTTCCATATAAACACATTGTAAATAGGTTTAATATTACGGGCACATTTTAGTTGACTGTCACTGAAATTTGATCGAATTACACTTTAAATGAGTAGATAAAAATATTTTAGAGTTCATTCATAAATTTGCCGCGTTTAGTCGTTCGTTTAGCACATTTTTATTACAAATAATTGAGACCGTCTCGCCTCGTTACCTGCATAAGTTTAACAGGTAATCAAATCATCACAACATCCTCAAAATTTCTAGAAACCAATAATTAGTAGCTAAGACATGTCTATTATTAAAGTTTAAAGGTCAATTTTGTCGTTTCGATTCCAAACAAAACACAAGGATAGAGAAAATAACATCGCATTTACAATGGCGATAAACGGCCAAAGACGTTTTTTGCCCACCACCGGTAAGCCCCGCCAAATAGTATTATTGAGTGATGACGTAGTGTTTGGATGTGTCTATACTATTTTGCATAAGTGTTGATGCTGCTTAAGAAAAATCAATACTGTAGCTTCAAAATTGTCCATTTCAATTTAGTGTTTGTAACACTTTCGTTTTCCCTGTCTATATTGTTTAATAAGTTTACGAATTTTATCATATATCACTTTTTTTTTTTTTTTTTTTTTTTTTTTTTGATTTTGGTTTTACGGCCCTTTCAAGATTATTTCACTCATATCGAGCCGATCGTTAATCAGAGGTGGGCGAAAACCGGAGTACCCGGAGAAAAACCACCTGACCTTCCGTTGCAGAACTTGGCGTCTCACATGTGACCCGAGCGAGGCTCGAACCACAGCGGTGAGAGACCTAATGAATAACAGACAGCGCTCTTATCCACTAGGCCCGTCTCATATATCACTTGAACTGGTTATAAGAGAAAACTGAGGTTTACGGGGGTAAACATTATTTTTCTTATTTTTACTCACAGACATAAGCTGTGGGTACTCGTTAGGACCGCCTCAATGGGGCGGTTCTAACGAGCACCCACAACCTATGTTTGCAGTTGAAATAAGAAAAATATCATGGAATTTCATCCAAAAAGTAGCCATTTTGGAGATGTGAAAAATGCACTATGTCGCACGGGTGTGTTATCGTCATGTACTTATAAATGTTAATATTGATAAAATAATGTTTTTATAGAAACATAAGGACCGAGAAACCAATACTTACACAGTTATTCCCCTGTGTAGTTCTTGAAAACTTGTTTTACCTGCACTTCTTGATTAATAATAGTAGAAAGCATTTTTGCATAGTTATTGTTATTCATCAGGGACCAGTGGTTCAAAGCATCGTTAGCTTAACGAGCTTGTTAGTGGTTAAATTGTTAACTGTTCTAGCAAGTACAATTTGGAAAATTTCGGTATTTTTGCTGACAAAATGTGAGCAGCTTTTGCATTCAAAGCGCTCACATTTTTTTCAGCAAACAGTTCAGCATATTTGCCATATTTACTGATCAAAGTTTGAACGATACGTTAATTAACGACGTCATTAGTTTTGAACAACTGGCCCCAGATTTTGCTGCTACAGAAAACTAAGGGTCAACAGATCAACACTATTATAGTTATTCACCTTTATAATTCTTTAGATTTTTCCCGTCAATCTTGCTTGAAATTTCAGGAATCTTGTCATTTGCATAAATGTTGCTATAAATAAGCTGTTGTTGCTAGTGCAAAAAAATCAGGTTCTAGGTATCAATTCTTATAGAGTTATTCCCCTTTGAAGTTCTTGAAAACGTTTTTCCTGCATACAGTCCAACCTGTTTTAAGCAAACAACTAAGGGATAACCAAAATGGGCTTGCTTTAGACAGGTGCTAGCTTAATACAGGTGAAATTTAACACTTTTGCCTTTTTGAGGAACTGAATGCCCGCTTGCTTAAGACAGGTAGCTTGCTTAATAAAGGTGGCCACTAAGACAGGTTTAACTGTATATGAAAATGGAATCTTCCACCTAGTTAGATTGGAGTGGTCAAATTTCAATTATAGGGGTGTAAGGTTTCTTTCTGTTTGTAGCAACTTTTTACAAAAATGAATGTTCTTAAGCAAACAGTGTAGATCCAGATCAGAATGCGGCGTCTGATCTGTGTCTGGACTGTTTGTCAATGCCCCAGAATAGGGCCGCTAGGCATATATGCGTTAAGATATGCAGGATTAACCAGTTTTCAAGAACTACAAAGGGGATTAACTATATACATTTAAGTATTGATCCTTGTACCCTGATTTTCTCCCAGCAATGACTCATCATCAATAAAAACATTTATGCAAAATATGATAAGATTCCTTAAATAATTAAGTATAACAGACAGGAAAAGCAAACATGTTATGGACACTAAGAACTACAAATAGAAATAACCTTTAAAGTATTGATCCCTTGACCCTTCTTTTTCGGTAGCAAATGAGGAATCATACTTTATGTGCAAATGAGGAATCATACTTTATGTAAACGTTTTATAGTTATGCTATTTTGCTGCTACAGAAAAAAGGGTCAAGGTACCAATACTGTTATGGTTATTTCCCTGGTAATTCTTGGTGTCCATAGCATTTTTTCCTGTCCATTTTACCTAATAATTTAAGGAATCCTATCATATTTTGCAAAACTGTTGATATTGATAATGTGTTATTCCTGGGGGAAAATCAGGGTATAAGGATCAATACGTATAGAGGATCTTACATGAGTGCGCATGTATTATTGAATTTATTAAATGAGGTTTTGCAGAGCATTTTACCCCTTTTCCGCAACGCGTTTAATAAATTCAATAATACATGAGCACAAATTCTAGATTCTATTTATCATATGACGTTTAAAACGCATTTTATTCACGATTGTTTAACAAAAATGTCAATATTCCGCCAATAGTAAGCGTGACGTCGTTAAGGACGTCGTACATGTAACGTTACGTGGCGTATATAACTAATTTGCATATTTAATCCACTAGTGGATTATCGAATTTATTACATGACGTTATTACACTATGAGATGGGACGTCATATGATAAATATAGTTATTCCCCTTTGTAGTTCTTGAAAACTGGTTAACCCTGCATAATCTTAACCCATATATGCCTAGCGGCCCTTTTCTTGGGGCATTGGCAAACAGTGCAGACCCAGATCAGACGGCGCGTTCTGCAGCATCTGATCTGAATCTACACTCTTTGCTTAAATAACGTTCATTTTTGTTAAATTTGCTACAATCAAAAACAAACCTGACACCCCTATAATTGAAATTGGACCAATCCAATCTAACTAGGTGGAATGTTTCATTTTCATATATGGGTTAATATAATTAGGAATTTTGGATAGCCGTTTTGGTCATTTTGTGGGAAAGAAACTGTCCTTTTGGCTCTCTGTTATTGATGTGTCCATTAGGGTCTATTTATTTCATATATGTGTTTCTTTCCATTGGTGTCTGATGGGAGTTGTGGGTTAGATTCATTGTCTTCACTTCTGTTTAAGTGTCCGTGGGCGTAGACAATCTTAAGAATGAATTTTGCTCCGGAAGCATTTAGGAAAAGGTCATTACTAGTCGAATGTTATTTTCTATTAGCATGTCATCCATGTCATTGCCTACGCGTGTGGGTGTAGACTACCTAAGGGTTACTTTTGCTCCAGAAGCATTAAAGTAAAGGTCATTACGGCTTGCTGCTAGATTCTATTGACTGTTGATCAGAGTTATTTGTTATACTGATTATAAACCGGGATTGACCGGAACACTTCCGATAGTTTATCGCACCCTGTTCGAATACAAAATAAACATGTTTTCTGGGTTCACATGGTTTTGACTTCCCTCCCATGGTACAATACATCTATTTTTGTTTGTTTTTACTAAAAGAAGGCAGATGCATCTGCTCTGCTGATTTTTCGTTTTCCTAGTACGAGTGGTTATCATAGTAAAAGATTGGTAGTTTTGTTTATATATGAAACTGGAGTCAACTTTTGAATCGTTGGCTATTATACAAGTTTCCGTATTTACTGGCACACTTATACCGGATACACATGAACAGCTTTGTCATTTGACTTTCCAATCCTATAACTACACAAATAAATGTGTGCTAAGCGTAGGCTCAAGCTTTTTTGTAAAAGCGAATACTTGTCATATTTTGCATACATGTGATGATATCCATGAGATGTTGCTGGTACTGAAAAAAGAATTGGCAGTGGATCAATACCAGAGTAATCTAACACAACAGTACTGTTATAGTTATTCCCCGTTGTAATTCTTTAGTGTTCGTAACACTTGTTTTCATTTCCACCGCTTGAATACTTCCGTGAGATGATGACCCCCTAAAACACATGGGGTTTACGGGATATATACTATATTTCTTATTTTTGCTCCAAGACATAGGTTGTGGGTAGTCGTTACGCGGCCAGGCGGTTCTAACGCGTACCAACAATCTGTGATTTTGAGAAGGAATAAGAAAACTATGTAAAACCATGTACCCCGGTTTTAGTGTATAAAACTGGGGCAAGGGGGTCAAAATTATATAGGCGTGTTTTCGTAATGCATGTATGTATGTATGCTCATGGGCCGTGAAGACTAATTGCTGAACCCATTTAGTACCAGATACTCCCAAACGGGTAACCAGCTGTATAAACAGTGCAGGCCCAGATCAGACGCCGCAGAATGCGGCGTCTGATCAGAGCATACACTGTTTGCAAAACGTTCAGGAAAACTTTCCAAATAGATTTTGAAGAAAACACAACCTAACATTCCTAATTGAAATGGACTCCTGCTATATATAGGGAGGATGACTCCATTTTGTACAAAAATAAAGCACCATTATCACATACAGATTGATATTTTTCAGATACTTCACAGTTTCAGCAGCTCACAGTGCATTTGAAGAGTTAAAACGGCGAACAAAGGTACAAATCCGACGAACCATGCAGCGCGAAACGTCTGTTGTGTTTTTCTACGCCGCTGTGCCAAAGAAACAGTGTTTTCTCACAATTTTCGAATGCACAACGCCTGGAAGATTCAAAAGAAGAAGTGAATACTGGCTTAAAGAGGGATTTTTTCTTCATCCTCAGGTTCGACATTCCGGGCACTTTGTAGCGAGACCAAACCAAAAGTATAGATTTACTGTGTCTGGTAACCTGCAACACGCTGGCTCAGAACAAAAAGAATTTTCACTGACATTTAATCCAAGAGCTTACAAGTACCAGTCATTTTATCTGACAAGGCGTGTGCAACAACAGCCTTGGATTGGAGAAATAAACGTCACAACATCCGGGGATAATATGTCACATGAGAAAAATGATGGCATGGACAGTGACAGTTTTGTCACATCGGTGCCAGTTGAAATTCCGCAAAACAGCAGATGCCCCATTTCATAACTGGCTGATTAATGTTTGCAAATTTGGGATGATGTCGAAAAAGTATATGTATATTGGGGTACATATTACAGAAGACGATGCGTTATGCTACTATTTTGTAATATATGTTCCCAAGTCACATGAAGGCATCTTTTTCTTTCACCATGGCCGCCGCCCCCGCCCATTGGGGCCTGAAGAAAAAGATGAGCTGTATGATGCTTCCACGCAGAGATAAACCGACCGCACATGAGTACTGGTAATCCGCTCAGAGGATCTAAGCCTGCCCTCGTAAATTGGTCCGAGTTTGACTGTCCATGCATATAAACCCTATTGATTTCATTGGGCGACAGAACTTGAGATGTCATGTTTTCATATGAACGCGCATATGTTGGACTATATTGCATATAAGTTGACATGACATCTCAAGCCCTGTCGCCCAATGAAACCAATAGCGTTTGTTAGCATGGACGGTCCGCCTTGCACCGCGTTCCTGGATAGGCTTAGATCCTCTAAGCGGTTAACCAGTACTACTAGTGTGCAGGCCTGATTCAGCTCTGCGTGGAAGCATCGTGCAGCCCATATATTTCTTCAAGCCCCTATGGGCGGGGGCGGAACCCGTCCTTCAATTTAGCAATGTCCGTGCGGGCAGGCGGCCGGCCGGGCGTCCGCGTCCCGGTTTACATTTTGGTTAACCATGAAAAAAAACCCGTCCATAATGCCATTTGGCGTTTTTTCCTGTCTCAATATAAAGTGGGGTTTACAGTGAAGTCCATTACACAAACTTGTTAAAGTGATGCCATAAAGTAAACTGTTGATTTTCCATCATCATTTTTTGAATGTGTCTGATGAGCAAACAAATATATAGTGCCAATCAAACTTGTTATGTTACTCAAATTACGTTCTATCATTATCCCCCCGACCGAATAAGTTTGGGGGACACAGCGATCAGCGATACCCTTTGAGATCCATTGCTGGTTCTCGGCACACTTATTCACAAGGCTAATACGGCGTGTCAAGCGCAAGAACCTGAACTCTGGATGCCACACTTTTTGAGTTATCTCTCCTTTTATTAAACTAGAATGACTAGTTTGTGATGGCCATAACTCCAATACCCTTTGAGATATATTGATGGTACCTGGCACAGTTGTTCACAAGGCTGACACGGCGTGCCATGCGCAGAACCACAACTCTGGTTGCCATGGATTTTGAGTTATCTCACCATCCAATAGATAAAATAGATTGACATCCTTGTGATGGCCATAACTCCAATACCCTTTAAGATATATTGATGATACCTGGTACAGTTGTTCGCAAGGACGAGACGGTGTGTCATGCACAAGAACGACAACTGTGGATGCAATGGTTTTTGAGTTATCCCCCCTTCCAATAAAATAGAATCACTACCTTTATCTCCAATACTCTAAGATATATTGATGGTACTCGGTACAGTTGTGCATGAGGTTAAGCAGGTGTGTCACGTGCAAGAACCACGACACTTTGTGCCCTGGTTTTTTAATTTTCTCCCCTGACAATATAACCTTGTGATGGCCATAACTCCAATACGATTTGAGATATATTGATGGTATTTGGCACAATTGTATACAAGGTTGAGACGGCGCTTTATTTACTAAGAACCAAAACTCTGACTGCTATGGTATTTTAGTTATCTCCCCTTCCCATATAACAGTATTACTACCTTGTGATCACCGTACCTCCAATACCCTTTGAGTCATATTGCTGGTACTTGATGCAGATGTACATGAGGTTAAGCAGGTATGTCGTGCTCAAGAATTACAACTCTGGGTGCTCTGGTTTTTGAGTTATCTCCCCTGACAACATTACCTTGTGATGGCCATAACTCCAACACCCTTTGAGATATATTGAAGGAACTTGGTGCAATTGTATACAAGATACAGAAGGGGTTTCATGTGCAAGAACCACACCTGTTGGTGCTGTGGTATTTGAGTTATCTACCCTTCCAATATAACTGTATGACCAGCTTGTGATCACCAAATCTCCAATACCCTTTGAGACATATTGATGGTACTTCGTACAGAAATACATGAGCTTAAGCAGGCATGTCATGCGCATGAACCACAATTCTGAGTGCCCTGTTTTTTTTTTGTTGTTATCTACCCTGACAGTATAACCTTGTGATGGCCATAACTGCAATACTTTTGTGATATATGGCTGGTTGAATTCTGGTTTAAATATATGTGAAGAAATTGTGTTTGCTTGGTTTCTTAACCTGTTCTGTGTCCCTTTAGACCTCCACTCATACTTCCACAACTGGTACAGAGGACCCTCGCTATAACGGGAGTATTTTTCCCTTACAATTTGCCGTTACAATGAATGCAAATAAGGAGTAGTACAATAGGTTATAAAGGACTGTCACCCTAAATTACTCAAAGAAATAAATGTGGACATTTCTTAGAATCGTCTCACCGAGGGAAAGGGTCTACTCTTGATATCGACAACATGTTTTTTTTTCTCTGGAGTATAAAACAAAATCTATAGCACTTGCGCGACGAATGATTGGATACCGTAAAAAATTTGTGACAGTATATTCTGCGATATACTGTCGGAAACCCGACGTCGTCACGTAACGTCGCTTTTTATTGGCTGCCATTTAGTTTCACGCAGCTCACAGCGCTTGCCGCTTTGCGCAAAATAGTACAATTTCTAACAAAACACACACATAAGTGGATTAGAATGGGGATAACTGTTAGTATTGAAAATTGTCATTTGTGGAGGTAAATCGTCGGTTTTACGGTCGCAAATTCCGTTCTACGGCTCCGCTGACGCGTCGCCGTAAAACGAAATTTCCGACCGTAAAACCGACGATTTACCTCCCAAAATGACAATTTTCGATACAATTATCCCCTAAATAATATTGTTGTGTATCTCCATTAATTCATCTTATCTTGAGCTAAGGACTCGTTCCGTTGAAATTGTCGGTATAACAAGTTTTGTCGTTACATGTACACCTAATGTCGTTATAAACGGAGGGTTGCCTGTAGATTGTTTGGCTGTGTTTGTCTTAGTTGAATTGACTTTTTACGCTTTACTCATCAGTGCGTCTTTCATATCTCTAGAACTGACATTTTCCTATGAAAATGTTTAGTATTTTTGTCGCGCCTCTGTTAGCATGGCGCGATATAGGTGTCCAATTTTCCGTCCATTCGTCCGGTTTTTTGTTCGTCCGTCCGTTTGTCAAACCATCAACATTTGCGACCACCCTAGCGTTCACCCAAATGGTCAAGTTTATTTTTCAAGAACTATAAGAGCTTCATTAATGATACTTGGAACAAACTTATATATTTTGGGATGTAAACTTGAATGCAAGCATCCATACTTGACATTGACCTACATTTCATGGTTCACTGACTTTGTCAAAATTTGCGACCACCATAGCGTTCACCCAGATGGCCAAGTTTATTTCTCAAGAAATATAAGAGCTATGATGATGACACTTGTTATATCTAAGAATGGCTACTTGGATACAAGCATCCATATTTGACCTTGACCTATATTTCGTGGCTCACTGACCTGGTGAACTATTTTGTCAACTCTAGCTTTCACCCGGTTGTTGAAGGTCATTTCTAAAGAACTATAAGAGTTTCAATTATGATACCGGGGACAAGGCTGCATCTAGGAATGGCAACTTTTATGCAAGCATCAATATTTGACCTTGACCTAGATTTCATGGTTTATTGACTTTGCGCATCTACAGACGCGACATAGCCTTCGGCGGAATTTCTTTTTTCGTATCTCCAAAACGGTTGTTTTCTGATGAAAATTTCAGATATTTTTGTTATTTATATCTCACGTACAAGTTGTGTGTGCCTGTAAGAGGGTGCTTGTAACGTGTTCCCAGAGTTTATGCCTTGGAGCAGAAATATAAAAAATAATGCATTCCCCTTTAAGTCCTAGTGTTCTCTATGTCTAGTGGAGTTCACAGACCTAGGGCTGTTCATTACACCGACATGCCAACCTGATGTGGTGCTGATAAAAACAAAACTGTCCGGGAGCTGTCACTATCAAATATCTTTTCGATAACATATTCTCCTGACAGGTAAAACAAAAACATTCTTCAATATCTTTGAGGCCGACATATTTTTTTTTTAAATATATGAAGCTAAAACACGCCTATATAATTCTGACGACACCCCCCCACCCTGAACCCCACTTTTATATAGTAAAACAGGGGTTTATGGGGGTTAACCTTTTTTCTTATTTCTTCTCTAAAATATATATTGTGGGTACTCGTTAAAACCACCCCTATGATGCGGGTCTAACGTGAACCCAATCTATATTTTGAGCAGAAATGAGAAAAATATCACAATTTTCATCTTAAACTTTTCGTTTTCTCGGCGGTAAAGTTTACTATGCATTTGTTTAGGCATGTTTTCATAATGGCTTCAAATATAAATTGCGGGTGCTCGTTAGAAATGCTCCAATGGGTGTTTGTTAGAAACGTCTCAATGAGGCGGTTCTAATGAGTTCACTCATTCTATGATACTGAGCAGGAATAAGCAGAGCAAGCTCATGGGTCGGCATAAGTAAGTATCATCACTGAAACAGGCCTAGTATACAAATGTATTGATAAATTTACCAACAGAGAAGGTGAAACGTTTCAGATAAAAGTTCTTAAATTTCTCATATTTCTGCTCTAAACATAGATTGTGGGTACTTATTAGAACCGTTCTAACGAATACCCATCTATCTATTTTAAGCAGAAATAAGTCGAATAAAGCATACCCCTGTAAACCCAAATTTTACAATATGAAAATAGGGTTTAAGGGTGTCAAGATTTTATGTGTGTTTTGTGATGTTTTTAGCAATGACCGGCCCGTTATCATTTCAACCCTTAGGAAACGCATTAGCATACAAGGTCCATGCCCCGCATTGTATTTCAGATGACAAGATGAAAACATTCTTTTCATAGAAATTTGAGAGTTGTTTTATTATTTATGCCCCGTACATAGACTGTGGACTCCGTACAAAGACTGGCCTATGAAGGTAGTTCTAAAACTTC
The DNA here is from genome assembly GCA_963580285.1 of Lucinisca nassula. Classification (NCBI taxonomy): domain Eukaryota; kingdom Metazoa; phylum Mollusca; class Bivalvia; order Lucinida; family Lucinidae; genus Lucinisca; species Lucinisca nassula. The sequence continues at coordinate 101,689,491 of OY757014.1, forward strand.
CTCTTGTAGGCAGTTCTAAAACTGCCTCGTGGAGGCAGTTCAAAAATAGTGAGGTCTTTTTTCACAATTCTAACACAGCGCACCTATATAGACAATAGAAAAGAACTGTGTTTTATAATGCAGCAAATCACGGGGCGGAAGGGCTGCCGAGTGACGTCATTAAAACCTGCCAATTTATGACGTCATTCGTAGATTCCTTGACGTTGGACGTGGTAACGTCACTTTCAGAGTGTTAGAAACGAAATAGATCAGTCTGTGATTTGTTGAGTATAAACCACAGTTTGTAGGTCAGCTACTCGCTCATGCTGACCTCAAACTGTGATTTGTTACAACAAATTGCAGCTAGAGCCGATTTATTTCTTACACAAGGCTGATGACATTCGCACGAGCAACCAAAGTAAGCATGCGATTTGCATGGAACGAGCATGTTATTAGGGCCGAACCAAATGCATCTGAGCCGTCAATGCCCTACCAAAAGACGATTGTTGTCGATACTCAAACAATAGCATCCAATATCGGTTATGTCTCAACTAAACTCATCCTGTGGCATCAGTAATTCAGCAAAATGCATCATATGTCATTAATACCGCAGTATGAACACCCGTCAATCCGCGCCACCAAACAACGCCCAGTCGTCGAGTTCCCACCAAAAGACAACCAGTCACAACAATGCCATATGGCAAGGTACCTAGTGTCTCCAGTACCCCACAAAATGGCATTCAGTGCCATTAATGTCCCAACAAATATACTATACGAAGGTCAATCAATAAGTTATAATAACTTTCATTCAAGATATGCTCCTGAAACATTTGTATGTATGTGCATCATCAGTTGCCATATCGATTCAAATGAAATAAAAAGACATTGTAGATCGACTTCGGTGAAGCTGAACCAAATTGCAGCACCTCCCCCCACCCTCCTCCGGAAACGGTCCCACCCGAAAAGGTATAAGAAATACATGTATATATAGGCATTTAAGGAGTACCAACTGTCTATATATCCGAAGGCAGAAAATCAGTTAGTTTACAATGTGGAAAAAGTGACAAGAATTGATCTAACAGTTATATCCAAAGTACATGCAAACCATAATACTATGCACAAGGCACATGCAGAAATTTAAAATGATTGTGAGAAAACAGTAAGAGGATTCGATCTCACAGGGTATCTACTCTATACTAAGTTGTAAATGTGGTAAACGTTGATAAAATAAACGGAGGAGAAACCCCTAAATCTACATGCACATCTGCAACCATTACCAAAACACCCACAAAGTTTCAAGAAGATCGGTAAACAAGAGCACCATGGCGGTCCTTAATGCACACCAGTGCTTAAAAGGAGGTCAAGACCACTTAGTGTCTGAAACATTTATTAATCTGGAGCACATAACTCTAAACAGTTCTAGGTCACCCTTATCTGCAATTTTTAAGAAAATCCAATTAAAACCAAAGGGGCTATGCAGCAAAGAAGATTATTTATTGGCGGCTTTAGCAATCAAAGGATCTCGCGCAAATGTTTATCACCAATCTACTTGTATGCAAGTTTCTTTAAGATGTTCATTTGCTGATGACAAAATCGAAAACAGTAATGTTCAGCAAGCTATCATAGGGACCTAACTCCGACTAAACGGCCGACCTCCCCAGTTTGCGAACTCATTCGAGCTTTTATCCCCAGCCTATTTATACGTAAGTTTCAGGAAGATCAGACCAAAACTTAAGTGGCTACAGCGATGACAGGTTGAAAATAAGCGTTTTTCAGCATTCAAAGGGACAAAACTTTATGATTAATGGGCCGACTTTGGATAACAAGGTACATTAATTTTTTTTCATTAATATAGGGAAGTAAGTCCATGTGGAACATGCTTACCTGGCCAGAATTTGAACTCGTCCGATCTTTTATCCCTAGTTCTCATCACGAAAACACGCCTATACAATTTTGACCCCCTCAAACCCCACTTTTATATAGTAAAACTGGGGTTTGCAGGGGTAAATCTTATTTTTCGTATTTCTGCTCTAAAATATAGATTGTGGGTACTCGTTGGAACCGCCTCGACGAGGCGGTTCTAACGAGTACCCACAATCTATATTTTGAGCAGAAATACGAAAAATATCACAATTTTTCATCTAAAAATTGTCATTTTTCGGCGATAAAGGTTACAATGTATTTGTATAGGCATGTTTTCGTAATGTTTTCACCCTATGCTACACACCAAGTGTCAAGACAGTCGGCCTAATAATTTTGGAGAAGAAGATTATTAAATGTTTTTACCATATTTGGGTATGGCGGCCATCTTGGCAATGTGACATAAACCATTCGAACAATCGTTACCCTATTGTCAGGAGGCTGCTTTTCAATTTTAATTAAAATTGTCTCCTTGGTGTCAGAGAAGGAAAATAATACTGCGAAAACACACCTATACAAATACATTGTAAACTTTACCTCCGAAAAATTGAAATTTTAGATGAAAAATTGGGATATTTTTCTTATTTCTGCTCAAAATATAGATTGTGGGTACTCGTTAGAACCGCCTCATCGAGGCGGTTCTAACGAGTACCCACAATCTTTATTTAAGAGCAGAAATAAGAAAAATAAGGCTTACCCCTGTAAACCCCAGTTTCCCTCTATGAAAGTGGTGTTCAAGGGGGTCAAAATTATATAGATGTGTTTTCGTGATATGAAAGTAGTTGGCGGACGAAATGACGACGGACGACGAACACCTTCCATCCTTTAAGCTGCCCTGGAGCCTTTGGCTCAGGGGAGCTAAAACTTTGTTGTTGTTTTCTTTTTATTACATTCTTCTGTTTCTAAGCAACATGTAGAGGTGGGTACACATTCTTTTTCAGATTAACACATTGATTTAGCTGCTAGCTACGTATCCGGCCCCCGCCCATCGGGGCTTGAAGAAATATATGTGTTGCATGATGCTTACACGCAGAGCTGAAACGGACCACACACGAGTACTGGTAAACCTCTTAGAGGATCTAAATATGTTCTATAAATGGGTTATCCTTTGGACGCAAAGAATACACCACAGAACACAAAATATGGAGTGTGCATGTTTTCTGGACCAGACTAGCTTGTTTCGGCCAATTAGACCTCATTAGTGATCCTCAAATATGTCAATATTCCACAACGGAATCAATGATCCCACAGGACAAGAAAATATCTCAAAAATGGCTACTTTTCTGATGAAAATCTGATAAAATCATAGAAATCAGACTTCAATTTTCGCGTCCATTTGACGTTTTTGAGGAACACAACACGAAGATAAAGTATTATTTTCTTGAAATATAGTTCTAATTTCATGATATTTGGGCATCTGTATTTCAAGGACAGGATGATTTTTGCATTGAAATCAAAACAAGATGGCGACTGATTTTCGAACTATACCACGCCTCCTGAAATCCATACCGTGACTGGAACTATTTTGGTAGGAAATCAGAATGTTTGATTTGAAATTTCAAAGGTAAAACATGAATTGAAATGTAATAAACAATTTATTTTGTTGTTTTGATTGATTACGGAGAAATAATTCACTCGTGTTCTAAGGGTTTCGTGTAAAAAAATCTCCGCTATCGCTCACTCTTTTTTTACTCGGAACCCTTGGAACACTTGTGAATAATTTCACCGTAATCGATCAAAAAACAAATAAACTCTATGTAATAAATTCGGATATCTAAATTCACTAGTGGATTAAATATGCAAGATAGTTAGACCCCCCCCCCCTTCCCCACCCAACCGTAACTTTTCTCGTATGACGACCTTAACACGACGACGCATTTCCTAATCGCGGAATTTTGACATTTTTGTAAAACAAAACTCGTGAATAAAATGTCATATGATTAATAGAATCTTGCACTCGTGTTCATGTATTATTAAATTTATAAAACTCGTCGAGGACAAGGAATAAAATGCTCGGCAATGTCTCGCATTTAATCCCTTTTCCTCAACTCGTTCAATAAAAAGAATAACATATGAACACTCATGAAGGACCCTCTATGTGGCGGATACGTGTTAGAATTGATTTTGTTGGGGTTTAAAGACATTACGAATACACACCTATTCAAATACATTGCCATTTTTTTGGGCCAAAAATTAGAAATTTTAAGGTGAAAAATGGTGATATTTTTCTTATTTCTGCTCAAAACATAGATTGTGTGGACTCGATAGAACCGCCTCGACGAGGCGGTTCTATCGAGTACCCACAATCTATGTTTTTGAGCAGAAATAAGAAAAATAATGTATACCCCCTTTAACCCTAGTTTTACTTTATGGGTTCAAGGGGGTCAAATTTATATAGGCGTGTTTTCGTGATGACATGCAAAACCTTGTGGGTCATTTCATGACATCTTACTGAGAAAGAGAAAAAGTGGCTACGATAACGCAACCGTACGAAATAGTGCACTTTTTGCATCTGAAAAACGGACATTTTTCTGATGGAAATTGCGACAGTTTTCTTATTTTTACTCCAAACATAGATTGTTAGAACCGCATCATTGAGGCGGTTCTAACGAGTACCCACAACCTATGTCTTGGAGCAGAAATGAAAAAAATATTGTATACCCCTGTACACCCCAGTTTTCCCTATATAAAGTGGGGTTTAGGGGGTGTTTATTTCACGGACTTGTTCACTTGATGGCCAAGTCCTATATCTTTTTTTGTAGTATGGCCATCCAATGGTTATACCTGTTTTAATTGAGCCTCATTGAGGAGGTTCTAACGAGTACCCACAGCTTATGTCTTTGAGCAGAAATGAAGAAAATATAGTATACCCCCGTAAACCCCAGTTTTCTCTATATAAAGTTGGGTTTTGAGGGGTGTTTATTTCACGGACTTGTTAACATGATGGAGAGTATAAAGAGGAGATTAAAGAGGGGGTTAGTGGAGGAAGAAGAAAAGGAATGATAGCGAAGGATTAGAAGATACAGCAACATTCTTCCACCTACCCTTGCCCAACTTGCCCAACTGTAAGTCAATATCAGTTGGACGTCCCGATTGCTTATGATATATGACACATTCGACTCACTACCCAGCCCAATATACAGTATCAAATGATACACAGGTCACAATTTAAAGCCTTAAAGGCCCAAAAGTCGTGCAGTTACATGTAACATCTTTTTATAGGGTAGGGTTGACTCGGGTAAGCATTACAATTTACTTATATTTGCTCAAAAGTTGATACCCGTTAGATAACATTTATTTTTGCTGAAAATTATAAATTGTTGGTGCTTGCTAGAACTATCTCATCGATCTGGTACCAACAATCTATAATTTTGAGCAAAATTATTATTATACTATTTGTATCATTGTTTTCCTTTGTCAACACCACCTTTCATTTTGTTTATAACAAAATTACGTCACAGTCTGGTAAAAGTCCCACAAAACCGGAACCAATGTCTCCAAAACAACATATATAGCACACATAAACAAAATAATAGATGGGTGTTAAATGTGCTGACTCGATAACTTTACAGGTTGGAAATCTAAACGAATTTCCTCATGATGTAACCTAGGTAGAACTTTTTCCCAGATGGCCCTTTGTACAGTTGAAGTTCAACAGTCGGTTTAATTTCTTGCCTCCCTTGCTTGGAATAGATAGCATACACAACTTGTTCATCCGTGTCCATAAGGTCTTGCGACATAAAATACTCGATGGATCGTTTGTACTGGTCCGTATAGCCCAGAATGAGTTCACGTGTCCCTACAAATATACATCCGCAAATCCAAATTCCTCGTTTCAAAAAGATATCCGAAAAGCTTCTATTCAAACTGGCTGGGTGAATATGATCCACTGCAATGAGTGATTCATTCCAGCCATGTGGAATTTTCAGAACAAAGTCAGTTGCGTTTTCTACATAATGCCTGAAAAGACCAACATCTAACCAAGTAAAGTATTTTGTGTTGAAATAGTTTTCCCTAGCAGCATTGGCTGTCACCTCGTATTTTGCATGTTGCGCGCATGAATAAATGGCAGCTTTAGGATTTTTTCTGATATATCCAGGATATGTTTCCATGTGGAAAAGTTTTCGTGTTTCCTGCTGTTTGCTAAATGCCCATGAGGAATTTCTGTCAAAAAGAAATAATTTTGTTCTGTCTGACAAATTAGCCCTGTGCTCTTGCATTACAAGAAAGAACTTTTCTGAGTCCGTATACACCACTAAAGGATTATGTATATGTCTAAATATATTTGACCATTTGAAGTAGGTTTCTTGGCTCCGAACTACTCCCTGCACGTCTTTGTGAAAGACACCGATGTCGAAATATGCAGTGACTACGGTCACGTTTGCAGTTCCTGACCAAATTTGATTCAGCGTTTCTTTTGATTTGTTCAACCCTGCTCGTTCTGTTGAAAACAAGTTTTCAATACTACTATTTCGCTCCAGATGCACCTGCGTTAATTTCTCCAACTGCGTGACAATCAGCTGAATGGCTTCTGGCTGAAAGAATCAAAGAACTCACTGCACTGGTAGATTATTGTAACAGTTAGATTTTAATTTATACTTAGCAGTGAAATCAATGCATATCTGAAACCAAAAAAAAAAAAAAAAAACATGCTATTTTCACACTGTGAATTTTCACAGTAGCTGCCCGGGATACTTCTTCTCGCCAAAATTCAAATGCTACCGATAAAATAATTCTGTAAAAATGCTGTATTCAAAATGGCGATCTGCTTTTTTTTTTTTTTTTTTTTTTTTTGTTCTGAAACTGACAGTTGTGACGTCATAGCTAGGCAAATAACGTGTGTTGAAAACATCCGAATTTTCACTCGATGAAATATGCTTTGGTATCCACCTCAAAAAAGTAAATATCCTCTATCTATTTACCCCCAAACATGTTATCAAAACACTGACAAAATAAAAGAGTTTACTACTTACCTATCTTTTTGCCGAGTTTTCGGCGATAATGTTTTTATATTTGGATTGTCATCCCTGCTAGCATTCTACATAAATCTACAGCGGGCCGTTAGCGGCCCGTCAGCTACCCTGACGGGCCGCTAACGGCCCGCTGTAGATTTATGTAGAATGCTTACTGGGATAATACTAAACGGCTCGATATGACATAAAACCGATGGCTGGGGCGTTATACCCAATACAAACCAACCAGCTTCTGTATAAGAAACTGAAAAGTAACGTACGCGGAGTAACTAGTTTGAAACACTGAGTTCTAACCCAATTCCGTGACATCAAACCTGAGGTCAGTAATCGGTCCCAAATATACGACTGATTTCTGAAGAGTGGCATTCGATATACGAAAATTCTGAGAAAAGAAAATAGCATATTGAATCCGAATAATTGCTATGTTAAAATGACATGTTGAACAATAAGCGTTGGGATCGCACATTTTATCGACAGTCGCAACGCTTAGTGTTCATATGGAGACTAAGCGTCGTGAGGACGCCAAGCGTTGTTACATGATCTTTCGATTCTTTAATGTTGTGTACATGTACATGTACAGTAAAATGCCTATATTAAGACCACCTTTGGGACTGTTCAAAAGTGGTCTTTAAGACCATTTTTGAACAGTCCCAAAGGTGGTCCCTGACCAGAGGACACTGTGGGCAGAAAACACAAAGAAAGATTAAGTGTACTCTTCAAAGTGAGGTTTTTAAAGCAGAATTTGCCTTTACTTTAGGTGGTCTTAATAGCGGAATTTTACTGTATATGCTGCGTTCAATTGAAACTCCATAGAAACCGCAATTGGTAGTGCTACATACATGTACTACACGAACTGCCTCCATAATAAACCGTAATGGTTTACAGCAATGAGGGTAACAAGGCATTTTTAAGAAATTGCAAAATTAAAATTGACTGGCAGATATAGAAATTTACATCAGTTCGAACTTTTTAAGGAGCTAATCAGATAATTTCACAAACTGAAACCTTGCTTGTGATGCAAGATCATTAGATGTTGTAAAGGTAAAGTGCTTTCCGGTGTTTACGGAACCCGGGAAGGGACATTTTTTAATTTGTTTGATACGTTGTGCGGACAAGATATTATCTTGTTCGGAACACATAATATCTTGTTTGCACAACATAGATCTTTTCCGCACATGATAATATCTAGTTCGCACAACTTCCCAAGATCGATGTTGTTCAAACAAGATAATATGTTGTGCGAACAACATAATATATTGTGCGCACCATTTAATATCTTGTTCGCACAACATATTGAAAAAATCATGTCCCTATCTATCTATCTCCATATACTGCCTTACGCCCGCGTGGACATTCTAGGCAGATGCGCTGTCGAATAGAAAAAGGCAGAGTGTTAAAGAAAAGAAAGGCTAAAAACATAATAGTGAAGGGGATGAAAGATGATAGGTTATGATAGTTCAGATGAGATTAAAATCAGGTTAAAAACAACAACTTTTGGATCTAGGGCCTGGAGTGCTGCAGCTCAATAACTGCGACCTTGAATGACTCGAGGTCTGGTGAGCATACAGCAGTCTCTGGTAGTGCGTTCCACTGGACAATGGCCAGTGGAAAAAAGGAGTACTTGTAATAGTCTCGGGAAGTATGGAGTTGTCGGAATGCCATGGAATGACAGTGCCGTAGACTACTAATGTTAACAGGGTAGATATATTCAGGGAGGGGCACTGCCACAAGACCGTAGACAATTTTGTAAAAAAGACAAAGACGCGCATCTGCCCGTCTCTGTTCGAGTGTCCTCCAACCCAAGCTGTCCAACATTGCAGTGACACTAGACTGGTAGTCATAGTTGCAAGTTGTCCAGCGTGCTGCCATACGTTGGACTTTTTCCAGCTGGAGTATTTTCTCCTTGGTATGAGGGTCCCAAACGGGGGCGGCGTACTCCAGCTGGGGGCGGACCAGTGTCTTGTATGCAGTCTCTCGTACCTGCGGATTTTTTGTTCTGATGTTTCGTTTAACAATGGCGAGGGTCTTGTTTGCATTTGCTGTTATCCGGTCAATGTGGGAGTTCCAGGATAGGCCACTGGAGATGTCAACCCCCAAGTACTTCGCACTGGTGACAACCTCCAGGACTTGGCCGTGTAGAGTGTACACTGTATTTATCACTTTCCTGGCTGTTGTCACCCGTACTACTTGGCACTTGGATGGGTTGAACTCCATGTCCCACCGATTCTCCCACTGAGATAGTCTGTCCAGGTCAGTCTGTAGTGCCTTCCCATCTTCCGTGCCCCCGACTGTCAGGTAGACGGCCGTGTCATCTGCAAAAAGACGGACCTGTGATGTCAGCTCATCTGGCAGGTCATTGATATAGACGAGAAACAGGATCGGACCCAGAACTGACCCCTGAGGGACCCCAGAGGTCACTGGGACAGATCCTGATTCCTCGCCATCAAGTACCACATTCTGGGTTCGGTTACCAAGGAAGGCACGGATCCAGTTTAATGTAGAACCTCTGATTCCATACTGATGGAGTTTCCAAAGGAGTTTGGAGTGATTTACTTTATCAAAGGCCTTTGAAAAATCCAGCAATACCAAATCAGTTTGCTTACCTGTACTCACATTCCTTGCAAGGTCCTCGACCAACATGGTACGCTGTGTCTCGCATGACCTCTTTTCCCTAAAACCATGCTGTAGATCGTACAGGAGGTCATGCTTATCAAGGTGCTTTACCTTCCAGGGTTCCGTAGGTGTTCAGTAAATATAGTCTATAATTTTAGCACACACAAATATTATCTGCGCATGAGAAATACCCATTTCTATGCGAAACCATTCAAGGCACATATTGCAAGAAAAACTTTGAGCAGAAAGATACGGACAAATGCAACTGGTGCATTTTCTAGCAGAACGCCCAATTAACATGTGTATAGAGTCATTTTTAGACAAATTGAGCCAGCGCATGTCAAAACCTACAATAAGAATTGTGCGCACAACGAAGACTCAGATCAGCCTCCGCATCCGCGCAGTCTGATCAGTGTCTTCGTTGTGCGTTCTAAGGATACATGTAGCTAATTAAGGGCCGACTTCTCCTTAACGCAGCAAGAGAAGTCACTGGTTAGACTATATTGATGCGCAGGCTAATCTGAGTCTTCGATGGGCGCACATGTCTTACTGTAGGTTTTGTCGTGCGCTGGCTCAATTACTATCGGAAAGCTTATTAGTTTTATCCGGAAATTGATGTAGTTAATTTTTGACAAAGTATAAGTGCGCTTTTTGAAGCTATCAGGCCGGGGCACAGCAAAAGTGAAATTTGTCATCAAAAGAGGTGACAAATCCCCCGATCGAAAGCTAATATAGACATCCATAACTAGAACACACCCGTGCGACGTAGTGCATTGATTCACGTCTCCAAAATGCCACTTTTCTAATGAAAATATGTGATATTTATCTTATTTGTACTTCAAACATAGGTTGTGGATGCTCGTTAGAACCGCCTAATTGAGGCGGTTATAACGAGTACCCACAACCTTTGTATTGAAGCAGAAAAAGAAAAATAATGTACACCTCCGTACACTCCGATTTCTCTATATAAAGTGGGGTTTAGGGGGTGTTCATTTCACGGATTTGGTCACGTGATTCTATAATGCCGGGGCGCAGCAAAAGTGAAATTTGCCATCAGAAGAGGTGACTAATCCCCCGATCGAAAGCCAATATAGCCATCAGAAGAATTTACACATGCAGAAAGTGCACTAGAAATAAAATACATCAGCTGATCCTCAACTATATTGCTGCTAACACAAGCAAGACCAGACACCTGCAAGATAAATAAAAGGCCACAGTCTAAGTGTCCCCTCCCCACCCCAACCTCATCCTCTACGTTTGAAATGTCAGTGTGTTTGTGACATATTCTTACGACATGAAAGCCTTAACAAAGGAAAGAAGCATAGCCTAAAAAAATCCCCGCCTATGGCGGGATTCGAACCCGGGCCGATCGGGTGAGAGTCCAGTGCTCTAACCGCTTAGCCAAAGAGTCGACAACCTATCGAAGTGTCAGAGAGTGGTGATAAACCTATAAGCGATGTATGTAGATAACTGAAGGGATGCAATGCGGTCCGTAACACACCCCCTCTTAAAGGAAGTCATCGCTTATGATGACGTGAAGCCAACTTTGGCACGAAGCCATTTTCGGTGAAATAAAGTCCAATCCCGTACGCGAGCCCCTATCTTACGACATGAAAGCCGTAACAAAGGAAAGAAGCATAGCCTGAAAAAAATCATCGCCTATGGTGGGATTTGAACCCGGGCCACTCGGGAGAGAGTCCAGTGATCTAACCGCTGAGCCAAAGAGTCGACTCGCTGACATAGGTGTCAGAGAGTGGTGATAAACCTAAAAGCTGGGCATGCTGCTAACTGAAGGGAGGCAATGCGGTCCGTAACAATATATGCTCTGAACAGTGTTTTGAAATTTTACACCCTTTCAACATGCTATTTTTTTCATTTTCCGAAATGTTGTAACGAACAAATATACGGAAAAAATAATCTCCAAAAAACTGTAAATAATGATTATTTATAATGATTATTTAAGGTGAACGGGTACACATTCAGGGAAACCAACTCTGCGATTTTTACTTTTGCCTCCAAACCTAATCTGCTAATGATATAATCACCTTTAGGTCACGGGACCAATATCTGGATAATTTTATCAAATCCCCCTGAACACTTTATAAAGCGTTAGAGTGATAACAATTTCTGCTGGCAACATGACTTAAATTTATTTCTGCTCCAAGACCTAGGTTTTGGGTACTCGTTGGAACCGCCTCAATGAGGCGGTTCTAACGAGCACCCAAAACCTATGTTTGGAATGTAAATAAGAAAAGTATTAGAAATTTTCATCAGAAAAAATACCTTTTTTTGAGGTTTGAAAATGGACTATATCACACGGTTGTGTTATTGGAATGAATATGATCCTCTTCAGGTCATGGGAACAATAGCTGGAAGGTTTCATCCTAATTCCGGCCCCCGCCCATCGGGGCTTGAAGAAATAGATGGGCTGCATGATGCTTCCACGCAGAACTGAATCCGATCGCACACGTGAACTGGTAAACTGCTTAGAGGATCTAAGCTTCCCCAGGCAAAGCGGTGCGAGTCGGACCATCCATGCTTATAAACCCTATTGGTTTCATTGGGCGACACGGCTTGAGATGTCATTTCATCTCAATGGTGGGTAGTTGTCCCATAGAATTGGAAGCAACGTCTCAAAATGACCTATACAGTGTTGACGGGGACGTTAAACTTCAAATCAAACAAACAACCATCATTCTAATTCGTTGAACACTAGAAGAAGTGCTGCATGGCCGATATAGAAATAAAATAACAATGGGGAACAACATTGGTAAAAATCAGCCGAGCATGCCCTCGATAAAATATGGTCATCTTCAGGTCATGGGAACAATGACTTGAAAGTGTCATCAACTTCCTTTGAAAGCTATAAGAGGAGTTGCGGAGACAAGATTGTTTCTACAGACGGGTGGACAGACGGACGAGCCCATTCTTTTGTCGACTTACGTCAGAGACAACAATAACTGGAATGTTTCAACAAAGTCTCTTGAGAAGTGTGCGGAGGCACATTTCGAAAACACGCCTATACAAATACATTGTAACCTTTACCGCCAAAACTCGACAATTCAAAGATGAAAAATTGTGATATTTTTCTTATTTCTGCTAAAAATATAGATTGTGGGTACCGTTAGAACCGCCTCATCGAGGCGGTTCTAACGAGCTCCCACAACCTATAATTTAGAGCAAAAATAAGAAAAATAAGGTTTGCCCCTGTAAACCCAAGTTTTACTATATAAAAGTGGGGTTCGAGAGGGTTAAAATTATGTAGGCGTGTTTTCGTGATGAAGATTGTGTCTACAGACGGACTGACAAACCCATTACTATGGTCGGGAGACAACAATAACTGGAAAGTTTCATCAAAATTCCTTGAGTACTGTACGAGGAGTTATGGAGACAAGAACTTCAGTTGATAAACTGGCTAAAACTAGCAAAGGGCCATAATTCTGGTAAAAAGCAGTCAAGTGTGACCTCCAGGTCATGGGAATAATAATTGGAAGATTTTTTCAACTGAAAACTGCAAGAGGAGTTGCAGAAACAAAACTTACTGTTAAAAAATTGTCAAAGGATCATACCTCTGGTAAATCAGTCGAGCATGACTTCAGAACAAAATGATAACCTTCTGGTCATGGAAACCATAACTGAAAAGTTTCATCAAAATCCTTTGAGAAATGAAGGAGTTGCGGAGACAACAACGTCTGTTGATTTAATGGCTAAAACTGAGAAAGGGCCAACACTCTAGTGGTTAATAGCAAGGAACGCGTGCCCCCAGTATACTATGGTCATCTTCAGGTCAAGGGAACAATAACTGAAAAGTTTCACCATTTTGATAACATATCCGTGCGACTTTGTGCATTTTTTCATATCTACAAATCGGACATTTTTTCTGATGACATTGTTTGATATTTTTCTTATTTTCATTCCAAACATAGGTTGTGAGTGCTCGTTAGAACCGCCCAATTGAGGCGGTTCTAACGAGTACCCACAACCTATGTGTTGGAGCAGAAATAAGAAAAATATTGTATACCCCCGTAAACCCCAGTTTTGTCTTATAAAGTGGGGTTTAGAGGGGAGTTCGTTTCACGGACTTGTTCACGTGGTACTAAAATCCACTGAAAACTGCTAGAGGAACTGCAGAGACAAGACTTACTATTGAGAAATTGCGAAAGGAAAAGTTCAGTCAAGCATGGCGTCGATAAAATATGATCATCTGCAGGTCTTGGGAACAATATCTGGAATGTTCCATCAAAATCCCTTGAAAACTGTAGGAGGAATTACGGAGCCAAGGTTGAGTCTATTGAGGAACAGACGGACGGATAAAGCCATTACTATAGTCCCCTCCTACTAATATCAGGAGACAAAACACAGTGAAGCATAAAATCAACAAAAACAATCCTTTTCAGGTCATAGGACTTACAATTGGAAGGTTTCATTGTACGGATAAATGAACCTAATACTACAGACCCTTAACGTCGGGGAACAAAAATGACAAAGGGCTACATGTATAAGTCTGGTTAAAAATCAGTCGAGCATGACCTTGATAACATATAATCATCTTTAGATCACGGGAACAATATCTGGATAGTTTCATCAAAATCCCATGAACACCATATAAGCAGTTGCGGAGATAATAATATCTGTTGGCATAATGTCCAAAACAAAATCTTGTAAATGGTTATTATAGTCGAGTGCACCTTGGTATAAAATGACCCTCTTCAGGTCATGGGAACAATAGCTGAAACGTTTCATCCTAATTCATTGACAACTGCAAGAAGTGTTACAGTGCCAAGACTTCGTTTGGATAAAAAATAACAAGCAAATGTGGATAACTTTGGCAAAACATCAGTACAGAATGACCTCAATAAAATATCATCATCTCATGGGAACAATAACCGGAAAGTTTCAGCAAAAGCCCTTGGAAAATGACAGAGGAGTTGTGGAGAAAAGACGTTTTTGTTGACAGAATGGTTAAAACTGACAAAGGGCAAAAATCCATTACGAAAACACGCCTATACATCTATATTGTAACCTTCAGCGCCAAAAAAAAAATGAAAATTTTAAGATGAAAAAGTGTGATATTTTTCTTTTTTCTCTTCAAAATATAGATTGTGGGTACTCGTTAGAACCGCCTCATCGAGACGGTTCGAACGAGTAGCCACAATCTAAATATTAGAACTGAAATAAGAAAAATAAGGTTTACCCCTGCAAACCCCATTTTACTATATAAAAGTGGGGTTCAGGGGGTCAAAATCATATAGGCGTGTTTTCGTGATAAAAATTCAGCTGAGCGTAACTTCGGTATAAAATGATCCTCGCCAGGCAATGGGAACAACAACTGAAAGATTTCACCAAAATTCAATGAAAACTACAAGAGTTGGAAAAAAGACAACAATCAATTATAGAGGATAACTTTGGCAAAAATCAGTACAGTATGAGCTCAATAAAATATTATTATCTTCATTTCATGGGAACAGTAACTAAAAAGTTTCCTCAAAAGCCTTTGAAAAAATGATGGCTTCATTGTGGAGACAAAGATTGTTTTATTGATAGACTAGTTGAAACGGCTAAAAAAAAACTATTAAAATTAATCTGAGCGTGACTTCGTTATAAAGTGATCCTCGTCAGGCCATCGCAACAGGAACTGAAAGGTTTCATCAAAATCCAATGAAAACTGTAAGAGGAAACAACACATGCTGTTGATAAGAAAGTGTACTGGTAAAAACCGACTGAGCATGCCCGCGATCAAATATGATCATCTTCAGGTCATTAGAACAATAACTGGAAAGTTTCATCACAGTCCCTTGAAAACTGAAAAAGTGGTTGTGAAGACAAGATTGGGTCTACGGACGGACGAAAGGACATTAGTCGGAGGACAACAATAACTGGAATTTTCTTCAAAATCCCATGAGTATTGCAGGGGTTCTTGCGGAGACAAGAACTTCAGTTGACAAAATGGCTCAAACTCACAAAAGGACCATTACTCTTGTAAATAGCAGTCAAGCGTTACCTCGGTATAAAATGATCCTCTTCAAGTCATGGGGACAATAAATGGGAAGGTTTTACTAAAATCCATTGTAAACTGTAAGAGGAGTTGCAGAGACAAGACTTATTGTTGAAAAATTGCCAAAGGCTCTGATACAATCAATCGAGCATGACCTTATTAAAATATAATCATCTTCATGTCATACAAACGATAACTGGAACGTTTCATCAAAATCCCTCTAATTCTAAAATAATGTATTAATTAGTCTTTAAGTCTTTTCTAAGTTTTATAGACGTCAGTCTGATTTGGTTTCATAATTCAATGTTGGACTTAAAACACTTCTGCTACAAGGTCTATCGGAACCCGAATTCTATGGTGACTTAGTATATATTTAGAAAAATACATGCCTGTAATGACTTTAGTACCCAATTTCGTAAAATCGTTCGTCGATATATAAAGATTGGGTACAACATAAATGTTATAAAACAGACTGCATGCATGGTGGTTAACCCAATCACGGTTGGCAACTTTGCTTCCCTCTTTGATTGCACACCGGTGGGTCGGGCCTAAGATTATATGACGGTTCCAGCGTAAAAACATAAATGGAATTTTATTTTAGTATTCTTTATGTTGGTTGGCGCCTGATGCTCCGTCTTTGGTCGGGCCCCTCGGAGTCTAACTGTTGGTTTTCTTTTGCTCCAGCAATTCTGTTGATGTATGCTTTCGAGTCCTCAACCTTGTTTCATCTCTGTAGTTTTTTTATTTGTATGTTCTCGGAGATGTTAAACTGATGAGATAGCCTTCATGCGGACTAAACAAAATTAGTGTATACCGCGACATGGGTAAGGGCGAGGATTATGGCCATGTTAAATCGATTTAAGACCCCCAGTGGAATTCTTTCTGCTGACCGTTCTAAGGCGGTTCTTCTGTAGCGGTTTATTTATGTTGTTGTTTGTTACTTACCGTGTGTATCACTTGTGTCTTTTTTATTTTGGATGGCCATTTGCCCATTTTGTGGGAAAGTAACTGTCCTTATGGCCTTCCTTTTTTAGGTTTCCATTATGGTCTGGTCGCTTCGTGTTTGTGTTTCTTTTCCTTATGTGTCTTTAATGGGTGGAGTAAGTTAATTGTATCGATTCCTGATCTTTGTTTCACTTCTACTTTATAAAGTTTTTACTGAATTCATTTATGTTTGTACAGACCAGCTACCGTAATAACCCACATTTTATTTTAAAAGTCCTTTTTTGTCTCGGAGAACAAGCGAGAAATTTCTCCGAGAAGAAAAAAACTCGCGTTTCAAAGCGGTTAATTTCTGCGCGAAACGCCGCGAAATGTCTCCGCGAACATCACTTTTTCTCTGAGAAAGCCAATTAGTACAGGCCAAGTCGTTCACGGTGTTTCTCCGCGAAATCTGCCTATACCTACATGTATATTTGTACATGTGCATGCATTTTTAATGCATTAAAATTTGGTACACAAAGTTTGAAGCATATGACGAAATGCATGTTCTTTGTACAAAGATAGACAACTCTAGCGATCGTAAAGTATGATTTTGACACGGTTGAAACATAATGATTTGCATCTTATGCACTTTACAACGCAGTATGAACATGATGAATGTTTTCTGTGTTCCTTGTTTACTGTTGTGTAAACGCTTCATAAATTGAAAACTGTTGATTTTCTATCGGTTCACCATATTGGGAGTACTTTATTTTTTTTTTCAAGTAAATACTTTAGAAAAATTATATAATAACGAGGATCCTGTTTGTACAAGTATATGTGGGCGCTGATCTCACTCTACATTTTGGTTGATCTTTTTCTTACACTGCGAGTAATTAAACATCACTGATGCTTACACTTAAGCTCACATGGAGGCCCGCTTGTGTTTCTTGCCTTTACAATTCGATTTTGCTTATACATGTATGTACATTCACCCATTTCAGACTGGAAACCCCTAAATTGGTACCGTGGCAAACGGGCGTCTGATCAGGGTCTGTACTGTTTGCAAAACGTTCGGCCATTTTCCAAATAAATTTTGAAGAAAACACAACCTCAAACCCCTAAATTTTGAAATGGACTCATGCTATATGTAAGGAGGAAGATTCCATTTGGTACAAAAAGGGTTAATATGGGGAAATCGCCCGGCAAGCATTCCAAGGCTGCATATAAGTCTGATCTCTAACATGGAGCAGAACTACAAAATTCTCCAAGATAATCAGCGAAGTTTGTACATACAGTAAAACCTGTCTTAGTGGCCACCTCTATTAAGCAAGCAACCTGTCTTAAGCAAGCAGGCATTCAGTTCCCCCAAAAGACAAATGTGTTAAATTTCACCTGTTTTAAGCAAGCACCTCTCTTAAGCAAGCACATTTTGGTTATCCCTTAGGTGCTTGCTTAATACAGGTTGGACTGTACATGCAACCTGGGTATCTTGTTAAATCTACTGTACACCCCGAAGGTAAATGGCCCCCGTATCCTAATGGGTAAGAGCGCTGACGCTTAACCCATTTAGTACAAGAAACCCCATAAGGGGTACCTTGGCAAACACAGCAGGCCCAGATCAAACACCGCAGAACGCGGCATCTGATCAGGGCCTCCACTGTTTGCAATACTTTAAGCCATTTCCTGAATTATATTTTTAAGGAAAAACAACCTGACACCCCTAAGTTTCAAAATGGACTCCTGCATATATATAAGGAGGAAGATCCCATTTGGTACAAAAGGGTTAATCATCGGGTCATTAGGTCTCTCCGCTGTGGTTTGCACCTCGCTTGGGCCACATATGTGACGCCAAGATCTGCAACGAAGGTGGTCTTACTCCGGTTTTAGCTCAACTCTGATTAGCGGTCCTTTCAAAATAAGAGAAATAATCTTGAAAGTGCCGTAAATCCACTAAACACCCCGAGGATAACGGGCATCCTTATAGCGCTGACACTCATCAGAACTCTCATTGCTGTGGGTCGCACCTGATTCTGTTCAAATTCTGGAACGTTGTGAGTTGAGCTATGCGTGGAAGCATCATGCATCCCATCTATTTTATCAAGCTGAGCTTTTGGTAAATGTCACACATAATTGTGGTGTTAATAACCTACATGTACGACTCATTATCAGAACTCGCCTTTTCATATATATTGTAAAATTTTACCACTAAAAACGGAAAACTTTCGGGTAAAATTCTGGCATTTTTTCATGTTTCTGCTCAAGATTTTGGGTACCTTAAAACGACTCGGCGAGGCGGTTCTAACCAGTACCCAAAATCTATGTGAGCAGAAATTAGATAAATAATGTATACCCCTGTAAACCCCAGTTTAAATTGGGGTTTAAGCGGGTAACACATAAATAGGCGTATTTTCGTGATGGGAATAAAAGTTGTCATGAGATTTTAAAAAGGGATTATACAAAGGAGAAATAAATTACTAAAATGAAATTGTGTAACATGAAAGAATATTTGATTATGATTTAACAATGACTACCATTTACCTTCGTTTACAAAAACAACGCCAAACAAACAAAGAAATAATAATGAGCCGAAAATTTCAAGTAAGCCCAGTTGTATTTTTTTCTCCGCGAAACGCCGGTAATTTCACTTTCAATGAAAGCAATTGGTCAAATTTTCGCCGA
Organism: Lucinisca nassula; assembly: GCA_963580285.1. Taxonomy (NCBI): domain Eukaryota; kingdom Metazoa; phylum Mollusca; class Bivalvia; order Lucinida; family Lucinidae; genus Lucinisca; species Lucinisca nassula. Next base: position 101,708,574 of record OY757014.1, read on the forward strand.
GAATCTCCGAGAATTTTCTCGCTGTTTTGCGGAGAAAATAGCCGATTTCGCGTTAGGCGGTTTCTCCGCGAAACGAAAAAAATGGGTTATTACCGGTAGCTGGTCCGATTTCAATTGCATTTCTGCAAGTTAAAGTTCAGGAGATGGCCACTGCACAAGCCTTTGGCTGAATGTCAAATCCTGGATAATATATATTTGTCTGTTAAATATGCAATTAAAATAAAGTTTAAAGCAATGGCATTTCTGTTAGTAATATGTAGCTTATACAGATCCTTTATTTTGACTTTTTACGCCAACTGAAGTGTTTCTACTTGACGTCGACGTCACTGCCGTCGTATGAGGTTGACCTAATTTTCTGCCTACCTGTGTACTACACCTGAACATCAGGTTAACTAGTCCGTGAATTAAACACCCCACTAAATCCCACTTTATATGGAGAAAACTGGGGTTTAAGGGGTTGAACATTTTTTTCTTATTTCTACTCCCAAACAAAGGCTGGGGATACTCGTAAGAACCGCCTCATTGAGGCGGTTCTAACGAGCACACACAACCTATGTTTGCAGTAAAAATAAGAAAAATATCACCGATTTTCATTTTGGAGATGTGAAAAATGGACTATGTCGCACGTGTGTGTTACCGTCATATGTTGCGGCGACAAAATTGTGTCTACGGACGACCCCATTATTATAAACCACTTTTTGACTACAATCGGGGAACAATTATGTGGTCAAGAGTATCGCATTTACTGCGACGGCAAGGTATTAGTGCGAGGGGACATACATGTAACTAAAATACCGTGACGGATTAGAAATGACACACCCTTTAACCTCACTTAATGTAGAGAAAACTGGTGTTTACGCGGGGTAGACCTTATTTTTCTTATTCTTGTTCCAAGACATAAGTTATGGGTGCACGTTAGAACCGCCTCAATTAGAGGGTTCTTACGAGCACCCTCAAACAATGTTTGCAGTATTAATAAGAAAAATATCGTGATGTAGCTATTTTTGATATGTGAGAAAATGCACTTTGTCGCACAGGTTTGTTATCGTAATGTTCTATAACAGCAGAGTTCTAGGTAACAAATACGAGGGTCCTCTCTATAGCATCTGTCTGCACCCACATTCTATAGTCAGAATGATACTGTATAAAAATCTGAAACAAAATTAAATCTTATGAAAAAGTCCAATTTCTTTTAAGAATAAGATAATATTATCAACAGGTACATTTTGTAACAATTGTTGCAAAGTCTTAGCTTTGAAGTATAAGTTACGGGACTGTGAACAGTCTACATATTCAATTAAGATATGTTGAACAGTAAATGGCTGATCACATCCTACACACGAAGGCTGATCACCACCATTTAAAATATAAGAATGAGTAACTCTTGTATGGTCAATGCGCAGTCGTGTAAATAATACTTCCTCTTTCCTGGAAAACTGTGGAGGATAGCATTTTGTTCCAACAGCAGGTTTAATAGCATGGAGTTTGTTATTTATTGCACGGCCCAATTCGCCTTGCCATTCCGACAAGATGTATATGTTGATAAATGGTTTAAAATTATAAAAAAGGAATTTTAAAAACAGACGGATCAAGGTTGAGCGATTTCTTTGCTATCTTGCCAGTATATTTATTGCCAACAATGCCAATATCGCTCGAAAGCCAACAAATAAAAATAAAAAAAATAAAAAATGGGTGTGTTTCAGAAATTTCATGATGTGTTTCGATCAATTTTTGTATTTGTGATTTTTTAGATGATGAATGGTCTAAAGCCTAAAGCACAGAATGTGAATCAGAAAATATAATTGATTTTTGAATTGTTGAAGAACTGATAAAATCTAAAGCTGTGTCTATTGCTTTGGCTTCAGCTGTAAAAATTGATGAACCATCTGAAAGACGCAAGGTTTGGTGCGTATCTTTAGAAACATACGCACAACCAACTTTTTCTCCTTCTTTGGAACCATCAGTATAAACTTGTTGTTAATCATCACAACGTGACTGCAGTACCTGAAATTTTGGTTGAGTAGTGTTGGATTTTAATCGGATATTTTCATCATGTAAGTCAAACAGAATAGAAGGTTTTTTGATACACCAAGATGGAACTTCGGCAGTTTCATGTTTTTGAATATTTTTAAGCTCGATACTTGAATTTTCTAGCAGTGGTAATATACGTAATCCAAAAGGTTTGATTGCTGTGGGTTTAATTTCATACTTGTCTACAAATTCAGGTGGAAATGAAATTTTGAAATAAGTTCTGAAGTTAGATCCTTTGGAAGCAAGGAATACACCAAATAAACGAAAATAGCAGACTCGGTTTTATTGAGTCTGTTCATGACCAGTACTGAAATGTGCAACACCGGCCTCGCCCTTTAGCACCGGCTTAAGCAGAACTCTATTTTCAAAATGATACCAAATGAACTCAATAATCCCAAAGGACCAGAAAATATCATTTGCACTATGATGATGTACGGGGAGGCGTTTTACGGCCGTCACACGGCACAACACCAGCTACATTGAAAATAAATAAGTTCTGAAGCTAGATCCTTTGGAAGCTTTGAAAGTCGATTAGATGGTTTAGCAGCAAGTCTGATAGCATACCGAAGAGAACGATTTTCTCTTCGCGAAGTTAAAGATGGTTCACCTGCTTCCACATTAAGGCTTAATACGGGAGAAGTACGAAAGGCTCCCATAGCCAGACGAAGGCCTTGGTGATGGACAGTATCAAAAGATTTTAAATAGGACTTTTTGGCAGAATCATAAACAACACACCCATAATCTAATTTAGATCTTATTAAAGACCGGTAAAGATGTAATAACGTATATTGATCTGGTCCCCAACATGTATGAGCTAAAACCTTCAGAAGATTAAAAGCTTTTAAGCATTTCGCTTTAAGGTTTTAATGTGGGGAATAAAAGATAACTTTTGATCAAATATAACCCCTAGAAATTTGGCTTCTTCAGCAACAGGGATTTGTGATCCGTATAAAAACAAGGAACGATGTTCGTATTTCTTCCGTAGCTTACAAAAATGAACACACTGCGTTTTCGACTTGGAGATCTTGAAACCATTTTTATCAGTCCATTTTCTATTCTTGTTAAATTGAGTAGCTAAGAGAATACTACCTTGTGGGACATCCTACTCTTGTTCATAGAGATCTGACAGGGCAGATCCCACACGCACCTGAAATGCGCCCTCACCGAAAAAGATTTGAATAAAACTGGGAAGTTTTCCCCTTAAGCCGAAGTTATGGAGATCTTTCAATATTCCATAACGCCATGTGGTATAATATGCTTTCTCCAAATCGAAAAAATAGCTACTATGTGTTTTTCGTTAATAAAAGCATTACATATACATGTTTCTAGTCCTATTAAATTGTCGTTGGTACTTCGTTCCGAACGAAAACCTGACTGATATTCTTAAATGAGGTTGTTGGACACTAAGTACCAAACTAATCTCTTGTTTATCATTCTCTCCATTGTTTTACACAAACAGAGCTATCTGTCGATAATTCGTAGGTGCTGCATGATCTTTCCCTGGTTTTGGAATTGGTATTACTGTGGCTAAACGCCAGCTCTCAGGACAGACCCCCGTTTCCCAAATATTATTAAAGATATCTAAAAGTGTTGAAAGGGAGCTTTTTGGCAGATGCTTAAGCATCTTAAAATGAATTTCATCAGGGCCGGTTGCCGTATCATGTGATTTTTCAATGGCTTCAACTAGTTCGGGTAAGTTAAAAGGTTTGTTGTATTCTTCGTGATTGAGGGATTTAAAGTTTAGATTTATTTTCTCTTGGTTCTTTTTGGTTAAACGTGTCAAAATAATTTCGCGATAATGAATTTCTCAAGAATGTGCTACCAAGAGTATCTGAAATGTCTTTCATAGTTGAAGCTTTTGTGTCAAAACCTGTATTTAAGTGCGTGTAACTAGGGACTTTGTTTTCCCTGATATTTTTCGTACCATATCCCAAACTTTTTCAAATGGGGGTTTTGTAGTTTAATTGTGAAACATATTCCCTCCACGACTTTCGTTTTGATGCTTGGATTGTTCGCCGCGCTTTAACTCTATCTGTGAAATCAGAAACCATGTCAAATGATTCATTAAAGTGAGTAATTGATAACTCTTCTTCGCATAAATTACGGAATAATTCCCAATCGGCTTTATTCATTTTCCATTTGTTTCACTACATTCCTTGTCTGGTTCGTTTACACTCTCAATTATAACAGGGAAGTGATCACTTCCGCACTGATCATCATAGAAGGACAAGTCGTAGTCTAAAAAGAGAGAAGGGTGACACAAAGAGAGATCTAAAGAAGGCAAGTAGCCTGTCGTAGGGTGACGGTAAGTATACGATTTATCATTCATTAAGCAAAGATCGTTCTTTGCAATAAAATCTTCAATGAGTGCTCGTCTGTTGTTGTTATCTTTACAACCCAATAGAATGTTGCGACCATTGAAGTCGCAAACTAAAATATATGGCGATGGACGTTGATCCAGCAATGATTCAAGATGTTCGGGATCTAAAGAAAATGAAGGAGGTATATATAGTGAACAAATTGGAGTTTCTTTATCTAGAGAAACCGATGCTGCTACAGCTTGTAAATAAAAATCAAAAATGAGTTCCTTTAAGAGCAATGAAAACATTCATAAGAAAGAAGATGGGTCATACTACGTAGTTTCGGCTAATAAAGCCTCATCAGTGACCCTGTAATGATCCAGCAAAGAAAGCCAGAGGAAACATACTGCAATTTAGCGAATTTCGAATAGGCAGTAGATTCAAAGTAGAAGTAAAACAAAGACTGATATAAATCAAAATGGGGTCCAAATCATTAAAAAAACCTGTCTAAAATATGAGTCTAAACCAATAATTAATTTCTGATTTCACAGAATATTAACGCTGATCTCAAAGGACCGAAAGGAAAATATAAACTGCACTATGATTGATGTACGGGGAGACGTTTTACGGCCGCCACACGGCACAACACCAGCTGCAGTGAAGGCAAATAAAAATCAAAAAAGAGTTCCTTTAAGAGCAATGAAAACATTCATAAAAAAGAAGATGGGTCATACTACGTAGTTTCGGCTAATAAAGCCTCATCAGTGACCCTGTAATGATTCGGCAAAGAAAGCCAGAGGAAACATACTGCAATTTAGCGAATTTCGAATAGGCAGTCGATTCAAAGTAGAAGTAAAACAAAGACTGATATAAATCAAAATGGGGTCCAAATCATTAAAAACCTGTCTAAAATATGAGTCTAAACCAATAATTAATTTCTGATTTCTCAGAATATTCACGCTGATCTCAAAGGACCGAAAGGAAAATATAAACTGCACTATGGTTGATGTTGGGGGAGACGTTTTACGGCCGCCACACGGCACAACACCAGCTGCAGTGAAGTCTGTTTTCAATTTGATCTCTCTTTGTCTTAAACATGATGTAACAAAAATTGAATTGCAACCAGATGGTTTGTTGCCATCAGAATAGATATAGTTATATGTAATGAAACCCCTGACACCAATGTTGTCATCAGTTTTATAAAAGTTTCTTGCAAACAAAAAACCGATGGGTTTAATAAAGAAACAAGTAATAAGAACTCATTATAATTTGATTTAAGACCTTGGCAATTCCATTGTATTATTTTGTCTATTAAATCCATTTTATGGAGAGATCTTTATAAGACTAGAAACGATTTTGGAGGTGCATTTGGTTATATCGATCTGTTTTTTTATCACTTCGTGGTGTTTTTGACCTCGATCTGTTATTACAACTTTGTGGTAATGGAGTTTCAGTGAACTCCATATCACCGTCTCTCAAAGATCCGAATCTGTTCTGATATTTTATATTGTCTCTTTCCAATTTACGTTGTCTGTCTGTTTTTTTTTTTTTTTTTTTTTTTTTTAATTTTTGTTGTTTTGTTACTGTTTTTTTTATCGTTTTTGTCGTTTTTCATCATTTCTTTGATCGGATCTTCCGATCCCTTACTGGTTCGACCTGAGTCGAGTTTCTATTTTACATGCGGCGCTGGCTTCGGTACGGTCGCTGTTGACCGATCCGGAGTAACCTGGATTGCGCCATTTGATAAATTGGTTGAACTTTGTGGTGCTTGAGTGGATATACTCCATGCACCAGATTTTTTTCAGTTCAGCTTTGCATGATTCAACAGTCTGTGTTGCGGAGCTGGAACCTTTTACACCAGCACCCTTTGTGAAGCTGGCGTAACTGGTGGTTGGTGTTGTGTATCGTCAACAATTTTTCGCGCTTCTGGGAATGTTACCCCCCTTTGGTATTTGACAGTGAGTATTTGTTTTTGTTTTTTCCATGCCGGACAATCTCGAGAGAAATCAGCATGTGTGTCACCACAATTGACGCATTTGGCCTCCTTCTTACAGTTCTGATGATTATCGACATGTTTTTCTTCACCACAGTTTGGACAGAGTTGTTTCTTCTGACATCTGCTTTCGTGGTGGCCAAAAATCTGACACGTATAACATCTTAGATGGTTTGGTATATATACCTCTACATTAACAGAAAGATATGCTACTTTGATTTTCTTGGGCAGAACTGGTGTATTAAAAGTCACCACGTAAGTACCTGTTGGCTTCAATACACCACCTCTACGAACTTGGATGTTACGAACACCAATGACGCCTTCAGATCTCAAGTTATCAATTATCTCTGCATCGCCGCAAGGACGGAGCTCTGGGCTGCGGATGACACCTTTACATGAATTAAGTGTATTATGCAGAGATACTTTGACATTGAGATCGAATAGCTTTGTAGTACCAAGTAGGCTATTAACCTGCTGTTCTCTCGACTTCTATTAGAAGATCACCAGACTTGAGCTTTTCTATGCTTTTGGGATATCCTGCAATGGACACTATGCTCTTTTCGATAACAAAGGGCAATAAATTTGACACAGTGCGTGTATCTTCACCTGAGGTCATAACCAAGAAGCTTGAAAAAAATTCGTTAGTTTTGGTGCTGCAGACTGCTGACTAGAATGTTGACTAGACTGTTGACTAGACTGCTGAGTGGCTTCATCCGATTCGGATGAATCCTCGTCTTTTTTACGTTTGACTGCGTTGCGGTTATGTGATTTATGCTTCCCCATGAAGAAAGCTTTAAGGTTTGTGCCAAGTGCTCTCCGCCCTCCTTGGAGCCCAACAAGGGAACACCATACTCGAGTGGTTTTCCGACTCGCAGGTGTTAGAAATACACGTGAAATATACTCGCATAAACAAAAGGCCTACACGATTGATACGTTTGGCCACCGCCTTCTAGAGATAAAAAGACAGAAAAGGGTAAGGTAAATGGACATACGGTTGGTATCAGGAAAGATACAAAAAGAATGGAAAAGAAAGGAAAGAGGTATCTCTAGGGCTCGGCCTCGACCAGGCGATTGGCCGTGCCGGACCGCACGGCCAACCGTCTACACCGAAAAGCCAGGCCAAAGAGGCGTGTTGGGTACCTGAAGCACCACAACCTCAGGTGACCCTCAACCTTCAAGATCCCTTTTTCCGGCTTACAGGACGCCACCCACGGCAAACGGGTCGTCCTTCCTTTAGCTCTTCTCAGTGGGGACAGAGACCACAGCGGCAATGTGCCCAGTGGGAATTGAGCCCACAGGGCCACGGCATGGCAGGAAGTCTAATACCTGGGGGCCCACAAAATTGGAATCTACGCCTCCTAAATGACCTAAATATTGTTGAAGGGGACGTTAAACCTCAATTTAAGCAAAACCATGCAGTCCATGTACCCCCGATTATCACGGCTTTGACTCGGTTTCGATTCGGTTTGATGTCTTCACTAACGTTGTCCGTAGCAGGAATATCATCACGTTTACAAATCCGTGAAATGAACCCCCCCTAAACCCCACTTAATATAGAGAAAACTGGGGTTTACGGGGTAATACATCGTTTTTCTTATTTTTGCTCAAAGACATAGGTTGTGGGTACTCGTTAGAACCGCCTCAATGAGGCGGTTCTAGCGAGCACCAACAACCTATGTTTGCTATATAAGGAAAAAACATATCAGGTTTTTTTTATCAGAAAAGTAGCAATTTTGGAGATGTGAAAAAAGGCACTATTTTGAACGGACGTGTTTTCGTTATGTACATTGTACATGTAGCCCGCGACAAGCGTAACTGAGTATGCGCGCTCAAACTGAAGAAATCCGCAGTACCCACTCTCTTATTACATATATACTGCCTTCTCACTTTCTTTGAACAAACTACAGTGTAACCTCAATTAAACAGCCATCCTGGGAAAACTACAAAACTGGATGTTTATGGTAGGTGGCTGTTCAACAGAGGAAACTGTCTGGGATGATGTATGGATTGTATTCGACAGGCATACAATTGTGATTACTGAAGAAAGCTCATTATGTATGTACTCGAAGAAAATTTAATGATGTAGAGGTGTCATCTGAAACCTCTCCATCATTTATGTTTCTTTTCACTTACTTATAATATAGATATCACAATGATAATTATAGGAAAAATAAATTTTTAAATAAATAAATACCTATTTTTTCATCTAGTTTCTCGTTATTGAGTTAGCACTGTCTGTTTAATAGAGGGGAATTAGATTTGGTAAGGTGGCTGCTGGCTGGAGGAGAGCGGTGGCTGCTGAGAAGAGGTAACAATATAGTAAAATGCTATGGGAGAGATTATTGAAACTGCTTTAAGGGAGGTGGCGGCTTGACAGAGGTGACCATTAGTGGAAGTTTTACTGTATAGATAAAATTCCATCGATACAGCGGACAACGAAGGATCTGATCAGACTTCGCGAATGCGCATGCTGATCTGAGTCTGCGCTGGGCGCTCAAATATTTCTTTTCACATGGCGCGGCTCATGTTATAAGCAACGATGGCCTCAGCCATAATTACAGTCTAACTTCCTGTAGGTATTCACTGAAAGTTAATCACATCAACAGGTCTGGGGGCGAAATAGGAATCAGAACGAAAACACACATATTCAAATATATTAAACATTTAACCAAAAAAAAAAAAAAAATTAAAAATTTCAGATATAAAATTCTGATATTTGTTACTTTTTTTTTTTGCTAAAATCACACACCGCGGGAACTCGTTAGAACCCCCTCTTTGTTTTTTGAGCAAAAATAAAAAAAATAATGTATACCCTTGCAAACCCCAGTTTTACTATATGACAGTAGGGTTTAATTTCAAAATTCAATATTGGACTTAAATCTCTTCTGCAACAAGGTCTATCGGAACCCGAATTTTATGGTGACTTCAGCACCCAATTTCGTAAAATCATTCTTCGATATAAAAAGATTGGGTACAACATGGATATTATACGACAGACTGCATGCATGTTAGTTAACCCAATCACGGTTGGCAACTTTGCTTCCCTCTTTAATTGCACGCCAGTGGGTCAGGCCTCAGATTCTATGCCGGCTCCAACGTAAAGGCCTATTGAGAATTAGAGAGATCTAATTCAAGGTAATGCTGGTTGGTGCCTGATGCTCTGTCTCTGGTCGGGCCCATCGGAGTGTAACTGTTGGTTTTCTTTTGCTCCAGCATTAGAGTTAGGAGGCCTTCATGCGGACTGAACAAATTATTTGTCTAAATCGCGACGGAACTAAGGGCGAGGATTGTGGCCACGTAAAATCAATTTAAGCCCCCCAGTGGAAATCTTCCACTGACCGTTCCAAGGCGGCTCTTCTGTGGCGATTTATTCATGTTGTTGTTTGTTACTTACTGTGTGTATCACTTGTATCTTTTAATTTTGGATGGCCATATGGCCATTTTGTTGGAAAGTAACTGTCATTATGGCCTTCCTTTGTTTAGGTTTCCATTATGGTCTGGTCGCTTAATGTTTGTATTTCTTTCCCTTTGGTGTCTTTTATGGGTGGAGTAAGTTAATTGTATCAATTCCTGATCTTTGTTTTACTTCTACTTAGTATATAAATTCAGAAAAATATATAACCGCAATGACTTCAGCACCCAATTTCGTAAAATCATTCTTCGATATAAAAAGATTGGGTACAACATGGATGTTATACGACAGACTGCATGCATGGTAGTTAACCCAATCACGGTTGGCAACTTTGCTTCCCTCTTTAATTGCACACCGTTGGGTCAGGCCTCAGATTCTATGGCGGCTCCAACGTAAAGGCTTATTGAGAATTAGAGAGATCTAATTCTTGGTAATGTTGGTTGGTGCCTGATGCTCTGTCTCTGGTCGGGCCCATCGGAGTCTAACTGTTGGTTTTCTTTTGGTTTCCATTATGGTCTGGTCGCTTAATGTTTGTATTTCTTTCCCTTTGGTGTCTTTGGTGGGTGGAGTAAGTTAATTGTATCGATTCCTGACCTTTGTTTTACTTCTTCTTTAAGGCGGTTAGAATTATAACGGCGTGTTTGTACAATATGGACAAAGTTTATGCTGGTGTGTTGTGTTTTGGACCCCGTCAAAACCAAGGGCGAGGAGGGTGGCCACGTAAAATCGATTTAACACCCCAAGTTAAAAAAGAAAAACAAATACTTTTTTCTGAACGTTTCAAGGCGCTTCTTCTGTCTTGGTTTATTTTTGGGATCGGTTTTTTTATCGACCCAAAGCTACTTATGACAGACTGAATCTGAATTAGTGCTATTGTCCACGTGACTATCACTGATTTAGGGAAACCAAGGTTATGGTTGTTAATAGGAAAATAGTGTTAACATGTAGGCAAGAGTCTTCCCTGTTGCTGGACGCTGTTTGGCAAACACTGTATACCCAGACCCGAAACCACGAAATGCGGCGTCTGCTTAGCCGGCTGCTTAGTGTCTACAGTGATTCTTTAAATACTGGTATTTTTAAGGTATAAGTCTCAGCTGTCAATTTAATGATATATTCTTCATTATAATTTCTTTTCTATAATCGAAATTAGAAGCCCCCATGATGTAGTGGTTATGCTACTCGCCTTGTAAACAGGGGTCGCAGGATCGATCCCGGGCTTCTCCAGACTTTCGGATGAGTCTTTAAACCAAGGTCCCGCGTTCGTATGACCATAGCTGTTGGTGGGACGTTAAACTCAAACATTCATTCACTCTCTAATCGAAAGAGTTACGGTTTTGATGATTGTTTTGATTTCAGTTAGTACAGACCTGATATTTCATTGGGCGATTGTCTCAAAATTAAAATTTGAGTTTGAAATAGATGACGGTATATCTATGTTTGTTTGAAATAGATGACATTATTCCTACATAGAGTGTTCAATTTATGGTTTCAAATAAACTCCCTTTCGATTCCAAGGTATGTTACTGCGAAATGATTAAGCAGCAACAAAGGTTATCCCGTTCAACCCTAAAGCCTACTACAGATTCTTATACCAGCAGAGTAGATCCTGACGTGATGGATCTGAGCCATCTTATCAGGAGATATATTGCTTACTATTCAGCTAGACGCCCTATTTGGTAGAATGGACGTGCCAAACTTCAGTGATTGAATAGTGCGCTACAAAAACACAAGGCGGGAAAATAAATTTAAGCACTGACAGCACTGATTGGCCGATTGTCTCTGAGAGCAGGCTGGGAAATTGATCATGGACGGGGGCTGGGATTATTTCGGTATACCCTTAAGTTCTTGTGAATAATGCAAACAGTAATACAAGAAGACGTAAAACTTCAGACGCCGCGTTCTCTGGCGTCTGATCTGGGGTTATACTGTTTGCCAAACCCACCACATGATTCTAGTCCAGATTTTACAGATACCATTACATGTACATGTACTCAACACTCTGACCTTAGAGTAGAACAAATAACACGGCTCTTTTGGGTCAACTGACAGGGTCGAATGTCAATCAACTCAAAAGTGCTAAGTAGAAAAGCTCTTCAGTGCTACATTCCACGTGACTGACAGTGACTTGTCGGAATAACTATTTGTATAGAAAAAAGCCACAGTGAGGTCAGAGTGTTGCATAAGAGGGTTATCTTGGAATCCTATGTTGGCCTTGGCAAACAGTGTAGACCCAGACAAGACGCCACAGAACGCGATCAAGATCTACATTATTTGCTTAAACCGTAATTTTAGGGTTACATGAAACAGTACGACTACTTCTTTGACCTACACCGTCACGTGAACAAGTCCGGGAAACAAAGACCCCCTCCAAAGTAGAACTTAAACAAAGATCAGGAATTGATACAATTAACCCACTCCATCCATAAAATACACCAAAGGGAAAGAAATACAAACATTAAGCGAACAGACCATAATGGAAACCTAAACAAAGGAATGCCATAAGGACAGTTACTTTCCCACAAAATGGCTATATGGCCATCCAAAATCAAAAGACACAAGTGATACACACAGTAAGTAACAAAAAACAACATAAATAAATCGCCACAGAAGAGCCGCCTTGGAACGGTCAGTTGAAGATTTCCACTGGGGGGGGGGGGGGGGGGGGCACAATCCTCGCCCTTACTTCCGTCGCGATTTAGACAAATAATTTGTTCAGTCCGCCTGAAGGCCTCCTAACTCATCCGTGCAACATCTCCGTGAACACAAAAATCAAAGAACCACAGAGGTGAGACAACGGTGAGGACTCGACAGCAAGAAACCACTGAAGTGCTGGAGCAAAAGAAAACCAACAGTTAGACTCCGATGAGCCCGACCAGAGACGGAGCATCAGGCACCAACCAGCATTATCTCTCTAATTCTCAATAAGCCTTTACGTTGGAGCCGTCATAGAATCTGAGGCCTGACCCACCGGCGTGCAATTAAAGAGGGAAGCAAAGTTGCCAACCGTGATTGGGTTAACTACCATGCATGCAGTCTGTCGTATAATATCCATGTTGTAACCAATCTTTTTATATCGAAGAATGATTTTACGAAATTGGGTGCTGAAGTCATTGCGGTTATATATTTTTCTGAATTAATATACTAAGTCACCATAAAATTCGGGTTCCGATAGACCTTGTTACAGAAGAGATTTAAGTCCAATATTGAATTTTGAAATTAAATCAGAATGGCGTCTATAAAATTTAGAAAAGGCTTTGCGTAGTTTATGGTACCGATAACCCTGATTTAGGAGTTTAGCCGTTAATAATTTATTACGAGTGTTGAAGTCAGTCCGCTTTATATAGAGAAAACTGGGGTTTAAGGGGGTATACATATTTTTTTTTATTTTTGTTCCAAGACATAGGTTGTGGGTACTCGTTAGAACCGCCTCACTGAGGCGGTTCTAACGAGCACCCAAAACCTATGTTTGGAGTATAAATAAGAATAATATCACAAAATTTCATCATAAAATAACCTTTTTTGAGGTATGAAAAAATGCACTATATCACACGGATGTGTTATCGTAATGCTCAGAGACAATGTACCCAGCAGTACTCTCAGTGCTTTGATTATAGTTCGTCTTTGCATTTATGTGTTTGCTTATATATGTTTTATTTTTGGATAGCCGTTTGGCCATTTTGTGAGAAAGTAATTGTCCTTTTGGCTTTTATCTTGTGACGTTTTCATTACAGGGAAGTTATTTTATGATCACGTTTATTTCCCTTTGATCAGGTAGAAGAAAGTTGTTTTATTTAAAGACTGTCTTTAAATTTAAAGACTTTGTAGTCTGTAAATTTAAAGACTGACACAAATAAAATAACGAAAATGGTGAAAACGGGAAAATCGCACTTTGCTTTAAATTTTATAGTAATTTGGCCGTTATCTTTGGAATATTAAATTATGTGTAACTGCAAGTTATATAGTTGTCTCTATTTAATTAAATTCCTTCCACCATAATTGAAGAGTTCTCAGAAAAAAAAAACAGGTTTTGTAATTAGATTCATTGGTAAAATGAAATCAGGAATGAATATGTATAACGATTTTATCATTTTGTCAACATACCGACCACCGCTTCGACAGACAGTTTTTCTGACAACTAAAATTGATGAAAGTTTCAGACGGACTACAACAGTAAAATGTCCGAAAACGAAATGACGTCAGTACGAAACTCATCTTATGTACGACCTTTGACAGATATTTTCTCCCTTACTGCGAACTTGCACGGCATTTTTGGTCTAAGGGAAAGAACTGTGTTGTTTTATATCTTAATTATTTCTATCATTAAAACGATATTAAAAGACAATAAAATACATGCAGTCTATAGCAACGCACCTTTTATTATGGCTGCGTATGAGAATGCGATTTTTTCGTGTTACATCATTTTCATGATTTTCCTTTGTGTTACTCAGTGCAAGTCTTTTAATCTACAGACTAAAAAGTCTTTAAATTTACAGACAGTCTTTAAATAAAACAAATTTCTTCTACCTGTTGATGTCTTGGATGGGAGGTGAGATGCAAGCAACAGGCCTCGAATATATAGCCATGGGGAATTGTAATATTGACATGTTCTCATGCTCTAACTCTACATGGTTTGATAAATGGTTGTCACTACATGTACGCCAAACATTAGCGACGTTAATAGATCATGTCTATACCAATACCCCAGGCATTACAGTCGGAAGTTTTGTATCTCACCTGGCTGTAAGCGATCATGATTACACAATTGACTATTTTGAAGTGTTGGTGTATTTTTGGCTTTAATTTCAGTTTAAATCCAATATTGTTTCACTGTTGGACGCTTGGGTTGGTTTTACATTTATCAGCTTTATTGCACCGAACGCAGTAGAAGCAGGGAACAATACCTTGGCTACGGCAAGTGGCCAATTCTAAGAAAATTCAATAACGTCGACTGAATGATTCAGATCACACAGAAAGGTTACCATTAAAATAAATAAAACAATAGCCCCTCGGTGGAGGCCGATAGCCTTAGACAATAGTGCATCAGGTCGTCCACAACACCTCGGGGCAATAGTTTTGACTATTGTCCAAACAGCAATTAAATGACTGTATAATATCCAGAGTGTTTCACTCGAAAAGTAAACAGCGAACAGTCCAAACATGAACATATTACTGTAATGTTGTTAATCAAGTAATTTTCTTATTTGCCCAATTACAGGTTCGAGGTCTGCTGTATTTGCCCGAGGCCGAAAGCCGAGGCCAATACAGCAGACCTCTGTTGTAACTGGACCAATACGAAATTACTTCGGCATAGGGCCAATACAGCAGACCGATGACCTGTAACTGGACCAATTCGAAATTACTTCGGCCTAGGGCCAATACAGCAGACTGAGGACCTATAACTGGAGCAATACGAAATTACTTGATTAATGACACTTTTATTAATTGTCACCATTAAAAACATATTTATTGATTTTTACCTCAGTGTTCATACAGTTGACCTCATAACAATTCAGGATAGTCAATTATTAGAACCTCTTTTTGCTCGTTTAAATATTTTAATAAATACCATTTAGTAGATGAACTTTCTTTAGACATGCAACATTTTCATCCAAACCAATCGCATACTGACTATGATTTTAACATAAGTTGTCTATTATCATCAAATATTTAAATAACCATGCTTCGATAAAAAGGCGTGAAATCTAAACGCGAGGCGACTTCGCGATAAGACCAAGCAGATAATAAGATATGTCAAACGGAGATACTTCTCAGAAAATGTTGATAACTCCAATGGAAACATTTACATGGTGTCACCACAGGGACCCAACCAACGACCAATAATCTTCCCTCTGAGCTTAATAGCAATGTTGATCAATTCCGAACATATTGCTGCTAACTTAATAACTCTTCGTCGGTGGTCAAGCAATTCAAAGACAATTTTGAAATTGCAGACTTAAAGACGGAAAAATGAAACATTTTGCCAATTCGAAAGTACCCATTCATTCAAATTCCTTTTATAACTACGGAACAAGTTTGTTCGTTTATTGATAAAATGGATTAATCAAAGGCAACTGATTTGGACGGCCTTGTACCAAGGATGGTTAAACTTGAGGGTAGCTACTTCGCGCCTTATTTTACTGAATCTATCAATAAAAGCATATCAGCATTTTCAATCCCCAACACAACTTAAATAGGCCAAAATACTCGCTCTCCATAAAGGAGGGTCGAAGTCAGACCCTTCGGCTTGTTCACCAATATCTATCTTGCCTACAATATCAAAATATTTGAAATATTTGAAAAAAAAATATGTCCATAAACATCTTATCTGTTATTTAAATAAGCACAAACTTTTATATGAGAATCAATCTGGCCTTTGTCCTCTATATATCTAACCGCCTTAATCAAGCTTGTAGATAGAAGGATGGGTTGTATTGACAAAGGTGACATGATAGGAACACTTTTCCTCGAATTCCGCAAAGCCTTTGATCTTGTCGATCATGAAATTCTGCTCAACAAACTGTCGCTCTGCAAGTTCATTCTTTTTACCCTTCGATGGTATAATTATATCTCGATTACCGTCAGCAAGCCATTCAATCTGACATCGGATTAACTGAATTTGCGGAAGTACTTGGAGGGTTGCATCTGGATTCTATTTTAGGCCTAACCCTTTTACTTATATTCATAAACGATTTACCTTTATTCATACGACGGTGCTCACCAGCAGTAAGCCTATATACACGGCTGCGTGTAGACTACAGATAGAACTTGATAATTCAAATGACTTGGGTAAAGAAAACAAATTACCATTGAATTTAATAAAAATGACATGTATGACTTTGGGTACGAGAAAGCGTCTAAACATAGCTGCCGCGAATTTAGCATGCAGGTAGATAATATAAATATTCCAAACGACACATCTCGGAGGTTAATTGGGGTTTATATTGATGAACATTTCACTTGGTCAAAACAAGAAGACTATTTCTGCTCAGTTGACAGTTATATCCCCAAAAATTTCACCTTTGAGACAATTTGCTGAATATGCTCCGATTGATGTTCAAGGAGATGGATTATGGACTGTCACTTGGGGATCGACGTCATGCGCTAATTTGGAACGCTTATCAGAGTTTATTTTTGTTATGGTTTGTCTTTGGGTGTTTGTGTCGCTTATATTATTTTATTTTGGATAGCCTATTGGCCATTTTGTGGGAAAGTAACTGTCCTTTTGGCTTTCCGCTATTGATGTTTCCATTAGGGTCTCTTGCTTCGTGTTTATGTTTCTTTCCCTTTGGGGTCTCTGATGGGAGCTGTGGGTTAATTGTATCGATTCCTGATCATTGCCTCCACTTCTATTTTGCAAAAACGTCCTGCCAGAATTATACTAAAAGCAGCAAGTGTGGATTATATTTACTAGTCCTAATCGATCATTGATTTCTCTGCAGGGTTTTGAAACTATCCGAGGGTCACTGGTGAGGCCTGATTGGCCGAAACTAGCTAGTCTGACCAAGAAACCACTTGAACACTCTAAAGTTTTCATTTCTGTTCTGTAGTCCTTGCTTCCAAAGCATTGCCCTTTTATAGAACATATCTAATACTCCTCCTTCCCTGATGTTCAAAGACCTAAACTGGCTTTTTGTTGAAAGAAGTGTCAAATTCAAAGCAGTGTTTACATACAAAGCTATTAATATGATCACACTTGAGTATTTATCATATGACGTCGCGTCTGAGAATGTAATAACGCCATGTAATAAATTCGATAATCTACTAGTGGATTAAATATGCAAATTAGTTAGATACGCCCCGTAACCTTACATCTACGTCGTCCGTAACGAAAAGAATGCGTTTTGAATGGCAAACTATAAATACAATCTTGCATTCTTTCACTTGTATTATTGAATTTTATTAAACTCGTTGAGGAAAATGGACAAAATTCTCGGCAAAGCCCCGCATTTTATCCCTTTTCTTCAACTCGTTTAATAAATTCAATAATATACGATCCTCTACTAACACCTATGTTTGATTCTCACTCGTTATACCTAAGATTCGCTGTAAGTGGAACTCTATATCCTCCAGTGACACAAGGATCGCTGTACAAAGGCTCATTCGCCTGCTCAGCTACGCAGCTATAGAAATGTCTGAGGCACAGATTCTCTTTGGTCGTTTAAGACACATATTCAATACGATAACACACTCGTGCGGCATAGAGCATTTTTCACAGCTCCAATGATGAAAATCCGTGATATTTTTCTTATTTATACTGCAAACATAGGTTGTGAGTGCTCGTTAGAACAACTGCCTATCAGGCTCTGTGTCGTGCAACAACCGTGTATTATGTAACTGTTTGGCTAGTACTTGCTGTCTAGACATTGGGTCTGCTACGGACTGTCGGCTCGACTGGACATATGATTTTACGTGCTGTTTGCACGGTACAGATGCAAGGCTGTTTGATGATGTTAGCTCAGGATTGTGAATGTGGATATTTTTAATCTTCAAGAACTTCCACAGTTTTCTTCATATAATTTATACGTCTGTTAAGCAACATAAATTTTAGTTATATTTTGCTTATATGTCTACGTTGTATACGAACGCGAAGGCTATTTTTACGAGGTGCATTATTCTAATTGTGAAGGATTATGACTTTCAACGCAATCATTTATATTTAGTATATTTTTTAAGTAATACACCTGTGATATGTCTCACGACCCTCAGAACTGTCTTTCTTTGTTTTCTAGAAGTGTGCCATTATTTGTGTTGTTATATGAATTTTATGGTATTTCACATAATAAATAATTGTATATATGTATATATTTGTTATAGAGAGCGCATCCACGGGCACATGTTGGGTAGACATAAGTTGGGTACTTGCCGTTTATTCCGTTAGTGTCCGAAAAAGTAGCCAACAAATTTGATGGGACATGTTGGGTACTTGTGCAAATTTTAGCTGATTGTTGGGTACTTATAGTGAAAAATTAACACTGTAGTACCCAACAAGTGTCCATCTGTAAGAACGCAAGGGTCGCAAAGGCGGAATAGCTTTTTAGCTAAGTGTGCCACACTATCAAAATATTGTATAAATGAATGAAATAAAATAAATAAATATAAATATTATTAGGTAACTGTCTCTATCCCTGATCATCGCCTTCACTTCTATTTTGCTTGTGGTAAAGTAGTGGTCGCCTGGATTTTACCGGGTATTCCGTAAGACCACGCTACGCCAACACCTCCTTAGTAAACGTTTAACCTTTAAACAATCAAGACATTTGCAGACGTAATTTTAAAATATGTTTTCTTATTTTTCAGTGAAAACAAGGCTTGACATTTCAAGAAAACTGTCTACCTAGCAGACTTTCCACACGGAATGTCAAGTCTTATTTCCTCTGAAAAAAATAATTAAAAACATAAAATTGCCATCTGCTTTAAACATGTCCGTGGCGCTTTAAAGGTTGAATAATTTCGAGTTAGCTTTCAAGCATTATGATAACACACCCGTGCGACATAGATAACTCTATCATATCTGCAAAATGGTTACTTTTCTGAAAAAAAAAATTGTGATATAGAGGATATTTATTCTTTTTAGATGAATTCCAAAAATATTTCATCGAGTGTGCTGAAAATATCAGTATTTTCACGAGTGCGAAGCACGAGTGAAAATTCTGATGTTTTCAACACACGAGATAAAATATTTTTGATATTTATCGAAAAAAGTAAATTTTCTTTTTATTTGATAATATTTTAAGACACCTACTGTAATTGATCAATCGGATCTTATGTCATAATTTTTAACTTGGCTATGACGTCACAAATGTCAGTTGCAAACCATAAACAAATCGCCTTTACATCACGTGAACAAGTCCGTGAAATGAGGACCCCCCTAAACCCCACTTTATATAGAGAAAACTGGGGTTTAAGGGGGTAAACATTATTTTTCTTATTTTTGCTCCAAGACATAGGTTGTGGGTACTCGTTAGAACCGCCTCAATGAGGCGGTTCTAACGAGCACCCACAACCTATGTTTGCAGTATTTGTTAGAAAAATATCACCAATTTTCATCAGAAATGCAGCCATTTTGGAGATGTGAAAAATGCACTATGTCGCACGGATGAGTTATCGTAATGAATACAGCATTTTTACAGTT
This sequence comes from Lucinisca nassula, assembly GCA_963580285.1. Classification (NCBI taxonomy): domain Eukaryota; kingdom Metazoa; phylum Mollusca; class Bivalvia; order Lucinida; family Lucinidae; genus Lucinisca; species Lucinisca nassula. The sequence continues at coordinate 101,728,442 of OY757014.1, forward strand.
CAAAGAATGCTTTTTCAAGGTATTTCACAGAATTATCTTATAAATAACATATGCATTTGGGCGAGAAAAGTTGTCCGGGCTGCTACTGTGAAAATAACATGACAATTATATATTTCACACTGTGAAAATATCACTTTTATTTGTTTCGGATATGCATTGATTTCACTGCAGAGTATAAAATAAATTTGTCTTGTTTGTACTCCAAACATAGGTTGGGGTGCTCGTTTGAAGCACTTCATTTAGGCGGTTCTAACGAGTACCCGCACGATATATATTGTAGCAGAACTAAATAATAATAAGAAAAAAAAAACAATATGTACATCCCTGTAAATCCCAGTTGGCGCAATATAAAGTGGGATTCAGATGGGTGCTCATTAATGAACAAGTTAATCTGATAGTAATAAAAGTCAGGAAATTAAAAGAAATAGAGAATCTTTTATGAGTGTTCATGTATTATTGAATTTATTATGTTGAGGAAAATAGATAAAATGCGAGGCTTTGCCGAGCATTTTATCCCTTTTGCTCAACGAGTTTATTAAAGTCAATTGTACACGAGATCGAATGCAAGATTTTATTTATCATATGACATTCAAAAGTAATTTTATTCACGATTTTTTTTATAAAAATGTCAATATTCCGTTCAGGACGTAGTACATGTAACGTTACGGGACGTATCTAGCTAATTTGCATGTTTAATCGACTAGTAGATTATCGAAAATATACACGGCGTCATTACACTCTCAGACGCGACGTCATATAATAAAGTTTCAATAGTAGATAATTAAACTCTAGAGCCGAGAAAGATAAGATGTGTTAACCCTTAAGACGCGGAGAAAAACAACATCTGAAACTGCCATCTGCTTAAGTCGTCTGCTTATTTTTTGCAAACACTTTTAAAATAGATTTGCTTACAGGCAAACAGCGTGTACCCAAATCAGACTGCTCCTGGAGGAGCAGTCTGATTTGGGTCCATACTGTTTGCAAAAGTGACTTTGACGACAAAGCAGACGACAATTGTCGTGATTGGCATTTGGGTTAATGTATGTTGTCGGTATAAACTTACCCGAACAAAGATATAGATACAACATAGAACTAGAATGATCAAAATGAAATACTTTAGTTTTACTTTCCCAATCATAATTACACAACTAGATGCATGTAAACACCGACACGAATATTCGAAACTCTTCAATATCATGTGATACGAGGGCTGTTCGAAAACTTTACGCTGGACAATCACTGGATTTTTTTTTCTGTAAATCAGGGGTTATATAAAAGCTCGGTATATCTTGGGATTGAATATCCAACGCATACATGATGAGATGTGTGTTATTTAAAAAATGCCATGTTCCACAGTTTTTGTGGGTTTTTAGGTGGTTAACAAAATTCATTATCCTGTCAAAGATTCTCCTTATTTAGGCAATTTCCAATCTAACATCAATAAGATAAAGTCCATTATTATGAAAAATGCGCGTTTCACTGTCAAACTGCTGCAACATATGACATACTTGGGTTAAGCATCTGTCCGTTTCATTTTAGAGAAAAACGACGAGTGTTCGCTGGATCCCCCATTTGCTCACCGATTAGCAAAAACGTACGAAGTTGTAAATGGCACAGCAACTATATCCTAAATATCAAAATAGGTGTCTGATAGTTTCATTACTGGTAAATGGACAATTGCCCATTTTATGACAATTGTCCATTTTATGGACCAAATCAAGAAGTTAATAACAGGATTTGGGCTCTGAAACATGCCTGCATAGGGCCAACTGTTGCTGAACGAACACTCACTGCAAAGAAGATGTTATACGCCATTCGGTTTCAATAGCCTCCGCCCATCGGGGCTTGAAGAAATAGATGGGCTGCATGATGCTTCCGCTCAGAGCTGAAACCGACCCGCACACGAGTACTGGTAAACAGCTTAGAGGATCTAAGCCTGGCCAGACAATGCGGTGCGAGTCGGCCCGTCCATACTTATAAATCATGTTGGTTTCATTGGGCGGCAGGGCTTGAGATGTTATTTCATCTCAATGTCGGGTAAAAGTCCCACAAAATTTGAAGCAACGTCTCCAAAGTGACCTTTACAGTGCTGACGCTGACGTTAAACCTCAAATCAAACAAACCAACTATGCACCAATTTTCTACAGAAATTCTGGACTAGGCGTTCCAAAAGGTAGATGTATAATAGAAGTGGAGGCAATGATCAGGAATCGATACAATTAACCCACAGATCCCATCATAGACACCAAAGGAGAAGAAAACATGAAACCACAGACCCCAATAGCGGAAAGCCAAAAGGACAGTTTTTCCCACAAAATGGTCAATAGGCTATCCAAAATAAAATAATATAAGCGACACAAACACCCAAAGACAACCTATAACAAAACTAAACCGCGACAGATGAACCGCCTTGGTATGTCTGGTAGCTTGTTGGTCTGAAACAATGCGAAAGAAAATGAGAAAGCACGTCCAAAAACCAGTCTCCAGCATGTCAATGTGTAACATGACAATGCTCCAGCCCACAAATCCTTCATTCTAGCGCAGATTTGACGTCTAGAATGGTCAATGTATTGCAGGTCCCTCCCTACAGCCCATCTTTTATTTTTCTCTTTCTGAAATTAAAGTAAAACAACAACAATAACAGCAAGAACGAAAAAAAAAAAAAAAAAAACACACACACAAAAAACAAAAAACACACCTGCTTCGAGATCTAAGTTCAAAAGAACGTTGGGGCCTGGCTTTCATCAGTTTTTAGCTCAGCAGAGGGCTCTGGCTGGAGGCGCTTATAGGATATGCAGTTATCCGTCGTCGTTGTCCGGCGTTGTCTGGCGTCAACACATTCAAACTACATGTCCCCTGAAGCCACTAGGCTGACTGTGCCCATATATTATCTGTAGCATAATTGGCTAGGGATTGATGTTTATGTTGTTTTTCATGAATATCGGCTCTTAAGTTTGGTTGTTATGGCAACCTCAAAGTGGTCATAGACTTATAATGAGTTAATCTGAAACGAAGTGTTCTGGCTAGTAGAGTATTTAGAATGGAACTAGACAAAATGCCGTCAAAGATTTCTCAGGAACTACAAAAGCTAAGAAGCCTCAAACTTGGAATACAGTGTCATTATGACGTCTTATATTGTGTAAGAGACAATGGGCTTTCTCTGCTTATTCGTTTTTCATCATTCTTCTTACCCTCCATATAAGCTAATGTTAAATTTTTCGTCAAAGATTTCTCAGGAACTGCAAAAGCTAAAAGCCTCAGACCTATTGTGCAATGCGATAGTGATGGCTTCCATTGTTTCCAATAATATGGACTTTCTCGTCTTATTTGTTCATTAGTTCTTTCATTCTTCAGTTCTGCCCATAAAGGCCAAAGTTAAGTTTTTCGTCAAAGATTCCTCGGGGACTGCAAAAGCTACAAGCCTCAGACGTTGTATGTAATGCACTAGTGATGGCTTATATTGTATAAGAGACACTGGGCTTTCTCGGCTTATTTTTTTATGTATTTTTCTTTATAGGCCAATGTTACATTTTTCGTCAAAGATTTCTCAGGAACTACAAAAGCTCGAAGCCTCAAACTCGGTTTGCAATGCAATAATGATGGCTTGAATTGTGTAAGAAACAATGTTCTTTCTTGGCTTATTTGTTCATGAGTTCTTTCATTCTGCTTTCTCTCCATATAGGTCAATGTCGAATTTTTGTCAGAGATTCCTCAGGAAATATAAAAGCTGGAATCCTCTAACTTGGTATGCAATGCAATAATGATGACATATCGTAGTAGAGAGGATGGACCTTTTCTTTGTTTTGTTAATCTGTTCTGGAAGCCGTTAATTTAGTGTGAAATGTAGACACTGGGCTTTCTGACTGGTGATCCAGAGGTTGTGGGGGTATAGTCAGATCCTCTGACAGTTCTAGTTCATCTCTGTGGTTGTTTGATTTTAGTGTTTTCGGAGATGTTGCACTGATGAGTTAGGAGGCCTTCATGCAGACTAAACGATTTATTTGTCTAAATCGCGACGAAGGTGCGTGTGTGTGTGAGAGAGAGGGGGTCGAGAATTGCGGCCGCGTGGGATCGATTTGGAACCCCCAAGTGGAGCCATTCTGGGGCGGTTCTTTTGTCGCGGTTTGTTCTTGTTGTGGTTTGTCTTTGAGTATGTTTAACGCGTATATTTTTTGTTTTGGATAGCCAATTGGCCATTTTGTGGGAAAGTAACTCTCCTTTTGGCTTTCCGCCATTGATGTTTCCATTAGGGTCTAGTTATAGGCCCAACGTGGCCGGGTGTTGTTATATGTTTTGAAGATATGCATTTATAAATGTGCATAACACAATGTCACTATAATAGAATTTACTTACTTACTTACTTATTATTTCATGTTTGTGTTTCTTTCCCTTTGGTGTCTCTGTTGGGATCTGTGGGTTAATTGTATCGATTCCTTATCATTACCTTCACTTCTATTTTCCAAAACCTATTGAAGCTGCTCGGACAAGTCTTCAGTCAGCCCAAAGAAAAACGAAACGGCTGCACGATATAGGTATAAACGACACGAACTATTAACCAGGCGATAAGGTACTTGTTATACTTTCTCTGTTCCTGTAAAATATTTACAAGCCAGGCATTATGGTCCATACGTTGTAGACAAAAGGATCAATGATGTAAATTACCTAATTAACACTCCGTGGAGGCACAAGCTAATACAGCTGTGTCATATTAACATTCTTAAGGGATACATAGAAAGGGATAAGTCATGTTTAACACCAGTCAATCTTGTGATGTGCCGTTAGGCTGTAGCTATATGCACATTCGACAACAACAACAAGATCTCCAACAAGATCTACGGAGAATCACGACAAAAACCGAGATTTTGTCACCTGACCATCTTCAGCACGAGGGACACGGAGAGCTGACCACGCTACTATCGCCACTTACCGTTCTGCAGCCTACCGGTGTGCTTCGAGGTCACTCAGCGCCGGGGGCTGGAGGATTGGTAATTACCATTTGATATCAATGGCGCTGTGAATTGGCGCGGGTGAGTGATGTACTTTCAATTTACATAAGGTAAGAATTTATTTTTAGCCGTATGCTTGCATTTCCTTCGACGGAATCGGCCTGTTCCGTCGAAGAAAATATGACCATGTCAATCCCATGCCATCTGTTTCTAAATTTGATTTAATCTTCCGAAGTATGTTCTAAAATGTTAAAATAAGTATTTAAATGTCCATTTCAAACCTAATTTTTTAATATATTTAGGGAAATATTTCTTTATTACGTATAATTTTGTCGTTACCTGTAACGATAACTTCCTACGTTCCGGATGGCTTTTTCAGACTGAAAACTGCATTTAGACATTTTTTTTTTGTGTTTATTTGTCGTCGAATACTGTCGCCGATGTTGTCGTCTAGTTCTATCGACGATTTATTTTTCAGTCGTCGACAACGCTTTTTCTTAACAGAGCGCCAATTTTTGATCTTGGTTATAAAAGCGCCAATTTTTGATCTTGGTTATAAAAGCGCCAATTTTTGATCTTGGTTATAAAAGTGCCAATTTTTGATCTTGGTTATAAAAGCGCCAATTTTTTATCTTGGTTATAAAAGCGCCAATGTTCTGTAACTTTGAAGGGATATCTATATATAGCTGCATGACATGGTCTTGTTATATAGTTTGACCATCTTTATATACATGTAACTGGTAGCTTTTAGCTTATGTTATCTTTTCTGTATACCCAGAGATTTGCGTCGGCCAAGCAACACTGTCCTAAGTATTTATAAAAATGAGCTTCTTGGCAAAATGAATGGCTACGTGCTTTACCTTTATTTTGCTGTAGAATAATGCATCTTTTCCAAGAATTGTAGATAATGCATATTGGCTTCGGTTCTCAAACAAATATTTAAGATCTTGCTTGGCAATATTCGAACCTTTCTTGTTGAACTTAGTGCAGTTAATTTTGCAATGTTAACACATTTGTGTGTGCCCTTGCATTTGTAGCTTTAATGCTGAACTTTCGAGGCTTATCATTTTTCTGTGGAACTGTTTCATGGCTCTGTTAGGACTTAGGGTACAGTAACTTAGTAGTCATTGTATGGCACACCTATGTATTTTTGGCAGTAGATTTGTTTGTTTGTTTTGAAGCAGTGTTCTGTGTATGTGTATATGGAGGCTGGTAGAGCTTGTATGTTGTCCAGCTGAAAGTGTTGTTAGGTTGAATGGCTGGCTCGACATTACCTTAATATTGCCTAGACCTTAAATTCCCAAGTTATGTCTGTTTTATTGCTTTGTGTCTTTGGCAGGGGTACCTATGAAACATTTGACTAGACCCTAGGACTGTCCGGTTTTCTATAGGTGCTCCTCCCAACAGTACATAATGTGCTGGCTATCTTTTCATTCTGATAGATTTCTGTGTGTTACATGCTACCTTGTAGAAATCTGAATATATATGTTTATACACTGTGCACTGTGATATGATCAGGGAATGTACTAAACGACACTCAGTAGATTTTTACATTCTATCATTGTCAGTATGTCAAGGTTCAGTTTTTGAACCCCTCCACTGCATACTTGTTCTGTCAACATTTCTGAGGAGCTCCTTCTCAGAATGTGATATGAGAGCGGGAATGGAGTATGACACCTGGATTACTTGTTTAAACCATGCTGCGTTGTCCAGGCTTGTCCTCAATGGCTACTGCATTCTGTCATCCCTTTTTGACTTCCATGTAAAATCTCGTTCAGTAGTAAACAAAATAAAACAGTTGCTCTCTATCTTATTATTTGTACATAAACTGTCAGATCTGGAGAGCTCGGTGATTAGTATTAACTCTAAATTTGAACATGATCTGGAAATAAGATTTGGGTATGTTTTGTCGCAAGGGTCCTGTTTCCATTTAAAAATATATATATTCAAAATGTAACAATTTATTTCCAGCAGAATCTAAAAGCCGTAAGTATAATTGGTATATTTGTTATTAGTTCTAAATTATTCCAGGTTTTACTTTAAATGTGTATGCTAAAATTATCTTGTATGTCCACTTTGCCATGTGCCTCCTGTAAACAAAGCATGTACTACAGTTCATATTTTATTGTAACAGTTTCTACCACATATTAATCTTTGCCTTGTCTTTTGAGTATTTGTTTTATCATGCTGATGTGTGCATTGTACCAGAGTGATATTTTATCATGCATGCGCAGCATGTGTGATATATTTTTTGACTATTTTTGTCAGGCGGGTGTATATGGTACACCAGAGTGATATTTTGTCATGCATGTGCTGGAAGGGTACATGTGTTATATTTATTTTATTACTTGCCATCTTAGTCTGACAGAACGCCTCGACGCTTTGCTCGGCGAGTCAGACTGCGAGATGGCGAGTGCTTTGTCATGCTGACGTATATATTGCGCCAGAGTGATATTTTGTCATGCATGTGCACGGAGTACATGTGTGGTATTTATAATGCCTGTGTGATGGTTTGTCATGCATGTGCATAGAGTACATGTGTGATGTTTATATAATGCCAGTGTGATATTTTGTCATGCATGTGCATAAGGTGCATGTTTGATATTTGTAATGCCAGTTTGAAATCTATTCATGCATGTGCATGGGTAGTACATGTGTGATTTTTGCCATATATGAAATAGTTGTTAATTGTGGTAGATTCTGTTCTGTTTGTTTTATATTAATATTTGAACATACTTTACACTTGGCAGCAATATTTATTATATGGAACAAGCATGCTAAAAATTCAGTATTTCCAAATTACACATATAGATAAAAATTCAGATGCTTGTTCTCTATGTCTATGTAAAGCATGCACATTACAGTGATTCTTGGACATTGTTCTTTTATTAGTTTTAATTATATGTTTGTGTCATTATACTGTTAAAATTCTTTATTTGTAATTGCTAGTCGTATATCTAAAATCAACCGAGACTCCAGTGCTTACATTGCTTTATGTTGTCCCTTTAGGTGCAGCACTTTGTAGTCCCTTGTTACTGACCCACAACTTGTCTAAATAACTTACTATCAAATCTTATGTAAATATTGTCAAGTAGAAAGGTGAGAGATTCACACACCTTCTGACATGACCATAAAGTAAACTTTTGTGCTATACAGAAGTGAAAAAAAAAACATTTCTTACATTACATGCAAGATAGAGAGAGTCTTCCCAATGAAATGTCCATTCAATTAAATCATTAAGTTTTTCTTTTATAAGATTATGAGGAAGTGTAGTGTAAAGGGTGGAAAAATCATAAGTAGACGTACTTGAAGCACGAAAACGTCTGGATTTTAATTCATTTAGAACTTCATTATAATTTTTATAGACCAACAGAGATGTCTACCTGACCTTTCAAAGACTTTATTTTAGCACATGTTTTTTGATGGCAGTAAAACATGAAGTTAATAATTTAGAGAGTTCAGTGGTGGTACAAGAGCTTGAATTTGCAATAAAACGTGCTTTGTATGGTCTTTTATGAAGCTTAGGTAACCAATTTAACGTAGGAAGCTTGTCTTGGCCTTCTGTAACACAGACAACAAACTTGGTGGCTGAATGACAAATGTGGACATAAACTAAAGCCCTATCCACAGCTAAAGGCTGCAGTTCATAGGCAACGTAAAATCGATTTAAGCCCCCCCCCCCCCCCCCCCAGTGGAAATCTTTCCACTGACCGTTCCAAGGCGGTTCTTCTGTGAAGATGTATGTATGTTGTTGTTTGTTTCTTACTGTGTGTATCACTTGTGTCTTTTAATTTTGGATGGCCACATGGCCATTTTGTGGGAAAGTAACTATCCTTATGGCCTCCCTTTGTTTAGGTTTCCATTATGGTCTGGTCGCTTAATGTTTTTATTTCTTTCCCTTTGGTGTCTTTTGTGGGTGGAGTAAGTTAATTGTATCGATTCCTGATCTTTGTTTTACTTCTACTTAGTACAACCAAGGTCTTGCTGAAGAGAGATAACATAGTGAAGCCGTCAAACAACGTGTCTGCTGGAGCCAAAACAAACTTCTTATGAAATTATTGAATACCTAGTTTAAGGTGACGTAAAGACGTCTTAGGTTTAGAAGGTAATAAGTTCGTATTTTGAGAATAAAAAGAAATGCGTTTGTTCACTAATTTCAGAAAGTTAAGTTTCCATTCTTCAAAAGCTTATTGCTCAACATACTCTCGTTTACACCATCGACTACCAAATTCATTCAAGGCAGGAGCGATTTCATCTCTTCTTTTATTGAAAGCAATTTTAGAAGGAAATCGATATTTCGGTCCTACAGAAATTATATTCGGATCCTAGAATCAGGAATAATTGTTAAATTGCCAGTAATAATATAACCAGCAGCAGGATAGAATACATTGATTTTTTTTTTACAATAACATGTATCAGGGAGTATTAGTGTCAATATCAAACTCAGAAACAAGTTTATTGAAATTAAAAATGATAGATGTAACAGGTTGATTGTATTTATAGCAAATTATGGGTGTTTAATTTTTTTGAAAATAAGCAGGAATGGATGAAATCACCGAAATGTCCCGGAAGATACTAGGTAAATCTATAAAATCCAAACCCTTATTAATGAAGGATATTTTGATGTAATGACGTTTGTGATTAAATTCAGAATCGATGAAAGGACGAAGAGCATGCTGAGTATAACCTCTAGTTAAAAGAGCAGCATCGTATAACTGATGAGAACTATCGTAGAATTTATTCGCCTCGGTGTCCAGAATCCGCAATCCTGCCAGACTAATTTGCATATTTGGGACAAGGACGTAGAAATATGAGTTTTAATCAGCGTTATTCCGTTTTTTTTTCACGTTCCGGACTAGGATTTATGACACATGGATACATCAAATTCTTTGAAAAAGTACCACCTTTTGCATGCGAACATATTTTTGCAGTCTATGCTTCAAACTTGGACCATATTTTAGTTATTAATTGTGACGTTTCCAATGTTTTTATCATTTTTCTAAAAACTGTGGTCCCGGTACAGGTAGCTAAAAATCTTAACTGTGACCCATTTTTTAGGTTTCTAATGATTTTATCATTTTTAAAATGTGGTACCAGTCTTATATAGAGACAAAAATGTGGTACCAGGAGACCACCTTTCCCAATGATTATATTATTTTTCTGAAAAACCGTGGTCCCGATCTTATATAGAGACTCAATTGTTGTCGCACCTCTTTATTTCAAACTTAAAGCTTAGGCTGTTAAAAGTAACACATTTTGTCCCCTTGATTTTACCATTTGTCTAAAAAATGTGGTTCACGACCTTTATAGAGACCAACGTAACGTCATCTATACATTCCTAATTAGAGGCCTAGGTTGTAAACATTAAGTATCATGAAACCAATTTTTTCCCATAATTTTACCTTTTTTTTTTTTTTTTTTTTTGTTTTAAATGAAACATGTGGTCGAAGTTCGGCGGCAACGTAAAGACTTAAATGTGGTACCGGCTTTGAAACATATACTGCAAAAATATGGTCGCATGCAAAAGAGGTTACTTTCTTCAAAGAATTTGTTGTATCCATGTATCATAAAGCCTAGGCCGGAAATTGAAAAAGATACGTAAAAGCTAATTAAAAATCATATTGTCTTCAATTGGCTTTAGAATGTTTAGAACGTTTTCAAATAATTATGATTGAAAAGTGACGACAAAACCTATACTGACCGGAAATAGAAACTATACACTTTTAAATTTTCTCGCCTGCCAAAACAAGTAGATAATTCAGTTAAAATAACTGATTAAGGATTTGACTAACTATAGAGGCATGAATCCTGTTATAATTTAAAGAAAATCTGGTGTTCAAAAGAAAAGTTTTTGGGGAAAATGTAAACAGTGCATTCTTCACAAAATCTGTTTGTAATAGAATTTTGACTCAATATTTTTCCGTATAGGTAATAAGTTAAAAGCAAGGAATAAACAAAAAAAAAAAAAAAAAAATAAAATCTAAAAATTATCGAGAAACAAACATTTTATTGAAATCTCTTTTTCAGCGAAATTTTCAAAATAATGTTTCAAGCCAAAATCCGACCAAAAAGTGCCTTCATTCGTTTTAGCATCTTCAGATGTGTCTTAAATATTGATTAAAACAAAAACCGCAATCAGAAATGCCATACTTTTCGCTCACCTCCGGTGATTTGGTCCAATATTTTAAGGGCGATTACATTTCAACCATTGTGATTGGCAGGCTTATCTGAGTCTTCGTTGGGCGCACATGTCTTATTGTAGGATTTGACATGCGCTGGCTCATTTATTAATGGTCAGTATGCTGCGTAAAATAAGCCATATTTCATAGGGTAATGCAATTTCCAAGACTTGCAAATAGTAAACAAAGTATCTAACCAGCTGCATTTTGCAGTAAAAATGGCTGTCACTGATGAGAGCTAATCGGTCGAAACTAGTTAGTCTGGCCCAGAAAACATATACACTTCATATTTTCCAGATCTGTGGTATATTCCTTGCTTCCAAAGGATAGGCCTTCTATAGAATATATTTAACGTTACTACAGCTGGTGTTTGGGAATGTGTGGCGGACGTAAAAAGTCTCCCTGTCCTATATCATAGTGTTTTTTTTTTTTGTTCTCTGGGATCGCTGATTCCATTTTGGAATTTTGAAAATATTTGAGGGCCACTGATGAGGCCAAACTGGCCGAAATTAGGTAGTCTGGCTCATGGCCCAAACATATACAGTCCGTATTTTACAGTTATGTGGTGTGATCCTGGCTTCGAACGTATAAACCTTTTATTTACGTGATAAAAAATACATAGCCCACCCTTAACAAAGAATAAATCAGCCAAGGCTTTAATTTTTCTTACTCGTGTTAGAGAAGAGTGTTGGATGTTTGATTTGGGACCATATTTGCTACATTATATAGTCTTATAAGCCCTGGGATCAGATCAAACCTCTGAATTGGACTATCACTCAAAATTTCATTGGAACGAAGCACGCCAAAACGCCTTTGATAAGCTTAAAGCGATACTCAGTAACGAGCCTATTCTCTTGGCACCAAACAATGTAAGGCGTTTAAGCTAGCTGTAGATTCTAGTGGCGCTGGTTCCGGTATTGTTCTGTTGCAGGAAGCTGATAATGGTGTTGATCATCCAGAACATCCCTGGCTACAGATAAGCTTGCGAGAAACTTGTCCATTTACGCGTGTTGTCTGCGTGACACACGCGCATTGCGTGCGTGTGAAATTATCGCGTGTCAATGCGCGGTTCATCGCGTTCACACGCGATTTCAACGCGTTAAATATCAGCCAATTAAAGTGACTATTCGAAACGCGTTAGGTAAATTCAATAAGCGTTTCTGCGCGAGAGAATTTCAACCAATAAGAATAAAACAGGTATGTGTCGATAAAACGCGTGATTGCGAGAGAACACGGGCCAGTCAAAATCCTCGTTGCTTGTATGTTGACCCTTATGCTTTTTTTTTAATTCGTTCGTGTATTAATGCCAGTATATATATTGGTCTTTCTTATCAGTAGTGAATCCTTCGGATAAACAAACACACTTACATTTTTGGATTGCATGATACCTTTAGAGACAAAACTAACGTGGGGGTATTCTGAAGAAGGTCATATAGGTAGGGGACCAGGGGAGGGTAATTATTTACCCTGGGATATGTAGTTTACAAGTTACGGCTATTTACTTGTTAATGGCGGCTCATCAGAACCGCCTTGTCAAGGTGTTCATGGCTGTTTCTAACTTGTAACCATAATCTATGTTTGAAGCAGAAATAGGGAAAAAATAGCAGACGCCTCCAAAAAAACTTTTTATCCCATATGACAGTGTGATTTTCTACCTTACACGTTTGGAGTGGTTCATTTTCAATTATATGGGTGTCAGGTATATTTTGTTTGATGCAAGTTATACCAAAATGTATGTTCTTTGAGCAGACAGTGTAGACTCAGATCAGACGCCACGTTCGAGACGTCGTATCTGGGTCTACACTATTTGCCATTGTCCCAGAAAGGGCCGCGAGGAATATATGGGTGAAAGTTAATATCTCGACGCACACTGTTCATACTTATTTATCATACAATGTGATCTATAGCACCAGCCACTTGGGCCAGGCCCTAAGGTGTGTGGGTGGGGGGGGGCAATAATAAGGTCACACTCAAAGTTTTTCAACAAATTTCCTTAAATACCACTGGATAGTACTCGAAAATTCTCAACAAAGTAAGTTCTTTTCTTTAGTTTTGTTGGAAATGACCTTTCAGGATTATTTCCCTTATTTCGGGTCGATCGTTATTCAGAGGAGTAGTACCCTGAGAAAAAATAATCCACCTGACTCGTTGTTGCAGTACACATGTGGCCCGAGTTTCTATTAAACTGCGTGCGTGAGAGTTAGTTTTACGTCCCGCCAGCAACTAAGGGCATATGGAGACGGGACCTCGGTGTAAAGACGCATTTGAAAGTCTGGAGAAGCCAGGAATTGATCCAACGACCCCTGCGTTGCGAGGCATTATACACCTGGGATATTGCACCTGAATAAATATAGAAATTAACCCGCATATGCTGGAATCACATCAAGGGCTGTCATCAGACTGTTCCATCAGACTGCAAAGCTGACCTGGAAGAGTGTCATTTAGGTCATGCGCGTAGCCGGGTATTACAGAAGCATGCCTATTCAGATATATTGCTTTTTTATCCCCCCCCACCCCCCAAAAATGAAAATTTTCAGATCAAGAATCTTATAGCTCAAAACAAAGAGTTGGGTATTCGTTATAACCGCCTCGACGAAGCGGTTCGGTTCTAACCAGTAGTCAGAATCTAGGTTTTGAGCAGACATAAGAAAAAAAATACCTACCCTTGTAAGCCCCAGTTTTGCGATATAAAAGTGGGGTTTACATCACGAAAACATGCCTATCTAATTTTGACCCCCCCCCCCCCCCCTCCATTGAACCCCAACTTTATATAAAAAATTGGGTTTATAGGGTATATCTTCTTTTTCTTATTTCTACTCTAAATATAGATTCTGCGTACTCGTTCGATGAGGCGGTTCTAACGAGTACCAACAATCTATATTTTGAGCACTCGAGACGGTTATAACGAGTATCCACAATCTATATTTTGAGCAGAAAAAAGAAAAATATCACAATTTTTCATCTTAACATTTTCGTGTTTTCGGCGGTAAAGTTTACAATGTATTTGTATAGGCGTGTTGTCGTACATGGTCGTGTTTCCGTTTTCAATACCCAGTAAACCTAACTTTTCTCCGAATAAAGTGGAGTTAAGAGGGTGTTCATTAATAGGCTTGTTTATCCAGATGGACAATAAATTAAGACAAAGGCAATTTTGACTCAAAGGTCATGGTTGGCAGGATTTATGTAGGCGAGAAAAGGTGGAGACGTCGTTTTCCCCATTATAAGTATATTGGAAAACATTTCACGCTTAAGGGGAAGTAACTGGAAAACCGCTGGTCAGATTCAATCCAAATTCGTCCGAGATTTTATGCTTGTCCTCGTTTATGAACAGTTACAAAAAGATCAGATCACAAACGGCTGAGAAAAGCTGGAGACACCATTTTTCACTTATATTTATGCTCAATGGCAGGTAACTCCAAAGCTGTTTGTCCCATGCAGCCCAAATTCGAACTCGACGTAGACTGTAAGCCCCTCCTGGTTATCTGCAAGTTTAATAAAGATCGAATCAGAAATGACCGAGAAAAAGTGGAGACGTCGTTTTCCCCATTATAAGTCTATAAGTCTATGGGAAAATGTTTCACACCCAAGGGGATGTAACTGGAAAACCGCTGGTCACATTCAAACCAAATTCGAACTCGTCCGAGATTTTATGCTTGTCCTCGTTTATGAAAAGTCACAAAATGATCAGATCATAAACGGCTGAGTAAAGCTGGAGACACCATTTTTCACTTATATTTATGCTCAAGGGCATGTAACTGTTTGTCCCATGCAGCCAAAATTCGAACTCGACGTAGATTGTAAGCCCTCCAGGTTATCTGCAAGTTTGATGAAGATCGGATCAGAAATGGCCGCGAACAAGTGGATACGTCATTTTCCCCATTATAAGTCAATGGAACATTTTGTTTCCATGGCAACCACAGTTCTGGTCAAAACTGGTGCAAAATCGAATGCAGTCAATCCCCCAACTCAGTGATGCTGCACATAAAATTTGAATGGGATCGACCAGCTAGTCACTTAGATATTCAAGTTCAAAGGTGTGGACGACGGATGGACGACGGACGGACGACGGACGGATGACGGATGCCTACCTATACTATAAGCTCACCTTGTGAGCCTTCGGATCAGGTGAACTAAAAAGATCAGATCATTAACGGCTGAGAAAAGCTGGAGACATCATTTTTCACTTATATTTATGCTCATGGCAGGTAACTCCAAAGCTGTTTGTCCCATGCAGCCCAAATTCGAACTCGACGTAGACTGTAAGCCCCTCCTGGTTATCTGCAAGTTTGATGAAGCTCGAATCAGAAATGGTCGAGAAAAAGTGGAGACGTCGTTTTCCCCATTATAAGTCTATGGAACATTTTTGTTTCCGTGGTAACCAGAATTCCAATCTGATCAGCCCAAAAACTTTATGGAGCCTTTCTCCCTACCTGATGATGCTTCTCGTGAAATTTGATCAAGATTGGCCATGGGGTTTTAGAGATATACTTTTTTGAAATTGTTTACGGACGCACGTACGGACGCACGCACGACAGACGACGGGCTTAAACCTGCCCACAATCCTCGTCCTTACTTCCGTCGCGATTTAGACAAATAATTTGTTCATTCTGCATGAAGGGCTCCTAACTCATCAGTGCAACATCTCCGTGAACACAAATAATCAAACAACCACAGAGATGAAACAACGTTGACAGCAAGAAACCACTGAAAGGCTGGAGCAAAAGAAGACCAACAGTTAGACAAGTGTCTCTCCGAAACAGCCCGCTGCAATACCCCGTTAAGTTTTATCATCCGTTATAAGTTCTAATTCATTGTATTCGTGTAAAAAGTATGAACAGATATATTCAGCCAATTCTCATGGCATTAAGGCATTTATAAACATTTTCATCGCAGTTTTGTCCTCAAAATATCCTTAAAAATGTCATTTTTTACTTTAAATAGGGGGTGTAGGTGTAAAAATAACCATAAAAATGAGTATTGAGGCATAATTCTGTGCTTTTTTGGGGTCGAATTGTTCCAAAGACATTGGAAAAGAACAACTGATGCAAGCCGGTGTCTGGGTTCCATTCCAGAAAGAGATAAACTTTGTCTCGACGAGGCGGTTCTATCGAGTACCACAATCTATGTTTTTAAGCAAATTTTACGAAAATACTGCTTACCCTTGTAAACCCCAGTTTTACTATATAAAAGTGGGGTTTAAGGGGATCAAAATTATATGGGTGTGTTTCCGTGATGTGAATGAAACCGGCGACATGAATGCTCAATAACCCATGCCCCTTTTTAGCTCACCTGAGCCGAAGGCTCCGGGGGAGCTATTGTGACCGGTTATTCGTCCGTCGTCGTCGTCGTCCGTCCCGTTGTCCGTCCACAATTCCTTTAAACGACATCTTCTCCTAAACCTATGAACAGATTTTGACCGAAATTGGCAGAAATGATCTTTGGGTGGTCCTCTCTCAAAATTGTTCAAAGAATTCCATTCCATGCAGAACTCTGGTTGCCATATCAACAAAAGGGAAAAATAAGAAAAAAACCTTTAAAAATATTCTTGTCTAAAACCAGAAGCCCCAGATCATTGATATTTGGTATAAAGCTTCATCTAGTGGACCTCTACTAAGATTGTTCAAATTATTGCCCTGGGGCCAAAAATGGCCCCGCCCCGGGGCGTACTAGTTTATATAGGTTTATATTGGAAAAACCTTTAAAAATCTTCTTGTCTGAAACCAGAAGGCCCAGGTCTTTGATATTTTTGTATGAAGCTTCATCTAGTGGACCTCTACCAAGACTGTTAAAATTATAGCCCTCGGGCCGAAAATGCCCCCGCCCTGGGGCCCTTTGGTTTTACATAGGCTTATATAGGGAAAATCTTTAAAAATCTTCGTCTCTGAAACAAGACGGCCCATGTCTTTGATATTTGGTATGAAGCTTCATCTAGTGGAAGACTACCAAGATTATTCAAATTATAGCCCCGGGGCCAAAAATGTCCCCGCGCCAGGGCCCAATGGTTTTACATAGGCTTATATTGGGAAATCCTTTGAAAAATTTCTTGTTGCCATAAAACCAGAAGACCCAGGTCTTTGGTATTTGGTATGAAGCTTCATCTAGTGAACCTCTACCAAGATTGTTCAAATTATTGCATTGGGGCCAAAAATGGCCCCGCTCCGGAGCCCACCGGTTTTACATAGGCTTATATAGGTAAAAACATTAAAAATCTTCTTGTCTGAAACCAGAAGGCCCGGGTCTTTGATATTTGGTATGAAGCTCCATCTAGTGGAACTCTACCAAGATTGTTCAAATTATAGCCCTGGGGCCGAAAATGCCGCACAACGTGGCCCTTTGGTTTTACAAAGGCTTATATAGGGAAACTCTTTAAAAATCTTCTTCTCTGCACCGCAAGGCCCAGGTTTTTTATATTTTTGTATGAAGCTTCATCTAGTGGAAGTCTACCAAGATTATTCAAATTATAGCCCCGGGGCCAAAAATGTCCCCGCGCCAGGGCCCAATGGTTTTACATAGGCTTATATTGGGAAATCCTTTGAAAAATTTCTTGTTGTCATAAAACCAGAAGACCCAGGTCTTTGGTATTTGGTATGAAGCTTCATCTAGTGGACCTCTACCAAGATTGTTCAAATTATTGCATTGGGGCCAAAAATGGCCCCGCTCCGGAGCCCACCGGTTTTACATAGGCTTATATAGGGAAAAACATTAAAAATCTTCTTGTCTGAAACCAGAAGGCCCGGGTCTTTGATATTTGGTATGAAGCTCCATCTAGTGGAACTCTACCAAGATTGTTCAAATTATAGCCCTGGGGCCGAAAATGCCGCACCACGTGGTCCTTTGGTTTTACAAAGGCTTATATAGGGAAACTCTTTAAAAATCTTCTTCTCTGAAGCCGCAAGGCCCAGGTTTTTTTATATTTGGTATGAAGCTTCATCTAGTGGACCTCTATTAAGATTGTTCAAATTATAGCCCTGGGGCCAAAATGTCCCCGCCCATTGGTTTTACATAGGCTTATACAGGGAAATCCTTTAAAATCTTCTTGTCTGAAACCAGAAAGCACAGGTCTTTGATATTTGTATGAAGTTTCACCTAGTGGAACACTATGAAGATTGTTCATACTAGAGCTGCCGCCTAACGGGCGCCAATTATACCCCCGCATGCGTTGTCAGATAGTAACTCCAAGTAAGAGTCACAGAGATATAGGTTTTTTGATAGTCTGAGCCACACAATGACATAATAATAGTTTCTGATAACACAAATGATTTAACATAAATAATAGCAAGGTCAAGGTCAGGTTTGTGTATATCAATCTTAAGTACTAGTGGCAAGGTGTGTGGTGTGTGAATACTAAAGAAATCGGTCAAAGAATGAGGAAGTTATGTGCAATGTTAAAGTTTTTTTGTACCCACAAATTTTTACAAGTATTTGACCTTGAGGAAGGTCAACGTGAAGGTCAAGGTCAGGTTTGTGTATATCAATCTTAAGTACTAGTAGCAAGGTGTGTGGTGTGTGAATATTAAAGAAATCGGTCAAAGAATGAGGAAGTTATGTGCAATGTTAAAGTTTTTTGTACCGACAAATTTTTACAAGTATTTGACCTTGAGGAAGGTCAACGTAAAGGTCAAGGTCAGGTTTGTGTATATCAATCTTAAGTACTAGTGGCAAGGTGTGTGGTGTGTGAATATTAAAGAAATCGGTCAAAGAATAAGGAAGTTATGAGCAATGTTAAAGTTTTTTGTAACGGACCGACGACGACAGACGACGACGACAGACGAAAAGCTGACTCCTATATGTCCCCCTCAAACTTCGTTTGCGGGGGTATAATTACAACCCTGGGGCCAAAAATAGCCCCACACGGGAGCCCACTGGTTTTACAACAGCTTATATAGGGAAAACCTTTAAAAATCTTCTTGTCTGAATCCAGAAGGCCCAGGTCTTTGATATTTAGTATGTAGCTTCTTCTGGTGGACCTCTACAAAGATTGTTCAAATTATAGCCCTGGGGCCAAAAAATGCCCCTGCGCCGGGGCCCACTGGTTTCACACAGGCTTATATAGGGAAAATCTTTAAAAATCGTCTTCTCTGAAACCGCAAAGCCCAGATCTTTGATATTTGGTATGAAGCTTCATCTAGTGGACCTCTACCAAGATTGTTCAAATTATAGCCCTGGGGCCAAAAATGCCCCCGCGCCGGGGCCCACTGGTTTTACATAGGCATATATAGGGAAATTCTTTGAAAATTTTCTTGTCTGAAACCAGGAGGCCCAGGTCATTGATATTTGGTATGAAGCTTCATCTAGTGGACCTCTACGAAGATTGTTCAAATTATAGCCCTGTGGCCAAAAATGGCCCAACACGGGGGCCCACTGGTTTTGCATTGGCTTATACACAGAAAACCTTTAAAATCTTATTATCTGAAACCAGAAGCCCAAATCTTTGATATTTGGTATGAAGCTTCATCTAGAGGACCTCTTTCAAGGTTGTTCAAATTATAGCCCTGGGGCCAAAAATGCCCCGCGCCCGTGCGAACTGGTTTTAAATAGGCTTGTGATAGGGAAAACCTTTAAAAATCTTCTTGTCTGAAACCAGAAGGCCAAGGTCTTTGATATTTAGTATGAAGCTTCATCTAGTTGATTTCTACCAATATTGTTCAAATTATAGCCCTGGGGCCAAAAATGTCCCCGCGCCGGGGCCCACTGGTTTTACATAGGCTTATATAGGGAAATCCTTTGAAAATCTTCTTGTCTGAAACCGGAAGGCCCGGGTCTTTGATATTTGGTATGAAGCTTCATCTAGTGGAACTATACCAAGATTGTTCAAATTATAGCCATGGGGTCGAAAATGCCCCCACCACGTGGCCCTTTGGTTTTACAAAGGCTTATATAGGGACATTTTTTTAAAAATCTTCTTCTCTGAAACCGCAAGGCTTTGATATTCGATATGAAGCTTCATCTAGTTGACCTCTACAAAGATTGTTCAAATTATGGCCCTGGGACCAAAAATGCCCCGCGCCCGTGCGCACTGGTTTTAAATAGGCTTGTGATAGGGAAAACCTTTAAAAATCTTCTTGTCTGAAACCAGAAGGCCCAGGTTTTTGATATTTAGTATGAAGCTTTATCTAGTTGATCTCTACCAAGATTGTTCAAATTATAGCCCTGGGGCCAAAAATGCCCCCGCGCCGGGGCCCACTGGTTTTACATAGGCTTATATATGGAAATCCTTTGAAAATCTTCTTGTCTGAAACCAGAAGGCCAAGGTCTTTGATATATGGTACGAGTGTGTGTGAATTCGGGTTTAACGTCGCTTTCAACAATTTTTCAGTCATATCACGACGGTGTCTGGTTGCGACAGGGAGCTCAATGTTCACTTTTATAGTGCTGCCTCACTGAAGTATCATGTCCCAGACACATTACATGATACCACACCCAGTCACATTATCCTGACACTGGGTCGACCAGTCCTAGCTCTACCCCGTAAATCTGAGTGCCAAGCGAGGAGCAGCTAGTACCATTTTAAACGACTTTGGTATGTCGCGGCCCGGGATCGAACCCGTGACCTCCCGTTCCCCGGAGCGGACACTCTACCAACTGAGCTATCTTTAATAGATATATGGTATGAAGCTTCATCTAGTGGACCGCTGTGAAGATTGTTGAAATTATAACCGTGGGGCCAAGAATGGCCTCACACGACGGCCCACTGATTTTACGAAGGCTTATATAGGGATCGAAAATCTTTAAAAATCTTCTTGTCTGAAACCAGAAGATTTCGTGTATTGCATGTGACCCGTGCGAGACTTGAACCACAGCGGTTTGACATAATGCTTAAGTCTTTGATATTCGATATGAAGCTTCATCTAGTTGACCTCTACAAAGATTGTTCAAATTATAGCCCTGGGGCCAAAAATGCCACCGTGCCGGGGCCCACAGGTTTTATGCAAGCCTATGATAGGGAAATCGTTAAAAATCTTCTTGTCTGAAACCAGAAGGCACAGGTCTTTGATATTTAGTAGGAAGCTTCATCTCGTTGACCTCTACCAAGATTGTTCAAATTATAGCCCGGGACCATACATGGCCCCGCGCCGGGGCCCACTCACTTTACATAGACATATTAGGGAAAAACCTTTAAACTCTTGTCCTAAACAGGACACTGGGGCACGTGCGAAACTCTTAGCTCTTAGCTCAGGTGAGCGATATAGGACCATCATGGTCCTCTTGTCTTATTATAGCCCCGATTTGAAAAAGTGGGGCTATACTGGATTTGCCATGTCCATCCGTGATTCATTCATTCCGCGATGCCGTGATTCCGTCATTCCGTGACTGCAAAATTAAAATATTTTTTTTTATTTGTGATCCTACTCCAATCAAATTTATAATACATTTTGGTCTATAAGGTAAATAAGGTGTAGTCGCAGAAAAGTGGTCATGGGCCTAAAATTCCCGAAGTTGTGTCCCGGCTTGGTAGGTTTTCAAAATGTAAAGATGCTGTTTGCTAAATGTTTGTGGTTTAACTTCACTGAATCTTATACCACACTTAATCTCTAGGGCATGGATGGTGTAGGAGTAGAATACTCGCCAAGGTAGTTATGTCTCTTATTATGTTTTCGAATTCTGCCATTCTTGAAAATTTACACTACAGATTTCTTCGGAACTATGAAAGCTAGAAAGCTGACAGCTCGTATAAACATCCTGTATACCAGGATGGGGATCATATGTCCATAACTAAAGGTCCATAACTATTTGAGTTATGTCTCTTGATAAGCTTTCAAATTTTGCCTTTCTTGAAAAGTTTTGAATCAGATTTCTCAAGAACTATGACAGCTAGAAAGCTGGAAGGTTGCATAAACTTACACAATGACCGGTTGTGCCGTGTTTTCTGGTATAGGGGATAAGGGTACATAGCTCCTGGAGTTATGCCGCCAGTTTGTAGGACACGGGAGACAAAATACTTTTGCAGGAGTTGCCTCCAATGAAGATGTATCCATTCTCCTTAAGCATTATGTCAAACCGCTGTGGTTCAAGTCTCGCACGGGTCACATGCAATACACGAAGTCTTGCAACGGAAGATCAGGTGTTTTTTCGGCGGGTTCTCCATTCGCCGACCTCTGATTTAACAATGAACGGCTCAAAATAATCTTGAAATGGTTGTAAAATCTTAACAAAAATACATATACATAAGAAATTACAAAGGAACAAACGCTTTGAGATGGTCAACAAATTGCTGGGAAGGGAAGAGCCAGCCTTTGAGTTTACAAAACTCTCGCCTCGCCCTGGTTTCTAGTGCAGTACATGTGCGCCCATTGAAGAATTAGATCAGCCTGCGCATTCATATAGTCTGATCAGAGACTTTTCTTGCTGTATGCAGGAGCATTGTGTCCTTAGCTATCCTTTGAGCAAACAATGAAGACTCTGATCAGATTGCGTGGATGCGCCGGCTGATCTGAGTCTTCGTTGGGCGCACATGTAAATTGTAGCAAATGATGTGCCTCGGGTCATATATGATATGGGACTCCGTCAAGCGATTTTAGTACTTATCGCCTATGCGAGCAGCGAAGGTTCAGGCGAGCCTGCGCATCCGCGCAGTCTCACCAGAACCTTCGCTGCTCGCTCATACAAGCAGTGAATCAAGAGGAACCTTCAGACAGAAAGCCATATCCCTGGCCCCTCTGAATGGCTGGGCATGCGCAGTTAAAATTTGTCATGACGGAATGCTCGAAGACACAAATTCGCTTGGCGGGGCTCATATAATAATTACAAATTGATCCGCAAGAAGACAATGATAAGGGATGACCCTTATCCTGTTTAACAGGATAACCCCTACCCTTGCAAACAGTGTAGATTCCGGCCCCCGCCTATCGGGGCTTGAAAAAATTCAGTAGAACTTCGATGGCTCGAACACCGATGGCTGAGTCGAACCTGTTCTTTAGTCCCAAGGGAGTTCATATTCATAAGAAATAGTGCGGAAAAATAAAGGAAATTTTCGACTTTTATCTTGCCAATGTACGCTGTGTGTACTCATTAGAATCGCCTTGATGAGGCGATTCTAATGAGTACACATAGCAAACATTTTTATTACAGAAAATCGAAAAGATATCCCAAAATTAACCCCGTTATGCCCCCTGGCAGCAACCCTCAGTGGCTCGAACTTCCCCTGTCTCGAACAGATTTTCGAGGTCCCAAAGGTGTTCGAGCCATTGAAGTTCGACTTATGATGCTTCAACGCAGAGCTGAAACCCATCGCACTCATAACCCCCGCAGAGGATATAAGCCTGCCCAGGCAAAGCGGTGCGAGTCTGACAGTCCATGCTTATAAACCTTATCGGTTTCGTTGGCGACAGGGCTTGAGATGTCATTTCATCTCAACGTCGGGTGAAAGTCCCACCAAATTGGAAGCAACGTCTACAAAATGCCCTATACAGCGTTGACGTTGATGTTAAACCTCAAATCAAATAAAACAAAACAGTGTAGATCCAGATCAGAAGCCATCTGATCGGGATCTACACTGTTTTGTCAATGTGAATTGAACGACTACACCATATTAATTCGATCGGTTGATACATGTAGTCAGAAACAGGTGTTGCTAAATTAATTTATTCAGCAGGATACAATGTAAGGGTTAATGGCTGAACAATTCCCTGACACCAGAGCATGTGCGTCTCTCGAAGGGTCAAACCCAGACTGTATTTGAGGGCTGTATATCTATTTAATTGGGTACACATGCTGACTGTAGCAATATGAAAAGTCAGTGGGAAGTACATGAACAGTCCTGCAAAATTCATTCCAAGCAGAACTCAGTATTGAAGCAACGATGTAACAGCGTTAAAAGCGCTTTTTCAACGTTTAGACAACGTTGTGTGCTTGTGGGGCAGACACCCATTTTCTTCTTGCGATGTATTCTCTAGTTCAAAGGGCAAAATTTTGGAATGCACATTTCTTATGACCTATTTTCTTTTGATGCATCTGCAATGTTATGATCGACAGTAAGATGTAACTAAGAATTCTTAGGATTTTTAAGACAATAGTAACAATCATGTATACATGTAGTTTATTTGTGCAAACACTTTAACAAATTCGTAAAATGAAGACTCCTCTAAAATAGAAGTGGAGGCAACGATCAGGAATCGATACAATTAACCCACAGCTCCCATCAGAGACACCAAAGGGAAAAAACACAAACATGAAACAGCAGACCCTAATGGAAACATCAATAGCGGAAAGCCAAAAGGACAGTTACTTTCCCACAAAATGGCCAATAGGCTATCCAAGATAATATAATATAAGGAATACAAACACCCAAAGACAAACCATAACAAAAATAAACCGCAACAGAAGAACCGCATTGGAACGGCTAGTGAAAATGATTTCCACGGGGGGGGGGGGGGGGGGGGGTGGTGTGCTTAAATCGATTTTACGTGCCACAATCCTCGCCCTTACTTCCCCATTTTATATACAGAAAATCGGGTTTTACGGGGGTATTCCTGATTTTTACTCAAAAACGTAGATTGTAGCTATCCGTCGGCGGTTCTAACGGGCACTCACAATCTATAAACGTAGATTGTGGGTACTCGTTAGAACGGCCTTGTTTAGGCGGTTCTAACGGGCACTCACAATCTAAACTTTGACAGGAAATAAGACAAATATGAAACATTTTCACTTGAAATTTTTTAGTTCTAGAGATAAGATAGACGTCATTTTAACGCACGGGTATGTTATTGTAATGTTTATTCCTGGTGATTTAGTGAACATCAAGAAAACATGTTTATATAATTTTGACCCCCTTGAACCCCACTTTATATAGTAAAACTAGGGTTAACTGGCGCTTACAAAGGGTAAAATAGAAGTAGAGGCAATGATCAGGAATGGATACAATCAACCCACAGCTCCCATCAGACACACCAAAGGGAAAGACACACAAACATGAAACAACAGATCCTAATGGAAACACCAACAGCGGAAAGCCAAAAGGACAGCTAATTTTCCACAAAATGGCCGATAGGCTGTCAAAAATAAAACAACATAAGTGACACAAACACCCAAAGACAAACCATAACAAAAATAAACCGCGACAGAAGAACCGCCTTGGAAAGGTCAGCGGAAACGAATTCCACTGGGAGGGGTGGGGGGGGGGGGGCGCTTAAATCGATTTTACGTGGCCACAATCCTCGCCCTTACTTCCGTCGCGATTTAGACAAATAATTTGTTCAGTCCGCATTAAGGCCTCCTAACTCATCAGTGCAACATCTCCGTGAACACAAATAATCAAACAAGCACAGAGATGAAACAACGGTGAGGACTCGTATCTTTAAACCTTATTTTTCTTATTTCTGCTCTACAATATAGATTGTGGGCACTCGTTAGAACCGCCTAATTAATATAGATTGTGGGTACTCGTTAGAACCGCCTCGATGAGGCGGTTCTAACGAGTGCCCATACTCTATATTTTCAGCATAAATAAGAAAAATATCACCATTTTTCATATGACAATTTTAGTTTTTTCGGCAGTAAAGTTTACAATGTATTTATATAGACGTGATTTCGTAATGACATCAAATTATCTCCGATATTTCGTTCCATTCAGAATATGTGTTCTTTTTCATTTCGTCTTTCAGCATCAGTATCTGAGCAATGATGTTTGATTTATTATGAGCTTCTATTGATTTCACAGTATCTGAACTGTACCCTGCTGTTTCGAAGTTCATTTCATTTGAATCCGCCAGAAATAGTTTGTTGTCCTCTTTAGTCCAAAGGGAAGGCACACCGACTGCTCTTTTTAATTTATTTGGTTTTGTAATCGGTATGCTGTCTTCAGAACTTGTGTCTGAAATGAGTTGTGATTTATCGCTGTAAGTCGCACAATCACTATTATATCTTCTTATAGACCTTGGGGTCCACATGTCTAAACCAGCACTGACAACAGACATATCGAGTAATTTAGTTTTACCACGTGGAGATACTTGCTCCCAACTATTCGAATGCTTTTCTTTTATAGGGCTGCCTCTCGTATCTTTAACTTTTGTTTTGCGCGGATATGAGAGCGTCCGTTCGAAACAAAAATCCGACCACTTTCTTTCAGTTTCAACATCATCGTCATTTGTTTGTTCTTGTTGTTTATTAAACTCGTGCAGCTCTGCGATTGTTTTCTTTCGCTGGCGCTCTAGTTCAAGCCATGGATTTAACTTCGGTTCTTCCTTTAGAGTAAGAGTACCGATTTCCTGACACTGACTTGAACTTGGTGTTAATATCAACGTTCTGGAAGATGATGAATTTCTACTCGGAACAGAACCAGTACTTACGTCACTTATACTCACATTATCGTCATCTGAATCCAAATTCATGTATACGTCGCCAGTATATGAGTAGTGCTTATTGCCGTTCAGTTGTAAATTAAACGTGCTATTTGAATTATTGATATCGTCTTCTGAACTGATTCTAAAAGATGTTGATTCGATTGTGATATTTGATAATGAAGATGGTTCCGAATCTGCATCGTAATAGGTAGGCGTGTTCAAGTCATTTTTCTTATGCAAAGACATAGTTCGGACCGCACATTTGGGGATGTCATTGTACGAGCTTTCCTCCCAAGTCCACACCGGATTTCTAATAGGAGGCATGTCCATCAGTTCTGGGTTGTCACAATCTATTTCACACGTCGAGATATCAGTGTTTCGTATAGTTTCAAATTGGCAGTGTTCATGCTGCCATACATTCACTTTCCTTGTTAGATCAAAGTGTGTATTGTCGTTTCGAAAGCTTTCTATACTGTCACATTCTGAGTCTTTCTCAGACTGAGTTTGATTGTCTACGCCTATGTTTGTTGGCGATCTTGGGCCTGGATCCCACTGAATAGTAAACTCGGACTGAGCATCAACTTCGCCTTCTTCACTTTGTGCGTCACAATCAACAGTCTGGGAACTTCTTTGCGAAGTATTGTTTGAACACTGACAGTCTTCAACTTGCAATGCTGCATTTTCTTGTCCATGAAGCATACATGTTTCATTGTCGACCTGACTGAACGTTATAGCAAGTTTCATATCTGTCACATAGTTAAAACCAATGTTTTTACACAAACCCAAGGCTTCAGCATAATCTACGGTTCCCTGAAGCTTTTGTGTACTGAGTGAAATTTCAAAAGTTATAGGAGAATTTGTCTGGATTTCAAATGGCAACAGATCATCTCTGTCTAAGGTAGAACCCATTATTGTCTCCTCTTCCACGATTCGTTGCAGTTTCAAACATGGAGAATAAAACTGAGATACAGGCGGTGGGTCTCCTAGTATGTGTCTTACGTACAGTGGTAATTGAATCATTTCGTCCAAGATGTCTAATACCTGGAGAACACAGTTGTTGCTTTTAGAAAGATCTCCATCTGAAACCTCATAGAACAAACCGGTTTGACCTAGTGGAATATACACTTCCATATCACGTTCGTCTATACACAACAAAAACTTGTTATCTTTGGCTAGCTTTCTGAAACGTTGTGGAATGACTATATGATCGACTGTTTGAATTTCGTCTTTCCTTAGCACCTCACCTTCAGTAATAACTCTACTATGCCCGGCATCAGATGCGTCGCTATCGCTGTCACCTGACATCACAAGGGCGTGAAATTCGGTTGTGCAAAGAAAGAAATCAGCAGGACATGTAGAAACGTCTTTTATGTTGTGATGTGGCACAGGCTTTGTGAAGGAGAGTCCTTTGCTGATTTTGAACCATCCTGAAACAGCAATAACATAAAATAACAACGTTCCTACAGCTCTGATTTTAAAACTCAGATTTTTAAACGTGTAAGCATTATGAGACTTACAACAGGGAACATGATGAAAATTAAAGCATCGTTTTAATTCGTTGGGGAAGAGAGAGAGAGAGAGAGAGAGAGAGAGAGAGAGAGAGAGAGAGAGAGAGAGAGAGAGACAGAGAGAGATTTTTTGTTTGATTTGAGGTTTAACGTCCCCGTCAATACTGTATAGGTCATTTTTGGAGACGTTGCTTCCAATTTCGTGTGGCTTTTACCCGACATTGAGATGAAATGACATCTCGTCCAATGAAACCAATAGGGTATTTAATCATGGACGGTCCGACTCGCACTGCTTTTTCCTAGGTAGACTTTGACCTCTTAGCGGGTTACCGGTACTCGTGTGCGATAGGTTTCAGCTCTGCATGGAAGCATCAGGCAGGCCATCTATTTCTTTAAGCCCTGATGAGCGTGGCGGAGAGAGAGAGAGAGAGAGAGAGAGAGAGAGAGAGAGAGAGAGAGAGAGAGAGAGAGAGAGAGAGAGAGAGAGAGAGATGGTTGTTTTGCTTTCTGTTGTAAATGTTCTTTATACGTTAAGTATATGTTAAGTTTTGTTTGGCCTTCGCTGGTTTTGTACTAAACCTCATGTTTGACTTCTGTCTTCCCAAGCTCTATACTCAGGTAAGCGATGCGTGGCCATCAAGTTAATTGCGTTTTTTGAAAACATGACTTGCATTTTTCATGAACTTATCAGTTAAAGTATGTTTGTGTGTGCCTTTAAAGAATATCTTAGTCGACGCAGTATTCAATTTGAATAAAATTTGAGCCGAGACATAATGGAACTGTAAAAAGACATGTGCGACCAGCGAAGACTCGGATCAGCCTGCGCATCCTCGCAGGCTCATCAGATTCTTCGCTGATCGCATGAGCCCTATACTTTCCTTGTTTTATCCCAGGTGACAGACGTAAAACTCTTGCTATAGCAGGCGAATGTGCATGACTTGTTCATGTGTTAGCTAATCACACAGGTCCTACTGTAGGCTTGTCGTGTGCTGGATAATTAACCCATTTTATACCGGAATTCCAAAAAGGGGTAACTTGTTAACAGTGTAGGCCCAGATGAGACGCCGCAGAACGCGGCGTCTCATCAGGGCCTAAACTGTTTGCAAAACGTTCAGCCAGATTCATTCCATTTGGTACAAAATGGGTAAAATAGGTCGGGGATAAGGATACATAAGAAGTTTTTTCAAGGCTGGCAAACAAAGCCTCCGTGGACAAGTGGATATGCTACTCGCCTCATAAACCAGGGATCGTGGGTTCAATCCATGGCTTCTTTAGACTTTCGGACGAGCCTTACACCGAGGTAGTCTCTGTATGACCTTAGCTGTTAATAGGGCGCAACATTCAAAACACGCAAGCACACACAAGGGAAGCAACTTTCATGATTATCTCCCTGTTTTCTCTTTCTGTATAACTAATCCATCCCGTTATTTGGAATCATTTTCCTTTGGACCAAACCGTTCTTCGGTCGATAGGGTAGTTTTCCCCTTATCCAACTGTATAAGTCAGCTAATCAAATTACATTATATAATATATTTGTTCAATTCACTTACTGCACAACCATTGTAGATCCTGATCATATGGCTTCGGAAGATCTGGATCTGCACTGTTTACAAAGGTAGGGTTGAAGTGTTCAGCAGAATAAGGGTAAAATACATGTACTTAGAGAAGTTGAAAATTGAATCAACTATCAATATACGATTTGTTCAATTCAGAAACTGCACAAACTGTGTAGATTCTGATCAGATCTGATCTTGCTCTATAGTGTTTACAAAGGTAAAGTTGTCGTGTTCAGCAGGATGGGGGTAAAATACAGTAGATTTCCGCTACTAAGACCGCCTAAAGTTAAACCTAATTCTACTTAATAAACCTTATTTATTTGGCTGCAGTAGCTCTATATTTCACATCGGGGCTTGAAGAAATATATGGGCTGCATGATGCTTCCACGTAGAGCTGAATCCGACCCGCACACGAGTACTGGTAAACCGCTTAGAGGATCTAAGCCGGCCCAGGCAAAGCGGTGCGCACGAGTTGGACCGTCCATGCTGATAAACCACATTGGTTTCATTGGGCGACAGGCTTGAGATGTCATTTCATCTCAATGTCGGGTAAAAGGCCCACAAAATTGGAAGCAACGTCTCCAAAATGACCTTTACAGTGTTGACGGGGACGTTAAACCTCAACTCAAACAAACAAAAGCTCTATATTTGTGTTTGCTGCATACCTTGACTTCTGGTCAAAGACCACCTTCGGGACTGTTCAGTCCCAAAGGTGGTTTTAATAAAGGAAGGTTACTTTACTTTCAGAGAAGTTGCTGATCGAGAGGGGAGACAAAATATTGTGAAAGAGTTGCGTCCCCTGCAGTTTTGCCCATTTGAATACAAAAAGGATTGGTTTTAGCATGACAGTGACACTATCCAGCTTTAATTTATGTGTAAATTAACAAAAAACGTAATTTTATACTGCTATCTACAAAACGTTGAAAAACCATGTGAAAATATTGTTACGAATAGGAGACGACTGTTTTCTTCTTGGCTTACTGAAGCGAATCATGACAATGCGTGAAAAATGAAACACGACATTAACAAAAGTATTTCAGGGCGACTGTTTAAATTGACCAAAATGTATATTAAGACAAAGTTATGATGCTGATGTCAACTTGATCAGATCTGATCTGGCTCTACACTGTTTACAAATGTAGGGTTGTCGTGTTCAGCAAGAGCAAGATAAGAGTAAAATACGTTCAGATAACACCACGTGAACACGTCCGTGAAATAAATACTCCCTTACACCCCACTTTGTATAGAGAAAATTGGGGTTTACGGGGGTATTCATTACTTTTCTTATTTCTGCTACAAGACATAGGTTGTGGGTACTCGTTAGAACCGCCTCAATGAGGCGGTTCTAACGAGCACCCACAACCTATGTTTGAGGTATAAATAAGAAAAATATCGCAGATGTTCATTAGAAAAGTAGCCATTTTGGAGGTGTGAAAAATGCACTTTGTCGCACGGGTAGGGTATCGTAATGAGTATTCGCATCACGAAAACACCCCTATATAATTTTCACACCCTTTACCTGAACCCCCACTTTTATAGGGTAAAGCTTGGGTTCTCAGGGGTATACATTATTTTTCTTACTTCTACTAAAACATACATTGTGGATACTCGTTAGAACTGCCTAGGATAAATTGAGATCTCTTTTGATGAGATAAAATCATTTTGAAAGCGGAGCTATTCTTATCTCCCTCAAACGCAAATGCATATAGGCCTCCGTGCCCAAGTGGACACGAGCGTCTCCACTCACCTGTGAAAAGCCAAGTTCTGCAACGGAAGGACATGTGGTATTTCTCCAGGTACCCCGGTTTTCACCCACCTCTGATTTATCCTCACGAAAACACGCATATATGATTTTGACCCCCTTGAACCCCACTTTTATATAAAAAATCTGGGGTTTACAGGGGGTATGCATTATTTTTCTTATTTCTGATCAAAAACATAGATTGTGGGTACTCGTTACAACCGCCTCGTCGAGGCGGTTCTCACACGTACCCACGCGTTAGAACCGCCTAGAACCGCCTCGTATAGGCGGGTCTAATAAGTACCCACAGTCTATAATTGAGCAGAAACATGACAAATACCAGGATTTTTTTTCTGAAAAATACCATTTTTGGGGGTAAAATTTTCAATATATCCGAATAGGCGTAATGAATCGGTTCGGTATCAGTGAAAAAATCTTAAAAGGGTCGTAAAACAACAACAATAACAACAACAAAAACATGCAAACGCGTACTAGGCTGATCATCGCCCCCGCCCGTCGGGGCTTGAAGAAATAGATGGGGTGCATGATGCTTCCACGCAGGAACCGACCCACGAGTACTGGTTAACCACTTAGAGGAGCGCTTCGGTGCAGTGGTAGCGCATCGGATTTGTGGTCAAGTGATTGCGGGTCCTCACGCTGACCAAAGTGTTGTGTCTTTGAGCAAGGCTTTTCATCCACATTGCTTAAAAAAGTACTGGTCACCACCCAGGAAGTCCTGCTCGTAATGCTCAGATGTGAGCGAGTAGCAGTAATAGGAGAAAGGAAGGGAAAAGAGGATCTAAACCTGTCCAGGTAAAGCGTTGCGCCCATGCTTATAAGCCCTATTGGTTTCCTTTGGCGACAGGGCTTGAGAAGTCATTTCCTGTCAATGTCGGGTAAAAGTCGCCTACAATTGGAAGCAACGTCTCCAAAATTACCTATACTGAGTGTTGACGGGGACGTTAAATCTTTAATCAAACAAACAAACTAGGTTGATCAAGCTTTCGTTTCTTGAGCTGAGGGTATTCTTTTCAGTGACACTGCAGCTGGTGTTTTACGGAAGAAAGGGCACACATCACTGTGGGAAAATTTACAAATAAATTACACAATCATATCATAATAATGGCCTTTTATTTAGATGACGCCTACTGGATTTCAGCAAAACAACTTTGAAACTGATTTAAGTGGGGTGGATTCACCAACTATATTTTCACAGGGAGACAAGTTTTGGGCCTTCCAGTTTGCAGTCCCATAAACCGTGTCCCTTGATAAAGGGGTCTTCTAATAAAAAAAAGGAATTTTCTCAGGCCCAGGAACATCTGTGGAAAAGCACACCACCACCCCCTCAAAGGGGTATTCATCCCTCAAATTGATTTAATCGTGTTACATGTAACAAGTCCTTGTAGTGAAAGCCCCTGTAAACCCCACTTTATATGAAAAAAATGGGGTTTAAAGGGTGTACATTGTATTTATTATTTTTCGTACTCCTGCTTCAAGACACAGGTTGTGAGTACTTGTTAAAACCGCCTCAATGTATGTATGTGAAGTTTCATGAAGCTAGGCAAAATACCTTTGGAAACACGATCAAGGATAAAAGAGTTTGGTTAAATTTTCGAAAAATAGATCAAAGTTTAAGGTCACAGGTCAACAAGTTTGGCATCAATAAAAAAAGGTCTTGTCCTAAGGAACATCCATGTGAAGTTTGAAGGTCCTGTTATAAATAATGTCTAAATGAGAGGAAAAAATGTGTTTCAGTGAGTGAGTTTGAGTTTTATGTCTCACCAACAGCTTAGGTCATACGGAGATGGGACCTCGGTTTAAAGACTCATCCGAAAGTCTGGAGAAGCCCGGGATCGATTCTGCGACCCCTGGAGCATAACCACTGCACCACGGAGGCTTCTAAAATGTGTTTCAGAAAAAAGTTGTAAAAGTGTAGATTATTCAACCAAAATCAACAATAAAGTTATTCGCCTCGGTCAGAATGATGAATTTGTGTATGAAATTCCATGGGCTATGTCAAATACGGTTAAAGTTATGGCGAAGGTTACGTTTTTTTTGTTTTTTTTCGGAACGACGACGAGGACGACAACGACAACACCACAACGCAGACGCCGGAGTGACGACAATAGCTTGAAAATTATTCTTCCAAAAAAAGGCGAGGTTACAAAATATATGTACCACGGATTTTCCAGAAAAGTAGTCATTTTGGAAATGTGAAAAAGCACCATTCACTTCAGCTGCAGTGAATCCAAACAAAATCTTGCAACTGTATTCACTTTCATTTCATCCAAAGACAATAATTTCTCCACCTAGTAAGAGTGTTTGTTTAAAGGACAGAAATCAGTTCTTTCAGAGACTTTATTGAAAGAATGGAAAATCTTCATATACAGGAATGAGGAGAATGATAGCCTGTTTTTAGCTCACCTGTCACATAGTGACAAGGTGAGCATTTGTGATCACTTTTCGTCCGTCGTCCGTCGTCAGTGCGTATGTCCGTAAACAATTTCTTCAAACGACATCTCCTCCTTAACAACTGATTGGATTTTGACCAAATTTCACAGGAATGATCCTTAGGTGGTCCGCTTTCAAAATTGTTCAAATGGTTCCAGTCCGTTGCACATCTAGGTCACAGGAGATTGTTCAAAAGATGGTTCAAATTATAGTGCTGGGGCCAAAAATGCCCCCGCCCGGGGCCCTTTGGTTTTACATGGGCTTATATAGAGAACATCTTTAAAAATCTTCTCCCTGAAACCGCTTGGCCCAGGTCTTTGCTATTTGGTATGAAGCTTCATCTAGTGGACCCCTACCAAGATTGTTCAAATTATAGTGCTGTGGCCAAAAATTCCCCCGCCCCGGGGCCCTTTTGTTTTACATGGCCTTATATAGGGAACATCTTTAAAACTCTTCTCAAACCGCATGGCCCAGGTCTTTGCTTTTTGGTATGAAGCTTCATCTAGTGGACCCCTACCAAGATTTTCAAATTATAGTGCTGGGGCCAAAAATGCCCCCACCCTGGGGCCCTTTGGTTTTACATGGGCTTATATTGGGAAAATCTTTAAAAATCTTCTTCTCTGAAACCGCAAGGCCCGGGTCTTTGCTGTTGGGTATGAAGCTTCACCTAATGGACCCCTACCAAGATTGTTCAAATTATAGTGCTGGGGGCCAAAAAAAAACCCGTCCCGGGGCCGTTTGTTTTTTTGCATAGACTTATATTGGGAAGATCTTTAAAATCTTCTCTGAAACCGCAAGGCCCAGGTTTTTGATATTTGGTATGAAGCTTCATTTTGTGGACCTCTACCAAGATTGTTCAAATTATAGCCCTTGGGCCAAAAATGCCCCCCGCTCCGGGGCCCTTTGGTTTTACATAGACTTATATAGGGAAAATCTTGAAAAATCGTCTCATCTGAAACCACCAGGCCTAGGTCTGTGATATTTGATATGAAGTTTCATCTAGTGGACTTCTACCAAGATTGTTCAAATTATAACCCTGAGACAAAAAAATTCCCCCGTCACGGGGCCCTTTGGTTTTACATAGACTTATATAGGGAAAATCTTTAAAAATCTTCTTTTGTGAAACCACAAGGCCTTGGTCTTTGATATTTGGTGTGAAATTTCATCTAGTGGACCTCAATCAAGATTGTTCAAATTAAAGCCCTGGGGCCAAAAATGCCCCCGCTCCGAGACCCTTTAGTTTTACATAGACTTATATGGGGAAATCTTTAAAAATCTTCTTCTCTGAAACTGCAAGGCCTATGTCTTTGATATTTGGTAGGGAGCTTCATCTAGCGGACCTTTACCAAGATGTTTCAAATTTTAGCCCTCGGGCCATAAATGCCCCGCCCCGGGGCTCTTTGGTTTCACATAGTTTTATATACTATATGAGATAATCTTTGAAAATCTTTTTCTCTGAAACAGCAAGGCGCAGATCTTTGATATTTGGTGTGAAGCTTCATCTAGTAGACCTCTATCAAGATTGTTTAAATTATAGCCCTGAGGCCAAAAATGTCCCCGCATCGGGGCCAATTGGTTTTACATAGGCTTATGTAGTGAATATCTTTAAAAAATCTTCTCTCTGAAACCGCAAGGCCCAGGTCTTTGATATTTGGTGTGTAGCTGCATCTAGTGGACCTTTGCCAAGATTGTTCAAATTATAACATTTGTTGATATTTGGTATGCAGCTTCACCTTTTTAGACCTCCCTCAACATTATGCACATACGCTCTTGGGTCAATAATGACCCTCCCCGGGGCCCCCTTGTTACTCTATTGATCAGGTGAGCGATCCAGGGTCATCATGGCCCTCTTGTGTTTAACGCCCATATGCTTTGGAATTGTTCATTTATATAAGTATCATATATCTATGAAATAGAAAGGTTTATCTAATTTATAATGACTACTCTTAATAAGCCATGGGGTGCGAAATATTTCTTTTGATAATGATTCTAAAAGTGTCCAATTACCAGTATAAACAGGAACAAATATTAAACAAACACTGCCGGCTTTATTGGGGACATAAATCATACAAAATCAAGGTCATTGGTGACAGGAAATCCCCACCCCACCCAAACAGAAGTGTATGAAAGAGAACAACCGATATCGCTTTCATCATCATCCTAACGGCTCGGGGAATTATCGCTCCCAGGCGGGGAATATGATCCCATGCCATCAAGAAAACACGCCTATATAATTTTGACTCCCTCGAACCCCACTTTTATATCGTAAAACTGGGGTTTGCAGGGATGAACCTTATTTTTCTTATTTCTGCTCTAAATACAGATTGTGGGTACTCGTTAGAACCGCCTCGATGAGGCGGCTCTAACGAGTATCACAATCTATATTTTGAGAAAAAAAAAATAAGAAGAATATCACAATTTTTTCATATTAAAATTTTCATTTTTTCGGCGATAAAGGTTACAATGTGTGTGTATAGGCGTGTTTTCGTTATGTAAACGGTCAAGAATCAAAATAACTTAATAAATATAACATTTTTAAAAAAGTAAGGAAAATGACATAGACCCTTGTAGACATAGACCCTCACTTTTCTCTATTGTAAAGTATGACTTGCAAGGTTACTCATAATACAACCTATTCTTGTGCTGTATACATGTACTGTAACAAGATCGGGACTTGGAAAAAGGGATTGGGCTGCACGGTGCTTCCGGGCAGAGCTGAAACAAACCGAACATGTGCAGTGTTGAGTACGTTAACCCTTCACTTGCTGAATATTCATTTTAGCCACACCCATTTCTGACTTTGAACCAATCAGATTACTTGATGTAATTTATTCCTACGAATTCATAAACTGAATGTCAAACAGTGTAGATCCTGATCAGATGGCTTCTTCAGAAGCCATCTGATCTGGATCAACATTGTTTGTAAAGACAAGGGTTGTTGTGAACACCAGGATAAGAGATAAACCGCTTAGAATGCCTAAGCATCCTCAAGCAAAGTTTTGCGAGCCACCCTAGCCGTTTCTTATGGAGGTAGTTTGTTTGTTTGTTTCATATGAGATTTAACGTCACTGTCAACAACACTATTTAGGTCATTTTGGATACGTTGCTTCCAATTTTGTGGGACTTTTACCCGACATTGAGATGGAATGACATCTCAATCCCTTCCACCCAATGAAATCAATAGGGGTTATGCATGGTCGGTCCAACTCGCATCACTTTGCTTGGAAGGCTTAGACCCTCTAAGCGGTTTACCAGTACCCATGTGCACTCGGTTTTATCTCTGCGTGGAAGCATTATGCATCCCAATATATTTCTTCTAGCCCCGATGGACGGGGGCAATTCGGGTAGGGCTTGTGTCAGATGTCATTTCATCACAGTGTTGGGTAACAGTCCCACAACATCGGAAGCAACGTCTCCAAAATGACATGGTGTTGACGGGGACGTAAAACATAAACACAGACAAAAGCATGTACATGTACAATAGAGCAACACGACGTGTGTTGGCAACGTTGTATCAACGTTGATGCAACGTCATGACGTTGCATCAACGTTGATGCGACGTTGCCCTGACGTCGTGCGCCCGGCGGGATTAAGATGACGAAACTTACCTGCATAATCCTCCGGTATTACAACTTCGGGCAGTAACTCCTTTACAGTCCCACCTGGTCCCATCCGGATACATCTGGCGAATATCTTCCGAATACTCCGCTTGCTGTGCAGCAAAAGTGGCTGACGAAGGTCGAAGAAGAAATCCTTTAATTGCTGGGCAACGGTATCCTCCCTGCACTGGACAACAACAGGGAGTTTAAAGTTAGTCAGGATTTCCTGAAAATATTCAAAACGAAAGAGCATACAGTGGAACTTCGATAACTCGATCACTGATAGTTCAGTTACAACGGCCATACCCGCCCACCGGGGCTTAGAGAAATAGAAGGGACTGCATGATGATTCCACGCAGAGCTGAAACCGACCGCACATGAGTACTGGTAAACCGCTTAAAGAGTCTAAGCCAGCTCAGGCAAAGTGGTGCGAGTCGGACCGACCTTTAAGTGTGTTTGAGCGGTAGGGGCATGAGGTGTCATTTCATCCCAATAATGGGTAAAAGCGTAGCCCCAGCCCATCGGGGCTTGAAAAAACATACGGGGTGCATGGTGCTTCCACGCAGAGCTGAAACAGATCCGCACCCGAGTACTGGTAAACCGGTTAGAGGATCTAAGCCTGCCCAGGCAATGCGGTGGGGTCGGTCCGTCCATGCTTATAAACCCTATTGGTTTCATTGGGCGACAGGCTTGAGATGTCATTTCATCTCAATGTTGGGTAAAAGTTCCACAAAATTGGAAGCAACGTCTCCAAAATGACCTTTACAGTGTTGACGGGGACGTTAAACCTGAAATAACACAAACAAACCAGGCTTATAAACCCTATTGGTTTCACTGGGCGGCAGGGCTTGAGATGTCATTTCATCTCAATGCCGGGTAAAAGCCCCACAAAATTGGAAGCAACGTCTCCAAAAATGACCTTAATAATGTTGACGGGGTCGTAAAACCTCAATTCAAACAAAACAAACAAAATTTCGAACAAATTCCGGAGTCCCTGACAAAAATCTCCCAAAGCTCCGGATAGCCATACTATTTGGACTGTTTTTCTGATTATATCTTGAAAGGGTACATGTATGTTGTGTGTACTCATTAGAACCGCCTCAATGAGTTCACACAACACACCTTTTTCTATTCAGGATTGTAAATACATCCTGAAGTGAGTCCCAGATTCCCACTAAGCCTCATAATCTGGCACTATATATTAGTACATGATTGAATGACGGCTTGAGGTTTAACGTTCCCGTCAACACTGTATACGTCATTTTGGAGACGTTGCTTCCAATATTGTGGGGCTTTTACCCGGCATTGAGATGAAATGACATCTCAAGCCCTGCCGCCCAGTGAAACTAATAGGGTTTATAAGCCTGGACTGTCTGTCTCGCACCGCTTTGCCTGGGCGGTTTACCAGTAGTCGAGTGCGGTCGGTTTAAGCTCTGCGTGGAAGCATCATGCAGCCCATATATTTCTGCAAACCGCAGTGGGAGGGCGGGGGCGGCACTATAAGTAAACCTCGATAATTCGAACTACCCCTATCTCGAACAAAATTTTTATGATCCTAGAGTTGTTCGAGTTATTGAACTTTGACTGGTAAGGCTTCTGAATTTAAGGGGATTGCATGTTGGTTTTCTGGTGTAATGCTACATAAGATTTGCTCAAAGGCCACAGTGTAAAACACGGGACTTTGGCACTCTCCAAGGTGACCCTCGGTGCTGCATTCTAGCTGTGGGCTCTTGAACACGCCTTGTTTATGTTAACAAGACCTTGCGATGGCATTTCACTATCTTGTTATGGCGTTTTCCCCATACTTCACAACAGTGCAGTTCATATTATATTTCCTTTGGGTTACATGTGCAATTGAGCCCAATGGAGTTCGATACCTGCCGGAACATTCGTTCGTGCATAACGACAACACGCCTATAAAATTCATTGTAAATTTTACCGCCTAAAAAAAAAAAAAAAAAAGAAAACGAAAATTTTAAGATGAAAATGTGACATTTCTTTTATTTCTGCTCAAAATATAGATTGTGGGTACAGGTTAGAGCCACCTCACCCCAGAGGCGAATCAAACGAGTACCCAAAATCTTTATTTTAGAGTAGAAACAAGAAAAATAAAGTTTACCCCTACAAACCCCAATTTTACTGTATAAAAGTGGGGTTAAGGGGATCGGAATTAGATAGACGTGTTTTGGGGATAGAGGCTGATCATGAAATCTTTTTTTACGGTAATTCTCACCCTTCCGCTGATTCAAGAAGGTCAGTTGTCAGTTTCTGGAGAAAGAAAGTGCACTGTACTGGTTAACCGCTTACGTATCAGCCTTCCCAGGAAGCGTGGTTCTGTAAGCTGACCGGCAGAATATGACGCAAATAGTTTTAACTAGGCTGTTATACTCCAAAACAAACAAAGAAATTTCATATCTTTGAGGCTGATGTTTCTTTTCTGATATGGTATTTTCGGTACTCTGTTGGAAATATAGATTGTAGGTGTTCGTTAGAACCTCCGCATGGATGTGGTTCTAATAATTTCCCAAAATCTATAATTTATCATCAATTTTAGCACAGCCTCAATAGCGCAGTAGTTAACGCGTTCGTCTCCTTATCTAGAGGTTGTGTATTCGAATCCGGCACCCGGTATCGAGGTGTGTCCTTGGGCAAGACACGTAATGACACTGTCTCACTCCACCCAGGTGTAAATGGGTAGCAGTGGTGTAATAGTCACTGCCTCTCGCACGCGCGCGTGAAAACATCCGAATGAATGTTCGAGAGTGATTAAATAAGCTTGAAGCTTTCATCGCAAACGAACTAAAATGAATTAGTATAAACTAAAGAAAAAACTCATTATGATTACATATCACCCAAATGGCTATTTTGTCCGATGAAAAGTTATGACATTTTTCTTATTTAGTCTCGTGGGTGCTCGTTAGAACCGCCTCATAGAGGCGGTTCTAACGAGTACCCACAACCTATGTCTTTGAGCAGAAAATGGAAAATTAATGTATAACCCCGTAAATCACAGTTTTCTCTATATAAAGTGGGGTTTAGGGGGTGTTCATTTCACGGACTTGTTTACGTGATGTATTCTCTTATGAACCCCGCATTTATCTATATAAGGTGGTTTATCACACAGACTTTTATTTTATAGAAATGTTATCCTAATAAAGATAAATTACAGAAATAAAATGTCCCTTCCAGTGGATCTTAATATATCAATCATATTTTCTGCTTTAAAATTTGAATGACTTGATAGGACTGAAGTGATAGCCTTGATCTATTTTTTTTTTGAAAAATTAACTGTCAGTTCCTTGTAACTATGAAAAATGACACATTAAAAATAATTACATGTACATGTGACTGTTTGGGCAAGGGCTTGATTATGCGTGGGCTCTGGTGTACATGTACATCACGAAAACACGCCTATATAAATTTGACCCCCTTGAAAACCACTTATATATAGTAAAACAGGGGTTTACAGGGGTTAACCTTATTTTTCTTATTTCTGCTCTAAAATATTTTGTTTGTTTGTTTGTTTGATTTTATGTTCAATGTCCCCGTCAACACTGTATAGGTCATTTCGGAAACGTTGTTTCCAATTCTGTGGGACTTTTACGCGACATTGAGATGAAATGACATCTCAAGCCCTGCCGCCCAATGAAACCAATAGGGTTTATAATCACGGGCGATCCGACTCGCACTGCTTTGCCTGGGCAGGCTTAGATCCTCTAAGCGGTTTACCGGTCCTCGTGTGCGGTCGGTTTTAGCTCTGCGT
Source organism: Lucinisca nassula (assembly GCA_963580285.1). NCBI lineage: Eukaryota > Metazoa > Mollusca > Bivalvia > Lucinida > Lucinidae > Lucinisca > Lucinisca nassula. Next base: position 101,769,463 of record OY757014.1, read on the forward strand.
GGAAGCATCATGCAGCCCATCTATTTCTTCAAGTCCCGATTGCCGGGGCCGAGCTCTAAGATATAGATAGTGGGTACTCGTTAGAACCGCCTCGATACGGATTTCACAATTTTTCATCTTAAAATCTTTTTTTTTTTTTTTTCGGCGATAAAGGTTACAATGTATTTGTATAAGCGTGTTTTCGTTCTGATCGAGACCTCTCGTCAATCGATTGACCTCGAGCCACTGATATGGATATTACTTAGGGGATAACTGTATTCAAAATTGTCATTTGGGGAGGTAAATCGGTGGTTTTACGGTCGGAAATTTCGTTTTACGGCGACGCGTCAGCGGAGCCGTAAAACGTAATTTGCGACCGTAAAACCACCGATTTACCTCCCCAAATGACAATTTTCAATACAGTTATCCCCATTGTAATGCACTTATTCGGTTGTTTTGTTAAAAATTGTACTATTTTGCACAAAGCGGCAGGCGTTGTGAGCTGCGTAAAACCAAATGTAAGCCAATGAAAAACGACGTTACGTGGTGACGTCGGATTTCCGACAGTATATCGTGGAATATACTGTCGCAAATTTTTGACGTTATCCAATCAGACGTCGCGTTACATACGTAAGTGCATTAGATTTGTGTTTTGCATAAACTTGTCAGACAAACTTGTTCAGATACGTACAGAGGGCCTTACGCATCTTTACTTAAGTTATACATTTGATATATCTTTGCTTAAATTACATTTAATACTCTCTCTCTCTCTCTCTCTCCGGCCCGCCCATCGGGCTTGAAGCAATAGATGGGCTGCATGATGTTTTTATACAGAGCTGAAACCGACCACACAAGAGTACTAGTAAACCGCTTAGAGAATCTAAGCCTGCCCAGGCAAAGTGGTGCGAGTCGGATCGTCCATGCATATAAACCTTATTGGTTTCATTGGGCGGCAGGACTTGAGATGTCATTTCATCTCAAGGTCTGGCAAAAGTCCCACAAAATTGACAGCAACGTCTCCAAAATGACGGTAGTCCTCAACTCAAACAAACAAAACTCTCTCTCCATTCTCGCTCTCACACCTTGAAGGAGTAAGAGAAAATGAAAAATAACACATACCAATATGCCACATTTTCTCCCAGTTTCTCACTGACTGAAACTATTGCATCGAAGTGGAGATGTGGGAGATTACAGGACATTAAATGTACGTTAAACAAGCATCCTAGGTGTCTTAAAGGGACTGCATATACATACGAAAACACGCAAATAATAACATTGTAATTTTTTCCGCCTAAAAACGAAGATTTAAAATAATAAAAAAAAACATACTTTTTCTTGCACCTTGCTCAGGCCCAAGTGAGACGCCAAGTTCTGCCACGGAAGGTCAATGAGCCTGTTCTAACGAGCACCCTCTATCTCTGTTGCAGTCATTAATTGGAAAATATTACTAATTTTCATAAGAAAAAAAGATACAATTTTCGAGACATGAAAGAACGCGCTGTGTCATACGGATGTATTATCGTAATGCCCCGACAAATCCTTTTCTCTGCAGTGGCTCTCTAAAAATATATTATTCCTCCAAGAGTAGAACTGTTACAGTAATGAATAGTGTTAAGTATAAGATGTTTTCTGATTCCCACTTTCAACCCACTGGGTGACCTAATTCGGCTTTGTTATATTTTGTTTACTAATTACTGTGAGGAAGAATCTAGAATCTAGAAAATAAGTCTCAGATTAACTTTAGCTGGTAAACATGTTGAATACATGAAAAGGGATTACCATTACGAAAACACGCCTATACAAGTACAATGTAAATTTTACGCCGAAAAATAGACAAATTTCAGAAGAAAAATTGTGATAATTTTCTTATTTGTGCTCAAAATATAGATTGTGGGGACGCGTTAGAACCGCCTCATCGAGGCGGTTCTAACGAGTACCCACAATTATTATTTTAGAGCAGAAATAAGAAAAATAAGGCTTACACCTGCAAACCCCAGTTTTACTATTTGAAAGTGAGGTTTTAGGGGGTCAAACTTATATAGGCATGTTTTCATGATGAGAGTAACCTAGAAAATTCCAGATCACATTATTTTTAGTATATGAGCAAATTTATTTCTGCAATGTTCTAGAATCTCCCCTGGGTCTATAAAAGGGATACGAATTTCCATTTAGTTCAGAGTTTGGGTGTTTTAAGACAATTTCATTCTAAATTCTGTGTTGGATTACTTGGAGATTATTATTCTTTTTGGACTCCGTGCTTATTCTGTGGGATCAGATAATAGGATTTAAGGATATTTTAAATCTGAGTACACTTTTGTTTTATTACAGTTTAAAGTTGAAACATTTTGTCAATAAAGTCAGTTATTTATTTTATTTTTTTATAGACTTGTTTGCATTTTTCTTTTGGCTACACTTGGCTCGTTAAAAATAGGGAGGCAACAAGTCTTCTAACTATACCTTAAGCGTGTAACTCTGTGAGCTCCACTTGTAGTCCGTCTGTTGACAGGGGACAAGTCGGTCCTTCTTCTTCCACGATTTACCCATAGTGGTGTCCCAGACCTATTCTGTATTAGTTACAATACATCTGCGTCATCGCATACAGGTTTTAAACTGAAAATAACAGATCACTCATCACATTAACATATAAGTTTAATGAACACACATGTAAACCTCACTTTATTAAAAGAAAACTGGGGTTTACAGGATATACATTATTTTTCCTATTTCTGCTCCACGGTGAGGCGGTTCAAACGAGCACCCACAAACTATGCTTTGGTCTTAATAAGTAAAATATCAAAAATTTTCAAAACATCACGTGAACAAGTCCGTGAAATGAAGAACACTAAACCCCACTTATATATATAGAAAACTGGGATTTACGGGGTATTCATTATTTTTCTTATTTCTGCTCCAAGACATAGGTTGAGGGTACTCGTTAGAACCGCCTCAATTAGGCGGTTCTAACGTGCACACACAATCTATGTTTTGAGCATTTAAAGGAAAACTATCAAGGATTATCAGCAGAAAAGTAGCCATTTTGGAGATGTGAAAATTGATTATGCCGTACGGGTGTGTTATCGTAATGAGAAAATAACCGTTTAAGAGTCATGTTTATATATGACCGGCCCCGATAGCTCAGTTGGTAGAGTGTCCGCTTCGGGGAACGGGAGGTCACGGGTTTGATCCCGGGCCGCGACATATCAAAGGTGTTAAAAATGGTAGTAGCTGCTCCTCGCATGACACTCAGATTTACGGGGTTGAGATAGGGCTGGTCGACCCAGTGTCAGGATAATGTGTCTGGGTGTGGTATCATGTAATGTGTCTGGGACATGATACTTCAGTGAGGCAGCACTATAAAAGTGAGCATTGAGCTCCCTGTCTGACAAGCAGACACCGTCGTGATATGACTGAAAAATTGTTGAAAGCGACGTTAAACCCGAATTCACACACACACACACACACACACACACACGCACGCACACACACACACACACACACACACACACACACACACACACACACACACACACACACACACACACACACACACACACACACACAAAACACATGTATATATATTAAGTTTCAGTTATTCTTTCTTAGTGTTCACTACTCCCAGTGTCCACTAGTGAGACATTACGCTAACACACACGTGCGATATAGTGCATTTTTCAAATCTCCTAAATGGCTACTTTTCGGGTGAAATTCCATATTTTTCTCATTTATACTGCAAACATAGGTTGTGGGTGCTCGTTAGAATCGCCTCTTTAAGGCGGTTCTAACGAGTACCCACAACCTATGTCTTTGAGTAGAAATAAGAAAAATAATGTTTACCCCCGTTAACCTTAGTTTTCTCTATATAAAGTGGGCTGTAAGGGGGTGTTCATTTCACGGACTTGTTTACGTGATGGACCACCTTTGGAAGTGTTCAAAACGGGTCTTCAAGACCACTTTTGAACAGTCCCGAAGGTGGTCTTAATAGAGGAAGTTTACTGTAGATCTTTCTTTGTAACTGACATTTTTCTGATATTTCTATATTTCTGCTCCACACATACAGTGAACCTGCTCATTTGAATCGCCTCATTAACCCATTTAGTACCGGAAACCCTTAAAGGGGTAGTTGGCAAACAGTGCAGGCCCAGATCAGACGCCGCAAAACGCGACGTCTGATCAGGGCCTCCACTGTATGCTAAAATTTCGGTCATTTCCCAAATAAATGTTGATGAAAACACAACCTGCCACCCCTAAATTTTGAAATGAACTCCTGGTATATATAAGAAGGAAAATTCTATTCGGTACAAAAGGGGTTAAGGCGGTTCCTATGAGAAACCCAAATCTATGATTTGGAACAGCAATGAAAAGAATTGCTTATATCCTTGCAAACCCCAGTTTTCATTTCTATATAAATAGTGGGGTTTATAGGGATGATTACGTCGCCCACTTGCTGACATAACCAAAACATGCCTATATCTTTTGACCCATTAAACCCCACTTTATATAGTAAAACTGGGTTATACAGGGGTATACGTTATTTTTCTAATTTCTAATCAAAACCATGGATTATGGATACTCGTTAGAACCGCCTCGCCAAAACGGTTCTATTCATTTTTTGCAGTCTCCACTGTCACTCACTTTCATCTATTCTGTTGTCATTTCTTCAGTTTCTCAGTACACTTCCATTCATTTTTCCTCTTTCTACTCTGTCCCTCACTTTCATCTACTCTGCTATCTATCTATTTTCTCCCTTTCTCTGGGAAATGACACAAAATGACCCACAAGGGCTGACGCGTTGACGTGTCGTTAAACCTGAAACATTCATCCATTCATTTATGTAAATACAACCGTGTGACACAGTGCATTCTTTTATTTCTCATAAACGAGTTTTTTTCCTGCTCACATTTGTCTTGGACCAGTTACTAACATAGATTGTAGGTGCTCCTTAGAACCGTAAACACCATTGTTTCTCTTTATAAAGTTGGGCCTGGAGGGATGTTCATTAAACGGACTGTTTTATTTTGGAACGGAGTCCAACCTGTATTAAGCAAGCATCTAAGGGAAATGCAAAATGTGCTTGTTTAACACAGGTGCTTGCCTTTTACAAATGAATTTTAGTGCATTTGCTTTTGTTCGGGAACTGAATGCATACTTGCTTAAAACAGGTTACTTGTTTAATACATGTGGTCACTATGACAGGTTTTACTGTATATAGAGGAATATTCTATTCAGAGGAAAATGGGTTCAATCCCCATCAAAGGATTTTCACCTCATAGGGAGGGATAGTTGACCCCAAAACTGGAAATTTATCTTATTCCTTGGACAAGACCGCCATCCCATTCCGGATGATAATATTGAAAGGTGCATTTACATGAACGACAAGTTGCAAATCGAAGCTTTGATTTAAATGTATTGACCTTGTTCTTCGGAATTATCGGCCACACTCCGTACAAGCATGAATCGGGTACTCATTTTTTTTTTTTTTTTTTTTTTTTTGGTTTGGGTTTAACGGCCCTTTCAAGATTATTTCACTCATATCGAGCCGATCGTTAATCAGAGGTGGGCGAAAACCGGAGTACCCGGAGAAAAACCACCTGACCTTCCGTTGCAGAACTTGGCGTCTCACACGTGGCCCGAGCGAGGCTCGAACCTACGGCGGTGAGAGACCTAATGACTAAGAGTCAGCACTCTTATCCACTAGGCTACGGAGGCCCGTATCGGGTACTCATTAGAACGTTCTAATGAGTATCCACAATCTATGTTTTGAGCAGAAATAAGAAAAATATCGAAATTTTTCACCTGAAAATGTTTCATTTTTTCGGTGGTAAAATATACAATGTATATTTCTATAGGTGTGTTTTCGTAATGTGTCGTAAAATATTTTTGCTATAACCAGTTAACTGGTAGTCACGGTTTTACGTTAGAATGGCTATTGCAATCTTAACTTAAAACCACTAATGCCAGTTAACTGTCAATAACCACTTCGTTTCTCTTATTTGGTCGCCCTCGGCGTTCCGGTGATATCATTAGGAAACCATGTCCGTGTGAAATAATGGCGTCCAAGATGGTATCTGAAATTACAGATTTTTGTAAAAATTATAACATCTTTCTTATGTATGATTTCAACATAGATTGTGGGTTCTATTTAGAACTGCCTCTAACGAGTACCCACAATCTATGTTTTTGAGAAAAATAAGGCAAATATAGTATACCCCCGTAAACCCCACTTTTCTCTTTATTATAAAGGGGGTTCAGAGGGGTCTTCGTTTCACGGACTTGTTATCGTGATGGAAAGACGCCATTTTAGCACACACCAGCAGACGGGTAATGAAATTCAAAATTATTTTTCACCTCTTTTGATCTAGACCTGTGAATAATATTAATGTTTAAAATTGCAACTTTTTTTTTTACAAATCAAAGTTCCCACAATGTGTAATTTTGTTCCTAAATCATCTGTGGTCGTTTTGATATTTATCTTAACATTAGTTTATTCGTTTAAATGTTTTTGAATATTTGTGAAATACATCTGACTGTATGTTAAAGTGATTTTAAAACACTTGGTCGTTTTTAAAATACAACATTTAAAGACATATTTATAGAAATAATAGTAATAATTGTACTAAAATTGTAAAACATCACGAAAACACGCCTATATAATTTTGACCCCCTTGAACCCCACTTTTATATAGTAAAAACTGGGGTTTCCGGGGGTATACCTTATTTTTCTTATTTCTGCTCTAAATTATAGAATGTGGGTACTCGTTAGAACCGCCTCGATTAGGCGGTTCTAACGAGTGCCCAAAATCTATATTTTAGAGCAGAAATTAGAAAAATATCACAATTTTTCATCATAAAATTTTCATTTTTCGGCGATAAAGGTTGCAATGTATTTGCATTGGCGAGTTTGCGTAATGTAATAATATACTATAATTTTAAAATAAACCAATGATTAATCTTTCACAGTTTTGCATGCAAATGCATATATACAGAGCACGATAACCAAGCAAAGCCCTTTAACAATATGCATATACATGTAAGAGACACTTGTAACATACACGCAGCGCACTGAGCCCCGCCCATCGGACTTGGATAAATATATGGGGTTGCATGGTGCTTCTGCGCAGAGCTGAAACCGACCTAATTTGAGTGCACATAATCCGCTTAGAAGCCTTCTAAGCCTGCCGAGGAAAAGTGGTGCGAGTCCGATCGCTCTTTAAATTCTTTAAGCGACAGGGCTTGAGATGTCATTATTTCTTAATGTCGGTAAAAAGTCCAAGAAAGCGGAAGCAACCTCTCCAAAATGACCAAACTACATGTAGTGTTACAAGGGACGTAAAACCTCAACACAAACAAACAAAAGATATCGCACAAAAACGACATTTTCCGATCCAAATTTCTGATATTTTCCCAATTTCTGCTACAAAAAATAATAGATTCTGGTGTTCCTCACTGAGGCGGTTCTAACGAGTACTCACAATCCATGTTTTAGAACATTTTAAGGAATTTAAGGGGAATGGGAACATCTCTAGGGGAGGCAACTCCTGCAAACGTGTTTTTGTCTCCCATGTAAATAGGAGTCAACTCTTGAAGGAATGAATTTGCTCCTGTGGAGCAAATTCTTTCCTTTAAGAGTAGACACCTTTTTCAGTGGGACAGCGCTTGTAGAAAAGCAAACAGGAAGTCACGAAAGTTGTCTCCCTTTGAAAAATGGCGGAAAAATTTTTGGGTGTTCCCATTCCCCTTAATGCATACCTTTCTAAATCCCTGGTTTCCGTATTTAAAGTAGAGTTTACAAGGGTATTAATTTCGCGGACATGTAAATGCGATGATTCATTCAATATTGCTCGCCTATTTTTTGCTTGTTTGTGTTGGGGTTTTCCGTCCCCGTAAACATCATTTAAGTAATTTTGGAGACGTTGCTACTTTTAGCCGACACTGAGATGAAATGACATCTCAAGCCCTACCGCCCCAAACGAACCACTAGGGTTAAAGAAGCAGTCCGACTCTCACCAGTTTAGGTACATGTATTTTATCAAACAAAATGGAATTCCTATGCTGTCATGTTAAAAATAAATAGTGTTTGCACGGATGTATACTATTTTCGTTGCTTCTGCAGAGGGTGCTCGTCAGATCTGCTCCTGTGAGCACTCATAATGTCCAGCCTAAACGAGGCCATATGCAGGAATTCTCTTAATACATGTACCAATCCGCAACGGTCTATCACTTCTGTGACGTCACAGCCTATGACAGCCCGAGATTTAACTCACTAAATTGTTTATTTTCTTATTAACAAGATATTATTATAACCTCGCAATTGATAGGAAAATGTTTCTGCTTTAGTTTGATGCCAAATTTGTTGAAATAAGATATATTTTAAAATGGTCCAGATTGTAATGAATGCTACTAGGGTTTTCTCTTATTAAGTCTTTGTATATTACAACAAAAATGAATAATAGCCTTATTTCAAACGCCCAAAATTCGTGTTTTTTTTGTTGTTTTTTTTTTTTTTAATTTCTCCGCTCGCTATAACCTCTCATTCGATAGATCGACGGTTCTTAAAAACACGGAAGGATGGTTAAAAATTAAAATTAAGGGGACCATTGGTCTTGCAACGCTCATTCTAAGCCTAAAAAGGCATATATTTCCGAGCCCCATAATTGTAATGTAACTATGTTGATGCTAGTGTTAAAAATCAGCAAAATAGTGTTTTGAAATTCTGAATTTAGGAATGTCATTAGACAAAAAGATATATCTCTTTGTCTAATGACATTTCGAACTTCGTGACAAAAGGTCTTTTAAAATTAGACCTTGTTTTAAATACCACACACAAAATGATAGATAATGATAATATTTATGTTTTGTTTCACAACCACCCTAATACCCAGGTATTTCTTTTCTACAAAGAGTATTGAGTGTACCAAGATACATTGTGTTTAAAGACCACCTGTTCTGGGCCTCTAGATATTTGCATGCCTACATGTATCAAGACATCTGCTACATGAAATAAATTCCACATATGCTATAAAGCAATAATATTCCATACAAATATGATATCAGCCCATCTAATATAAATTTAACTCTGGTTTAAATAACTTAAACAAAGCCGCCACTTCAACATTCCTAAACATGAAAATATGTTACGAGGACTGTTCAAATATGAATGCAAGTAGAACGCTTTCTAATGCACTAATGCGAAAATCACCTGGAAATAAATATCACAGCGTAGAAAAACATTTTACCTATACATTGATACCTAATCTGTTAAAATCCGTCCACTTTAGCGATGCATATCGTTCGATAAACACTGTCTACTCTTGTATACTAATACAAAACATGGTTGGAAGAAGGTCAGAGTACGCCGTTGAAATACGGTCCTATATTAAGAATCGTTGTAGTCTTGGTATACGGTGCAAAGACATTTTTGATGAAATATGTTCGGTTTATGGGCATAATGAAATGTATTTTCCGGCAGTTTTTCGTTGGTGTAAGAAATTCAGCTGTGGGCTAGGCTCAACAGAAGATGCACCACATGATCGTCTGCCGAAAAGAGCAACATCTGCCAAGATGGTTGCTAGAGTGAAAGAAATAGTTGCTACCGATGCACGATACACCACTAGGCAAATAGCTAGTATGGTTGGCATCTCATTAGGAGCAGCTCATACAATTCTGAAACGAGATTTGAAAATGAGAAAGATCTGTGCTAGATGGATTCCCCATCTGTTGACAGATGAGCAGAAAAAGACACGCGTTCAGTGCGCCAAGAAGTTGCTTAAAAAGTTTCCAAATTACAATGCACGGTCTTTCGCTAATGTCGTCACAGGTGACGAGACATGGGTTCACTTTTTTGAGCCAAAACGAAAGATTCAGAACAAAATATGGGCAAGAAAGTATTGCAAAAGACCATGCATTGCAAAGCAGATCATGAGCGTCAAGAAGGTAATGTATGCCATATTCTTTTCAAATCAGGGCCCTGCTATTCAGGTTGCTGTGCCTAAAAGCAAATCTGTAAATGCGAAGTTTTATAAGAATAAAGTTCTTAGAAAATTGAAGAAATATTTCAAAGAACGAAGACCCGCAACTGGTTTGGCCAATGTCAGATTGCTACATGACAATGTGTCATCGCACAAGGCGTTCATTGTGCAAGTCTATCTGAAGCAGGAAAAGGTTGTTGAACTCCCTCACCCCCCGTATTCCCCTGACCTTGCCCCGTGCGACTTTTTGTTTTTGTTCCCGCGGCTGAAAAATACCTTTCTGGTCGAAAATTTGTACAGCGCAAACACCACGGTTCTGCAATATTCCAGTGCCTTCATAGTATACCTCGAAAAGACTACCAAAATGCATTCAATGATTGGATCAGAAGACTGAAAGTGTGTATATCTGTTAAAGGGGAATACTTTGAGGGGACAAAATAATTTTTTCATCGAAATCTACCACGGAATCATTTTATGTGCTCAGTTGCATTCATATTTGAACAGTCCTCGTAATGCATCACGTAAACACGTCCGTGAAATGAACACCCACACACCCCTAAACCCAACACTGAGGTTTACGGGGGTATATATTATATTTTTATTATTTCGGCTCCAAAGCATAGGCTGTGGGTACTCGTTAGAACCGCCTCAATGAGGCGGTTCTAACGAGCACCCACAACCTATGTTTAGATTATAGATGCGAACAATATAGAAAAGTCAGAAAAGTAGCAATTTTGAGATATGAAAAAAATGCACTATGTCATACGGGTGATATCGCATTGAAAGCATGTGAAATTACAAAAAGCCTTTTCACACAATTAAAATATCTTTCACACAATTAAAATATATTGAGAAGCAAACATTGGGAAATCCTGTATAAATAAATAAGTAAATAAATAAATAAATAAACTACAGGCCCAAGTGGGCTAAACATTGATCACCTGGATGGGGGCTGCCCATGATATTCTACATTGTGCCATAGTGGCCATATGAACTTTTAGCTCAGATTGCCTTTAGCAAGTTTGCATCTGCATGTTGCCTTGATGCTTCTGATTTAGTTCATGAACAGCTCAGACTTTGGATTCAAGAAGGGATTATGATGGTGCAGACTGAAGGGTTGAGATGTCCTTTGAAGAATTTCAAGATTGTGGCCATCGTAGATTTGGACTGCAACAATACATAACGTGAACAAGTCCGTGAAATGAACACCCAGCTAAACCCCACTTTATATAGAGAAAACTGGGGTTTACGGGGGTATACATTATTTTTCTTATTTCTGCTCCAAGAGATAGGCTATGGGTACTCGTGAGAACATGAGGCGGTTCTAACGATCATCTACCCCCTATGTTTAGAGTATAGATAAGAAAAATATATCGGATTTTCCGATATCTTCCTTTGTTTAGGTTTCCATTATGGTCTGGTCGCTTAATGTTTGTATTTCTTTCCCTTTGGTGTCTTTTATGGATGGAGTAAGTTAATTGTATCAATTCCTGATCTTTGTTTTACTTCTACTTTTCATCAGAAAAGTAGCCATTTTTGAGATATGAAAAAATGCACTATGTTATACGAGTGTGTTACCGTATTGAAGGCATGTGAACGTACACATCACGTGAACAAGTCCGTGAAATGAACATCCCCTAAACCTCACTTTAAATACAGAAAACTGGGGTTTACAGGGGTATACATTAATTTTCTTACTTTTACTCCAAGTCATAGGTTGTGGGCATTCGTTAGAACCGCCTCAATGAGGCAGTTGTAACGAGCACACTCAACCTATGTTTGCAGTAAAGATAAGAAAAATATCACAGATTTTCATCAGAAAAGTAGCCATTTAAGATTGCCTTTAGCAAGTTTGCATCTGCATGTTGCCTTGATGCCTCTGGGTAAGTTCATGAACAGCTCAGGCTTAGGATTCAAGAAGAGATTATGATGGTGCGGGCTTGAGGGCGTAGATGTCTTCTGAAAAATGTCCAGACTGAAACCACGGTGGCCCTCTTAGATATTGGACTGCAACTATTTTAGAAATTCTGAACCTCCATGTCACCCCAATGCTTACCACCAAGAATCGACTCACTGACTGATCGGGTGCAGATGTAGTTTAAAGATGTTCAAGACGCAGAACAGAATGTTTTATCAAATCTTCATGTCGCCTCAATGACCCCCCCCCCCCCCCGCCCCACCCCATCAAGTTTCGGCTCAATTCGACTTAGATTCGGGAGCAGGTGTGGTTAGAAGATTTTCAAGATATCCGCATTTGACCATCTTGCACACTGGAACGAAATCTAAATCTTCCTGTCGTCCCAATGTCTTTGAAAAAGTGTGTTTTCAATTAGATTTACATGTACCGGTGAGAAGCAGGTGAGTTTGGACATTTTCAGGACGGCCGCTATTGAGGCCATCTTGGATATTGGAATGGAAAAAAATCTTAATCTCCATGTGGTCCGGATGCATGCAATAGCAATAAAGTTTCAGCTCAATCCGACTAATAGTTTGGAAGAAGTCGTTTGAAGAACTTCACGATACAGTAAAACCTCCACTAATGGTCACCTCTGTTTAGCAGCCACCTCTCTTCAGCAGCCACTATAATTCCTCCCATTACATTTTACTAGAAATTTAACCTATGCTCAGCAGCCACCTCTCTCCTCCAGCCAGCAGCCACTTTACCAAATCTAAATTCCCTCTAATAAAAAGCCCGCAAAATAGCAAAAAAGCGGATGTAACTCATTGCAATAAATCGGATGTAACAATAGGAATTTCTCTTCTGGTGTATTTTTTATTTCAAAATTTATTTTTCTCAAAACTACCATTGTGATATATGCATAAATACAATATAAGCATGTGAAAAGAAACATAAATGATGGAGAGGTCTCAGATGACACCTCTCCATCATTTATTTTACTTTTAGTACACCCATATTGAGCTGTCTTCAATAATCACTTTTTTTTGTCTGACGATAAAAAGCCATACATCATTTCAGACATTTCCCTCTGTTGAACAGCCATCTCCCTTAAACAGCCAGTTTTGAAGTTTTCCCAATATGGCTGTTTAATGGAGGTTACACAAGATTTAGCAATTCTGAATTCACATGTTGCCTCGATGACCATCACGGAAACACGCCTATATAGTTTTGACCCCCTTGAACCCCACTTTTATATTGTAAAACTGAGGTTTCCGGGGTATACCTTATTTTTCTTATTTCTATATTTTGAGCAGAAATAAGAAAAATATCACATTTTTTCATCCTAAAATTTTAATTTTTTCCGGCGATAAAGGTGGCAATGTATTTGTATAGGCGTGTTTGCGTAATGACTACCGTCAAGTTCCAGCTTCGGGGTTCATTTACTTTGCACGCGACCCACTGTCGATCATACTTTCATGAAAAGCAGAAAAATTAAGTTTATTTTTTATATTTACATTATTGCCCCTCATCCCAGGGCGAAAAAAATGCTTGTAGGGCAACTTTTTAAAGTTGAAAAACATTTACACGCTGTTTTTCTACCACGAGCGGAGCAGCGTTGACGTCATCAACGCCCGTTGAGAACAATGGTTTAGAATGACGTCACTTAAAATCATGCGATTCGATGCGTTCATGGAAGTATGAACGCAGTTGTTTTCTATAGGTTTACATAAGACTTTACACTGGAAATGTAAATATATGCTTATGTAACGCGACGTCTGATTGGATAAAGTCAAAGATTTGATTTTTTTCTGTTGTTCATGAAAGAATGACCGCAGTGGGTCGCGGGCAAAGTAAATGAAGCCGGACGGGGTTCATGTAAACTTTGCTAGCTACCCGCTGTCGTTTATACTTACATGAAAAGCAGAAAAAAAATGATTTTATTTTTTATATTTACTTTCTTTGCCCCTCATCACTGGGCGAAACATGCTGATAGGGCAAACGTTTAAGCTTACAAACCAAATAGCGGAACAGCGTTGACGTCACCAACGCCCGTAGAGAACCATGCTTAGACTGGCGTCACTTGACGTCACTAAAAATCATGTGACTCGATGCGTTCATGGAAGTATGAACTACATTGTTTCCTATTGGTTTAGAACATACTTATCACTGGAAATGTAAATATTCTACGATATATTGTCGGAAACCCGACGTCATCATGTATCGTCTCTTTTCATTGGCTAATTCTTGGTTTTACGCAGTTAACAGCGCTTGCCCCTTAAAAAAAATAAATAGCATTTTATTTTAGAAAACAAACGAATAAGTGCATTCGTATTGGGATAGCTGTTTTGAAAAATTGTCATTTGGGGAGCTGACGCGTCGCCGTAAAACGAAATTTCCGACAGTAAAACCCCAATTTATCTCCCCAAATGACACTCTTGAATACAATTATGTCCTAAGCTCTGACTCAATCTGAGTAACTGTTCTGGAGCAGATATCGACTGAACATTTTCAAGATGGCCACTGTGGCGGCCAACTTCGTTATCAGAACAGAATGGTTTGAACACTGTTCTGTAAAAGGGTAACCCCTTGGCAGCAAGGACTACAACACAATATTGAAAACAGTAGAGCGCACACGTTTCGGGGGGCCAGACTAGCTGGATTCGGCCAATTAGACCACATCAGTGACCCTCAAATATTTTCAAAATTCCACAGTGGAATTAACGATCCCGAAGGACTAGCATCACGTGAACAGGTCCGCAAAATGAACACCCCCCTAAACTCCACTTTATATGGAGATGAGTGGGGTTTACCGGGGTATACATTATTTTTCTTATTTCTGATCCAAGACATAGGTTGTGGGTACTCGTTAGAACCGCCTCAATGAGACGGTTCTAACGAGCACCCAAAACCTATGTTTGCGGTATAAATCAGAAAAAATATCACGGATTTTCATCAGAAAAGTAGCCGTTTTGGAGATCTGAAAACAATGCACTATGTCGCACGGATGTGTTATCGTAATAGAAAATAAACCCCTTACCATGATGAAGGGTAGTCGGAATCCCCATGTCGCCTCAATGCTTCCCACCAAGTTTCGGCTGAATTCGAATTCTTTACGATAACACAGCCGTGAAGTGAGTTTTTTTAGCTTTACGTACCACCAACAGCTAAGGTCATACGGAGACGGGACCTCGGTTTAAAGACTCATCCGAAAGTCTGGAGGAGCCCGGGATCGATCCCGCAATCCCTGGTTTACAAGGCGAGTAGCGTAACCACTACACCACAGGGGCTTCTAACACAGCCGTGAAACATAGTGCATTTTCACATCTCCAAAATGGCTACTTTTCTGATGAAAATCCATTATATTTGTCTTATTTTTACTGCAAATTTAGTTTGTAGGTGCTCGTTAGAACCGCCTGATTGAAGCGGTTCTAACGAGTACCCACAATCTATGTCTTGGATCAGAAATACGGAAAATCATGTATACCCCCGTAAACCCAAGTTTTCTCTATATAAAGTGGGGTTTAGGGGGTGTTCCTTTCACGGACTTGTTCACGTGATGACAACTCGATAGGGGATATGGTTTAATTAAAAGAATTTCAAACTGACCGCCACCATGCATCACAGGAACAAGTCCCTCGTAAACCCCGCTTTATTTAGAGAAACAGGGTTTACGGGGCTACAGTGTATATATTATTTTTCTTATTTCTGCTCCGAAACATAGATTGTGGGTACTCGATAGAACCGCCTCAACGAGGCGGGTCTGACGAGCACCCACAACATGTTGCGGACATAAATAAGAGAAATGTCACACATTTTCATCAGAAAAATGACCTCCCTTGGAGATATGAAAGAATGCACTTTGAGGCACGGATGCTTTATCAAAATGATTGCGGCCATCTTGCATATCGGAACAGACCAAATACAGAACAATTTTAGCAGTTCTCAATCTCAATTAGCACTCAATGTCTCCCACCGTATGTAAGCTCAAACTGACTTACCGTTCTGTGGGAGATATCGAAAATGTGCCCATCGGGGCTTGAAGAAATATATGGGCTGAAACCGACCCGCACACGAGTACTGGTAAACTTATTAGAGAATCTAAGCCTGCCCAGGCAAAGCGGTACGAGTCGGACCGTCCATGCTTATAAACCCTATTGGTTTCATTGGGCGGCAGGGCTTGAGAAGTCATTTCATCTCAATGTCGGGTAAATTGGAAGCAGAGTCTCCAAAATGACCTTTACAGTGTTGACGGGGACGTTAAACCTCTAATCAAACAAACAAACATTCGAAAATGTGAAACGTTAACGACGGACAGACGACGGACAATTGACAAAAGGCCACACCATAAGCCGACCTACCTCCATGTGAGCTATTAAATAAAACTCATCGATTTTAAAAGTTATAACATTAAAGTGTATATTGTGAATAAGGAAAAAGGAAAGAAACCAACTCAATGAGGGGGTTCTAACGAGAACCCACAACCTATGTTTGCAGTATTTATAAGAAAAAATATCACGGATTTTCATCAGGAAAATGGCCATTTTGGAGATGTGAAAAAATGCACTATGTCGTACGGGTGATCAAGATTAGACGATCAATTTCGAAACCATAAATTGCAAATAAGGACACCATTTCTTTTCTTCCTTATTCGATCTTCAGGTTCATAGAACTTTGCGACGCGGTGCAATAGAAAATTTGCGTATAACGCATTTCAGCATCATTTTTAGGTATAAGTTTCGAAATTCATCATCACGATAACAAGTCCGTGAAACGGAGACCCCGCTAAACCCCACTTTATGTAGAGAAAACTGGGGTTTACGGGGGTATATATTATCTTTCTTATTTCTACTCCAAGACATAGGTTGTGGGTACCCGTTAGAACCGCCTCAATGAGGCGGTTCTAACGAGCACCCTCAACCTATGTTTGCTACATAAATAAGAAAAATATCACGGATTTTCTTTCGAAAAGTAGCCATTTTGGAGATGAGAAAAAATGCACTATGTCGTACGGGTGGGATATCGTAATGTTACAAAAAGACTTGGTAACTTAGATGATCAATTTCGAAACTATAAATTGCGAATAAGAACACCATTTCTTTTCTTCCTTATTCGATCTTCAGGTTCATAGAACTTTGCGACGCGGTGCAATAGAAAATTGGCATATAACGCGTTTCAGCATCATTTTTAGGTATAAGGTTCGAAATTCATCATAGTGAAGTATCAGTTGTGAATAAGGAAAAAGGAAATAAATCAACATTATCTTATTTCCTTTTCCCTTATTAACATGGAAAATGCTAGTTCACGAGATGTTTTGTTTGATTTGAGGTTTAAGGTCCCCGTCAACACTGTAAAGGTCATTTTGGAGACGTTGCTTCCAATTTTGTGGGACTTTTACCCGAAACTGAGATGAAATGACATCTCAAGCCCTGTCGCCAAATGAAACCAATAGGGTTTATTAGCATGGACGGTCCGCCGCGCACCGCGTTTCCTGGACAGGCTTAGATCCTCTAAGCGGTTTACCAGTACTAGTGTGCGGGCCGGATTCAGCTCTGCGTGGTAGCATCATGCAGCCCATATATTTCTTCAAGCCCCTACGGACGGGGGCGGAGTTCTCGAGATATGAAAGACGCCAATAGTTTTCAGCATACTTGTGTGAAATTATTTGATATAACTGCACAATGGAAGATGTTAACATGTACATGTTAAGAACCTCTACAATCTCAACTTTTGATTATATTTGATTATTATTTCTGCTGAACAAATCTACAAGATAAACACACAGACTGAATAAAGTGGCTTTATTTTTGTTACGTATGGTTTGTCTTTGAGTGTGTGTATCTTTTGTATTTTTTTCTTTTGGATAGCTACATGTAATTGGCCTTTTTGTGGGAAAGTAACTGTCCTTTTGGCTTTCAGCTATTTATGTTTCCATTAGGGTCTAGTTGTTTCATGTTTGTTTTCGTTCAGTTTGGTGTCTCTGGTGGGAGCTGTGGGTAAATTGTATTAATTCCTGATCATTGCCTTCACTTCTATTGAATGGCTCTTTGAATTGTGTATTTTATTTATCTAATATCTTATTTTTGTTTCAGGGGCGAGGACGGGTGTGTGTGTGTGTGTGTGTGTGCGTGCGTGCGTGCGTGCGTGCGTGCCTGCGTGCGTGCGTGCGTGCGTGCGTGTGTGTGTGTGTGTGTGTGTGTGTGTGTGTGTGTGTGTGTGTGTGTGGAGGGGGGGGGAACGTTGAGCATTTTCCTTTTTTCTGTCTTATGGCTGCTCCCAAGGCTGATTGTGAACGCTCGTCAGACCCTCATCATTCATTTTGTCTGAGCGTTTGTTTCTTTTTCTTTTGGAGATTTAACACGGTTCAGCCAGCACTTTTCGGGTTCAATCGAGTCAGTTAGTTTACCTAACCACACGTTTCTGGGTAGGAGAGTGTGTAACTGACAACCAGCGGAAGCATTATTAAAACACGCCTTTTCAAATATATTTGTAAAATTTTACCGCCAAAATGAAATTTTTCAAATAAAAGTTCATATTGCTGCTCAAAACATAGATTGTGTGCCCACAAACTATGTTTTTGAGCAGAAATTAGAAAACTGTAAAGCCAAGTTTTACTATATAAAAGTGGGGTTTAAGGCGGTCAGAATTATGTAGGCGTGTTTTCGCGATGGGGAGAACTGAGGCGGCCTGAACGAGCATCCAGTTGTTTGTTTGATTTGAGGTTTAACGTCCCCGTCAACATGGTAAAGATCATTTTGGAGAGGCCGCTTTCAATTTTTTTAGGCTTTTACCCGACATTGAGATGAAATGACATCTTAAGCCCTGCCGCCCAATGAAACCAATTGGGTTTATAATATGTTCTAGAAAAAGTTATCCCTTGGAAGCAAGGAATACACCACAGAACTGGAAAATATAAAGTGTACATGTTTTCTGGGTCAGACTAGCTAGTTTCGGCCAATTTGGCCTTATCAGTAACCCTCAAATATTTTCAAAACTCCACATCCCGAAGGACAAGAAAATATTAACTACACTATGATGTAATTAAATGTCCCGTCTTTATAAGCATGAACGGTCCGACTCGCAACGCTTTGCCTGGGCAGGCTTAGATCCTCTAAGCGGTTTACCATTACTCGTGTGCTCGTTTTATTAAACAGGTATTAATACTTTAACACGTCCGTGTATTTGTTTGTTTGAATCGAGGTTTATCGTCCCAGTCAACACTATTTAGGTCATTTGGGAGTCGTTGCTCCCACTTTGTGGGACTTTTAACCGACATTGAAATTAAATGACAATCTCATGCCCTGTGAAACTAAAAGGCTCATATGTATTGGACGGTCTTACACCACTTTACCTGGGCAGACTTAGTCCTTCTAAGCGGTTTACCAGTAATCATGTGTGGCCATGGATGCACTTAGCAGCCCAATCATATGATCTAGACAAAAGTAAGATCATATGTGACAAGGCTATTTTTTTTCTTCATTTGTATATTTTTGTTTTATTTTACTCACAAACGTAAATTGTGGGTACCAGTCAGAACCAAGCACCTACAAACTACGTTTGAAGGATAAACAAGCAAAATGTTTGTTTGTTGTTTGTTGTTTCCTCTTCTTTTTTCTACACGAAAAAAAAACATGACATTGATACATGTAACGAATTCATGTACTGCATTACGAAAACACGCCTGTACAAATACATGGTAACCTTTATCGCCGAAAAAACTGAACATTTTAAGATGAAAAATTGTGATATTTTTCTTATTTCTGCTCAAAATATAGATTGTGGGTACTCGTTAGAACCGCCGCATCGAGGCGGTTCTAACAAGTACCCACAATCTATACTTTAGAGCATAAATAAGAAAAATAAGGTTCACTCACCCCTGTAAACCCCAGTTTTATTACATGAAAGTGGGATTCAAGGGGGTAAAAAATATATAGGTACGTTTTCGTAATGTTTGTTTTGTCTGTTGTTTTTTCTTTTTTTTTCTACACATCAAAAAAAAAAAAAAAAAAACACACACACACATAACATTGATACATGTAACGAATTCATGTACTGTACGGGTATGTTAATGCTGATGATATTGCATGTATTAGTATAGATCTGATACAGCATTATGGCCCCCGCCTATAGGGGCTTGAAGAAATATATGGGCTGCATGATGCTTCCACACAGAGCTGTATCAGGCCCGCACACTAGTACTGGTAAACAGCTTAGAGGATCTAAGCCTGTCCAGGAACCGCGGTGTGACCATGCTAATAAACCCTATTGGTTTCATTGGGCGACAGGGCTTGAGATATCATTTCATCTCAGTGTCGGGTAAAAGTCCCACAAAATTGGAAGCAACGTCTCCAAAATGACCTTTATAGTGTTGACGGGGACGTTAAACCTCAAATCAAACAAACAAAACTGATACAGCATTAAATTGTCAACTTACATTTATTTCTACTTTAAACTTCCATTCTTGTCTTAATAACAGGCTTCCTCAAAAGTATCAGTTTCTTCTTCAATCCTTTTTATTATACCTTTGTTCGCTAACCATTAGTAGAAAACTGCGGTCCAAAATTTTGTATAAATCTCCTGTCTTTATAATTTGCCAGTCGGCGGTCTGAATTTTCTTCCCTGACAGGCAACACTTAATATTTCCACAGCAAGTTGTTTAGATATCTCCTAATAAGCCATCGTCATAATATATGCATGCCTTTTGTTGTCCTTCCATTGGGCTGTTCTTTATCTCCTTAGAAGCAATTAAAAATGTATGCATGTCTTTTGTTGCTCGCTGAAGTCGATTAAACCTTAAAGCACCAAGGAAAATTCAAGAGCAGACGATAATATAACAACACGTTTGCTGTTATAGTTATTTTTAAGATATAAAATAAGGCTTGCCATTTCGCGTGAATCGTCTTTGCAGACGATTCACTTGAAATGACAAGCCTTATTTTCTCAAAAAAAAAAAAAAAAAAAAAATACTTTGCAATTGCGTCTGCTAATCTTGATTTGCGCACTGAGGTTTAATGAAAGATTTGATATGAAGTATAGATTACTCCGCAGATACAGACTATTGAAACACGTTTTTGGTGATACTAAGTACTAAGCCTTTATTCTCTCCATTTTCAAAATGTTATGTATTTACCTTATACATTAAAAGCGATACTATTTGATTTAAAAGAAAATTACCTACTTATGTAAACACATTCAACAACCTCGTTAAAATCTACAACATTTTTACCACCACCACCAGACGACAAATGCGATGAATAAAGCCGACCCGGGCACCGGCAAAACTAACATATGATACTCGCGCGCGAACGACACATATCCGGGTTAGGTCGAACCTGGATATTCCATAACTGATCGCACGTCGGATGACACCAAATTTTGACAATTAAAATAGTGGGGCAGCGAATTTCAAATATGAGTTGGTTCTTTGCTGTTCGCGCGTGATGTTTGGTGGGTTTTCTAGGGACCCGGATGAGATGTGTTCGCTGACGTAGAAAATTACACCGCCAACTTTTGATGTTCACGAGAAGACGAGGACATCTTGAATACATAATTGTCGCCTACTGTTTTGATACGATTTGATATGATCTACTGCGTTTATCTTTCAGTCTATTGTCCTATACTTACGAATGTGAAAAAAATCCCACACATTATGGTATCGGCAACACATCCATGCAAGAAACGCTATCGTAAACCCCACTTTATACAAAGAAAATTTGGGTTTACAGGTATACATTATTTTTCTTGTCAGGTTGTGGGCACTCTTTAGAACCGCATTATGAAAACACGCTATACAAATGCATTGTAAACTTTACCACCGAAAAAAAATCTAGGGTGAAAATTTGTGATATATTTTCTTATTTCTGCACAAAAAAAAAATAGATTGCGGGTACTCGTTTGAACCGCCACCTCGAGGCGGTTCTAATGAGTACCCACAATCTATTTTTTAGAGCAGAAATAAGAAAAATAAAAGTTTACCGCTGTAAACCCCAGTTTTACTATATAAAAGTGGGGTTCAAGGGGGTAAAAATTACATGTATATAGGCGTGTTTTCGCGATGGCATAAACTAGGCGGTTCTCACGAGCACCTACAACCTACGTTTGAAGTATACATAGGTATCACACATTGCACGACCCGTCAATTTAGGCGATAAGGCCAATTCTGGTTAGTGCTCTATAATAATAATAAAATAATAATAATCGACCTTATTTATAGAGGGTAACACATTTAGTAAACTAGTACTAATCTTCCATGTGGCCCTCTTTTCCTGGGTAGAACCAGTACTAAGCAATGTGGATAAAGTCTCTTGCTCAAGGAAACAACACTTGCCGCTCGTGGGATTCGAACCCGGTACCTCTCGATCCCGAGGCCGATACTTTACCACTGCACAGGCTATAATCAAGCCGATCTTTTATAATCATGACGAAAACACGCCTAAGTAATTTTGACCCCCTTGAACCCCACTTTTATATGGTAAAACTGGGGTTTACAGGGATAAACCTGAGTTTTCTTATTTCTGCTGTAAAATATAGATTGTGGGTACTCGTCAGAACCGCCTCGATGAGGCGGTTCTAACGAGTACCCACAATCTATATTTTGAGCAGAAATTAGAAAAAATATCACAATTTTTGCTCTTAAAATTTTCGTTTTATTTCGGCGATAAAGTTTTTAACATGTATTTGTATCTATATTGGCGTGTTTTCGTAATGCAAGCCGATCTTTTATTAGTATTGAAGAAACATCTAGTTATTGGTCAATTCTTTGTTCTTTAGAACTCCTCGGTTTTTCATTGGTCGCGGGCCGTGCATAAATGCTAAAGCTTATTTTCGTAAGAAATTTAACCATTTTAGAGATAAGGAAAGAATACACTATATGGCCAGAAAACAAAATGTCTGCACTTTTTAGAACCGTCCCGATGTAGCGCTTCCAGCCCATTACGAACACACGCCTATACAAATACATAGCGAATTTTAACGCCGAAGGAATGCAAATTTAAAGACGAAAAATTGTGATATTTTTCTTATTTCTGCTAAAAATTTAGATTATGGGTACTCGTGAGAACCGCCTCATCGAGGCGGTTCTAACGAGTACCCACAATCTTTATTTTAGAGCAGAAATAAGAAAAATAATGTTTACCCCTGTAAACCCCAGTTTTACTGTATAAAAGTGGGGTTCAAGGGGTCAAATTTATTTAGGCATGTTTTCGTGATGCGACTCCAAGCAAGGGAAACTACAGTAAAATTCCGCTAAATGTAGTAAGACTAGCAAAAATTAAGACTTTATCTGCTCTTTGAACAGCTCCAAAGGTGATCTCGATATATATAAACAGGGATTTAATCATTAACAATGCAAATTTGGTTTTTAACTAAGCGCTATCGGCTTTACGCCTTCATCAGAGTTTTCACACTCACACAAACAAAGTAAAGTTTTAACAAATTTAAATTAAAAGTACATGTAGCATGAAATGATCTTATCGGGCGCATTTCGGGCGCATTTCGGGCGCATAAACTTTAATTTTGGCGAACGACAAGATGGCGTCGCCGTGTATGGCCTTTGTGGTAGAATTGCACTAATTACTGGAAGGTACCGGGTTTTATCACTTTTGGACCGAGCTTTTAGTTGCGTTCTAAATACCAGTCTTGCTTCCATTGGATATATATTCCATGTTTTATTTCAATGTGAGAAAATGATAGGTATAAGGGACTAAAATGATGCATGTTTATAAATATATCTAAAGCTCAAAGAAAATTTTGCTGATTTTATACGGTCACAACTCCATTAAAAATTTTGGTTTGTATTTACTCCATTCTAGTAGGTAAACAAACATGGTTGACTGTAACTTGAAAAGGAGCTGATCAACATGTGGATTTATTCTCATTAACTTGTTGGGCTAGGATGGCTCTATAAATAAGTGTGGTTTGAAAAGTTTTGTATATGTAGTTTTTGTGGGAGCAGGTAAAAGATTACTATTGTCGCCTATGGAACACATTTAGTGGAAAGCTCCCTTGTGTGAATGCCATTCATAAACACACCGCTACAAAATCGAACTGAAACAAAGATTCCAAAATAACTGGAATATCCGTAAACGCACCGCTACAAAACTAGGCCAGGCGAGAATGGCGTATCGTGCGTAAAAAGTAACTAATTACTGTCTGTGTATCGGAAGGAACAACGAGCTTTCTGAGCCGTCAACTAGCAAGCTGAACCGAGGTTAGTGATTAATCTCCTTTGTTGATACCATTTGGATTATGAGTGTTTAGTAGAAGCCTCCGTGGCGTAGTGGTTACGCTACTCGCCTTGTAAACCAGGAATCGCAGGATCGATCCCGGGCTTCTCCAGACTTTCGGATGAGTCTTTAAACCGAGGTCCCGTTTCCGTACGAGGACTGTTCAAATATGGGGCCCAAATATGAATGCAACTAAGGACATAAAAACGATTCCGTGATAGATTTCGATGAAAAATGTATTTTGTCCCCTCAAAGTATTCCCCTTTAACAGATATACAAACTTTCAGTCTTCTGATCCAATCATTGAATGCATTTTGGTAGTCTTTTCGAGGTATACTATGAAGGCACTGGAATATTGCAGAACTGAGGTGTTTGCTCTGTACAAATTTTCGACCAGAAAGGTATTTTTTCAGTCGCGGGAACAAAAAAAAGTCACACGAGGCAAGGTCAGGGGAATACGGGGGGTGAGGGAGTTCAACAACCTTTTCCTGCTTCAGATAGTCTTGCACAATGAACGCCTTGTGCGATGACGCTTTGTCATGTAGCAATCTGACATTGGCCAAACCAGTTGCGGGTCTTCGTTCTTTGAAATATTTCTTCAATTTTCGAAGAACTTTATTCCTGTAAAACTTCGCATTTACAGATTTGCCTTTAGGCACAGAAACCTGAATAGCAGGGCCCTGATTTGAAAAGAATATGGCATACATTACCTTCTTGACGCTCATGGTCCGCTTTGCAATGCATGGTATTTTGCAATACTTTGTTGCCCATATTTTTTTTTTCTGAATCTTTCGTTTTGGCTCAAAAAAGTACATCCATGTCTCGTCACCTGTGTCGACATTAGCGAAAGACCGTGCATTGTAATTTGGAAACTTTTTTAAGCAACTTCTTGGCGCACTGAACGCGTGTCTTTTTCTGCTCATCTGTCAACAGATGGGGAATCCATCTAGCACAGATCTTTCTCATTTTCAAATCCCGTTTCAGAATTGTATGAGCTGCTCCTCATGAGATGCCAACCATACTAGCTATTTGCCTAGTGGTGTATCTTGCATCGGTAGCAACTATTTCTTTCACTCTAGCAACCATCTTGGCAGATGTTGCTCTTTTCGGCCGACGATCATGTGGTGCATCTTCTGTTGAGCCTAGCCCACAGCTGAATTTCTTTCGCCAACGAAAAACTGTCGGAAAAGACATTTCATTATGCCCATAAACCGAACATATTTCATCAAAAATGTCTCTGACCTTCTTCCAACCATGTTTTGTATTAGTATACAACAGTAGACAGTGTTTATCG
The DNA here is from genome assembly GCA_963580285.1 of Lucinisca nassula. Classification (NCBI taxonomy): domain Eukaryota; kingdom Metazoa; phylum Mollusca; class Bivalvia; order Lucinida; family Lucinidae; genus Lucinisca; species Lucinisca nassula. Next base: position 101,794,822 of record OY757014.1, read on the forward strand.
AACGATATACATGGCTAAAGTGGACGGATTTTAACAGGTTTGGTACCAATGTGTAGGTAAAATGTTTTTCTACGCTGTGATATTTATTTCCAGGTGATTTTCGCATTAGTACATGAGAAAACGTTCTACCTGCATTCATATTTGAACAGTCCTCGTATGACCTTAGCTGTTGGTGGGACGTAAAACTCAAACACTCACTCACTCAGAGTGTTTAGACGGCGGATCCAGTAGCTCTCTCGACTTTTACTGGTTTTGTCTGTTCACTCTGAATTGTGGTCAAGACAGCAAACAGAAGCATGTCTTATGAAGTCCTGACCTGGCAAGCGGAAGTGCTGTGCAACTGGGGATCTTTCAAACCTATTTTGTATCCAGTCATCTCTATGACAATTCATTCTAATATTGAGCTTGCCCTTGGTTTCCCCCAACATACTGTTTCCTACATTTACCCCACGATATCAAGTAGACGTTTTGCGTTGTAAAATTGGTGTCGCGTTTAAGATTCACTATAGCACCACTGGATGACAGGGCTGTCTGAAAGTGGGCTATCTTGTTGCAGGTTTGGCACAGTGTTTGCATACGTCCAGAGGTTCATCATCGATGGGGCCTGGCTTGAGTCTAGCCCGCACAAGAAGATCTCTGAGACTGTTTGGTCGTCAGTAGGCCATGATCGGCTTCCGTTGAAGGACTGTATTCAGATGTTTGGAGGATTCGATGATGGACCAATGTTTATCGACGATGCTCCTGACTTTAGGAAGATCTGGTTGGTAAGTAATGACGAATGACAGAACATCTTTGTCTCCTGTTGGTTTTGACTGGTATGGCAAAAGTCTGCGCCTGTCCATATGCCTACCCTCCTCTATGGCTTGAGCAGTGACCTGCTTTTGATAACTACGCTTGTGGAGTTGCTCAGACAGTTCTTCCACTCTTATCTCGAAAGTATCGAGAGTCAGGGCAGTCGTGAAGTGCATAGAGGATCTTACATGAGTGTTCATGTATTATTGAATTTATTAAAAGAGTTGAGGAAAAGGGATAAATTGCGAGGCTTTGCCGAGCATTTTATCCCTTTTCCTCAACGAGTTTAATAAATTCAATAATACATGAGCACGAATGAAAGATTCTTTTTATCATATGACATGTGAAAGGCATTTTATTCACGATTGGTTACAAAAATGTCAATATTCCGCCATTAGTAAACGCGACGTAGTTAAGGACGTCGTACATGTCACGTTACGGGACGTATCTACCTAATTTGCATATTTAATCCACTAGTGGATTATCGAACATTTTATATGGCGTTATTACACTCTCAGACGCGACGTCATATGATAAAAGGCTGTATTAGATACTCTTACTGCATTGAGGCGGGTGGCATCTTGTTGGTAAGAGGTACTGGTGAGCGTCTGTAGGTTTAGTGTAAAGGTCTGTATAACAGTACTGTCATCGACCAGATGTGGCTTGGTGTCTAGAAAGGCATTGTCATTTGAGATATCGGCAGCAACCCGTATAGGAGGATGGAAGTTGTTTTGCCTCTTCGAGAAATACTTCTAGATTCTGACTGCCATGTACCCATTTCATGTCTATTTCGTCAATAAACCTGAGCCAATAGAATGGCTTCAGGCTGACTGATAGTCAAAGCTGTTTTTCGAGCCAACCCGTGAAAATGTTGGCATAAGACAGGGTCGTTTTTGTTCTCATGGCCGTCCCTTGTATGTGAAAGTAGTGTTTGCTATTGAACTCAAAGTTTTACACTTTTAGAACAAGTATGAGAAGTTTTACCAGAGTTTGTGTGTGTGTGTGTGGGGGGGGGGGAATCTTTCGTGATCATTTCTTCCCACACTTCCTCACATGCTCGGATACCATCTTGATGAGGTATATTTGTATAGAGGGAAGTGACTTGCATGGAAACGATAAGTGTCTGGGGTTAAAGGACCAAACGCCTCTTTTTCCGCGGGAAATCTGTTGTTTACTCTAAGTAGGATGGCAGATTATGAACGCGTGGTTCAAGATGTAGGTCTGTTTGGTGTTCATTGGCTGAGACGATGGGACGGTCTGGGTTTCCAGCTTTATGGATTTTTGGAAGAAGATAGAATCTCCATTGTATTCGTTGAAATTGACATTACATGTATATAATGGATTTGGGTGCTATATAGAATGTCGGTTTAAAGTGGGTTGGCTATATTCTCACTGCGTTCTTCAATATATCTGACACATTGCACAGCTTATGCCACATAATTTGCCCTTTCTTTAGCTTCTCCCTTTATCGTTGGGCTTGTCATGCATGATTGTCGAGAACACGTGGGACAAAACCCCGAAAAACTAGAAATGGTGTTTGTAAAACACAATGCCCCCAACCATATGCTTGTCCCTAAATGACCAATTTTCCAAGGGCAATAACAAAATGCACGTGTGTGTGTGTGCATGCATGTATGTGTAAGGACATGCATAAAAGTGTGAGTGCATGCATGCACGAGTGTGCGTGTGTGTATGCAAACATAAGTGAGTGCATGCATGTATGTGTGCATGCATGGCTACATAAATGTATGTGCGCATGCATGTATGCTTGCATGCATGCATGCGTGTCTGTGTGCATTTATGCATAAGTGTGTTTGTTTGTTTGAATTGGGTTTAAACGTCCCCGTCAACACTTTTTAGGTCATTTTGGAGACGTCGCTTCCAATTTTGTGGGACTTTTGCCCGACATTGAGGTGAAATGACACCTCAAGCCCTGCCACCCAATGAAACCAGAAGGCTTGTATGCTTTGGACGATATGACTCACACCGCTTTGCTTGGGCAGGCTTAGTCCTTCTAAGCTGTTGTATGCAGCCCAATCTATTTCTACAAGCCCCGATGGGCGGGGCGAAGTATAAGTGTGTGTGCATGCATGCATTCATGAGTGCATGTACATGCATATAAGTGCATGCATGTATGTGTACATGCATGCACGATTGCATACATGCATGCGTGCATGCAAGTGTGTGTGTTCCTGCATGTTAACATGTATGTATGAGTGTGTGTGTGTGTGTGTGTGTGTGTGCGTGCGTGTGTGCGGCGTGCGTGCATGCGTGCATGTTTGTGTGTGTGTGCATGCATGTGTGCATATATGCGTGCATGCATGTCTGTGCCTGCATGCCTGCATGCGTGAATGAGTGTATGTGTACATACATGCCTGTGTGCTTGCATGCATGCATACACGGATGTGTGAGTGTGTGCATTTATGCATCAGTGTGTGTGCATGTATGCATGAGTGTAAGCACATGCATGTGCATGCATGTGCATGCATGAGCATGCATACATGAGTCCATGCATGCTTGAATGCATGGGTGTGTGCATGTGTACATGCATGTATGGGTTTGTATGCGCATGTACGCATGCATGTGTGCATGTATGCATGTTTTTGTGGAAGTATGCATGCATGCATGGGTGAGTGCATGCATACCTGCGTGAGTGTGTGTACATGCATGCATGCATGCACACACACACACTCATGCATGAGTGTATGTGTGCATGCATGTGTGCTTGCATGCATGCTTGAGTGTGTGTATTTATGCATTAGTATGTGTACATGCATATATGAGTGTGCATGTATGCATGTTAGAGTGCATGCATACATGTATGTGTGCATGCGCACATGCATGAGTTTGTGTGTACATGCATGTACACACACTCATGTAGGCATGCATGAGTGTATGTGTGCATGCATGTGTGCTTGCGTGCATGCTTGAGTGTGTGCATGTATGCATTAGTGTGTGTACATGCATGTTTGCGTGTGCATGTATGCATGCATGCATGTTAGAGTGCATGCATACATGGATGTTTGCATGCGTGCCTGCATGAGTGTGTGTGTGTGCATGCACGCATGCATGTGTGTGTGCATGCATGAGTGTATATGTGATTGCATGCCTGCATGTCTGAGTGTTTGTATTTATGCATAAGTGTGTGTGCATGCATGAGCGCATGCACATGCATATGCATACAAGCATGTGTATGAACATGCATGCATGAGTGCATGTAATCATGTTTGTGCATGTATGTACACATGCATGTATGAGTGTGCGTATGCATGCATGCATGTATGTGTGTATGTATGCCTGCATGAATGTGTGTGTGCATGCATGCATGCATGAGTGCTTGTGTATGTGCATGCATGCATGTGTGTATACAAGAGTGTGTGTACATGCATGTTTGAATGTTCATGCATGCATAAGTGTGTGTTTGCATGTATGCATGTGTACATGTATGCATGAGTGCATGTTTTCCATGCATGCATACATGCATATGTCTGCATGCATGCATGAGTGTGTGTTAGCATGCTTGTATGTATGTATGTATGTATGTATGTATGTATGTATGTATGTATGTATGTGCAGGACAAATGCTATATCCCCACCCCTAAATCTATTTCTTTTCCGTCTGTCTTATAGGACATGTACAATGACCACTGTTCATACTATTTTCACGTTTTTCCCGTCTTATATGATGCCTTTTGGGTGATGTGAGTTTATTGTTTAATTTAAAAGGCCTTGAACGGTTTTCTCGTCAGTCGACCGCTATACGCTACAGAGAATAGAAGGGAAGATTTGTCTTTATACCAAAGTTCATGAATCAGGACTTTGACAGGCAGAGAGACTTCATGTTTGAGTTTTGTTTCAAAATTTGGCTACACCACCCGCAAGTGTGTTGCTGGAACAAAACAGTAGCAAGTGCTGAGAAACCAGAGTCAGAGCCAGGTAAACGGAATGAAGTTGAGTATACTTTTTGAGCTGTAATAATTCGGTTATTTAAAACGTTTGAGGTCCGCACAAGAGAATAGTCCTCTTACCTGCCAGAAAGTTTTGTGAGTAGTAAAAAGAGGTTTCAGGGATCGCCTGGAAAGTCGCAAAAGTAGCAGGAAAATATCACTATGCCATTGGCATTTGGTAACTTTTGTCAGATTATGACCAGGTGTTTGTGCCCAGCAGACTGGTATTCGATCACTGAGCTTTCAAATTCTTTCGTTGATGTTGTTGTTTTGGTAAGAACCCAGAAATGCGGCCGCCCACTACACAATTACTGACAAAAAGCAAAACTCTACCTATTGAGTTAAACGCTTGTTTTTAAGCGCTCGTGTGATTTAGACATTTGAGAGGGCAAACTGATCAGACTCTATACTGATAATCAGCATCTGGAAAATTAGTACGCAAGCAAAGGTAGCATAGTTTATTTGCTGCAGTTTGTTGCTTAAGAAAGACTTTAGATATTTGACTAATGAGGAAAACGGGTTCCATTTACTTTAGACAACTTTGCAGATTTTAAAGATTATTAAGTTCAGCAATTCCAAGTATTGGTCACCTGATACTACCGGAGTTGAGAAGCCTCCGCGGTGTAGTTATGCTTCTCGCCTCATTAACAAGTGGCCATGGGTTCGATCTCGAGCTTCTCCAGACTTTCGTATCATCGGAGTCTTGAAACAGAGGCCCCGTCACAATATGACCTAAGATGTTCGCGGGACGTTAAACTCGAACACACGCACTATCGGAGTAAACGCTTTTGCATATGGTTGGAGTCGGAATTTAAACTGGATTGTTCCCCTTGTTTTTCTTGATTCTGAAAGCCTTGATCTATATGCGTTGTATGAAATCAAGAGGCGTTTTCATACTTCCTAAATCCTTGGCCCCTACTTATTGATCTAATACCGGGTCGCTATCGAACTTGTTCTGGAAGTGGCTTTCTATATACCTGGGTCAGATTCCAGGAGCCTATTTGCTATGTCGTCTTTTGTAAGTAATGTTCTTATATATATGCTAGACGGTTACTCTAGTCTGTGCTCGGTTACAAAAAAAAAACAAAGAGAGAGAGAGAGAGAGAGAGAGAGAGAGAGAGAGAGAGAGAGAGAGAGAGAGAGAGAGAGAGAAGAAAAAAAGAGAAGTGAAAGACAGAAAATCATAAACAAAGACATTGCCGTCGCTATACTGATTTGTTTCATATTGTTTGTTCTGCGAGGTGCTATCAGAGATCGACACATGTACTTTTCCTTCATATTTTTATTTACCAGAAAACGCCTTTTCAACGACTATATGAGTACGTTATGAGACTTCATATATAAATTCAGAAAAATATATAACCGCAATGACTTCAGCACCATAATCGTAAAATCATTCTTCGATATAAAAAGATTGGGTACAACATGGATATGATACGACAGACTGCATGCATGGTAGTTAACCCAATCACGGCTGGCAACTTTGCTTCCCTCTTTAATTGCACGCCGGTGGGTCAGGCCTCAGATTTTATGACGGCTCCAACGTAAAGGCTTATTGAGAATTAGAGAGATAATGTTGGTTGGTGCCTGATGCTCTGTCTCTGGTCGGGCTCATCGGAGTCTAACTGTTGGTTTTCTTTTGCTCCAGCTATTCAGTGGTTTCTTGCTGTCGAGTCCTCACCGTTGTCTCACCTCTGTGGTTCTTTGATTTTTGTGTTCACGGAGATGTTGCACTGATGAGTTAGGAGGCCTTCATGCGGACTGAACAATTTATTTGTCTAAATCGCGACGGAAGTAAGGGCGAGGATTGTGGCCACGTAAAATCGATTTAAGCCCCCCCCCCCAGTGGAAATCTTCCACTGACCGTTCCAAGGCGGCTCTTCTGTGGCGATTTATTTATGTTGTTGTTTGTTACTTACTGTGTGTATCACTTGTGTCTTTTAATTTTGGATGGACATATGGCCATTTTGTGGGAAAGTAACTGTCCTTATGGCCTTCCTTTGTTTAGGTTTCCATTATGGTCTGGTCGCTTAATGTTTGTATTTCTTTCCCTTTGGTGTCTTTTATGGGTGGAGTAAGTTAATTGTATCAATTCCTGATCTTTGTTTTACTTCTACTTTTCAATAGAATTAGCACGTTTCAAATGTTTGATATTTTTTCCTTACGTTTTGTCCGGATATGGATTATTGGTGCTCGTTAGAACTGCCTCAATGAGCCGGTTCTAGCGGATGTGCTCTGTGTTTGGGCTGGAATTGGGAAGGCGGTGAATACCCTCGTAGACCCCACATGCGCCAGACGGAGTCGGGTTTGAGGTGTTTACAATGTATAGTTAACTTTACCTTTAATCGTGTTGAATTTCACTATTTTACTATTGCCTAGAAAGAATGCAGTTAATTTTTCGGTAAATTAACGTTAAGCGAACTCTTTTACATCCATGTATCCATTCATAATTATTTCAAACACATCTCGTGCTTGGAAAACAGTATGCTCTAGTCCTTGTCTGAGTACTGGTTTTCTACATTTTATTGCCGCATAATTTCTCTTATCTTTCTTTCCATACTGCAGTTCCCATCGCGAGGAACATATGCAGGCTGGTTGCGACTTATAGTCCAAATGCAAGAACGATAACACAACAGCAACACAAAGTAAAAGGCGATAGTGTTGCATTAAAAATTAAAAGAATAAATCAGGCGAAAAGCATTATGGCAGAAGGTGGTCCAGGGAAAGAACTGCCGCACTGAACTGGTCAAGTGTAGACTGCTTTTCTGTATATATGCTTTCTTTTGGTTCAGTGCGCATTCTTTCATGGCAATCTGGTGTTAAAAAACAACAAAAAAAAACATGTATTTGGTAGTAGCCCAGAGATTGGTACCGGGTAGTAACCCAGAGAGGCAGAAAAAAAAGACAGAAGTCACGTAGATGTAACCCACAGAGAGAGAGAGAAAAAAAACATGTATTGGGTAGTAGCCCAGAGATCGGTACCGGGTAGTAACCCAGAGAGGCAGAAAAAAAAAGACAGAAGTCACGTAGAGAAAAACAAAACACAAAAAACATGTATTGGGTAGTAGCCAAGAGATTGATACCGGGTAGTAACCCAGAGAGAGAGAGAGAGAAAAAAAAGAATAAAAGACAGAAGTCATGTAGATGAGCTTATAACAAGAAGCAGCTTTCTGCAAAGAGTTCAAGCTTTATAAACCTGAGATTGTATCCCTGAGTCTTACGTCATGTGTCATTTATCGTATCCTTAATTTTTACAGTTTGATAATAACTATAGTGCGTTATTCTCGGGGAACATTCTTGGGTTTATATTTTAGTTTCGATGAAGAAGCTTAAAAATAATTTTGTGTTTTATAGATTCCTTTTCAAAGCGAACTATGAAGTGCATGAGTTAGACGCCTAAACGACCACCCTGGCCTCGAAGATGCAGCAAAACGAATATGGGACAGTGTTACATTCAAGAGCAGACAGAACGAGCAACAATTTCGTCTGTTAAGTGAGTTTGGTTCTACATGGTGCCAGGCAATTCGTTAGTCACTACAGGCTTCATCGGAAGTTCTTTGTGTGTTTCTTAGTCATCTAGTGAAGTCAAAAGTATCTGTTTATGCGTAAGATTTTATTTCTACGCAATAAGTTGGATTCATAAGTTGGCTTTAATGTCGAATCCTCGACAAAGAGTCCGTGTATATGGCCTTGGAAGGACTGAAGCGCATAATGTCAGCACCCATCAGGAAGGAGTCTATCACTGTGGATCGTCTACATAAGGGGAATTTCATGTTCTATTTATTAAAAAGTGAAAACATAAAAAGCGGATATGTATGTTCTTTGCACACTGCAGGGTTTTCCAGGTTCTTCATATTCAGTAAATGATGTAATATTTACATGCGTGGCATGAGTTTGTGTTTTGTGTAAAAAGTTCAGTATAGAACGGTCATCAATATTACTCTGGCACCGATTCACGGCAGTTTTATGGTTAAACAGACATGCAGCCGCTTCTAGGTTACAGCCGAAATCCGATCATTTTTCACTTAGGGTCTTCAGTATAACAGCTTTTGAAGTTATCATATAGAGTAAGAGAATATTTATTCGCGCTTAAGATTTATTTGAAGGCAAAACTAATCGTTGTCTTAGAAGGAGATTCAAATAGCAACGGAGAAGAACGCTTAGTAATGGCTCACGGTCATGGGAAACGTTTTTCTTCCAAAAGACGCCTTTAGTATCGTAAAATTTAGTTTTATAAATTTGCTTAAATCCTGGTTTCTCATAAACTATGGGTCGTGAGTTCAAGCCCTGGCTTTTCTAGACTTTCGGATGAATTTTAAAACCGAACTCCCGTTTCATTATGACATGAGCCATTGGTCTGACGTAATGCTTATGTATAGGCACATACACCCCTTTCTGATTTAAGAATCCGTTTCCTTGTACCCCTTCTTTGATTTAAAGTCGATCTGTAGCGTTCAGCGGCATTTCCAACTCAATCGTTTTTCTTACTTGAATTCTTATTCTGTAATGTGACAGATTCTTGCATTGTGACCACAATGCAAGAGTTCGTCCCAGGACAGCATAGAAAAGACTACTTTTATTTTCGGACGAACGAAGTGAGGGAGAAAATAAATCTATTTCTTTTCGGTCTGTCTTATAGGACATGCACAATTACCACTGTTCATACTATTTTCACGTTTTTCCCGTCTTATATGATGCCTTTTGGGTGATGTGAGTTTATTGGCTAATTTAAAAAGGCCTTGAACGGTTTTCTCGTCAGTCGACCGCTATACGCTACAGAGAATAGAAGGGAAGATCAAATTTTTGATCGAAAATACAGTAATTAATGATCGGAACATCGGCTGTTTCCAACTGACAAAGTCAGAAGTCATTGACCAACCCATACATGTTTAACGTGATCTTGACAGGGGAATGAGATGGTCAATCAAAATATTTAGAATCGTGAACGATTTACAAGAGTTGAAAAAGTTTCGCCAGTTCTCACGAGCATTTCGAACAGTCAATACCACATTCAAGAATCTTTATATATTGAACATATCTAAATGCACAGTGTGAAATATAGAAAGTCACTGAATAGATTTTGGACACAAGTTTTCAGCTAAGCTGTTTTTTGCTGGATGTCGTGCGCTTTTAGATGTGGACATTCTGTTTTATAACAAATACTCAGTGCTCTATCCACAATATTTATGCATTGCGGTAGTATAGAGTTTTGCCGTGACGTCACATAACAGGTCTGTCGAGTGTTGTCTATATTAGTTTGGAGTTAAACGGTAGTATCAGGAATTGTTTTCAATATTCATATTTTGCACCTTAGAGATTAAAATTCTTCCAATTATCGAATGAAAATAATTTTAGAATTCATATTGATAATTTATAATTTTTTCTTATTTTTTATAACTGAGTTTAATGCCGGTTTTATTCAAGTATCGCGCAATTACCATAGGCGAATTATGCAAGATTTTCGTTTAAAAAAATGTTATTAGAAATCATTTAATGGATGTCTAAATAAGTAGAAAATGACCATCTGAGAAGATTTTTCTTTTATTCAGTTAAATCGCGGTTTAAATTTCCTAAATTTTTGTTTTCTATCGACTATGGTCCATAGTTTCTCCTCAGTTAAGATTGATGTCACGGGAGTTCGTTCAACTGTCGTTTTTTAATACGAAGTATGGACATACATGTTAAGATTTCATAACTTCATTTACGATTAGGAGTTGACTACTTTGGCAGTCATGTGATTACCAGAACAGCATAGCGTAGTATGTTGCATTGTTGCATTGTTACAAGTTGATAATAAATGAAAACCGTCGATCTGTAGCGTTCAGCGGCATTTCCTACTCAATCGTTTTTCTTACTTGAATTCTTATTCTGTAATGTGACAGATTCTCGCATTGTGACCACAATGCAAGAGTTCGTCCCAGGACAGCATGGAAAAGACTACTTTTATTGTCGGACGAACGAAGTGAGGGAGAAAATAACAACTTTGGTGTGCGTGGGGCATAATAACTGTTTATGTGTGTTTATGAAGAAAACCTGATTCGCTCACCAGAATGTTACTGTCTCTAGTACATGCTATTTTTAGCTATGATGGCCATCTCGTTCGTCAGAGCGGACCAATCTATTTTGGTATGGTGTCACCTAGGCAACATTCCTGTGAAGTATGAATCAAATTTACCAAAAGGTTTAGGAGGAGTTTGCGTTGGAAGTAAATTTACAATTATGTTTTTCTATTTTAGCTCTGGTGGCCATATTGTTCATCGGAGCGGGATCGTTTGAGCTATTTTGGTAGAGGGTCATCTAATCAACATTCCTATGAAACCGGTTTGTATGAAATTGGCCCAATGGTACAGGAGAAGTTGTCGTTTGAAGATTTTTTTTTCTATTTTAGTTCTGGCGGCCATCTTGTTCACCAGAGTGAAACGATTTTAGTTATTTTTGTAGGGAGTCACCTACATAGCATTTCTGTGAAGCTTGAATCGAATTGGCCCAATGGAGTAGGCGGAGTTTGCGTTTGATGCAAATTAACAATGTTTTTTTCTATTTTTACCTATGGCGGCCATTTCGTTTAGCAGAGCGGGATCGTTTTTGGTAGAGGGTCATCTAGCAACATTCCTATGAAGATTGAATGAAATTGGATCAAGGGTACAGGAGAAGTTGTCGTTTGAAGGTTTTTAGCTCACCAGAGCCAAAGGCTCCAGGGGAGCTTATAGGATAGGCAGTTGTCCGTCGTCATCTGTCGTCCGTTGTCGTCGGTTGTATGTCGTCGTCTGGCGTCAACACTTTCAAACGACATCTCCTCTGAAGCCACTGGGCCGATTGGGCCCAAATTTTATCTGTAGCATCCTTGGGCTGGGGGATTGAAAGTTTGTGTTTTTTTTATGAAAATCGGCTCATTAGTTTGGTTGCTATGACAACTTGTATCTTCCATAGACTTATAATGGGGAAAATTGAAAAATGGCATTTACTGCCAAGCCTCTGCAGATATTTTGACAGAACTTGCATAGAACTGTTCCATAGGCAATCTACTATCTGCCGTATGATTTTAGGCCTTCTGTTCATTTTTATTGGTTGCCATGGAAACCAAAATGCAAAAAAAATGATAAAAATACTTAAAAATTCATCTCCTCAGAAACCATACGCTCTAGGAGGCTGAGACTTTATGAAAATAGTCACCATATTTGCCTTTACAGGTTTTGTGTTTTTTATGAAATTTGGCCTTTTAGTTTTGCTGCTATGGCAGCTTAGAGTTTCCATTGACTTATAATGGGGAAAACTGAAAAATGGCATTTACTGCCAAGTCATTGCAGATATTTTGACAAAACTTACATGGACATGTTCCTTGAGTAAACTTCTCTCAGCCATAATGCTTTGATGTCAACCTGGGGGTCCCCTAGGTTGTGACGGGGCCATGACCCGCCCCCTCCACTTCATAAAATGCCTTATATCTCAGAAACCTTACAGATCCCAACCCCTAAACCATATATATTCTTGTGCCTTATGATAAGATGCATTAAGTGACACCAACCTGGGGGTCCCCCGGGATGTGCCGGGGACATGCCCTGCCCCCTCTATTTCATAAAATGCCATTTATCTCAGACACCATTCAGATCCCCATCCCTTAACTATATATATACTTGTTCCTTATGCTAAGATGCATTAAGTGACACCAACCTGGGGGTCCCCCGCGATGTGCCGGGGACATGCCCCACCCCCTCCATAAAATGCCATTTATCTCAGAAACCATTGAGATCCCCACCCCTAAACCATAGATACTTTTGTTCCTTATGATAAGATGGACTCAGTGACACCAACCTGGGGTCCCCCGGGATGTGCCGGGGCCATGCCCCACCCCCTCCACTTCATAAAAGGCCCAATATCCCAGTAACCTTACAGATCCCAACCCCTAAACCATATATATTCTCGTTCCTTATGATAAGTCGCATTCAGTGACACCAACTTGGGGGTCCCCCGGGATGTGTGGGGCCCATGCCCAACCCCCTCCACTTCATATAAGGCTAAATATTCCAGAAACCTTACAGATCCCCACCCCAAAACCATATATATTCTTGTTCCTTATGATAAGACACATTCAGTGACACCAACCTAGGGGTCACCCAGGTTGTGCCCGGGCCACACTCCACCCCTCGACTTCACAAAAGACCATATATCTGAGAAACTGTTCAGAGCCCACCCCTAAACCATATATATTCTTGTTCCTTATGATAAGACGCAAACAGTGACACCAGCATGGGGGTCCCCCCGGGGTTCCACGGGCCATGCCCCACCCCTTCATTAAAATCCATATATCTCTGAAACCGTTCAGATCCCCACCCCTAAACCATATATATTCTTGTTCCTGATGATAAGACTCCACTTAATAATAGGCCATATATCTCAGAAACCATTCAAAACCCCATCCTATAATCACATATATTATTGTTCATTGTTATTAGACACATTCATCCAAACCCTGTCTTGGGGGTCCGCAGGGGCCATTTCTCTCCATTCCACTTCATAAAAGGGCCTCATATCTCAGAAACCGTTCAGATCCACACCATTTAACCATATATATTCTTGATCTCTATGATAAGACATATTCAGTGACAACAATCTTTGACTTTTCTGGGATCTGCCATACCCGAATCCCTCCATTGCTTAAAAGGCCTTACGTCTCAGGAACCATACATATCCCCACCGCTAAACCATATATGTCTCTTTTCCTTTTTATAAGACCCATTTAGTGACACCAATCAGGGCTCCATTAGGCAGTGCCCACCTGAGCTCTGGTTTATGAAATTTGGCTCTTTGGTTTGTTTGCTATGGCAAGTTAAGAGTTTCCATTGACTTATAATGGGGAAAATTGAAAAATGACATTAATGCCTCTCAAGATATTTTGTCAAACTTTCATAGAAATGTTCCTTTAATAGTGTTCTTTTTGGCCTATTGCCACAGATGGGAAATTGTCAATTGTCATCTGTTGTCTTCAAGCGACATCAGACCTCTGAAGCCACTAGTCTGATTGGGTCGAAATTTTATCTCTAGCAGCCTTGGGAGCAGGGCTTCCATGGTTAATTAAAATACATTGCTGCCAGTGGGCAGTGGCCCCCTGAGCTCTGGTGAGCATTGTGGCCCATGGGCCTCTTGTTTATATTTTTAGCTCTGGTGGCCATCTTGTTTGTCCGAGCGGAACGATTTTAGCTATTTTGGTAGGGAGTCACCTATGTAATATTTCTGTGAAGTTTGAATCAAATTAACCGAATAGTTACAGAGGAGTTCGCGTTTGAAGCAAAGTTACGATGTTTTTTTTTCTATTTTTAGCCTTGGCGGCCATTTTGTTCATCCGACTAGGATTGTTTTAGCTATTTTGGTAGAGGGTAATCTAAGCAACATTTCTATGAAGATTGAAGGGTACAGGAGGAGTTGTTTTTTTTTTGAAGTTTTTTCTATGTTTAGCTCTGAAAAAAAATTCCAGTCCTCCACCGAGGTTTAACTCACGCTTCTCAGATTCATCGTCCACAAACTGATTCGCAGTCCAGCACTCTATCCACTATACTGGCACACGGCTCATAAGATCTGCTTTTCGCAATGTACTAAGTTCACAATGTACAAATACCCAAAGTGTCAAAGGGCCATAACTAATGAAGTATTTTTCGGAATTTAGTCACAATTAAATCAGGCCATCTACTCATCACAACCAATTTATTCACCACCTTTCAAGGCTCTAGCTCTTATAGTTTTTCAGATATTTTGCTGACAAGATTTTATCAAAAAAATTCAAAGGTCAATAACTCTTGAAAGGGGCACAATCCGGATGAGAAAAAATACGCGTCCCCTAATTTTCAATGAGGAATCCATATATAAAATTTCAAAACACTAGCATACACGGTTCTCAAGTGATTCTCTGCATCACAAAGCATATAGAGGTACAATGTAAAAATACCCATTGAAAGTACTAGTGATATAGGGCTATAACTCATTAAGTATTTTTCGGGATTTAGTCAAAAGTTAATCAGGTTATCTACTCATCACTACCAATCTATTCACCAACTTTCAAGGCTCTTTTAGTTTTCAAGATATTTTGCTGACAAGCCTAATTGGCCGAAACTAGCTAGTCTGGCCCAGAAAACATATACACTCTATATTTTTCAGTTCTGTGGTGTATTCCTTGCTTCCAAAGGATAACCCTTTTATAAAACATATTTATATAAAAAAACTCAAAGGGCAATAACTCTTGAAAGAGGCACAATCCGGATGAGAAAAACAATACATGCCCCTTAATTTTCCATGAGGAACCATATATGAAATTTCAAAACCCTAGCATACACGGTTCTTAAGTTATGCTATGCATCAAAAGCGTCACGAACGCACGAACGCACGAAAGAAGCAGAAGCAATATGCCCCTCCAACTTCTTCGAAGTTGGGGGCATACTGACTGTTAATCGTACACGAAAAGCTAATGGAAACCATTTTCTTTCCACCCCACAAAAAATAAATAAATAAAAGCAGAACAGTTTCATTTTTAAGCACTGTCTTGATGCACATACCTTTAGATAGCAGCAAAGAATCCCTCCTCGGAGTTTTAGAACAGAGAGAAAAATACGCTCGTAGACAGTTAGAAAGTATGTGTGCACGGAGTTCCATGTATGATTATTAGAATGAGTAAACTGAGATAGCTCTCATGGAATATAAGAATATTATATGGGTGTGAGGGGTGGATAGAAAAATCCGTCCCTCGGTATCACTGTCCGGCATCACTCGGCAAGCCTCGTGATGCCGGACAGTGATACCGAGGGACGGATTTTTCTATCCACCCCTCACACCCATATAGGATTCTTTTTCTTGCATACCTTCCATTTCTTAGCGCGGGTTTTAATGCTGCAGTCACTTCGAGTACCGACGTCCGTCATATTATGATGACAGTACAGGAATGCATAGTGACATCACGTAACGATTATATTCGATTTCGGGTCTGAATACCAGGGTCAGAACATAAATTTCTATCCCAGGGTAAAATCACGGATGTCCTTGTCTGGTGTGCAAGAAGATGTTTTCTAACAGGCTTGTAATGGTTTGTTTGTTAGGGAGCAAAACTGAAAAGTGAAACGACCAGGAGCTGATACAATCCGATCCCAAATCCTCCCCACAATAAGTCGGAACATGGAGTGACGACAGTAAAGAAAACGGACCACTGGTAAACCGATACAACAGCTCTTTCCCAAACAGATGGTGACTCAGAATATCCAAGCGTAAGTAAAAATGAACAACATATATAACGAGAGAAAGATTCAGAATTACCAACATGATTAAAATTAAACAGGAAGGACAAACGTAACTTAAAATGAACAACTAAAATCAGAATCACCAACATAACACCATACATAATTTAAGAAAGAATCAGAACCGCGGAAATATAACAGGAAGGAACTAAAGCAAAGCGCCAACTTGGAAAGGTGAGTAAAATACTGGTTTACGAGACCCCAACCCTTCACCATCACTTTCACTTTTGATTTGCATGTATATTGTATCTTTTTTATACAGATATCAGCACGTGGGATAAACTTGTTTATAGATATTTTTAAGAATATTGTAACGTTTTCTCAAAACAGCGGATGGAACATTTGACACTATGAAGACTGACGTACAGAAATCGTAAGCGTATAAGTATTTTAACGTAAAAATCCAAGTTTGTTTTTCTTTTATTTTCATCGTAAAAATCTATTGGTCGAATACATATCATATGCGACAGAGGTCAGCCCAGTCTTATGCTAAACACATACAACATTGTGAATGGGTACATATTTTACGTCACCCCCAAAAATGCTGATCGAAGAAATGAGGTCTATTCCATCACGTGTCTTAAAGCTGAAACAGCATAACCGACTATTCATATTCACTCTTTTTTTCTACCACCAAAGTCGCCAAAAGGACAGCTAGGGATAAATTATTTCTGCAACCAGGCGAAGCTTATTTTATATTATCATTTTCAAACCTAGGATTTTGTTATAAAATTGCAGCTGTTTGTGTTAGGTAACTCACATTCCTGACGTTTTGTCCCAAGTTTTCCCGGTAAACGTATGTCTGTCTGTCTATGTCATTTATTATGATAGTATTGGTTTAATACGGTAGGGTAGTTAACATTTTAATAATTTACATCGATAAAACATTATTATTAATTTTTGACCTCAGTGTTAATACGGATGACCTCCGAAAAATGCAGGCTACACATAGTTATACTTTTGCGTAACGTCATGGACCTCAGCCCCCGCCCATAGGGGCTTGAAGAAATATATGGGCTACATGATGCTTCCACGCAGAGCTGAATCCGGCCCGCACCCTAGTACTGGAAAATGCTTAGAGGATCTAAGCCTGACCAGGAACCGCGGTGCGAGGCGGACCGTCCATGCTAATAAACCCTATTGGTTTCATTGGGCGACAGGGCTTGAGATGTCATTTCATCTCAATGTTGGGTAAAAGTCCCACAAAATTGGAAGCAGCGTCTCCAAAATGACCTTTACAGTGTTGACGGGGACGTTAAACCTCAAATCAAACAAACGTCATGGACCCTACATTTTCTATGGAAAACGGTCATAGAATTCAATTTTAAAAGCATAATATGACAAACAGAATGTTACATTCGTGATCATTTCATATGAAATATAATGGACACGCTTAAAGCTCGTTTCATAAATTTCATATAAAATTACCATTATTATGTAGGATCCCCTTTGTAGAAATACCTGTTTGTCGACGAAAATTCTTCAGACTTATGACAAGCACAAATGATAGCTACCAAGGTGTTTGAACTCCGACAGTGTAACTGAAGTAATAGCAAGACATGACCGACTCAGTATAGACTGATCCAATGTTTTGATACGTGACTTTATTTACATTTTAATTGCACATGCGTTAATCACCTCCCTTTGGGCTGACGTTTTGTGTCAAACTGAACGAGATTTTCGAATAGCCATCGTATTACAACTGAGCAACTAGCAGTTTAGCGATACGACATCTCTCGTCGGTTCATTAAAATGCACAAGAAACAGTGAAACTCTGAAAAAGAATTTGTGTCACAAGTGACATTTTTGTCAAAAGTACAAAGAATTCGTAGTCCATATTTACCATATTGAATAACGGTAGTACGCTTCGGTGGAGCTTAGCGATTATCAAAATATCTATATCACTACAATTCAGAGTCAAAAAAGTTTATTAATATTACGTCAGTTGTCTGAAAATTTTGGCCAATCAACTGGTACGGACAAGCTATGCAATCGTGTCGCCAACTTGCTCAGTCATCCCAAAGTCATTTTAGAAAGTTCAACACCATGCGACAAAGCCTTTGGTGCGTCTTTGAATTTCGTTGTAAACTGCAACCGTGCGACGGGGAGAAGTCTTATTGCTTCACCGCTGGTTGCTCGGTTGTATTAAACACATTTCTTCTTCCCAAAATTAACTTAGTATTTGAAGTACTAAATAGTATCCGACATTTTATCGCGCACTTTACTGCATAAACGCTTAATAAAACTATCTAACCTTGCAACCAAACATAGTTGATGGACGGAAATAAGATTTAGCAGATATATTTTCCGCCTAAATTTATGTGAAAAAAGGACAATGAATGTCCAAGATTAATCACGGTAAATGATTTTGTAAACAATAGTTACTATAACTGGATCGCCCACCTGATCCTTATTGCATAACAAAACTGGTAGGGGGGGGGGGGGGGGGGGGGGGCTTTGACATCGTGGGTCAGCTCTAGTGCACCAGAAGATGAACAGGTTCAGCTTAACTTTCAATGACTCGTGGAGACAATGAGTTTTTATTGCAACACAACAATGAGCTTGGAACCGGTTAAGTCTTCTTTAACCCGGCCTATTGGTAGGGTAAATAGAGTGAAACTCTTCATCAAGAGTTGCCAGAAGGCAACATAGCTCGTCTTTAAGGGACAAATATGAACAAGTTACGTATGAGTGCATGCATGTATGAGTGTGTGTTTGTGCATGCATACATGCCTGAATGTGTACTTGCATACATGCATACTGGCCCCGATAGCACAGTTGATAGAGTGTCCGCTCCGGGGAACGGGAGGTCTCGGGTTCGATCCCGGGCCGCGACATATCAAAGTCGTTAAAAATGGTACTAGCTGCTCCTCGCCTGGCACTCAGTTTTTGCGGGGTAGAGCTAGGACTGGTCGACCCAGTGTCAGGATAATGTGACTGGGTGTGGTATCATGTAATGTGTCTGGGACATGATACTTCACTGAGGCAGCACTATTAAAGTGAGCAATGAGCTCCCTGTCGCAACCAGACACCGTCGTGATATGACTGAAAAATTGTTGAAAGCGACGTTTAACCCGAATTCACACACACACACACACACACACACACACACACACACACACACACACACACACACACACACACACACACACACACACACACACACACACACACACACACACACATACACACACACACACACATGCATGTATGCAATGTGTGTGTGGGGGGTGTGCGTGCATGGGCATATGTGTGTGTGTGTGTGTGTGTGTGCATGAATGCAGGTAAATATGTGTGCATGTGATTGTGTGTGTGCATGCAACATGTGTTTGTGCATGCATGCATGCATGAGAGTGTGAATGCACATTTGTGTACGTGCATGCCTGTGAATGCATAAATGTGGGCATGTATTCATGCAACACATGTGTTTGTGTGCATGCATGCATGCATGCATGAGTATGAATGCAGGTATGTGTGCATACATGCCTGAGTGTGTGTAAATGCATGCATGTGTGGATTCATGCCTGAGTGTGTGCATGTATATGAATACATGCATACATGCTTGCATGCATGTGTGTGCATGCATGGGTATGTGCATGCATGCCTTCGAGAAATTGCATGCATGCATGTGTGCGCATTAAGCATGCATGCATGCGTGTGTGCATTTGTGGGTACATGCATGTATGTGTGATTGCATGCATGCACGCATGAGTATGCATGTGTACGTGCAAGCATGTCTCCATGTGCGATGTATATGTGCATGTATGAGTGTCTTTGCATGTGTGGGTGCATTTATGCATGCATGTGTGTGCGTTTGCATGCATGCATGAGTGATGCACATGTGTATGCATGCATGCATGAGTGTTTGTGTACATGTAAGTCTACATGCATGTATTTATGCACGCGTGAGTGTGTGTGTGCACGCATGCATGCATTCATGTGTGTGTGCATGCATGCTTGTTTATGTATGTATGTATGTATGTATGTATGTATGTATGTATGTATGTATGTATGTATGTATGTTTGATTTGAGGTTTAACGTCCCCGTCAACACTGTAAAGGTCATTTTGGAGACGTTGCTTCCAATTTTGTGGGACTTTTACCCGACATTGAGATGAAATGACATCTCAAGCCCTGTCGCCCAATGAAACCAATAGGGTTTATTAGCATGGCCGGTCCGCCTCGCACCGCGGTTCCTGGACAGGCTTAGATCCTCAAAGCAGTTTACCAGTACGAGTGTGCGGGCCGGATTCAGCTCTGCGTGGAAGCATCATGCAGCCCATATATTTCTTCAAGCCCCTATGGGCGGGGGCCTGTATGAATGTATGTATGTATGTATGTATGTATGTATATGTATGTATGTATGTATGTATGTATGTATGTATGTATGTATGTATGTATGTATGTATGTATGTATGCATGTATGTATGTATGTATGTAGCTATGTATGTATGTATGTATGTATATATGTATGTATGTATGTATGTATCTGCATGCATGCATGGGTATGTGCATACATGCCTGTGTGAAAGCGTGCGTGTATGTGTGTGTGTGTGTGTGCGTGCTTTTGTGTGTGTGTGTGCTTTCGTGCGTACGTACATACATGCGTGCATGTGTCTGCATTCAAGCATGCATGCATGTGTGTATGCATGTGTAAGTGCATGCATGCATATATGATTGCGTGTGTGCATGCATGTGTGTGTACTTCAATGCAAGCATGTGTGATGCATATGAATGTGTGTGCATGCATGCATGTATGAGTGTGTGAATGCATGTATGTGCTCATGGATGCATGCGTGTGTGCATTTATTCACGCAGCATGTGTGTGTGTATGCATACAACAGTGTGTTAATGCATGTATGTGCGCATGCATGCCTGTGTGTGTGTATGTATGGATGTGGGTGTGCATCCATGTATGGCTAAGTATGTATGTATGTATGTATGTATGTATGTATATATATATATTTTATTTGAGTTATACCGCCCCCGTCAACACTGTAAAGGTCATTGTGAAAACGTTCCTTCCAATTTTGTGGGACTTTTACCCGACATTGACCCAGATATTGTCAAGCTGATCATTCTGAACAAGTTTGATGATGATTGGACCAAAACTGTGACCTCTAGAGTGTTCACAAGGTTTTTCTAAGATTTGATCTACTGACCTATTTTTTTACCCTACATGACCAATATACGAACTTGACCGAGATATTGTCACAATGATTATTCTGAGCAAGTTCGATGAAGATTGACCAAAACTGTGGTATCTACAGTGTTTACAAGTTTTTTTCTAAGATTTGACCTACTAACCTACTTTTTGACCCGACATAACCCATATTCGAACTTGACCGAGATATCGTCATGATGATTATTCTGACCAAGTATGATGATGATTGGTTCAAAACTGCGGCCTCTAAATTGTTCATAAGTAAAGTTTACGCACGCACGACGAACGACGCACGACGAGCGATGACGCCGGACATCTCACGGTCACAAAAGCTCACCATGACCTTCGGTCAAGTGAGCTAAAAATGGAGGATACAAGGTATTTTACCCACCAAAGAAAACGAAGCTAATGACCCGTATTACCTTGTGTGGTGTTATATCAGTTATATGATGCGGCTCTCTTAACTAGAGGCTATACTCAGCATACTCTCCGTCCTTACATTGATTCTGAAATTAATCATAAACGCCATTTCTTCAAAATATCCTTCATTAATGAGGGTATGGATTTTATAGATTTGCCCAGTATCTTCCGTGAGAGATCGGTGCTTTCTTCCATTCCTGCTTATTTTCAAAATACTGAAACACCTATAATTTGCTATAAATATAACAAACCTGTTAGATCTATCATTTTTAATTTCAATTAACTTGTTTCAGATCTTGATATTGATACTAATACTCCTGATTCATGTGATTGTAAAAACTCAAAGTATTGCTATCCTGCTGCTGGTCATGTAATTACTGGCAATTTGAAAATTATTCCTGATTCTAGGATAAGGAATATAATTTCTAAAGGGCCGAAATATCGGTTTCCTTCTAAAATTGATTTCAGTAAATGTAGAGATGAAATCGCTGCTTCCTTGAATGAATTCGGTAATCGATGGTGTAAGCGAGAGTATGTTGAGCATAAAGCCCTTAAGGACTGGAAACTAAGCATTTTAAAACTAGTGAATAAACGCATTTCTTTCTATTCTCAAAATACTAACTTATTACCTCCTAAGCCCAAGACGTCTTTACGTCATCTTAAACTAGGTATTCAAGAATTTCATAAGAAGTTTGTTTTGGCCCCTGCAGACAAAGCCGCTAACAACGTCGTCGTTGTGTGACGGCTCCACTATGTTAACACGCTTAAGCAGGAGCTTGGTGGTACTAAGGCCTATGAACTTCAGCCTTTAGCTGAAGAGAGAGCTATAGTAGATAAACATGTTTGTCTTTCAGCCACCAAGTTTGCTGTGTGTGTTAACGAAGGCCAAGACAAGCTTCCTACGCTATACTGGTTACCAAAACTTCATAAAAAACCCTACAAAGCACGGTTTATTGCAAATTCTAGCTCTTGCACTACCACTGAACTTTCTAAATTATTAACTTTCTGTCTTACTGCTATTAAACGCATGTAATTAAATATTGTGATAAAGTCTTTGAAAGATCAGGAAGAAATCTGCTTTGGTCTATAAAAAATTCGAATGAGGTTTTAAATAAATTGAAATCTAGACATTTTCGTGCTTCTAGTCTGTCTACCTACGATTTTTCCACTCTTTACACTACACTTCCTCATAATCTTATAAAAGAAAAGCTTAATGATTTAATTGAATGGGCTTTTCACAGAGAAGATTCTCTCTATCTTGCATGTAATGTCAGAAATGCATTTTTCACTTCTAAAGAGCATAAGAATTATACACTTTGGTCATGTCAGAAAGTGTGTGATGCCCTCACCTTTCTACTTGACAATATTTATATTAGATTCGGTACTAAGTTATTTAGACAAATTGTGGGTATTCCGATGGGTACTAATTGCGCACCTCTTGTGGCTGATCTGTTCTTGTATTGTTATGCAAGAGACTTCATTTTGTCGCTTTCCATTGATAACCAATCTGAAATTATTGAAGCTTTTAGCTCTACTTCTAGATATTTAGATGACTTATTAAATATTGATAATACCTATTTTGATGGTTTGATCAGTCAGATTTACCCCCTAGAACTTCAGTTAAATAAAGCAAATTCTTCTGATACCGAGGCCCCGTTTTTGGATTTACATCTATCTATTGTAGATCGATTTGTTTCGTGCAAAATTTATGATAAACGCGATGACTTTAATTTTGAGATTGTAAATTTTCCTTTTTTGGATGGTGATGTTCCTCGTGCGCCATCCTATGGCGTTTATATTTCGCAATTAATTCGATTTGCTAGAGTGTATAGTCATGTAACTGACTTCAACACTCGTAATAAATTATTAACGGCTAAACTCCTTAATCAGGGTTATCGGTACCATAAACTACGCAAAGCCTTTTCAAAATTTTATAGACGCCATTCTGATTTAATTTCAAAATTCAATATTGGACTTAAATCTCTTCTGCAACAAGGTCTATCGGAACCCGAATTTTATGGTGACTTAGTATATAAATTCAGAAAAATATATAATCGCAATGACTTCAGCACCCAATTTCGTAAAATCATTCTTCGATATAAAAAGATTGGGTACAACATGGATATTATACGACAGACTGCATGCATGGTAGTTAACCCAATCACGGTTGGCAACTTTGCTTCCCTCTTTGATTGTACGCCGGTGGGTCAGGCCTCAGATTCTATGACGGCTCCAACGTAAAGGCTTATTGAAAATTAGAGAGATAATGTTGGTTGGTGCCTGATGCTCTGTCTCTGGTAGGGCTCATCGGAGTCTAACTGTTGGTTTTCTTTTGCTCCAGCATTTCAGTGGTTTCTTGCTGTCGAGTCCTCACCGTTGTCTCACCTCTGTGGTTCTTTGATTTTTGTGCTCACGGAGATGTTGCACTGATGAGTTAGGAGGCCTTCATGCGGACTGAACAAATTATTTGTCTAAATCGCGACGGAAGTAAGGGCGAGGATTGTGGCCACGTAAAATCGATTTAAGCCCCCCAGTGGAAATCTTCCACTGACCGTTCCAAGGCGGCTCTTCTGTGGCGATTTATTTATGTTGTTGTTTGTTACTTACTGTGTGTATCACTTGTGTCTTTTGGTTTTGGATGGCCATATTGCCATTTTGTGGGAAAGTAACTGCCCTTATGGCCATCCTTTGTTTAGGTTTCCATTATGGTCTGGTCGCTTAATGTTTGTATTTCTTTCCCTTTGGTGTCTTTTATGGGTGGAGTAAGTTAATTGTATCAATTCTTGATCTTTGTTTTACTTCTACTTTGAACATGTCTGTATGGCGATAGATAGACTGTACGGTGATGCGCTCATTTGATATTCTGCACTACAGTTATTTCTACCTGTAAGGGGGTAAAATGAGTGCTATTTGATTTGGTTTTACGGCCCTTTCAAGATTATTTCAATCATATCGAGCCGATCATTAATCAGAGGTGGGCGAAAACCGGAGTACCCGGAGAAAAACCACCTTACCTTCCGTTGCAGAACTTGGCTATAAATGAGTGTGTTTGCTCAAAAGGCAGTGCCTTTATTTCGTATCATAGAGAGTAAGTTTTGTCAGGTTTAAGACTGATTTAAAGTAATTTGTGTGCATGTCTGGTTTTGTTGTTCCTCGTCAACGCTATTGAGGTTATTTTGGAGGCGTTGTTTCTAATTTTGTGGGACTTTTACCCGATAATGAGATGAAATGACTCCTCAAGCCCTTCCGCCCAAACAAACCAAAATGGTTTTTATGTAGGGACGGTCCGCCTCGCACTACTTTGCCTTGGCAGGTCTTCCCTCTTAACGGTTTACCAGTACTCATGAATGGTCGGTTTCAGCTCTGCATTGAAGCATGATGCAGCCCAACCTTTTTCTCCAAGCCCCTGCACGCCTGGCACGTGAAAGTAGCTTAGTTTGGCGGAAGTGACATCATGCCGATGTTATCATACTTGCCTGATCGAAAGAGGTTTTGAATTTTAACGAAACTAGAGGTATTGTATTTTCCAAGTAGAAAACATTACGACACTGGTCAGATTGCGCAGACGAGCCGACTGATCTGAACCTTTGTCATTACGAAAACATGCCTAATTAAATACATTATAAACTTCACCGTAAAAAACACGAAAATTGTAAGATGTAAAATTGTGATTTTTCTGCACAAAATATAGATAATTGATAATCGTTAGAACCGCCTTATCGAGGCGGTTCTAAGGACAATTTATATTTTAGAGCAGAAATAAGAAAAATAAGGTATTACAGGAATAAATTTCATTTTTGTGTATTTTATCTACAAAAATGATAATTAATTCCTTATAATTCCAATTGTGGAGCGTGGTATTTGAGTGGTTAGTGCACTTGCCATTGATGCTAGAGCCCAACCCCCCCTCACCCCGTTCGATTCCCGGCAGCGGTAATAAAATTGCGGTGTCCGAACATGCTCCACTGGCATCATTTGCAGGGATGAATGCCAGAAGTGCACCGTCCTTCGGATTGAGACGTTAACTGGAGGCCCCCTGTGCAGGGGGAACCATCCCCTGTGCAGGTTAAAGATCCCGGACTTAATTACATGGTTATTGTGTAGACTATCATCCTGCAAACCTGGAGTGTATGTAATGTGCACCTGCGAGTAATGGTCAAATGTGACCCATCTAAGTATCAGTAGAAAGAAATAAAAAAAAAATGTCGTGGAAATGTTCAAACAGTGCTAACAAAATCATTATGGTAACTTTTTTGGATTCTTTCGAGAGAGTAAGGATGAATTAACCAGGCGGAATGATTATTCTGTCGTCTTTGAAAGAAACCCAAGCAAAAAAAAAAACAAAAAAAACTTAAGTCTTTAAATTATATCTATTCGTCTTCTACCATTCCTTTTTTAATAGTTCTCCTTCTTTTAATAAAACGCTGATGACGTTGCTTCTTAAACAATGACGTAACACGCGGGTTCTAAACGTCCAGTTAAATTACTATCTGGCTCTATACGAACAGATCTGGTATTCTTGCTCATGGAATTTATCGAAGTACAGGTTATAAATAATTCATTTCGACCAATCAAATCGCTCGAAATGCACATAATGATTGCGATTTGGAATTATACCCCAGTAAACCCCAGTTTTAATATATATAAAAGTGGGGTTCAAAGGGTTCAAAATTATAAAGGCGCGTTTTCGTGATGTGCTCGCACAACATTACGAAAATATGCCTATACCAATACATTGTAACCTTTATCGCCAAAAAAAATTATTTTTTTTTAGATGAAAAATTGTGATATTTTTCTTATTTCTGCTCAAAATATAGATTGTGGGAACCCGCTAGAACCGCCTCATCGAGGCGGTTCTAACGAGTACCCATAATCTATATTTTAGAGCAGAAATAAGAAAAATAGGTTTACCCCTGTAAACCCCAGTTTTACTATATAAAAGTGGGGTTCGAGGGGGTCAAATTATATAGGCGTGTTTTCGTGATGATACGGTGTTTACATCTTGTAACACATATCAAATAGGGTTTGAAGCAAGAATGGGTCACCTAAAACCATAGCAACAGATAAGGTGCGTATTGTGATAATTGAAGGGTAGTTTTTTTTTTTTATTATTATTATTTCTCCATATAAACCTATGGTGTGGGTTTTCATTAGAACCGCCTCATCAGCCTCGATAGCGCAGTGGTTAACGCGTTCGACTTATGATCGAGAGGTTGTGCGTTCGAATCCGGCCACCGGTATCGAGGTGTGTCCTTGGGCAAGACACGTAATGACACTGCCCCGCTCCACCCAGGTGTAAATGGGTAGCAGTGGTGTAAAAAACCACTAGTACTGCCTCTCTCTCTCGCGCGCGTGAAAACACCCGGAATGAGTGTTCGAGAGCGATTCAATAAGCTTGAAGCTTTCATCGCAATCGAACTAAAAAAAATTAGTATAAACTAAACTAACCGCCTCGTCGAGGCGGTTCTAATGAATACCCAGAACATAGTTTTTTTTTTTTTGTATGGAGAATTGACAATTTACAAAATACGTACCATACCTGTTACTATGGCAAAACAGTATGTAAACAATCCATTTACCCATTGGAGTTGTGAATCAGTACGCAGGCCCATGTCGGACGGCTTTCCAGCGCTGTAGTTCAGCCATTTTCTCGACATAGTTTGGTTTTGTAAATTTCTTGATTCGGAACGCCTAATGAAAATAAAAAAAAAGATTCTTTCATTGTATAAAGTGGAAGAACTTGTTCAGAATAAAATGAGTTAAAACTGTGAGCTGGCAGATAAGCGATGTCCCAATACGACTGAATCCGTAGAAATATGATATCTTAAGTGTATTGATTTTTACAACAACCACCTATTTCTACACGACCTTTCGTTATACTATTTTTAGGATAATCTGAAACAGGTGAGTTTTGCAAGCTAGTCAAAAATTCATCGAAAATGGCATTTTTTATAAGTGTGGCAACAAAAAACTGTCAAACACTTTTGTTCACCATCTTAAGGCAAGCGAAGACGTTGTGTTTAATTAAATTTAGAAGTCGGCTAGATTTGACCAGACCATTTTCGTACAAGGGCTGATTGATATGTTGTTAGCCTCACATTGAAGGATTTGAACTTTGTCGGACATATTGTATTAATCCTCTTCAGTATCTATACAGTTTTGCCAGCTCAATGCAACTTTTATAGAACTCCTTTTCTTGGCTGTTCACAAAGTCATCCACTGCAAATATGACGTCATCGTTGGACTGAAAGTGGGTGCCCGAAATAGCTATTTTCGGTTTTGGGAATAAAAGAATGTTTGACGGAGCGAGATCAGGGACCAGTTGTTCAAAACTAACGACGTCGTTAGTTAACATATCGTTAAAACTTTGATCATTGAACATGGCAAATATGCAGAAATTTTTGCTGAAAAAATGTGAGCAGCTTTTGCGGACGCAAAAGCTGCTCACATTTTTTCAGCAAAATTACCAAAATTTACGATATTGTACTTGCTAGAAGAGTTAACAATATGACCACTAACGAGCTCGTTAAGCTAACGATGCTTTGAACAACTGGCCCCAGGTGAATAAGGCGGATGGTCACAATTGTGAACGGCAGCCATAGCAATGACAAACTTTTGAACAGGAGCATTGTCCTGATGGTACAACACCTTTATTGAGCTTTCCGCGGCGCCTAATAAGTTTAATACATGTATGTTCTGTAACTGCGTCAGAAGTGAAGCATAGTATGTGCCATTGATTGTCCCATTTGGAGATAATCTATTAGCAGAATACCATCTGCATCCCAGAAAAACCAGGCATAACATTACGATAAAACACCCGTGCGACATAGTGCATTTTTTACATCTCCAAAATGGTCATTTTCCTGTTGAAAATCCGTGATATTTTTCTTATAAATACTGCAAACATAGGTTGTGGGTGCTCGTTAGAACCGCCTCATTGAGGCGGTTCTAACGAGTACCCACAACCTATGTCTGGAGCAAAAATAAGAGAAATAATGAATACCCCCGTAAACCCCAGTTTTATCTATATAAAGTGGGGTATAGGGGGTCTTTATTTCACGGACTTGTTCACGTGATGCCTTCCCAGCTGATGGAACCGTCTTTTCCTTCTTTGACGGGGATGAGCCAGGATGATTACATTGTTTCGATTATTATTTGGCCGAAGGGCCCATGATTCATCCATAGTGACAAATCTCTGAAGAAAATTGAAGAAAATGGAAGGATCTTCCTCATAAAGGTTAAGAGTAACACTCGCTAATGTGCGCCTGGTGTGCTTCTGATCAACTGTCAGAAGTCTTGCTATCCATCGGGCCGAAAGCTTTCTCATTGCAAGATCCTCTGTCAGAAAGGAATGTACTCTTTTCTGTGAAATGCCAACTCTACAGGCTTTTTTTATATCTTTCTGTGACTCGTCTGTCAGTCATAACAATAGTATGGCCTTTATCTACCATTTCTGAAGTAGCAACATTGACAGGCCTTCCAGGACGGGGGTCACCCTCAAGGCTCTCCGTCTGCCGCGCTTAAATTTCGCCACCCATCTTTTTACTGTATATATATGAAGCTAGTGTTACTACCATATCATTATGGATATCCTTAGGTGTTAAACCTTTT
The DNA here is from genome assembly GCA_963580285.1 of Lucinisca nassula. Taxonomy (NCBI): domain Eukaryota; kingdom Metazoa; phylum Mollusca; class Bivalvia; order Lucinida; family Lucinidae; genus Lucinisca; species Lucinisca nassula. Next base: position 101,824,032 of record OY757014.1, read on the forward strand.
ATGCAAATACATGTATTGAATCACTGCTCTATCACCGAGTTTGTCCATTTTGCAAAAGCTTGTCTTGGTTACTTTAGAGTGCTACCTCGTCGATAGAAACTGACCAAAATGAGACCAGTCCTTGGGTATACGGCCCTACATAGTCAAGAGAATAGTAGGACTTAAAAAAATCCCTGCGTACCTCCTTCAAACGAGGCTGACAGAATACCAGTCAACCATGATAGGTTAGTTTTTCGTCTTACTGTTCTTCACGTGAACAAGTCTATGAAAAACTCCACATTATACATGTACAGAGAAAACTAGGGTTTAACGGGATAAACATTGTTTTTTTTTTATTTCCGCCACAAAACATATGTTGTGGGTACTCGTTAGAACCGCCTCTTTGAGGCGTTTCTAACGAGCACACACCACCTATGTTTGCAGTATCATTACGAAAACATGCCTGTACAAATACATTGTAAATTTTACCACCAAAAAACGAAAATTTTAAGATGAAAATTTGTGATTTTTTCTTATTTCTGCTCAATATATAGATTGTGTGTATACGTTAGAACCGCCTCATTAAGGCGGTTCTAACGAGTACCCACAATCTATATTTTAGAGCAGAAATAAGAAAAATAATGTTTACCCCTGTAAACCCCATTTTTACTATATAAAAGTGGGGTCCAAGGGGGTCAAAATTATATAGGCGTGTTTTCGTGATGAAATAAGAAAACAACAATAACAAAAATATTTTCATTCCATGTTGGAGAGGTGAAAAAAATGCACTTTGTAGCACAGGCTTGTAAATTTCCACAGTTTAACGTACACATTTGGTAATATACAGTGAAAGGGATGCCATGTTTACGATGGTTAATTTAAACTAGTTATTGGGTCCCTACCATTACTATAACATACCAAGGGCTGGCTAATCGGTGCTGAAAATATAATTGATTATCATTCGTGTCATTGCGATCGATAATCGATTAGTAATCACTGAAGATTTTGTCATAATTTACCTGTCTAGCTTTCTGAATGAGCATGACTCCTACCACATGCTGCACTTTGTCATATGTATTTGAACGGACATACATGAGCAAATAGTGTAGACCCAGAGGAGACGCCGCAGACCGCGGCGTCTCATTTGGGTCTGCACTGTTTGCCACTCGTACATCTATTTTAGGCACAACTTTGGGTGGGAAATTGTTCTTATCAAATAATCGATTGCAAGCAAATCAGTAATGATAATCATTTTTGTGGAGTTTATCGATTTAATAATCGATTTTCCGATTAATCGTGCCAGCCTTAAACATACCCTTGTGACATAGTGCATTCTTTAATATCTCCAAAAGTATTACTTTTCTGATGATTTTTTTTGTGTTATTTTTCTTAATTTCACTCCAACCGTAGGCTGAGCATGCTCGTTCGAACCGCCTCACATTTGTTTGTTTGTTTGATTTGAGATTGAACGTCCCCATCAACACTACTTATGTCATTTTGGAAATGCTGTTTCCAATTTTGTGGGACTTTTACCCGACATTGAGATGAAATGACATCTCAAACCCTGCAGCCCATTGAAACCAAAAGGCGTATATGCATTGGATGGTCTGGCTCACACCACTTTGCCTGGGCAGGCTTAGTCCTTCTAAGCTGTTTACCAGTGCTCATGTGTGGTCAGTTTCAGTTCTGCGTGGAAGCACCATGCAGCCCATCTATCTCTCCTATCCGCGATGGACGGGGGCGTGTAGCTCTTCTAATAAGTGCACATAACCTACTTTCATTAATTTTGTAATAGACCGTAAAGCTATCCTTAAGAGATCCCTATTATACCTCATAAATTGGCGCTATAACTAACCTTTGAAAAATCGAAAAATCCCTATCTCGGACAGTTTTTAGCTCACCAGAGCCGAAGGCTCCGGGGGAGCTTATAGAATAGGCAGTTGTCCGTCGTCTGCGTCTGGTGACGTCAACACTTTTAAACGACATCTCCTCTGAAGCCGCTAGACCGATTGGGCCCAAATTTCATCTGTAACATCCTTGGGTTGGGGGATTGACAGTTTGTGTTTTTTTATGAAATTCGGGTCATTAGTTTGGTTGCTATGGCAACTTAAGAGTTTCCATAGACTTATAATGGGGAAAATTGAAAAATGGCATTTACTGCCAAGCCGCTGCAGATATTTTGACAAAACTTTCATAGAAATATTCCTTAGGCAATCTACTATCTGCCATATGATTTGAGGCCTACTGCTCATTTGTATTGGTTGCCATGGAAACCAAATTGAAAAACAATTGAAAAAAAAACAAACTTAAAAAATCATCTCCTCAGAAACCGTATGCTCTATGAGGCTGAGAGTTTACGAAAATATTCACCATATTTGCCTTTATAGGTTTTGTGTTTTTTATGAAATTCGGCTCTTTAGTTTGGTTGCTATGGCAACTTAGATTTTCCATAGACTTATAATGGGGAAAATTGAAAAATGGCATTTGCTGCCAAGCCGCTGCAGATATTTTGACATAACTTTCATAGAAATATTCCTTAGGCAATCTACAATCTGCAATATGATTTTTGGCCTGCTGCTGCTCATTTCTATTGGTTGCCATGGAAACCAAATTGAAAAAAATAGAAAAAAAATACTTAAAAAATCATCTCCTCAGAAACCGTATGCTCTATGAGGCTTAGAGTTTATGAAAATATTCACAATATTTGCCTTTACAGGTTTTTTTTATGAAATTCGGCTCTTTAGTTTGGTTGCTATGGCAACTTAGATTTTCCATAGACTTATAAGGAGAAATTTGAAAAATGTCATTAACTACAAAGCCTTTGCAGATATTTTGACAAAAGTTTCATAGAAATGTTCCTTTAGTAAACTTCTCACAGCAATATGCTTTTATGTCAACCTGGGGGTCCTGTAGGTTGTGCCGGGGCCATTCCCCGCCCCCAGTACTTCATAAAATTCCTTATATCTCAGAAACCCTACAGATCCCCACCCCTAAACCATATATATTCTTGTTCCTTATGATAAGATGCTTTAAGTGACACCAACCTGGGGATCCCCCCGGATGTGCCGGGGACATGCCCCACCCCATCCACTTCATAAAATGCCATTTATCTCAGAAACCATTCAGATCCCCACCCGTAAAGCGTATATATTCTTGTCTTTTATGATAAGATGCACTCAGTGACACCAACCTGGGGGTCCCCAGGATGTTCCTGGGCCATGCCCCACCCCTCCATTTCACAACAGGCCCAATAATCCAGAAACCTAACAGATCCAAACCCCTAAATGAAATATAGTTATGTTCCTTATGATAAGTTGCATTCAGTGACACAAACCTGGGGGACACCCGGGTTGTGGCGGGGACATTCCCAACCCCCTCCACTTCATAAAAGGTTGGCCCCCGCCCATAGGGGCTTGGAAGAAATGTATGGGCTGCATGATGCTTCCACGAAGAGCTGAATCCGGCCCGCACACTTGTACTGGTAAACCGCTTAGAGGATCTAAGCCTGTCCAGGAACCGCGGTGCGAGGCGGACCGTCCATGCTAATAAACCATGTTGGTTTCATTGAGCGGCAGGGCTTGAGATATCATTTCATCTCAATGTCGGGTAAAAGTCCCACAAAATTGGAAGCAACAGCCCCGAAATGACCTTTACAGTGTTGACGGGGACGTTAAACCTCAAATCAAACAAACAAACAAAACTTCATAAAAGGCCAATTATTCCAAAACCTTACAAATCCCCACCCCTAAACCATATATATTCTTGTTCCTTATGATAAGAAGCATTAAGTGATACCAACCTGGAGGTCCCCCCAGACGTGCCGGGGACATGCCCCACCCCCTCCACTTCATAAAATGCCATTTATCTCAGAAACCATTCAGATCTCCACCCCTAAACCATATATATTCTTGTTCCTTATGATAAGACGCACTCAGCGACACCAAGCTGAGGGTCCCCCGGGATGTGCCGGGGTCATGCCCCACCCCCTCCACTTCATAAAAGGCCAAAATGTTCCAGAAACCTTACCGATCCCCGCCCCTAAACCATATATATTCTTGTTCCTTGTGATAAGACACATTCAGTGACACCAACATAGGGTTCCCCCAGAGCTCGCCCGGGCCATGCCTCATTCTTCAACTTCACAAAAGAACATATATCTGAGAAATTGTTCAGAGCCCTACCCCTAAGCTATATATATTCTTGTTTCTTATGATTAGATGCAATCAGTGACACCAGCATGCACCCCCCCCCCCTTCATTAAAAGCCATATATCTCAGAAACCGGTCAGATCCCCACTCCTTAACCATATATATTCTTGTTCCTTATGATAAGACCCTACTTCATAATAGGCCATATATCTCAGAAACTATTCAAATCCCCACCACATAATCACATATATTCTTGTTCATTGTTATTAGACACATTCATTCAACCCATCTTGTGGGGTCTGCAGGTGCCATTTCTCTCCTATCCACTTCATAAAAGGGCCTCATATCTCAGAAACTGTTCAGCATTAGGTTGCAACAATCTTGAGCTTTTCTGGAATCCACCATGCCCGAATCCCTCCACTGCTTAAAAGGCCTTAAATCTCAGGAACCATACATATCCCACCGCTAAGCCATATATATCTCTGTTCTTTTTATAAGACACATTTAGTGGCACCAACCAGGGCTCCATTGGGTTCATGCCCCACACCTAATATTTCAGATACAGTCCACATAAGTGCTCATTTGGGAATTGGGAGACTTTATAATTGGTAGATTAAAATCATACCATGTTAAAATACATGTCTGCCATTGGGCAATGCCCATCTGAGCTCCGGTTTATGAAATTTAGCTCTTTGGTTTGTTTTCCATGGCAAGTTAAGAGTTTCCATTGACTTATAATGGGGAAAATTGAAAAATGACATTTTTGTCTTTCAAGATATTTTGTCAAACTTACATAGAAATGTTCCTTTAATAATGTTCTTTTAGGCCTATTGGTTGCCACAGATGGGAAATTGTCAGTTGTCATCTGTTGTCCTGCAACAACACATTCAAGCGACATCAGACCTCTGAAGCCACTAGGCTGATTGGATGCCAAATTTTATCTGTAGCATCCTTGGGCGCAGGGCTTCCATGGTTAATTAAAATATTTTGCTGCCAGTCGGCAGTGCCCCCTGAGCTCTGGTGAGCATAGTGGCCCATGGGCCTCTTGTTTTTATTTCCAAGTGGATTTGTTTGTTTGATTTGAAGTTTAACATTACATGTTGAATGGGGATAACTGTATTGCCAAATTATAATAGCGGGAGGTACATCGTCGGTTCTACTGTCGCAAATTCCGTTTTACGGTTTGCTCTTGTACCACCACTGAACTCTACAAATTATTAACTTAATGTTTTACTGCCATAAAAAACGTGATGAAATATTGCGACAAAGTCTTTGAAAGGCCAGGTAAAAATCTGTTTTGGTCTATAAAAAATTCTAATGAAGTTTTAAATAAATTGACATGCAGACATTTTCGTGCTTCAGGTAAGTCTACTTATGATTTTTCCATCCTTTACACTACACTTCCTCATAATCTTATAAAATAAAAAAAAATAATGATTTAATTGAATGGACTTTTCACAGGAAAGATTCCCTCTATCTTGCATGTAATGTAAGAATTTTTTTTTCACTTCTGAAGAGCATACAATTATACTTTATGGTCTTGTCAGAAAGTGTGTGAAGCTGTCACCCTTTTATTTGACAATATTTACATAAGATTTGGTATTAAGTTATTTAGACATGTTTTGGGTATTCCGATGGGTACTAATTGCGCACCCCTTGTGGTTGATCTGTTTTTTTTGTTTTGTTATGAGAGAGACTGCATGATGTCCCTTTCTGCTGAAAACCAATATGAAAACATTGAAGCTTTTAGCTCGACTTCTAGGTATTTGGATGATTTATTAAATATTGACAATACCCATTTCAATGGTTTGATCAGTCAAATTTACACACAGAACTTCAGTTAAATAAAGGAAATTCTTCTGATACCGAGGCCCCGTTTTTGGATTTACATCTGTCTATTGTAGATGGGTTTGTTTCTTGCAAAATTTATGATAAACCCGATGATTTTTATTTTGATATTGTACATTTTCTTTTTTTGGATGGTGATGTTCCTCGTGCGCGATCCCACGGCGTTTATATCTCGCAATTAACTCGCTTTGCCAGTGTGAGTATCCATGTATCTGACTTCAACACTCGTGATAAATTGTTAACTGCTAAACTTCTTAATCAGGGCTATCGGTACCATAAACTACGCAAAACCATTTCAAAATTTTATTGACGTCATTCTGATTAAATTTCAAAATTCAATATTGGACTTAAATCTTTTCTGCAACAGGATCTATCGGAACCCGAATTTTATGGTGACTTAGTATATAAATTCAGAATAATATATAACTGCAATGACTTCAGCACCCAATTTCGTAAAATCACTCTTCGATATAAAAAGATTGGGTACAACATAAATGTTATACAACAGACTGCATGCCTGGTAGTTAACCCATTCACGGTTTACAACTTTGCTTCCCTCTTTAATTGCACGCCGGTGGGTCAGGTCTTAGATACTATGAGGGTTCCAGCGTAAAGGCTTACTGAGAATTAGAGAGAATCTAATTCTATGTAATGTTGGTTGGTGCCTGATGCTCTGATTCTGGTCGGGTTCACCGGAGTCTAACTGTTGGTTTTCTTTTGCTCCAGCATTTCAGTAATCTCTTGCTGTCGAGTCTTCATCGTTGTTTTTATCTCTGTGGTTATTGATTTTTAGTGTTCGCGGATATGTTGTACTGATGAGTTAGGAGGCCTTCATGCAGACTGAACAAATTATTTGTCTAAATCGCGACGGAAGTAAGGGCGAGGATTGTGGCCACGTAAAATCTTTATAACCCCCCACCCCACCCCCATTGTAATTCGTTTCACTGACCGTTCCAAGGCGGTTCTTCTACCGCGGTTTATTTTTGTTACGGTTTGTCTATAAGTGTTTGTATCGCTTATATTATTTTGTTTTGGATAGCTAATTGGCCATTTTGTGGGAAAGTAACTGTCCTTTTGGCTTTCCGCTATTCCATTAGGATCTGTTGTTTCATGTTTGTGTTTCTTTCTCTTTGGTGTCTCTGATGGGAGCTGTGGGTCTACTGTATTGCCTTCACTTCTATTTTACGGCTTCGCTTACGCGTCGTAAAACCGCCGATTTACCTCCCAAATGACAATTTTGTGTTTTAATTTCAAAATTATACACTGTACTGATACTCTAATACGAGGGCAACTCAATAAGCAACCAGCGTATCCCATTTCCAATTGACCGAGACAACCAAGATGTTCATGCCTTGTCTCAATACATGTTTTAGGCATGAGGGCAACATTGCATCCTTGTGTCGTTCACTCCATTACAGTAAAACGGCGGTTTACAGGGGTACATCTTATTTGTCTTATTTCCTCTCAAAATATAAATTGTGAGCACTCGTTAGAACACGAGGCCGTTATAACGAGTACCCACAATATAAATTTTCACCTTAAAATGTTCGTGTTTGTTTTCGGCGGTATATTTAATAATTTATTTGTATATGCGTGTTTACATATATAAATTCTGGGTTAGGGATTCAAACGTGGTAGAACGTCTTTAGAAGACGACACCAGGTCTGGACGCCCACCGGATGCCACCCATGAAGAAATGGGTAACAAAGTGCGGAATCTGGTGTACTCTGATAGGCGAATTAATGTGGAAGAAATAACGTATGCATTACACATTTCACAAGGAGGGTTTCATCAATTTTACGTGATCGCTTGGGTATGCGTAAGCTAACAGCCCGTTGGGGCTCGCAGTCCCTTAGCGACGAGCCAATGGCAACCAGAGCGTCAGTTTGGAGCGCATTGTTGAAGCGGTTTAGGCCAAAGGTAGATGATTTTCTTTTAAGTCTGGTGACTGTAGATGAGACCTGGGTCCATTATTATTAGCCAGAGAATAAAGTCGCAATGTGGGTAGGACCGGGGTCTCCGAGTCCAAAGAAGTTCAAAACGCAACCCTCTGCTGGCAAGGTGACTGCAACTGCATCATGGGATGCACAAGACGTTATTATGTTTGAGTACAATAACAGGTGCGTATCATGCAAATTTGCTCGACCAACTGAGAACTGCGATCCCTGAAAAACTCCAACGGTATTCTGCTCCAACAGGACAATGCAAGGGTCGTCACTTGCAAAATTGCAATCGGATGCTGTTGAGCGGTATGGGTACTAGCTAATACCGCACACCGCCTATTCTCCGAACTTGGCTCCTAGTGATTATTTTCTATTCCCAACCTTAGAAAAGGATATCCATGGAGAAATGGGTCGGAGACAAGGACCCTGACTTCTTTAGTTCTGGGCTAATGACACTGGAACAGCGTTAGTCCACATGTATCATTCTAGAGGGCAATTACATCGAAAAAAAAGTTGGTATTAGTCGGTTCAAAAGTCGTTTTGGAAGTTTTGCCGAGCCCCGGCCTACATATAAGCTGTTGTTTATTTTATTCAGTTACAGAAAAAAACTACAAAAAACATCCTAACATCGACGTAAGTTCACATCCTTGAGAATGTCAGATCCAAGACGTCACAGGATGCAAACCAGGTCAATGACGAAGACCCCTTCGAAAGGAGAAGTTCAACCGGGATCGCCGAAGAAGGCCAAACCTAAAAAAGAAGGCCAGACTAGACCAAAGACGAAAGCGCAATCAGAAAAGAAGTCTCGCATCTCAACGCCAGACCTCCAAGAATCACAGAATGATAGTGGCAGTGAATCAGCGTCACCGCTTCCAGAATCTCAGAACGACAATGCTTGCGAATCGACATCAGAATCAGCGTCGCCGAATACCGAGTAAGAACATTATAATTGAGCCCCGCCAAGCGAATTTGTGTCTTCGAGCATTCCGTCATGACAAATTTTAACTGCGCATGCCCAGCCATTCAGAGGGGCCAGGGATATGGCTTTCTGTCTGAAGGTTCCTCTTGATTCACTGCTTGTATGAGCGAGCAGCGAAGGTTCTGGCGAGACTGCGCGGATGCGCAGGCTCGCCCGAACCTTCGCTGCTCGCATAGGCGATAAGTACCAAAATCGCTTGACGGGGCCCAATTATTGTATATACATAGATGATCTTACATGAGTGGTCATGTATTATAGAATTTATTTAACTAGTTAAGGAAAAGAAAAATGCGAGGCTTTGAGGGCATTTTATCTCTTTTCGTCAGTTTAACACGTTCAGTCACACATGAGCAAGAATGCAAGGTGCTATTATCATATGACGATTTAAACGCATTTTATTCCAGATTGTGAAACAAAAATGTCAATATTTCGCCTTTAGTTTCAGCGACGTCGTTAAGGACGTCGTACAAGTATCGTTACGCGACGTGTCTAACTAATTTGCATATTTAATGCACTAGTGGATTATCAAATTTATTATATGGCGTTATTTCATTCTCAGACGCGACATCATATGATAAAGTCAATTTCTTACACTCGTCTGTTTTAGATGGCCATATAGAATTACTGAGGGTTAATGAGGCGGTTCTAACGAGCACCCACAACCTATGTTTGCAGTATAAATAAGAAAAAATAATCACGGATTTTCATTAGAAAAGTAGCCATTCTGGAGATATGAAAAAACTGCACTATGTCGCCCGGGTGTCTTATCGTAATGATACTCGGCGTCACACGGGTGCGTTAACTCGTGTGTGTGTGTGAATTCGGGTTTAACGTCGCTTTCAACAATTTTTCAGTCATATCACGATGGTGTCTGGTTGCGACAGGGAGCTCAATGCTCACTTTTATAGTGCTGCCTCACTGAAGTAACATGTCCCAGACACATTACATGATACCACACCCAGTCACATAATCCTGACACTTGGTCGACCAGTCCTAGCTCTTCCCCGTAAATCTGAGTGCCAAGCGAGGAGCAGCTAGTGCCATTTTTAACGACTTTTGTATGTCGCGGCCCGGGATCGAACCCGTGACCTCCCGATCCCCGGAGCGGACACTCTACCAACTGAGCTATCGGGGTCGGTGTTAACTCATAATAGTTCGTCTGTCATTGCTGACAATGACCCAATCTTAATCATATTTGAGAAATGTTCTTAGATGGCTGATGAGACCGATTCTAGCTCTGAACTGTGTGTTGCAAATACTGATGGTGAGGTGACTCTGGCTTTGCGCTGTGCGCGTTTCTGTTCAGCTTCACTGATTATTTTTGCCTCATATTCATTGGCACCCCTTTTGAATAGACCTCGCCACTTTGCTCTGTCATGGGCAATTTGTTCCCACGACTCTTTTGAAATGTTGTTATCCCTGAGGGAGGTTTTGAGGGTGTTCTTGAATCGCTTCTTCTGACCGCCTTGGGAGCGTTTGCTCATTTCTTGTTCTCCATAGAGAATTGTCGTTGGCAAACGTTTCTCAGGCCTCCTGGTAACGTGGCCTGTCCATTTTAACTGTGCTTAATTCAGACAAATATGTACATGATGCATCCCTGCCCTGTTCAGGACCTCCGTGTCTGGAATCCTGTCTTGCCACTTAATCTTTAAGAGTTTTCTACATCACGAAAACACGCCTATATAATTTTGACCCCATATGAACCCAACTTTTATATAGTCAAACTGGGGTTTACCTTATTTTTACCTTATTTTTCTTATTAATTTTATGCTCTAAAATATAGATTGGGCTTCTCGTTAGAACCGCCTCGATATCGAGGCGGTTCTAACGAGAAGCCAAATCTATATTTTGAGAAGAAATAAGAAAACATATCACAATTTTTCATCTTAAAATTGGCATTGTTTCGGCGATAAAGGAAACAATGTTTTTGTACAGGCGTGTTTCGTAATGAAGACAGATCATTGTCTCATAATGACGTGCTAAAAGCGTTTGTTTGTTTGATTTGAGGTTTAACGTCCCCGTCAGCTCTGTATAGGTCATTTTGGAGTCGTTGTTTTCAATTTTGTGGGTCGTTTACCCTACATTGAGATGGAATGACATCTCAATCCCTGTCGCCCAATGAAACCAATAGGGTTTATAAGCATGGGCGGGCTGACTCGCACCACTTCGCCTGGGAAGGCTTAGATCCTCGAAGCGGATTACCAGTACTCGTGTGCGGGTCGTTTTTAGCTCTGCGCGGAAACATCATGCAGCCCATCTATTTCTTCAAGTCCCAATGGGCAGGGGTCAGTGCTTAATACGCAAATACTGTTTGAGTAAACTTCCGCAGTCTGTTTGTAAATAGACTGTACATGAATGGCATCATGGTTGCAGTACATAATCAATGACTTGGCTATCATTACGATAAAATATTCGTGCGACTTTGTGCATTTTTTCATATCTCGAAAAGGGACATTTTTTCTGATGAATTTTTTTTTTTTGATATTTTTCTTATTTTCACTCCAAACATAGGTTGTTGGTGCTCGATAGAACCGCCTCAATGAGGCGGTTCTAACGAGTACCCACAACCTTTGTCTTGGAGCAGAAATATGAAAATTAATATATGCCCCCCGTGAACCCCAGTTTTCTCTGTATAAAGTGGGTTTATAGGGGTGCTCTTTTCACTGACTTGCTCACGTGATGATAGATTGCTTATTTATTTTTATTACAGTTTTCGTTCTCTCTATAGAAGTCCCATTATATAATAAAATTGTCCTTTTTTCATTTTTCTTTCTCTGCAATGTTAAAAATTGTCTTTAATGATATCTCAGGAACTATTCAAATTATATGGAGTAATATGACTGCTATCATATAAGAGATAATTATATTCTCACAAAATTGGAAGCAACGTCTCAAAATGCTTAAAAGTATTGAGGGGGGTGTTAAACCTCAATTCAAAGAAACAATCAATTATAGCCTCGGCTTAGTTTTTCATCTGATAAATCATTTCTTATAGGCCAGTGTTAAATGTTTAGTCAAAGATTTCTCTGAAACTATAGAAGCTAGAAGCCACACACTTGGTATGCAATGCAATTGTGGGGATTTTTATCGTGTTAGAGACAATGGCTTTCTCTGATAATTTGTTCGTTTTTTTTTTTTTTTTTTTTTTTTTTGTTTTTTGTTGTTTTTTTTACTCATCTGGCTCATATTAAAATTGTCGCTTAAGACTTCTCATAAGCTAGAAAATTTGACGCCTCAAACTTGGTATACAATGCAATAATGATGACACTTACATCGTGTAAAAGACAATGGGCTTTCTTGGCTTAATTTTTATTTGTTTTAATGGGGGTTTCAGTGACGTGAAAGTCAGAAATAATGATCCGTGGTACTGTTTTATACTGAGCAGTGAAATCAATGCATATCTGAAAGAAAACAAACACTGCGAAATATCGTATCATTAGACTAGTGACTCATACCAGTCAGTCAAATCAAATTAAAATTAAGTGACTGCATGGTACCTTTTATATCGTTTCACTGTGGCGAGTCGCGACTACGTCGTACTATTTTGTTTCCGTTAGTCGTATAAAAGTGCGGTTTGAGGCAGAGCCCCTCAGTGGAGGGTTTGAGGCAGACCCCCTCAATGAAGGTTGGAAGCAGACCCCCCCCCCCAATGAAGGTCGGAGGCAGCCCCCTGAGTAGAGGTTGGAGGCAGACCCCCTCAGTAGAGGTCAGAGGAAGACTCCTCAGTGAAGGTCGGAGAAAGAGCCCCTCGCAAAATTCATAGGAGGGTTAGCGATGCAATCACGAAATAATCCGACATAGCATTTGTTCATGATTCCCCTACTAGGTGTAGACCGAATCTTAAATTAACAACCAAAAGGAAATGAAACAAAATGCTGCTGATGTTTAAAGTCACCATTCGTGGCATTGTATATCAAATCGTATCTCTTTATCAAGGAAACTATTTTTTGTGCTATACAGTGAAAAACAATACTGCTTCTTTATAATCACTTATAAATGAAAAGTAAACCACATATTTTGAAACAAAAGAAACAAAAATTCACACTGTGACGTAGCCAGTCCTCCGGACCAGTACAAAAAGCAGAAAAAAATCCTAAAAACTCATGTTTTGTGTTGTTATGACATGCAATACCTTCCTGTTTATTTTACATTCACAAATTTCCTTGCCATTGATACATGAATATTTTCCGCATACATGTAGTGTTCAAGTTGATTTATATATATGCCGAAGGACCTGAATTATTGGTTTAAAAGAAAACGGATCGTGCAGCTTTAATAGCAGAAACTGAAAACATTCGACGTGAAATGATTAGCCATAACAATAGCTTGGACAAAATGTGCAAGCCTGTTCAAGAGCAACAACAGGTACTTGATGACATAATCAAGGACTTGATCAGCTTTTAGGCTGTCTCATTAATCCGGACAGTAGGGACTTCAGCGCAAACAGAGACACCGACAGCGGCAGTGAATCAGAGCAGCTTGTAGTGAGGCAACAGCTAATGACGTCATAGAAATTTCGGACTTCGAGATGGTCTTTGACGAAGGGACGAAGGGAACGTCTCCGGTTGTTTTCCCGAGCCATCGGCAGATCGGTAAGCTTTATTACTTGTACCTCTGAGATTCTTTATACTCCCTGTTAGTATAATCTTGTTTTTTTTTTCTCCGCGTTCTCCTGTTTTCAACCAACGTCAGATTAACGATCTGCTCGATATAAGCGAAATAACATTGAAAGATACATAAAATCAACATAAATAAAAACTAGATAATCAAATTAACATCTTGCACACTATTTTATATTAGTTTTCATTTTAAAAGGATGGCTAGAAATTTTGTTGGGTTGCATATTAAAAAGATGGCTGGAAGTTTTTTTTTTTTTTTTTTTTTTTTTTTTGGGGGGGGGGGGGGGGTGGGGGGGTGGTGCGGGGGGGGGGTGTGGGGTTGTTGTATATACCTGCTTGAAAGTGGACGCGCATTATTGTACTTGTTTGTTTATATACAGAAAAATTGTGCAAGACAGTCAACTTGCGACTAACAGTCAGAATGAAGATGGCTGTACACCGGCCAACAGTAGCTCCCACTGGGTGTTGAGATGGTCTTACAAAACAATTAAACGGACCGTGGGATATCTAGCCATACCAAACAGTAGACGTAAAGACAGACGTTCATCCGACAACTAATTATTTTTATGTAAGTTATCTCCATTCAGCTGCAATGGAAATTTGGTCATAACTTTACAATTTTGAAGCACCTTGATTTCAGTCACAAGTAAATGTAGAAATAATGCATGATTATTAAAATCAATAAAAGAACTACAGTTCGATAACACATCCGTGTGATGTAGTGCATGTTTTTCTGATGAAAACTTGCGATATTTTTCTTATCTGTACTCTAAATATATGTTGTGGGTGCTCGTTAGAACCGCCTCATTGAGGCGGTTCTAACGAGTACCCACAACCTAGGTTTTGGAGCAGAAATAAGGAAAATAATGCTTACCCGTTTAAACCCCAGTTTCCTCTATATAAAGTGGGGTTTAGGGGGGTCTTTATTTCACGGACTTGTTCACGTGATGGTTAAGAAACCAGCATTAACAAATATTCAACAACCAAAGGAACTAGTATTTTTCAATCAATTGTGACTAAAAGAATTATCGACTGGCAACTGCAAATACAATTAAAAGATAAATATTTTAGCATCACATTTCCTCTAGTACAAATATGTAAAGTCATGACCAGGATGCATTCTTTACCGGCTGGCCATGATTTAACAATTTTACGCCACATTTACTGAAAACCTGATTTCAATTAAAAGTAATTTAAAAACATAAAACATGAATGATAAGTAAAAATCCGTAAAAAGCAACAAACAACCAACATTAACAAATATTTAATAATCACTGGGACTAGTATTTTTCAGTCGTTTGTAACTAGAACAAATATTTACTGGCACCTGCAACTACACAACAATGTTTCGAAAATTCCAATAGCATGTGAACACCTTAACTGTGTTTTAAAAGTTTTGTCCATATTCATGTTTGTCTCAATATTTGTGATTTTCATGATGCAGGCCAGTTGAATCATAGAACCCATGAATAAATAGAGTTATAATAAAGCATGCTTAATGTTTCGAGTTAGGATTACACTATTATTCCAGCTCACCAGAGCCGAAGGCTCCAGGGGAGCTTATAGGATAGGTAGTTATCCGTCGTCGTCGTATGTCGTACGTCGTATATCGTCAACACGTTTAAACATCTTCTCCTCTAAAACCACTGGGCCGATTGGGCCCAAGTTTCATCTGTAGCATCCATGGGCTGGGGGCTTGAAAGTTTGTGTTTTTTATGAAAATCGGCTCTTTATTGGTTGCTATGGCAACTTAGAATTTCCATATACTTATAATAGGGAAAATGGAAAAATGGAATTTACTGCCAAATCATTGCAGATATTTTGACAACACTTTTATGTTGAAATGTTTCTTGAGTAAACTTCTCTCAGCCATATGCTTTTGTGCCAACCTGAGGGTTCTCCAGGTCGTACCGGGGCCACGCCCCCCCACACACACACACCATAACAGGCCATATATCTCAGAAACCATTCACATCCCCTCCCCATAATTATATATATTCTTGTTCCTTATGATAAGACTCATGCAGTATCACCAACCTGGGGGTCTTCCGGGATGCGCCGGGGCCATACCCCGCCCCCTCCACTTCTTCAATATCTCGGAAACCTTACAGATTCCCACCCCTAAACCATATATTTTCTTGTTCCTTATGATAAGACACATTCAGTGAAACTGATCTAGGGGTCCCCCGGGGTGCGCCGGGACCATGCCCCACCCCCTTCACCTCATTAAAGGCCATTTATCTCAGAAACCATTTAGATCCCCACCCCTAAACCGTATATATTCTTGTTCCTTATGATGAGACGCATTCATCGACACCAAGCTAGGGGTCCCCGGGGTGGGCCGGGACCATGCCCCACCCCCTCCACTTCATAAAAAATCACTTATCTCAGAAACCATGTAGATCCCCACCCCATAACCATATATATTTTTGTTCCTTATGATGAGACGCATTCATCGACACCAACTTATGGTCCCCCGTGATGCGCCGGGGCCATGCCCCACCCCCTCCACTTCATAAAAGGCCACATATCTCAGAAACCATTCAGATTCCCAACCCACAACCACATATATTCATGTTTCTTATGATGAAACGCATTCACTGACGCCTACCTGCCCCCCCCCCCCCCCCCCCCGGATGCGCCGGGGCCATGTACCATCCCCTCCACTTCATAAAAGGCCCAATATCGCTGAAACCTTACAGATCCCCAACCCAAAACATAAAAGTTCTGGTTCCTTATGATAAGATACATCCAGTGACAGCAACCTAGGGGTCTGCCAGAGTGCGCCGGGGCCATGCTCCAGCCCCTCCACTTCATAAAAGGTCATATATCTCAGAAACCATTCAGATCCCCACCCCTAAACCATATATATTCTTGTTCCTTATGATAAGACGCATTCAGTGACACCAACTTGGGGGTCCCTCGGGATGCGCCGGGGCCATGCCTCACCACTTCCACTTCATAAAAGACCCAATATCTCAGATCCCCACCTCTAAATAATATATATATATATGTGTTTCTTATGATTAGAAACATTCAGTAACAGCAACCTTGGGATCTGCCAGAGTGATATGATAAAACGTATTCAGTGACGCTAACATGGGGTTCCCCAAAGATGTGCTCGGGCCATAACCCACCCCCTCCACTTCATAAAAGGCCGAATAACTCAGACACCATTCAGATCCACACCTCTTAACCATATTCTTAACATTCATCGATAATAATCTAGGGGTCTCACAGGGTGCATCTGGGTCATTCCCCACACCTCCGATTCACAAAAGGCCAAATAACTGAGCAACTGTTCAGAGTCCCACCATTCGCACCCCGCCCATCGAAGAAATAGACTGGGCTGCACGGTGCTTCCGCGCAGAGCTGAAAGCGACCGAACTTGAGTACTAGTAAACCGCTTAGGTCTAAGCTGCCCAGGAAAAGTGATGCGAGTTGGACAGCTCCTTAAACCCTAGCCGTTTCTACGGGCGGCAGGGCTTGATATGTCATTTCATCTCAATGTCGGGTAAAAGTCCAACAAAATCGGAAGCAACGTCTCCAAGTGACCTTAATAGTGTTGACGGGGACATAAAACCTCAACTCAAACAAAACAAAAGAGCCCCGCCCTTCAATTATACATGTATTTATTCATTTTCCTTTTGAGAAGACTCATTCATTGACACCAAGGGGACCCTCAGGTAATGCTTCACCAACCTAGGGTCTCATTCAGTCCCACCAACCTGGGGTCTCTTTGTGCTGGGGCAATGTGCTGGGGCCACGCCCCGTACCATCACTTCATAAAAGGCCGTACATATCTCCGAAACCACTCAGATCCCTACCACGTAATCATTTATATTCTTGTTCTTTTTACTTATGATTAGACACAAAACATTCAGTCTCACCAACTTGGGGGTGGGGTCCACAGGAGCTGTTTCTATTCCCTCCAGTTCATTAAGGGGCCTCATATAAGACTTCGTTTTGTCGCTTTCCATTGATAACCAATCTGAAATTATTGAAGCTTTTAGCTCTACTTCTAGATATTTAGATGATTTATTAAATATTGATAATACCTATTTTGATGGTTTGATCAGTCAGATTTACCCCCTAGAACTTCAGTTAAATAAAGCAAATTATTCTGATACCGAGGCCCCGTTTTTGGATTTACATCTATCTATTGTAGATGGATTTGTTTCGTGCAAAATTTATGATAAACGCGATGACTTTGATTTTGAGATTGTAAATTTTCCTTTTTTGGATGGTGATGTTCCTCGTGCGCCATCCTATGGCGTTTATATTTCGCAATTAATTCGATTTGCTAGAGTGTGTAGTCATGTAACTGACTTCAACACTCGTAATAAATTATTAACGGCTAAACTCCTTAATCAGGGTTATCGGTACCATAAACTACGCAAAGCCTTTTCAAAATTTTATAGACGCCATTCTGATTTAATTTCAAAATTCAATATTGGACTTAAATCTCTTCTGCAACAAGGTCTATCGGAACCCGAATTTTATGGTGACTTAGTATATAAATTCAGAAAAATATATAACCGCAATGACTTCAGCACCCAATTTCGTAAAATCATTCTTCGAAAGAAAAAGATTGGGTACAACATGGATATTATACGACAGACTGCATGCATGGTAGTTAACCCAATCACGGTTGGCAACTTTGCTTCCCTCTTTAATTGCACGCCGGTGGGTCAGGCCTCAGATTCTATGACGGCTCCAACGTAAAGGCTTATTGAGAATTAGAGAGATAATGCTGGTTGGTGCCTGATGCCCTGTCTCTGGTCGGGCTCATCGGAGTCTAACTGTTGGTTTTCTTTTGCTCCGGCATTTCAGTGGTTTCTTGCTGTCGAGTCCTCACCGTTGTCTCACCTCTGTGGTTCTTTGATTTTTGTGTTCACGGAGATGTTGCACTGATGAGTTAGGAGGCCTTCATGCGGACTGAACAAATTATTTGTCTAAATCGCGACAGAAGTAAGGGCGAGGATTGTGGCCACGTAAAATCGATTTGGCCCTCCAGTGGAAATCTTCCACTGACCGTTCCAAGGCGGCTCTTCTGTGGCGATTTATTTATGTTGTTGTTTGTTACTTACTGTGTGTATCACTTGTGTCTTTTAATTTTGGATGGCCATATGGCCATTTTGTGGGAAAGTAACTGTCCTTATGGCCTTCCTTTGTTTAGGATTCCATTACGGTCTGGTCGCTTAATGTTTGTATTTCTTTCCCTTTGGTGTCTTTTATGGGTGGAGTAAGTTAATTGTATCAATTCCTGATCTTTGTTTTACTTCTACTTTAAGACTTTAAAATCATACCATGTTAAAATACATTGCTGCCAGTGGGCAGTGTCCACTGGAGCTCTGGTGAGCATAGTGGCACATGGGCCTCTTGTTTTTCTTTTGATATTTTTCTTTTTTCTTTCTTTCAGTACGTCTAACAATCGAATGCTGGAGATATATATATATACATAAGCTATTGCAAAGAATGTCTTGAAGAGAAACAACGAAACCTTTGCAGTTTGAAGTTTAACAGTGTGTAAACATATACATATCTTTATATTGTTAATGGAATGATTTTTATTGGAATATTATTGTAGCATCTGAAGTGACCTAGAATGCCAATGACT
The DNA here is from genome assembly GCA_963580285.1 of Lucinisca nassula. Classification (NCBI taxonomy): domain Eukaryota; kingdom Metazoa; phylum Mollusca; class Bivalvia; order Lucinida; family Lucinidae; genus Lucinisca; species Lucinisca nassula. The sequence continues at coordinate 101,843,168 of OY757014.1, forward strand.
GGTAAAACAAGAATGCATTTTCGCATCTCAATCTCGTACTTTTCTGATGAAAGTTTGAAAAATTTGTCTTGTTCCTACTCCAGAAATAGTCTTTTTGGTGCTCGCAAGAACTGTCTGATTGAGACGGTTCTGGTGAGTATCCACAACCCATGTGGTCCCCAGCCATCATGGCTTGTAAACATAGATTGGACCACATGGTATGTCCATGCAGAGCGTGAACCGGTTGAAACTGAGTACTGATAGCCTGTTTAACCACAGTGGTATGAGTCTAACCATTCCTGCATAAACTAGAGCTGTCAGAGGATCTGACTATAGCCCCGCTTCAGCGCTGTCAGAGAAGAAAGTTATTTAAGCTGCAGAGAAAACAGTTATGAACAAGAAATAACTGTTGAAAATTTTACATTATCTTGAAAAACTCTAAGAGTTGTGAGCCCTTGTCCCTCATTTCAATGAGCATGATACATTACCAGAATGTCCCTGTTTATACTAAATTTCATCTTCCATTTTTCAATGTTCAAAGGGTAATAACTCCTAAAGTAGGCAAATCAGAGTCAGGGTTCCTGCGCTCTACACTTGTGTGAAGTGTCATGAAAATATCTCAAATGGTTTGTGAGTTATGGAGCCGACACAGTCAAAATTGCCTTTTTAAATGTTCAAAGGGCAATAACTCCTAAAGTAGGCAAACCAGAGTTATGGTTCCTGCACTCTGCACATCATCTCAAGGTGCTTTTCATTTATTTGAAGTTTCATGAAAATATCAGAAACGGTTATGGAGCGGACATAGTTAAAATTGCCATTTTTTAATATTCAAAAGCCTATAACTGATAAAGTAGACAATCCAGAGTTTCGGTTCCTGCGCTCTGCACACGTAATATGGTGCTTTACATTTGTGTGAAGTTTTATAAAATTATCTCAAACGGTTTTTGAGTTATCGAGCAAAGACGGCTAAAATTGATATTTTTCAATATTCAAAGGGAAATAACTCAAAAATTAGGCAATCCAGAGTTATGGTTCCTGCACTCTGCACACCATCTCATGGTGTTTAATGTTTGTGTGAAGTTTCATGAAAATATGTGAATGGGTTTTAAAGTTATGGAGCGGACACGAAAATTGTTAACAGACACAGACAGACACACAGACAGACACACAGAAAATACAAAAACCAGAGTTATGGTTCTTGCGCTCTGCACATTGTCTCATAGTGCTTAACATTTGTGTGAAGTTTCATGAAATTATCTCAAACGGTTTTCGAGTTATGAAGCGGACACTGTTAAAATTGCCATTTTTCAATGTTCAAAGGGCAATAACTCCAAAAATAAGCAATGCAGAGTTATGGTTCCTGCGCTCTGCACATCGTCTCATAGTGCTTAACATTTGTGTGAAGTTTCCTAAAAATATCTCAAACGGTTTTCGAGTTATGAAGCGGACACAATTAAAATTGCCAATTTTTCAATGTTCAAAGGGCAATAACTCCAAAAGTAGGCAATCCACAGTTATAATTCCTTCGCTCTGCACATTGTCTTATGGTGTTTAACATTTGTGTGAAGTTTCATGAAAATATGTTAAGCAGATACAAAGTTATGGAGCCAACACAAATTAACGGAATCACGGAATTACGGAATTACGGAATTACGGAAAATGTTCAAAGGGCAATAACTCCAAAAGTAGGCAATCCACAGTTATAATTCCTTCGCTCTGCACATTGTCTTATGGTGTTTAACATTTGTGTGAAGTTTCATGAAAATATGTTAAGCAGATACAAAGTTATGGAGCCAACACAAATTAACGGAATCACGGAATGACAGAAGGACATGGCAAATCCAATATAGCCCCACTTTTTCAAAGCGGGGCTATAAAAATGTAAATTCTATCTGTTTGTCTGGGAATAGTAGGGCTTGAGATGTATTTTCATCTCAGTGATGGGTAAAAGTCCCCACTGATTGATAACAACTGCTCCAGAATGACCTAAATAGTGGAGATGAGAACGGAACGTAAACCTCAATTCAAAACAAACAAACAATATGACCTATTTCGTGGAGCAGAAATAAGAAAAAAAAATGATGTATACTCCTGTAAACCCCAAGAGGGGTGCTCATTAAACTGGGTTGGCAACGTGGTGAAGTTATGAATAAACAATGTGTCAGTGTAACAAATATGAAGCATTAACTCTGTTGAAGCATGCATAAATTTGTGGATATAATGTTAAAGAGAATCGGTACACTTGCAAGGGAGGTTATGATGACTGAAAGCATACTGTAACAGGGAACTGCCAATGTGAATCGAATTAAACAAAATCTCCACTAAGGCATGCATTAATTTATTTCCTGTAATTTTGTGTACATACATGTATTAAGAAGAATGGACACCCTTTCGAGGGTGGCGGTTTGGGTATTTAATGAAATGGTTTGCTGCTTTTCAAATGGGTGATTCTCTAAAAAGATAGAATTCGCTTTCTTAGCAAAATTGTTGAAGTGTATTTATTACCCTCAACTGAATTTGGCTTAGAGTTTAGAACATAAAGGCATCTATAAACTTTGTCATAACACTTTAACCAAATATAAAATTTCATCTGAAATATGTAAAGCAGACACACATAAAAAATCTGAATTACCTTGAATAGTCCTTTATGAGTATTAGTATTATCTTTGATGACTATTTTAACACAAGTATCTTTCATGGCATCGGTTGTTTGATAGATGGTAGCAAAGACATTTCTAGTTGACTCTCGTTAGTTCAAAACACCAATACAGATAGATCACAAACTACTGCTTAAGTCTAATGTTTTCGACCATGTTGTCTACGTTTCACTATACTACGTCTCCCTTGTCTCAAACAACTCTTCAATATAGAAAATGGATACACCTAGAATGTTATACGACATATTGCATGCAAGGTAGTTAACCCAGTCACAGTTGATATATTTGCTTCCCTCTTTAATTGCACGCCGGGATCTCAGGCCTCAGAGTCTATGACGGTTAAGGCGTGCAGGCTTACTTAGAAGTAAAATTTAATCTTATGTAATGTTGGTTGGTGCCTGATACTGTGTCTGGTCGGGCCGATTGGAGTCTATCTGTCGGTTTTCTTTTGCTCCATTGTGTCAGTTATTTCTTGCTGGCGAGTCCTCACCGTTGTTTCATCTCTGTGGTTGTTTAATTTTTGTGTTCTCGGAGATGCTGCACTGATGAGTTAGGAAACATTAATGTTTCTTTCCATTTGGTGTCTCTGGTGGTAGGCGTATGGTGATTGTATCGATTCCTAATATTTGCCTTCACTTCTGTTTTGTAGTTGTGGAACTGGCAAGTGGTTTCTACAAAGTGAAAATGTATATATAATAAAATCTTATTACAAATAATGTCAGATTTTGAAGTCAGGCTATGTGTTAATTTGATTTGAGGTTTGATCATTGCCTTCACTTATATTTTTAGTTTTGTGGACAGCACTATTTAGGTAATTTTGGAGACGTTGCTACTAAGTTTTATGGAGATGTCTACCCAGCATTGGGAAAAAAGACATCTCAAGTCCTACCGCTCATATAAATAAATAAATAAATAAATAAAAACTGCTAGGGTTTAAGGAGTGGTCCGACTTGCATTGTTTTACCTAGGCAGGCTTCTACTTTCTGGTCCTTTGGGATCATTGAGTTTATTAAGAATCACTTTGAAAATAGAGTTCTACTTAAGCCGGTGCTGGAGGGCGAGGCCGGTGTGTTACATTTCAGTACTGGTCATGAACCGACTCAATGAAACCGAGTTATGTAGTGTAGTCTTTGCTTCCAAAGGATCCAACTATTTAGAACGTAGACCTACATACCGGTGGCTTACCATTTATTCAAATTCGGCCTGTTTCAGCTCTGTGCGGGAGCACCGTACAGCACAATCTATTTCTGAAAAATTGAAGTGAAGGTGATGGGCGCTGAAGGGATGCTACATCAGAGATCAGAGAAGTTGCAAGAAGAGAAATTTTATTATTTCATTTATGTATGCTCCCCGTCACATCGGACCAGTCATTATTTTTTAAACAAAATAGATGAAAAATGATGTGTCACAGAAAGGCAATAAGTTAACAATATAAAAAGTAATCCTTTTGAATATAGTCATGTTTCATAGACATCTTTCTCCTAATATTTAGCCGAACTTAGATTGTGGATACTTGTTAGAACCGTTTTCAAAAATACAGTCTAAGGAGTAGTCACGAGTGTCTTTTATGAGGCAGAGATGAAAGTAATATACATATATAACCGCCACATTGGTGTATGAATGTCATTTGACATGCCACCAGTAACAATTCTGATCTCATTTTAATTCACATTTTCACATGTATAAATGGGGTTTACTATAGGGCATTTATTTAACATTTTATCCAATTTTACGGCTATGTTAACAATAGTGTAAGTGACAGAATTATTGGCACTTAGTACCGACTAACCACTTAGGAGACCAAAACCTGTCTGAATATAGGATGCAAAGATAAAATGGCAACCTTCAGCAGCTGACTAAAACAACCTCAAACGTTAATGTACAAAACACAAAAGCCACTCCACACCACTTCTAATATGGTAAAAAACATAAAATATTATCACACTAGAGTTCTTTTTTTTTCTATCAGATCATCTTTTTCGTATCTGGAACCGGCGAAGGATAAAGTCGTTCACAGAACTATTTGCCGATCAGTTTTGATCGGAGACCGGGAATCATTATTTTACGATCTTTGATTTAAGACCGATAACCGTGTGATGCAATCTATATACATTCTTTTTTCTATCCGACTGTCTTTTTGGAAGCAGCAAATTCAAACGCAGAAATGTGATTTTATTGACTAGCTACGATAATCTAAATACATGTATAAAGACGGCGATGATAAAGTGAAGCAATTATGTACATAGATTAGGACCTGTACAGCGTGAGTTTAATTTTTTGTCAGTGTGATCTGTCACATTTGACAATTACTCATCTTTCATTAATTCGGTTAAATCGCATATTTAGTCCTCTTATGGTCCTACATTTTTTAAATAAAAATATGACAACGGTTTTAGCGAATAAGATTGGAGACAAAAGTCATAATAAACAAACAGTACATGTTACAACAACATTTTAACGTCGCTTTATAATAGTGTTATTGAGAAGTATTTTAGAGGGGGCCTCTCCAGCATTGTTAGTAACACTTCTGGTGACCGTTAAAGGTGCTAGGGGGACAGCTGCCGGCTGCGACGTCGTCTTCATCGTTTGATAGGCAGGCACTGCCTGGCTGTTAATTTGAATATGCGAGTCCGCATGGTAGCAAAAACATAATTCTTTGGTCAGCATGTCACTATATCGATAAGAAAAGAAAGATCTATCTATCTATCTATCTATCTATCTATCTATCCATCTATCATTACTCCTATATGTACATTACAAACACTCCAGAATTGTGGGATGAGAGTCAACCTAGTACTCGTGTAATTCTCTTTAATCGAAACATGGGGTGATGCTCCGTACATATTGGGATTTCTATTAACTCCACAATCCGAAGAACGGTGCTGTTTACGACATTCTTCCCTGCAAATGATATCGATGGAGCATGTTTGGATTATCGAAGCCAAGAAATTGAACCGGGAGCTTAAAGCAGCAGAAGCAAGCTTCTACATGTTTACTTTCTCATACTGTCCAAAAAATCATAACAAACTGAATAGCTCACTGCTTGTGCTTGATAATTTAAAGTTTTATCATACAGAGACTCGCTTTGAGTTTAACGGATAAATAGTAATAATTAAATACATTGATAAGCCAACAACTTAACATCATGCTTTCTCCAAGCATTCGTCTTTCGTAGGGCTCAAGATGTTTCAGCACGGGCATCAGCTCTAGTGATCCAATTATAGATATACTCTTGCTGATATCAAATTCTTTGTCTTCAGTGAAACACTTGTAGTTGTCATTGAGATGAACCCAAAGTTTACCATTGACATAAAGTCGTATTGTAACTTCCCGCATATATCCGAATCTTTTGTTCACTTTTATCAAGTGACCCTGATTGTTTAAGCCTTCATAGACATTGTTTACAGCCATATTGTTTTCTATTTCCCGTTAGAAATGCTTTCAATTAAAAGTCAAAAGTTGCTTTTGGATTTTGAATTGTATGGACGTGATTCATATAATGAGCTGAAGTGAAGGTTTGGATATGTCTTAGGGAAGATAAACGTCTTTTGATTACAAAAAAAGACTGACCTTATTTGCTTAAACAAAAAAAAGTGAACACCGAAAAATGTATTCATCACTAGAACACGTATTTCGTTAAACGCCCGTTTGAGAATCGGTCGTATTATAGTATGCCCCCGGCGTCCGTCCGTTCGTCTGTCCGTTCGTCTGTAAACTTTTCGTTTCCGGATAACTCCGCCTACAATTTACATCCGATCAAGCTGAAACTTCATACTTAGTTAGCCCATGATGTGGGGCAGCGCATATCATTTGGAGGTTAATGTCCACCAAATAATAATAGAGTTATGTCTCTTTGAATTTTTTTGTAAACTTTTCGTTTCCGGATAACTCCTCCTACAGTTTACATCCGATCAAGCTGAAACTTCATACTTAGTTGGACCATGCTATGGTGCAGCGCATATTGTTTCCAGGTTACGGTCCACCAAATAATAATAGAGTTATGCCCCTTTGATTTTTTGTAAACTTTTCGTTTCTGGATAACGCCTCCTACAGTTTACATCCGATCAAGCTGAAACTTTACTCATAGCTAGACATTGATTTGCGCCAGCGCATAATATTTCGAGGTTACGGTCCACCAAATATTAATAGAGCTATGCCCCTTTGAATTTTTTGTAAACTTTTAGTTTCCGGATAACTCCTCCTACAGTTTACACCCGATCAAGCTGAAACTTCATACATAGTTAGACCATGATGTGGGGCAGCGCATATTGTTTCGAATTACAGACCCACAAATAATAATAGAGTTATGTCCCTTTGATTATTTTGTAAACTTTCGTTTCCGGATAACTCCTCCTCAAGCTTAATACTTCATCCTTAGTTGGACCATGACGTGGGGCAGCGCATATTGTTTCGAGGGTATGGTCCACCAAATAATAATATACGAGGGGTGATCAATAAATTCGAGAACTTTTGCTATAACTTAATAATGAAAAACGATACTCCCGAATACTGTTTATTATTTCTCGACATAGGATCCCTTGACCTTGATACACTTTTGACATCTGTTCATCCACGTGCCGAACGCGTCACGTAAGCCATCACGTGACACCTCCCTAAGCGCCACCGTTATAGCAGCCCCTAGTTCATCTCGCGGTCCAATATTTACTCCACTCGCGTGCACTGGAGCGTTGTCTTGGTGCAAAATGAACCCCGACATTACAAGTTCAGGACGTTTATCTCGAATAGCTCTCTGCAACTGGAATTTAATTAGATGTGCGAAGTATTCACTATTGACTGTAGTTTTAGCTGACACCATGTGATTCAACACAATTCCTTTTGTGTCACAGAATATGATGAACATAGCTTTACCCACTGAATTAGACAGTCGGGCTTTTACAGGTAATGATGACAATGCATGCTTCCACACGGAACTCTGTTGCTTGCTTTCAGACTCAAAGAAGTGGAACCATGTTTCATCACATGTTATTATTTTATTGTGGAACCCATTACCCTCCTCTGCATATCGGTTGAAATATCTCGACAGATCTGTTTCCTTACTCTCTTCTGATCAGGCTGAAGTAAACGGGGTACCCACCTTGCACAGACGCGGCTTAATTCAAGCTTTTCCGTCAGAATCTCTTGGGCTGTACTATAACTTAAGTTAAAGTCGTCCGCTTAATTTCTAACAGTCACTCGCCTGTCTTCCATTACGTATTGTTCAATGGCAGCACAGTTTTCCTCTGTAGTATACTTCACAATGCGGCCAGATCGGGCGTCATCTTTGGTCGATGTTCTTCCGTCACTGAAGCGATGACCCCGATTTATGAATACAAGATTTCGAAAATGCTGCTTCTCCGTATACTTTTTGGAGATCCTCTTTGATTTCGCTCATTGTCTTCCCTAATTTTACATAGAATTTAATGATAGGCTTCTATTCTGCAACAACGTCGTTAGCCATTTCTGAACGTTGAGCGTGAAGTATGACGTCGAAAATATGAAGTCATTGAGAAACTAGCGACGTCACGAACGTAATACCTTAGTGACGTTTTCCGTAACGTGCTATTCTATCGACCATATGAATTTTTTTGCGATTGGTTGTAAATTAAAAAAGTTATAGCAAAAGTTCTCGAATTTATTTATCACCCCGCGTATATTCCAAATTCTATCACTACAGTTCTTTTAAGCGGCACATAGGTAAGAGAGTTGAATACATAACCACCCTTTTTGATTTCGTACCGCATGAAGTTCCCCTAAACCTACAGCCCAAGTTCAAGTAAAATACAAAGGCACTTTTAGATGAATCTTAAAGTCATAAACTTGATTTGCGGCAAAATAATTATTACTTTCATCACTCTTTAAATACATGTAACGATCCATCGTTATCTGCTGCTATTATCCTTGATAGAATCACTGTCGATCCATGTATTAAATTGTTTTTGGAAGCCTTCCCATTTTACAAAGTATTCCAGCTTCCCACGACGATTTCGTTTCTTCAATACTCTCTCGATTAACCAGAGATTTTCTTTATTTTTATCTACAGCTAAAAGCTCAGAATTATAAAAATGAGCATCGATCGTTTCCCCTTTGAAGTTCTCAAGTTTATACATTGGAATTCCCTGATCCAGTCTTATAGAAACTGCCTTAAACACGTCGGTGCTAAACTGATCGATGTAGGATTTTGCAAATTTATAACTAACATGTACAAACTGACGCCACTTAAATTTAATGATAGGTTTGAATTCATTTTGATTGCTTCTTTATTTACATATTTTGAGGCAAGATAATTTGGACTTCTATAAGGGGCGGCATTATAGTTAGCGACTAGTTTGTGTAACTCCTTCTCTGTCTCATCATACGATACATAAAAGATTTCAGGGTTCTTTGACTGCGCTCTATTATGCAAGCTTTTGTAACATTGTGTACTATGAAAGAGCATATTTCTGTTCTTTCATGATTTGTTTAAGCCATCAATTAACAAAGTCAGAGCCTTAAACAGTCTTTCTTTTATTTAAATATCTTGCAATAGCCTGTATTACGAATGAGGCTGTTTTGTTTTTCAACGGCTTACCAATAGATATTTCAAAAACATGTCGATAACGAAGAGCAGATAATTGTTTCCCGAATTGTGTTTACTTAGATTAGACACACTTGCTAAGCATCACGAAAACACGCCTATATAATTTGACCCCCCCCCCCCGCTTGAGCCCCACTTTTATACAGTACAACTGAGGTTTACAGAGGTAAACCTTATTTTTCTTATTTCTGTTCTAAAATATAGATTGTGGGTATTCGTTAGAGCCGCCTCCATGAGGCGGTTCTAACGTATACCTACGATCTATATTTTAAGTAGAAATAAGAAAAATATCACAATTTTTCATCTATTTTTTTTTATTTTTACGACGCTAAAATCTACAGTGTATTTGTACAGGCGTGTTTTCGTATTGGTCGGCTTGAAATTGCTCGTCTATGAAACGCGTAGATTGGGAGTTCGAAATTTTGACGGACTTGCCGCTGCATCACCAAAACGCGCCTGTATATTATGGTCCCATTAAACCCCACTGTTACTTAGTAAAACTGGGGGTTACAAGGGTATACATTACTGACTGTTCTGACAATCTATACTTTCAGCAGAAATATGAAAAATGTGGGACGTTTTGATCTGAATATTTTCATTTTTGCTGGTAAAGTTTTCAATATGTTTGAATAGGCTGGTATAGCATATGCATCTTGATTATTAAGCCACATCTCTATGTAGCGTTGACAAAACTGACCAGGATATTTCTTGCTTAATGCCCTGTATATTTTTGTGGACCCGCTAATTGATTAGCCACGTTTCGATAATATTTCTCAAAACGCTTTTCTTTTCCCACATCCAAATGATATAAAAACAAAACTTAAATGAAATTGACAGTATCTAATGGGACGTGTTTATGTTAGTCAATGTCTTCTATATATACATACAAAATATACAAATAAAACAAACAGGGAGTTATACATTTAATCGATTAAATTTATTTTACTTCAGTTAAAAGAGGTGTAAACAGAACATACACGTTATAGTATATACATTATAAAAGGGATTTACTATGATTGTTACGGCATGGTTTCAAAATGTTTCTAGGGTTATCAACAATATAAAAATGGGAGTGAAGGCAATGATCAGAAGACCGCTTATAGGTCCATATGATTTGGTAAATATCCAAATGACACACATTTTCTCGTGCACTGAGTCAGTGGCACAAATAGCACACTAGTTTGGAAACGTCGTAAAATTATCCTCAAATAGGCTGTATTTGTCCAGCTGTGGTGTCTTCTGATGCATTCGTCTCACCGTATCCAACCATTTTCAAGTATCTATTGTCTGTAGAAAGTCTTTATGCTGCCTCCCAAGGCTTATCTTACATTTAAATAACAAGCAAAACACACAGTTACATCACTCTGTCCAGTATAATAAAGTCCTGCTTGAGCAAGACAAAGTTTATCTGGTATATTTTGTCTTGGTCAGTTTTGAATGTTAGTATCATGTCCTGATATAAATGCTTTCCATATAAGTTGTGGTCTGATACTAAATCCATTATCGAGTCAAAGACTGAAGCAAAAAGTATACTGAACGAAGTTAAGCGTGTTCTGCAGTTTTATATAAAAATGATTTTTGATCATTCTCAAAAATTTCGAGCAAGCGATTGGCAGCATCCCTGGCCACATATTTTATTTGATAGCAAGTAAAAAAGTCTCAGCTACAGTTTCCTGAAAGAGAAATAGCAGAGTTAAAATTATTCCTTTGGGTCTGTTTTACTTGTTTTCAGTTCGTTGGCATACTTATTTCATATGTCGTACATTTTTCTATATTCCTTATAACCAGTCGGCTTACACTTGCACGTATATTCAAAAATATGCTTTAAGTCCGTCTCACAGATTTCCTCAAAGTAAATATTCGAACTATTTTCTTGCTCTTCTCTAGATGAACCAGCACTGTTTAAATCACTCTGCTTAAAATTCCTGTCCATCGTCTGGCTGTTGAATATAACTATATGATTCTTGACTATCAGTTGGATGTATCTGACTGTGCTTGTACGGCCCCCGCCAATCGGGGCTTGGAGAAAGATACGGGCTGCATGATGCTTCCACGCAGAGCTGAAATCGACCCACACATGTGTACTGGTAAACCGCTCAGAGGATCTAAGCCTGCCCAGGCAAAGCTGTGCGAGTCTGGCCGTCCATGCTTATAAACCCTACAGGTGTCATTGGGCGACAGGGCTTGAGATGTCATTTCATCTCAATGTCGGGTAGTCCCACAAAATTGAAAACAACGTCTCCAAAGTGACATTTACAGTGTTGACGGGGACATTAAACCTCCAATCAAACAAACAACACTGCGCTGATAGCGGTAGCATTTGTAACCAGTTAACCATTTGTCTTACACCACCCAATATATTTCTTTGAACGTTGCCCTCTTAGCCATGAAAGATACGTTTTAGTCACAAATTGTAAAAATTCCTTCTCTAAATGACACAAGTATATGAATAATTTGTTGAAGGTTACATAAACTGCCACAATTTTTCGGGGACAATCTGAAGCAGTTCTTTCCGTCTTTCAAAACCACAAAAGTAGAATTTTCAGCCTTTTGAAAACTACAGAAACTGTCTCACTGATCAAGCGATTAACATCGCGTTCTTGGGACAAAATCATACGACAGGTATTGCCTTCGTATTTAAACAAAACTGAACAGCGTCTAACTCTGCTTGATGGTCCCGCCCATCGGTGCTTGAAGAAATAGATCGGGCTGCATGCTGCTTCCACGCAGAGCTGAATCCGACCGCACATGAGTACTGGTAAAATGCTAAGAAGTTCTAAGCCTTCCCCGGTAATATGGTGCGAGTCGGACCGTCCATGCACATAAACCCTATTTGTTTCAATTGGCGACAGGGCTTGGGCTGCCATTTCATCTCAATGTCGGGTAAAAGTCCCACAAAAATGGAAGCAACGTATCCAGAATGCCCTATTCAGTGTTGACGTAGACGTTAATCCTCAAATCAAACAAACAATGAGCCATTCGTGATCTGAGAGGGTTTGACTGATACTACATGGTATACGGATATGCTAAATAAATACAGTAATCTCATTGGATAACGGATAATTAACTGTTAATTGATTAAGTACAGTCTTTTCACTGGGAGATTTATTTTTAATTAAAAAGGCATGACTGGCTGGGAAAAGAACACATTTTAGTTCAAATTATTTCGTGACAGCATCATTAACCCTCCGATGACCTATGTGAGGGGCTCTTTCTCCGACCTCTACTGAGGGGTTCTGCCTCCGACCTTCATTTAGGGGGGTCTGCCTCCAACCTTCATTGAGGGCATCTGCCTCCAACACATCCACTGAGTGGGTCTACCTACAAATATGTTCTAGAAAGGGTTATCATTTGGAAGCAAAGAATACACCACAGAACTAAAACATATGGAGTGTACATGTTTTCTGGACCAGACTAGCTAGTTTCGGCCATTTAGGCCTCGTCAGTGACTCTCAAATATTCTCAAAGTCCACAGTGGAGTCAATGATCCCTAAAGACAAGAAAATATAAACTACACTATGATGTACCCCGTGTTCATACTGCTTACGTTCGGCTACAGTTATTGTATTAAGCGATAAAATAAAAAGAAAATTAACTTTTTTTCGGCAAATTCCAAAAATATTTCATATCATGTACTGAAAGTATCCCAATATACACTTGTGTTTCGCACTCGTGAAAATTATGATGTTTTCAGCACACTCGATGAAATGGTTTTGGTATCCATCTCAAAAACATAAACATCACGATAACAAGTCCGTGAGACAAAAGCCCCTCTTAACCCCACTATATGTAGAGAAAAATGGGGGTTTACGGGGGTAAAAAATTTCTGCTTTTTGCTCAAAAACATAGATTGTTGGTACTCGATAGAACCGCCTTATTGTAGCGGGTCTAACGAGCACCCATAATCTATGTTGAAAGCAGAATTAAGAAAGTTACAAGAAAGTAAAGGTTTTACCTACTACATTGTATTTTTAATTTCTGACACCATGTGTTTTTTTTTTAAATCGACATGTTTTCCTAATGTATCCTCTATGTATCATTATGAATACGGTAGAACTGTAAAATTATCCTAGATATAAGAATACGGAAAAAATATCGTATTAAATGTATAGTATAGAACTGTTTTTGATTGTTTCGTAACACGCCTATATAATTTGACCCCCCTTGAGCCCCACTTTTATACAGTAAAACTGAGGTTTACAGGGGTAAACCTTATTTTTCTTATTTCTGTTCTAAAATATAGATTGTGGGTATTCGTTAGAACCGCCTCCATGAGGCGGTTCTAACGTATACCTACGATCTATATTTTAAGTAGAAATTAGAAAAATATCACAATTTTTCATCTATTTTTTTTTTTATTTTACGACGCTAAAATCTACCGTGTATTTGTATAGGCGTGTTTTCGTAATGGTCGGCTTGAAATTGCTTGTCTATGAAACGCGTACATTGGGAGTTCGAAATTTTGACGGACTTGCCGCTGCATCACCAAAACGCGCCTGTATATTTTGTCCCATTAAACCCCACTGTTACTTAGTAAAACTGGTGGTTACAAGGGTATACATTACCGACGGTTCTGACAATCTATGTTTTCAGCAGAAATATGAAAAATGTTGGAAGTTTTGATCTGAATATTTTCATTTTTGTTGGTAAAGTTTTCAATATGTTTGAATCGGCTGGTATAGCATATGCATCCTGATTATTAAGCCACATCTCTATGTAGCGTTGACTAAACTGACCAGGATTTTTCTTGCTTAATACCCTGTATAGTTTTTGTGGCCCCGCTAATTGATTAGCCACGTTTCGATAATATTTCTCAAAACGATTTTCTTTTCCCACATCCATATGATATAAAACCAAAACTTAAATGAAATGGACAGTATCTAATGAGGCGTGTTTATGTTAGTCAATGTCTTCTATATATACATACAAAATATACAAATAAAACAAACAGGTAGTTATACATTTAATCGATTAGCTTTATTTACTTCAGTTAAAAGAGGTGTGAACAGAACATACACGTTATAGCATATAGATTATAAAAGGGATTTACTTTGATTGTTACGGCATGGTTCCAAAATGTTTCTAGGGTTATCAACAATATAAAAATGTGAGTAAAGGCAATGATCAGAAGACCGCATATAGGTCCATATGATTTGGTAAATATCCAAATGACACACATTTTCTCGTGCACTGAGTCAGTGGCACAAATAGCACACTAGTTTGGAAACGTCGTAAAATTATCCTCAAATAGGCTGTATTTGTCCAGCTGTGGTGTCATCTGATGCATTCGTCTCACCGTATCCAACCATTTTCAAGTATCTACAGTCTGTAGAAAGTCTTTATGCTGCCTCCCAAGGCTTATCTTGCATTTCCTACTTATTTACATTTAAATAACAAGCAAAACACACAGTTACATCACTCTGTCCAGTATAATAAAGTCCTGCTTGAGCAAGACAAAGTTTATCTGGTATAATTTGTCTTGGTCAGTTTTGAATGTTAGTATCATGTCCTGATATAAATGCTTTCCATATAAGTTGTGGTCTGATACTAAATCCATTATCGAGTCAAAGACTGAAGCAAAAAGTATACTGAACGAAGTTAAGCGTGTTCTGCAGTTTTATATAAAAATGATTTTTGATCATTCTCAAAAATTTCGAGCAAGCGATTGGCAGCATCCCTGGCCACATATTTTATTTGATAGCAAGTAAAAAAGTCTCAGCTACAGTTTCATGAAAGAGAAATAGCAAAGTTAAAATTATTCCTTTGGGTCTGTTTTACTTGTTTTCAGTTCGTTGGCATACGTATTTCATATGTTGTACATTTTTCTATATTCCTTATAACCAGTCGGCTTACACTTGCACGTATATTCAAAAATATGCTTTAAGTCCGTCTCACTGATTTCCTCAAAGTAAATATTCGAACTGTTTTCTTGCTCTTCTCTAGATGAACCAGCACTGTTTAAATCACTCTGCTTAAAATTCCTGTCCATCGTCTGGCTGTTGAATATGACTATATGATTCTTGACTCAGTTGGATGTATCTGACTGTGCTGATACGGCCCGCCCATTGGGGCTTGGAGAAATATACGGGCTGCATGATGCTTCCACGCAGAGCTGAAATCGACCCGCACATTAGTACTTGTCAACCGCTTAGAGGATCTTAGCCTGCCCAGGCAAAGCGGTGCGAGTCGGCCCGTCCATGCTTATAAACCCTACTGGTTTCATTGGGCGACAGGGCTTGAGAAGTCATTTTATCTCAATGTCGGGAAAAAGTCCCACAAAATTGGAAACAACGTCTCCAAAATGACATTTACAGTGTTGACGGGGACGTTAAACCTCAAATTAAACAAACAAAACTGCGCTGATAGCGGTAGCTGCTGTAACCAGTTAACCATTCGTCTTAAACCATCCAATATATTTCTTTGAACGTTGCCGTCTTAGCCATGAAAGATATGTTTTTGTCAAAAATTGTAAAAATTCCTTCTATAAATGACACAAGTAAATGAATACTTCGTTGAAGGTTGCATAAACTGCCAAAATTGTTCGGGGACAATCTTAAGCAGTTCTATCCATCTTTCAAAACCACAGAAGTAGAATGTTTAGCCTTTTGACAACTACAGAACTGTCTCACTGATCAAGCGATTAACATCGCGTTTCTTAGGATAAAATCATACGCCAGGTATTTCCTTCGTATTTAAACAAAACTGAACAGCGTCTAATTCTGCTTGATGGTCCCGCCCATCGGGGCTTGAAGAAATAGATCGGGCTACATGCTGCTTCCACGCAGATCTGAAACCGACCGCAAATGAGTACTGGTAAAACGCTAAGAAGTTCTAACCCTTAACCGGTAATGTGGTGCGAGTCGGACCATCCATGCATATTTGTTTCAATTGGCAACAGGACTCGAGATGCCATTTCAGCTCAATGTCGGGTAAATGTCCCACAAAAATGGAAGCAACGTATCCAGAATGCCCTATTAAGTGTTGTCGGGGACGTTAATCCTCAAATCAAACAATCAATGAGCCATTCTTCATCTTAAAGGGTTTGCTTGATACTACATGGTATACGGATATGCTAACGAAAATGCAGGAATTTCATTGAATAAAGGATAAATAGCTGTCAATTGATTAAGTACAGTCTTTTCACTGGGAGATCTATTTTAACTAAAAAGGCATGACTGGCGGTAAAAAGAACAAATTTTATGGCAGATTATTTTCTGACAGCATCATTAACCCTCCTATGACCTTGGTGAAGGGCTCTTTCTCCGACCTCTACTGAGGGGCTCTGCCTCCGACCTTCATTTAGGGGGTCTGCCTCCAACCTTCATTGAGGGCATCTGCCCCCGACCCATCCACTGAGTCGGTCTGCCTACAAATATGTTCTAGAAAGGTTTATCCTTTGGAAGCAAGGAATACACCACAGAACTAGAAAACATGGAGTGTACATGTTTTCTGGGCCAGACTAGCTAGTTTCGGCCATTTTAGGCCTCATCAGTGACCCTTAAATATTTTCAAAAGTCCACAATGGAGTCAAAGATGCCAAAAGACAAGAAAATATAACTTACACTATGATATACTCCGTTTTCATACTGCTATGGTTCGGCTACAATTATTGTATTAAGCGATAAAATAAAAACAAAATTACCTTTTGTCCGCAAATACCAAAAATATCACATCTCGTGTACTGAAAATATCACAATATACACTTGTGCTTCGCACTCATGAAAATTCTATTTTCAGCACACTCGATGAAATGTTTTTGGTATCCACCTCAAAAACGTAAACATCACGATAACAAGTCCGTGAGACAAACACTCTCTAAACCCCAATTTATAAAGAGAAAAAGGGGGGCTCACGGGGGTAAACATTTTCTGCTTTGTTGCTCAAAAACATAGATTGTTGGTACTAGTTAGAACCGCCTTATTGAGGCGGGTCTAACGAGCACCCATAATCTATGTTGAAAGCAGAATTAAGAAAGTTACAAGACAATTACAAGTTTTACCTAATATTTTTCATTTCTGACACCACGTTTGATGCCTTTTTTAAAATTGACATGTTTTCCTAATGTAACCTTTATGTATCATTATGGGATACGGTAGAACTGTATAATTATCCTAGATATAAGAAATAAGGCAAAATATCGTATTAAATATTTAGTATAAAACTGTTATTGATTGTTTCGTAGAACCATGGATGGAGGTTAGGGGTAGGGGCGGAGAAGTAAATATGATTTACTGATAAACGGTGAATTTTATGGGCCCAAAAATTCAGGCTACGAGGGACAAAGGGTCTTTCCAAATGTCGTCTGTATTGTTTTGCTTTAAAGAATATGAGAGATGAAGAATTTAGTGTCTATATGCATGAAAAGAATACAACTTAAACTCGGGTCAGGCTGCTCGCAATGTACTCGTGGATGAAATCCTGGTTGGTGTTTGCGTGGATATTTCTTGCGACAATAAGATTATTATATGTCATGTCTTGAATAAGGGTCTAACCTTGTAAGGTAATAAAAGTGACAGAACTGTAGAGTTTTTTTTATCGCCCCCGACCTCCCCCCCCCCCCATTCGGGGCTTGAACAAATAGATTGGACTACTTGATTCTTTCACGCAGAGAAAAATCCGGCAGCACATTAGTACTGGTAAACCGCTTACATGTCCGAAGCCAGCCCAGTAATATCGGTGCGAATCGGAATCGGACCATTCATGCATATAAATCCCATTGGTTTCATTGGAGTACAGGGCTTGAGATGTCATTTCATCTCTATGTCGGATAAAAGTCCCACAAATCTGGAAGCAACGTCTCCAAAAAGACCTATGCAGAGTTGACGGGGGCGTTAAACCTCAAATCAAACAAATCATTTAAAAAACTGTAGAGTTTTTCTCTTAATGATGCATAAAGTATTCCGCATATGTATTGATCAGTTATTTAGCACTGGAGTTGCAGAGGAAGAGAGTTACAGCGTCGGCATCGGCGTCCACAAGTGTTAAAGTTTTTGTGTTAATGTTTTATGCAGCTCAATACTGTTTTATGTGTACATGGATTGCTGTTGTTATTTGGTATGGTGATAGATACTGGGTTAAAATTTTATCTGCAGTATCAGCACGCAGACTTAGAATTTCAATGTAAAAGATTTTGTGTTGAAGTTTTTAGGAGCTAATTACTTCTTTACCTTTTAAGGAATTTAGTTTATACTTGGTTTATGCTTGGTATTGTGAGTGACTGTTGAAGTTTACGTCCCACCAACAGCTAAGGTCATACGGAGACGGGACCTCGGTTTAAAGACTCATCCTAAAGTCTGGAGAA
This sequence comes from Lucinisca nassula, assembly GCA_963580285.1. Taxonomy (NCBI): domain Eukaryota; kingdom Metazoa; phylum Mollusca; class Bivalvia; order Lucinida; family Lucinidae; genus Lucinisca; species Lucinisca nassula. The sequence goes on from OY757014.1 coordinate 101,861,679, forward strand.
GCCCGGGATCGAACCTGCGACCCCTGGTTTACAAGGCGAGTAGCGTAACCACTCGACCACGGAGGCTTCTGCTGCTTGGTATTGTAATGGATATCGGACTCAGCTTTTTAACAGCAGCATCAGCTCTCATGACCACAACCTTGGGGTCGAAGTCACAGACTTTGAATTTTTATGTTAAAATTTTTGTGTTAAAGTTTTTAGAAGTAGTTTAGGTCGTAGTACAAAAGCGTTAATCCAAAATCATTAATCCATAGACAAATGGCAAATTATAATGTTCAGACCAACAGACATGGACTCAAGAAGAGTGTAATCAGGCGTCCGCAGATACTAAGCATTACTTGGTAAGCAAGCTTCGCCCACCATGCCCATCGACCCGAACGAAAAAAAGGAGTAAATGCCGAGAAGGGTATGTCCGAGATTTTGGAAGTCTCATTACTTCTTTAACATTGGATAGATTAAGTTCATACTGGTAAGGTGATAGGTAATTAAAAAGATTGTATCAGTAGCATCATCAAACATGACCGTGACCTTAGGTCAAGGTCATAGACTAAGAACTTTTATGTTTTTGCACTGAAGATTTTAGATCATTACTTGATTGCTTTCAGATGAATTTAATTGAGATTTTGTATGGTGATAGATATTGCTTTAAAGTTTTATCAGCAGCATCAGCACCTATAACCTTGACCTATAGGCCAAGGTCACAGACTTAGAATATTTATGTTAAAGATTTTGTGTTTAAGTTGAGGTAGGAGCTCATTACTTCTTTACCTTTCAAATGGATTTAGTTTATACTTGGTATGGTATTTTTTTTTGGTTTGGGTTTTACGGCCCTTTCAAGATTATTTCACTCATATCGAGCCGACCGTTAATCATAGGTGGCCGAAAACCGGAGTACCCGGAGAAAAACCACCTGACCTTCCGTTGCAGAACTTGGCGTCTCACACGTGACCCGAGCGAGTCTCGAACCCACGGCGGTGAGAGACCTAATGACTAAGAGTCAGCGCTCTTATCCATTAGGCCACGGAGGCCCGTTGGTATGGAAATAGATACCGGTCTCAAGTTTGCAGCAGCGGCATCAGCTCTTATGACAATAACTTTGGGGTCAAGGTCACAGACCTTGAATTCTTATGTTAAAGATTTTGTGTTAAATTTTAGGAGTTCATTACTTCTTTATGTAAGGATGGATATAGTTTATATTTGGTACGGTAATAGAGACTGGTCTCAAAGTTTTAGCAGCAGCATCAGCTCTCATGACTATAACCTTGGGCTCAAGGCACAGACTTAGAACTTTTATGTTAGTTTTTGCACTTAAGATTTTAGATAATTATTTGGCTGTCTTTAGAAAAAATTGATATGGTTATAGATGCTGCTTTAAATTTTTACCAGCAACATCAGGACCTGTAACCATGACTTTGGGTCAAGGTCACAGACTTAGGCCTTTAATGTTGAAGATTTTGCGTTAAAGTTTTAGGAGCTCATTTCTTCTTTGCAGTATGATGGATTCAGTTCATATTTGCAGATATGTTAGATACATCACGAAAACACACCTATATAATTTTGACCCCATTGATCCCCACTTTTATACAGTAAAACTGTGGTTTACAGGGGTAAACCTTATTTTTCTTATTTCTGCTCAAAATATAGATTCTGGGTACTCGTTAGAACCGCATCGTTCTTATTTCTGCTCTAAAATATAGATTGTGGGTACTCGTTAGAACCGCCTCATCGAGGCGGTTCTAACGAGTACCCAAAATCTATATTTTGAGCAGAAATAAGAAAAATATCACAATTTTTCATCTTAAAATGCTCGTATTTTCACTGATAAAATTGACAATGTACATGTATTTGTATAGGCATGTTTTCGTAATGCTTGTCTCAAAATTTCATCAGTAGCATCCGCTGCCATGACCGTGACCTTTGGTCAAGGTCAAGGTCACAGACAGTGGATATAGCTTAAATTGCAAAAAAATGGATCCCAAAGCTACAGACTTGAAACATACATGATCCCCGGTAATGATATAGCACTGGATTCTTTCTTTATGACTTTGTTTCTGTTATGGGTCTAATAATTTTCCTTTGCTCAACTAAGTCAAAGCGCGACTTCCAGTGTCAGGCGACAGGTCTTATTATAAACTCGGGACTAAAATCATTCAGCAGTCTAATAAAGTCTTAGCTGCGGCTAATATGGTCGCTATATTTATGTCTGTTTCAGAGAGGTTAATCTTTCCCGTGTAACATTCAAGAAAGAAATCACATTTTCTGTAAAGACACCAGAAGATCGGCAAGACTGTTATATAATGGGAATAGACATTTCGCCAGATGGACGACTCTTCACGGCCGACTATGTTAACAGAACTATAAAAGTATTCGCCAGCGAAGATGGCCATCATTTAGCGTCACTACCAATCGATTTACAGTGGGGCCCAAGTGATGTAAAAGTTATAAATAATGATGAGGCCGTGGTATCATTATGGAATACTCCAGAGCTGTATATTCTTGATATAGGGGAAACCCAGCCGGATATAAGGTCAAAAATAAAAATTGGTTACCGTGTTAAATCTTTAGCAATACATCGGGATAAAATTGCAATTGCTTGTTTCCCAGAACCAGGGCATGAGGAAAAGAATATGACATTGAAACTTATTGATAAAAACGGAGACATTCATTGGTCAAAGAACTTAGATGAAAAGGGACAAAACCTGTTTCAAAATATCGTAGGTATGGTTTGCTTTAATGACTATGAGGGATCAGGGATTTTAGTGTCTGATTGCGTGAAGAAAAAACTAATGACACTTGATCTAGAGTCAGGCGATATCAAGGAAACACGTGAAGTACACGGACTTTTAACTGGAGTTACCATCGATAACAAAGGTGTCATTCACGCTTGTGACTATGTGCGTCACTGCGTATGTGTCTCGAATAAGAATCTTTCCTTGTTGGTATATAATGTCGTAGGAGATGAAATACATCAGTTCCCATGGTGCATAAAATATTCATCGAACAGTAATCAGTTATTTATAACATATAGCACTGGCGAATGGAAGAATTTTGTCAACAGTTACAGTGTGCGTTACGGACGCTAACAGGGTACCCATAGAGGCATGCTAGGTAATAAGAGGCATACATTTCAGCATCTCAGAACAGATCACGCAATATGAAACTTTTGTGCACAGCTAAGTTAAGCATTAATGTGCCTTGCTCACACATATATATATAAATTTTCCGCAATTAAAATTAACGAGGTATTCTCAACTGATCTGAGCATGAAAAAGCATTATTCCCATTGCGAAAACACGCCTATACAAATACATTGTAAACTTTAACTCCATAATAACGAAAAGCAAATCAAGGTGAAAAATTTTGATGTTTTTTTTTATTTCTGCTCAAAATATAGATCGAGGGTACTCGTTAGAACCGCCTCATCGAGGCGGTTCTAACGAGTACCGAAAATCTTTATTTTAGAGCAGAAAAAATATTTTTCTTATTTCTGCTTAAAATATAGATCGTGAGTACACGTTAGAACCGCCATCGAGGCGGTTCTAACGAGTACCGACAATCTATATTTTAGAGCAGAAATTAGAAAAAAGGTTTATCCCTGTAAACCCAAGTTTATCTATATAAAAGTGGGGTTCAAGGGGGTCAAAATTATATAGGCATGCTGTCGTGATGTTTAGTCCGCATGCATGTTCAATTTTGTTCAACACGAAACAATGTTTTGTTGCATGGAGGCCAGATGAGTTCCTCTTTGCTGTAAACCCACAACCCATATCTTGAGGACGAAATAAAGGTGTACCCATGTAAACCCCACGGTCTTGTTAACATGATGTAAGCTGTCACAGTTATTAGCAGCCAATATCGACTTACATGAACGTTTCATCTTTACTTCTTTTCAAACAGACCCTTCATTCTCCCACCAGCTAAATAGAAGTGGAGGCAATGATCAGGAATCGATACAATCAACCCACAGCTCCCATCAAAGACACCAAAGGGAAAGAAACCCCCCAAAAAACAACAGACCTAATGGAAACATCAATAGCGGAAAGCCAAAAGGACAGTTACTTTCCCACAAAAAGACCAATAGGCTATCCAAAATAAAATAATAAACGACACAAACACCCAAAGCCAAACCATAACAAAAATAAACCGCGACAGAAGAACCGCCTTGGAACCTGTCATTGTGGCTATCTTTGCTGAGCAAGCAAACTGTCTTAAGCAAGCATGCGTTTAGTTTCCGACCATGCCAACTGCATTAAAACTCTCCTGTAATAAGCAAGCACTTGTCTTTACAAGCGCATTTTGATTATCCCTTAAGGGGAATGGACACACCTTCAGGGGAATCTACTCTTGAAAAAGTATTTTTGTCCCCCATGTCAATAAGGGTCAACTCTTAATGGAAAGAATTTGCTCCTGAGGAGAAAATTCTTTCCTTTAAGAGTAGACCCATGTTTCAGTGGGACAGGGCTTATAGAAAAGCGAACAGGAATCCCCGAAAGTTGTTTCCCTTTACAAATGGGAGAAAAACCTCCCGTGTTCCCATTCCAATTAAATGCTTGCTTAATACAGTTCGGTCTGTATTTTGGTATGTCCATTCTTATAAACAGGTTTTAAGGCGAAAAACAAATAACATATTTACAAACAGTTTAAATCCGGATGAGTCCAATCGTCTCATCCGGCTCTTAACTGGTTTCACACCCGTCTACCTGCACCGGACCGGATATAGCCCACTATGCATCTGTACTGGCCAGTAATGGTTGAAAGGGTTATATATTTAACCAAACTTCAGCTGGAGTTAAGGGAATGTGTGGCGACCGTAAAACATATACCTGCCCTTCACCATGGTGTAAATCATATTTTCTAGTCCTTTGAATTACTGGTTTTGAAAATAATTGATGTTCACTGATATAGCCCTAACTGATCATGACTATGTAGTCTTTTTTTGAAACAAATATCTTGATACCCTAGATGTTTCAATTTTGTGGTGTATGCCTAGCTTCCAACGGATTAAACCTTTTAGAGATCATATTAAACAGGAACGGTCACTCATAAAGGTTTTCAAAGGATAGACCCTTTGTAGACCTAGACCATGACACTCAATAAACCTTCGGCAAGCAAGTAAAACATCCCACTATAGTTTGCGGTGCTTCTGTTGAGGTTTGCTTTTATTGCCATTGTATGGCTTAGTACGTATATCCTGGAAACATTTGTTCCATTATGGCCAGTCGTTTTGGCTTTGCACCTGTAATGTTTTAATTATTGTATTGTTTCTTTTTACGCGTTCTTTTTCCCATTACGATAACACACCCGTGCGTCATAGTGCATTTTTTGCATCTCCAAAACGGTCAATTTTCTGAAGAAAATTTGTGATATGTTTCTTATTTGTACTCAAAACATAGGTTGGAAGTACTCGTTAGAACCGCCTCATTGAGGCGGTTCTAACGAGTACCCACAACCTATGTTAAGGAGCACAAATAAGGAAAATAACGTATACCCCCGTAAACCCCAGTTTTCTCTATATAAAGTGGGGTGTAAGGGGGTGTTTATTTCACGGACTTGTTAGCGTGATGCCTTTGGCATCTTACGCTGAAGGTGCGTGTTAATACGAAAACACGCCTATTCAAATATATTGAAATTGCTCTACATACAAAATAGAAATTTTCCGGTAGGAAAAAAAATCCGATATTTTTCATATTCAAAAAACCTCGGCGAGGCGGTTCTAACGAAAACCCACAATCTATGATTTTGAGTAGAAATCGGAACATCACGTAAACACGCTTAAATTATTTTGACCCCCTTGAAGCCCACTTTTATATAGTAAAACTGGGGTTGACAGGGGTAAACCTTATTTTTCTTATTTCTACTCATAAATATAGATTGTGGGTACTCGTTAGAACCGCCTCATCGAGTATCCACAATCAATATTTTCAGCAGTAATCAGGAAAATATCACAATTTGTCATCTTAAATTTTTCGCTTTTTCGGCGATAAAATTTACAGTGTATTTGTACAGGCTTGTTTTCGTAATGAAAAACGATGTATATCATTATGATCCCCAGTGCTATATGAAAGTGGGGTTTAATGGCGTCAAAATTAAATAGGCGTGTTTTCGTGATCCGGTTTCTATTCCTGATCATCGCCTTCCATCACGAAAAATCCATCACTGATACCCTAGACGTTTGAACCCCACATTTATATGAAAAAGCTGGGGTTTACATGGGTAAACCTTATTGTACTTATTTCTGCTCTAAAAAGCAGATTGTGGGTACCCGTTAGACCCGCCTCGATGTGGCGGTTCTGACGAGTACCTACAATCTATATTTTGAGCAGAAATAAGAAAAATATCACAATTTATCATCTTAAAATTATCATTTTTTCGGCGATAAAGGATACAATGTACTTATATAGGCGTGTTTTCGTAATGAGGCTATCTTCTGTACATCTCTGTTTCAGACATTCCAGTATTTCTACCATAAGCCTGAAGAGCGAAAACTGGTTTTCAGTGAAAACAGCCGCTGACACAGATGAATGTTACTTAATTGGAATAGACATTTCGCCAGATGGCAGAATTTTCGTAGCGGACAACCTTAACGGCGCAATAAAAATATTCGACGAAAATGGCCAACATTTGTCGTCACTGCCCATAGATTCAGAGCACAGACTAGAAGATGTCGTTGTCGTTAATAATCATGAGGCGATTGTGTCATTGGGTTATCTTCAGCAGTTGTATTTTCTAGATATAAGAGAAGTAGAACCAATAGTGAGATCAAAATTAGAAATTGGTTTTACGGCTAGACGCTTAGCGCTACACAAGGATAAAATCGTTGCAGCCTGTTTCGAGAAATATGAGCGCGGTGAAAACTTCATGTCAGTAAAGGTTGCGGAGAAAACGGGAGAGATCAAATGGTCTAAAAGTGTAAATGAAGACGGACAGTATCTGTTTAGAAATATCCTTGGTGTAGTATGCTTTGACGAAAATGAGAGACAGATGATTGTGGTGTCTGATTCCCAGGAACAAAAGCTTACAAAACTAGACTTCGAATCGGGGGAAGTGGTGAAAATACGAGAAATGAAAGGCACTTGTCTTGTTGGTATTACGACCGTGGACACAGATTTAATTTTTGTTTCCGACCACGAAAATCATGTTGTTTATGCCGTGACAAAAGATCTCGACCGTTTATATAACGTAGTGGGTGATTCAGTACACATGAAACTGATGCATATTAAGTATTGCCAGAGTAATCAACAGCTGCTAATCACATACAGTTATGGTAACTTGCAAGATTCTGTTATCCGATATCGTGTGTCCTATTCATAACATTACGACAACACGCCTATACAAATACAGTAAAATCCCTATATTAAGACCACCTTTGGGACTGTTCAAAAGTGGTCTTTAAGACCACTTTTGAACAGACCCAAAGGTGATCCCTGACCAGAGAACACTGTGGGCAGAAAACATCCAGAAATATTAAGTGCAGCCTTCATAATAAGATTTTTAAAGCAGAATTAGTCAACATTTTAGGTGCTCTTAATAGTGGAATTTCACTGTACATAGTTAACTTTACCACCAAGAAAAAAAACTTTTTAGCGGAAAAATTGTAATATTTTTTTCTAATTTCGGTTCAAAATACAGATTGTAGGTACACGTTAGAACCGCCTCATCGAGGCGGTTCTAACGAGTTCCCGCAATCTTTATTTTAGAGCAGAAATAAGAAAAATAAGTTTACCCCTGTAAACCCCAAGGTTTTACTAAGTATATAAAAAATGGGGTTCAAGGGGGTCAGAATTATATAGGCATGTTTTTTGTCATTAGCTCAATGTTCACCATTGTAAATTTCACCAAAAAAGACTACAGGCATTGTGGCTTGTTAAACGACATTCAGTGCGTTGGCGCGTACACGTAGCATAACGTGACGTCAAGGAGTGCAGCGAATCTGACGTCACCGTGCCACAGAGACCACAAAAACATATTACTCACTTGAATGAAAAATTCTCGGCGCGTTACATTGTGTACGAAAATCTGTAAATAAATTGTTTATATTAGCTTTGGGAATTATTTTCGTCACTAAGAGGCAACGACAGAAGCAGAGTTTAATTATTCCAACGGACCAGTCAAACCAGGAAAGTTTTGTTATGTGTGTTTGATTTGAGGTTTAACGTCCCTGTCAACACTATTTAGGTCAGTTTGGAGACGTTGCTTTCAATTTTGTGGGGCTTTTACCCGACATTGAGATGAAATGACATCTCACTACTTGCCGCCCAACGAAACCAACATGGTTGATATACATGGAAAGTCCAACGTGCACCACTTAACCTGGACAGGCTTAGACCTCCTAAGCAGTTTACTAGTACTCATGTGCGTTTTGTTTCACCTCTGCAAGGAAGCATCATGCAGCCCAATCTATTTCCCCGAGCCCCGACGGGCGGGTGTCGTCAAACCAGGAAAGACGGAGAAGGTAAGAATCTAGCAGAAATTTCTGATACAGGTAATTTATGGTAAACGGACAAAATCCCCCCGGACACCCCCCCCCCCTTTTTGTAAAGGCGGACAAAATCTCCCACGGACAAAATCCCCCCAGACAAAATCGCCCTCGCTGTATGTCAGGTTGGACAAAATCCCCCCGGACATAATCCCCCCGTCCCCCCGGACAAAATCACCCTTGCTCTTAATTAGTCTAGTTAATTATCCTTCCACTACCCACAATCTATCAGTCATCTAAGTGTGCCTGGAACTAGGGTAGGTTAACTGGTCATGCCAGATATAATCCTTATGGGTTGAGAGGTCCATAAAACCCCAAAGCACATGTATAATTACAAAAAGTTAATACGAGTATGCCTTTTTTCACTTTGATCTGACAAATCCCACAGACAAGGAATAGATTTTCTTAATTATTGTCCTGGAACCAATTTTTTTTTTATTAGCAGTTCATTACAGAATTAATTTGTTGATAGGATAAAGTATCACTTTTGAAAATTCTGATTGATTATTGTGATGATTATTTATAATCTTTATGATGAAAATTGAAGGTGATGATCATAAATGAACAAACATTATTAACCCTTATCTTGCTGAATAAGTATCGGCGATAAAGGTTACAATGTACTTATATAGGCGTGTTTTCGTAACGAGGCTATCTTCTGTACATCTCTGTTTCAGACATTCCAGTATTTCTACCATAAGCCTGAAGAGCGAAAACTGGTTTTCAGTGAAAACAGCCGCTGACACAGCTGAATGTTACTTAATTGGAATAGACATTTCGCCAGATGGCAGAATTTTCGTAGCGGACCACCTTAACGGCGCAATAAAAATATTCGACGAAAATGGCCAACATTTGTCGTCACTGCCCATAGATCCAGCGTACAGACCAGAAGATATCGTTGTCGTTAATAATCATGAGGCGATTGTGTCATTGGGTTATCGGCAGGAGTTGTATTTTCTAGATATAAGAGAAGTAGAACCAATAGTGAGATCAAAATTAGAAATTGGTTTTACGGCTAGACGCTTAGCGCTACACAAGGATAAAATCGTTGCAGCCTGTTTCGAGAAATATGAGCGCGGTGAAAACTTCATGTCAATAAAGGTTGCGGAGAAAACGGGAGAGATCAAATGGTCTAAAACTGTAAATGAAGACGGACAGTATCTGTTTAGAAATATCCTTGGTGTAGTATGTTTTGAAGAAAATGAGAGACAGGTGATTGTGGTGTCTGATTCCCAGGAACAAAAGCTTACAAAGCTAGACTTCGAATCGGGGGAAGTGTTGAAAATACGAGAAATGAAAGGCGCTCGCCTTGTTGGTATTACGACCGTGGACACAGATTTAATTTTTGTTTCCGACCACGAAAACCATGTTGTTTATGCCATGACAAAAGATATCGACCGTTTATATAACGTAGTGGGTGATTCAGTACACATGAAACTGATGCATATTAAGTATTGCCAGAGTAATCAACAGCTGCTTATCACATACAGTTATGGTAACTTGCAAGATTGTGTTATCCGATATCGTGTGTCCTATTCATAACGTTTCGAAAACACGCCTATAGATGAGTTTAGGCTGATTAACTTCCTTGGTAACGCTGCGCATGCGCAGTCTTGTGTGGCAAAAGGTAATCAGTCAAGCGTGCGTGTGTACAGTACACTAAGGAAAAATAAGATTTTTTAAGCATAGTGTTTGTCATTTCATCCACAACATTCATAGACTTTTATATTGCAGTTCAGTGCCCCCCACCCCCCCCCCCACCCCCCATCAGGGCTTGAAGAAATACATGGGCTGCATGATGCTTCCGCGCAGAGCTGAAACCGACCCGCACACGACTACTGGTAAACCGCTTAGAGGATCTAAGCCTGCCCAGGCAACGCGGTGGGAGTCGGCCGCCCGTCCATGCTTATAAACCATTGGGCGGCAGGGCTTGAGATGTCATTTAATCTCATTGTCGGTTAAAAGTCCCACGAAATTGGAAGCAACGTCTCCAAAATGACCTTCACAGTGTTGACGGGGTCGTTAAACCTAAAATCAAACTTCATAATCTTTTGAATCACAACAGTACTTGGCAGATATGTCCGAATTTCCGAATTCTCTTTTTACTATTCCATTATACATGTACATGCTATTTTTTGTTCACCGCCGCTGCCTTTTGCTGTATGTTTTAAATGGATGCTTGTTTAATGCTCATACTCTGAGTAACGGGGCCCTGAATAAATCTTTGACCTGATTTGCCAGAAAAAAATGAGCAGTTAAGGCAGAGTTTTCGAAGCGATACTTTGAAAAATCTGAACATGAAAGTCCCATAGCCAGACTGGATAGAACTTAGGTTTTCGGGACGAATCTCATTAGGCAGGGGGTGGGGGATGTAAAAGGTCGAAGATGTGGCCCGGTATCTCAGTCGGTAGAGTGTTTCTACTGTATACGAGAGGTCCTGGGTTCGCAGAGCTAAAACTTACCGCACATGAGTACTGGTAAAACCGCTATAAATTCTCGCCCCCGCCCATAGGGACTTGGAAAAATAGATTGGGCTGCATGGTGCGTCCACGCAGAGCAGAAACGGACCACACATGAGTACTGGTAAACCGCTTAGAAGGACTAAGCCTGCCCAGGTAAAGCGGTGTGAGTCAGACCGCCTACTGCATATAAGACTTTTAGTTTCATTGGGGGCAGGGCTTGAGATGTCATTTCATCTCAATGTCGGGTAAAAGTCCAACCAAATTGGAAGCAGCGTCTCCAAAATGACCTAAATAGTGTTGACGGGGACGTTAAACCTCAGTTCAAACAAAACCGCTATAAACATGATAAACTACATTTTTTTTATTTGGTGGCAGGGCTTGAGATGTTATTTAATCTCAATGTAGGTATAGGAAGCAACGTCTAAAAATGACGCAAATGGTGTTGGCGGGGACGGTAATTCGTTAATTGTTTCTTTGTTTTAGTTGAGATTTAAAGTCCCCGTCACTATATAGGTCATTTTTGAGACGTTGCTGGCTTAGATCCTCTAACTGGTTTACCAGGTTTACCAGTACTCGCGTGCGTTGGTTTCAGCTATGCGTGGAAGCATCATGTAGCCCATCTATTTCTTCAAGCCTCGATGGGCGGGGGTCGCGGGGCCGGTGAATTTCCATATTCAAACAACCCGGCTACTGGTTGTAATCGATTGATCTTTTTCAGCCACATGTTGAACCCGTGTGGGTGGTAATCCTTCCTTGCGATTAGCGCAATATGACGCGACCATTGTCAGTCAACCCCTGTGGGTATTTTTTCTCATCTCCCAGAGAAAGGAAGAAAAAATTTAGAAGAGATCGTAGGTTAAAGTAATAACAGAGGATAAAGAGGAAAATGAATGGAGTGTACAAACAGAAGGAATAAGAGCACTCCCCTCTACTCTTACCTGCTGCAAGGATAGCAGGTCTTACCCAACTGTCAGCCAATATCAGGTGGACGCCACAGTGACGGAAGACATACGTCACCTTTACCTTACGCTATATTTAAAATTGTCATATTCAAAGAAATTAATGACTGCTATCGGAGCAGTCTGAACAATGGTTATATTTTTGCCACACAAAACTGCGCATGCGCAAAAATACGGAACCGTGGGATAGTATTTCCTTAGCGACCGGTGGCGTCCTAAACTCATCTATACAAATACAGTAAAATCCCTTTATTAAGACCGCCTTTGGGGCTGTTCAAAAGTGGTCTTTAAGACCACTTTTGAACAGACCCAATGGTGATCCCTGACCAGAGAACACTGTGGGCAGAAAATATCAAGAAATATTAAGTGCAGCCTTCATAATAAGATTTTTAAAGCAGAATTAGTCAACATTTTAGGTGCTCTTAATAGTGGAATTTCACTGTACATAGTTAACTTTACCACCAAGAAAAAAAACTTTTTAGCGGAAAAATTGTAATATTTTTTTCTTATTTCTGTTCAAAATAGAGATTATAGGTACACGTTAGAACCGCCTCATCGAGGCGGTTCTAACGAGTACCCACAATCTATATTTTAGAGCAGAAATAAGAAAAATAAGGTTTAACCCTGTAAACCCCAAGGTGTTACAATGTAAAGATGGGGTTCAAGGGGGTTAGAATTATATAGGCATGTTTTTTGTGATGAGCTCAATGTACACCATTGTAAATTTCACCAAAAAAGACTACAGGCATTGTGGCTTGTTAAACGACATTCAGTGCCTTGGCGCATAAACGTAGCATAACGTGACGTCAAGGAGTGCAGCGAATCTGACGTCACCGTGCCACAGAGACCACAAAAACATATTACTCACCCGAATAAAAAAATCTCGGCGCATTACATTGTGTACGAAAATCCGAAAATAAATTGTTTATATTAGCTTTGGGAATTATTTTTGTCACTTAGAGGCAACGACAGTAGCAGAGTTTAATTATTCCAACGGACCGGTCAAACCAGGAAAGTTTTGTTATGTGTGTTTGATTTGAGGTTTAACGTCCCTGTCAACACTATTTAGGTCAGTTTGGAGACGTTGCTTTCAATTTTGTGGGGCTTTTACCCGACATTGAGATGAAATGACATCTCACTACTTGCCGCCCAACGAAACCAACATGGTTGATATACATTGATAGTCCAACGTGCAACACTTAACCTGGACAGGCTTAGACCTCCTAAGCTGTTTACCAGTACTCATGTGCGTTTGGTTTCAGCTCTGCGTGGAAGCATCATGCAGCCCAATCTATTTCCCCGAGCCCCGACGGGCGGGGGTCGTCAAACCAGGAAAGACTGAGAAGGTTAGAATCCAGCAGAAATTTCTGATACATGTACTTTATGGTAACCGGACAAAATCCCCCCGGACATAATCCCCCGGACAAAATCCCCCCTTTTTGTAAAGGCGGACAAAATCCACGTCGGACAAAATCCCCCAGACAAAACCCCCCTCGCTGTATGTCAGGTCGGACAAAATCCCCCCGGACATAATCCCCCCGTTCCTCCGGACAAAATCACCCTTGCTCCTTATTAGTCTAGTTAATTATCCTTCCAATACCCACAATCTATCAGGCATCTAAGTGTGCCTGGAACTAGGGTAGGTTAACTGATCATGCCAGATATAATCCTTAAGGGTTGAGAGGTCCATAAAACCCCAAAGCACATGTATAATTACAAACAGTTAATACAAGTATGCCTTTTTCACTTTGATCTGGCAAATCCCACAGACAAGGAATAGATTTCCTTAATTATTGTCCTGGAACCATTTTTAATGACAGATGCAATCTGTCGTTTCTAGCTATCCTGCGTGTTGTAAAGTAGTTCCGGCTTGCTTACGACTTTCTTCCGGCTTTCACCGCCAAACAAATACGAGTTCGCACAAAATGTAGTCCGGTTTGGCGCAGTTATCAAAATTGTACATCGTATAATCGCAATACAAACTTTTGAAGCAGACGACTTGACGATTTTATCTTGCCTTTCAGAGAATAGATTCAGCATTTCATATGAATCAGCTGCATCATGCGAAACTGTATACCCAGATCAATGCGGCGTCTGCTCAGACGTCTGCTCAGGTTTTACACTGTTTTATTACAGTGCTGTCAATAGTTAATCCTTAAAGACCAGCCGGTCAGCTGCAGACCAGAATATTACTGGGTTTACCGATATTCGAGGTCAAGTCTAGGTCAGTTACAACTAGGTGTATATCAGACTTTGCGAGAAAGGTTGTCCCTTTCAACCCTGGAATATGGTACAGATACCTATGCAAACAGTGTAGGTCCTGTGATATAATTCTAGGTGCCATATTTAGCAGAATGAACGAGCCCAACTTAACACTCCAGAAACTCAAGGCAGTGAATAAATCAAAGCACTGACAACATCATGCCGATTGTCTCTAAATGCAGGCTGGTCATGAACGAGGACTTGGACTGATCCGTATAAACTTAAGATGTTAGTAACTGATGCAAAAATGTAGAACAAGATCAGCACCGTGTTCTGTGGCGTTTGATCGTAGTCTACATTGTTTGCCAGAGCGAACATTTTATTCAAGTGCAGATTTTACAGATAACACTTACATGTACCCAAGACTGACAAACGACCCGGCTATGTTTGGGTTCATTGTTTGGCATTCGACCCGAAGTTACTAATAAAAAAGCGATTCAGAGCTAACGTCTACGTGACTATCACTGACTTCTCAGAATAACCTTTTTCTTGCAGAAAATAGCCGCAGTGAGATCAGGGTATTCCATAAGACTAAAGAGGGTCTTCCTGGAATCATAGGGTGAGCTTGGCAAACAGTGTAGACCAAGTTCGGACGCTGCAGAATGCGCTTCTTATCAAAATATTCACTATTCGTTTGGAATTTCAGAGTTAAATTAAACAGTTTAATCTCAGCCCAGGACTTTTACCCCAACCTACATCCCACCATCACTTTCGGTGCTTTGATTCAATCAACCGTGACGTATGGTTACCAGTCCGGCCACGATCCTGTGTTTTGTTTTGTTTGATTTGAGGTTTAACGTCCCCGCCAACACTGTATAGGTCATTTTGGAGACGTTGCTTCCAATTTTGTGGGACTTTTACCCGACACTGAGATGAAATGACTTCTCAAGCCCTGTCGCCCAATGAAACCAATAGGGTTTTTATGCATGGACGGTCCGACTCGCACCGCTTTGCCTGGGCAGGCTTAGATCCTCAAAGCAGGTTACCAGTACTCGTGTGCGGGTCGGTTTCAGCGTTGCGTGGATGCATCATGCAGCCCATCTATTTCTTTAAGGCCCGATGGGCGGGGGCCAACGATCCTGTGTACCACCTTCACACCAGCACTGATAGAAACCACATGTTCAGGATCAAACTTTTGATGTGTGATGTAAGGTCGTGCCTAGAAAAGAAGAAATTGTATTTTGTTCTCAAAATGCATCAATTGAGAACGTATTGCAACATTTTTCATTAAACCCTGGACAGTTAGAGTGAGTGAGTGTTTGAGTTTTACGTCCCACCAACAGCTAAGGTCATACGAAGACGATACCTCGGTTTAAAGACACATCCGAAAGTCTGGAGAAGTCCGGGATCGATCCTGCGATCCCTGGTTTACAAGGCGAGTAGCATAACCACTACACCACGGAGGCTTCTAATGGACAGTTAGAAGCTGGTCGGAAAGCGGATGGCGTTGACTCTGATTTTGGGTGCCACATGTGTGTGATCTATTTGTCTGTTGGAGCTACATCTTACTATCAACATAAGACGCAAATGGACTTCGACGTAGCGGAAGATCGACGTCAGTACGTCAAGATCGATTCATCCGACAGACGCATATGCGAAGCAGATTTCCGCCGGTATCTGCTACACTGTACCTTCAACTACCGACTAATAAGCACTGACACAGTTCGTCGCCCTTATGCGATGTACTTTTGAGAGCTAGACGTCCCTTTCGTACCCAAAATTAAGACGTCGACACAGTACGGAACACTTACGCTGGTGCATGAAATACATACATATATATTGGCGTCTAAGCGACTCGCGTGATATGCGTTTCAGTGACACATCGCACTTCAGCGTGAATCACGCCGATTGTCGTTTCGGGGTGTTTCGACATATAGGTGTAAGGCATGCCGAGGCGACGCGTGCGTAATAGAGCATTACATATCGGATGGAATGAGCGAAATGGTATGTCGAGCCATTGCATGTAGCTAGCGATATTAAGAACATTCAAGATCATGGCTGAGACGTTAACTGAACAGCGAGACGTTACATCAATCAAGTACGTCGGCCTCACGTGGTTCCATTTATTTGTTTACGCTCAGAATCCGGGATATCTAATCTAGCAGGATTACGCGCGGGTTTATAGTGCTGTTCTTACTCAAAGATGTCTTCAAGACTTACCAGCCTTTCTCCTCCGATCTCTTTGTGAAAAATAGAGCATCTTTTGTGGGGAGGTATCCACAACCGACCAGACAAAAATATTACTAATTGACAGTAGCATTGTTAAAACTTGAATTTTAATGTTTGGTTTTGAAAACGTAAATAGTTTCTTTCGAAAATTTGAAACATCAAATGGCATTTCATGATACCACCGGTGTATAGACATCTGCAAACATATCATACAATGGAATTTGCAGATCTACTTTTCTAGATTTTAAGATCTTTTTAGAAAGGTTGTCTGTAAGTTTTCACAGTGTTTTGATTTTCTCATAGAATCTGTCATTTCAGTGCCTTTGGCGCTTTGATTTTTTATTAGCAGTTAATTACAGAATTAATTTGTTGATAGGATAATGTAACACTTTTGAAAATTCTGATTGAATATTGTGATGATTATTTATAATCTTTATGATGAAAATTAAAGGTGGTGATCATAAATGAACAAACATTATTAAATATGTTCTATAAAAGGGTTATCCTTTGGAAGCAAGGAGTACACCACAGAACTGAAAAATATGGAGTGTACATGTATTCTGGGCCAGACTAGCTAGTTTCGGCCAATAAGGCCTCATCAGTGACCCTCAGATACTTTCAAAATTCCACAATGAAATTCCTTATCTTGCTGAATATTCATTTAAGCCACACCCATTTCTGTTTATCAACCAATCAAATTACTTAGTGTAATGTATTGCTACAAATTCATAAACTGAATGCCAAACAGTTTAGATCCTGATTAGATGGCTTCTTGAATGCCAAACAGTTTAGATCCTGATTAGATGGCTTTATTCAGAAGCCAACTGATCTGGATCTACACTGTTTACAAAGATAGAGGTTGTCGTGAACAGCAAGATAAGGGTTAAATCAGTTCAATGAATTTAATCTCTTGTCTTAACTAAAGAACTGTGTATTTGTTTCATTTGTAGTGTTCATTGTTATAATTTTTCATTGATGATTTCACTTTTCTATATTTTGTCACATGTTGTACTTGTGCAGTACTACCTGCTTGTTGCAATAATGTCTCGATGAGCACTAATACAGCTATGATACGAGGACTGTTCAAATATGAATGCAACTAAGCACATAAAATGATTCCTTGACAGATTTCGATGAAAAATTTATTTTGTCCCCTCAAAGTATTCCCCTTTAACAGATATACAAACTTTCAGTCTTCGGATCCAATCATTGAATGCATTTTGGTAGTCTTTTCGAGGTATACTATGAAGGCACTGGAATATTGCAGAACCGAGGTGTTTGCGCTGTACAAATTTTCGACCAGAGGTATATTTTCAGCCGCAGGAACAAAAAACAAAGTCACACGGGGCAAGGTCAGGGGAATACGGGGGTGAGGGAGTTCAACAACCTTTTCCTGCTTCAGATAGATTGCACAATGAACGCCTTGTGCGATGACGCATTGTCATGTAGCAATCTGGCATTGACCAAACCAGTTGCGGGTCTTCGTTCTTTGAAATATTTCTTCAATTTTCGAAGAACTTTATTCTTGTAAAACTTCGTATTTACAGATTTGCCTTTAGGCACAGCAACCTGAATAGCAGGGCCCTGATTTGAAAAGAATATGGCATACATTGCCTTCTTGACGCTCGTGGTCCGCTTTGCAATGCATGGTCTTTTGCAATACTTTCTTGCCCATATTTTGTTCTGAATCTTTCGTTTTGGCTAAAAAAAGTGAACCCATGTCTCGTCACCTGTGACGACATTAGCGAAAGACCGTGCATTGTAATCTGGAAACCTTTTAAGCATATTCTTGGCGCACTGAACGCGTGTCTTTTTCTGCTCATCTGTCAACAGATGGGGAATCCATCTAGCACAGACCTTTCTCATTTTCAAATCCCGTTTATGAATTGTATGAGCTGCTTATAATAAGATGCCAACCATACTAGCTATTTGCCTAGTGGTGTATCGTGCATCGGTAGCAACTATTTCTTTCACTCTAGCAACCATCTTGGCAGATGTTGCTCTTTTCGGCCGACGATCATGTGGTGCATCTTCTGTTGAGCCTAGCCCACAGCTGAATTTCTTACACCAACGAAAAACTGTCGGAAAAGACATTTCATTATGCCCATAAACCGAACATATTTCATCAAAAATGTCTTTTCAACATATACCAAGAATACAACGATTCTTAATATAGGACCGTATTTCAACGGCGTACTCTGACCTTCTTCCAACCATGTTTTATATTAGTATACAAGAGTAGATAGTGTTTATCGAACGATATACAGTCCAACCTGTATTAAGCAAGCACCTATGGGATATTCAAAAAGTACTTGCTTAAGACAGGTGCTTGCTTATTACAGGTGAGTTTTAATGTATTTTCCTTTTTAGCTCACCTGTCACGTAGTGACGAGGTGAGCTTTTGGGATCACTTTTTGTTCGTCGTCCGTCGTGCGTGTGTGCGTGTGTGCGTCAGTGCGTGTGTGCGTGTGTGCGTGCGTAAACTTTTTCTTTAAATGACATCTCCTCCTAAACCACTGATTGGATTTTAACCAAACTTCACAGGAATGATCCTTAGGTGGTCCCCTTTCAAAGTTGTTCAAATGGTTCCGGTCCATTGCACATCTAGGTCACAGGAGCTAAAAATAGAATTTTAAAATGAAAACTTTAAAAATCTTCTTCTCTGAAACCGCAAGGCCCAGGTCTTTGATATTTGGTATGAAGCTTCATCTAGTGGACCTCTACCAAGATTGTTCAAATTATGGCCCTTGGGCCAGAAATGCCCCCGCCCCGGGGGTCTTTGGGTTTACATAGGCTTATATAGGGAAAATCTTTAAAAATCTTCTTCTCTGAAACCACAAGGCCCAGGTCTTTGATATTTGGTGTGAAGCTTCACCTAGTGGACCTCTACCAAGTTTGTTAAAATTATAGCCCTAGGGCCAAAAATGCCCCCGCCCTGGGGGCCTTTGGTTTTACGTAGGCTTATAATGGGAAAATCTTTAAAAATCTTCTTCTTTGAAACAGAAAGGCCCAGGTCTTCGATATTTTGTATGAAGCTTCATCTAGTGGACCTCTACCAAGGTTGTTCAAATTATTGCCCTTGGGCCAGAAATGCCCCCGCCCCGGGGGCCTTTGGGTTTACATAGGCTTACATAGGGAAAATCTTTAAAAATCTTCTTCTCTGAAACCATAAGGCCCAGGTCTTTGATATTTGGTGTGAAGCTTCACCTAGTGAACCTCTACCAAGATTGTTCAAATTATAGTACTGGGGCCAAAAATGCCCCCGCCCTTGGGGCCTTTGGTTTTACATAGGCTTATACAGGGAAAATCTTTAAAAATCTTCTTCTCTGAAACCACAAGGCTCAGATCTTTGATATTTGGTGTGAAGCTTCATCTAGTGGACCTCTACCAAGATTGTTCAAATTATAGCCCTGGGGCCAAAAATGCCCCCGCCCCGGGGGCCTTTGGTTTTACATAGGCTTATACAGGGAAAATCTTTAAAAATCTTCTTCTTTGAAACCGAAAGGCCCAGGTCTTCGATATTTGGTATGAAGCTTCATCTAGTGGACCAGTACCAAGATTGTTCAAATTATGGCCCTTGGAACAGAAATGCCCCTGCTCAGGGGCCTTTGGGCTTACATAGGCTTATATAGGGAAAATCTTTAAAAATCTTCTTCTCTAGAACCACAAGGCCCAGGTCTTTGATATTTGGTGTGAAGCTTCACCTAGTGGACCTCTACCGAGATTGTTCAAATTATAGCCCTAGGCCCAAAAATGCCCCCGCCCCGGGGCCTTTGGTTTTACATAGGCTTATACAGGGAAAATCTTTAAAAATCTTCTTCTCTTAAACCGCAAGGCTCAGATCTTTGATATTTGGTGTGAAGCTTCATCTAGTGGATGTCAACCAAGATTGTTCAAATTATAGCCCCGGGGCTAAAAGTGCCCCCGCCCCGGGGGCCTTTGGTTTTACATAGGCTTGTACAGGGAAAATCTTTAAAAATCTTCATCTCTGAAACCACAAGGCTCAGGTCTTTGATATTTGGTATGAAGCTTCACCTAGTATAGCCCTTGGGCCAAGAATGTACTAGAGACACTGATTCTCAGGTGAGCGACTCAGGGCCCTCTGGGCCCTCTTGTTTCGGGAACTGAATACCTGCTTGCTTAAGACAGGTTGCTTGCTTAATAGAGGTGGCCACTAAGACAGGTTTGACTGTACATGGCTAAAGTGGACGGATTTTAACAGGTTTGGTATCAATGTATAGGTAAAATGTTTTTCTACGCTGTGATATTTATTTCCAGTTGATTTTCGCATTAGTGCATGAGAAAACGTTCTACTTGCATTCATATTTGAACAGTCCTCGTAGTATTGCATCAAATCTGATTTGGAATCAGCAGTTTTCAAAACGACACGTGTATATACAAACTGATTTTCAAAAAACAGTAATTGTGCATGTGGAGGTGTGTGGGGGGGGGGGGGGTATTGTCCACCTTCATAAAGAGCAGGGGGATTATGTCCGGGGGATTTTGTCCAGGGGGGATTTTGCCCACCTGAACAAATGGCGAGAGGGGTTTTGTCCGCCTTTACAAAAAAAAGGGGGGGGGGTTAATCCGGGGTGGGGGGATTATGTCCGGGGGGGGGGGATTTTGTCCGTGATTCGAAATTTATTTATATAAATAAAGC
Source organism: Lucinisca nassula (assembly GCA_963580285.1). Taxonomy (NCBI): domain Eukaryota; kingdom Metazoa; phylum Mollusca; class Bivalvia; order Lucinida; family Lucinidae; genus Lucinisca; species Lucinisca nassula. The sequence goes on from OY757014.1 coordinate 101,882,667, forward strand.
GAAGATAATGACCTGTAGTTTGGTTGTTTTCCCGGGTATTATAGGGGGTTGCATGCGATTGTTTAAACTTGCAATTATGCTATGGTCACAAAGATCGGCCGGTATCCGGGGATAAGGGGTAATCGGGAGTACACCGCTGGTTTTGGCCTTTTTTCCCACATCGGACCACACCGGTCAAAAAATTTGTCACACATCATTTACATAAATGGCACCGTCCGGAGGCCGTCCGAAGACCGTCTGGTAATCGTACGGCGTCTGTTTCCAAAGAGAATATTTGGGGGGCCGGCGAGGCAGTGAGTACCGACCGAACATCTAATAATCCTATGATGTTCGGGCGATAACCGGCCTTTTCACCTGACATCGTACGAATATTGCCGGTGTTTCCTACGCAGAGCTGAAATCGACCCGCACACGAGTACTGGCACACCGCTTAGAGGATCTAAGACTGCCCAGGCAAAGCGGTGCGAGTCGGACCATCCGTGCTTATAAACCCTATTGGTTTCATTGGGCGACAGCGCTAGAGGTGTCATTTCATCTCAGGTCGGGTAAAAGTCCCACCTAATTGGAAACAACGTCTCCTAAATGACCTATACAGTGTTGACGGGGACGTTAAACCTCAAATCAAACAAACAATGACGACTCCTTAAAATGCTATTGGCAACATAGAAAGACAAAACTGTCTTGAAAACGGAGACAGTTGATGTTACTTTGTCAATACGATTTTAGCCAAGGTTTACATTAATGTAGCCTGTCGATGTGTTAATATAACTCGTATAATATAAAATATCGACATGTGCCACCGTCTTAATCAATTGAAAATGGAGACAGTTGACGTTTACTTTGTTAATACGATTTTAGCCAAGGTTTACATTAATGTATAGTAGTCGCAGATAAAATTGACTAGGCGGAGCTATTCAGGTGTTGTCAATATATGTCAAAATCGCTGAGTCCACCAGAAGATTCGGTAGAGTGTCTTTCGCACGCTTTCTACAAGCGGACGAAATGGTCATATATGCCACAGCTATGCTTGTGTGACAGTTGAATTCACACAATCGGGTGACTTGGTTTACCTTTTTGTAAATAGAATATTCCTAAGGCCGGTACAAACGATAGCTCCGCCTAGTCAATCTTATCTGCGACTACTATAGCCTGTCGATATATTAATATAAAAAGTAGAAGTAAAACAAAGATCAGGAATTGATACAATTAACTTACTCCATCCATAAAAGACACCAAAGGGAAAGAAATACAAACATTAAGCGACCAGACCATAATGGAAACCTAAACAAAGGAAGGCCATATGGACAGTTACTTTCCCACAAAATGGCCATATGGCCATCCAAAATTAAAAGACACAAGTGATACACACAGTAAGTAACAAACAACAACATAAATAAATCGCCACAGAAGAGCCGCCTTGGAACGGTCAGTGGAATATTTCCACTGGGGGGCTTAAATCGATTTTACGTGGCCACAATCCTCGCCCTTACTTCCGTCGCGATTTAGACAAATAATTTGTTCAGTCCGCATGAAGGCCTTCTAACTCATCAGTGCAACATCTCCGTGAACACAGAAATCAAAGAACCACAGAGGTGAGACAACGGTGAGGACTCGACAGCAAGAAACCACTGAAATGCTGGAGCAAAAGAAAACCAACAGTTAGACTCCGATGAGCCCGACCAGAGACAGAGCATCAGGCACCAACCAACATTATGTCTTTAATTTTCAATAAGCCTTTACGTTGGAGCCGTCATAGAATCTGAGGCCTGACCCACCGGCGTGCAATTAAAGAGGGAAGCAAAGTTGCCAACCGTGATTGGGTTAACTACCATGCATGCAGTCTGTCGTATAATATCCATGTTGTACCCAATCTTTTTATATCGAAGAATGATTTTACGAAATTGGGTGCTGAAGTCATTGCGGTTATATATTTTTCTGAATTTATATACTAAGTCACCATAAAATTCGGGTTCCGATAGACCTTGTTGCAGAAGAGATTTAAGTCCAATATTGAATTTTGAAATTAAATCAGAATGGCGTCTATAAAATTTTGAAAAGGCTTTGCGTAGTTTATGGTACCGATAACCCTGATTAAGAAGTTTAGCCGTTAATAATTTATTACGAGTGTTGAAGTCAGTTACATGACTACACACTCTAGCAAATCGAATTAATTGCGAAATATAAACGCCATAGGATGGCACACGAGGAACATCACCATCCAAAAAAGGAAAATTTACAATCTCAAAATCAAAGTCATCGCGTTTATCATAAATTTTGCACGAAACAAATCCATCTACAATAGATAGATGTAAATCCAAAAACGGGGCCTCGGTATCAGAAGAATTTGCTTTATTTAACTGAAGTTCTAGGGGGTAAATCTGACTGATCAAACCATCAAAATAGGTATTATCAATATTTAATAAATCATCTAAATATCTAGAAGTAGAGCTAAAAGCTTCAATAATTTCAGATTGGTTATCAATGGAAAGCGACAAAATGAAGTCTCTTTCATAACAATACAAGAACAGATCAGCCACAAGAGGTGGGCAATTAGTACCCATCGGAATACCCACAATTTGTCTAAATAACTTAGTACCGAATCTAATATAAATATTGTCAAGTAGAAAGGTGAGGGCATCACACACTTTCTGACATGACCAAAGTGTATAATTCTTATGTTCTTTAGAAGTGAAAAATGCATTTCTGACATTACATGCAAGATAGAGAGAATCTTCTCTGTGAAAAGCCCATTCAATTAAATCATTAAGCTTTTCTTTTATAAGATTATGAGGAAGTGTAGTGTAAAGAGTGGAAAAATCGTAGGTAGACAGACTAGAAGCACGAAACTGTCTAGATTTCAATTTATTTAAAACCTTATTCGAATTTTTTATAGACCAAAACAGATTTCTTCCTGATCTTTCAAAGACTTTATCACAATATTTAATTACATGCGTTTTAATAGCAGTAAGACAGGAAGTTAATAATTTAGAAAGTTCAGTGGTAGTGCAAGAACTAGAATTTGCAATAAACCGTGCTTTGTAAGGTTTTTTATGAAGTTTTGGTAACCAGTATAGCGTAGGAAGCTTGTCTTGGCCTTCGTTAACACACACAGCAAACTTGGTGGCTGAAAGACAAACATGTTTATCTACTATAGCTCTCTCTTCAGCCAAAGGCTCGTATAATATAAATATCGACATGTGCCCTCATATTTGTTTTGTTTGTTTGAGTTGATGTTTAACGTCCCCGTTAACACTGTAAATGTCATTTTGGAGACGTTGCTTCCAATTTTGTTGGACTTTTACCCGACATTGAGATGAAATGACATCTCAAGCCCTGTCGCCCAATAAAACCAATAAGGTTTATAAGCACGGACGGGCTAAGCGGATAACCAGTACTCGTGTGTGGGTCGGTTTCAGCTCTGCGTGGAAGCATCATGCAGACCATCTATTTCTTCAAGCCCCGATGGGGGGGGGGGGGGGGGGAGTGCGAATCGAAGGTTTACATTAGTGCAGCCTGTCGATATGTTAATATAACTCGTATAATATAAATATCGACATGTGCCCTCATATTTAACAAACCCACTTAATCAATCCATCGCGTGAACAAGTCAATGAAATGAACAACCCCCTAAGCCCCACTTTATATACAGAAAACTGGGGTTTACAGGGGTATACAATATTTTTCTTATTTCTGCTCCAAGACATAGGTTGTGGGTACTCGTTACAATCGCCTCAATGAGGCGGTTCTAACGCTCTAAGACATAGGTTGTGGGTACTCGTTACAACCGCCTCAATGAGGCGGTTCTAACGAGTACCCACAATCTGTGTCTTTGAGTAGAAATAAGAAAAAATAATGCATACCCCTGAAAACCCAAGTTTTACAATATAACAGTGGGGTTTAATGGGGTCAGATTAATATAGGCATATGTTTCGTGATGTTTAACAAACCCACTTTAATAATCTAACATTAAGATGAAATCCGTGCGTTGTAATTATAATAATAATAATAATAATCGACCTTATTTATAGGGGGTAACACATTTAGTGCTAGTACTAATCTTCCATGTGGCCCTCTTTTCCTGGGAAGGAACCAGTACAAAGCAATGTGGATAAAGTTTCTTGCTCAAAGAAACAACACATTTGGCGCTTGCGAGAATCGAACCGGCTACCTCTGGATCTCAAATCCGATGCTTTACCACTGCACCACAGCGCTACAATTGCGTCTTCCATGCTATAAGAACTAGCTTCTTTTTCAGATTTATGTTTTTGGCGTTTGCTTTCACACAGAAGAAATAAAGAATATCTATCCGTCTAGAACCTGCGGAACCCGGGAAGGAACATGAATTTTTGTGCGGACAACATATTATCTTGTGCGCACAAGATAATATCTTGTTCGCAAAACATATCTTGTTTGCACAACATGGATCTTGGGAAGTTGTGCGAACAAGATATTATCTTTCGCCGACAAGATATTATCTTGTTCGCACAACATATTATCTTGTGCAGACAAGGTAATATATTATGCGCACAAGATATTAAGTTGTGCACAAGATAATATGTTGTCCGCACAAGATAATATCTTGTGAGCACAAGATAATATATTGTGCACACAATATATTGTGCGTACAAGATAATATCTTGTCCGAACATGATAATATCTTGTCCGCACAAGATATTATCTTGTGCGCACAACTTATAAAATAAAAAAAAAATCATGTCCCTTCCTGGGTTCCGTGTGTGTGTGTGAATTCGAGTTTAACATCGCTTTCAACAATTTTTCAGTCATATCACGACGGTGTCTGGTTGCGACAGGGAGCTCAATGCTCATTTTTATAGTGCTGCCTCACTGAAGTATCATGTCCCAGACACATTACATGATACCACACCCAGTCACATTATCCTGACACTGGGTCGACCAGTCCTAGCTCTACCCCGTAAATCTGAGTGCCAAGCGAGGAGCAGCTAGTACCATTGTTAACGACTTTGGTATGTCGCGTCCAGGGATCGAACCCGTGACCTCCCGTTCCCCGGAGCGGACTAACTACCAACTGAGCTATCGGGGCCGGTCCCTGGGTTCCGTAAGAAATGCCTTATATTTATTACGGTAACACACCCGTGTGACATAGTGCATTCTTTCATATTCCAAAATATATGTAGCTACTTTCCGATGAAAACCCGTGATATTTTTCTTATTTATACCTCAAACACAGGCTGTGGGTGCTCGTTAGAACCGCCTCAGTGAGGTGGTTTAAATGATATGTTCCCTTGTAATATAATTTCTCCCTGTAGAGAAGTAGATTTACATTGTACAAGCCTATTTCATGAAATTTAGAGATTTCTCAGTGAAATCGATATCGATATTGCCACTGTTTGTGAATTCAATGTATCATCGAAAAAACGATATATATTCTCTTCTTGTTAGATTTCAATTGGCTAAACTTTATTAACGTGTGCCAGAAATTACGTCACACACGTTTTTACGTCATTCAGACGTTGGTGACGCCATTTTAGCACCTACGCACCGTAAACAATGAACGCGACGCCAGACGAGGTTAGCAACTACGGACATTTATATTTGAATGCCAATTTCAAGTGAACCATTAGCTAAAGGAAGATTCCAAGCTGTTTTCCAGGTGCAAACATGGGTTTACACCCAATATCATACCCAGTAAACATGCAGAACACCTCTTAATCGACGTGAAATCACCACGAAAAAAGTTTATTCCCTGTGGTGACGACTGACGCTTTAAAATCGCATTAATAATAAGAGTTAAAAGCATATAAGAAACGGAAAATTTCTTTTTATTTTTCAGTGTAAGATCGATTTATCTATTATATAGTGTTTCACTCATGAACACCAAACGAAGTATTTTCACTCGTGGCTTCGCCACTCATAAAAATACTCCTTTTGGTGTTCATTCGATGAAATAAAAAAAATTAGATATCCTCTATTTATTACACATGCTTAACCACGAAATGTATTTGGTTTAAACAATATTTCTTTCAATAAAGTAAGAACATGTTTAACCCATATATGCCTAGTGGCCCTTTTCTGGGACATTGGCAAACAGTGTAGATCCAGATCAGACGCCGCAGAACGCGGCGTCTGATCTGGATCTACACTGTTTGCTTAAGGAACATTCGTTTTTGTAAAATTTGCCACAAAGAAAACCAAACATGACACCCCTATAATTGGAAATGGACCACTCCAAACTAACTAGGTGGAAGATTCCATTGTCATATATGGGTTAAATAACATAAACACAAATTTCATGACAGGATTTGAAAACAAGCCATAGGCTTATGTGAATCATCTTCTGAAATGTATTTGCAGTAAAACATGAACATTTTAAAACTGTATTGTTTGTTTTGTTTGTTTGTTGAATGCCCCAGTCAACACTATTAAGGTCTAATCGAGCCGGTCAAGTTTACCCTTGACAGCCTTGTTAATAAAATCGGTTGGTCATGACAACTGCCCTTCTTGAAACAGCGGGCATTTTCACTTGGGGGGTTCGTTTACTCATCAAAGGTGGTTCTAAAGAGGTCTTAAAATCAACGTTTATCATATGACGTCGTTGATAAGCAGTGGATAACGTCGTGTAATAAAAATCGTATGACCACACGTGTAATAACACCACGGCTGGATTAAGTAACGTCATGACGACGTCCATGTCAACAATGCATATTTTGTGGAACATTTTTCAAATTTAAAGGCGATGAAATCCAATTTAAAGCGGTCATATGATAAACAGAATCTTACACTCATGGTCATTTCATGTGAAATTTATGAAACTCGCCGAAGGCTCGTTTCATAAATTCCATATGAAATGACAACTCGTGTAAGATCCTCTATTTTGAGTATAATAGCGGAGGAAAACTAGATTTTTTTCTAGTTCAAACGTCGAGCCTTATGTTATTTATTGTTCACTTAGACATTATTGTGGGGTGCGTTCACATCCATGAAATGGATGATGCGATAGACGTTCAGCCGTTCATAGGTAAATGTAAGTGGCAGTGACACCCATTTTTGCGCTATTTCTGGCACTAGGTGGATCGCCCGGGTCGTCCGCGTCATCCGGGTCTGCTTCCGTCACTCTTTTGTTTCCCATCTGAAGAAATCGCTGGGCAAACTTGAATTTGAATTTTAGGTCCCGTCCGAAATTAAGCGCGGATGTATCACAAAGTTTCAACGCGCTTTTTACAACCGGGTGCGTTTGCAATTCATGAAAATTCAAAGCCAGGTGGAACGTGAGTGGCGAACTTATGGGTACTTCGATCAAAGTAAAGCCTCCTCTGTCTAAGACACATGCAATAATTGTTGTTTCTTCATACGAGTCCAGCAGTGTAAACAGCCCCGTAAACGAGGTCAGCCTCGGTTTGAATCTGCCCCGGATGTAACGCACGAGGATCGGGAATTTCTGAGACTCGATGAGATCTTGACTTCTCACCGACATTCTTCCACTTCCGTTGAGATCATTGGGTAATATCTCAACGAATTCGCCCGCCTGAGTCAGGGGAATGATAATGTTGTTATCTTTTTCGTCTCTGCATTTTAGATATTTCACTGGCTGAACGGTGCCATGTTTGTGAAGCAAGTATTTCCCGTCCTGTTTTACTTTTGCTGTTCCGGCAAAAACATTGTCAATAGCGAACACATTTCCGGGGAGATAATCTATCCGTGGGTAGTCTGTTTCCATATTAGGGACAGCTATGATTTGAAATGCGGACATTTTTGTGAGGTTAAGGAAAGCTTTGATGTTATGCTGAGCCAATGACTCGACGGTTTTGTGCGTAGTATGGTCTTTGGAGGTCCTTGACCGCAACCGAAGAAAGGCACCTGAAAAACAAAACAAACCATTAGGAAAACATGTCCGTGTGAAATAATGGCGTCTAACATGGTGTCAGAAGTGACAATAATTGTGTAAAAATGATAACATCTTTCTTATTTCTGCTTTCAACATAGATTGTGGGTGCTCGTTAGAACCGCCTCATTGAGGCGGTTCTAACGAGTACCCACAATCTATGTTTTTGAGCAAAAATAAAACAGCTAATGTATACCCCCGTAAACCCCACTTTTCTCTATATAAAGTGGGGTTTAGGGGGGTCTTCGTTTCACGGACTTGTTACCGTGATGAAATAAAATAAAAGTTGCTAATATACTTGTCCGGGATACATGTCTAGTTTAACCAAACACGTATATGCACGTAAGCTCCAAAGTTTTGTATAATCAAAACCAAAGAAATCAAAAGAATAATACTTATTGAAGGGCAGACACATATAAAACAAGAATATTCGGATGACACGTCCAGTTAGAGTTCTAAGTGTTCGCGTAAACAAGTCCGTGAAATGAACACCCCTATAAACTACACTTTATATAGAACAAACATGGGGTTTACAGGTGTATACATTATTTTTTCTTATTTCTGCTCCAAGACATAGGTTGTGGGTACTCGTTAGAACGAGCACACACAACCTATATTTTGAGCCTTTAAAAGAAAAATATCACGGGATTTTCATCAGAAAAGTAGCCATTTTGGAGATATGTGAAATGCACTATGTCGCACGGGTGAGTTATCATAATGGGAGGTCCTTGACCACAACCGAAGAAAGGCACCTAAAAAACAAAACGAACAAATACAATATAAAATGTTCATAATACTGGTCCAGGATACATGTCGAGTGGGTCAGTTTAACCAGTCACTCTTCCCTGTGCATATTTGCATGTAAACTCCCAAGTTTTGAATAAGACGAGCCTTTTATTCCCAAGATACAAGACCAATACTTATGTAAGTACTCGTACAAGGTATACATGTATATACTTTTCAATACAGGATTTTGTCTTTATTATTTCTACTGATTATTTCGTGGTGTATAGATCGATGACTGTTTACTGAACACTACGTCATACGGACCATTCCATCGGAAACCGTTATGTGGGGGTTACCAACTTTTTCCTAGCTTAATTCACAAAATCTTTGCTGTATATTGTTCTGATATGATAGCGTTGCAGGAATCCGATGTGGCGGTATTGGTTAAGATGCATAAACTTTAACGACCTATTTACCCAAAGGTCGTAGGTTCGAATCTCACATTTTGAATAACATTTTTTATTTTTCGTTCTTTTTGTTTCCTTTAATATACAGTTTTATCTCACCGCCGTAGGTTCGAGCCTCGCTCGGGCCACGTGTGAGACGCCAAGTTCTGCAACGGAAGGTCAGGTGGTTTTTCTCCGGGCACTCCGGTTTTCGCCCACCTCTGATTAACGATCGGCTCGATATGAGTGAAATAATCTTGAAAGGGCCGTAAAACCCAAACCAAAAAAAAAAAAAAAAAAAAAAAAAAATATACAGTTTTATGCAGCCTGTGGCAAGAAATATTCAAGCCTGAGCTTTTGGAACTTTGCAAACAAAATAAACCAGCTCCTCCTTATCGAGTTGACCAACTTTGAGGAGACACGGGCACACAGTTCTGCGGCTTCCACCATACCATCTATCCCCCGCCCATGGGGGCTTGAAGAAATATATGGGCTGCATGAACCTTCCACGCAGAGCTGAATCCGGCCCGCACACTAGTACTGGTAAACCGCTTAGAGGATCTAAGCCTGTCCAGGAACCGCGTAGCGAGGCGGACCGACCATGCTAATAAACCCTATTGGTTTCATTTGGCGACAGGGCTTGAGATGTCATTTCATCTCGATGTCGGGTAAAAGTCCCACGAAATTGGAAGCAACGTCTCCAAAATGACCTTTACAGTGTTGACGGGGACGTTAAACCTCAAATCAAACAAACACATCCACCATACTATCCTGATCTGAATGCCAAAACGATGATGTGGGGAATTTTTTATATTGGCCAAGGAAGATATATAGATGTATAAATAAAGGCTCTGATCGAAGAATACATTGGAAGCATTGTTGAAAAAGAATGGTATGCGTGCTTAACACATGTCGAAAAGGCTGAACAGGACTATTATTTTGTTTGATTTGAGGTTTAACGTCCCCGTCAACACTGTATTGGTCATTTTGGAGACGTTTCTTCCAATTTTGTGGGACTTTTACCCGACATTGAGATGAAATGACATCTCAAGCCCTGTCGCCCAATGAAACCAATAGGGTTTATAAGCATAGACGGGCCGATTCGCACCGCTTTGCCTGGGCAGGCTTTGATCCTCTAAGCGGTTTACCAATACTCGTATGCGGTCGGTTTCATCTCGATGTGGAAGCATCGTGCAGCCCATCTGTTTCTTTAAGCCCAAATGGACAGGGGGCCTGAACAGGACTATTGTAAAACTGACATCGCTGTTGAGGATGAAAGGGAGTGAATCATTAAACACTTGGACTCTGACAGTGCCGTTAGAGAGAAGGTACAGAGACTGCTTCTGAGGGTGACGAATCTACCGACACTGCCGAAGAATCAAAACTGTTTTTGTAATGCAACTTCGAAATATGAAATTCTAAAATTATGAAATTCAAGTTAATGTGAATCGCTGAAATTAAAATAAATAATGAATTACATACTAATATTAAAAAACGACAAAGGAAATATATAATACAGAAAAAAAAAGAAAAAAAAAAGTTTAAAAATAATTACACTGTGCGAGTGTTTCTTCCATCCCTCGCCGTCATCACACCGAGAACTTAAATGATTCTGACCTGTAACCACTCGGCTATTTGTTATTCAAGAGCATTTTTGCGTACAGTAAACCTACATTCAAAACCATGCCTACAATCAAATTATTACGTAAGGTATTTGTTTTTAAGTTTTTAGTTCTTCTCGTCAATTTTTTGTCATATTTTTATTTTCTATCTTTTATAATTCAAACAATGTGTCCTATTGTTGCGCATGGGAATGAGTTTCAGCTTTTATATTAGACGTTTGCATTCACTGATGACATTGCCATCCCTAGATAACGGGTCCATCTGATACCGTTATCTTGGGATGACAATGTCATCATTGAATGCAAACTTCTTAACTAAAAACTGAAACTCATTCCCATGCGCAACAATAGAACACATTGTTTCAATTATAAAAGATAGAAAATAAAAATATTACAAAAATTGACGAGAAGAACTAAAAACTTAAAACAAATACCTTACGTAATAATTTGATGGTAGGCATGGTTTTGAATGTAGGTTTACTGTACGCTAAAATGCTCGTGACTAACAAATAGCCGAGTGGTTACAATTACAGGACAAAATCATTGAAGTCCTATGTGAGGTCGAGGCATGGAAGACACACTCGCACAGTGTAATAAGTTTTAAACTTTTTTTCTTTTTTTCTGTATTATATGTTTCTCTTGTTGTTTCTTTTTTTGTTGTTGTTTTTTTTTTAATATTAGTATATAATTCATTATTTTCAAATTTCAGCAATTCAAATTACATATAACTTGAATTTCATAATTTCATATTTCGAAATTGCATTACAAAATCAGTTTTGGTTCTTCGGCAGTGTCGGTAGATTCATCACCCTCAGAAGCAGTCTCTGTACCGTCTCTCTAACGTCACTGTTAGAGTCTATGATTCACTCCATTTCAGCCTCAACAGCGATGTCAATTTTACAATAGTCCTGTTCAGGCCCCCGGCCATTTGGGCTTGAAGAAATAGATGGGCTGCACGATGCTTCCACGTCGAGCTGAAACCGACCGCACACGAGTACTGGTAAACCGCGTAGAGGATCTAAGCCTGCCCAGGCAAAGCGGTGCGAGTCGGCCCGTCCATGCTTATAAACCCTACTGGTTTCATTGGGCGACAGGGCTTGAGAAGTCATTTCATCTCAGTGTCGGGTAAAAGTCACACAAAATTGGAAGAAACGTCTCAAAAATGACCAATACAGTGTTGACGGGGACGTTAAACCTCAAATCAAACAAAACAATTGTCCTGTGCAGCCTTTTCGACGTGTGTTAAGCAAGCAGACCATTCTTTTTCAACAATGCTTCCAATGCCTTCTTCGATCTGAGCCTTTATATACATATCCGTCATGCGACGCTGAAAATTTCATTGGCCAACATAAAAAAACTTCCCGGTATCATCTTTTTGGCATTCAGATCAGGGTGGTATGGTGAAAGCCGCAGAGCTGTGTGCCCGTGTCTCTTCAAAAGCTGGTAAACTCGATAAGGATCGAGGAGCTGGTTTATTTCGTTTGCAAAGTTTCAAAAGCTCAGGCTTGAACATTTCTTGCCACAGGCTGAATAAAACTGTGTATTAAAGGAAACAAAAAGAACGAAAAATAAAAATGTTATTCCAAATTTGAGATTCGAACCTACGACCTTTAAGTAACAATGTCATTAAAGTTTATGCATCTAACCAATATCGCCACATTGTATTCTTACCAAAATGTCATATCAGAATAATATATAGCAACGATTTTGTGAATTAAGGGAGTGAAAAGTTGGTAACCCCCACATAACGGTTTCCGATGGAATGGTCCGTATGACGTAGTGTTCAGTAAACAGTCATCGATCTATACCTATATATACCTATAATATGTAAACCTTTAATATATTTTGGGGTAACTTGTGAAAGGCAGACGTGTATGAAATATAAGCCACGTCTTGAGAAAACCTGTTATTGGCATATAATTTTGACCCCCTTGAACCCCGCTTTTATATAGTAAAACTGGGGTTTACAGGGGTATACTTTATTTTTCTTATTTCTGTTCTAAAATATAGATTGTGGGTACTCGTTAGAACCGCCTCGATGAGGCGGTTCTAACGAGTACCCACAATCTTTATTTTGAGCAGAAATAAGACAAATATCACAGTTTTTCATAATAAAATGTTCGTGTTTTTTTTTCGGTGGTAAAGTTTACAATGTATTTGTATAGGCGTGTTTTCGTAATGTTTGCAAACAACACAGGCACGGGCCCCCGCCCTTTGGGGCTTAGAGAAATAGATAAGACTGCATGGTGCTTCCACGCAGAACTGAAACCGACCGCACATGAGTACTGGTAAACAGCTTAGCCTGCCCAGTCAAAGTGGTGCGAGTCGGACCATCCATGCATATAATCCTATCGGTTTCATTGGGCGGTCGTTTCATCTCAATGTCGGGTAAAAATCAAACAAAAAAGGAAGCAAAGTCTCCAAAATTACCTAAATAGTGTTGACACTTGCCTCTGATGCTAGAGGTCCCGAGTTCGATACCCGGCAGCGGCGATAATATTTCGGTGTCCGAACACGCTCCATTGGCATCATTTGCAGGGATGAATGTCATAAAGTGCACCGTCCTTCGGATCGGGACGTTAACTGGAGGCCTCCTGTGCAGGGAGAACCATCCCCTGTGCAGGTTAAAGATCCCTACCGTAATTACATGATTACTGAGTAGGCTTTCATCCTGCAAAACCTGGAGTGTATGTAATATACACCTGCGGTAATGGTCAAATGTGGATAGATACATGTAGATAGATAGATAGATAGATAGATAGATAGATAGATAGATAGATAGATAGATAGATAGATAGATAGATAGATAGATAGATGGATGGATGGATGGATGGATGGATGGATGGATGAATGGATGGATGGATGGATAGACAGACAGACAGACAGACAGACAGACAGACAGATAGATAGATAGATAGATAGATAGATAGATAGATAGATAGATAGATAGATAGATAGATAGATAGATAGATAGATAGATAGAAAAAAAGGGACGGTCAGACTCACACCACTTTGCTTGCACAGGCTTAGGCCTTCTAATCGGTTTAGCAATACCCATGTTTGATTGGCTTCAATTCTGCGTGGAAGCACCATGCAGCCCAATCTATTTTGCCAAGACTCGATGGGCAGGGCCCTCGTCTAGATCAAGCCTTTTGCTATTCTGCCGGTAAGTGTCTTTCCCGGTCAGAAATCCAAAGACATGATCTCTCGCGATGGGGCTACCATCACGTGAACAAGTCCGTGAAATGAACACCCCCCCCCCCCCCCACACACACACACACACACTAAAACCCACTTTATATAGAGAAATCTGGGGGGTTACGGGGTATACATTATTTTTCTTTTTTCTGCTCCAAGACATAGGTTGTTGGTACTCGTTAGAACCGCCTCACTGTGGCGGTCCTAACGAGCACCCTCAACCTATGTTTTGAGCATTTATAAGAAAAACATCACTGATTTTCATCAGAAAAGTAGCCGTTTTGGAGATGTGAAAATGCACTATCGCACGGGTGAGTTATCGTTAGGCATGCCTTTGACAAGTAAAATTAAAAAGTGTTATTTCTTCGTCAAACAGCTAAGCCTAGTATTTGTATTTGTGCGCCTATCGTCACAAGATGACGCAACGACGAAATTTAGCGCTGTTGTTTCCTGCACAAAAAAATACACCACGCAAACATGTCTAAGTAATGAACACCCCCTAAACCCCGCTTTATATAAAGAAACTTGGGTTTACGGGCTATACAGTATATTCTGATTTCTGCTCCAAGGCATAGGTTGTGGGTCCTCGTTAGAACTGCCTCAATGAGGCGGTTCTAACGATAACCTACAACCAATGTTGCGGGCATAAATCGGAGAAATATCACAAATTTTCCTGAGAAAAATTACCCCTTTGGGGGTATGAAAGAATGTGTCGTAATGTATCGCCATTTTGTCCGGGGATAGTAATGAACCTCTCACCCCCGAGTTTTTAAGAAGAGTATTCAAGTTTTGAACCCCTACGATCATTCTGTATGTTTTTCCCTATTAATACGAATATAATCAGGGCTATATAATTTTGAACCCCCAAAACCCCGCTTTTGTATAGTACAAGAATTCCGCTGAAGGCTATGACGTGTCTGGAGGGGTGCAAAGTCACTGAACCATGAATTCTATAGGTCAATGTAAAAGTTGTCTCTCCTATAGATAGATGTAAGAAAAACGAAGTCAATGAATCATGATCTGTAGGTGAAGGTGATATATGGATACATCACGAAAACACGCCTATATAGTTTTGACCCCCTTGAACCCCACTTTTATGCAGTAAAACTGGGGTTTACAGGGATAAACCATTTTTTTCTTATTTCTGCTCTAAAATACAGATTGTTGGTACTCGTTAGAACCGCCTCGATGAGGCGGTTCTAACGAGTACCCATAATCTATATTTTGAGCAGAAATAAGAAAAATATCACAATTTTTCATCTCAAAATTTTCAGTTTTTCGGCGAGAAAGGTTACACTGTATTCGTATAGGCGTGTTTTGTTAATGCTTGCATTAAAGTTGCTATTCCTAGACGCGAGGTTGTTTGTTTGTTTGTTTGTGTTGGTGTTGAACGGTCCAGTCAACGCTATTTTAGGTCAATTTTTAGCCGGTCAGTTTACCTATCCACACTTTTCCTCGGCAGGCTTATACGCGCGCGGTTAACCAGTAAAGTGCACATTATTTCGCCAGAAACTGCCAACTGACCTTCTTGAATCAGCGGAAGGGAGAGAATGACCGTAGAAAAAATTTCATGATCACTGTCCGCGAAAGAATGTTGCCGACCCCGTCAGGTATCGAACCCGCGTCACCAGTCAGACGCGCATCCAACTGAGCTACCGAGACCGTCTGATGCGAGCGTGTACAAAGTGATAGGAAAAAGTTCTTATAGTTTTTGAGAAATGGACTCCTACATTAGGGTGAGGAAGGTCGCAATAATTCACAAAGTCAGTGCACCATGTTATGTAGGTCAAGATCAGATATGGATGCTTGCAGTGCAGTTGCTAATCCTAGATGCAAGCTTGTACCAAGTATAATTAATGAAGCTCTTTTAGTTATCGAGAAATTGACTCTAACATGAGGGTGTAAGTAAGGGTAGTCTCAATAATTCACGAAGTCAGTGAACCATAAATGTAGGTCAAGGTGAGATATGGATGGTTGCATTGAAGTTACTACTACTAGATCCAAGCTTGTACCAAGTATTATTAATGAAGCTCTTATTGGTCTCGAGAAATGGGCTCTTACATAAGGGTGAAAGTTATGGTGGTCGCAAAAGTGGACGGCTTGACGAACGAACGGACGGACGGACGGAAAACCAGACTCCCATATCGCGCCAAACTTGACCCATTTAGTACTGGAACCCCCAAAACGGGTACCATGGCAAACAGTGCAGGCCCAGATCAGACGCCGCAGAACGCGGCGTCTGATCAGGACCTACACTGTTTGCAAAAAGTTAAGCCAATTTCGAAACAAATTTTGAAGAAAACACCTGACACCCCCAGATTTTGAAATGGACGCCTGTTATATATAAGGAGGAAGATTCCATTTGGTACAAAAAGGGATAAAGCAGGCGCGACAAAATCTGTGGTTAACTGGGCCGTTATTCATTATTTATCTTATTTTAAACATATATTGTGGGTGCTCTTACATGTACATGTTAGAACCGCCTCGCGTTTCATACGAATTCTCACTATCTATGTTTGGAGCAGAAATATGAAAAATATGAATATAAAAATCTGAAAATTCATGTTTGGTGGTAAAATTGTGGAATATATTTGAAAGGAGTGTTTTCATAATGTTTAAGGCGATCTTGCAAATGTATGCTGTTTGTACTATAGAACACCAAAAAAATTGCCCACAATGATCTCCATTATGCCCCCCTAACCCAACCCCACCCCACCCCAACACCCCGTCATTGCACTAATAGTAACCCTCCGTGGCTTTACATGTAACTACCGCTATCTCGAACAAATTAACGTGGTCCAAAAGGGGTTCGAGCCATCTGCTTCCCCTAAATGTACTGAATTAACTTTACATGATATCATGTTTTACATGTATGTGCGGTTACTGTCTTGAATACTGGGACAGGCAGTGAGTGAGTGAGTGAGTGAGTGAGTGTTTGGGGTTTACGTCTCACAAACAACTAAGGTCATACGGAGACGGGATCTCGGTTAAAAGACGCATCCGAAAGTCTGGGAAAGGCACGGATCGATCCTGCGACCCCTGGTTTACAATGCAAGCATAACCACTACGCAACGCATGCTTCTACTGGGACAAGCAGAGCAGACCGAGATCAAATACTGATACATCTGAGTCCTCACCCTAACCATTCCAAGAAAACGCTTTTGCCATATATCCAGACATATATTTGCCACATGTGGAAGCAAGTGCCACCAGAAAGTAATTGTAGAACATTAGTAAGCGGTGCCAATATGTAATTTACGGTTTTCGATATAGCATAAAGGAATTCAGTAAGCACATATAAATGAATGAATGAAGTACGTAGCGTTGAATCCTATTACATATGTTAGTTCTTTAGTCCTTTTAAATTTTATTTAATCCTTTTAAACCTGGGTGAAAGACAAAAAAATCAAATAAAAATCCTATACTGTTCAATGGGATTGAAATTCACATTTACAATGTACTGACATACATGTACGAGTAGATTTTAAGTTGAAAAGTACATGCGAATTAAGGGGAATTTGGAACACCTTTAGGTGAGGCAACTCCTGCAAAGGTATCTTTGTCTCCTATGTCAGTAGGGGTCCACTCTTGAAGGAAAGAATTTGCTCCTGAGGAGCAAATTCTTTCCTTTAAAAGTAGACCCCTTTTGCCGTGGGACAGGGTTTATAAAAAGGCGAACAGGAAGACCCGAAAGTTGTCTCCCTTTGACAAATGGCGGAAAAATGTGCCAAGTGTTTCCATTCCCCTCAAATACAGAGGAACTTCGATTACTCAAACACGAATAGTACATTTACTATGGCTAATTCGAACTAGTATTTTTTCTTCGGTCATTCTCTCCCTTCCGCTGATTCAAGAAGGGCTGTTGTCAGTATCTGACGAAAGAATGAGCACTGTACTGGTTAACCGCTTACGTTAACCAAAAATGTCCGACAAGAAAAAATTGAAGTTAAATTTCGAATATTTCCAAAAAATTTTTTTTCGAAATTTTCACTTAAAATGTTATAATTTAACATTCCCCACCGTTTCCAACAATTTTGCGAGAAATTAAAATTTTGTCGGACACTTAGGGATGTCGGACGTTTAGGGATGCAACATACGTATAAGCTTCCCGGGAAAAGTGTGGATAGGTAAACTGGCCGGCTCAAAATGGCCTATAATAGTGCTGACTGGGCCGTTAAACTCAGATACAAACAAAACATAGGAACTTCGATTACTCAAACACGAATAGTACATTTACTATGGCTAATACGAACTAGTTTTTGAGCCACGGTCCCTTGAGAATATTCCCAAAGCTCCAGATATCCGTATATATGGGATAATACACGAATTTTTTCTGTTTTTATCTTGAAAAGGTATGTTGTGTGAACTCATTAGAAGAGGCGATTCTAATGAGTACACACAACATACATTTATTTTTATAGAACACTGTAAAGATATCCTAAAGTCATCACGAAAACATATCTATATAATGGACCCCCTTAACCCACACTTTATATATTAAAACTCGGGTTTGTAGGGATATTGTTTGTTTGTTTGTAGTGGAGTTTAGCGGCCCAGTTAACGCAATTTTATGTCATTATTGAGCAGGTCAATTTACCAATCCATTCGTTCCCTGGGCAGACCTATATGTAAGCGGTTAACAAGTACAGTGCACATTCTTTCACCAGAAACTGACAACTGCCCTTCTTGAATCAGCGGAAGAGGTAGAGAAAGACCGTAGAAAAGATTTCATGATCAATATTCACGGGAGAATGTTGCCAACCTCAGCAAGTATCGAATCCGCGTCCTCCTGATCACCAGTCGGACGCGCATCCGATTGAGCTACCCAGGCCGGCTGGCAGGGCTATACAGTATTTTTTTTATTTCTGCTCAAAAACATAGATTGAAGGTACTCGTTAGAACCGCCTCGCCCAGGCGGTTCTAACGAGTATCTACAATTTATGTTTTCAGAAGAAATAAGACAAATATCTCCATTTCCTCATCTGAAAATTTTCATTTTTCGGTGGTATAATTTACAATGTATTTGTATAGGTGTGTTTACGTAATGAATCTTCATTATGCCTCATGCTGGCACTATAAGTAAACCTCAGTAATTAGAACTCCTCAGTAATTACTCCTATTTCGAACACATTTTCGTTATTACAAAGGTGTTCGAGCAATTGAAGTACGTCTGTACTTGCAAAGTATGGCTTACTCGATGGAGGGCCCCCGCCCACCAGCGCTTGGAGAAATACATGTAGCCTGGGCTGCATGCTGCTTCTACGCAGAGCTTAAACCAACCGTCCAAGAGAAAATGTACTGGTAAACTGCTTCGATGGTCTAAGCCTGCCCACGCAAAGTGGTGCGAGTCGGACCGTCCAGGCATGTAAACCCTATTGGTTTCCTTGGGCATCAGGGCTTGAGATGTCATTTCATCTCAACGTCGGGTAAAGGTACAAAAAATGGAGGCAGCGTCACCAAAATAACCTAAATAGTGTTAACGGAATTCAAACAAAATGCATTACCTCGGGCCACTTAACACAAATGAGCCGGACTACAACATTCCTACAATTAACATGTGCACCCAGCGAAGACTCAGATAAGCATGCGCATCCTCGCAGTCTGGTAAGAGTCTTCATTGTGCGCTCTAATGATAGCTAAGGGCTCAATGCTCATTCTTGAGCAAGAGAAGTCTCTGGTCAGACTATATGGATGCGCTGTCTGATGCGCGCACATGTAAATTGTAGGAAATGTTGTGCCCCGCTCATTAAAGAAACACTGTTCTCACCTTCATAGTCTTTTGGTATGACCACAGTATCGTCATTTTCGCTAAACTTCCCCGTCGTCGTGTCGAAGATGACATTGCGCGCCAGCAGTTTGCGGATGGTCCGGGAGTCGAACAGCAACAACGGTAGCCCAAGGTTCACCGGGAGTGGACTGTCTTTCTTTACCATGATGGCCTGCGGGTTGCACTTAACAATCTGAGGCAGGGAGAACTGCTGTAGCAGGTTCTCGACCATGTACGCCTGGACGCTCCACGTCGCCTTCTTTTGCTGGTTCGCGGCCGCCGTGTCAGACGCCCTGCTAGCGCTTCTTTTGGCCGACATGCTGCCCGAAGAGCTGGTACTTTTTCTCACACTCGGACTAGCTTCTGACGCCCTCTGTAATTTCCGATTGGCTACTGTTTCGCCTGTACACCTTCCACGTACCCCAGCACTAATTTTCGTCAGTGCCAGTAGAGAAAACTATAAAATGCTACCTTAGATAATTTTTTGATACTTTAAACAATTGTTAGTCCGCCATATTGGCCGGTCCTGTATCACAATAACATATAACAATAGAAAATAGTTCAGATTTTGTCAAAGATATAAGGTGAAATACAGCAGGATTGAGGACGATTACACTGTCAACACCCGATATTTTGTCGCCTCTTGTTCATATTGAACAAGTATAAATAGCCTATTCGGAATGCTTAAGAATAACCTTATATATTCAATTTAAAGAAAAATAAACGGTACAAATTATGCTTAAGAGTGAACTATTCACATGTTTACATGTATATGAAACCAACTGTCACGAACTGTTCTCGTTTGCCTCACAGCAATCTCTTTCAGTATTACATGTAACCCATTATAATCTGAATGGTTTTGCTTGTTTGATTTGACGTTTAACGTCCCCGTCAACACTGTAAAGGTCATTTTGAAGACGTTGCTTCCAATATTGTGGGACTTTTACCCGACATTAAGATGAAATGACATCTCAAGCCCTGTCGCCCAATAAAACCAATAGGGTTTATTTGCATGAACGGTCCGACTCGCACTTCGGTTCCTGGACAGGCTTAGATCCTCTAAGCGGTTTACCAGTGCTAGTGTGCGGGCCGGATTCAGCTCTGCGTGGAAGCATCATGCAGGCCATATATTTCTTCAAGCCCCTATGGGCGGGGCCGATAAGCCGAATGGACTTAAAAAGACTATGAATAATGCAGTCCTTTTCGAAATTTAGGGGTGTCAGGTTAAACTATTTATAGACATGTATTTAGAAAATGACTGCACTTTTGGCAGACAGTGCAGACCCTGATCAGACGTGGCATTCTGCGACGTCTGATCTGGGTCTGCACTGTCTGCCGATGCCCCGTTTTGGGTTTTCCCATATCAAATGGGTTTAAGTTTTAAACAGTGAGTTGGGTAAATTTGATCATTTTCTCACCATCTCTGCATATAAACCCTAGCGGTTTGTTTATACGGTAGGGCTTTGAGATGAGATGTTTCATCTCAATGTCCGGTAAAATCCCCACAAAATGGAGGCAACATCCCCAGTCACCAAATTGATAAAAAATGGACATAAAACTAAAACAAGTGGCACATGGGCCACTCTGCTCACCAGAGCTCAGGTGGGCACTGTCCAATGGCAGCCGTGTACAATTAAAAGTCTCCCAAACGAATAAGCATCCATGTGGGCTCTGTATCTGAAATATTAGGCTTTTAATGAAGTAGAATATGGAGCCCTGGTTGGTATCTCTCAATGTGGCTTATCATATGGAACAAGAATATACATAGTTTAGCGGTGGGCATCTGTATTGCTCCTGAGAAGTAAGGCCTTTGGAGCAGTGAAGGGGTTGCGGCATGGCCCCGGCTGATCCCAAGATTGTTGTTACTGAATTTGTATTATCATAAGGACCAAGAATACGTATGGTTTAGGGTTTGGGATCTGAACAGTTTCTGAGATATGAGGCCGTTTATGAAATGGAGGGGAGAGGAATGGCCCCTGTGGACCTCCCAAGTTGTTATGACTGAATCTATCCTACAATAAGGAACAAGAATATATATGATTATGGGGTGGGGATTTGGATGGCTTATGAGAAATATGGCCTTTTATGAAGTGGTGGGACGGGGCATGGCCCCCTGCACAAAGAAACACCCAGGTTGGTGTGACTGAATGAGTCTTACTATAAGGAACAAGAATATAAATAGTTTAGTGGTGAGGATCTGAACGGTTTCTGAGACATATCGCTTTTAATATGGTAATGCGCGAGGCATGGCCCGAGACACCCTGGAGGCCCCAGGACTGGTGCTACTGAATGTTTCTTATCATAAAGAACATGAATATATCTGGTTTAGGGTGGGGCTCTGATCAGTTTCTCAGATATATTGGTCTTTTGTTAAGTTGAGAGGTGTGGCATGGCCCCGGCGCACCCCGGGAAACCCCTAGGTTGATGGCATTGAATGCGTCTAATCATAAGAAACAAGAGTGAGTGAGTGTTTGAGTTTTACTTCCCACCAACAGCTAAGGTCATACGGAGACGGGACTTCGGTTGAAAGACACATCCGAAAGTCTGGAGAAGCCCGGGATCGATCCTGCGATCCCTGGTTTAAAAGGCGAGTAGCGGAACCACTACACCCCGGAGGCTTCTATAAGAAACAAGAATATATATGGTTAAGGGGTGGGGATTTGTAAGGTTTCTGAGATATTGGGCCTTTTATGAAGTGAAGGGGTGGGGCATGGTCCAGGGGACCCCAAGTTTGGTATCACTGAATACGTCTAAACATAAGGAACAAGAATATATAGGGGGATCTGAATGGTTTCTGAGATATATGGCCTTTTATAAAGTGGAGGGATAGGGGCATGGTCCCGGCCTAACCTAGGGAACCCCCAGGTTGGCATAAAAGCATATGGCTGAGAAGTTTATTCAAGTAACTATTCTGAGCGGTTTCTGAGATATATTCTATAACAGTTTTGTCAAAATATCTGCTAAGACCTGGCAGTAAATGTCATTTTTCCCCCATTATAATTAAACTCTAAGTTGCCACAAAACTAATACCCTGATTTTCATTAAAAACACAAACGTTCAATTTCCCATTCCATGAATTCTACAGATGGAATTCGGGCTGAATCGGCCCAGTGGTTTCAGAGGGGATGTCGTTTGAAAGTGTTGACGTCACACGCCAGACGTCAGGCGACGTCAGATGATGAAGGACAACTGCCTATCCTTTTTAGCTCCCCGGGAGCCTTCGACTCTGGTGAGCTAAAACAAAAACAACAACTAAAGAATTAACAACAACAAAAACAACAAAAGAAAAACAAGATGCGTTTGTGAAACACTGATGCCCCCGGACAGCGCCATTCACAAGTTATGCCCAATGTTGCCAATGTTAAAAATTTGAAAAAAGTAGGTCAAATGTCAAGGTCAAGAGTTCAGAAATTACGGTACCACTGGAAAGGTCTTGTGATAAGGTATGCACATGTGAAATATGAAAGCTCTATCTATTACCATTCAAAAGCTATGCCCAATGTTAAGATTTATATAATATATGTGTAAAAAAATGTTTTGATCTTCCTTTCGCAATCGTTACAACTAAACAGTTTCGGACGACGACAGTATGCCAGATTTCTCAAAGAAATGCTTAATAATGAACCAGTGTTAAGGAAATGAAATGTTTTACTGTATTGAAATGCCTTTTTCAGATGTTCCCTTGCATTATTACGTGCGACTTTACCTTTAACAGTTGTTGACGTAACCCATGACGCCGAATTGGTATTCTGTGACGTGATTGCGTTTAGGGTACCTTTGTTTAAAATATTGTAAATTTGACACCTTTAGGAGTATTTTATTCATTTTGGTGTCAAATTGTTTCTCAAATACCGTTATATCTGAAAACAGTTACAACTCATTTTCGCCAAAAATTCCCAGAAGGTCCCTTTTCGCGTGACGGGTCAAATATATACAAAACTCCCATAGGCCAGAGGGTTATAATTTTTATTATTACCCTGCGATAATTTCGACTATCACATGTGCGGAATTGGGTGCGCGTACGGTTCGGTTCTTCTGTCAAGCTGGAGAAATGAGTCTTAACCAAAAAATTAACAAAGTCAAGAAATTTTGGTACCAAAATGTTTCTTTTGATTTAATTAAGAAAACGTATACGCATACTTTAGGGTTTTGTTCAGAAATAACGGAATTAAAGGACCTCATTTTTTATTTTTATTAAAAGCGTTTGAACTTCTGAATTTCCTAACGTCGCTTATGTAGAAAGCCGACGTTATCCTATAGACGTCAAAAGTCGCTTGTGACCTGTCCTGTTTTTTTCATTAAACTCCCTTACCATAATTATTAGTTTTGTTCGGTATAATAAAATAAATATTGCATTCCTGAGAATGTCACCCTTCGCCTCGGTTGATATTCTTATTCCTAAGAGTGACATTTTTCAATGTAATATTTCTATACTATCGCCTAAACAGCCATAAAATAACTGTTTTGTTACCCATTCTGGCATTAAGACATTATTTTTATAAACGCTTTCCTGTGTGATAGCACCCCACCCCCAACCCCACCGCCAATCGGGGCTTGAAGAAATAGATGGGCTGCATGATGCTTCCATGCAGAGTTGAACCAGCCGCACATGAGTACTGGTAAACCGCTTAGAGGATTTAAGTCTGCCCAGGCAAAGCGGTGCGAGTCGGTCCGTCCATGCTAATAAACCCTATTGGATTCATTGGGCGACAGGGCTTGAGAAGTCATTTCATCTCAATGTCGGGTAAAAGTTCCACAAAATTGGAAGCAACGTCTCCAAAATGACCTATACAGTGTTGACGGGAACTTAAACCTCAAATCAAACAAACTGTGTGATCTGAATCACTCAAACGGCATTTCTGTACGAGCAATCACGTGCCGCTTCGCATAGATATGGTTCCCTGCACCTACTGCGTTGAGCGCCAAAATGATGATAACCGGAAAACCAATCAAACCGCCCTACAGTAAAAGGCCGATTTCACCTTGATACCGTGCCTTGGGGAATGGTAATCCGGTTTTCCATGCATGCACACTCATGAGCACTCTGAAAAATGGAGGTAACAGTCTTCGTTTTTGATTGGCTGTTTATGGATTTGCCTAACTTTGACCCTTGCATACGGGCCTCCGTGGCCTAATGGATAAGAGCGCTGACTCTTAGTCATTAGGTCTCTCACCGCCGTGGGTTCGAGCCTCGCTCGGGTCACGTGTGAGACGCCAGTTCTGCAACGGAAGGTCAGGTGGTTTTTCTCCGGGTCCTCCGGTTTTCGCCCACCTAGGATTAACGATCGGCTCGATATGAGTGAAATAATCTTGAAAGGGCCGTAAAACCCAAACCAAAAAAAAAAAAAAAAAAAAAAAAAATTGACCCTTGCCGTAGGCGTGATATAGGAAAATGGAACAGCAACCACATAGTGCATTCTTTCATATCTCCAAAACGGTCATTGTCCTGATGAATTTTTGCGATATATGTTCTATTTATACTGCAAACATAGGTTGTGGGTGCTCGGTAGAATCGCTTCATTGAGGCAGTTCTAACGAGTACTCATAAGCTATTTCTTGGAGCAGAAAAAAGGAAAACAATATATACCCCGTAAACACCAGTTTTCTCTATATAAAGTGGGGTTTTGGGGAGTGTTAATTTCACGGACTTGTTAAAGTGATGTGAAGACAGTCTCAAAATGTGGTGCCTGTAGAGGAACCACTTGCTAGACTTCTCTAGAAACGGCTTTGCTGCGGCATTGGCCCGGATAGCCCGGAATGAGCCTGTTTTATATCATGTTCTGTGACTCGAATTTGAATGTAACGTCTTGAAATACTACAGTTCGAACAAATTGACCTGAGACTGGTGAACTCTATTAACATAATTTCACACACGACTGAATGCATATACAGTGAAATTCCGTTATTAGGATCGCCTAAAATTAAGAAAAAATCTGCTTTTTAAAAGCTTATTAAGTAGGCTATAGTTATTCTTGTTTTTTTGTTTTCTGCATAAATTGTCCATTGGGGAGGTAGCACCTTTGGGACTGTTTAAAAGTGGCCTTAAATAATTGTTTTAATTTGTCCCAAAAGTGGTCTTAATACAGGAATTTCACTGTATTTATCGTCGACGTTTAGCCGAAGATGGCGATATTGTTATACAATACATAGAGGTCGGTAAATGGGCCGCTATTCAAGAGATGCCGAAAATTCACGAGTAGTTTACGAAAGCCGACGTATTAGGCGATAGCACTGACTAATTTATTCCTTGCATAAAGGTCAGTTCGCACTACAACTGGGGTGTAAGACAGATCAAGCTTGATCGTCCAGGGTTTATTCCTGCTCATCCCGGTACCGCTATTGGGGACACGATTAGATGCTGCATGTAGAGTGAGATTCATGCTTAACGAACACCAACACTCTATGTCTTTTGGGCAGTTCTAATGAGGACCAACAGTATCATTTTGCCTGAGAGAAGGAAACAATGGTTATCATTGTAAACTCCTATTTGGGTCTTCCATGTAAACGTACAAAAAGAGTCAACGGCGTGGCGTACGACTCCGACGTGAACTGGAGCGCGACAGCTCAGTGCTTAGTGCACTTGCCTCTAATGATAGGGGTCCCGGGTCCGATTTCCGGCAGCGGTGATAAAATTTCGGTGTCCGAACACGCTCCACTGGCATAATTGCAGGGACGAATTTCATAAAGTCCACCGTCCGTCGGATCGGGGCGTTAACTGTCGCCCCCCCCCCCCCTCCCCCCCTCCCCCCTCCCCCTGTGCAGGGAGAATCATCCCCTGTGTAAGCTAAAGAAGAACCCTACCGTAATTACATGATTACTGTGTATGTTTTCCTCCTGCAAAACTAGAGTGTATGTAATATACACCGTCTGTGTCCCCTCTTGGGGTTAAGGCGAAACCGGAAGAAAGAAAGAAAGAAAGGTAAGTACTTTTTGCAGGCACCATGGCCACGTGAACAGATCCGTGAAATAACCACCCCCTAAAACCAGTTTATATGTATACGGGGGTATACATTATTTTCCTTAATTCTGCTCCAAGACATATGTTGTGGGTACTCAATAAGGCGGTTCTAACGAGCACCCACAACCTTTGTTTGCAGTATAAATTAGAAAAATATCACGGATCTTCATCAGAAAATTGGCCATTTTGGACATGTAAAAATGGACTATGTCGCATGGGTGTGTTATCGTAATGGTCGATCCCATCCTTGGTTTATATATCTGGGGTGTGTGTGTGGGGGGGGGGGGGGGGGGTGTCGTCTGTCTAAACCGTTCACTCCAAAGTTTCTGTAATGTCTTATATGCATCCAATGTTGTAAATGGGTGTGTCACATCACATATGATAGTTAAAGTCGTATAGAATGGCAAACAGTGTAGATCCCAATGAGGCGACCCGTTATGAGCAATATCATAGGAATCTACACTGTTTGCAGAAGTATCTCTATCGAGGTTCGGCCCCTACTGGTCAACCGTTTAGAGGATCTAAGCCTGTCCAGGCAAAGCGGTGCGAGTCGGCTGGTCCATGCTTATAAACCCTATTGGATTCATTGGGCGACAGGGCTTGAGATGTCATTTCATCTCAATGTTGGGTAAAAGTCCCACAAAATTGGAAGCAACGCCTCCAAAATGACCTTTACAGTGTTGACGGGGACCTTAAACCTCAAATCATACAAAGTCTCTATCGGGGCATCAAGTACACTGTATTCACTCAATTCCAATAGGCAGACATATACGGTAATTATGCTTAAATAAAGATTTGTTAATGAAAGAGAAAATAAATATTTGTCCAAAGACCGGTTCTATACAGCTTATAACGGTGACATATAAATTTTGTATGTCAACCTCGTTCAAGTTCATTCAATACAGTAGTATTGAACAGTACTGAATATCTATTATGGTTCAGCGATATATGTAGGCCTGCATTAAAACAACATTAGGACCACCTTTGCGACGGTTCAAAAGTGGTCGTCAAGACCACTTTTGAACAGTCCCAAAGGTGGTCACTTATAAGGAGACATTAACTGTAGCAAAAACAAAGAAAGAATAACTGTTTTTATTTGTTTGTGTGATTTTAGGTTTAATTAAAATCAATAATCTTCTTAAAAGCAGATTTAGTCTTAATTTTAGGTTGTCTTAATAGCGGAGTTTTACTGTATATCTAAGTATGGATAGGTAAACTGACCGGCTCAAAAATGACCTAAAATAGTGTTGACTGGGCCGTTAAACGCCAATACAAACAAACAAATTTACTGTATATCTGGCTCCAAGACTAACATATTTTAGGCGTCAGTTTGTGATTTTTTCTTACTTTCGCTCCAAGTATAGATTATTTGTTTGTTTGTTTGTTTGTTTGAGGGTTTATCGTCCTATCAACACTTTGTAGGTCATTTTGAAGACGTTGCTTCCAATTTTGTGAGACTTTTACCCGATATTGAGATAACATGACATCTCAAGCCCTATCGCCTAATGAAACCGGTAGGGTTTATAAGCATGCACGGTCCGACTCGCACCGCTTTGCCTGGGCAGGCTTAGAACATCTAAGCGGTTTACCAGTACTCGTGTGCGGTCGGTTTCAGCTTTGCGTGGAAACATCATGCAGCCCATCTATTTCTTCAGGCCACGATGGGCGGGGCCAGCAAGTATAGATTGCAGGTGCTCTAAGCATTGATTTATTTTTGTTGTCGTTTTGTTCAAGGGCCAGTCAACACTAGTTTGGTGGCCCTTAGCCATCGGGGCTTGAAGAAATAGATGGACTGAATGATGCTTCCACGCAGAGCTTAAACCGACCGCACACGATTACTTGCAAACCGCTTAGAGGATCTCAGCCTGGCAAGGCAAAGCATTACGAGTCGGACTGTCCATGCTTATAAACCGTATTGGTTTCATCGGGCGACAGGGCTTGAGATGTCATTTCATCTCAATGTCGGGTAAAACTCCCACAAAATTGGAAGCAAAGTCTCCAAAATGACCTATAAAGTGTTGACGGGGACGTTAAAACTCTCATCAAACAAACACTTTTTTGGTAATATGGAGCCGTTCAGTTTACCTAACCACACTTTTCATGGACAGCGGTAAACCAGCAGGCCCTACAGTGCACATATTGACAACTGCCCCTCTTGAATCGGCGAAAGGGAAAGGATAACCGAAGAAAATGTTCCATGCTCAATCTCACAAAGAATGTTACCCTCTCTATCATCTGTAAGACGCGTATCCGACTGACCTACCGAGATAGGCTGAGCGTTCATTATGCAGAGTGACTGTCATTTATACCTCATAAGACCAATTCTTTTCTGATAAAAATCCGTCATAATGGTCTTATTCCTATAGTACTGCTAACATAGATTGTGGGTAATCGTTAGAACCGCCTCACCGAGGCGGTTCTAACGATTACCAACAGTGTATGATGAGTAAATGCCCAGTTTTCTATGATTACATTACATGTACGATAACACACCCGTGCGACATAGTGCAGTTTTTTCACATCAATTGTCCAAAATGGCTACTTATCTTATGAAACTCCATAATATTTGTTTTATTTATACCGTAAACATATGTTTTGGTCGATCCTTAGAACTGCCTCATTGAGGCTGTTCTAACGAGTAGGCCTACCCATAACCTATGCCTTGGAGCAGAAATAAGGAAAATAATGTATAACCCCGCATATATACCTCTATATAAAGTGGGGTTTATGGGTGTTCATTTCACAGACTTGTTAACGTGATGACAAAGCTACGATATGAATTTTTTAAGAGGGGGGGGGGGGGGGGGGGGGGTTTAGGGCCTTTTCAAGATTATTTCACTCATATCGAGCCGATCGTTAATCAGAGGCGAAAAACCTGAGTACCTGGAGAAAAACCACCTGACCTTCCGTTGCAGAACTTGGCGTCTCACATGTGACCCGAGCCAGGCTCGAACCACAGCTGTGAGAGACCTAATGATTAAGAGTCGGCGCTCTTAGCCACTAGACCACGGGGGCACTACGATATGAATGGAAGTCAGGGAAATATGGCTCAAAGCACTGACAACACTGGCTGGTAGTGTCGGCTGGAACATAGCCCTGGACGAGGGTGCGAGCTGGACCGTCCGAACATAAAAATCCTTTTGATTTGTTCGGGCGGCAGGGCGTGTGATGTCATTTTATCTCAACGTCAGGTAAATGTCCCACAAAAGTGGAAGCAACGTCTCCAAAATGACCTAAATAGTGTTGACGGGTACGCAAAACCTCATTTCAAACAAAAACATGCATTTTATATTAAAATGTTATACAGAGTCGCAGGGTAGATTGGCTTTTAAATCTTATCCTCTTTAAATATTGTAAAAATAAATAAAATGAAGTGAATAAACACGAAAAGATGCAAGTGGATACGCGAGACCAGCGAAGACTTGGATCAGCCTGCAGCCGTTATATGATCATGACGCATCCCCGCTCCCCAGAGCAAAATCCGACGTCGGCGATGTGGCTTCACTGGCGTGCATGAACGGTTTGAGCCTCCTGTGATCGCATATGCCAAGCAGTACTGGTATTAAGGAGAATGGGAATACCTGGCAGATTTTTCCGCCATATTTCAAAGGGATACAACTTTTGGGACTTCCTGTTCGCTTTTCTATAAACTCTATCCCACAGAAGAAGGCGTCTACTCTTAAAGGAAAGAATTTGCTCCAAGAATTTGCTCCTTAGAAATTCTTTCCTTTAAGAGTTGATCCCTATTGACATGTGGGAGACAAAAATGAGATAAATAGTAAATACACGGTTAGTGTCTTTAATAATAAAATAATCGGTGAGCCTTAGACAATTTTATAGGGGTGAGCTTTAGCGATGACTGAGTTCGAAAACCGGCCAAGTCGGCCCATTTATCATAGAGTAATGTCCCTTTTATTATTACAGACACTAATCACGAATTTAGTTTATACCGCAATTCAAAACAATCAAGGGCTTTTGCAAAAAAATAGCCAATTTAAGCAAAAACACACACACAAACACACACAAAAAAAAACAACAACAAAAAATAAACAAAAAAAAAAACAACAAAAAAAAAACAACAGAAATTCAACTTCGGTGAAGTTGATGTCGCACCTGCTCCCCACCTGCCCCACACAAAAAAATAAAAGTTTATTCAAGGCAGAAGAAATGAATATAGGGCTTTGAGAAGAATCCATAGCCTATATATGTGAGGTAAAAAACTGACTAAGTTCACAATGTGGAAAAAGTGATAAAAATTGATCCCAAGATAAAGTCAAAACCACATGCACATCCTCATACCATAGGTAAAAACACACACAACGTTTTAAAATGATCAATATAAAACTGTAAGAGAAGTTGCGATGACAAGAGGTACCTATTGTATATCAACTAAAGCTTAAAAGTGGCTAAGTTCACAATGTGCAAAAGTGAAAAAAAAATATTCTGAGAATTATGTCGAAATCACATGCACAACCTCATACCATGGCGAAAGCACACGCAAAGTTTCAAAATGATCGGTATAAAACTGCAAGAGGAGTTGCGATGACAAGAGGTACCTATCATATATAAATTGAAGGTTAAAAATGACTAAGTTCACAATGTGGAAAAAGTGAAAAAAAATGATCCGAGGATAAAGTCCAAACCACATGCGCATCCTCATACCATAGCGAAAGCACACGCAAAGTTTCAAAATGATCGGTATAAAACTGCAAGAGGAGTTGCGATGACAAGAGGTACCTATCATATATCAATCGAAGGTTAAAAATGACTAAGTTCACAATGTGGAAAAAGTGACAAAAATTTATCCGAAGATAAAGTCCAAACCACATGCGCATCCCCATAGCATGACAAAATCACACACAAAGTTTCAAAATAATCGGTATGAAACTGTAGGAGGAGTTGCGATGACAAGAGGTACCTATCGTATATCAAATGAAGCTTAAAAATGGCTAAGTTCATAATGTGCAAAAAGCGGAAAAAAATATTCTGAAAATTATGTCGAAACCACATGCACATCCTCATACCATGGTGAAAGCACATGCAAAGTTTCAAAATGATCGGTATAAAACTGCAAGAGGAGTTGCGATGACAAGAGGTATGTATCGCATACCTAAAAATGACTAAGTTCACAATATGGAAAAAGTGACAAAAATTGATTCGAAGATTAAGTCCAAACCACATGCGCATCCTCATACCATGGCGAAAGCACATGCAAAGTTTCCAAATGATCGGTCTAAAAGTGTAGGAGGAGTTGCGATGACAAGACATCCAGTGTAAAATGTTGACGGACGGACGGACGGACGGACGGACGAACGGACGGACGGACGGAAACTTGCACGCCTATGCCTTCCTGCTAAAGCAGGTGCGACAAAAAAACAGCAGACAGTGTGGCACGTTAAACGACATTCAGTACCATGGCGCGCACACGTAGTGTATAACACGACATCAACGAGTGCAAAGTTTCTGACGTCACCGCGCCACAAAGACGTAGGAAACAACATGGACGCTCGAATAAAAGTTTCTCAGTGCTTTACATTCTGTAGGAAAATCTGCAATAAATAGTTTAGTTTAGCTTTAGAAATTATTTTCGAGGTTGAGACGCAACTGCAGTGGCAGTGCGCAGTTATTCCAACGGGCCAGGAAAGGCCGAGAAGGTACGAATTTAAATGAAACTTGTGAAAATCTGTTCAAATTAATATTGCAAAGATATTAACTTGCAGTTTCGTTGTTTTCCACAGGTAAAAAGGGTTGCATATTATTGCTTACACTTGTAAATTAGTGACCTGAAAAGTAGGTCCGGTCTGTAAACAGTCACTAGACGTACTATACATGTAGGTCAGTAGAAGGTATTATAGGTCACTACCGATTATAGGGTGCAGTTATTCGACCCCCTTTATTAGGTTACTAGAATGTCTTGTTGTGGTATAAAACATAACGAAAACACGCCTATATAAATGTGACCCCCTTAAACCCCACTTTTATACAGTAAAATTGGGCTTTGCAGGGGTATACACTAGTTTTCTTATTTCTGCTAAAAATATGGAGTGTGGGTACTCGTTAGAACCGCCTCGCCGATGCGGTTCTAACGAGTATCCCCAATCTATCTTTTAGAGCCGAAATAGGAAAAATATCGAAATTTTTCATCTGAAATTTTTTATTTTTCGGTAGTAAAACTTACAATGTATTTGTATAAGCGTGTTTTCGTAATGAGAACTTCTGTTACCTTTTTTTCTGATGGGATTAAATTTTAAATTTACTGTTTCTATCCACTGTGTACTGTGACCGTGACTGCAATTGCTCAAAACTGCACCTTTGGTCCAATTTGCAATAGTACTGCCCACTCAAGCGTCCTCGGTGGTGTAGTCGAATGCGCTATCAGCCGGTGATCATCAGACGGTTGCGGATTCGATTCCAGTTGGGTAGTTGCAAAATACAGAATGCTAACTGCTTACGCATTACATGTATGTCGGAACATCATCATGAAAACATGCCTATATAATTTTGACCCCATGGAACCCCATTTCCAGGGGTTCAAAATTATATAGGCATGTTTTCGTGTAAAACATGCCTATATAATTTTGACCCCCTAGAACCCCATTTCAAGGGGTTCAAAATTATATAGGCATGTTTTCGTGATGATGTTCCGACATACATGTAATGCGTAAGCAGTTAGCATTCGGTATTTTGCAACTGCCCTACTGGAATCGAATCCGCAACCGCCTGATCGCGCATTCGACTACACCACCGAGAACGGCTGTAGTTATAGCTTGAGTGGGCAGTAGGGTTACAAATTGGACCAAAGTTGCAGTTTTCAGCAACTGCAGTCACGGTCACAGTACACAGTGTATTACCCGTGGAAAGAAACACGAAATAGAGTAAAACTGGGGTTTACAGGGGTAAAGCTTATTTTTAAAACTTAATCGAATCCGCAACCGGCCTATCGCACATTCGACTACACCACCGAGAACGGCTGTAGTTATTGCTTGAGTGGGCAGTACTGTTGCAAATTTGGACCAAAGTTGCAGTTTGGAGACGTTGCTTCCAATTTTGTGGGACTTTTACCCGACATAGAAACAGTTCCACCGATAACCGCGATTGTATGTACAGAGAACAAATTAACATAATCAGTTACATATACATGTATGTCTACAAAGACAACAGTTTAATCGGTCACGGAAAGCAAGATAAATTATATGTAGGTATACACAGACATAATTTTAATCGATCATGAAAAACCATGATCACTTAAATGTATATATACAGAGACAACAATTTCATTGATCATGGAAAGCCGCGAACGTACAGTGGCGATAACGTTCGACCTACCCGTTTTTGCGTTTGGGGTCCGTTTTGAAACCGTTGCAAAACGTTTGCGTTTCGACAACGGTTCGAGCGTTTCATATCGTTTTGACCAATCAAAAGTCAAGGTGTATCGTTTCAGACAAACGGTAAATTTGCGCATGCGCTCTGAAAAGATCAAAACGCTATTGAAAACGCTTTCCCGTTTTGGCCAATAGTATGACCGTTTGAAACCGTTTTATGACTGAGCCAATCGAATTTAAGCATTTAGTGCGCATGTGCAATCGCTTTAGTTGACTTAAATACATGTGCATGTTTATTTACGATTATCTTCAACAGCTTAACATATATATTCACTACAATCGCGTCATTTAAAATTAAAGTTCTATTTGAGAAAAAAATGAATATTCTGTAAGTACATGTATGCCATTGCTTAAGAAATGACATGATCATTGACTTTAAATACGGAGTACAAAGAACAATCTTAAGTAAACTATACATATATAAAGAACAATCGAGCATGACATGGATAATACCTCAGCTTAATGCATGATACATTTTCAGACAATACGTTCATCCTAAAAATCTTTATGGATTTTTTTTTCTAAAAACAAAAGAACCGAAAAAAAAAACAAGAAAGAAAGAAAAACAAATAAGTGTATCGAAGATTAACCCATATATGCCTAGCGGCCCTTTTGTCTGACATTGGAAAATAGTGCAGACCCAGATCAGACGCCACAAAACGCGACGGCTGACCTGGTTCTACACTGTTTGCTGAAAGTACAAACATTGTTGCAAAATGTGTCGCTAATAAAACAAACCTGGCAGCCCAATAATTGGAAATGGACCAATCCAAACTTACTAGGTGGGAGATTCCATCTTTGTCAAATACGGGTTAAGAAAATGCATAAGCTGAGAAATGTTCTTTGTTTGTTTAAGTGTTAAGGAAATATTT
The DNA here is from genome assembly GCA_963580285.1 of Lucinisca nassula. Lineage (NCBI taxonomy): Eukaryota > Metazoa > Mollusca > Bivalvia > Lucinida > Lucinidae > Lucinisca > Lucinisca nassula. Next base: position 101,917,499 of record OY757014.1, read on the forward strand.
GTGCCACACTGAGGCCAAAATTATGAGAATCCCTGTATATTCTGGCAATTACAGATGACCGTATTTCCCAAGACATTAGGGTCATATAATAGTATTTGCGAGATTTGTCACTGACCACACTACACTTACGTTGCCATGCAACGCCAGGTAATGTGTTTACACGCGTGTGTAATATTTGCCTTCCGGAAACTGTTATACATCAGTCGATATTTGTTATATGTTAATTCAGATTTTCTAAATTATTCACCATCACCTCAACAAAAAGTCCGTTAAATAAACACTCCAACATGTCCAACTAGATCCCACATTATCTCAAGAGCATTGAATGTGGGTTTTTGTTTGAACCGATTTGCTGAAGCGTTTTAACAAGCACCTACAGCTCATGCATCAAGATAACAAGTCCGTGAATAGAAGGCCCCTCTAATCCCCACAGTATATATAGCACATTGGGTTTACGAGGTATTCCTTTTTTCCTTATTTTTGCTCCAAAACATAGATTACGGGTACTCCTTAAAACTGTCTGGACAGGGCGGTTCTAATGAGCATTTTTTTTTTAGAAAATGGGATTTACGGGGAATTCATTATTTTTTTTTTTTTTGTTCTATAACTTAGATTGTGGGTACTCGTTAAAACCGTATTACCAAGATGGTTCTAATGAGCAGTCATAATCTATAAATATAGCAGAATTAAAAAAAACACATTTTCATCTGAGAAACGTTAGTTTTAGAGACATTTAGCGCACGGGAGCGTAATCATAATGGTTTAATGCAGATATAAGCGCGAATGATAATTATTTTTTTATTATTTTTATTTTTCGTCTGAATATTATGGAAGAATGCAGCTTGTCTCGTGCCTCTATTTTCCTAAAGCGAATTATGAAATAGAACGCGTTAATAAGTATTTGTTAAATAATACCCCTGCAACCCAACTTTTTTGAAAAACAAAGCACACGGCGGTTATATCGAGCTTTGTTGAATCTATGTTCCGGGCATAAAAATGATAAGTTTTCACTCGAAACTAAGAATAACTATTTCGGAGATGTCATCTTCAACTGAACTTTACGAAAACACGCCTATTCAAATATATTGAAAGTTTTGTCACCAAAAATTGAAAATTTTCTGACAAAATATCCGATATTTTGCATTTTTCTGCTCTAAACATGGATTGCTGATCTTTACCTAACGTGAACCTAAACATAGATTGCTGGTCCTCGTTAGAACCGCTTCGAGCAGAAATAGGAAACCGTTAAACCCAGTTGTACTTTATGAAAATGGGGTTCAAGGGGGTCAACATTATATATGCACTTTTCATGATGATCTTAAGAAAATAATCTGACATTGGCGATTTATCCAAATCGCGGCTGTTAACCTGTGTGCGCCCGCGCGCGCGCGCGCGCGCGCGTGTGTGTGTGTGTGTTTAAAAAAACAGTGGCGGATATTCATGACTATAAACCCAAATTTTGCGCTTAAGGAAGGTTTACGTGAGTGTTTGTTGCATGAAGTAATATAACAGACTAAAATATCCCTTATGGCCATGCCCATAACATACATGAGAAGATAAAAAGGAAAGAAACATAACCATCAGGTTAACAAGTCCGTGAAATGAAGATCCCCACTAGACCCCACTTTATCAAGAAAAAACTGGGGTTGACGGGGGAATTCATTATTATTATTATTATTGTCTGCTGACATGCCGGCAGACCTTTTCCAAAATCTTAGCAACCACAAAAGTCACATACCTGTATCGTAGGTGACCTAGCGTCCATACGACGTCTAGTCCAGCCCCGCCCATTGGGGCTTGAAGAAATAGATGGCTGCATGATGCTTCCACGCAGAGCTGAAACCAACCCCACGTGAGTACTAAGCGTGCCCAGAAAAAGTGGTGCGAGTTGGACCGTCCATGTAATAAACCATATTGGATTTATTAGGTGGCAGGGCTTGAGATGTCATATCTCAATGTCGGGTATAAGTCCCACAATATCGGAACAACGTATCCAAAATGACCTACACAGTGTTGACGGGGACGTAAAACACCAAATCAAACAAACAAATCAACGACGTCTAGTCGGCGTCGCATGGGCGTCGATGCAACATCTTGTTTTGACGCTCGTGCGACGTTAACTTGCTGGGATTTGGTAGCTTCTAACAAGTATGTCGCCTACATGTAGCCTGAGAACTTGTATTGTGTAAGACAATGCCCCATCCAGTAATTCACTTTTATGCTATTCTTCACTTATTTGTCGGTCTATATATGTTTTATCATGATGAACTGCATAAGCTTAAGCGAATAAAATTTGATTGATTGATTGATTGATTGATTGAATGATTGATTGATTATCTTTCTTATTTCTGTTCAAAGACGACGGTACGGCCCCGCCCATCGGGGCTTGAAGAAATATATGGGCTGCATGATGCTTCCACGAGGAGCTGAATCCGACCCACACAGGAGTACTGGTAAACTGCTTAGAGGATCTAAGCCTGCCCAGGCAAAGCGGTGTGAGTGTCGGACCGCCCATGCTTATAAACCGACTGGTTTCATTGGGCGACAGGGCTTGAGATGTCATTTGATCTCAATGTCGGGTAAAAGTCCCACAAAATTGGAAGCAACGTCTTCAAAATGACCTTTACAGTGTTGGTGGGGACGTTAAACCTCAAATCAAACAAACAAATCGAAGACGTCGGTCGTGGGTGCACATTGGCACCGCCTCAATGAACCAGTTCGGACGAGCACCATCAGCATATCGTTTGAATATTGATCGATTGATTGTCGTTCTTATTTCTGTTCAAAGACATCGGTCGTGGGTACTCATTAGCACCGCCACAATGAACCGGTTCGAACGAGCACCATCAGCCTATCTTTTGAATATGCATAAGAATAGTATCACAGATGTTCATCAGTAAACATGCTAAAAATGCCCTATGTCACACAGATGTTTGATCGTAATGAAAGATGAAGACAAATGATTTTATTTGCTTCCTATGCAACTGCCGGGTGAAAAAGTAACAAGTGTGTTTTATGGAAATAACAAAACTCTTTATATATACAATTTTCTGGGTTAACAGTTATATACATTGCTATAATATTTTTCCTCAAAAGCGTGGATTGTGGGTACTCATTAGATCCGCCTCCAATGAATGGTTGTAACGAGCACAGACATTATATGTTTGGTCCCATTATTGTAATATTTGTGAGTATTATCGATTTCATGCTCAGCATAGTTGAGCATGAAACATTTTTTTTACTTAGGGGCCAGATTATATGAAAGAAGCAATTTCATCCCACGAGTGTGTTTGGTAAGTGTATCCAAATTAGCAATAAATAAATTAATACCACAGAAAAGTAAACGCTCAAGTTTTCGAAATAGAAGAAAGAATCAAAGTAACGACGTTGGTTCGTTTGTTTGTTTGTTTGATTTGAGGTTTAACGTCCCCGTCAACACTGTAAAGGTCATTTTGGAGACGTTGCTTCCAGTTTTGTGGGACTTTTACCCGACATTGAGATGAAATGACATCACAAGCCCTGTCGCCCAATGAAACCAATAGGGTTTATTAGCATGGACGTCCCGCCTCGCACCGCGGTTCCTGGTCAGGCTTTGATCCTCTAAGCGGTTTACCAGTACTAGTGTGCGGGCCGGATTCAGCTCTGCGTGGAAGCATCATGCAGCCCATATATTTCTTCAAGCCCCTATGCGCGGGGGCATTGGTTCGTTATACTGTGACGCGGCAAAGAACGTAGAGCGACTCTTCATTCTGTGTACATGTCAATTCGCTCTATGCTTGAAGAAATATATGGGCTGCATGATGCTTCCACGCAGAGCTGAATCCGGCCCGCATACTAGTACTGGTAAACCGCTTAGAGGATCTAAGCCTGTCCAGGAACCGCAGTGCGAGGCGGACCGTCCATGCTAATAAACCCTATTGGTTTCATTCGGCGACAGGGCTTGAGATGTCATTCCATCTCAATGTCGGGTAAAAAACCCACAAGATTGGAAGCAACGTCTCCAAAATGACCTTTACAGTGTTGACGGGGACGTTAAACCTCAAATCAAACAAACAAACAATGCACATCTTACGTAATCCGGTTTCAAAGACTATTCTAGTCCAAGCTGTTAAGCTATTTTCGATTTTTGCCCTCAATCAACTTTTTGGAAAATATAACGCTGGACATACGCTATATAACGTATGGCATTCCCGATTTTGTAATAATAAAAATAATAATAATAACAATAATAATAATGACACTCATCATCATCCAACGCTGGTGTGGATGTACATGTATATGGAAATAGTGTAGACCCTAATTGGGTGAAATAGTGACAAGTGTAGATAATAAAAAAAGCATGTAAGGAAATAATACACACACGCGGTCGCGCACTTTATATAGTAAATTGGAATTCACAGAAATATACATTATTTTTTCATTTTTCTGCCCATAAACGTTTGTGGCCACTCGTTAGATCTGTCTCACTGGGGCGGTTGTAACGAACACCTACAATCTAAATTTGGATTGAGATGAAAACATTACTTTTTATCTGAAAACTACGTTCTAATGATGTGACAGTTGAAATTTTAGCACTCGGGTGGCAATAAATTTGCCGCGACAAATAAATAAATATAAATATATAAAACATTTAGTACAACGGAAAAAACACTTTATCGAAATCGGACAACACAAATACCGACATTTCTTTTGCCGTGACGCGTCTCAGTATGTACCTGTCATTCCGCTGCTAACCTAATAGAGGTTTCCGAGCTGTCAATCAAGAGCGCTGTTTCGTCCAATCGAAAAAATCGATTTTATTTAGTGCCGCTGTGTTGGTCGCTAACGGCCATTTTCTCCCACAAACAAAGAAACGCGGTAGTGGGGAAGGGCATTTCAGGGTAATGGGGTTGTGTGGGAAGTTTATTATTAGGACTTTCAAACAATTGCCATGTTGTAGTACGGCAATATTGAGATAAATATGTACATGTATATATGATGGCCCCCGCCCATCGGGGCTTGAAAAAATAGATGGGCTGCATGATGATTCCACGCAGAGCTGAAACCGACCCGCACACGACTACTGGTGAACCGCTTAGAGGATCTCAGCCTGCCTAGAAAAAGTGGTGCGAGTCAATGCTAATTAACCATATTGGTTTCATTGGGCGGCAGGGCTTGAGAAGTCATTTCATCTCAAGGTCGGGTAAAAGTCCCACACAATTGGAAACAACGTCTCCAAAATGACCTTTACAGTGGTGACGTGGACGTTAAACCTCAAATCAAACAAACAAACATGTATATGTGTATATACATATAGAATGCATAAGTGACCGGTCTAACTGCTCCGGGCCTTTTTGCCTGGTCGTTGTGTCACTCGCTTTGTAACCCCAGGTCGTGGGTTCAAGTCCCCGGTTGGAGCTCGACTGGATTTTTCTTAACAGATTTTTCCTCCTCCTGCTACAACGGTGTCTAGTGCCACGATGATAACCGTTTGAGCCCAGGGGCGGGGCAGATGCGGCCGAGTCAACAAAAGCTGGAAGTGTGATATTACATTAGTATCTCCTAAACTATTGAAACAAATGTCTGTAGTATGGAAGAATGTAGTAGTACAACCATAATAAATATCCATATAGAGTGAATAACTGACTGGTCTGGTTGGACCGGGCCTAGTGGTTGTGTATCTCGCCTTGTAACCCGAGTTTCGTGGGTTTAATCCCCGGTCGAGGCATCGACTGGAGTTTTATTTTTATTTACAGATTTTTCTCCTCAGACTGCAGTAAAGTCACAAATATTCTATGGTTGGTGTGCTGCGGGGCCAGCGTTGGGGCTTATAAATGTGGGCAACACTGACTGGGATCAGCCTGCGCATTTGCGCAGTCTGACTGGGGCCCTCACGGATTGCAACTGCCCTTCTATAATCTGCTGGATTTTCAAAAGAGAGATGCGCGAAATCTCGTGTCTTAGTGAGTAATTAAGCAGGCTGATGCGGTGGGTGTGTTGGCTCATGTAGTATATATGCTCATCTCTGGTCTAGAGGTTGGTGAGTGGGCTGCTGGTCTACATTTTGCTGTCTGATTAGGGACCAGTAGATATAGAGTTAATGCAGATTGCATGAAAGGGTTAGTGTATATGATTGGCACCACTCTCGGTTGCATTATATTGTACCCTCGGTGTGGAATTATTATATAATGAAATGAGGAGCATATACTTTATAATTAAGTTTTGTTTGTTTGATCTGCAGTTTAACATCCCCGTCAACACTGTAAAGGTTATTTTGGAGACGTTGCTTCAAATTTTGTGGGACTTTTACCCGACATTGAGATGAAATGACTTCTCAAGCCCTGCCGCCAAATGAAAGCAATAGGGTTTATAAGCATGGACGGGCCGACTCTGTGTGTGTGTGTGTGTGTGTGTGTGTGTGTGTGTGTGTGTGTGTGTGTGCTTTCGTTTTCCGCACCAAACGCAAACACTTCGCGGTAACTTGGAGATAGTTTTCAAGGCTGAATATTTTGAAATTATGCACTTAATTATTTTATAATTCCTTAGCCCTTTGGTTAAGCTGTTTTTATTTTTATTTATTTATTTATTTATTATTATTATTTTTTTTGTCAAAGTTTTATGTCTCGGTAAGTAAGTCACGCCAATATTGTCCGGAATACTTGATAAATCTCCTCCGAGATCTACACAGACTTTTTTTGTTTCCGCCATATTGGCTGCAAAGCTTGTGAGTGGTAGCAACAGTAACCAAGTAGGCGGAGCATAAGATTAGATTCTCGGAAACGTCTATTGCCCTGCAGGTAACCGCACATCTTCTGAATACCGCCCCGTGTAATCCGATATCAAAGAAAAGCTGCCATAATCAATATACATGTTCCCCCATCAATACGTGTGTGGGAAAAATAAGCAGGAAATAACCACAGTAACGTTGTTCAGTTGAATAATAATGTATTATAAAAGCAAAATACACCATGTTTTAATAATATTTTAAACTACACAGCACCCCACGTGTGTGGGGGGGGGGGGGGGAGGGAAGGGTGTTAAATCATTCGCATATGCAACTCGCAGTGGTAAACATATATGACGTACGTATCATCATCATCATCATCATCGTCATCATGTGTTACCACTGTCATCATCAACATCATCATCATGATCATCATGCAGGGAACCATTGGTTACACATGTGGTCGGTCTCGGTGACCCGGTCTGATGATCACAGAGCAGTGGGTTCTATCCCCGATGGGCCCAGTAAACTTCTTTCGTGGTGATTGATCCTGAAATATCCCTCGCTTCCACCGATTCTAAAGTGCAAGATGCAACTTTCTGGTGACATAATTTGTAATGTGCTAATCAAATGGTGTTGGTCCAGGAAACAATAAGTGGCTTAGAAACTGACTGGCCGGCTCGATATGACCTTAATATAGCTGACTGGACGGTAACAGCGAAGCATGCGAAAGCCTAGGAATACGCAATCTGATATTAGTTTTCCCTCAAACAAACTGGAACACTTGCTTTATGCAGGCCTCGGTAGCATAGTCTGATGCGCGTCTGACTGGTGATCAGGGGTTGCGAGTTCGGTACCTGCCGGCCGGGCAACATTAAATCTTGGTTCTGTAGGAGTCTGAAGCGCGTCTGACTGGCCAGTGATCAGGTTGCGAGTTCGATACCTGCCGGCCGGGCAACATTAATTCGTGGGTCTGTAGCAGTCTGATGCGCGTCTGACTGGTGATCTCAGGTTGCGAGTTCAGTACCTGCCGGCCGGGCAACATTAATTCGTGGGTCTGTAGCACAGTCTGGTGCGTGTCTGACTGGTAATCTCAGGTTGCGAGTTCGGTACCTGCCGGCCGGGCAACATTAATTCGTGGGTCTGTAGCAGTCTGGTGCGTGTCTGACTGGTGATCTCAGGTTGCGAGTGCGGTTCCTGCCGGCCGGGCAACATTAATTCGTGGGTCTGTAGCACAGTCTGGTGCGCATCTGACTGGTGATCACAGGTTGCGAGTTCGGTACCTGCCGGCCGGGCAACATTAATTCGTGGGTCTGTAGCACAGTCTGGTGCGCATCTGACTGGTGATCAGATGTCGAGGGTTCGGTACCTGCCGGTCGGGCAACATTAATTCGTGGATCTGTCGCGCAGTCTGGTGTGCGTCTTGCTGGTGATCAGGAGTCGCGGGTTGGTACCTGTCGGTCGGACAACGTTAATTCGGGGACATGTAGTACAGTCTGATGTACGTCTGACTGCTGATCAGGTGTCGCGGGTTCGGTAGCTGCCGGTCGGACAACGTTAATTCGGGGACCTGTAGTACAGTCTGATGTACGTCTGACTGTTGATCAGGTGTTGCGGGTTCGGTAGCTGCCTGTCGGGCGACATTAACTCGAGGATCTGTAGCTCAGTCTGATGCGCGTCTAGCTGGTGATCAGGGGTCGCAAGTTCTGCCAGCCGGGCAACATTCTTACTCCTTTTCCGAAAACATAGATTGTGCGCACTCGTTAGAACCGTCTGACTGATACAGTTTTACCAGAACCTGCAATCTCTGGAAAATGTGACAATTTTGCATCCTAAAAATGTTAGTGGACATAATGGTATCAGACCGGTTGACATAGTGAATGAAACAACCAAAAAAAAAAAAAAAAAAAAAAAAACGGACAGTTTTCCGACGATAAAAAAAACAATGATATTTGTTTGATATTTTATCAAACATTGTGTTTGGTTTTCGGTAACGAGTACCCACAATGTATGTTTTAATTTCTAAATTAGCAAAAATAAAGAAAATATTATAGATCCCTGTAACCCCAAACTTTATCTCAACGATGTAGGATGCTAAGGAGCACTCATAATCTGTGTTTCGAGCAAAAAAGATGGTTATTAAGGCAATGCTATCGACTTTACACAATTCATGATTTCCACAAAAACAACGCACAAACCGTATTGAGGCTCCACTTTAGATCCGCCTAGATCATGTGTGCGGAGGGGGGGGGGGGGGTTGGGGGTGGAGGTTAGAGAGCAGTTGATGACAATTTAGGATAAACGTCTTCATTTCTCCGAAAAATGTTGTGGATATTAATAGGTTTTGCTTCACCGAGGCAATTCAAATCACTACCCCTCAATCTCACATTTAACTAGAGTTCTGCATGTCAGAATACAATATATGTATAGAGAGGATATAAATGAGTTCTGAATATTTGAATCCTTTGGAAGCGAAGAATACTCGAAATAAACGAAAATAGCAGACACGGTTTTACTGAGTCTGTTCGTGACCAGTACTGATTTGTTTGTTTGATTTGAGGTTTAACGTCCCCGTCAACACTGTAAAGGTCATGTTGGAGACGTTGCTTCCAATTTTGTGGGATTTTTACCCGGCATTGAGATGAAATGACATCTCAAGCCCTGTCGCCCAATGAACCCAATAGGGTTTATTAGCACGGGCGATCCGCCTCGCACCGTGGTTCCTGGACAGGCTTAGATCCTCTAAGTGGTTTACCGGTACTAGTGTGCGGGCCGGATTCAGCTCTGCGTGGAAGCATCATGCAGCCCATATATTTCTTCAATGACCGGTACTGAAATGTGAAAAACCGCTTACAGGATCTATGCCTGACCAGCCAAAGTGGTGCGAGGCTGGCCGTCCCTACATATAAACCATTTTTGTTTGTTTGGGCGACAGAGCTTGAGATGTCATTTCATCTTAATGTATGGTAAAAAAACACACACACACAATTGGAATCAATGCCTCAAAAATAAGATAGTGTTTAAGGTGGCGTAAATTCAAAATATCAGAATTGTCACGAGTGCGAAGCGTGAGTGAAAATTCTGATGTTTTATACAAAATTTGTTTGGCATTTATGAAAAAAGAATATTGAAAAGTAGTCCGGGCTGCCACTGTGAAGATATCGCGATCATATTTATTGTTCACAATATGAACATACCGTGTTTTCACGACATCATGAAAACAAGCCTATATTTTTTTAGCCCTTTAACCAAACCTTTATAAAATATAACTGGAATTTACATTGGTGTACATCATCGCGTGAAAAAGTCCGTGAAATGAACACCCCCTTAAACCTCACTTTATATCGAGAAAATGGGGGTGAACGGGGGTATACATTATTTTTTTTGTAATTTCTGCCCCAAGACATAGGTTGTGGGTACTCGTTAAAACCTTCGCAATGAGGCGGTTCTAACGAGCACCCACAACCTAAATTTGCAGCATAAATGAAAAGTATCACGGATTTTCATTAGAAAAGTAGCCATTTTGGAGATCTGAAAAAAAAAATCACTATGTCGCACGGGTGTGTTATTGTGATATTTCTTCTTAATTCTGCTTATAACATAGATGGTGGTTACTCGTTAGGACCGCCTCACCGAGGCGACTCTAACGAGTTCTCGCAATCTATGCTTTGAGCAGAAATATACAAATATAATACTTTTCTTAGATTTTTGGTAAAATTTTCAAAATACAAAAGTGCGTGTTTTTGTAATGAGGTGAAGCGATGATTTTTATTTGTTTCAGATAGAAATTGATTTCGCGGCTTAGTATATTATCAAATTATAAATGAAATATTTTCCCCGCCGAAATATAAAAAAGAAAAAATATTAACGTGTGTCTGATTCTGACAGTTCAAATACAATTTCTTTTTGTTCCATTACGAAAACAAGCCTAATAAAATAAATTGAAAACTTCTACTCAACAACAAAATTGTAAATTTGGGGATAAAATTTCTGATATTTTTGTCCAAATTTCTACTCAAAACATAGATCGTGGGTACTCGTTAGAACCGCCTTGGCGATGCGGGTTTAACGCTTACCCACAGTCTATATTTGAGTAGAAATAATGTAAAATAATTAACCCTGTCAAGCCAAGTTTTTCAATACAAAAGTGGTTTTAAGAGAGTCAAATATAAAGAGTTATAAAGACGTGTTTGATTGAAGAAGACATCTGTCATCGAATGTTAATTTGAAGACGGATAATTATTGAGATCACATATACTGAAAAATCATGTTAAATGCCAAATTCATTGTATAACTTTGTTATTTTTTTTATTTTTATTTTTTTTAATTTCCTAAAATATAGCGACCGTACGTAATGGGTGAGAACAATAAATTCCCTCACAAAAACGTTCGAAAACTATATAAAGCAGAGTCTTCTCGGTTAATGTTTTGTCCATGTATGAAAGGTTCTTATGTAGTTTATTTTTCACCGGCAAGCATTGAACCCGCGAATCTGGATCAGCAGTTAAACGCGCATCCGACTGAGCTACAGAATCCGGAAACATTTTCTTTCTGTCAAACACAATTTCCTGTTTATTGCAGGAGATCCTCTTCACCTTAAAATCATTTCGCTATTATTTTATCTATTTTCTGTTTCATAATGAAAATAATCAAAATAATAATAAATAATAATAATCATTATTATTATTTATTTTTATTTTTATTCATTATTATTAATTATTATTATTATTATTTTATTATTATTATTATTATTATTAAAGTGAGTCTGCGGGATTTTATTGGTTAACCTAAAAAACATATGAAACCAGAAACGGTTTCCATGACAGCGTTTTCCGAACGCTAATGTGATTGGTTGATATACGAAACGCTTGAAACGTTTCAGAAACGATGATCTGATTGGCTGAAAATGTAAACGATCGTTTAAGCGTGGTCTAAACGCTGCGTTTTCAAATCGTTGCAAAGAGTTTTGCATCCGTTTCCGTGGACAACAAAAACTCAATCGCCACTGTAATCATCGAAGAGTAAGTCGTTTAATCTTTTTATCATATGACGTCGCGTCTGAGAGTGTAATAACGTCATGTAATAAATTCAATAATCCATTAGTGAATTAAATATGTAAATTAGTTAGATACGTCCAAAAACGTTACACGTACGACGTCCATAACGATCTCGCGTTTACTAATGGCGGAAAATTGACATTTTTGTTGAAAAATCGTACAGAAAATGCCTTTCAATGTCATATGATAAATAGAATCTTGCATTCGTCTTCAAGTATTATCGAATTTATTGAAATTCATGTATTATTGAATTTAATGAACTCGTTGAGGGAAAGTGATATAATGCTCAGCGAAGCCTGCGTTTTATTCCCTTTTCCTCAACTCGTTTAATAAATTCAACAATACATGAACACTCATGTAAGATCCACTTTTTAATGTAAGAGTCTGTTAATGCTATTAATAATATAACAGATATAAAAGCGAGCACGGCAGCCGCGATTCACCCAGATACTTCCGCCGAGTGACCCAAAACTCTTTCTCCCGCTGCAACTTGATCCGGAATATCGCTTCACCTCCTTCATGCTTTTAATTTTCGACGCTCCCTTCACGCTGCACTTCTTGTAATTCCCCAAGCTAGAACAATCTATGTACTTGCAGAATTCTGAAAAAAACACACAGCAGCTGTCACTATAAGTGAGCAATGCCCCCGTGGGAGCCATCACAAAAAAGTGCGGACTTACAAACGCACAAACCCACAAACGGACAGCGCAAAACATATATGCCCTCCTACGGGAGCATAAACAATATCTGGAATATCTCTTCACCGCTTTCATTCGTTTAATTATTATTTTTGTCGTCCCCTTCACACTGCACTTCTTGTACTTATACCCCCAGCTAGAACAAACTATGAACTTGTAGAGTTCTGATAAAACAACATATCTCTTCACCTCCTTCAAACTTTTAATAAATGGGCCAGCGCACGACAAAACCTACAATAAGACATGTGCGCCCATCGAAGACTCAGATCAGCCTGTGCATCCATACAGTCTAACCAGTGACTTCTCTTTCTGCATGGAATAGCGTTGGGCCCTTAGCTTTCCCTACAGCACATAACGAAGGTCCTGATCAGGATGCGCGGATGCGCAGGCTGATCTGAGTCTTCGTTGGGCGCACATGTCTTATTGTAGGTTTTTGTCATTTGCTGGCTCAATTTTCGTCGCTCCCTTCACACTGCTCTTCTTGTACTTATACCACCAGCTTGAACAATCTATGCACTTGCAGAGTTCTGGAAAAACAAAATAAAACTAAACTTCCGCCCATCGGGGTTTGAAGAAATACATGGGCTGCATGATGCTTCCACGCAGAGCTGAAATCGACCCGCGCACTAGTACTGGTAAACCGCTTAGAGGATCTAAGCCTGCCCAGGCAATGCGGTGCGAGTCGGCCCGCCCATGCTTATAAACCCTATTGGTTTCATTGGATGGCAGGGCTTGAGATTTCATTTCATCTCAATGTCATGTAAAAGTCCCACAAAACTGGAAGCAGCGTTTCCAAAATGACCTTTATAGTGTTGACGGGGACGTTAAATTTGTGAGTCGACGTCTCGAAAGAAATTTATACCATAACGCCCCATATATACAGTGGAACTTTGATAACTCGAACACCTTCGGGTTCATGAAATTTTGTTCGAATAATTGAGGGTTTATCAAACTGCCCCCATTAGGCATAATTGGGATGAGCTTAAGATAAATATTCGAGTTTTTTTAAATAAATGTATGTTGTGTATACTCATTAGAATCGCCTCTATGAGGCGATTCTAATGAGCTCACATAACATACCTTTCGAAGATAAAATCAAACAAACCTCCAAAAGACATGGATATCCGGAGCTATAGAAACAATTATCTAGGGATCCAAACGTGATTTCGAATTAGCCGTAGTAAGCGATTTATCCGTATTCGAGTTACCGATGTTTGACTAATTAGGTTTGTATGTTGTATGTTCTCATTAGAATCGTCATTTTCTTTTGCGTCATTTGGGCGGCCAACTAATATTGGCTTACAGTTGGGCAAGGCTAGTTGTCCCTGAAACAGGTAAAGAAGAGGAGGGTTGTTGTAATTTCTTCTGTTTCTATACCTCCATTCATTTTCCTCTTTCTCCCCTGAGCCTAACTTTCATCTCATCTACTATCTCTTCTATCTGTTCCCCCTTTCTCTAGTAAACGACACCAAAAAACCCACAAGGGTTGAGGTGTCATTTAACACAAAACAATCAATCAATCAATCAATCATTTTATCTAAGATGTAAGTAAACTATGCATGCATTAAAAATTCCTAAATCATCTCCATTGATTTAGCTCATGGACTTGAGCTATGATTACTTCTCGGTGGATCGAACTTCCCCGCATCTAGAACTATTTCTTATGCATTACGATAACATATTCGTGAGACTTTTATAATAAAACAAAATGGACATTTTTCTGATATTTTTTTTTATATATATATTTCTTATCGGAGTGGCTATTTGCAGTCAACTGCAAATAGCCAAAAAACGTTGAAATGGCTATTTGCAGTCAACTGCAAATAGCCAAAAAACGTTAAAATGGCTATTTGCAGTCAACTGCAAATAGCCAGAAAACGTTAAAATGGCTATTTGCAGTCAACTGCAGATAGCCAAAAAACGTTAAAATGGCTATTTGCAGTCAACTGCAAATAGCCAGAAAACGTTGAAATGGCTATTTGCAGTCAAATCCAAATAGCCAATAAAAACGTTAAAATGGCTATTTGCAGTCAACTGCAGATAGCCAAAAAAACCCGTTAAAATGACTATTTGAGTCAACTGCAAATAGCCAGAAAACGTTAAAATGGCTATTTGCAGTCATTCTATTAGCGTTAGAAAGTACACCTGGAGATATTCAAAATATTTTAAAATGGAACGGGCCTCTGCGGCCTAGTAGTTAATTAGAGCTCTGACTCTTAATCATTAAGACTCTCACCGTTATGGCAATGTTTGTTTGATTTGATGTTTTACGTGCTCTGCAACACTATTTAGGACATTTTAGAGACTTTACTTCCATTTTTGTTCGACTTTTCCCACAGACTGAGGCGTAAAGACATCTCAAGCCTATGACACCTATAGGGCCTAGGACGCACCGACTCGCACCACTTGGCCTTAGCAGGCTTAGTTCTTCTAAACGGTTTACCAGTACTCATGTGCAGGCAGTTTCTGCTCTGGATGGAAACATCATGCGGCCAATCTATTTCTCCAAGCCGCGATGGCCGGGGACTATAAAATGGCTATATAGAGTCTATATTTTGTGTGAACATATGACACCTATAGTCTTAAATCGCATATTGTTTCCATTTTTGTTTCACTGTTTAGCAATGTTCTCTGCTTATTTAAATGAAATATATAATTTGTAAAGCCCATGAGAGGTTGGTGGGCAGTGGGGGGTGGGGGGGGGGGGGCAAAGGTGACGTGTGTCTTGCGTCACTTGGGCGTCTATCTGATATTGGCTTACAGTTGGTTAAGATAATGGTAGAGAGGGGATGATGTTATTTCTTCTGATGATGTTATTTTACTGTTTCTACACTTCCATTCGTTTTCCTCTTACTCCTCCGTCTCTCATTTTCATCTCTGCTATCTCTTCTATCTCTTTTCCCCCTTTCTTAGGGACAGGACACAAAAGTACTCACTGAATGAGACCGTCCAATGCATATAAGCCTTTCGGTTTCATTGGTCGGCAGGACATGAGTTGTCATTTCATCTCAATGTCGCCGAGTAAAAGTCCCACAAAATTGGAAGCAGTGCCTCCAAAATGACCTAAATGGTGTTGACGGGGACGTTAAGTCTCAATTCAAAAAAACAAATGATCCGCCCCCGCCCATCGGGGCTTGGAGAAATAGAATGCGCTACATGGTGTACACCAGGCACTCAATGTGCCGGTAACGTCTAAGTAACCTCGATGCAAGTAGTGGCAAACACTCACAATAAAATGAAAGGGCGTGGTGTGGTATTTAACCATTATCATGCTGGACAAGTCAATCCTACCTTTGCAAGCAATATATATATATTCAGATCAGGAAGCCATCTGATCAGGATCTACAGTGTTTGTCATGAAGAAGTGAACTGAATAAATACAGTAAATGGAGTAATGCCATTCTTTGATATTCTGCAATGGGCGTGGCTAAAAGTATTGTAATTGTAATGCTTTTTAAGACAAACGCTTCCTTTGCAAACAATGTCGATTCAGATCAGGAAGTCATCTGATCAGGATCTGCAGTGTTTGTTATAAATTTGAGAATAGAATGCAGAAAACCATTTTTTTTTTTAAATAATGTATGGGCTGCATATACTGAGTGATATCAATTTTCACTGAAAATTTGAAGCCTTTGTTTTAATTTGTAAGGGCAATATTCACTCGTTGTGTCATTATATTTTTCTTAAGATGCCAATCACAACAATTGTCATCTGAGTTGCTGTGTGCTGATTACATTAAAAAGTCATTGTTGTAAACAGTGTGGATCCAGATCAAACTGCTGGGAACAATCTGATCGGGGTCCACACTGTTTGCTTGTATGCCTAAACATTCTTTTAGACTGCAAAAATGTGAAATAGATGAGATATGCAGACGACATTTACAGATGCAGTTTTTCTTAGCACCTCAAGGATTGAATTAATAAATGTCATCAATAGGATTATAATATCTTTCAAAAGTATTACAATAGATATGCGGTCAAACTTACAGCCCCCGGGGGTCTCCACACGCCTTTAAACAAACACAGTTGTATAATGAACCACACCATGAGAAAAACTGTCTTTGCGAAGATCTGCTCAAATACCATGTACTGATCATGCATAAAGAGTTTCCAATTTTCCTATGTGATTTATCATTACAACATGGTCGCCCCCGCCCATAGGGGCTTGAAGAAATATATGGGCTGCATGATGCTTCCACGCAGAGCTGAATCCGGCTCGCACACTAGTACTGGTAAACCGCTTAGAGGATCTAAGCCTGTCCAGGAACCGCGGTGCGAGGCGGGTCGTCCATGCTAATAAACCCTATTGGTTTCGTTGGGCGACAGGGCTTGAGATGTCATTTCATCTCAATGTCGGGTAAAAGTCCCACAAAATTGGAAGCAACGTCTCCAAAATGATCTTTACAGTGTTGACGGGGACGTTAAACCTCAAATCAATCATCTTTACAACACGGACTGGCTCATATTTACAGAATTTGAATTTTGACATGCACGTTTATATCACACATATAGGGAAACTTAAACCACCAAAAAGTGGAAGTTTTCATATACTAAATTTTCAGTATCTCGGCGAGGCGGCTCCAATAAGGACCCACAATATATGTTTTGACTAGAAGTAAGAAAAATAATGTATCAATACAAACTGGAAGAAAAAGAAACAAATTACACTGAAAGAAAATATATTCTGCTACTGTAGGGTCTTGTACGATAGCGAAATGATACAGTGTTGCCAGTGCCCCTTGGGTCAAAATTGGCTACGCCCATGGGCCTAGTAGCTATCATAGACTTAAAATGGAAAACAAAAACTTAAAAAAAAAGAAAAAAAAATCAAAACTTTTCTTCCCTGAAACAATAAGGCCCAGAGCTTAGGTATTTAGCATGTAGCAACGTCGAGTAGTCGCCTACATGAATCCTACCAATCATGCCCCTAGGATCCAAATTGGCCAAATCCTGTGGCCCCTTAACTCCAATAAACTTATAATGGAAAAACAGCTTCAAAATCTTCTTATCTGAAACCATGAAGTACAGACCTTAGATATTTAGTATATAGCAACATAAAATGGTCGCCTACATAAATCCTGCCAAACATGCCCTTTGGGACAAAATTGGCCATGCCCCAGGGCTCATTAGCTCCTATTGACTTATACTGGAAAAAAGTTCAAACACCTTCTTCTCGGAAACCATAAGGCCGAGAGCTTTGATTTTTAGCTCGCCTGACCGAAGGTCATGGTAAGCTTTTGTGACTGTGAGATGTCCCGGCGTCGTCGTGCGTCGACCGTCGTCCGTAAACTTTTCTTGTTTACACTCTAGAGGCCACAGGTTTAGTCCAATCATGATCAGAATGGATATCCTGACAATATCTCGGTAGGGTTTGAATATTGGTCATTTCGGGTCAAAAAGTAGGTCAAAACGTCAATAATAGAACAACCCTGTTAACACCCTAGAGGCCACAATTTGAGTCCAATCCTCATCAAACGTGCTCAGAATGATCATCTCAACAAAACCTACATCAAGTTCGAAAATGGGTTATGTCAGGCTTAAAAGTAGGCTAGTAAGTCAAATCATAGAAAAACCTTTTTAACACTGTAGAGGCCACAATTTTGGTCCAATCATCATCAGTATTGCTCAGAATGATCATCATAACAATATCTAGGTTAGGTTCGAATATGGGTCCTGTTGGGTGAAAAAGGAGGTCAGTAGATCAAATCATAGAAAAACCTTGTTAACACTCTAGAGGCCACAGTTTTGGTCCAATTATCATTCGACTTGCCCAGAAAGATCATCATAATAATATCTAGGTTAGGTTCGAATATGGGTCATGTCGGGTCAAAAAGTAGGTCAGTAGGTCAAATCATAGAAAAACATTGTTAACACTCTAGAGGCCTCACTTTTGGTCCACTCATGATCAACCTTTCTCAGAATAATCGTATCGACAATATCTAGGTCATGTTTGAATATGGGTCATGTGGGTCAAAAGTAGGTCAGTAGGTCAAATCATAGAAAAACTTTGTTAACACTCTAGAGGCCGCAATTTTATTCTAATCATCATCAACCTTGCTCAGAATGATCATCTTGACAATATCTAGGTCAATTTCGAATATGGGTCATGTTGGGTCAAAAAGTAGGTCAGTAGAAACACCTTGTTAGCACTCTAGAGGCCACAGTTTTTGGTCCAATCAGCATCAAACTTGCTCAGAATTGTAATACCTTGGTCAGGAGGGGTATTTTATGAATAGAGTAGTACCTTTTACAAAGGGCCACCCCTTGTCAACATTGTTAGTTAGACTGAGTCTGTTCATCTCCGTCTGGTGCACTAGGACCTGACCCTCAATGTCCACAAGGTGCCCAGATAGTGACATACAGGCCAGCTCTTTATCGTCAAAGGGTTCTACACCCCCACACACCTCCACCCCCCCCCCCACACACACACACATACCATGCGTCATTGTTAGTAAGACTAGCCCGTTCATCTCTGTCTGGTGCAGTAGGACCTGACCCTCAATGTCACAAGGTGCCCAGATAGTGACATACAAGTCAGCTCTGTATTGTCAAAGGGATCGACCCCCCACCCCGCCTACACAGACACCATGGGTCATTGTTTGTTAGACTGAGCCTGTTACTAGGACCTGACCCTCAATGTGTCTACAAGATACCCAGATAGTGACAAACAAAGTCAGCTGTTTATCATCAAAGGGATCCACCCACACCCTTAGTTAGACTGAGCCTGTTCATCTCCATATGGTGCACTAGGACCTGACCCTCAATGTCCATAAGGTGCCCAGATAGTGACATACAAGTCAGCTCTGTATTGTCAAATGGATGGATACCGCACCCCCCCCCCCCTCCTTGTCACCATGAGTTATTGTTAGTTAATTAGAACTAGAGCCAGTGTTTATGAAACACAATGCCCCCAACTGCTTGACCCTAACACTGCTTGTCCCTAACAGTAATTGAGATATCTTGTTTTTATGTGGCTGTAATGCTGAAATTACACAAGAAAAGCTGTAGTTAATCATCTACTCATCATCCCTGACCAGTCTGTGAAGTTTCGGGGAAAAACCTAAAATAGTTTTTTAGATATCTTGCTTACAAACATAAAACGCGAAAAATTTCAAAGGGCCATAACTCAAGAAAAAAATTTCGGATTTTTTTCAAAAGTTAATCAGTTCATCTACTCATCATCCCCAACCAGCCTGTAAAGTTTCAGGGCAATAGCTCAAACAATTTTTGAGATATCTTGCTTACAAGCTGAAAACACGAAAAAAATCAAAGGGCCATAACTCAAGAAAAAAAAAATGGATTTTTTTCAAAAGTTAATCAGTTCATCTACTCATCATACCCAACCAGTCTGTGAAGTTTTGGGGAAAAACCTCATATAGTTTTTGAGATATCTTGCTTACAAACTTAAAACGCGAAAAATTTCAAAGGGCCATAACTCAAGAAAAAAATATAGGATTTTTTTTCAACAGTTAATCAGTTCATCTACACATCATCCCAAACCAGCTTGTAAAGTTGCAGGGCAATCGCTCAAACAATTATTGAGATATCTTGCTTACAAGCTGAAAACACGAAAAAAATCTAAGGGCCATAACTCAAGAAAAAAAATCGGATTTTTTTCAAAAGTTGATCAGTTCATCTACTCATCATCCCCGACAAGTCTGTGAAGTTTCGGGGAAAAACCTCAAATAGTTTTTTAGATATCTTGCTTACAAACTTAAAACGCGAAAAATTTCAAAGGGCCATAACGCAAGAAAAAAATTTCGGATTTTTTTCAAAAGTTAATCAGTTCATCTACTCATCATCCCCAACCAGCATGTAAAGTTTCAGGGCAATAGCTCAAACAGTTTTTGAGATATCTTGCTTACAAAATTTCATAGTATTTTTTGCAAAGGGGCATAACTCAAAAAAGGGGCATAATCCTGACGAGAAAAAAAACACGGGTCAATTATTTTTTCATGAGGAATCCATATATGAAATTTCAAAAACCTAGCACCCATGGTTCTAAAGTTATGCTATGCAGTAAAAAGTGGGACGGACGTAAGGACGGAAGGACGCCAAAACGCGAAAAATTTCAAAGGGCCATAACTCAAGAAAAAAATTTCGGATTTTTTTCAAAAGTTAATCAGTTCATCTACTCATCATCCCCAACCAGCCTGTAAAGTTTCAGGGCAATAGCTCAAACAATTTTTGAGATATCTTGCTTACAAGCTTAAAACACGAAAAAAATCAAAGGGCCATAACTCAAGAAAAAAAATTGGATTTTTTTCAAAAGTTAATCAGTTCATCTACTCATCATACCCAACCAGTCTGTGAAGTTTTGGGGAAAAACCTCATATAGTTTTTGAGATATCTTGCTTACAAACTTAAAACGCAAAAAATTTCAAAGGGCCATAACTCAAGAAAAAAATATAGGATTTTTTTTCAACAGTTAATCAGTTCATCTACACATCATCCCAAACCAGCTTGTAAAGTTGCAGGGCAATCGCTCAAACAATTATTGAGATATCTTGCTTACAAGCTGAAAACACGAAAAAAATCTAAGGGCCATAACTCAAGAAAAAAAATCGGATTTTTTTCAAAAGTTGATCAGTTCATCTACTCATCATCCCCGACAAGTCTGTGAAGTTTCGGGGAAAAACCTCAAATAGTTTTTTTAGATATCTTGCTTACAAACTTAAAACGCGAAAAATTTCAAAGGGCCATAACTCAAGAAAAAAATTTCGGATTTTCTTCAAAAGTTAATCAGTTCATCTACTCATTATCCCCAACCAGCATGTAAAGTTTCAGGGCAATAGCTCAAACAGTTTTTGAGATATCTTGCTTACAAGATTTCATAGTATTTTTTGCAAAGGGGCATAACTCAAAAAAGGGGCATAATCCTGACGAGAAAAAAAACACGGGTCAATTATTTTTTCATGAGGAATCCATATATGAAATTTCAAAAACCTAGCACCCATGGTTCTAAAGTTATGCTATGCAGTAAAAAGTGGGACGGACGTAAGGACGGAAGGACGGACGGACGAACAGGGCAAAACCAATATGCCCCCACAACTTCTTCGAAGTTGGGGGCATAAAAAGGGGCATAATCCTGACGAGAAAAAAAACACGGGTCAATTATTTTTTCATGAGGAATCCATATATGAAATTATAAAAACCTAGCACCCATGGTTCTAAAGTTATGCTATGCAGTAAAAAGTGGGACGGACGTAAGGACGGAAGGACGGAAGGACGCCAAAACGCGAAAAATTTCAAAGGGCCATAACTCAAGAAAAAAATTTCGGATTTTTTTCAAAAGTTAATCAGTTCATCTACTCATCATCCCCAACCAGCCTGTAAAGTTTCAGGGCAATAGCTCAAACAATTTTGAGATATCTTGCTTACAAGCTGAAAACACGAAAAAAATCAAAGGGCCATAACTCAAGAAAAAAAAATTGGATTTTTTTCAAAAGTTAATCAGTTCATCTACTCATCATACCCAACCAGTCTGTGAAGTTTTGGGGAAAAACCTCATATAGTTTTTGAGATATCTTGCTTACAAACTTAAAACGCGAAAAATTTCAAAGGGCCATAACTCAAGAAAAAAATATAGGATTTTTTTTCAACAGTTAATCAGTTCATCTACACATCATCCCAAACCAGCTTGTAAAGTTGCAGGGCAATCGCTCAAACAATTATTGAGATATCTTGCTTACAAGCTGAAAACACGAAAAAAATCTAAGGGCCATAACTCAAGAAAAAAAAATCGGATTTTTTTCAAAAGTTGATCAGTTCATCTACTCATCATCCCCGACAAGTCTGTGAAGTTTCGGGGAAAAACCTCAAATAGTTTTTTTAGATATCTTGCTTACAAACTTAAAACGCGAAAAATTTCAAAGGGCCATAACTCAAGAAAAAAATTTCGGATTTTTTTCAAAAGTTAATCAGTTCATCTACTCATCATCCCCAACCAGCATGTAAAGTTTCAGGGCAATAGCTCAAACAGTTTTTGAGATATCTTGCTTACAAGATTTCATAGTATTTTTTGCAAAGGGGCATAACTCAAAAAAGGGGCATAATCCTGACGAGAAAAAAAACACGGGTCAATTATTTTTTCATGAGGAATCCATATATGAAATTTCAAAAACCTAGCACCCATGGTTCTAAAGTTATGCTATGCAGTAAAAAGTGGGACGGACGTAAGGACGGAAGGACGGAAGGACGGACGGACGAACAGGGCAAAACCAATATGCCCCCACAACTTCTTCGAAGTTGGGGGCATAATGAGCCCGTTCATTTCCGTTTGGTGCACTAGGTCCTGACAGGTGCCCAGATAGTGACATACAAGTCAGCGATGACTTCTTCCTAAAAAAAGAAAACAATTTTGAAGGAATGTTCCATGAGTGCCACTCAGATTATTTTCCAATCCAGAAAAACATATATAACGATTAAAATGACTTAAGTTCCTAAATAGCGAGATTGATTTTGAAATAATTTCACAGAAATGTTCCTTTGGCCACTGTCAGCCAAAAATTGTTCAAACCGTCCACTCCACCTTATAATACCTGACATAAGGATCAGATGAGCGATCCAGGGCAATCATGGCCCTCTTATTTGAATGAAGATGATGTGTATTTTCCTTATTTCTAGTCTAAACATAGATTGAATGTGCTCGTTAGGACAGACTCAATGAGGCGGTTCTAACGTGTACCCACAATCTATGTGTTTGCACCAAAATAAGGAATGGTAATAATTACCTTTTAAACCCCGCTTTTCTCTGTATAAAGTGGGGTTTAGAGGAGCCATAATTTCATGGACTTGTTAAGCTGTTGCGAAGAGCACACAACGAAGACTATGAATAGACAGCGCGGATGCACAGACTGATCTGAATTTCGATGGGCGCGCGTGTAAATGGCAGGAATATAAAATGACTGCAAATAGCCATTTTAACGTTCTTTGGCTATTTGCAGTTGACTGCAAATAGCCATTTTAACGTTTTTGGCTATCTGCAGATGACTGCAAATAGCCATTTTAACGTTTTCTGGCTATTTGCAGTTGACTGCAAATAGCCATTTTAACGTTTTGTGGCTATTTGCAGTTGACTGCAAATAGACTCTTCCTTTTCTTATTTGTACTCCAAACATACGTTATGCATGCTCGTTAGAACCGCCTCATTTAGGCGGTTCTAACGAGTACCCAGAACCAATGTCTTGGGACAGAAATAAGAAAAGTAATGTTTACCCCTGTAAACACCAGTTTTCTCTATATACAGTGGGGTTAAGAGGGGTGATGGTCCACTGAAGTATTACTAATTTTGTTTGTATTGGAGTTAAACGGCCCAATCAACACTATTTTAGGTCATTTTTGAGCCGGTCAGTTTACCTAGCCACGCTTTTCTTGGGCAGGGTGAGGATTGTGGCCACGTAAAATCGATTTAAGCCCGCCAATGCAATTCGTTTCACTTACCGTTCCAAGGCGGTTCTTCTGTCGCGGTTTAATTTTGTTATGGTTTGTCTATTGGTGTTTGTGTCGCTTATATTATTTTGTTTTGGATAGCCAATTGGCCATTTTGTGTGAAAGTAACTGTCCTTTTGCCTTCCGCTATTGATGTTTCCATTGGTTCATGTTTGTGTTTCTTTCCCTTTGGTGGCTGTGGGTAAATTGTATCGATTCCTGATCATTGCCTTCACTTCTATTTAGCCTGCCTCTGCTAGGCTCTAGACATATTGCCCGTCGTTGGGTACCTGCTCATATAGACCAGGGAGCAGGAGGTCGCTCCACATCATCTCTCAACATAACATGCCTTGAAATGACGATAATCAACTAAAATATGGTTCACGAAACGTATACACTACATCATGATCGCTGCCCCACTGGTGTCTCTGATGGGAGCATCGATTCTTGATTCTTGCCTTCACTTCTATTAAACGTAAATGGTTTACCAGTACAGTGCACATTCTTTCGCAAGAAACAAAGGAAAAATCACACTGGAAACGTGCAGGTGGGTGTTTGTGTGTTCGTGCGTTCTGTTAACACAAATAAAATTGATTATTAGGTGTCTTACAAATTCTTAAATTATCTTCATTTCTGCCATTTCTAATATCTGTTTATATAGAGAAAACAGGGATTCACAATGATAGACAGACTTCTTATTTGTGTTCTGAAACATGGAGTGTGGGTGGTCGACAGAACTGTCTCCAAAAAAATAAAATAAGAAGAATCATAACTTTTCAATAGGATAAATGCCAGGTTTGACGCACTCATATTTACCTAACAATGCTATCTTTGACCAGAGAACCGTCAGAATTAATATTTACATAAATGTCGTCACTTATGCAACTTCACGTAAAATATCGAATGGCGTTCGGAGACGGTCGATACATTATGTAAAATCAATGGCACATAAAATAATCTAACACCCATCTCCGGTGCGGAAATCAAAACTATCGGATAAAAGGGTACATGTACATGTAAAGTCGGAAACTGTGTAAAATCTCGATTACTTCCGCCTTCATACGTTTTACCTCGGGTTTCGATTTCACTGTCTGCAGCGAGATGGCTCTTAGGTCCTATTTATCATTTTTGAAGTTTCCCGACCCTACCTATTATGGGGGACTGATTGTTTAATTGTGTTTTGGGTTTCACGGCACGTGACCACTTGTGGGTCATTTTGTTTCGTCTCCCAGAGAAAGAGCGAAAAGAGAAAAGAAATGTGTTTGTTTTAATTTATATTTAACTTCACTACAGCTGGTGTGTGGGAATGTGTGGCGGTGGTAAATCGTCTCCCTGCCCTACATCATAGTGTAGATTATATTTTCTTGTCCTTTGGGATCATTGATTCCATTGTGGAATTTTTGAAAATATCTGAGGGTCACTGATGAGGCCTAATTGGCCGAAACTAGCTAGTCTGGCCCAGAAAGCATGGACACTCAATATTTTTCACGTCTGTGGTGTATTCCTTGCTTCCAAAGGATAACCCTTTTATAGAACATATTTATGTCCCCGTCAACACATTTAGGTCATTTTGCTCCCGATTTTGTGGGAATTTTATCCGACTTTGACCTTTTTATGTTTGAATTGGGACTTAACGTCCCCGTAAACACTATTTAGGTCATTTTGGAGACATTGCTTCCACTTTTTGTGGGACTTTTACCCGGTACTGATATGAAATGACACCTCAAGCCCTGTCGCACAATGAAACTAGAGCCAGTGTTTATGAAACACAATGCCCCCAACTGCTTGACCCTAACACTGCTTGTCCCTAACAGTAATTGAGATATCTTGTTTTTATGTGGCTGTAATGCTGAAATTACACAAGAAAAGCTGTAGTTAATCATCTACTCATCATCCCTGACCAGTCTGTGAAGTTTCGGGGAAAAACCTAAAATAGTTTTTTAGATATCTTGCTTACAAACTTAAAACGCGAAAAATTTCAAAGGGCCATAACTCAAGAAAAAAATTTCGGATTTTTTTCAAAAGTTAATCAGTTCATCTACTCATCATCCCCAACCAGCCTGTAAAGTTTCAGGGCAATAGCTCAAACAATTTTTGAGATATCTTGCTTACAAGCTGAAAACACGAAAAAAATCAAAGGGCCATAACTCAAGAAAAAAAAATTGGATTTTTTTCAAAAGTTAATCAGTTCATCTACTCATCATACCCAACCAGTCTGTGAAGTTTTGGGGAAAAACCTCATATAGTTTTTGAGATATCTTGCTTACAAACTTAAAACGCGAAAAATTTCAAAGGGCCATAACTCAAGAAAAAAATATAGGATTTTTTTTCAACAGTTAATCAGTTCATCTACACATCATCCCAAACCAGCTTGTAAAGTTGCAGGGCAATCGCTCAAACAATTATTGAGATATCTTGCTTACAAGCTGAAAACACGAAAAAAATCTAAGGGCCATAACTCAAGAAAAAAAATCGGATTTTTTTTCAAAAGTTGATCAGTTCATCTACTCATCATCCCCGACAAGTCTGTGAAGTTTCGGGGAAAAACCTCAAATAGTTTTTTAGATATCTTGCTTACAAACTTAAAACGCGAAAAATTTCAAAGGGCCATAACGCAAGAAAAAAATTTCGGATTTTTTTCAAAAGTTAATCAGTTCATCTACTCATCATCCCCAACCAGCATGTAAAGTTTCAGGGCAATAGCTCAAACAGTTTTTGAGATATCTTGCTTACAAGATTTCATAGTATTTTTTGCAAAGGGGCATAACTCAAAAAAGGGGCATAATCCTGACGAGAAAAAAAACACGGGTCAATTATTTTTTCATGAGGAATCCATATATGAAATTTCAAAAACCTAGCACCCATGGTTCTAAAGTTATGCTATGCAGTAAAAAGTGGGACGGACGTAAGGACGGAAGGACGGAAGGACGGACGGACGAACAGGGCAAAACCAATATGCCAAAACGTGAAAAATTTCAAAGGGCCATAACTCAAGAAAAAAATTTCGGATTTTTTTCAAAAGTTAATCAGTTCATCTACTCATCATCCCCAACCAGCCTGTAAAGTTTCAGGGCAATAGCTCAAACAATTTTTGAGATATCTTGCTTACAAGCTGAAAACACGAAAAAAAATCAAAGGGCCATAACTCAAGAAAAAAAAATTGGATTTTTTTCAAAAGTTAATCAGTTCATCTACTCATCATTCCCAACCAGTCTGTGAAGTTTTGGGGAAAAACCTCATATAGTTTTTGAGATATCTTGCTTACAAACTTAAAACGCGAAAAATTTCAAAGGGCCATAACTCAAGAAAAAAATATAGGATTTTTTTTCAACAGTTAATCAGTTCATCTACACATCATCCCAAACCAGCTTGTAAAGTTGCAGGGCAATCGCTCAAACAATTATTGAGATATCTTGCTTACAAGCTGAAAACACGAAAAAAATCTAAGGGCCATAACTCAAGAAAAAAAAATCGGATTTTTTTCAAAAGTTGATCAGTTCATCTACTCATCATCCCCGACAAGTCTGTGAAGTTTCGGGGAAAAACCTCAAATAGTTTTTTTAGATATCTTGCTTACAAACTTAAAACGCGAAAAATTTCAAAGGGCCATAACTCAAGAAAAAAATTTCGGATTTTTTTCAAAAGTTAATCAGTTCATCTACTCATCATCCCCAACCAGCATGTAAAGTTTCAGGGCAATAGCTCAAACAGTTTTTGAGATATCTTGCTTACAAGATTTCATAGTATTTTTTGCAAAGGGGCATAACTCAAAAAAGGGGCATAATCCTGACGAGAAAAAAAACACGGGTCAATTATTTTTTCATGAGGAATCCATATATGAAATTTCAAAAACCTAGCACCCATGGTTCTAAAGTTATGCTATGCAGTAAAAAGTGGGACGGACGTAAGGACGGAAGGACGGAAGGACGCCAAAACGCGAAAAATTTCAAAGGGCCATAACTCAAGAAAAAAATTTCGGATTTTTTTCAAAAGTTAATCAGTTCATCTACTCATCATCCCCAACCAGCCTGTAAAGTTTCAGGGCAATAGCTCAAACAATTTTTGAGATATCTTGCTAACAAGCTGAAAACACGAAAAAAATCAAAGGGCCATAACTCAAGAAAAAAAAATTGGATTTTTTTCAAAAGTTAATCAGTTCATCTACTCATCATACCCAACCAGTCTGTGAAGTTTTGGGGAAAAACCTCATATAGTTTTTGAGATATCTTGCTTACAAACTTAAAACGCGAAAAATTTCAAAGGGCCATAACTCAAGAAAAAAATATAGGATTTTTTTTCAACAGTTAATCAGTTCATCTACACATCATCCCAAACCAGCTTGTAAAGTTGCAGGGCAATCGCTCAAACAATTATTGAGATATCTTGCTTACAAGCTGAAAACACGAAAAAAATCTAAGGGCCATAACTCAAGAAAAAAAAATCGGATTTTTTTCAAAAGTTGATCAGTTCATCTACTCATCATCCCCGACAAGTCTGTGAAGTTTCGGGGAAAAACCTCAAATAGTTTTTTTAGATATCTTGCTTACAAACTTAAAACGCGAAAAATTTCAAAGGGCCATAACTCAAGAAAAAAATTTCGGATTTTTTTCAAAAGTTAATCAGTTCATCTACTCATCATCCCCAACCAGCATGTAAAGTTTCAGGGCAATAGCTCAAACAGTTTTTGAGATATCTTGCTTACAAGATTTCATAGTATTTTTTGCAAAGGGGCATAACTCAAAAAAGGGGCATAATCCTGACGAGAAAAAAAACACGGGTCAATTATTTTTTCATGAGGAATCCATATATGAAATTTCAAAAACCTAGCACCCATGGTTCTAAAGTTATGCTATGCAGTAAAAAGTGGGACGGACGTAAGGACGGAAGGACGGACGGACGAACAGGGCAAAACCAATATGCCCCCACAACTTCTTCGAAGTTGGGGGCATAACCAAAAGGCTTACTATATGCATAAGACGGTCTGACTCACATCACTTTACTTGTTCTCAGCTGTTTACCAGTCTTCATGAGTGGTCAGTTTCAGCTCTGCGTGGAAGCATCATGCAGCCCAATCTATTTCTCCAAGCCCCGAAGGGCGGAGGCGACACAATGAGATGAAATCACATCTCAAGCGCTTAAAGTATAACTATGAACGGTCCGACTTAAAGCACTTTGCCAGGGCAAAGGATTGCTACCAAAGGATTAATCCTTTTTCAGAACATTATACTTTACCACAGCTTGTGTTAAGGGTATCTGTGGTTTCCCTTCCATTCATCATATGGTGGGTTATATTTTCTAGTCCTTTGGGACCATCGATTTCACTGAGGAATCCAGGAAATATCTGAGGGGCACTGATGATGCTTAATGGCCGAAACTAGCCAGTCTGGCTCAGAAAAAATTATTGTACACGCCGTAGTTTTCAGTTCTGCGATGTAGTCATTGCTTCCAAAGGTTTGTCCCTTTTTCAGAACATTTGACCTTCTTCGTGGTTTACGAGTACTCGTGCTCGGTCGGTTTCAGCTCTGCGTGGAAGCAACGTGCAGCCCAATCTATCTGTACAAGCCCCGATGGGCGGGAGAGCGTAGAAAAGAGATAGAAGATGCAATCGGGAGAGAAAAGTGAAGTGAATGACATTGGAGAAAGTGAAAAATGAATGGAAGTGTAGAAATGGAAGAAATAACAACATTACCCTTCAACCAATACCTGCTGCAAGGACAGCAGGCCTTGTCTGTAAGCCAATATCAGTTGGACGCCCCATTGACGCAATATACACAACATCACCGCCCCTATTTTGGGGAAAACTTAGAACATTTTGTCAGATACACGATTTATTCGCCTCACCAAACCACCCTATTTCGGGGGAAACTTAGAACATTTTTTTTTCAGAGTTCGAATTATGCTTTTTATGTGCATCTGGGGTCTTTCGCGCCGAATGTGGGACCTTTCGCTGCAAATTTATATATTTCCCGATAAGAAGTAGTACCTGCAGTGAGGATAATTTAAAAGAATGTTTTCTAGTTTGTTTCATCAAAGCATATGTTGTGAGTACTTGTTAGAATCGCCTCATCGAGGCGATTCTAACAAGTACACTCCGCATATGTTGCGGAAATGAAATAAGGACAATTGTCCTCGTTATTACTCTTTAGATATCTATAGCAATAAAGGGAATACTACTTTTTACTGTATTTTCCATGTGATGTCATTTCTCTGTAGTAAAATATACAAACAATCCGGACCTACCGAACCTATTTATTTCTGACATGAAACCCTTTCTTTCTTTTTTTCTTTCTTTCTTTCAATTTCGCCTTAACCCCAGGGGGGTCTATCTTTAACCTGCACAGGGGCAGACTCTCTCTGTACAGGCATGTGGGGTGGGGGGAGCTCCTGTTAACGCCCCAATCCGACATTCATCCATGACATTCATCCATGCAAATGATGCCAATGGAGCGTGTTCGGACTCTGAAATTTATCACCGCTCCCGGGAATCGAACCGGGGGGGGGGGAGCATCAGATCAGAGGCAAGTGAAGTGCTGAAAGAAATACTAGCTGGCATTGATTGGCTGACAATTTCCGGCATGCTTCAATAGAATACTGGCTTTATTAGCCCTTTAAGAGCCCTTTCAGAAGAGAACTTATTTTCTGAGGGTTCCGACAAAGTAAGATGCAACCCGGCCTGCTAAGCTACACAATAATTGCAAGAGTTTTGAAATTTCAGATATAGAAAATAGAGAACCTTACACGAATGGTCATTCCATGTGAAATTAACGAAACGATCTTTCGGATTTCAAATAGGACTTTATCGCCGAAGAAGTTCAAAAGAAAACAGTGTTGTCACGGACGGCGTCTTGAACAACGTGTTCTTACACGAGAGGTCATATGATTTAATGACACGGGGCCAGTTGGTTCAAAACTAACGACGTCTTTAGTTAACGAATCGTTTAAACTTTGAATTGTATTATGGCCGATATGCTTATATTTTTGCTAAACAAATGTGAGCAGCTTTTGCGAATGCAAAAGCTGCTCACATTTTTTTCAGCAAAAATACTAAACTTTTAAATAGTAAATTTGTTAGAACAGTTAACAATATGACCACTAATGAGCTCGTTAAGCTAACGACGCTTTGAACAAATGGCGTCTGATGTTACATATATCCACTAAGTAACAGTAATGTTATATGAAAAATGAGGCCTTTTTAGGAGGTTGAAAGGTGGGGGAATGGCCCCTGCAGACCCTCCGAGACCCCCAAGTTGGTGATACTGAATTTGTCTTATCATAAAGAACAAGAATATATATGGTATAGAGGTGGGGATTTGAACAGTTTCTGAGATATATACTACTCAAAGTTTGATAGGGATCACTTTTTATATACCAAATTTTGCACTGAAATTATAAAATTTCTTGACAGAATTTATACTCGGTATATCGATAAATACCTTAAGCAGAAACTCATGTGCAGTTCAGTACTCATAAAAGTCCACACTTCTCACACTTCGCAAATGAATTCATGCACTCCAAAAATCTTGCCTAGCACTGCTTTCCGGTAGACCAATGAATTTTGTCAGTGTTCCTTTACCAAGCTTTAAAAGGACTTCATTTGATTTGTGAAACACTAAAATGCCTAGGGGACAATTAAGAAACGGTCTCAGCCCCGAAAAAATTAATCGTGGCGTCGGAATGTTGGAATCCGGCGTCTCTCAACGTCGTGTTGCTGGGATTCTGAATGTGTCTCAGAGCGTGGTTTTCCGAATGTGGAGTCGGTGTCTTACCCACGGAAATCCTTTACACAGACACCACGGGGTCGAGAAAGGGCTACAACTCAACGTCAGGTCCGTTTCTTGTTGATTCAGTCTCGACGTCAACGGTTCCTGAGTGCTTCGCGTTTGCATAACGAGCTTAGGAACGGAACTGGAGTACGAATTTCTACACAAACTGTCAGAAACGGATTCGTCGAGTTCGGACTTAATGCCATGAGGCCTGCTGTACGTGTTCCGTTGACGAGACAGCACGTGCTAGACCGGTTGGACTTTGCCAGAACTCACGACAGATGGACGGTTCGTGACTTGACGCCAGTACTGTTTACTGAGGAGTCCAGATTCTGTCTAAACTTCACTTATAAACGTCAATTAGTGTGGCGAGTGTCTAAAGAGCCATTCGATGACTTGAATGTGGCAGAGCATGATCGCTATGGAAAGGGGTCAGTCATGGTTTGGGATGGGATAAGCGTGAACGGTTAAACTGACTTGTGCGTCGTTGAAAACGGAACGTTAATGGCAGTGAGGTACTGTAATGAGATTCTTGATGAGTTTGTGAGACCACTTGCCGATGCTATCGGCCCGGACTTTATTCTGATGGACGATAATGCCCGTCCCAACCGTGCCAAAGTCACTGATTCCTATCTAGAACGAGAGACAATCGTTCGTATGGACTGGCCCGCTCGGTCACCGGACTTAAATCCGATTGAGCATGCGCGGGACATGCTACAGCGTGCTGTTTCAGCCCGACCTGTGCATCCGAGGACTTTAAAGGAGCTCAAAGATGCATTGGTTGCTGAATGGAAGCTGATTCCACAAAACCGGATACAGACTCGGATTACGAGCATGCGCAGGCGATGTCGTACTGTAATTGATCCCCGTGGACGCCAAACACGTTATTAGGTACGTTTGGCTAAACAAATTTTGAAATTTGTGAAAAATCAGTTGTCCAAATCCCTTCGTGTTACGGCAAATTTTGGGGGTGCCAAGACGGTTGCTGTTGTCACGCTTGAATGCAGTACCAGTTGACAAAATTAATCACTAGGTTTTGTGAAGGATACGTTTTCTATCATTATGTATCAAATTTGGATTCAGCTGATTATTTCATCCAAAAATTATTTTGCATTAAAAAAGTGATCCCTATCAGACTTTGAGTAGTATATAACCTTTCATGAATTGGAGGGATGGGGCATAGCACCTTCACACCAAGGGGACCAACAGCTGGTGTCACTGAAAGCGACTTGTTACAGAACAAGAGTAAATATGGTTTAGGGTGGGGATCAGAACGATTTCTGAGATATTTAATTTTTGCAGCATAAACTTCTAATTGTTCTAAAACTAAGACTGACTTGTCAGGTGAGACATATATCTTAGCGGATTTGGTTTACACTTTTTGTTATATTTTAAATTTTGCAAGTCTCACTGCTTTGGACATCTCCTTCCTGATGCCCGGGAATTCCGTGGAGTGTGGGTCATGTATGCTGATGTTGGCTCGGTGGGGGACGCCTATGAGTCCTAGGGTAGGCTCTCTTGCCTGATGCCTCCAGCTGACCTGTCTCATAGGCTACGTCGGTCGGTGTGTGCTCGGAGGGGGATGTGCTGTGTTTGCCTGGTCTTGTCCATCATCCGTTTCGGTTTCAAAACTTTGGCGTTGAGACACACTGATGAAGATTAAATATCAGAAATGCCTCTGTGTCACTAAATTTGGTATAGTTACGCCTTAATTGCAACCACTGGGTCGATATCTCTGCTGGTGGATAATTCTACGTCCACGAGGGTATCATCAGCTCAGTATCAGTTCCTTAGTGCCGAGGTTGATACTGCGGTGTTGACATCAGTGCTCAAGTACTGATTTAAATAACACTATTATATCTTTAATTTTTGCAGCATAAAATTCTAATTGTTCTAAAACTAAGACTGACTTGTCAGGTGAGGCATGTATCTTAGCGGATTTGGTTTACACTTTTTGTTATATTTTAAATTTTGCAAGTCTCGCTGCTTTGGACATCTCCTTCCTGATGTCCGGGACTTCCGTGGAGTGTTGGTCATGTTTGCTGATGTTGGCTCGGTGGGGGACGCCTTTAAGTCCGCGGGTAGTCTCTTTTGCCTGATGCCTCAAGCTAACCTGTCTCATAGGCTACGTCGGTCGGTGTGTGCTCGGAGGGGGATGTGCTGTGTTTGGCGGGCCTTGTCCATCATCCGTTTCGGTTTCAAAACTTTGGGGTTGAGACACACTGATGAAGATGTAATATCAGAAAGGCCTCTGTGTCACTAAATTTGGTAAAGTTACGCCTTAATTGCAACCACTGGGTCGATATCTCTGCTGGTGGATGATTCGTTCGTCCCCGAGGGTATCATCAGCTCAGTATCAGTTCCTTAGTGCTGAGGTTGATACTGCGGTGTTGACGTCAGTGCTCAAGTACTGATTTAAAAAACTATATAATATCTTTAATTTTTTGCAGCATAAAATTCTAATTGTTCTAAAACTAAGACTGACTTGTCAGGTGAGACATGTATCTTAGCGAATTTGGTTTACACTTTTTGTTATATTTTAAATTTTGCAAGTCTCGCTGCTTTGGACATCTCCTTCCTGATGCCCGGGAATTCCGTGGAGGGTTGGTCATGTTTGCTGATGTTGGCTCGGTGGAGGACGCCTATAAGTCCGCGGATAGGCTCTCTTGTCTGATGCCTCCAGCTGACCTGTCTCATAGGCTACGCCGGTCGGTGTGTGCTCGAAGGGGGATGTGCTGTGTTTGCCTGGTCTTGTCCATCATCCGTTTCGGTTTCAAAACTTTGGGGTTGAGACACACTGATGAAATATCAGAAAGGCCTCTGTGTCACTAAATTTGGTATAGTAACGCCTTAATTAATATATGGCTTTTTATGAAATGGAGGGGTGGGGCATGAACCCAGCACATCCGGGGTATCACTGAATGCGTCTTATCATAAGTACCAAAAATTTTTATGGTTTAGGGGTGGGGGCCTGAACCATTTGAGTTGTGGCCTTTTTATGGATTAATGGGTTGGGGTATGACCCGGCCAAACCCGGGGGACCCAGAGATTGATCATAAGGAACAAGAGTATATTTATATAGTTCGCGGCTGGGGATCCAAAGGTTTCTGAGATATTAGGGCTT
Source organism: Lucinisca nassula (assembly GCA_963580285.1). Taxonomy (NCBI): domain Eukaryota; kingdom Metazoa; phylum Mollusca; class Bivalvia; order Lucinida; family Lucinidae; genus Lucinisca; species Lucinisca nassula. The sequence continues at coordinate 101,952,273 of OY757014.1, forward strand.
TTATGAAGTAGAAGGGGTGGGAAGGCCCCGGTGCACACCAGCGTACCCCAGGTTGATGACACTGAATGAGTCTCAAGGAACAAGAGGAATGGGATATGGCCCAGGAGCACCCCGGGGGACACCCAGGTTGTCATCTCTGATTGCGTTTTATCATAAGGAACAAGAATAAATATATGTCACGGGTTTATTTTATTTAAGGTAGTTGTGGCCACATGCTGGTTGTTGATGTTATGGTAATGTGTCAGATGATATTGTTATGATCTCCCGCTATCTCGAGGGGGTTAATAGGTGACAGCGTCAACGATGGATGATGTTTCCATATTTTCGCTAGGAGAACCTTCCCTCTCTCAACCTCCTCATTCTGATAAATAGATATTAATTTCCTTAGTAATAAGGAAAACTATATAAAATGTGTCCTTCAGGTGGTCGTAAGACCTACCCTTGCCAGGAACAAAGGAAGACTGACCCGAGGTCGAGAGATCGAAATAGCAAGATATGAATATTCATGAAATAGTGACAATTATGATAATTTACAAATGTTCAACATGATACTGAAGTAAAACAAACGCATACCTGAAAAATAGATATTAATATACTCTGTAATAAGATGTGTCCTTCAGGTGGTCGTAGGACCTACCCTTGTCAGGAACAAAGGAAGGCTGACAATTCTAATGTAAGTATGTGCGCATGCGGTGTTAATCAGTGAGGTGAATAGCGCGGGAGACTTACATAAGGACACCGGAAATTGATATGCGCTACTCAAGAATGCTTAATGAAAGATGAAATATATGAGTATGAAGAGCGACGAGTAATAGGGGGAAATAACTGGAAATGACTATGAAGTCCTAAGCACAAGCGCTCCTCCAGTTTCCATTATTTCACTCTGTAACATATACAATGTGCATGTGGTTTAGGACTGGGGATCTGAGAGGTTTATGAGATATAAGGCATTTTATGAAGTGAAGGGGTGGGGCAGGGCCCCGGCGCAACCCGGGGGACCCTTTGAAACCCATTTCAAAAACTTCATATTGATATCTATCTTATCCCCCGAATTTCAGAAAAAAAACAACATCGAGTGGTTACTGAGAATTCGTTCAGACAAAATTTGAACGTTTTTTGCCTTCCCCCCACAACCCAATGGGGACGTTTCGATCCGTAGGTTTGAATTTTGAAACCCACTTGTACAACTTCATATGTAAATTTATCATATCACAAAAAGTCAGAACAATCCTTCCAGTGGTCACTGAGAACTCGATTGGACAAGTTTAGGCGGAAACAAGAAGAAGAAGAAGAAGAAGAAGCAGAAGAAACGCAGAAAAACCATTAATTCTCCCCACCTTGTTTGAGATACTTAAATAGCTGTAATATTCAAGTAGTGTACACTAAGTATTACGGCCCCCGCCCATAGGGGCTTGAAGAAATATATGGGCTGCATGATGCTTCCACGCAGAGCTGAATCCGGCCCGTACACTAGTATTGGTAAACCGCTTAGAGGATCTAAGCCTGTCCAGGAACCGTGGTGCGAGGCGGATCGTCCATACTAATAAACCCTATTGGTTTCATTGGGCAACAGGGCTTGAGATGTCATTTCATCTCACTGTCGGGTAAAAGTCCCACAAAATTGGAAGCAACGTCTCCAAAATGACCTTTATAGTATTGACGGGGACGTTAAACCTCAAATCAACCAACCAACACTAAGTACTAATTACACTGAACAGATACACATTTATTGTTTGCATTACGAGGACAAGCCTACACAAATACACTGTAAATTTTATCGCCGGAAAAAGTAAAATTTTAAGACGAAAAATTGTAATATTTTTCTTATTCCTGCTCATAATATAGATTGTGGGTACTCGTTAGAACCTCCTCATCGATCTATATTTAGAGCAAAAATAAGAAAAATAAGGGTTACCCATGCAAACCCCAGCTTTACTGTATAAAAGTGGGGTTCAAGAGGGTCAAAATTATATAGGCGTGTTTCCGTGATGGCAAACAGCAAAACATGAAGAGTCTCGCGTCAGCATTTCAATAAAATAGATCGTTTATGTCGCACCTACCCCACCCCAACCCATACACACCAACGCCAATCCCTCCACCCCCGCCCACCAGAAAGAACAAAATAAAACAAATAACAAAGAAAAGCAATATCTTATAAGTATAGAAATTTAATCGATATCACATTGAGATTTCTATATGCTGCATAAATCATTCTGCAAACAAGAGGTATCCTCTGTCTATATATCTAATCTCAGAAAATGACTGAGTTCTTAATTAGGAAAAAAGTGAAACAAAAGGTCCTTATAACTATGTCCAAAGTATATCTAAGGTTAAAAAAATGAGAAAGGCTGAGGGCAGTTCATAATGGAGAAAAAGTGACAAGAAATGGTTCAAAATTATATCAAAAGCTACGTGAACTGTTGAGATGCGGACTTGAAACATCAAGTTAAAATAACTGAGTTACTGTAGCAGTAGTAGTAGTAGTAGTAGTAGTAGTAGTAGTAGTAGTAGTAGTAGTAGTAGTAGTAGAAGTGGTAGTAGATGCTGTTGTTTTAGTTGAAACTCGGGAGGAGGAGAAGGTAGAAGAGGGGAATGAGAAGGAGGAAGAGGTGTAGATTGTCTGGGTAAAATTAGAAAGAAAGTTTAGGAAAACATACCTTTCGGAGTAGAGTTTCCTGAAACAAAACATTTAAACATTAATTGTAGCAACAAAATGGTAACATTTAACGGACTTTATTGATTCCATTGTGGTTTTTTGAAAACATTTGAGGGTCACTGATGAGGCCTAATTGGCCGAAACTAGCTAGTCTGGCCCAGAAAACATGTACACTCCATTTTTTCACTTCTGTGGTGTATTCCTTGGTTCCAAAGGATAACCATTTTACAGAACATATTTAATAGTGCATTTGTTTTTTTCCTTCCCCTTCTAGGAAATACGGTCTCACATTTCAATAAAAGTCGTTACACGTATCAATAAAATAATAAGACCTGTCTCTATCGCTTGCAAAGAAAATAATATATTTGCATATGTTGATTTGTTTTTGTTTGATTTGAGGTTTAACGTCCCCGTCAACACTGTAAAGGGCATTTTAGAGACGTTGCTTCCAATTTTGTGGGACTTTTACCCGACATTGAGATGAAATGACGTCTCAAGCCCTGCCGCCAATGAAACAAATAGGGTTTACAAGCATGGACGGCTTTGCCTGGACAGGCTTAGATCCTCTAAGCGGTTTACCAGTACTCGTGTGCGGGTCGGTTTCAGTTCTGCATCAAAGCATCATGCAGCCCATATATTTCTTCAAGCCCCGATGGGCAGGGGCCGTTGCATATGTTGAACGAGGATCAAAAGTGTAAATTTCATACTATGTCGATGGCCAATACAGCAGACCAAGTACCTGTAACTGGGCCAATACGAAATGATTTGGTAAATAACAATTTTATTCATTATCTTCAATAATCCGTTCTTGGTTGTCTTCCATCACGAAAACACGCCTATATAATTTTGACCCCTTTGAACCCCCTTTTTATATAGTAAAACTTGGGTTTACAGGGGTTAGCCTTATTTTTCTTGTTTCTGCTCAAACTATAGATTGTTAGTACTCGTTAGAACCGCTTCATCAAAAATATAGAGGCGGTTCTAACGAGTACTCACAATCAATATTTTGAGCAGAAATAAGGAAAATTTTACAATTTTGCACCCTTAAATTTTAATTTTCTTGGCGAAAAATTTACACTGTATTAGTATAGTCGTGTTTGCGTAATGTCTAATATTGGCGAAATGCATGCGTTTTGAAATTCTACATTTCTGGAAGGATAAAATTAAAATTGGCTTGCTCATTTTTGTCATTTTGGTAAAAATCTCTACATAACAATTGGTACCTTAAGGGAATGGATATACCTTCAGGGGAGGCTACTTCTGCAACAGTAGTTTTGTTTTCCATGTCAACAGGGTTCAGCTCTTAAAGAAAAGACAATGCTCCTGAGAAGCAAATTATTTACTTTAAGAGTAGACCCCTTTTTTAGTGGGAACTAGCTTATCGCAAAGCAAACAGGAAGTTCCGAAAGTTGTCTGCCTTTGAAAAATGGTGGAAATTTCTGCTAGGTGTTCCCATTCCCCTTAATGTTCACGGTAGAATTGTGCATACCTGGACATGCCTTTAGTTCGCACTTGTCAGTCTGCTTGCTACAACCCACGCAGTTAGCTCCACCATTCTTAGGTTTCGGATTGGTGCATGTCCTTGACCTGGCTTTGATTCCCGTACCGCAAGTCACCGAACACTTGCTCCACTGGCCGTATCCCGACCATCCACCAGCCACTGAATGATATAAGAAACCCATTTATGAAAATGGAATTTCGAGTGGTTCATTAGCAATTATAACTGTGGTTGATTTGTTTTGTTTGTGTTTCTCCAAACCTTAAGTATGTACTGTAAGCAAACAGTTTAGACCCAGACCCAGGAAAGAAGAAGTAAAATCAAGATCAGGAATCGATACAATTAACTTACTCCGCCCATCAAAGACACCAAAGGGAAAGAAACACAAACATGAAGCGACCAGACCATAATGGAAACCTAAACAAAGGAAGGCAATGAGGACAGTTACTTTCCCACAAAATGGCCAAATGGTCATCCAAACTTAAAAGACACAAGTGATACACACAGTAAGTAACAAACAACAACATAAATAAAACGCCACAGAAGAACAGCCTTGGAACGGTCAACGGAAAGAATTCCACTGGGGCGCTTAAATCATTTTACATGACCATAATTCTCGCCCTTACCTCTGTCGAGGTATACACTAATTTTGTTTAGTCCGCATGAATGCTTCCTAACTCATCAGTGTAACATCTCCGAGAACATACAAGTCAAAAAACTACAGAGATGAAACAAGGTTGAGGACTCGACAGCATACAACAACAGAATTGCTGGAGCAAAAGAAATCCAACAGTTAGACTCTGAGGGGCCCGATCTGAGTCTGATCTGAGTTTACCCTATTCACCGCCCTTACCTCTGTCGCGGTATACACTAATTTTGTTTAGTCCGCATGAAGGCTTCCTAACTCATCATTGTAACATCTCCGAGAACATACAAATAAAAAAACTACAGAGATGAAACAAGGTTGAGGACTCGACAGCATACAACAACAGAATTGCTCAGGCAAAAGAAAACCAACAGTTGGACTCTGAGGGGCCCAATCTGAGTCTGATCTGAGTTTACCCTATTCACTTATGTCCCTAAAGTGGGACATTAAGCATACATGTGTTTTTGATCGATTAGTTTGGGGTTAAACGATACGTCAAACCTTGTGTGTCATTCTGTGTGACGTCTCCCAGACAAAGGGTTAAACGAAAAAAAAGAGATAGTAGAGGAGATGAAAGAGAGGGACAAGGGATGAGGAATATGAATGAAAGTTAATAAAACAACAACAAAAAAAAAACACAACATTGCGCCTCAACCCTTACCTGCTGAAAATACAGCAGGCCTTGCGAAACTGCAATTTAATATCAGTTGAACGTCTCAGTGACCAGATACACGGCACCTTAGCTATACCCAACCGTCTCAAGCATGCGTTAACACGTCCATTACATACAGTAGAGGATCTCAGAAAACAAGATGTCGTTGCTAGCAATATAATTCTGCTCAAAGCTGCTACGTAATTTTAGACATGTTACTCATGGTAAATATAGCACAGCAAAGAAATAACTTTACATGTACATGTATATAATGCATTCGTTCAAATTCACAAACTGAAAGACAAACAGTGTAGATCCTGATCAGATTTTATCAGGATATACACTATTTGCAAAGTTTGGGTTTATCGTTTTCATTTAAGGGTTAAAAAGATGTTGTTCCTACCTTAATCAACACATTACAAATATATAAATGCATTGTAAACCTTACCGCCGAATGAAATCTTTTTAAGATGAGACGGTTCTAATGGGTACACACAATCTTTATTTTAGAGCAGAAATTAGAACAAGAGGGCCATAGTGGCCCTGGATCGCTCACCTGATCCTTATTGTAGAAATAAAACAGTAGGTAATGCTAGGTGGATTGGATGATTTAAGCAATTTTGAATTCGACTGACCCAAGAAACATTTCTATGAAATTATTTTGTATATTAAGGAGAAGAAGTCAATTTAAGGAATGCATAGTTTTCGATCTGGTGAGTGGGTGGTAGGGGCTAGACTTGTCACAAGAAACCTACATGCCAAATATGAAGGCTCTATCTCAAATGGTTCAAACGTTATGACAACGTAGGTCAAAGGTCAAGGTCACACGCCACATTTTTGTACGGGTGGGAGGTTCTTGACAGAAGGAACATACATGCCAAATATGACGACTCTTTCTAAAATGGTTCACGGGCCCCTGCCGATTGGGGCTTGAAGAAACAGATGGGCGGCATGATGCTTCCACGCGGAGCTGAAACCGACCGCACATGACTACTGGTAAACCGCATAGAGGATCTAAGCCTGCCCAGGTAGAGCAGTGTGAGTCGGACCGTCCATGCTTATAAACCCTATTGGTTTCATTGGGCAACAGGGCTTGAGATGTCATTTCATCTCAAAGTCGGATAAAAGTCCCACAAAATTGGAAGCAACGTCTCCATAATGACATATACAGTGTTGATGGGGACGTTAAACCTCAAGTCAAACAAAAAATGGTTCAAAAGTTATGATAAAGTAGGCCAAAGGTCAAGGTCACTGGTCAAACAATTTGTATGGGTAGGAAGCCCTCGTCACAAAGAACATACATGCAGAATATGAAGGCTCTATCTAAAATGGTTCAAAAGTTATGATAAAGTAGATTGCAGGTATTTTCGTATGAGTGGGAAGCCCATGTGAAAAGGAACCTACATTTCAAATATAAAGGCTCTATCTCACATAATTCAAAGGTTATGGCAACGTAGGTCAAAGGTCAAGATCACGGGTCATGTTTTTATGGGTGGGAGGCCATTGTCAGAAGGAATATACATGCCAAATATGAAGGCTCTATCTCAAATAGTTCTTATTTTATGATAAATTAGGTCACAGGTCAAGTCAAGGTCACATGTCAAAAATTTTTTGTATGCGTGGGAAGCCCTTGTCACAATGAACCTACATCCCGAATATGAAGGCTCTATCTCGAATGGTTGAACAGTTATGACAAAGTAGGGCAAAGGTCAAGGACATAGGTCTATAAATTTTGTATGAGTGGGAAGCCCTTGTCACAAGGAACCTACATGCAAAATATGAAGGCTGTATGTCAAATGGTTCAAACGTTATGACCAAGTAGGTCAGAGGACAAGGTCAAGGTCAAAGGTAATATTTTTGTATGAATAGGAAGCCCTTGTCACAAGGAACCTACATGCCAAATATGAAGACTCTATCTCAAATGCTTCAAACGTTATGACAAAGTAGGTCAAAGGTCAAGGTCATAGGTCAATTCTTTTGTATGGTTAGGAAGACCTTGACACAAGGAACATACATGCCAATTATGAAGGCTCTATCTCAAATGGATCGAAGGTTATGGTAAAGTAGGTCACATGTCAAGGTCAATGTCACAGGTCAATGATTGGTATGTGTGAGAAGCTCTTGTTACAAGGAACTTTAATGCCAAATATGAAGACTCTATCTCAAATGATTCAAAAGTTATTTCAAAATGCCCTATTGATCTACTTTCCCATATTCGAACTTGATCGGGATTGTCAATTTGATCATTCTGAGCAAGATTTATGATAATTGGACCAAACTGTGGCATCTAGAGTGTTCACAAGGTTTTTCTATGATTTAACCTACTGACATACATTTTGACCCGACCCATATTCAAACTTGAGTGAGATATTGTCAAGATGATTGTGCTGAGCAAGTTTAATAAGGCTTGGACCAAAAGTGTGGCCTCTAGAGTGTTCACAAGGTTTTTGTATGATTTGAAACTTTGACCTACTTTTTGACCCCACATGACCCATATTCAAACCTGACCGAGATATTATCAAGATGATCATTCTGAGCAAGATTGATGATGATTGGACCAAACGTGTGGTCTCTAGAGTTTTCATAAGGTTTTTCTATGATTTGACCTACTGACCAATATTCGAACTTGACCGACATATTTTCAAGATGATCATTCTGAGCAACTTGATGCTGATGGGACCAAAAGTGTGGGCTCTCGAGTGTCCACAAGGAATTTCTATGATTTGACCTACTGACCTGCTTTTCAACTCGATATGACCCATATTCGAGCTTAACACAGATATTGTCATGCTGATCATTCTGAGGAAGATTGACGATGATTGTGCCAAAATTGTGGCCTCTAGAGTGTTCACAAGAAAAGTTTATGCATGCACGACGCTGCCGGACATCTCACAGTCAAAAGATCACCATGACCTCAGGTCAGTTGAGCTCAAATAAGGTTTACCTCTGTAAACCCCAGTTATCGTATATAAAAGAGGGATTTTAAGTGGGACAAAATTATATTGGAGTGTTTCGTGATAATTAAATGAATTACGTTAATATTTAAAAAAACACATACTTGTAGTCTCACGTTAATCACCATTAGATGTAAAAATCAGCGTTGGAGGGTACAGTTGAATTTTTGAACACATGCACATAGTTTTCCAAGCGTCCCCATCGGGAGGGCACTTTGGTTATTTTGATGTCCCTTAATGATAATCTGACGTCGCGTGAGTCAATGTACATGTATTCGCCATCATTGCGATCCAATATTTGTAAGTTTGGCGGGGTTTGCAGCTATGTGTTTTTTCACGGAGCGTGATAGCTCAGTGGTTAGTGCACTTGCCTCTGACGCTAGAGGTCCCGGGTTCAATCCCCGGCAGCGGCGATAATATTTCGGTGTCGGAACGCACACCAATGACACTATTTGCAGGGATGGATGTCATATAGTGCACCGTCCTTCGGATAGGGATGCTAACTGGAGGCCCCCCTGTGCGGGGAGAGTCATGATCTGTGCAGGTTAAAGACCCCTACCGTAATTATATGATTACTGTGTAGTCGGTGAGTCAGGCCTCAGATTCTATGACGGCTCCAACGTAAAGGCTTTTTTTTAATTAGAGAGATCTAATTCAAGGTAATGTTGGTTGGTGCCTGATGCTCTGTCTCTGGTCGGGCCCATCGGAGTCTTACTGTTGGTTTTCTTTTGCTCCAGCATTTTAGTGGTTTCTTGCTGTCGAGTCATCACCGTTGTCTCAACTCTGTGGTTCTTTGATTTTTTGTGTTCACGGAGATGTTGCACTGATGAGTTAGGAGGCCTTCATGCGGACTGAACATATTATTTGTCTAAATCGCGTCGGAATTAAGGGCGAGGATTGTGGCCACGTAAAATCGATTTAAGCCCCCCCCCCCCCCCCAGTGGAAATCTTTCCACTGACTGTTCCAAGGCGGTTCTTCTGTGGCGGTTTATTTATGGTGTTGTTTGTTACTTACTGTGTGTATCACTTGTGTCTTTTTATTTTGGATGGCCATATGGCCATTTTGTGGGAAAGTAACTGTCCTTATGGCCTTCCTTTGTTTAGGTTTCCATTATTGTCTGGTCGCTTAATGTTTGTGTTTCTTTCCCTTTGGTGTCTTTGATGGGTGGAGTAAGTTAATTGTATCGATTCCTGATCTTTGTTTTACTTCTACTTTTCATCCTGTAAATATGGTGTGTATGTAATGTACACCTACGAGTAATGGTCAGATGTGACCGGTCGCAATATAAGTTTGTTTGTTTGTTTGATTTGAGGTTTAACGTCCCCGTCAACACTGTAAAGGTCATTTTGGAGACGTTGCTTCCAATTTTGTGGGACTTTTACCCGACATTGAGATGAAATGACATCTCAAGCCCTGTCGCCGCAATATAAGTAGAAAGAAAGATAGAAAGATAACACAAACTCGGTTACTATACTCATATTCAACAAATAAGCTTGCTTATCTGTTAAATCATGATAAACGCATGTCGTTGGATGACAGAGAGCGAATGTTTAATTCACATTTGTCCCGCTGTATAACATCACGAAAACACGCCTATATAATTTTGCCCCCTTGAAACATACTTTTATTTAGTTAAACTGGGTTTTACAGGGTTAATCCTTATTTTTCTTATTTCTGCTCTAAAATTTAGATTGTGGGTATTATTTTGAAGTCAATTCATGTGACGTCGCGTGAGCCAATGTAATCGCCGTTCAAGTATGAACAACATTGCGACCCAATATTTAACTGTTTTTGTTGTTTTTTTGTTGTTGTTGTTGTTTTTTTTTCTCTAAATGCACTCAACATGTAAATTAGGCTCGAAATATACAGTGTTGTTTGTTATAAACTGGAATACTTGATTGTATATACATGTACATGTGCTCATATTCAAGAAATAAGCTTGCTTATCTGTTTAATTGTGACAAACGCATGTTGTTAGAGGGCGGAGAGCGATTTTTTTCACAACGGCGAATTAACCTTTGTCTCGCTGATTAAATTAATTTTGTCACATCCATTTCTGGCTATCAGCCGATCAAATCAATTGATATAATGCACAAACTGCGTGATAAACGTCCTGTTAAACAGTGTAGATCAGATGCAATCTGACTGAATCTACACTGTTTGCAAAGGTAGATGTTATCATGGTACAGTAGGATCATTAAGGATTAATATCTGTATGTGCCGGATAATAAGTGCAACGTGAGCTAAAATGAACAAACATCAAACAAAAAATCTAACACACTTGGTATATGTACTAATTAACAAGCAGACTTATTTATGTAATGACTTTTTTCCCATTTTCAGATGACCGTACTATGTAAAACATATTTTATGCCCTTCAGAACAGCAAATGGGGCTGAGCTTCAAGTTCTACAACCTTTCCCCTAAATTTGTTGCTAAGTGAAATGGAAATTTCTGTCACGATTGATACCTTCCGAAAAAATATGAAAAGAAAGTATAAGAAAAAATTCTTAATGCCCCCACAAAACGCAGATCAGTCTTATGCATTTTGAAACACATCGCTATAACAAATCCGTATAGAGAAAAGTGGGATTTACATTATCTGCCTTATTTTTGCTCAAAACATAGATTGATGGTACTCGTAAGAACCGCCTCATTGAGGTGGTTCTAACGAGCACGCACAATGTATGTTGAAAGCAGAAATACGAATGATGTTATCATTTTTAAGTAATATTCTCCACTTCTGACACCATTTTGGACGCCATTACTTTGTGTGTACAGGTTTTCCTAATGAAAAAATCCATTGTCATAAACAATAGCATCATATTCAGTATGATAGCATGTTAGTCACATATATCAGTCTGTTACCATTACCGAGAACATAACTTGCAACAAGTATCGTGAGGATATTACGAAAACACGCCTATTCAAATATACTGAAAATTTTACCACCAGAAATGAAAAATGTCTGATATTTTTTTCATATTTCTGCCCAAAACATAGATGAGGCTGTTCTAACGTGCACACACAATCTATGTTTGTAGCAGAAATGAGAAAAAATACTGTATACGTTTACTGTATAAAAGTGGGGTTTATGGCGGTCCAAACTTATATAGACGTGTTTTCGTTATGTATCCTAAGGCGCTAACCAGTTTCCTTGTTTCCCAGAATAATTGGCCATGTTCCCTTGTTCTTTTAAAGTAATTTTCAAAATTGTCCACTGATAATATTATTAGGTTTGTTCCCTTAAAATATTTGTCAATGTTTCCTTGTACCGTGAAAATAAATGGGTTGTTTCCCGCCAAAAGATTAATAATTATTCAAATACAATGTATAATGTTATTTTATTATACCTGGACAGGCAGTCATAATACAGTCATTGTTTTGCACAGAAGCTCCACTACACTTTGCACCCCCGTTCGCCGGCGCTGGATTAGTACATGACCTTGACCTTGACTTCTTTCCTTTTCCACAAGTCCGTGAACATGCACCCCATGCACTCCAGCTTGTCCAACCACCGTTTACTGAAATAATAATTGCGCTGAATTAAAGAAATCCTTAACACCTATATACCTAGCGGCCGAGTTTGGGGGTCGTTGGCAAACAGCGTAGACCAAGATCTCAGTCAGCACTGTGTGCTTAAAGTTTGTACATTTTTTTGTATAACTCACCACAAACAAAACTAACCTGACACCCATATACATGGAAATGGCTCACCCGAAACTCATTCGGTGGCATATTCCATTGTCATATATGGGTTATGCATATAAAGTCGATTTCCCCTACTGCACAAGAAGTTGGTACTTGTCTCACCTGGCGTCTTGCTCACACAAATGACCAATGTGTTTCTAATGAAAACCCCAGATAACGGCATCGATAGATCAGTGGTTAGCGGGTTGGATTTATGGTCGAGACGTTGTGGGTTCGAATCTTGCCACCGGAGGCGAGGTGTGTCCTTAGGCAAGACACATAATACCACTGCCTCACTTCGCCCAGGTGTAAATGGGTAGCAGTCGTGTAAAAGTCACTGCCTCTCTGCCGGGCGCGCGTGATAACATCCGGAATGAGTGTTCGAGTGTGATTCAAATAAGCTTGAGGCGTTCTTTGCAATGGATCTTCCACCTAGTCAGTTTGGAGTGGTCCATTTCGACTTATAGAGGTGTCAGGTTTGTTTTTTATTGTGGCAAGTTCTACAACAAGTGAATGTTCTTTAAGCAATCAGTAAAGAACCAGGTCTGACGCCGCGTTCTGCGGCGTCTGATCTCGGTCTGCACTGTTTTCCAATGTCCCAGAAACGGGCCGCTGGGCATATATGGGTTAAACATTATTGTTTTGTTTTCATTGTTTTTGTTTGAACATGTATACATCATAACCCAAAAATTCCATCGTGTGGATTGAATCACTTATTTGTTTTAATTTCTTTGGGATCAGTATTATCGAAACTTGATTTCTGCCAATTCATACGCTAAAAGCGTGTACGCAGTGTTGTAAACTCATCCAAACAATACAAGTAATATATTATTCCAAAAGCAACCATTTAATGAGCCCCGCCAAGCGAATTTGTGCCTTCGAGCATTCCGTCATGACAAATTTTAACTGCGCATGCCCAGCCATTCAGAGGGGCCAGGGATATGGCTTTCTGTCTGAATGTTCCTCTTGATTCACTGCTTGTATGAGCGAGCAGCGAAGGTTCTGGCGAGACTGCGCGGATGCGCAGGCTCGCCTGAACCTTCGCTGCTCGCATAGGCGATAAGTACAAAAACGCTTGGCGGGGCCCAAATTATAGCCTTATTTACGCTGAAGAGAATTAGGTCTTGTCTATAGGAAGAAAGATTTTATCTTTTCCTTTTTTTTCAAATTTCTGCTGATTACCAATTAAAAGCCCCTCAGTTAAACCTCATATTACAGACACTAGATTTCGGAACTGGGGGTCCGATGCACACATCCGTCGGCTATAATGTCGTCTTTCATGCCTGTCGAACTAGTATTTTTCTTTTCTTATATTTTCCTTATTTCTGCACCAGACATAGACTATTGTTGCTCGTTAGAATCGCCAAATTCCATCCCCATCCCTGCAAAAAGGGTCTTTTCAAAGATAAGCTGTTCCATAAAATCTATGTAATCTCCTGTAAGTTAGGGAGATGGAATCTCCTTCCCGAGAAGTGTATCCTTTCCAACTTTACAACACATAAGCTGCGCCAAGAGAAAGGGTTCGTCGCTGTCACTACTGTGGTGCTTCATCATCCGGTGGTTATACAAACAGACAGAGAAGGCTATTTTCTAACATACCTATTTTAGGCTGATTGTTTTTCAATCGACCTAAAGTTATAAGGACAAAACTTCTGTTAGTGCTGGAGTCCATGTGACTGTCACTGATTTGTAGGAAATCCACGTAACTTGTTTATCGCAGTGTGAACAGTGTGTTGCGAAAAAGGGTTATCTGTAGAATCTGGGCTGGAATTATGGGCTGGGCCGGGCAAACAGTGTAGACCCTTATCAGACGCCACAGAACGCGGTGTTTGATCAGGGTCTACATTGTTTTCTTACAGTACAGGAATTTAAGGGTCAGACGTATAAACACGCATCATCTGAACAGGGTCTACACGATTTGCTTAAAGTACAGGAATTTAAGAGTTAAACAAAACAGTCTAAGCCCCCGTTCAGGCCCATTTCCGCAATCTACACTCAGAGATAATCGACACACCAGTACACTTAGTGCTTTGATTTTTTTTATTGAAAGCACTTGCTCGAAGGTCCATTTTCGACTGACGGGGCTCAAATATACATTCTTGCATAAATACCTATGCGCAAGGTTGTTTGAAGCCATTGTCAAATGGACCGAAAGCCGTGCTCAAACAACAAAAACCATGTTCAAATCATGAAATTCGCGTGCTGTTTGAACATAGATTTTGAGCTTTTGATATCACAAGACGGGCCTTGGTTTGTTTACGTTACGTTGAGCGACGTAACGTTATCGCCCTGAACGTAGCGTTTTAGAGTTCTATGATGACGTCACTGCATGGCAACGTCATTGTGAACATCATTTTGAACTGGCCGCCATTTTGGTTTGCCTATCGCATTTGAAGCGTTTATATGGAATTTATATGGAGCTTTTGGGCGTTTCGTCAAAATTTGCTGTCGGATTCGTAAGTAATGCAAGAACAACGATCATCCATGGGTATTTCATTGCATTAACATTTGCCGAATCCCGAGGAAGCTGTTTGAACATTCGGCCTAGCGGCCTCATGTTCAAACAGCTTCCTCGGGATTCGGCAAATGTTAATGCATGAAAAACCATGGTTGATCCCTATATTTACCTGGACAGTCCGCATTTGAGCATGTCATTGTTGCATAAGACTGTCCGCTACACTGATTTCCGCCGTTTGCTGGTGCCGGATTAGTACAGGATCGTGTTCTAAATCTCATTCCCTGTCCACAAGTCCCAGAACAAGACGACCAGGAACTCCACGCTGTCCAACCGCCATTCACTGGAATACAGCAATAACTTTATATTATTTTTGCACTTTTTTGTTTTTGCCTTTGTTAGTGCCCAAACTGTTCACTGTTTTATAAGTACAATATCAAATATAGTCGAATTTATGTTGAAAAATGTTTAAAACTACTCAGCGTGTTTGCCATTTAACAACGATAAACTGAACTGAGGGGTTCGTCCTCATCGCCCGAACAATTGTACAAGGTTTTAACAACGATAAACTGAACTGAGGGGTTCGTCCTCATCGCCCGAACAATTGTACAACAGCAACAGTGTAAATCTGGCTACTTGACTAATGTCATACATGTAACATTTTCTTCAACAGTTGTTAAAATAAATATTTACCTCATTACTGTAAGGAAGGGTTCAGACAGACCGCAAGAAAAACACTGCAACTTGAAATGCATTGCTTTTAAATTAGTAGTTTGATATGCAGGTGCACTAATTGCATATCAGTGCTTTTCCAGGGGCGGTTAAATATAGAGATGGGAAATGACTGGGTTCTACAGATCACAAAGTGCTTTCACGCTTATCAAGTTAAGAACTTCTTTGTTCTGTGCAAACGTTATGTGAAATAAGGTGATTCATAGCAGCGTATGTGCTAACAAGCAAAGCCAAGTCAAGGTACTCTGCTTAAAGTTTGCTCTTGTTGATCCCTCTATAACCTACCATCTGAAATAGTCAGCAAAAATAGATAAGACTCAAAATGAATTATAGTTAAGACTTGACGCCGGCGACACAGAAAGTGTTTTCGCTGTTTGTAGAATATAAGAATCTTATATGGGTTTGAGGGGGTGGATGGAAAAATCCGTCTCGAGGGTCACTGTCTGGCATCACGAGGCTTGCCGAGTGATGCCGGACAGTGATCCCGAGGGACGGATTTTTCTACCCACCTCTTTCACCCATATAGAATTCTATTTCTTGCATACCTTCCTTTTCTTAATGCGGATTTTTAATGCTGCAGTATCTTCGGTTACCGAAGTCCGCCATATTGTGATGACACTACAGGAATGTTTAGTAACGTCACGTAACGTCAACCTTAACGACGGCGCATGTGAGGTCGCATTCAACCAGTGCATTTATCAAACACACGAGAACATTCTATTTCGGGTAAGAACACCAGGGTTAGAACAGAATTTCTATCCCAGGCTAAAACTATAGATTTTCTTATCTGGTGTGCAAGAATATAAAAATCTTACATTTGATTTTGTTTGATTTGAGGTTCAGCATCCTCGTCAATACTGTAAAAGTCATTTTGGAGACGTCGCTTCCAATTTTGTGGGACTTTTACCCGACACTGAGATGAAATGACATCTCAAGCCCTGTCACCCAATGAAACCAATCCGGTTTCAGCATGGATGCTCCGACTCGCACTGCTTTGCCTGGGCAGGCTTAGATCATCTAAGCAGTTTACCATTACTCGTGTGCGGTCGTTTCAGCTCTGCGTGGAAGCATCATGCAGCCCATCTATTTCGTCAAGCCCCGAATGGCGGAGGCCAATGAAACTCTTACATGGGTGTGTGGAATGGATGGAAAAATTCGTCCCGAGGGCCACCGCCCGGCATCACTAGGCTTGCCGAGTGTAGCCGGACAGAGATCCCAAGGGACGGATTGTTCTTTCCACCCCTCACACCCATGTAGGATTCTTTTTCTTGCATACCTCTCATTTCTGAGCGTGGACTTGTGATAGTACAGTCACCTCTGTTACCGACGTCCGCCATATTGTCATGACCATATGATCATGTTGTGATGTTTAGTGACGTCACGTAACGTGCTGTGACACCAACCTTAACGACGACGCATATGAGGTGGTATTCAGCCAGTGCATTTATGAAACACGCGAGAATATTCGATTTTGGGTAAGAACACCAGGGTCAGAACAGAATTTCTATCCCAAGTTTAAACTATGGGTTTCCTTATCTGGTATCATTACGCAAACACGCCTTTATAAATACATTGCCACCTTTGTCGCCGAAAAAATGAAAATTTTATGATAAAAATTGTGATATTTTAGGTATACCCCCGAAAACCCTAGTTTTTCTATATAAAAGTGGGGTTCAAGGGGGTCAGAATTATATAGGCGTGTTTTCGTGATGGCAAGAAATAAAGCATGCATATAAATATTTGGTGTTCCTGGTGGGAGGTGTGGGTTACATGTAAATGTATCAATTCCTGATCATTGCCTACTTCTATTTTATAAACTGTCTTTAAAGAATCATTTACCAAGTTATGGGAATAAACGAAAGTTGCTGTGACAATTATTCCATTTTCTCACAAAACAGGTTGTCAAGAGAATATGCATGAATCCCCTGTGGTTGGTCTTATTTTGTGGTACACATGAGAAAAATAAAGCGCCAACATTACGAAAACACTCCTATTCAAATATATTGAAAATTTTACTACCAGAATATGAAGATTTTCAGATAAAAAAATCTGATATGTTTCATATTTTGGATCAAAGCATTGATTGGGAGAACTATTTAGATCCACCTTAATGAGTACACACAATCTATGATTTTACGAGAAAAACTGAATACCACTGTAAACCCCAGTTTTACTATAAACGAGGCGGTTAAAGGTCAAAATTATGAAGGCTTGTTTTCGTGATGCGTTCCTGAAACAGGAATGGAAAAACGTAGTCAGTATTACGTTATAATTATACCTGGACAACCTGCAACAAAACAATCCATTGTCTCAATTGGCAGCCCGCTACATTGTTCCCCTTCATTGGCAGGTGACGGATTAGTACATGACCTTGACCTAGATGTTGATCCCGGTCCACAGGTTGGTGAACATGCAGTCCAGGTACTCCACTCTGTCCAACCACCATTCACTGAAATATATCGCGATATCAAGTCCGTTTATTTAACCCAATTAACCCAAAGATATACAATGTATGGGGATTTACAACAGTGTGCATGTACATTGTTTTCCTTATGTTTGCTCCAAACATACCATTGGGAAAACATGTCCGTAGGAAACAATGGCGTCCAACATGGTGTCAGAAAATGATAAATATTAGGTAAAATGATAACACCATTACTATTTCTGCTTTCAACATATATTGTGGGTGCTCGCTAGAACCGCCTCTATGAGGCGGTTCTAACGAGTACCCACAATCTATGTTTTTGAGCAAAATTAAGGCACATAATGTATACCCCGTAAACCCCACTTTTCTCTATATAAAGTGGGGTTTAGTGGGGTCTTCGTTTCACGGACTTGTTATCGTGATGCATCGTCGGTACTCATTAGGACCCCATCATTTAGGCGGTTCTACGGTTGTAACGAGCACCAACAATCTTTTTCGTTAGCAAAATATCACAATTTTCTACGCGATATTTTCATTTTTGTGCAATAAAGGAAATCAGTGTTACGACCTATATTCCAATGGCGAGGATTGTGGCCCAAGTAAAATTAATTTAAGCCCCCATGTAAAAAAAACTTTGTTCCGACTGATCCAAGGCGGTAATTATGTTTTGTTTAATTACCGTAATAGTTTGTCTTTGCATGTATGTATTCCTAATATCTTTTTTATTTTGGATAGCCGTTTGGCCATTTTGTGGAAGAGAAACTGTCCTTTAGGCTTTTTTCATTACAGTGAAGTTGTTTTATGTTTGTGTTTCTTTCCCTATGATGTCTTGGATGGAAAACGTGCGAAAATTGTATCGATTCATGTTCAGTGCCCTCACTTCTGTTTTACAAGGGTGTGTTATCATGGCGCTCAGATAACTGAGATATTAGTTTAAAAGTATAATTGTTTGATAAATTTGTGCAGTTGGGAAACACTCATTTATTAACTTTTACACTGTTACACCGCAGAAGTCCTAAAATAAAACATTGGATATAATTATGTTTCGGTGTAAAGGCTCTCTGATTGTCTCCAGGCCGAGACTTCAGCATCAGCATTTTTGATTATTTTCAACTGACATCGTCACCATGAAGGGCAGATGTAGATGGAATCTGTACCAAAATAAGGACTTCAGAATGTTTTTACTCTTTTCGAAATGGAAGCGACATTAATCTAAATCCAATCAAAAAAGAGTTCTATTCTGAACGGAAATACTATTGAAAAGCAAAAGTAATGCTTTCTTTAAGATAAGAACATGTGTAAACAATCCATACACCTTTTTTGCATTATCTGCTGGTTCCTAGTCTGAAAATTATCAGTGTTTGGAAAACAGGTAACCAGACGCGGGGGTTTGGTTACATGTTTTTTCCAATATTGATAATGTGTAAGCTGGGAGTCAGCAAATAATGCAAAAAATGGTGTATATGTGAAATAATTACCGAAGGAGTATCCATCCGCCTACAATTGTGGCCGCGTAAAATAGATTTAAGACCCCCCATACCCACCCAGTGGAATTCGTTTCATTGACCGTTTCAAGGCGGTTCTTCTGTCGCGGTTTATTTTTGTTATGGTTTTGTCTTTGTGTGTGTGTGTATCACTTATATTAGTTTGTTTTTGATAGCCGGTTGGCAATTTTGTGGGAAAGTAACTCCCCTTTTGGCTTTCAACTGTTGCTGTTTCCATTAGGGTCTTGTTGTTTCATGTTTGGGCTTCTTTCCCTTTGGTGTCTCTGATGGGAGCTGTGGGTTAATTGAATCGTTTCCTGATCCTTGCCTTCATTTCTATTTTGAGATGTACGACATGCTGTTAAGTAAATCTCAACAGAAAAAGAACTCCATGTTAATTGATGTAAACTTTACCTGGTGATGCACTCCGAATATGATGAGGCATAACTGATTGTGGACCTGCGCTATAAAAGATTAAATTATAGAACTATAAAACAAACACAATCCTTCCTTTTTATGGTACGATAAATTACAATACCTGGGCACTGAGCTTCGTTACAAGCCGTTGTCTGGATTGGTTGTCCAGTACAATCATCTCCACCATACGCTGGAGCTGGATTAGTACATGTCCTTGACCTTGACTTTGTTCCCGGCCCACAAGTCAGCGAACATGCCCCCCACGCACTCCACCCTGACCAGCTGCCATGCACTGAAAACAACAACAGCTTCGACTGAACAGCCATATTGCCACCTGCATTTTAGTCGATGGGTAGCACTTGTTGTTTTGTTTTATACATCATGACCCGGCAACGCCCGCTATATGAACATAGAGAAATAGAGGACGTGCAGAGCTGGTACTGCTTCATTTTTCGTTAGACCAAAGACTGTTGGTGTTTGGTAGAACAAAGTAGTTTAGGTCGTAGTACCAAAGCGTTAATCCAAAATCATCAATCCATAGACAAATGGCAAATACCAATGTTCAGATCAACAGAAGAGTGTAATAAAAAAACTGACTGGAACAGCTCTAACAAGCTACCAAAATAAACCAAAGCACAAATTTTTGTTTATGAAACTTAAGATGTTCAACAGACATGGACTCCAGAAGAGTGTAATCAAAAACTGACTCGAACAGGTCTAACAAGCCACCAAAATAAACCAAAGCACACATTTTCGTTTTTATGAAACTTAAGTTGTTTTCTCCATGTAATATCATAATGCATTCAATGCTACTCTTTTGGATTGTCCCCTAAACGATCTCCTGAGTTTGACGAAAATGGCACTGGAACAAAGTGGATTACATGCAGGTTTTTTCTGTAATGCATATGGTTACAGAAAAAATGCTTAAATCATGACTGACATTGATTTCGTTCAAAAATGGCTTCTATGATAAATTAACCGCCTTATTGTTTGCTTCAGTGCCAGTATTTTAGGCAAACAGTGTAGACCCTGACAAGACGTCGCGTTCTGGGACTACTATACATAGCGGTTACCTGAATTTTGTACATGGTCAGCGATGCTCACGTGGACAAAAGTAGTCGGTAAGCTTCTGTAGCTAGTAGCTTTGAGTTTCTCAAAATGGAGGTACATTAATACTTTCGCAAACGTTGTGGTTTTGCGGAAGACGTCCTTCATACATTACCACTTATATACTAGGCTATTTTATTGTATTTAGTGTGTTCTACGTGCTGTTTCAAAAAGAAACTGAGCGTTAAGAGTAACGCATTAAACGTGGTGAATGCTTAAATAGAATATCCTTTTCCGCAAAGCAGGTTTTGAAAGTCTGTATTTTATTCACCAATCTTGTTTTCTTTCAACATTTTAGTCTTCCCTTCTTATAATATATGTTTTTTTTCTTTTAGAAGGGTCAAAACTATATAGGTTGAATACATCCGTTTGATCTACAGAAATCAAAATATAACGTGCCACATACATGGACACTCAGAAATAAAGCACCCAATTGTATCCAATGGCGCGCCTACGCAATCGGCTCCGTTATAAGCTGGTGCTGGGTTAGTGCATGATATTGACCTTGTAGCAGACCCCGACCCACAGGTCGCAGAGCATGCAGTCCAGGCACACCATTCTGTCCAACCACCATTTACTAAAATACACATTTATAACATTTATATCTATTATATACCAGAACTGAGAGCGAGGAGTAAAACAGGACCACAAATGAGAATCCATGTTACATGTAGTAGTTGTTCATAATCACTGTTCAGAGGGCCCCAATGCATCCTGGTCATTGCCAATCATTTTACTCCCTTTAAGGGGAATGCAAACACCTGTCAGATTTTTTCCGCCATTTTTCAAAGGGAGACAACATTTGGTACTGCCTGTTCGCTTACTACTGAAAAAGCGGTCTACTCTTGAAGGAAAGAATTAGCTGCTCAGGAGCAAATTCTTTCCTTTAAGAGTTGACCCCTATTGACATGGGAGACAAAGGAACTTTTGGAAGAGTTGCCTCCCATGAAAGTGTATCCATTCCCCTTAATTAAATAATCATTTCCTTCCTCAACAAACTAGCATACACTGTACACAATTACTTACTTTACTTTACTTTACTCTGTACAGTCGAACTTCAATGGCTCGAACACCTTTTGGACCTCGAAAATCTGTTCGAGACAGGGGTAGTTAGAGCCACTGAGGTTACTATCAGGAGGTATAACGAGATACTTTTAGACATCTTTTCGGTGTTCTATAATGAAAATGAATGTTGTGTGTACTCATTAGAATCGCCTCATCGAGGCGATTCTAATGAGTACACACAGCATACATTTGCAAGATAATAGACTAAAATCTCCTTAATTATCCCCTACTGTTTCTTATGTAGAGGATTCCGCTAGGGCCTCCAGAATGGGTTCGACACATCCATGGTAAACGAGCCATCGCTGTTCGAGCCATCGAAGTTCTACTGTATTTGCTTACTGCTGCTGGCTTGCCTATATAGAATAACAATCAGAATTTATCTCAGTCGGATAATCACCTGACGTGCGATCAGGAGGACGCATGTTCGATACCTGCCGGGGGTCGGAAACATTATTTCGTGGAGACTGATCATGAAATCTTTTCTACGGTCATTCTCTCCCTTCCGCTGATTCAAGAAGGGCAGTTGTCAAATGTGTAATGTACTGGTTGACCGCTTTTCACGGTAAGCCTGTCGAGGAAAATGTGGATTGGTAAACTGACAGGCTGAAAAATGACCTAAATAGTGTTGACTTGGCCGTTAAGCTCCAATACAAACAAATTATTCATCAAGTGCATGTTTATTGATTCATCATTTATATACTACTCAAAGTTTGATAGGGATCACTTTTTTAATGCAAAATAATTTTTGGATGAATTAATCAGCTGAATCCAAATTTGATACATAATGATAGAAAACGTATCCTTCACAAAACCTAGTGATTAATTTTGTCAACTGGTACTGCATTCAAGCGTGACAACAGCAAACGTCTTGGCACCCCCAAAATTTGCCGTAACACGAAGGGATTTGGACAACTGATTTTTCACAAATTTCCAAATTTGTTTAGACAAACGTGCTTAATAATGTGTATGGCGTACAAGGGCATCAATTACAGTACGACATCGCTTGCGCATGCTCGTAATCCGAGTCTGTATCCGGTTTTGTGAAACCAGCTTTCATTCAGCAACCAATGCATCTTTGAGCTCCTGTAAAGTCCTCGGATGCACAGGTCGGGCTGAAACAGCACTCTGTAGCATGTCCCGCGCATGCTCAATCGGATTTAAGTGCGGTGACCGAGCAGGCCAGTCCATACGAACGATTGTCTCGCGTTCCAGGTAGGAATCAGTGACGTTGGCAGGGTTGGGACGGGCATTATCATCCATCAGAATAAAGTCCGGGCCGATAGCATCTGCATATGGTCTCACAAACTCATCAAGAATCTCATTACAGTACCTCACTGCCATTAACGTTCCGTTTTCAACGACGTACAAGTCAGGTTTACCGTTCACGCTTATCCCAGCCCAAACCATGACTGACCCCTTTCCATAGCGATCATGCTCTGCCACATTCAAGTCATCGAATCGCTGTTTAGACATTCGCCACACTAATTGACGTTTATAAGTGAAGTCTAGACAGAATCTGGACCCCTCAGTAAACAGTACTGGCGACAAGTCACGAACCGTCCACCTGCTGTGAGTTCTGACAAAGTCTAACCGGTCTAGCACGTGCTGTCTCGTCAACGGGACACGTACAGCAGGCCTCATGGCATTAAGTCCGAACTCGTGGAGTCCGTTTCTGACAGTTTGTGTAGAAATTCGTACTCCAGTTCCGTTCATAAGCTCGTTATGCAAACGCGTAGCGTTCAGGAACCGTTGACGTCGAGACTGAATCAACAAGAAACGGCCCTGACGTTGAGTTGTAGCCCTTTCTCGACCCCGCCGCGGCTGTGTGAGGGATTTCCGTGGGTAAGATGCCGACTCCACATTCGTGAAACCACGCTCTGAGACACATTCAGAATCCCAGCAACACGACGTTGAGAGACGCAAGATTCCAACATTCCGACGCAACGATTCATTTCTTCGGGGCTCAGACGGTTTCTTAATTGTCCCCCTAGGCATTTTAGTGTTTCACAAATCAAATGAAGTCCTTTTTACGCTTGGTAAAGGAACACTGACAAGTTTGATTGGTCTGTTGGAAAGCAGTGCTACGCAAGATTTTGGGGGTGCATGAATTCATTTGCGAATTGTGAGAAGTGTACACTTTTATGAGTACTGAACTGCACACGAGTTTCTGCTTAAGATATTTATCAATATACCGAGTACAAATTCTGTCAAGAGCTTATAAATTTTCTGTGCAAAATTTGGTACATAAAAAGTGATCCCTATCAAACTTTGAGTAGTATATTATACAATACGACATATAGAGATATTTCCATAACATATACATGTTAATATTTTATTACACAATGCTAACGGCATTACACTACCTCGTTATCAAGCGGATTTCTTATTCTTGCACACCAGACAAGGAAATCCGCGATTTTACCCTGGGATAGAAATTTATGCTCTGACCCTGGTGTTCCGACCCAGGCAACTCACATAAATGCGCTTCAATTCTATTCAACTGCCGGTACTACTTCCGCACTACTTTTATTTTGTACACAAAACTGTCAAAACTAACCGGAGGTGTTGTACAAGAAAAAGAATCCAATATAGGGTTCTGTTGTAGATGGGCGTTTCCAACCCTCAAGATGACCGTGCTGAGCGGAACCGAGGCTACGCCGAGGTTCCGCTCAGCACGGCATCCCTCGGGTTGGAAACGCTCATCTTCAACAGAACCCCATATCAGGTTCTTATAATTTATTGGTCGAGAGCGCTGATATTTAACTTCTAGCTCTCTGAGAGGGTGTATCATGTCAAAGCTCTGTCATGTCATATATTTTTCTCCCGGTAATCAAGTCGTATTAGTACACTTTTCATAATTACAAATCAGGTCGTGAAATCCTTACAATACCTGTACATCCGGTATTGAAACAATCCGTAATCTGCAAAGCATTTCCGGTACATGGATTTCCGCCGTTGGCTGGTACAGGGTTAGTACATGACCTAGTCCTTACTTTCGTTCCCGGTCCACAAGTTGGGGAACATGTTGACCAGGGGGTCCAGGTTGTCCAACCACCGTCCTCTGGAATAGAGATGATTCCAATTTGCATCGTACATGTAGTCGTACACATTACGAAAACTCACCCGTGCAACATAGGGCATTTTTCACATCTCCAAAACGGTTACTTTTCTGATGAAAATCCTTGATAATTTTGTTATTAATCTTCAAAACATAGGTTGAGGGTGCTCGTTAGAACCGCCTCAGTGAGGCGGTTCTGACGAGTACTCACAACCTATGTATTGGAGCAGAAATAAGAAAAATAGTGTGTACCCCCCGTAAACCCCAGTTTTCTCTATATAATGTGGGGTGTAGGGGCGGGGTCTTCATTTCACGGACGTGTTCGCGTGATGAATAGGTACCATTATTATACTATTGAAACAAAATTTATTGGTATTATACTTACGAAGTATTATACTCACCATGTTACATGGTGGAAATTTGAAAATCAGTTCCTTCGAAGTAGCTCTAAATGCTGCATTATTCATCTGACTTTTGTTAGCCATTGCACATTCCATCACGAAAACACGCCTATATAATTTTGACCCCCTTCAACCCCACTTTTATACAGTAAAACTGGGGTTTCCTGGGGTATACCTTTGTTACCTCACTTCCATTATCTACCTAGGTAGATCATATGCATTGCTTCTAGGTTTATAACCACTCTCTGACAACTGCGTCAGGGAGTCGACTCTTTGGCTCAGCGGTTAGAGCACTGGACTCTCACCCGAGCGGCTTGGGTTCGAATCCCACCAGAATCAGACTTTAGCTCTTGCACTACCACTGAACTTTCTAAATTATTAACTTCCTGTCTTAGTGCTATTAAAACGCATGTAATTAAATATTGTGATAAAGTCTTTGAAAGATCAGGAAGAAATCTGTTTTGGTCTATAAAAAATTCGAATGAGGTTTTAAATAAATTGAAATCTAGACATTTTCGTGCTTCTAGTCTGTCTACCTATGATTTTTCCACTCTTTACACTACACTTCCTCATAATCTTATAAAAGAAAAGCTTAATGATTTAATTGAATGGGCTTTTCACAGAGAAGATTCTCTCTATCTTGCATGTAATGTCAGAAATGCATTTTTCACTTCTAAAGAGCATAAGAATTATACACTTTGGTCATGTCAGAAAGTGTGTGATGCCCTCACCTTTCTACTTGACAATATTTATATTAGATTCGGTACTAAGTTATTTAGACAAATTGTGGGTATTCCGATGGGTACTAATTGCGCACCTCTTGTGGCTGATCTGTTCTTGTATTGTTATGAAAGAGACTTCATTTTGTCGCTTTCCATTGATAACCAATCTGAAATAATTGAAGCTTTTAGCTCTACTTCTAGATATTTAGATGATTTATTAAATATTGATAATACCTATTTTGATGGTTTGATCAGTCAGATTTACCCCCTAGAACTTCAGTTAAATAAAACAAATTCTTCTGATACCGAGGCCCCGTTTTTGGATTTACATCTATCTATTGTAGATGGATTTGTTTCGTGCAAAATTTATGATAAACGCGATGACTTTGATTTTGAGATTGTAAATTTTCCTTTTTTGGATGGTGATGTTCCTCGTGCGCCATCCTATGGCCTTTATATTTCGCAATTAATTCGATTTGCTAGAGTGTGTAGTCATGTAACTGACTTCAACACTCGTAATAAATTATTAACGGCTAAACTCCTTAATCAGGGTTATCGGTACCATAAACTACGCAAAGCCTTTTCAAAATTTTATAGACGCCATTCTGATTTAATTTCAAAATTCAATATTGGACTTAAATCTCTTCTGCAACAAGGTCTATCGGAACCCGAATTTTATGGTGACTTAGTATATAAATTCAGAAAAATATATAACCGCAATGACTTCAGCACCCAATTTCGTAAGATCATTCTTCGATATAAAAAGATTGGGTACAACATGGATATTATACGACAGACTGCATGCATGGTAGTTAACCCAATCACGGTTGGCAACTTTGCTTCCCTCTTTAATTGCACGCTGGTGGGTCAGGCCTCAGATTCTATGACGGCTCCAACGTAAAGGCTTATTGAGAATTAGAGAGATAATGTTGGTTGGTGCCTGATGCTCTGTCTCTGGTTGGGCTCATCGGAGTCTAACTGTTGGTTTTCTTTTGCTCCAGCATTTCAGTGGTTTCTTGCTGTCGAGTCCTCACCGTTGTCTAACCTCTGTGGTTCTTTGATTTTTGTGTTCACGGAGATGTTGCACTGATGAGTTAGGAGGCCTTCATGCGGACTGAACAAATTATTTGTCTAAATCGCGACGGAAGTAAGGGCGAGGATTGTGGCCACGTAAAATCGATTTAAGCCCCCCCCCCCCCCCAGTGGAAATCTTCCACTGACCGTTCCAAGGCGGCTCTTCTGTGGCGATTTATTTATGTTGTTGTTTGTTGCTTACTGTGTGTATCACTTGTGTCTTTTAATTTTGGATGGCCATATGGCCATTTTGTGGGAAAGTAACTGTCCTTATGGCCTTCCTTTGTTTAGGTTTCCATTATGGTCTGGTCGCTTAATGTTTGTATTTCTTTCCCTTTGGTGTCTTTGATGGGGTGGAGTAAGTTAATTGTATCAATTCCTGATCTTTGTTTTACTTCTACTTTACATGCCAGAATTGGCTTCGTGCCGAAGTTGGCTCCACGTCATCATAAATGATGACTTCCTTGAAGAGGGGATGTGTTACCTCCCTTCCATTATCTACCTAGGTAAATCATATGCATTGCTTCTAGGTATATAACCACACTCTGACATCTGCGTCAGGGAGTCGACTCTTTGACTCAGCGGTGGAGAGCACTGGACTATCACCCGAGCTGCCAGGTATCGGATCGCACCTTTGGCGAGGATTTTTTCAGGCCATGCTTCTTTCCTTTGTAACGGCTCTCATGTCGTAAGAACCTTATTTTTCTTATTTCTGTTCTGAAATATAGGTTGTGGGTACTAGTTAGGTACTCGGTGAGGCGGTTCTAACGAGTACCCACAATCTATATTTTGAGCATAAATAAGAAAGATATCACAATTTTTTATAATATTTTTTTTTTCGGCGATAAAGGTGGCAATGTATTTGTATAGGCGTGTTTTCATAATGCCACAAGACGTTTTACACTGAATTACAAAGCACACCCTTGTGGTGAAAATGGCGTCATTCGCATTTCTAGAACTAGCATTTTCCGGCTAAAATATTTGATATGTTTGTTCTTTCTGTTACAAATAGAGATTGTGGGGGCTCGTTAGAACCGCTTCATTTAGGCGGTCTAACGAGTATCCACAATCTATATTCTAGAGTAAGAATAAGTCATTTCATCTCAATGTCGGGTAAAAGTCCCACAAAATTAGAAGCAACGTCTCCAAAATGACCTTTACAGTGTTGACGGGGACGTTAAACCTCAAAACAATCAATCAAAAACTACATATATGTTACTCTAAACGCCACTTTTCCCTGTATAAAGTGGGGACCTTAAGGGGTATTCATAACTCGGTGTTAACATGATGGTAAATGCGAACGCTGTTTGTTCACTGACGTCACATTGTAGCTTTATTTGTTTAAGTTTCTGTTACATGTGGGTTTACGGCGTCCCGCAAACCCCCATGCTGACAAGACAACCGAGCGTGATCTCTGACAGGTGTACGGGCAGCTGTGGGGTAAGGCACAAGAAAGATGTTAAATGAATGACATGAATTATTTACAGTATCTACATACAACACTTACTAACATAAAACATCACAATTTGTTGCTTCTGTAGCCAACTCACGACGTCCGCTCCGAAGGCAAAACACTGTTCTGTGCTCGGAACGGGTGACGTGAATACCTACAGAAGCAAACAACAAAAACAACAACAAAAACAAAAAAGAAACAACACAAGACGCGACTGGCCAGTTTATAACTTAGGGTGAATCCCCCACTCGCGTGACACTTCCTCTCGCGAACTAGTAAAACTAGTCTATCAACATAGTTGATAATCCTAGGATTAGCGATCACGTTTGCTGATCAGACGTTTAGTGATCGTCCAAATAACCTGCAGGTAAGTTGACCTCTTCCATGTCTCACATTTGTTTACAACGAACAATGATTTATATTCTGCTTCTACCCTGGTAGGCGCTGATTACGGCGGTCTGTCCGCCCTTGCTGGACCCTAACGCCTAGCGTCGTACCAGTACCTGCTGCTATGAAGCAGGGAGCAGCAGGTCACACATTGTTATGCCTGCAAATTACGATAACGGGACTAGAAACGAGTCACAAAACATACAGGCTATATCATGATCCCCCTCCCGGAGAAGTAAGAATATGTTCATGCATATACCGTTATTGCGCATGCGCCGACCAGATACAGGCTGATTAGTGCATGCGACAAATAACCGTACAGCAGAACTCAACTTGACTGTGCATCAAATTATCAGCACCCAGCGCTTGACACAATAATACTCAAAGTTCATGTTTCCTTACTGAGCACTACAGAAATTAATTAATGCTCACTACTACTGAGCATAATACTCATCAAATTTGTGCTCACTACATTATCACAAGTAAGAGGCAATTGAACAGACCACGCCTTTGCGCTACCTGGTCAGCTGCCAATTACAGGAAACATAACAATCTCTATTTCATATCCTTCTCCGCGACACGGCTCACAAATATAGCTATTCACAAATTCAATACATTAACAACAGATAGAAACTACAAAAGAAGATTTTCATCTATAATCCACAACATTTGTTAGTGTCTCATAAGGGCCAACACTGTTTGCCGTAAATTCTCTCTATTTGGTAGGCACCCCGTCACAACAGTCCTCGCGACGCCGATGACGCAGCTGACGTCATCCCCGCCGCTCAGGCCGTTATGACGTGTGGCGACCAAATACTCCCACTTATCATCATCACGTTCTTTATATGTACATACATGCACAAACTGAGTTATCAGACAAAAAACGGCATCCTTACAAAATGAACTCGTAATTCTTCTTGAACAAAATTATTTCTAATCAACGTGAACATGCTTGTAAAATAAAATTCATTACGGTTCATCATCACGGATAACCCAACAGGCTCTTGTATGAGTTTGCCCTGATGATGAAGATGTGGTTAAACCCGTCTTAAGTTTACGTCCCCTCTACACCTAATATCATATTGGGACGGAACCACGGTTTTCTAACCACAGCTAGTCAAAAGTCATGGATCAAACAAGTGACCCGGCGTTTATTAATTACATTCTACAAAAGGGGTCTAAAAGCCTAAATGAATCTAGAATGAGCGGGTGTCCAAACTTTACGTCTCACCAACATCTAGGGTCAGCATGAGACAGGACCTCACTTAGAAAGACTCATTCTACTACTGGAGAAGCCTGGGATCAAATCTGCGACGTCTAGCTGGCAAAGCTAGTAGCCTAATCACTACAGGCCACAACAGTGAATTCAGAATAGGCTTCAGAAAGTTGGGGTATACTAGAAGTAAACCCCTCCAAAACCTACAAGCATGTTCATACAAAAATAATACTAAACATAGATTTAACATACCTTTCAATATACTTTCTATTTCCCCGTCACAATGTTGTGTTCACTCTTACAACTTGACCTGCTGCTAAAGTGTCCGCTTTTTTCAGGGTTTATATATCTATGAATACTACCGGAAAATCATGCCTACTCTTATTACCTTGCTCAATTCGTGGCGAGGTGGAGATACCGGCCACAAACAAAGCCAGATAGCAAAAATCGAGCAGATAATGGATTTGCGTTCAAATAGTATATTTCCCATAGGAAAAATTGATGAAACGACCCTATAATCAATGACATGACTCCTGTCAAAACGAACACCCACACAACACGTGACGGGAATAAAAATCATATATGGCACAATTTGGCGGTTGGCGATTTTTAGGCAAATTCTATAGGACTCGGCCTTTTAGCGGCCCCCTGTATTGTAAAAACAGCTCTCTATAAACCACTCATGCATACATCGTATGATATGTGCATGACTTGTTCATGGAGCCGCATAGTTTGCGTACCATATTTCACCTAAAATATTTCACTCGCACCGCCCTACCATATATCTACTAAAATAATTTAGATGTGCATAAGCACCAGAGAGGTTTCCTATTCCATCTCGTAACAAAGGTTTCCCCTTTTGGAGAAAAAACATTCAGAAATGATTTTTCTTTGTGTATAGAGATGGAATAGGATGAACCTATCTAAACAAGACAGCTATTTACACAACAACCGTGCCAAGAATTACCTACTAAGGTAGTCTGCCCCCAAATTTTCCTGGCCCCGAATTGCAACAATCCGAAATCTATACGGCTGTAGTTTCATTGCCCAACGCATAATTCGAGGATTGAGAACTTTTGCTGTTTGCATATAAGACAAGGGCTTGTGGTCTGTCTCAAGCAGGAATTCTACTCCGTAAAGATACTTGCGAAATTTCTCAACACCCCAGATAATAGCCAAACATTCCTTCTCTATTACAGAATAGTTTTTCTCACGAGGCAAAAGTTTCTTGCTGGCATAAGCAATGGGAAGTCGTCCTTCCCCTTCAAATTCTTGGAGCAAAACGGCTCCTATACCAACATCAGAAGCGTCCGTCCGGAGTATGAACGGATTCCCATCATGAAAGATAGGAAGACGAAGAATAGGACTAGACGTGAGTCTATTCTTCAGGGTCTGGAAAGCCTTTTCATGATGGTCCTGCCAGTCTGTGATCTTGTTTGGTCTACTTTTCTTAGTTAAATCTGTCAACGGGGAAGCGATAGATGAGAAATTTGGAATGAAACGGCGGTAGAAACCAGCCAACCCAAGAAATGACTTTATTTGTCTCTTAGTAGAAGGTCGAGGAGCATCCTTTATAGCTTGTATCCTGTCTTCTTGCGGTCTAACTGACTGAGCAGCTACACTGTGACCAAGACATTCGATACTGCTATACCCAATCATACACTTGGAAGGTTTTGCCGTCAACTTGGCTGTCCTGAGTCTATCTAAAACTTCACGTAATGACGTCAAGTGGTCTTTCCAAGTTTCGGTAAAGATCCACATATCATCGACGAAGCTATCAACGTTAGAAAGTTCGGACAGAATCTTTCTCATCAACCTGCAAAATGTTGCTCCTGAGTTTACCAAACCGAAGGGCATAGTTTTGAATTGAAACAAGCCTTTGGGGGTTTCGAACGCAGTAAGGGGTTTTGCCTTAGACGTCATTTTTACCTGCCAATAACCTTTTGACAAATCTAATTTGCTAAAGTATTTGTGCCCCGACATTCTATTTATAACCTCCTCCATATTTGGCATTGGTTCTGCATCGAACTCCGTCACTTTATTAAGTTTACGGAAGTCAATGCAGAACCGCACCGAACCATCTTTTTTAGGGACAAGTACTACAGGGGATGAATATGGAGATATTGATGGCTCAATAACTCCTAAATCTAACATATCTTGAATTTCCTTTTCCATTACATCCCGTACTTTATATGGTATGGCATAACCTTTTGACCTCACTGGTTCCGTCGTCAGCAACTTTATGTCGTGTTCTATTTGGTCAGTTCGTCCTGGTACACTGGACAGTACGTCCGGGTATTCTTTTATCAACGTCTCTATTTCTTTACGCTGATCCTGCGTTAACATTTCTGAAATATTGACGTCCTTAAACGTCTCTGGTTGCTTTGCAGTAGGAAAAGCGCAATCTTCCAATGAGAATTCATCAACGTCATCATTTTCAGTTGACGGAGTGGACTCTACAGAAAGCAAGCAATGTGACGTCACATTTTGACGTTCCACATATTGCTTCAGTATGTTAGCGTGATATGTGTTAACATTTCCATTGACGTCAATCTTATAATCCATTCTGTTCACTACCTCAACCACTTCATAAGGACCTTTCCATTGAAGCAATAATTTATTACTGTCTGTCGGTAGTAACAACAGTACTTTGTCGCCGACGTCAAATTTACGCGACCTCGCGCCTTTATCATAATAAGCTTTCTGCTTAATCTGAACCTTCTTTAAATTATCACGCGCTAATTTGCATGTCTGCTCTAACCGTTCCCTAAGCTCAATAACGTATTGATACGTCGAAAGAACTTGCTCATCGCGTACCTCTTCAGCCCATAATTCTCTTAATATTACCATTGGACCTCTGACGTTACGTCCATATAACAACTCAAAAGGGGAGTATCCTAAAGACTCTTGTGGGACTTCCCTTACCGCAAATAATAAAGCTGGAAGATATTTATCCCAATCTTTTGGACGTTCAGCACACATGCGACGTAACATCTGCTTTAACGTAGCGTGGAAACGCTCTATCAGTCCGTTGCAAATTGGGTGTCTCGGACTACACGTTAACTGTTGAAGAGAAAGAAGTCTGCTGACTTCCTTCATTACCTCAGCAGTAAACTGTGATCCACAATCAGTCAACATTTCATCAGGAATGCCAACCCTACTAAACATTTCAATAAGCGCTTCCGCGACACGTTCCGTCTCAATACTCGGTAAAGCTATCGCCTCTGGATACCTTGTCGCATAATCTATCATGGTTAAAATATACCGAGATTTCCTATCAGATCGAGGCTCAATTGGACCAACTATGTCCACTGCCACCCTCTTAAATGGCGTATCAATCAATGGCATTTTTCCTAGAGGTACTTTAGTGACCCGACCTTTCTGAATAGTTCTCTGACAAATATCACAAGATTTACAAAATCTAGCGACATCACCGCAAATACCGGGCCAGTAAAACTCAGTTACAACTCTATCCAATGTCTTCCTAATACCCATATGTCCAGACATAAGCGTTTCATGAGCCAGTTTCAACACCTTTCCTCGGAAACTTTGAGGGACCACAAGTTGGAAAGAGACTTTGTTACCCTTGGTGAACTCCCTATATGCCAACCCTTTTTTCTCAATAAACCTAGTTTCACCTCGGTTTAAACCACGACTCACAGTCTTGTTCCCAGATACAACCCTTTTCCTGATGTTTTCCAAAGTTGGATCATCAACCTGAGCTTGCTTGAAAGCCTCCTTGTCATCGTTAATGATCTGATCGGGAACCTTAAGTTTTCTGTAAGGCTTCTCATCCTGCCTAGTTTGAGACCTAGTTACAGCCGCAGCTGAGAAATGAGACATATCAGGAAGTTTTGATCCATCAATGTTACCGATAACCAAATCGTACAACGTATCATCCATACACAAAGCTTCAGTTTTCCCAGTGAAAAAAGGACAATCAATGTCAATCATTGCCAAAGGATACCTTTGTGTGGATTCATCAATCAACGTAACATTTGATTCCTTTCCTATTAACTGACTATCCGAAACCAAACTTCTCCGAACGACACAGCCTGTACACCCAGTATCTCTTAATACAACCACCTTTTTATTATTAACCAAACCTTGTGCCGTCGGTAACCTTGCCTTTAAGAAGTAACAGACACCTTCCCTAGTTTCCTTACTACACTCCTCCCTATCCGAAATCAAAGGATCACCAACCTTATTTTCAAAAATACTTCCAATCTCATCACCTTTCCTAGTTACTTCCGTCTGACAAAAACTAACTTGGTGTGCTGCGCCACGTGGTGTGCTATTATTTTTACCGCGTCCGCGAAAAGACCCTCTAAAATTACCACGACCACGTGTATAACCACGACCTACATTCTGCGTATTCTCATTCTTAACCTGAGAACCTTGAGCCTCTACGCGCGTGTTAAAATTTTCCTTAACACCGCTATCCCCAACTCCAGTTGCTCCTACCTCTGCGCTATACAATTGTTTCCTGTCGGGGTTCTTAAAACATTTAATTGTTAAATGCCCCTTACCGCATATGCTACACTTGATATCCGGTCTACCACTCGGTTTGTTCGAGTCAACTTTGTCCTGTTTACCCTGCGCTGCGCCTCTATTATCGCGTTGCCCCTTATTAATGCAACTATATACGCCCCCGCGCGCTTCTGCAAACAAATCTGCCTCCCTAGCCATTTCATCTAAATTACCAAACTGTTTTGGCTTCAGATGTACATACAGTTCTCTATTACATGACTCCAGGAACTGATCCCTTGCCATGAAATCACAGACAGCCGGAAAAGATTTTTCTATCTTTGCCATATTAAGCCATTTTTCTAAATAACTTCTCAGTCTACTACTGAACTGTATGAACGTTTCTGATTTCTCGGGCCTACTATAACGAAACTGTTTCCTAAATCCGCGCTCTGTCATGTCAAAATTCTTTAATAAAGCGTCCTTTAACTTTTCATAATCCGCCGCATCCTCATTTGACAACCGGTCATATACATCAAGTGCGCGCCCTTTGAGCAATGCACTTAAATACGCGGCCCAAACACTCTTATTCCATTTATTAGCCGTAGCATATTTCTCAAACCTAGATAAATAACTATCCATTTTATCTTTACCCTCTTCAAAATAAGGTAACTTAGGATCCCGGGCATGAGCCACCTTCTCAGCTTTTTGCCTTTCAAATTCTAGCTCGAGCTTCGCTCTCTGCATTTCTAACTGATTCCTTAATTCTTGGTGCTGTAGCTCAAACCCATGTTTTATTTGTTCTAAATGGGCCTCACTAATCTCTTTTGCCTCCCTTTCAGTCTTGATGCGTGCTATTTCAAGTTCCTTATTAACATTCAACATAGCTAGTTCATGTGCCCTTTCCTTTTCCTTTTCCTCTAACTTAGCTAGTTCATGTACCCTTTCCTTTCCCTTTGCTTCTACTTCTAACTTAGCTAGTTCATGTACCCTTTCCTTTTCCTTTTCCTCAGACCTTAACCTTTCTAAATCCCTTTGCTCTTGCCTTTCTGCCCGCTCAATATCTTGCTGCTCTTTAACAAAACCTTGTAACTCCTTCCCCTCATAACCTAAGTCCTTTCCCATTTGCATTAAACGCTCCATTATT
This sequence comes from Lucinisca nassula, assembly GCA_963580285.1. NCBI lineage: Eukaryota > Metazoa > Mollusca > Bivalvia > Lucinida > Lucinidae > Lucinisca > Lucinisca nassula. The sequence goes on from OY757014.1 coordinate 101,987,980, forward strand.
GATAACGTAAATCTCACGTTACTATCAAAACCACTATAAACTGATCAGTTATGATCAGTGATGATTGAATGGGCTTAACTAAAACGTTAAGATATGTGTTATACGCGTTAATCTAACTAAAACGTTAGTTATTAAAGCACACGCGATTTGAAATGTCAAATGCTTTCAGCAAAGTATGACGTTGCGTACTGGTAGTCTAATATGACGTCATAAACTGACGACGTTTACAGTAAAATGCTACAATCCGAAGTTTCATCACATTACAAAACTCCGATCATAACAAGTCACCATTAATGTTTCTATTACGTCATACCTAACCTCAAGCCACTGCGTAAATATTAACGCTACCGTTATGTCAACGTCAGTAAATTGTTAACGTCACTACGTCAGAACCATGTGTGGGTAAGATCAATTAGTAACTCCAGTTTAACTTAGTAGAATGTCAGGTAACACAATTAAGTGGGGTCTACTTAAGTTTTTCGTTACCAAGAAAAAGTGGGGTTTGCCTTGCCTTCCTGCTCAGAAATTATCGACTTGTCAGTATCCATTCAGTTGAATACATGGGTTTCGCACTTCATCAACGCAGGAAGGAAGATTCAAGTTAATTTCTAAATGTGGCTGTCAATGCATTTTTTTTTTTTTTTTTTTTTTAAAGTTGATGATTCAGAGTATCAATGTGCTGTTCCACAGCCGGGAACACCAGCCAGAGATCAAATCCTCACTTCACTGACACCAAATGTTATATGTGGGTTTACGGCGTCCCGCAAACCCCCATGCTGACAAGACAACCGAGCGTGATCTCTGACAGGTGTACGGGCAGCTGTGGGGTAAGGCACAAGAAAGATGTTAAATGAATGACATGAATTATTTACAGTATCTACATACAACACTTACTAACATAAAACATCACAATTTGTTGCTTCTGTAGCCAACTCACGACGTCCGCTCCGAAGGCAAAACACTGTTCTGTGCTCGGAACGGGTGACGTGAATACCTACAGAAGCAAACAACAAAAACAACAACAAAAACAAAAAAGAAACAACACAAGACGCGACTGGCCAGTTTATAACTTAGGGTGAATCCCCCACTCGCGTGACACTTCCTCTCGCGAACTAGTAAAACTAGTCTATCAACATAGTTGATAATCCTAGGATTAGCGATCACGTTTGCTGATCAGACGTTTAGTGATCGTCCAAATAACCTGCAGGTAAGTTGACCTCTTCCATGTCTCACATTTGTTTACAACGAACAATGATTTATATTCTGCTTCTACCCTGGTAGGCGCTGATTACGGCGGTCTGTCCGCCCTTGCTGGACCCTAACGCCTAGCGTCGTACCAGTACCTGCTGCTATGAAGCAGGGAGCAGCAGGTCACACATTGTTATGCCTGCAAATTACGATAACGGGACTAGAAACGAGTCACAAAACATACAGGCTATATCATGATCCCCCTCCCGGAGAAGTAAGAATATGTTCATGCATATACCGTTATTGCGCATGCGCCGACCAGATACAGGCTGATTAGTGCATGCGACAAATAACCGTACAGCAGAACTCAACTTGACTGTGCATCAAATTATCAGCACCCAGCGCTTGACACAATAATACTCAAAGTTCATGTTTCCTTACTGAGCACTACAGAAATTAATTAATGCTCACTACTACTGAGCATAATACTCATCAAATTTGTGCTCACTACATTATCACAAGTAAGAGGCAATTGAACAGACCACGCCTTTGCGCTACCTGGTCAGCTGCCAATTACAGGAAACATAACAATCTCTATTTCATATCCATCTCCGCGACACGGCTCACAAATATAGCTATTCACAAATTCAATACATTAACAACAGATAGAAACTACAAAAGAAGATTTCCATCTATAATCCACAACATTTGTTAGTGTCTCATAAGGGCCAACACTGTTTGCCGTAAATTCTCTCTATTTGGTAGGCACCCCGTCACAACAGTCCTCGCGACGCCGATGACGCAGCTGACGTCATCCCCGCCGCTCAGGCCGTTATGACGTGTGGCGACCAAATACTCCCACTTATCATCATCACGTTCTTTATATGTACATACATGCACAAACTGAGTTATCAGACAAAAAACGGCATCCTTACAAAATGAACTCGTAATTCTTCTTGAACAAAATTATTTCTAATCAACGTGAACATGCTTGTAAAATAAAATTCATTACGGTTCATCATCACGGATAACCCAACAGGCTCTTGTATGAGTTTGCCCTGATGATGAAGATGTGGTTAAACCCGTCTTAAGTTTACGTCCCCTCTACACCTAATATCATATTGGGACGGAACCACGGTTTTCTAACCACAGCTAGTCAAAAGTCATGGATCAAACAAGTGACCCGGCGTTTATTAATTACATTCTACAAAAGGGGTCTAAAAGCCTAAATGAATCTAGAATGAGCGGGTGTCCAAACTTTACGTCTCACCAACATCTAGGGTCAGCATGAGACAGGACCTCACTTAGAAAGACTCATTCTACTACTGGAGAAGCCTGGGATCAAATCTGCGACGTCTAGCTGGCAAAGCTAGTAGCCTAATCACTACAGGCCACAACAGTGAATTCAGAATAGGCTTCAGAAAGTTGGGGTATACTAGAAGTAAACCCCTCCAAAACCTACAAGCATGTTCATACAAAAATAATACTAAACATAGATTTAACATACCTTTCAATATACTTTCTATTTCCCCGTCACAATGTTGTGTTCACTCTTACAACTTGACCTGCTGCTAAAGTGTCCGCTTTTTTCAGGGTTTATATATCTATGAATACTACCGGAAAATCATGCCTACTCTTATTACCTTGCTCAATTCGTGGCGAGGTGGAGATACCGGCCACAAACAAAGCCAGATAGCAAAAATCGAGCAGATAATGGATTTGCGTTCAAATAGTATATTTCCCATAGGAAAAATTGATGAAACGACCCTATAATCAATGACATGACTCCTGTCAAAACGAACACCCACACAACACGTGACGGGAATAAAAATCATATATGGCACAATTTGGCGGTTGGCGATTTTTAGGCAAATTCTATAGGACTCGGCCTTTTAGCGGCCCCCTGTATTGTAAAAACAGCTCTCTATAAACCACTCATGCATACATCGTATGATATGTGCATGACTTGTTCATGGAGCCGCATAGTTTGCGTACCATATTTCACCTAAAATATTTCACTCGCACCGCCCTACCATATATCTACTAAAATAATTTAGATGTGCATAAGCACCAGAGAGGTTTCCTATTCCATCTCGTAACAGTTTCCACAACATATTGGTGCATATCGTTGCAACCCCATACTAATTTAGCCGGCCTCAGTAGCTCAGTCAGATGCACGTCTGACTGGGGATCAGGAAGACGCGGATTCGATTCCTGCCGGGATAGGCAACATTCTTTCGTCGAGATTGATCATGAAAACTTTTCTACGGTCATTCTCTCTCTTCCGCTGATTCAAGAAGGGCAGTTGTCAGTTTCTGGCGACAAAAATGTACACTGTACTGGTTAACTGCTTACGTATAAACCTGTCCAGGAAACGTTTGGATAGGTAAACTGACCAGCTCAAAAATGACATAAATGGTGTTGACTGGGCCGTTAAACTCCAATACAGAAAAAAACATACTATTTTACGTCGTCTCCCAGAGAAATGGAGAAAAATAAGATACTAAGTACTGTAATGGTGAGTCGAATGAAGGTGAAGAGAGTCAAAAGAAACACAACGGGCACCGGACGCTTACATGTACCTGAATCTGATAACTGTAAACAGTTATCAGGTTGAACCAGAGAAAAAATAATCATAATTATTCATTTAAGAAATAGGTCAGCTCTAGCTGTGATTTGTTGAGTAATAAATCACAGTTTGGAGGTCAGTTGTAATGTAGACAAATCACGAGCGCGTAGTTTGGAGGTCAGTTGTAATGTAGACAAATCACGAGCGCGTAGTTTGGCGGTCAGTTGTAATGTAGACAAATCACGAGCGCGTAGCGCGAGTGATTTGTCTACTTACAACTGACCGACAAACTGTGATTTATTACTCAACAAATCACAGACTAGAGCTGATCTATTTCGATTCTAACACGCTGAAAATCAGCAATAATGCTGTTGTTTCCTTCAAAATCTCACAACTTTTCGACATTGTTAGAAGAAATCCCGCTAAAATTATCGACTGAAACACATGCATTTATATCCTTTTCTAACGTTTTCGATGCGAGAAAATGACGTTACACCGTCTAACGTCAAGGAAATCGACTAGTGACGTCATAAATTTGCAGTTTTTAATGACGTCACACGTCACGCTCTTCCGAGCTGTGATTTGTTGCAGAATAAAACACAGTTATTTTGCATTGCCTATATAGGCGCGCTGTGTTAGAATTTCATTTAGAAAACATAACGACTCAAAGGTTGGAAAGATCCGAAGCCTTTTTCCTGTTCTAAATATCCTTATTGTAAGGTTAGATCAATCAAGGTAAAGTTTGAAGGAAATTTATAACCTTGGACTCAGATTTCGCTTGTCCTGATCAAGATCTACACTGTTTGTCATGCAGTTTGTGAACTGAAGGAATATAATATGCCAAGTATAATCTGATTGGCTGATAGCTGGTCATGACTGTAGTCTAATTGATATATTCACTAGCCTTACAATAAGAATATCTATAACAGAAAAATGGCTTCGGATCTTTCCAATCTTTGAGTCTTCATGTTTTCAGAATGAAAAAAAAACATGGGTGGTAGTCAGGGGAACTAGCTCGAGAATGTGTCAATGAAAATTCGTTCCCATGACACATCCAGAACTCTCGAGCTAGCATCAGAAAACTGTAATGACGTCATGACACTGCTTGTCCTGTGAGTGGTCATCACAAAATGGCTGAATACAACGAGCCTTCGGCTAGTGTTAGACTCTTTCTGTCTTCTCCCTATAAAATTTGCAATATTCGTGATCGTGACGTTTCGCGTAGTTGCTACGTGATCTTACAATGCTACAGTTGGAACACATCCGCGTGACATAGAGCATTTTTCCGTTTCCCCAAATGGCTACTTTTCTGATCAAAATCCGTGCTATTTTTCTTATATATACGGCAAAAATAGGTTGTGGGTATTCTTTAGAAACGCCTCATTGAGGCGGTTATAACGAGTACCCACAACTTATGTCTAGCCCGTAAGCCTCAGTTTTCTCTAAACAAAGTGGGGTTTAGAGGGGTGTTCATTCAACGAACTTGCTCACGTGATGATATGTAATGACGTTATGACACTGCTTAACCCTTATCATGCTGAATATAGAGGATCTCACATGAGTGGTCATGTATTATTCAATTTATTCAATAATGCACGAGCACGAATGCAAGATTCTATTTATCATATGACATGATAAACGCATTTTATTCACGATTGTTTTACAAAAATATCAATATTCCGCCATTAGTAAACGCGACGTCGTTAAGGACGTCGTACATGTAACGTTACGGGACGTATCTAGCTAATTTGCATATTTAATCCACTAGTGGATTATTGAAAATATTACATGGCGTTATTACACTCTCAGACGCGACGTCATATGATAAATATTAATAAGGCTGCACTCATTACCGGCTATCAGCCAATCAGGTTCTATTTGAAATATTCATTCAGTTCTCAAACTGCATGACAAACGGTGTAGATCTTGATCAGGTACCATCTGATCTGGGACTACACTGTTTGCAAAGGCGGGGGTTGATGTGGGTTAAGAGGTAAGTTATATATGTCACAGTGTATAGGTATATAGCACACTTGTACTGCCGTGCGATACAAGCCGGCTTTTATAGCGACGTGGTAGAATGTTGCTTACCAATCCGGCGGCCCGAGTTCGATCCTCGGCCGGGCCAAAGGTGTTAGGATTTGTTCACCTGTTACATTTGGCGCCCACCGTAAATAACCCACATATGGACATTAAAACTCCTTGAGTATCATTTCACATGATTCTCGGAATCCCAGAAATTCGAGGACGAATTTCAATGTGGTGGGGGATAATGTCACAGGGTATAGGTATATAGCACACTTGTACTGCCTTGCGGTACACGCCGGCTTTTATAGCGACGCGGTAGATTGTTGGCCTGTCGATCCGGTTGATTAGCATTTTTTTCACCTGTTACATATAAATCACGGATGGTAATCAGGGGAACTAGCTAGAGAATGTGTCAATGGAAATTCGTTCCCTCGACACATCCGGAAACTCGCGAGCTTGCACCACCGACAAAAAAACAGTAAACAAAGGTACGTCTCGGAGGTACAAAAAGGGTTAAGTAACATCACCATACCGGGACATCCAGCAACGAAACAGTCTGTTATCTCCACGGGGTCTCCAATACATTCGTCTCCATCATGGGCAGGTGCAGGGTTAGTACATGACCTTGACCTTGACTTTGTTCCTGATCCACAGGTTGGTGAACACGCAGACCAGGCACCCCACTCTGTCCAATCCCCATTCACTGGAATGAAAGGTAAAAAGTCATTAAAACTTCTAGATAAAAACTATAATAGCCATGTCACGAAAATACGGAACCCGGAAAAGGACATGATTTTTTATTTTTTATAAATTGTGCGCACAAGATAATATCTTGTGCGGACAAGATATTATCTTATTCGGACAACATATCTTGTGAGCACAAGAAATTATCTTGTGTGAACAACATAATATTATCTTGTTCGCACAACATATTATATTGTGCGGACAACATAATATCTTGTTCGCACAAGATATTATCTTGTTTGCACAACATAGATCTTGGGAAGTTGTGTGAAGAAGATATTATCTTGTGCGGACAAGATATTATCTTGTGCGGACAAGATATTATCTTGTTCGCACAACGCATTATCTTGTGCGGACAAGATAATATCTTGTTTGCACAACTTAATATCTTGTGCAGACAAGTTAATATCTTGTCTGTACAAGATAATGTTGTCCGTACAAGATAATATATTGTGCGCACAAGATAATATGTTGTGCGGACAAGATAATATCTTGTCCGAACAGATAATATCTTGTATCTTGTGCGCACAAGATATTATCTTGTGCGCACAACTTATAAAATAAAAACAAAAATCATGTCCCTTCCCGGGTTCCTTACGAAAACTCCCGTCTTTGGGTTTTACACCGATCATGAAGGGTCTTAAAGTCTTAGATGTAAAACGAGAGCTTCATGGTGAACAAGTCCGTGAAATGAACACCCCAAAAACCTCACTTTATATAGAAAAAACTGGGGTTTAAGGGGTTATCGATTATTTTTCTTACTTCTGCTCCAATACATAGATTGTGGGTTCTCGTTAGAACCGCCTCCACGAGGCGGTTCTAACTAGCACAAACAACCTATGTTCGGAGTATAAATAAGAAAAATATCACACTTTTTCATCGGAAAAGTAGCCATTTTGGAGATATGAAAGAATGCACTATGTCACACGGGTATGTTATCGTAATTGGCATTTTACATGTACTATCCCAGTGCTATCGTAACTGTGGCCTGATGTGCACCTTTGTGGTATGCAAATGGCAAGAACATGCTTTTTTCTGACGTAGCTCAGTCATAAGCAGTTTATGCACACATTCGTATCCGTACTCATGTTTCGTATTGTTACATTTGTTTGTTTGCTTGCATTGGAGTTTAACGGCCCAGTCAACACTATTTTAGGTCATTTTGAGCCGGTCAGTTCACCTATCCACACTTTCCCGGGCAGGCTTATACGTAAGCGGTAAACCAGTACAATCTTTCTCCAGAAACTGACAACTGCCCTTCTTGAATCAGCGGAAGGGAGAGAATGCCCGTAGAAAAGATTTCATGATCAATCCCCATGAAAGAATGTTGCCGACCCCGACAGGTATCGAACCCGCGTCATCCTGACCACAAGTCAGTCGCGCATCCGACTGGGCTACCGAGGCCGACTCGTATTATAGTAGTGTTTTTCTTTTGTAACGTCTCAGTCAGTACTGCTTAGGGCATTTTGGAGACGTTGCTGCCAATTACGGCATTTTGGGGACGTTGCTTCTAATTATTTTTCTCCCATGTACATGTAAATAGGGGTCGACTATTAAATGAAAGAATTTGTTCCCGAGTCAATAGTGACCGACTATTAATGAAAGCATTAGCTCCTATGCAAATTGGGGTCGACTACATGTATTAAATGAAAAAAGTTTGATCCAATGTAAATAGGGGTTGACTAATAAATGTAAGAATTTGCTCCCATGCCAATAGGGATTGATCTTTTAATGAAATAATTTACTCCAATGTCAATAGGAGTCGACTATTAAATTAAATGTTTGTCTCCCATGTCACTAAGAGTCGGCTATTAAACGAAATAATTTGTTCCCCTGTCAATAGGGGTCGACTATTAAATGAAAGCACATTGGCTTACATGTCAATAAGGGGCTGACTTTTTGATGAAAGAATTCGCTCCTGAATAGTAAGTTCTTTTCTTTGATAGTAAACCTCTTCACCCTCAGAGGGGTTTAGTTAATAGGAAATCTAACAGGAAGTGCCCAAAGGTGTCTCCGATTAAACAACCGTGATGCCTTCATTATTCAACTAACCTGGACACTCTGGGCTGGAACAGTCTTGTGTCTCAAGTGGGTCTCCAACACAATCATCGCCGCCGTAAGCTGGGGCTGGGTTAGTACACGACCTTGACCTTGTTTGGGTTCCTGATCCACAAGTCGGCGAACAGGAACCCCAGGCGCCCCATGTTGTCCACTCACCGTTCACTGCAATAACATAGAAGCCTCCGTGGTGCAGTGGTTACGCTACTCGCCTTGTGAACCAGGGATCGCAGGATCGATCCCGGGCTTCTCCAGACTTTCGGATGAGTCTTTAAACCGAGGTCCCGTCTCCGTATGACCTAAGCTGTTGGTGGGACGTAAAACTAAAACTCACTCACTCACTCACTGCAATAATAATTACTTTGCAGGATTGGGCCGACATGAGAAAATGAACAGTCAAGCATGCGCGTTCAGCGAAGACACAGATCAGACTGCACACAAACTAGGTCAGAGTACAATATTTTCTGTCTGTATGACGCCCATCCGTCTAGCGCACAGCGAAGACACAGATCAGGCTGCGCGAATGCGCAGGCTAATCTGTGTCTTCGCTTTGCCTCATGCTCGAAGACCCTTTTTATCTGGCACGGTACATGTGAGACTGAAAATGATCCATCTTGATATATGTGACCAGCGAAAATTTAAGTGCGCTTGTGCACCTATGCATTAGCCCATAGGGGCTTGAAGAAATATATGGGCTGCATGATGCTTCCACGCAGAGCTGACTAGTACTGGTAAACCGCTTAGAGGATCTAAGCCTGTAAAGGAACCGAGGTGCGAGGCAGGACCGCCCATGCTAATAAAACCTAATGGTTTCATTGGGCGACAGGGCTTGAGATGTCATTTCATCACAATGTCGGGTAAAAGTCCCACAAAATTGGAAGCAACGTCTCCAAAATGACCTTTATAGTGTTGACGGGGACGTTAAACCTCAAATCAAACAAAAACCTATGCATTAATGTCAGTCAGCCCCTAGCTATCATTATATACCGAGTTTGTCATATTTGGCTATTACATTGTACCGGCTAAATTAAGACTTTCGCGAACAAATCACTTGAAGATTCCTTGAAACTATTTCCGCAATCTAATTATCAGAAGTCAGCTAAAATCTAAAATGTATACCTTTTTGTCTCAATCTATACACGCCTCTGCATTCTTACATGTAGCATCTACTACTGAAAATGGAAACTTGTTCCACTGAGGAGGAAGAATTCTTTAGGGCATCGCTATAGGTATGGTACATGGACCTACGGTATTGCATGCTGTTTAATTCTCATGCCCTTGTTTGAACTGAGCCTGCCACAAGGGCCAAATATATACAGTCAAACCTCGATAATTCGAAGTGCAAGGGACCGCAGGAATTCTTTCCAATTATCGAGAGTTCGAATTATCGAAATCGGCAATTTTCGGATATGTTCGGATTTTTTTATTCAATGCAATTCAAATGACTATAATTCGAACTTCATTTCGGCGCTATGATAAAGAAACGGTAATAACTGCCAAAGCATTAAAGAAAATGAGGTACCTGAAGGTTAATCGCATCGTCTTTTATGCTTGACAGGGCTACGAAAGCAGGAAATAATAATAAAACTTGAACTTACATTTTTATTTACAGCCATCAACAATAACAAAAATGAAGGTTGAATGCAAATTACTAAACCACTTTACTGACGAAATATTTAACCCCGCAAAAAGAACAACACATAAAAAACATCAAATGAAATATTCATTGCGGACGAAATCAATTAAAGACACCAATTACTCAATAAAGGATCATCACCTGTAGTGTGGCTGTTAATCCGGTGTTAATTACCTGTATCTACTAATTCTTGAAGTCAGTCGGGTGTGAAGTGTAACAATCGAACTCGCCGCAAAATTGCAATGTGTGACCTTGATTAGCCAAGTAATATTTCGAATTAAACAGGGGATTTTAATAAGAATTTCTTTGATTGGGACCGACGAAACTGTTCGAAAAATCGAATTTTTCGAAGAATCGAAATTCGAAAAATCGGTAATATTTTTGCAATAAGTTATAGAGAAAAATGTCGGGACCGCCAGTCGTCTTCGAAAAATCGGTAGTTTCGAAAAATCGGCGTTCGAATCACCGAGATTGTACTGTAGTTTGCTTTATATAGAGCCTTGGAATACAAATATGGCCAGCAAAAGCTGTTCTAAAGCAAAGTCTGATCAGAGTCTTATTCCGTTCACGCTGGTCTCCGTTTGACAAGGTAAAATGTTTAAGAACTTTAACTGATCGGCTCAGTTTAATAGGCTCATAAATATGCCCATTGATATTATGAGCCCCGCCAAGCGAATTTGTGCCTTCGAGCATTCCGTAAGGACAAATTTTAACTGCGCATGCCCAGCCATTCAGAAGGGCCAGGGACATGGCTTTCTGTCTGAAGATGCCTCTTGATTCACTGCTTCTATGGGCGAGCAGCGAAGGTTCTGGCGAGACTGCGCGGATGCGCAGGCTCGCCTGAACCTTCGCTGCTCGCATGGCCGATAAGTACCAAAATCGCTTGACGGGGCCCTTATAATAATATAAGTTGCTCTGAACTTGATAAATTTACGAATGTTTAAGTGAAGCATTAAACATTTCTGAACCTTGAAGCACGGACGTCAATATTCATTTACTAGGCCTTTGGATTTAAACTGGACATGAATTTTTGCACCTTTTTTTAAAAGGGATAAAATGTATTACTAATATGGGGCTTTCCTGCTTGTTAAGCTATTAATTGAGAGCTAGTCTTCAAAGTGACTGTTTTTTTTTTCCAAAACTAAGGTCACGTTGGGCCGGTCAGTTACCACCACTGTTCCGGGACAGGCTTAGACCCTCTACATCCAGAAAACGCGGCTGTATCATTTTGAACCCACTGAACTCCACTTTTATATAGTAAAACTGGAGTTTACAGGGTAAACATTATTTTTTCTTATTTCTGCTCTAAAATATAGATTGTGGGTATTCGTAAGAACCGCCTTATTGATAAAATATACAGTGTGGGTACTTGTTAGAACCGCCTCGATAAGGCAGTTCTTACGAGTACCCACAATCTACAGTTTGAGCATAAAAAAAAAAGAAACATATCACAAATTTTCATCTTAAATGTTTCGCTTTTGCGGCGCGCAAGTTTACAATGTATTTGTATAGGCATGTTTTCGTAATGTAAGCGGTTTGCCAATACTTAGTGACATTGACCCTGACAGTAACTGACAACATCCGGTGAGTCAACGGCCGAGTCCTTAAGCAACCGTCCATCTCAAGCCGTATCCTAAGAGATGGCGCACTCGAAAAAAATGAAAGACAGGATGAAGAACGAAAAAACAACAACAATAAAATCAGCCCCAATACCACATCTGCTGCAAACACAACAGCACCCCCCTCAACACACACACTTCTGTAGCCAAAGCAGCAGAGCGCCACGGCATTGAAAGTTACACAGCACCTTCACACCGACCCAACCCCACAGGGCCAACACCCTACTCTTCAAGGAAATAATTTGCTACGCAGGAGCAAATTCTTTCCTTTAAGAGTAGTCCATTATTGCTAAGAGAGAGAATTTTGAAAAAAAAAAAAATAAATAAATAACAAAATAAAAAAGTTGCCTTGAAGGTATATCCATCCCATTTAATACCTGGACATTCTGTATCAAAACACTCCATCGTCTCCGAAGGATCGCCTGTACACTCCGCGCCTCCATTGAACGGTGCTGGATTAGTACATGACCTTGACCTTGAAGTGACACCCATCCCACAGGTCTCCGAACATTGGGACCAGGCACACCAATCAGTCCAATTGCCGTCCACTGAAATATTTTTACCGCTTATTATAAAAACTTGCAAACTAAAGATAAATATCTTAATGATTATATGTGTTAGGATAGAAGCCTCCGTGGTGCAGTGGTTACGCTACTCGCCTTGTAAACCAGGGATCGCAGGATCGATCCCGGGCTTCTCCAGACTTTCGGATGAGTCTTTAAAACCGAGGTCCCGTCTCCGTATGACCTCGGCGGTTGGTGGGACGTAAAACTCGAACAATCACTCACTCTATGTGTTAGGATTTAAACGGCCCTAAAGACTATTTATGTCATATCACGCCACATTTTCATCTACAGGTTCGTGCATAAATGGTTACCAAGTTCAGGGCCCTGACAACTACTCTCTTGAATCCGGGAAAAGGAAGGGAATGGTTTCTCTGTAAGAGTCTTTATCAGATGCAAATTGGTTACAGATTTTCGATGTTGGTGCTTCAAACGTAATTTATAAGGCCCTAAAATTTATTTTTTGCATTACGAAAACACGCCTATTCAAATATATTGGTACCTTTTTACCACCACAATTTTGTTTCTGAAAAAAAAAACTCTTGATATTTTTCATATGTCTGGTTAGAACCGCCTCATGCAACATAGTGCATTTTATCACATCTACAAAATGTCTACTTTTCTTATGAAAATCCGTGATATTTTTCTTATTTATACAGGAACCATAGATTGTGGGTGCTCGTTAGAACCGCCTCATTGAGGCGGTTCTAATGAGTACCCACAACCTATGTCTTGGAGCAGAAATAAGATGTATTGGAGCAGAAATAAGAAAAAATAATGTAAACCCCGTTAACCCCAGTTTTCTCTTTACATGTATATAGTGGGATTTAAGGGGGTCTTGATTTCACAGACTTGTTCACGTAATGTACTGTATAAAAGTGGGGTTTAAGCGGGGTAAAAATTATAAAGGCGTGTTTTCGTGATGGTAAAAGAAATTGTAAATGATGAAACTTCTTGTATAATTAATATGTTACAAGAACTCCGCAAGCGGGGCATTATACGCCCGTGGCAAATTCATATTTGGTGAACTGAAATCTGAAAACAGTATCCACTGCTCCATCATGGTGTAACTATTTTTCAAGTTTCAGGAAAATGATTACATGACCAAATCTGTCACACCTTAATTCAGTAGTAATTAACCTCGAAACTTTACACACATCTCCACATCACAGTCTTGCTATATACCAAGATTCAGGTTGATCGGATGAAAACTGTAAGAGGTGTTATCCCGAAAGTAAAACGCTTATGGTCAGATGGATGGACAGGCGGACGGACGCGTTTCTGACGGACGCCAACTCCAAAACCTAATGAGACCGTTTTATCAAAATGAGCATATTTTTCAGGTTGATCAGATGTAATTCGTAAACAAAATTTTTAACAAAATTTCAAAGGGTCATAATGTTATTAATATTTGGTCAAAGTTTCAGGTTAATCAGATGAAATCTATAGCAGGAGTTATACGGAAATGATAATGTTTAACTAAATTTTCAAATGGGCATAAGTCTATAAATATTTGGTGTACGGTTAAACTTGAAACTTTAAGCATATCACCACATCATAGTCTCGCTATCTACAAAGTTTTAGGTTGATCAGATGAAACCGTCGGAGGAGTTATCCGGAAATTAAAATGTATACCGAAATTTTCAAAGGCGCATAACTCTAAAAATATTTGGTGTAAGATTAACGACGAAATTTTACGCACATCTCCAACTTGTAGTCTTACTATTTACAAAGTTTCTGGATAATTGGATGAAAACTGTAGGAGGAGTTGTACGGAAATGAAAATGTTTACCCAAATTATCAAAGGAGCATAAGTCTATAAATATTTGGTGTTCGGTAAACCTAAAAACTAAACGCATGTCTCCACATCATAGTCTTGCTATCTACAAAGTTTCAGGTTGGTCAGATGAAAAACGTAGGAGGAGTTATCCGGAAATGAAAATGTTTACCACAATTTATAAAGGGGCATAACTCTATTAATATTTGGTGTATGGTTAACCTTGAAACTGTACGCACATGTCCACCTCATAGTCTTACTATCTACAAAGTTTCAGGTTAATCGGATGGAAACTGTAGGAGGAATTATCATGAAACGAAAATGTTAACCGCAATTTTCAAAGGGACATAACTCTATTAATATTTGGTGTATGTTTAACCTTGAAACTTTACCACATGTCCACCTCATAGTCTTACTATCTGCAAAGTTTCAGGTTAATCGGATGAAAACTGTAGGAGGAGTTATCCGGAAACGAAAAAGTTTACGGACGGACGGGCGGACGTTCTGACGGACGGACGGAAACGGGCGTATAACAACGTAATCCCTTGAATGAATGGGATACATTACGAAAACACGCCTATGCAAATGCATTGTAACCTTTATCGCCAAAAAAATTGAATTTTAAGATGATTTTTTTATATTGTTTTATTTTTGTTACTCGTTAGAACCGCAGAAGAGAGCAGAGATAAGAAAAAAAAGGTTTACCCCTGCAAACCCTAAGTAAAAGTGGGGTTCTAGGGGCTCAAAATTATAGAGGATGACACAACCAAATCAAATAATCGACACTTTTTTCTGGGCCAGAATACATGTAGCTTTCGACGACTTAGTTTTCATCAGTGGACAGGGCTTCTCCAGACTTTCGGATGAGTCTTTAAACCGAGGTCCCGTCTCCGTATGACCTTAGCTGTTGGTGGGATGTAAACCTAACACTCACTCACTCATCAGTGGCCCTAAAACATTTTCGAAATTCAGAATTATAATCATTGTTAACAAAGGACAAGAAAATAAAATCTACACTATGATGAAGGACAGAGGGGCTAGTATAACGGCCGTCACACATTCCCTAAACACAAGCTGTAGCGAAGATAGTCTTTACGTAGGAATTTCACAGAATATGCGAAAACCAAGAACTATTTTGAACAGTCTTAAAGATGGTTTTGATGTAAGAACTCTACTGTATTAATGTTAATAACCATTATCCAAAACACCATTAGATACTTTACTACTTTAAGTGTGCGTGTGTGTGTGTATGTGAATTCGGGTTTAACGTCGCTTTCAACAATTTTTCAGTCATATCACGACGGTGTCTGGTTTACTACTTTAAGATAATCAATGTTTGATACAACGAGAGACAACTGTACAGCCTACCCGTTCCCGCGTCTTCATGAATAACATTATGCGACATAGTGCATTTTCGTCACGAAAACACGCCTATATAATTTTCACCCCCTCGAACCCCACTTTTATATCGGAAAACTGGGGTTTACAGGGGTAAACCTTATTTTTCTTATTTCTGCTCTAAAATATAGATTGTGGGTATTCGTTAGAACCGCCTCGATGAGGCGGTTCTAACGAGTACGCACAATCTATATTTTGAGCAGAAATAAAAAAAATACCACAATTTTTCATCTTAAAATTTCATTTTTTCGGCGATAAAAGTGGTAATGTATTTGTATAGGCGTGTTTGCGTAATGTTCACATCTCCAAAACGGCAAATTTTCTAATGAAAATCCGTGATGTTTTTCTTATTTATACTGCAAACACAGGTTGTGGGTGCTCGTTAGAACCGCCTCAATTATACGGTTCTAACGAGTACCCTCAACCTGCTTGGAGCAGAAAAAAAATAATGTATACCTCGTAAACACCAGTTTTCTCTATATAAAGTAGGGTTTAGGGGTTATTCATTTCACGGACTTCTACATTTTATGAACGGTGGTTTGATGCATCACGAAAACACACCTATAAAACTTTGACCCCCTTCAACCCCACTTTTATATAGTAAAACTGGGGTTTGCAGGGGTAAATCTTATTTTTCTTATTTCTGCTCAAAAGCATAGATTGTGGGTACTTCGATAGAACCGCCTCAATGAGGCGGTTCTATCGAGTGCCCCAAATCTATATTTTGAGCAGAAATAAGAAAAATACCAGAATTTTTCATCTTAAAATTTTCATTTTTTCAGCGATAAAAGTGGCAATGTATTTGTATAGGCGTGTTTGCGTAATGTTCACATCTCCAAAATGGCTAATTTTCAAATGAAAATCCGTGATGTTTTTCTTATTTATACTGCAAACACGAGTTGTGGGTGCTCGTTAGAACCGCCTCAACGATACGGTTCTAACGAGTACCCTCAACCTGCTTGGAGCAGAAAAAAATAATGTACAGTCGAACTTCAATGGCTCGAACACCTTTGGGACCTCGAAAATCTGTTCGAGACAGGGGTAGTTCGAGCCACTGAGGTTACTGTCAGGAGGCATAACGAGATACTTTTTGACACTTTTTGACATCTTTTCGGTGTTCTATAATGAATATGTATGCAGTGTGTACTCATTAGAATCGCCGCATCGAGGCGATTCTAATGAGTACACACAGCATACATTTGCAAGATAAAAGACTAAAATCTTCTGAATTATCCCCCATTATTTCTTATGTAGAGGATTTTGCTAGGGACTCAAGAATGTGTTCGACTCATCCATGGTAAACGAGCCATCGGTGTTCGAGCCATCGAAGTTCTACGTATACCCCGTAAACACCAGTTTTCTCTATATAAAGTAGGGTTTAGGGGTTATTCATTTCACAAACTTCTTCATGTGATGAACGTTGGTTCGATGGTCTCCCAAATTACACACAACGAAGCATCATGAAAACACGCCTATTAAAATATATTGAAAACATTACGAAACCACACCTATACAAATACATTGCCATTTTTGGTCAAAAATTAGAAATTTTAAAATGAAAAATTGTGATATTTTTCTTATTTCTGCTCAAAACATAGATTACGGGGACTCGATAGAACCGCCTCGACGAGGCGGTCCTATCGAGTTCCCACAATCTATGTTTTTGAGCAGAAATAAGAAAAATAATGATAACCCCCTTAAACCCCAGTTTTACTATATAAAAGTGGGGTTCAAGGGGGTCAAATTTATATAGGCGTGTTTTCGTGATGATTTTACCACCAAAAAAAATGAAATATTTCAGATAAATAATTCTGATATTTTTTATATTTCTGCACCAACAATCTATCTTGTTGAGCAAACTAAGAATATAATACAAACCCCTGTAAACCTCACTTTTGCTTTATAAAATGGGGTTAAAGGGGGTCAAAATTTTATGGACGTGTATTCCTGATGGGCTCAGATCAGTCTTCGCTGGGGGCACATGGCATGCCCGAAGACATAGGGTTGCTTGGCGCTGCCAAAAGTTAACATGCACCTGGACATCCTAAATTAAAGCATTCTGCTGTCTCCACAGAGTTCCCGCTACAAGGTGATCCACCGTTCACTGGCGTCGGGTTCGTACATGACCTTGACCTTAATGACAGTCCTGTCCCACAAGTCGGAGAACACGCAGTCCAGGGGCTCCACACTGTCCAACCGCCGTCCTCTGCAATATACGGACAGGCTTTATTTGAACTTCCAAATTAAAACAAAAATTTATATTTTTATATCGTCGCTGTTACAGTGTACTTGGAGGATAACTTCATATCATGAAATGATCATGTAAAAAAATTGTAGATAAAAGTTGGTTTCCAGCGCGTAACGTCATGTAGTAATCCCTACGGAACCCGGGAAAGGACATGATTTTTTTATTTTCTTTTTATAAGCTGTGCGCACAAGATAATATCTTGTGCGGACAAGATATTATCTTGTTCGGACAACATATTATATTGTACGGGCAAGATATTATCTTGTGTGGACAACATATTATCTTGTCCGCACAACATATTATATTGTGCGCACAAGATATTAAGTTGTGCGAACAAGATATTATCTTGTCCCCACAAGATAATATCTTGTCTGCACAACATAGATCTTGTGCGGACAAGATATTATCTTGTTTGCACAACTTAATATCTTAAGCGCACAAGATATTATCTTGTCCCCACAAGATAATATCTTGTGCACACAAGATATTATGTTGTGTGGACAAGATAATATCTTGTCTGCACCAGATAATATCTTGTTCGCACAAATTCCCAAGATTTATGTTGTGCAAACAAGATAATATGGTGTGCGTACAATATATTATCTTCTGCGCACAAGATAAATTATGTTGTCCACATAAGATAATATCTTGTGCGCACAACATATTATCTTGTCTGCACAAGATAATATCTTGTTCGCACAACTTAATATCTTGTTTGCACAACATATTAAAAAAAGTCATGTCCCTTCCCAGGTTCCGCACTTCCCGGTGTAACAGGCCGGTTCTTCCCCCAGTCAGTTTCTTCCCCGGGGAAGAACTGGGCCGGCCCGTTTCTTCCCCGGGGAAGAAACTGACTAGTCAGTTTCTTCCCCACCAAGTCAGTTTCTTCCCCACCTGAAATTGTTTTAGAAGCATAGAGAACGAGTAATTTATGCCTCACAAATTGTTAAAAATTCAAAAAGAAACCATTCTGAATTAGTTTTGAGTCCTTACAGTTTGAATGGCAAAAGTTTCTCTATGCCATACAATATATGGAGATCCAAGGAAATTTTCATCCCAATTCCAGTATCTATGATTAATTTTCTTAGCTTTTTATGACATTAATTGGTATTAACTAAACAGATATAATAAGCAACAACCCTTTAGTGCTCCAACCTAAATATAATTTGGAAAGTGGGGTCGGGGAAGAACTGGGCCGTTCCATTTCTTCCCCGGGGAAGAACAGGGCCGGCCCATTTCTTCCCCACCATAGATTTTTCTGTTTACTAAAAATATTTGTGATAAATGTTCTTCACTTTTAAAGACATAAATTGCTATTAACTACAGAGTTATAATAAGCAACAAATGTTTGGCCCTTAAATTTCAATAGAATTCGGAGACTGGGGGTGGGGAAGAACTGGGCCGGCCCAGTTCTTCCCCACCCCAGATGTTTCTGTTTACTAATGATTCTTGTGATAAATTTCCTTTGCTTTTTAGGACAAAAATTGGTATAAACTACAAAGATATAATAAGCAAACAATGTATGGAGCTTTATTATCAAGAAAATTTGGAGGCTGTGGTGGGGAAGAACTGGGCCGGCCCAGTTCTTCCCCACCCCAGATGTTTCTACTTACTAATAATTCTGGTGATAAATTTCCTTTGCTTTTTAAGACATAAATTAGTATTAACTAAACAGATATAATAAGCAACAAATGTTTGGAGCTCAAATCTTAATAGAATTTGGAGACTGGGTTGTGGGGAAGAACTGGGCCGGCCCGTTTCTTCCCCACCCCAGATGTTTCTGTTTACTAAAAATTCTTGTGATAAATTTTCTTCACTTTTAAAGACATAAATTGGTATTAACTAATTAGATATAATAAGCAACAAATGTTTGGCACTTAAATTTCAATAGAATTCGGAGACTCAGGGGTGGGGGAAGAACTTGGCCAGCCTGTTTCTTCCCCACCCTTGGGTAGTGTTGAACAGTTATGTCAGTTATATTGCTGAAGATGTCGTTGGTGGGGAAGAACTGGGCCAGTTTCTTTCCCACTCTTGGTAAGTATTGTACTGTTAAGTCAATTATGACACTGAAGGTGTTGAGGTGGGGAAGAACTTGGCCAACCCATTTCTTCCCCACCCCTGGGTAGTGTTGTACAGTTATGTCCGTTATATCACTGAATATGTCTGGGGTGGGGAAGAACTGGGGTTGCCCGTTTCTTCCCCCACCCTTGGGTAGTGTTGTACAGTTATTTCAGTTATATTGCTGAAGATGTCTTGGGTGGGGAAGGACTGTGCTGCGGGTTTCTTCCCCACCCTTGGTAAGTGTTGTACTGTTAAGTCAATTATGACGTTGAAGGTGTCTGGGGTGGGGAAGAACTGGGCCTGCCCATTTCTTCCTCACCCTTGGCTAGTGTTGTACAGTTATGTCAGTTATATCAGAGGATGTCTGAGGCAGGGAAGAACTGGGGCGACCCGTTTCTTCCCCAACCTTGTGTAGTGATGTACAATTAAATCAATTATTATGTTTAAGTTGTCTGTGGTGGGGAAGAACTGGGCCGGCCCAGTCCCGCCCCACCCCAATCTCCAAATATTTTTTGCTTATTATATCTTTTTAGTTTATTCCAATTAAAAAGCAAAGAAAATTTATCACAAGAATTTTTTTGCAAACAGAAAAATCTGGGGTGGGGAAGAAATGGGCCGGCCCAGTTCTTCCCCACCCCCAGTCTCAAAATTCTAATTAGATTTGAGCTCCAAACATTTGTTGCTTATTATATCTTTTTAGTTTATACCAACTTTTATCTTAAAAAGCCTAGAAAATTTATCACAAGAATGTTTTACAAACAGAAAAATCTGGGGTGGGGAAGAAACGGGCCGGCCCAGTTCTTCCCCACCCCCAGTTTCTAAATTCAATTGAGATTTGAGCTCCAAACATATTTGTTGCTTCTTATATCTTTTTAGTTTATACCAACTTTTGTCTAAAAAAGCGTAGGAAATTTATCACAAGAATTTTTTGTAAACAGAAAAATCTGGGGTGGGGAAGAAACGGGCCAGCCCAGTTCTTCCCCACCCCCAGTTTCTAAATTCAATTGAGATTTGAGCTCCAAACATATCTGTTGCTTATTATGATGATGATGATTTCGTGTTTAATGACGCGTCAACCCTCTTTGTGGGTCATAAGCGTCTTGTTGCTTATTATATCTTTTTAGTTTATTCCAATTTATGTCTTAAAAAGCGAAGAAAATTTATCACAAGAATTTTTTGTAAAAAGAAAAATCTGGGGTGGGGAAGAAACGGGCCGGCCAAATTCTATTTAGATTTGAGCTCCAAACATTTGTTGCTTGTTATATCTTTTTAGTTTATACCAACTTTTGTCTTAAAAAGCGAAGGAAAAATCTTGGCTGGGGAAGAAACAGGCCAGCCCAGTTCTTCCCCACCCCAGTTTCTAAATTTAATTGAGTTTTGAGCTCCAAACATATTTGTAGCTTATTATATCTTTTTAGTTTATTCCAATTGATGTCTTAAAAAGCGAAGAAAATATATCACAAGAATTTTTTGTAAAAAGAAAAATCTGGGGTGGGGAAGAAATGGGCCAGCCCAGTTCTTCCCAACCCCCAGTCTCCAAATTCTATTTAGATTTGAGCTCCAAACATTTGTTGCTTAATTTATCTTTTTAGTTTATACCAATTTATGTCTTAAAAAGCAAAGAAAATTTATCACAAGAATTTTTTGTAAATAGAAAATCTGGGGTGGGGAAGAAATGGGCCGGCCCAGTTCTTTCCCACCCCCAGTCTCCTAATTCTATTTAGATTTGAGCTCCAAACATTTGTTGCTTATTATATCTTTTTAGTTCATACCATTTTTATATCTTAAAAAGTGACGAAAATTTATCACAAGAATTTTTTGTAAACAGAAAACTCTGGGGTGGGGAAGAAACGGGCCGGCCCAGTTCTTCCCCACCCCCAATCTCCAAATTCTATGTTGATTTGAGCTCCAAACATTTGTTGTTTATTTGGTCGTTTAAGTTTATTCCAATTTATGTCTTAAAAAGTGAAGAAAATTTTTCACAAGAATATTTTGTAAAAAGAAAAACTGGGGTGGGGAAGAAACAGGCCGGCCCAGTTCTTCCCCACCCCCAGTCTCCAAATTCTATTTAGATTTGAGCTCCAATCATTTGTTACTTATTATATCTTTTTAGTTTATACCAATTTATGTCTTAAAAAGCGAAGGAAATTTATCACAAGAATTTTTTGTAAACAGAAAACTCTGGGGTGGGGAAGAACTGGGCCGGCCCACCCAGTCTCCAAATTCTATTTAGATTTGAGCGTCAAACATTTGTGGCTTATTATATTTGTTTAGATAATACTAATTTATGTCTTAAAAAGCAAAGAAAATTCATCAAAGATGCTTGAATTGGGATGCATATTTTATTGCATCTCCATGAATGGTGTACCATAGAGCAAATTTTGTCATTCAAGCTAAAAGGACTCAGAACTTCTTCAGAATGGTCTCTTTTCTCATTTATAACAAATTGTGAGCTGAAAATTATTCGTTGACTATGATTCTTAAAAAAATTCAGGTGGGGGAAGAAACTGACCGGGTGAGGAAGAAACTGACTAGTTAGTTTCTTCCCCCGGGGAAGAAATGGGCCGGCCCAGTTCTTCCCCCGGGGAAGAAACGGGCCGGCCCAGTTCTTCCCCGGGGAAGAACCGGGCCGGGGGAAGAAACTGACCGTTACACCGGGTTCCCTACAACATAATTTTATAAAACATGATTTTCCGTTTTTTTTTTTTTTGTTTTTTTTTTTGTTTTTGTTTTTTCTCTCTCTCTTTTCAGGGAATCATATATTGATTGTCACGTTAACTTGTATTTTAAAGTGGCTGTCATTTACGGAACCCAGGAAGGGACATAATTTTTTTTAATATGTTGTGCGAACAAGATATTATCTTGTGTGTACAAGTTAATATGTTGTGCAGGCAAGATATTATCTTGTGCGGACAACATAATTTATGTTGTGCTGACAATATATTATCTTGTGCTGACAAGATAATATCTTGTTTGCACATTTAATAGCTTGTGCGAACAAGATATTATCTTGTTCGCACAACATATTATCTTGTTTACACAACATAGAGCTTGGGAAGTTGTGCGAACAAGATATTATCTTGTGCGGACAAGATATTAAGTTGTGCAAATAATATCTTGTGATATAATCTTGTCTGCACAAGATCTATGTTGTGCGGACAAGATATTATCTTGTGCCGACAATATATTATCTTGTTCACACAACTTAATATCTTGTGCGCACAAGATAATATGTTGTGCGAACAAGATATTATGTTGTACACACAAGATAATATCTTGTCCCCACCAGATTTTATCTTGTCCGCACAATATCTTGTCCGCACAAGATAATATCTTGTCCACACAAGATAATATCTTATCCGCACAAGATAATATGTTGTCCAAACAAGATAATATCTTGTATGCTCAAGATAGTATCTTGTTCGCACAACATAATAAAAATAAAAAATCATGTCCCTTCCCGGGTTTCATAGTTATTGCGTTCATAGCGACTAAAGGTTTGGTGAAGACAATGTCTACGCGGTCAAACTTTGTTGAATTCAACTTTCAAATTGTTTGATACACGTATATGTGGATTCAATAGTGTTAAATTTAACAGTGTTAAAGTTGAATTCGACAAACATCACGAAAACTGCCTATATAATTTTGACACCCTTGAACCCCAACTTTTATACTTTTATATAGTAAAACTGGGGTTTACAGAGGCATTCCGTATTTCTCTTATTTATACTCAGAAACATAGATTGTGGGTACGCGTTAGAACCGCCTCGCCGAGGCGGTTCTAACGAGTACCCACAATCTATATTTAAAGCAGAAATAAGAAAGGAATCACAAATTTTCATCTTAACATGTTTAGGTCTTTTATCGGCGGTAAAGTTTACAATGCATCTGTATAGACGTGTTTTTGTAATGGTTCGCGTTTGACCATGTGGAGATAGACAAGCAAATAAGTTCCCATTTACAGATACCTGGACATCCAGCGGCAAAACAGCCCATTGTCTCTGTAGGATCCCCAACACAGTCGTCACCGTCATTAGCTGGTGCTGGGTTTGTACATGACCTTGACCTGGTAGTCGTTCCTGACCCACATGTCGGCGAACATGCACTCCAGCCGCTCCACTCTGTCCAGCCGCCGTTTACTAAAAGATAAGTTTAAAAGTGTGTGAGACTCCAAGTTCTGCAGCTGGGGTAGACTCAATGTGCTTCTAGCGCCCGGTTACCTTAAAAACCAAATCAATCAGTTCTGCAGCTGTTGGTCAAATGGTTTCTCTTCTGATACTCCGGTTAAGCACACCTCTGTGAAAATCTCTAGAGGGTCGCCTATCCAAAATAAGAATAATGTTTGAAATTTAGTTTCTACGTTCTTAATGATACTGACATACCAGGAAAATGAAGCCTAGCTACCATAAAAATGTACTTTTGAAAGGGAGAACAGATTACAGGTACATAAACGGTCTTTAAACATGGTGGTGTTGCACACATTTATGTACATGTACTTATTAAACGTTTACCAAATAGGCGCCCGCAAATAGGTTACATGTACATGTACAAGTATCTAAATTTTCAACACTGAAGTTTTTGTTGTTGTTGTTGTTGTATAATATTTCAGTCACTTTTCGAAACAAAAATACCGCGTATAAGTCTATCATAGTATAACATATCTTATTGCAATTTTTACATATATATGTGTGTAATGGGGTGGGGTCCCAAGTTCTCTTAACATAAATACGACCCTTCACCTGGAAGTGCAGTCTATCGTCTAATTTATACAATAACAAATGAGCCAGCGCACGACAAAACCTACAATAAGATATGTGCGCCCAGCGAAGACTCAGATCAGCCGGCGCATCCGCGCAGTCTGATCAGAGTCCTCGTTGTGCGCTCTAAGGAAAGCTAAAAATGCTCCTCCATGCAACAAGAGAAGTCTCTGGTTAGACTATATGGATGCGCAGGCTGATCTGAGTATTCGCTGATCGCACATGTCTTATTGTAGGTTTTGCCATGCGCTGGCTCAAATAATATTACATGTATGACCATACCTGGACACGCAGAACCGGAACATTCCACTGTCTGTACCGGATCCCCAACACAATCATCTCCGCCGTAAAGTGGTTGTGGGTTAGTACACGACCTTGACCTCGATTGGGTACCTGACCCACAGGTTGGCGAGCATGCAGTCCACTCACTCCAGTCTGTCCAGCCCCCATTCACTGTAATAAACAATTAGTTGAGTTTGGAGCATAGGAATGCAGCAAAACCTCGTTATAGCTTCTTACCAATCTTTAGACTTTGTTTTGACTTTCACGCTCCAGTTGTGGTACAGGCCTATTTACTAAATAAGGGGTGTCACACCTGTTTGATTTTGCATACAAAGCATGGGCAATGCACTACAATATCTTATACCTGGATGAATATAGAAATGTGTAAATACGCAATTACAAGTCACTATAGCACTGGAATATTTTGAGCTTTGTGCAAGGGGTGGAATGAAAGGAGTCAATGAACATTATATTGTTCACTCAGGTAAGACTTATTCAGGTATATGTGTTAATCTTACTCGCAGGTAAATATTGCAACAACAGAGCTATATCAATGGGTAATTTTGCGGTTCACTGAGTGGTCAGTCATGATAAAATGGTGTGTTATATGATGCAATGCGCAGCCAACCTTAAAGATGCATTATTGAGCTAACTGGAAAAGTGCTTCCAAAAATAAAATACAGATAGCCGGTATTTTTCTTTAAAACAATACAAATGAATGCATTTTATGCAAAAATGCGAACAATTATGATAAAAGGTAAACGAGTTGGAGAGGGATTCCCTAACTAGGTTTCGAACACTAGTTAGATCTATTTTAGTTCGTGACAAAAAAGAATCCCCATATATGAAGTTATGCGACGTTCATTTTTGGCCTTGTTTGCTTAGGCCATGCCTGAATCGGAAAAAAATATGACGCTGAATACCATGCCATAAGTAACGACACTCAGAGACGATACTGTCGCCATGTATGTGTAAAGTGACAGATTTATTTTTAGAACATAAATTCCGAACACATGTTCATAGCGAAGGGTAAAACCGAATGAAAAGGACCATTTTCACAAAGTTCTGAAGCTGTATTTGGCTCCAAAAGTGTACACATGACAAAGGAGTATGTATTGAAGATAAAAACCAGAAAAAAATGAGACCCGGTAGCTCAATAATGCACCTTTAAAGAAGATGGACCTGTCCATCTGACTCATCACAACAAAGTCTAAAGAAAGGGAATGACCTATAACAGGGACCCGAATACGAACAGTTTGTTTACCATGCTAGGAAATGCCTCCCATAGCTTCAGGATTTTTTTTATACCCCGCGCCGGTAGAAAGAGCACCAGACAAGAAAATATATAGTTTTAGCCTGGGATAGAACATATGTTCTTACCCTGGTATTCTTACTCAACCAAGAAACAGGATAAAAAATGAATATTCTGATGTGTTTGAATACGACCACATATACACCGTCGTTAAGGTTGACGTCACAGCAAGTCACTCATAAAATCACATTATTGTCTGACATCACACTATTGTTGACTGTGGCAACCGAAATTACTGTATTATTAAAATCCACGCTCAGAATTGAAAGGTATGCAAGAAAAATAATCAAAATGGGTGTGAGGGGTGGATAGAAAATCCGTTCCTCAGGACCACAGTCCCGCGTCAGTCGGCAAGCTTCGTGATGCCGGGTTGATCACTAGGCAAACCTCGTTATGCCGGACTGTGACCCTCAGAACGGATTTTTCTAATCACTCCTCACACACATGTAAGATTCTTATATTATACCCTGTCCCGCCATTCGAATAATGCTGAAAAAAACATATAGTGTTACCACTTGTCCGTTCGTCCGTCTCCGTCCTACCCAAACCTATTACCGCCCCCTACACCCACCCCCTACACACACAATATCTGCAAATATTTAGAGATTTAGATTGAAGTGTTCTATTTTATTTTGAAAAGATTTGGCGTTTTACGGCTCACTCGCCGCTATTTTTGTTAATGTATAGCTTGTGCAACTTGACATGAGACGTACCTTTATGCAAAGAATAAATTAGTCAGTGTTATAATGTTATTAATCAAATAATTTCGTATTGGCCCAGTTACAGGTCCTAGGTCTGCTGTATTGGCACGAGGCCGAAGGCCGAGGCCAATACAGCTGACCGAGGACCTGTAACTGGGCCAATACGAAATTACTTGATAAATGACAATTTTATTTATTGATGCAATTAAAAACATGGTTTATGATTTTTGAATATTGATTGACCTTGTGTAATATAGGATAATCAATTAATAATTTCGCATAATAGGTCGATTTTCGTAAACGCCTCGTGAATTTTCGGCATCTCGTGAATTGCGACCCATTTACAGATCTCTATGTATTGAATAACAATATCGACCTATTCGGAAAACGGCGAAGATAAATATATGCATTCAGTAGGTAATAGAGGTCACCGGTCCCATGTTAAATTGTTCGAACTATACCAAAAGTTGTCGCAGGCGGAGCTATTTAGGTGTTGTCAATATATGTCAAATTCACTCTTTCCACCAAAACATTTCGCATGCTTTCTGCAAGCGGACCAAATGGCCATATACACCACAGCTTTGTTTGTGTTACAGTTGCATTAACACAATCGGGTGACTTGGAATAGAATATTCTAAAGGCAGGTGTAAAACGATATCTCCGCCTAGTCAATCTTATCTGCGACTACTTTACCCATACTTCCTGGGCGGGCACATTTCTTGCGCCAGATACTGATAACTGCTCTTCTTGAATCACCGGTAGGTGATCAATATCCGTGAAAAAATGTTGACGACCGCGCAGGAATCGAACCCTCGACCTCTTGATCCCAACTCAGAAGCGCATCCGACTGAGCTATTTGTTGCAGACATGCACTGATTTATCAGGTAAATGAAAGAAACTAACCAGTGCCACCACAAAACTTGTGTATAACATCCACTCTAACCATTTCAACACTGACGACTGGCACAGATACATTTGAACACGAGCCGCCTCATTAGTATGTAAAGTTGACTCTTCGAGTGTAATATGTTGGATAACTTGTCAGTTGTCATTTAAGAAATGTGGGGTCTATTAATTCGTTTTATCATATGGCGTCGCTTCTGAGAGTGTAATAACGCCATGTAATATTTTCGATAATCCACTAGTAGATTAAATATGCAAATT
This sequence comes from Lucinisca nassula, assembly GCA_963580285.1. Classification (NCBI taxonomy): domain Eukaryota; kingdom Metazoa; phylum Mollusca; class Bivalvia; order Lucinida; family Lucinidae; genus Lucinisca; species Lucinisca nassula. Next base: position 102,016,085 of record OY757014.1, read on the forward strand.
AACTAGATACGTCCCGTAACGTTACATGTACGACGTCTTTAACGACGTCGCGTTTACTAATGGCGAAATATTGATATTTTTGTAAACAATCGTGAGAAAAATGCGTTTTAAATGTCATATGATAAATAGAATCTTGCATTCGTGCTCATGTATAATTGAATTTATTAAACTCGTTGAGGAAAAGGAATAAAATGCTCGGCAAGCCTCGCATTTTATCCCTTTTCCTCAACTTGTTTAATAAATTCAATAATACATGAGAACTTATGTAAGATCCTCTATGTATTCTTTTTTTTTCTTCGAAAAATCCTGCTAGCAAACAGTGCAGAAGTCTGATCCTGTTATGCTCTGTTTGTCCATGCCCCTGGTACAAGATGGGTTAACTGTTTACAACCATGTTACATTGAAATGGTTTTCATTACGAAAAATGTTGTCCAACATGGTGTCAGAAATGACACATACATGTATCAGATAAAAATGCTGATATCTTTTTTATTTCTACTTCAAATATAGGTTGTGGGTGCTTGTTAGAACCGCATCAATGTCTTTAGACAAAAAGAAGGGAAAAAATTTACACTTGAACCCGCTTTTGTCATTGATTCCATAGTGGAATTTTGAAAATATTTGAGGGTCACTGATGAGGCCTAATTGGCCGAAACTAGCTAGGCTGGCCCAGAAAACATGCAAACATTATAGTTTCCAGTTCTGTGGTGTATTCCTTGCTTCCAAAGGATAACCCTTTTAAAGGATATATATTAAACGTCACTTCAGCTGGTGTCTGGGAATGTGTGGCGGCCGTAAAATGTCTCCCTGCCCTACATCATAGTGTAGTTTATATTTTCTTGTCCTTTGGGATCATGGATTCCATTGTGGAATTTTGAAAGTATTTGAGGGTCACTGATGAGGCCTATTTGGCTGAAACTTCCTAGTCTGGCCCAGAAAATATGTACACTTTATACTTTCCAGTTCTGTGGTGTATTCCTTACTTCCAAAGAATAACCCTTTTATAGAACATATTTAACGTCACTATAGCTGGTGTTTGGGAATGTGTGGCGGCCGTAAAATCTCTCTCTACCCTACATCATAGTGTAGTTTATATTTTCTTGTCCTTTTGGATCATTGATTCCATTCTGGAATTTCGAAAATATTTGAGGGTCACTGATGAGGCCTAATTGGCCGAAACTAGCTAGTCTGACTCAGAAAACATGTACACTTTATATTTTCTAGTTCTGTGGTGTATTCGTTGCTTCCAAAGGATAACCCTTTTACAGAACATATTTAACGTCACTACAGCTAGTGTCTGCGAATGTGTGGCGGCCGTAAAAAGTCTACCGACCCTACATCATACTGTAGTTTATATTTTCTTGTCCTTTGGGATCATTTATTCCATTGTGAAATTTTGAAAATATTTGAGGGTCATTGATAAGACCTAATTGGCCGAAACTAGCTAGTCAGGCCAAGAAAATATGTACACTTTATAATCTCCAGTTCTGTGGTGTATTCATTGCTTCCAAAGGATAACCCTTTTATAGAACATATTTAACGTCACTACAGTTGGTGTCTGGGAATGTGTAGCGGCCGGAAAATGTCTCCTCGCCCTACATCATAGTGTAGTGTATATTTTCTTGTCCTTTGGGATCATTGAATCCATTGTGGAATTTTGAAAATATTTGAGGGTCACTGATGAGGCCTAATTGACAGGGAGATGTAGGACAGGGTGCAAGTCTGGTCCAGAAATATGTACACTTTATATTATCCAGTTCTGTGGTGTATTCCTTGCTTCCAAAGGATAACCCTTTTTTAGAAATATTTAACGTCACTACAGCTGGTGACTGGGAATGTGTGGCGGCCGTAAAAAGTCTCCCTGCCCTACATCATAGTGTAGTTTATATTTTCTTGTCCTTTGGGATCATTGATTCCATTGTGGAATTTTGAAAATATTTTAGGGTCACTGATGAGGCCTAATTGGCCGAAACTAGCTAGTCTGACCCAGAAAACATGTACACTTTATATTTTCCAGTTATGTGGTGTATTCCTTGCTTCCAAAGGATAACCCTTTTATAGAACATATTTAACGGCACTACAGCTGGTGTCTGGGAATATGTGGCGGCCGTAAAAAGTCTCCCTGCCCTACATCATAGTGTAGTTATATTTTCTTGTCCTTTGGGATCATTGATTCCATTGTGGAATTTTGGAAATATTTAAGGGTCACTGATGAGGAATTTTGAAAATATTTGAGGGTCACTGATGAGGCCTTATTGACCGAAACTAGCTAGTCTGGCCCAGGAAACATGTGCACTTTATATTTTCCAGTTACGTGGTGTATTCCTTGCTTCCAAAGGATAACCCTTTTATTGAACATATTTAACGTCACTACAGCTAGTGTCTGTGAATGTGTGGCGGCCGTAAAAAGCCTCCCTGTTCTACATCATGGTGTAGTTTATATGTTCTTGTCCTTTAGGATCATTGATTCCATTGAAGAATTTTGAAAATATTTAAGGGTCAACGATGAGGCCTAATTAGCCGAAACTAGCTAGTCTGGCCCAGGAAACATGTACAATTAATATTTTCCAGTTCTGTGGTGTATTCCTTGCTTCCAAAGGATACCCTTTTATAGAACATATTTAACGTCACTACAGCTGGTGTCTGGGAATGTGTGGCGGCCGTAAAAAGTTTCTCTGCCCTACATCATAGTGTAGTTTATATTTTCATGTCCTTTGGGATCATTGATTTCATTGTGGAATTCTGAAAATATATTAGGGTCACTGATGAGGCCTTATTGGCCGAAACTAGCTAGTCTGGCCCAGAAAACATATACACTTTATATTTTCCAGTTCTGTGTTGTATTCCTTGCTTCCAAAGAATAACCCTTTTAGAAATATTTAACGTCACTACAGCTGGTGTCTGGGAATGTGTTGCGGCCGTAATATGTCTCCCTGCCCTACATCATAGTGAAGTTTATATTTTCTTGTCTTTTAGGATCATTGATTCCATTGTAGAATTTTGAAAATATGTGAGGGTCACTGATGAGGCATAATTGGCCGAAACTAGCTAGTCTGGCCCAGAAAACATGTACACTTTATATTTGTCAGTTCTGTGGTGTATTTCTTGGTTCCAAAAGATTACTCTTTTATATTATATATTTAACCTCACCACAGCTAGTGTCTCTGAATGTGTGGCGGCCGTAAAATGTCTCCCTTCCCTACGTCATAGTGTAGTTTATATTTTCTTGTCCTTTGGGATCATTGATTCCATTGTTGAATTTTGAAAATACTATAGGGTCACTGATGAGGCCTAATTGGCCGAAACTAGCTAGTCTGGCCCAGAATGTATGTACACTTTATATTTTCCAGTTAAGTGGTGTATTCCTTGCTTCCAAAGGATAACCCTTTTATAGAAATATTTAACGTCACTACAGCTGGTGTCTGGGAATGTGTTGCGGCCGTAAAATGTCTCCCTGTCGTACATCATAGTGAAGATTATATTTTCTTGTCTTTTAGGATCATTGATTTCATTGTGGAATTATTTAATATATGTTTGAGGGTCACTGATGAGGCCTTATTGGCCGAAACTATCTAGTCTGGCCAAGAAAACATGTACGCTTTATATTTGCCAGTTCTGTGGTGTATTCCATGCTTCCAAAGGATAACCCTTTTATAGAACATACTTAGAGAAGTCTGCGTTACATAGAATTGTTTTCTTGATAACCAAAAACCAAGTATATTGAGACATTAGATCACACATGATACATGAGGACCCATATACTACAATGACGTCTTAAATACCCGCCCATCGAGGCTAAGAAAAATAGATGGGCTGAATGGTACTTCCACGCAAAGATGGAAGTTCTGGTAATCCGCTTTAAAGGTCTAACTGTCCCCCATGAAAATGATGCGAGTGAGACCGTTATTTATCCTTGCGATTTCTTTGGATAGTAGGGCTTTAGGTGTCATTGTATATCAATTTCGGGTTGGCCACCGCCCATCGGGGCTTGAAGTAACAGATGAGCTGCATGATGCTTCCACGCAGTGCTGATACCGACCGCACACGAGTACCCGTAAACCGCTTAGAGGATCTAAGGTTACCCAGGAAAAGCGGTGCGAGTCGGACGGTCCATGATCATAAACCCTATTGGTTTCACAAGGCGACAGGGCTTGAGATGTCATTTCATCTCAATGTCGGGTAGAAGTCGCACAAAATTGGAAGCTACGTCTCCAAAAATGACCTATACAGTGTTGACGGGGACGTTAAACCTCAAATCAATCAAACAAACAAATCTTAATATCGGGCAAAAGTCCCACAAAAACAGAAGCAAAGTCTCCTTCAACACAAACAAACAAACGTGCAGAACTAGAATTATACAGATACTTTTCATCTTTTCATTTTTTTTTTTTTTTTTTTTGTTTTGTTTTTTTTTCGTTTTTATTTTGCTTATTTCTGTTGCAGCCATAGCTGTGGGTGCTCGTTAGGACCGCCTCATTGACGTGGTCTAACGTGTACCCACGGTCTATGATTTTGAGCAAACCACAAATGTATACCCTTGTAACCTCCATATTTTTCTACACAAAGTTGGGGTTACAATGATACGAGTACATGTTGTAATTTCATAAACTTGTTCACGCGATGAATCAGTCTTTACCTGGACAAAACGCACTAATACAGTTAATTGTCTCCGAAGGCACGCCCACACAATCATCACCATCATTGGCCGGCGCTGGATCAGTACACGACCTCGACCGAGAAGTTGTTCCCGACCCACAAGTTGGTGAACATGCAGTCCAAGCGCTCCAGTCTGTCCAACCGCCATGTACTGAAACAATAATTTTCGTATATTTAAATCCTGTGCCCAGCTATATGCATCATGTTATCATGTCCGTGTAATGGACACCCCTCTAAATCCCACTGTATATAGAGAAACGTGTGGCTTACAGGGGTATACATTATTTTCTCTAATTTAGGTTTTGGGTACTCGTTTGAACCGCCTCCATGAGACAGTTCTAAAGAGCACCCTGAACGTATGTCTTGAGTACAACTAAGAAAGGTCAGATGGTTTTTCTCTGGGCACTCCAGTTTTCGCCCACCTCTGATGAAATATTGGCTCGAAATAAATGATAATCTTGACAGGGCCATAAAACCACCCCTCTCTCCCATAATAAACATTTGCTTAACGAACGTTTTTGTGGTCCAAACGTTAATTACAAATTAATATTAAAAGAAATCGGTATTTCTTTCCTTTAGAAATTATTGTTCAGATTCTAGAACCGGGATTGTTTTTTTTTCTAAATTCACAGTAACTATTATATCTGCTGCTGAAATTCATTAGGAAAACACGCCTATACAAATACATTGTTTACTTTACCGACGAAAAAACGAAAATTTTTAGGATGAAAAATTGTGATATTTTTCTTATTTCTGCTCAAAATATAGATTGTGGGTACTCGTTAGAACCGCCTCATTGAGGCGGTTCTAACGAGTACCCTCACTCTATATTTTAGACCAGAAATAAGAAAATTAAGGTTTACCCCTGTAAACCCCAGTTTTACTATATAAAAGTGGGGTTCAGGGGGTCAAAATTATATAGGCGTGTTTTCGTGCTGCTGAATGAATATCAAGATCGGAAATAAGTTTATTAAAATAAAAAATGACATATCTATCTAACATGCTTATGGTACTTATAGCAAATTATTGGTGTTTCAATATTTTAGAAATAACTAGGAATGGATGAAATCACCGAACTGTCCGGTACGATAGTAGGTACGAGTAAATTAGTATTATGCTACCCCTTTATAAGCTTCTTAGGGAAGTTTTGCATCACAAAAATTGAGCCCCTTGAACCCTACCTTTAAATAGTAAATCTGGGGTTTACACGGGTAAACCTCATCTTTCTTATTTCTGCTCTAGAATATAGATTGTGGGTACTCGTTAGAACCACCTCGAAATGTGCAAAATATCATCGTAATGTTTCTTTTTTCGGCGGTAAAAGTTACAATGTATCTGTATAGGCGTGTTTTCGTGATGGGTTTGGTAAACTGACTGGCTCGAGATAACCTTAATGGTGTAGACTGGGACGTTAAACGACAAACAAATAAACATACACTATATGCTATTAGAAAAAAAGAATAAATTTCATGTTAGTCTAGAGTTATAGGCAGAGGTGAAACATCAGGTAAACAAGCCCGTGAAATGACACCCCCCTACATCCAACTTTATGTAGAGAAAACTTGGGTTTATGGGGTTTTCATTATTTTGCTTATTTCTGTTCCAAGACATAGATTGTGGGTACTCGTTAGAACCCCCTCACTGAGGCGGTTCTAACGAGCACCAACAACCTATTTTTGCAGTATAAATAAGAAAAATATCACGGATTTTCATCAGAAAAGTAGCCAGAGATATGAACAAGAGCTGTCGCCAGACAGCATAGCTCGCCTGTTTCGGGCCTTCAACATAGAAGGTAAAATTACTGAACCATGAAATATAGGTCACACACACCTAAATACATTTTGAGGTCAGTGATCAGGTCGCATGGAACATATATGCCAACTATTACATTTCAGAATCACAATGTGTATGAATTATAAGGCAAAATCAATGAACCATGAAAATAGGTCACACTGACCTAGATATATTTCTATGTCAATCATCTCGTCACATGATATTTATAATTCAGGACTGAAGTTTCAAAGAAAAATGAAATAGTATTCAATTTGGCAGAGTCACTGAATCATGAAATTTAGGTCACACTGATCAAGATATAATTTCGAGGTCAATCATGGGGTCACTTGGAATAAATAATCCAGGCATGATGTTTCTTCATGAAAAATTATTCAAGATAATAGGCAAATCACTGAACCATGAAATATAGGTCACAGTGACCTAGATATATTTTGAGGTAAATCATAGGGTCACATTGAACTAATAACCCAGGTATGACATTTCTCCATCAAATAGTAATAAAGATAAAAGGGAAAATCACTGAACCATGAAATATAGGTCATAATGACCTGGATTTATTTTGAGGTCAATAATCAGGTCACATGGAATAAATAATACAGGTGTAACATTTCTTTATCAAATAGTATTCAAGATAATAGACAAAATCACTGAACCATGAAATATAGGTCACAGTGACCTAGCTATATTTTGAGGTCAATCATGGGGTCACATGGAACTAATAATCAAGGTATGACATCTCTCTATCAAAAAGTATTCGAGATAAAAGACAAAATCACTGAACCATGAAATATAGGTCACACTGACCTAGTTATATTTTGGGGTCAATTATCCGGTCACATGGAACTAATAATCCAGGTATGACATTTCTCCATCAAATAATATTCGAGATAATAGTCAAAATCAATGAACCATGAAATATAGGTCACAGTGACCTAGATATATTTTGAAGTCAATCATGGGGTCACATGGAACTAATATCCCAGGTAAGACATTTCTCCAACAAATAGTCTTCAAGATAAAAGGCAAAATCACTGGACCGTGAAATATAGGTCACCATGACCTTCACCCTTTTACACTTGAACCAATGTCACTTGGTTGGCTGATGTATAACCAATTCTGTCTATAACTTGTTAGCATAAGGGAAAGGTATACAACAAATTACAAAGTTGTCCTAGATTTTGACCCCTAGCCCCACCCCATCCCCACTCCCAGGCATGAACCCAGGGGGGTGTTGTCTTGGAATCTCAGAAGACACTCCCAGGTACCAAGTTGTAAATATGAATGCTTTGTGATGAGTGACTGCTGAGATATAAGCATTTCAAAAACTTTGACACAGTATTACATAGGTGTTCTAGATTTTGACCTTGGAATCTCAGAAGACACTCCCAGGTATCCAAGTTGTAAATATGAATGCTTTGTGATGAGTGACTGCTGAGATATAAGCATTTCAAAAACTTTAACACAGTATTACATAGGTGTTCTAGATTTTGACCACAACCCAACCTAGGGGCATGACCTCAGGGGTCTGTTATCTTTGAACATCAGAAGACCCTCCCAGGTACTAAAGTTCCAAATATGAGTGCTCTGTGATGAGCGACTGTTGAGCTATAAGCATTTGAAAAACTTTAACGCAGTGTGACGTGCTAAAAAAGCACTATGTCGCGCGGGTGTGTTATCATAATGCAACCATACCCGGACACGCATATCGGAAACAGGCCGTTGTCTCCACTGGATCCCCAACACAATCATCTCCGCCGTAAGCTGGAGGTGGGTTAGTACATGTCCTGGATCTAGATTGGGTTCCTTCCCCACAGGTAGACGAGCATGAAGTCCATACACTCCAGACTGTCCATTCGCCATTTACTGAAATGATTAACATTACGCAAATGGTTGTAGCATAATTCAGTCTTACTGCAGCAACGTACGCTATCAGCTCGTTATTCTAAGATAAATCTCCCAGGGCATGGGTGGTTGTAGCATAATTCAGTCTTACTGCAGCAACGTACGCAATCAGCTCGTTATTCAAAGATAAATCTACAAGGGCATAGGTCGTTGTAGCATAATTCAGTCTCACAGCAGCAATGTACGCAATAAGCGCGTTATTCTGAGATAGATCTACAAAGGCATAGGTCGTTGTAGCATAATTCAGGGCATGGGTGGTTGTAGCATAATTCAGTCTTACTGCAGCAACGTACGCAATCAGCTCGTTATTCAAAGATAAATCTACAAGGGCATAGGTCGTTGTAACATAATTCAGTCTCACGGCAGCAATGTACGCGATCAGCTCGTTATTCAAAGATAGATCTACAAAGGCATAGGTCGTTGAAGCATAATTCAATCTCACAGCATTAATGTACGCGATCAGCTCGTTATTCAAAGATAAATCTACAAGGGCAAAGGTCGTTGTAGCATAATTCACTCTCACTGCAGCAACGCACGCTGTCAGCTCGTTATTCTAAGATATACATGTATATCTACCAGGTCACGAGTCGTTATTCTAAGATTAATCTACCAGGGCATGGGTCGTTGTAGCATAACTCAGTCTCACTGCAGTAACGTAGCTCGTTATTCTAAGATAAATCTACCGGGGCATGAGTCGTTGTCGCATAACGCAGTGTCACTGGTGCATAGTACGCAATCAGCTCGTTATTCTTAGACCAATCTACCAGGTCATGGGTCGTTGTCGCATAACTCACTACAGTAACATATGCAATCAGCTCGTTATTCTAAGATAAATATACAGGGGCATGAGTCGTTGTCAAATAACGCAGTGTCACTGGTACAACGTACGCATTCAGCTCGTTATTCTGAGATAAACCTACCAGGGCATGGGCCGTTTAGCATAAGTCAGTCTCACTGCTACAACCTACGCAATCAGCTCGTTATTCTAAAACCAATCTACCAGGGCATGGATCGTTGTAGCATAAGTCAGTCTCAATGCTACAACCTACACAATCAACTAAATCTACCAAGACATGGATTGTTGACGCATAACTAAGTCTCACTCCTACAACCTACGTAATCAGCTCGTATTCTATCACAAACCTACGTTGTCTACGCAATCGTCTCGTTATTCTATGGTAAACCTACCTGGACATGGATCGTTGTGGCATAACTCAGTCGCAATGCTACAACCCACGCAATCAGCACCTCCTCCGCTAGGCTCTGGATTGCTACATGTTCTTGTGCGAACTCTATCTCCAGTCCCACATGTCACCGAACATGGACCCCACTCACTCAATGCTGACCAACCACCATCCACTGCAAGCAAGTTTAATAATAGTAATAATAATAATAATAATAAAAATAATAATAATAATAATAATAATAATCAAACAGGCTGAATGTTGCTTACAACGAGTACGCATGCCTTTTTGTGCAGATATTATAATTTTGAAATAAAAATGAATATATTCAATTTATTAGATTGGTGTCAGCTACATCCATATTGAAATAAAATCCCATCGTGGCATCGTGCCACAGCTGCCCACAGCCAATATGTGCCATTACGAAAATACATTGTAAATTATACCGTCAAAGAAAAACGACACTTTTTAGATGAATAATTGTGATGTTTTCCTTATTTCTGGCCAAAATATAGACTGTGGATATACGTTAGAACCGCCCCATCGAAGCGGTTCTAACGGGTATCCACAATCTATATTACAGAGCAGAAATAAGAAAAAAATGTTTACCTATCTAAACGCCAGTTTTGCTGTATTAAAAGTGGGGTTCAAGAGATTCAAAATAAGATAGGCGTGTTTTCGTGATGTCTTTACTTGCAGATCTTCGAGGGTTAAATGTGACATGAGGAAGGCTCGACTCCATATCAGCGAGAAACCTAATCTTTTTGTTAACAAGAGCCCGTCAACAAAACTGTATACAGAGAAAATGGGGATTATTGGGGTTTTCATTATTTTCCTTATTTCTGCTCAATGACATAGGTTGTGGATACTCGTGATAACCGCCTCATTGAGGCGCTTCTAACGAGCACTCGCAACCTATTTTTGGAGAAAAAAAATTGCAATTAGCTCCTCTAAGCGGTTTAACAGTACTCATGTGCGGGCGGTTTCAGGTGGCACTACGGTAAAAAAAATCCCCTTACTCACAATGTAAATTGGGGCATATTCCATGTTCTACCACATTTCAGCAAGCCAAATGCTTCCATTATGAGGCATATAATTTGACAGGCTGACCATTTACCTTCCAGAAGCAGCTAAAAAATATGGGTGCTGTGCGGCATATTTTGGCCTTTTTGGCAGCCAGTGTCAACAAACCCATACCGCAGCGAATAAATCCAGGCATTTCCAGTGGCCAGTCAGCACAATTTTCTGGTTCAATTTAAATCAGCTGCTTTTCACAATAGCAAATACCTACTAATATTCCTTCTACTAAACAATAATACTTCTCAGAAAAATAATGGCTTAGCACCAAATCCAATCAGAAGCAGTAGAATATTCAATTCTGTACTGAAAGCTCTCCCCAAAGCAAGTACAGCTTTCATAAAGACCAATTATTTACTGTAGTGCAACCTTCAGCTCTGCATGGAAACATCACGCAGCCAATTTATTTCTTCAAGCCCCGATGGGAGGGGGCTTCTCGTCAGAATCAAGGGCAAGAACGAGATTGTAAATGTTTTGTTTGTATTGAAGTTTTACGTCCTCGTCAATACTTTTTAGATTATTTTTGATACGCTACTTCAGATGTTTTTGGGTTGAGATAAAATGGCATTTCAAGTATTACTATCATGTGAACAAGTCCGTGTAATGAACACCCCTCTAAACCGGAATGTATATAGAGGAAACTGGGGTTTACATGGGTAAACAGAATATATATATAGAAAACTGGTGTTTACGGGGGTAAACAGAATATATATAAAACACTGGGTTTACGGGGGTAAACAGAATTTTTATAGAAAACTGGTGTTTACGGGGGTAAACAGAATATATATAAAACACTGGTGTTTACGGGGGTAAACAGAATTTTTATAGAAAACTGGTGTTTACGGGGGTAAACAGAATATATATAAAACACTGGTGTTTACGGGGGTAAACAGAATATATATAGAAAACTGGGTTTACCGATGTAAACAGAGAAGTAGTGAGGCTCGAATCCATAGCGGCGACAAAGTAATCATCACGATAACAAGCCCGTGAAATGAAAATCCCCGTAAACAACACCGTATAAGAGAAGAGGGGTTTATGGGGGTGGGGGTCCATTATAATCCTTATTTCTGCTTCAAGACATAGGTTGTGGGTACTCGTTAGAACCGCCTAATTGAGGCGGTTCTAGCGAGTACCCAAAACCTATGTTTGAAGTACAAATAAGAAAAATATCACAAGTTTTCATCAGAAAAATGAGGGTTTTGGATGTATGTAAGAATGCACTTTATCACAGGGACGGTCCGGTCCGACTCGCACCACTTTTCCTGGGCAGCCTTAGGCCTTCTAGTGTTGTACCAGTTCTCAAAAAGAAGCCTCCGTGGTGTAGTGATTACGCTACTCGCCTTGTAAACAAGGGATCGCAGGATCGATCCCGGGCTTCTCCAGACTTTCAGATGAGTCTTTAAACCGAGGTCCCGTCTCCGTATGACCTTAGTTGTTGGTGGGACGTAAAACTCAAACAATCACTCACCAGAGAGTTCAAAAGTTCGGTTGGTTTCAGCTCTTTGCGAAAAAAAAACCCAATCTATTTCTACAAGCCTTGATGGGTGGGGCCCTGACTGCAAAGGTACCTGTATGGATCTATATGTATACGGCGGAAAGATGACACTGATGAATTGTATGAAGTATTCAATAATAATTGTACCTACAGTATTAACCCTAAGTACATGTATTTGGACACCTCAACTGCTGTCATTACGAAAACACCCGTGCGACAAAGTGCGTTATTTTTTTTTTTTTTTTTTTTTGTTTGGGTTTTACGGCCCTTTCAAGATTATTTCACTCATATCGAGCCGATCGTTAATCAGAGGTGGGCGAAAACCGGAGAACCCGGAGAAAAACCACCTGACCTTCCGTTGCAGAACTTGGCGTCTCACACGTGGCCCGAGCGAGGCTCGAACCTACGGCGGTGAAAGGCCTTATGACTAAGGGTCAGCGCTCTTATCCACTAGGCCACGGAGGCCCGTGACAAAGTGCGTTCTTTCATATCTCCAAAATAGCTACTTTTTCGATGAAAATTTGTGATATTTTTCTTATTTATACTCCTAATAGTATATTTTCTTATTTATATAAAGGTTGTGTGTGCTCGTTAGAACTGCCTCAGTGAGGCGGTTCTAACGAGTACCCACAATCTATGTTTTTGAGCAAAAATAAGGCAGATGACATACATGTATAACCCCGTAAACCTCAGTTTTCTCTATATAAAGTGGGGTTTAGACTGGTCCTCTTCTCACGGACTTGCTATCGTGATTTCTAAAATTGCATTACGAAAACACGCCTATACAAATGCATTGTAACCTTAACATCTCAAAATACGAAATATTAAGATGAAAAATTGTGATATTTTTTTTATTTCTGCTCAAAATATAGATTGTGAGTACTCGTAAGAACCGCCTCATCGAGGCGGTTCTAACGAGTAGCCACATTCTATATTTTAGGGCAGAAATAAGAAAAATAAGGTTTACCCCTGTAAACCTCATTTTTAACTATATAAAAGTGGGGTTCGAGGGGGTAAAAATTATATAGGCGTGTTTCGTGATGGTAACACTGGCGGCGGGTAATAGGATAACTCATTCGTGTCAAGAAATGCATTCTTTCATATCTCAGAAATAGGTATTTTCAGGGAAAAAAACCTGCGAAGCAGTTTCCTGTATTTTTCATGTACAAATGTAATGAAGAATTTAACAAGACGTGTACCTAGACACTCAATAACTAAACAATCCGTTGTCTCCGTCGCGCCCCCCGTGCAATCATCTCCCCCGTTGGCTGGTGCTGGATTTGTACACGATCTTGACCTTGATTTTGTTCCAGTTCCACAAGTTTCGGAACACTCCGTCCAATTACCCCACTCAGACCAACCTCCGTTCACCGGACCTGCTATTCCTGTAACAAAAATACGTAAATAACTAGAGAAAGTGCCCAGTGGGGCACGTATACCCCCGACCAGTGCCATCCCCTTTTAGTGGAAATGAAAATTTGTTAATAACATTGAACCTTTCCATTTAAACTTTCCATTTAGTCCACTGAGAATAACTATTGCATTTCAACAAATATAGTATAATTGATCATATCCAAAGATGAAACTGCTTGTCTTGCTGAATAATAAAAATTCAAAGTTTGTTGCAATTTGGAACAATGTTACCTGGAAACAACAAACATAGAATAGGCTGTCATAGAACATTTGCTGAATTAAAGTAGCTGTATAATGACATGAGAATCCTAAATAACAATGCATTTTTTTATTATTACTTGCATTTACTATTGTCTGCATTTCAAGAGAAAATATTATGCAAAATTTAACAGTTCTAGTCGCTGTAGTTTCTAAGATCACAAGGACCAGTTTATAAGCTGACAAATCTGACAAGGGTCACAGCATAAAGAAAGAACAAACTAACTAATAATGAACAGATGGAAAGACTATAACCTTTGATATACTTTGTATGCAAGGAGTATAATGTAAACAGCTATCAAACCCTGTACTATATACTAATATGCGATATATACGTGTGAATTTATTCTAATAAATATTATTTAAACATAACACAAAACTTGGACGTAATCAAAATGTGTAAGTCCTAATTATTGGCCCCTAGCCCCACCCAGGGGCTTTACCCAGGAGCTTAGATATTCCATATGAAAGTTAATACTATAGCTATATTCTGTACCAAATATGAAGAGAATCTAACATGAGGTTACAGAGATATAAGCAATCGAAAAGGTTTAACACAAAACTTTGACGTAAAAGTTGACAAACTGACAGACAGCCCACCCAGGGGCTTGACCCAGGGGCTTAGATATTCAATATGAAAGGTTATGCTATAGAGATCCCCTTTACCAAATTTGAAGAGAATCTAACATGTAGTTACAGAGATATGAGCAATCAAAAAGGTTTAACACAAAACATTGACGTAAATGTTGATGAACGGACTGACGGGTTCATAGCCCACCCAGGGGCTTGACCCGCGAGCTTAGATATTCCAAATGAAAGGTAATGCATTAGAGATATCCTGTACCAAATATGAAGAGAATCAAACATGTGGTGACAGAGATATGAGCAATCAAAAAGGTTTAACAGAAAACTTTGACGTAAAAGTTGACAAACGGACCGACAGCCCACCCAGGGGCTTGACCCAGGGGCTTAGATATTCCATATGAAAGGTAATGCTATAGAGATGTCCTGTTCCAAATATGAAGAGAATCCAACATGTGGTGACAGAGATATGAGCAATCAAAAAGGTTTCACACAAAACTTTGACGTAAAAGTTGACAAACGGACGGACAGCCAACCCAGGGGCTTGACCCGGGAGCTTAGATATTCAATATGAAAGGCAATGCTATAGAGATATCCTTCAACAAATATGAAGAGAATCTAGCATGTGGTTACAGAGATACGAGCAATCAAAAAGGTTAAACTTTGACGTAAAGGTTGACGAACGGCGGGACAGACGGAAGTACGAACGAACGAACGAACGAACGAACTAACCAACGAACGAACCAACGAACGAACGAACGGACGGAAAGACGAAAACTATATACCCCTGACATACTTCGTATGTCGGGGGTATAAAGAGGACCCTCGTAATAACGAGTTGTTTCCTAATATTTGGCGGAAGCCTCCGTGGTGTATTGGATAAGCTACTCGTTGCATAAACCAGGGGTCGTGGTTTCAATCCCGGGCTTGTCTATGCTTTCGGATGAGTCTTTAAACCGAGGTCTCGTTTCTGTATGAACTTAGCTGTCGGTGGAGAGTAAAAGTCAAACACGATCAATAAATCCTAACATTTTGCCTATAAAGAGTTTGGCGCCATAGAGAATCCTAAATAACTATGAAGGGCATTTTCCCCTTTGTTACTCAAAGGCAAAACCCAGCAGGCACATGACGTAATTGCGACGTCACATCAACGTCCGTGCAAAGTCATGACTTTTATGCAACGTCACATCTACGTCGGTTCAAAGTCGTGACCGACGTTGATTTGACGTTGCTCTTGCGACGTGCGTCTGCTGGGAAGTGTTGTAGACATTTGTTAGAATCGCTGCGCCGTGCAGAGGCGATTCTAACAAATTTCTACATTTTTTTCTTGAAGTATTACAATTACAATATTGTTGAATAACTCCATTAATCCAACTCCTCTTTATCTAAGGATTCCTTTCATTTAAATGAATGTAACAACGAGTTTTATTGTTCATCACGTGAACAAGTCCGTGAAATAGTGAATACCCCCTAAACCCCAATTTATATAGAGAAAACTAAGGTTTACGGGGGTATACATTATTTTTTCTTATTACTGATCCAAGACATAGGTTGTGGGTGCTCGTTAGAACCCCCTCATTTAGGCGGCTCTAACGAACACTCACAACCTATGTTTGCAGTAAAAATAAGAAAACTGCCGCGGATTTCATTATAGAAGTAGCCATTCTTGAGATGTGAAACAATGCACTTTGTCGCACGGGTATTTCGAAGGCCGGTATAAAGAGGGCTGACTGTACATTCCTATAAAACATGTATGTGTACAATATGTGCGTGCAATCGAATTCATTGATGAATGCACGCGCGAGCATGCGCATGTGAGCTTAACGCAAAAGTTTCCTCGAAGTAACAATAGGCAAATGCCTTAATATTAAATAGAGCATTTTAACATTACGATAACGCACCCGTGTGACATAGTGCATTTTATATATCTCCAAAATGGCTACTTTTCCGATGAAAATTTGTCACATTTTTCTTTACTTTTACGCCAAACATAGATTGTTTGTGTTCGTTAGAACCGCCTCTTTGCTTCTAACGAGTACCCACAACATTATGTCTTGGAGCAGAAATTAGAAAATTAATTATTACCCCGGTAAACCCCAGTTTTCTCTATATAAAGTGGGGTTTAAGGGGGTGTTCATTTCACGGACTTGTTCATGTGATGACCAGCTTTGCAACAGTACAGGTTCTGTTGCTCAGTGTACTCTCTGATCAGATTGCATATAGATGCAATGGCTGATCAGATGTTTCATTATCCCTTGCATGTGATACACACAAAACGTGGCCTGCAATTTATTCTTGTCTGAACGTCTGATTGTTCTATGTCCTATCAAAATCGGTCTACATAAAAATACAACGAAAAGAGGTTGAAACATAATACAGACCCGAAAATACAGTAAAATTCCGCTATTAAGACCACCTGAAATTAAGACTAGTTCTGCTTTAAAAAGCTTATTTAGAAGGGTGCAGTTATTCTTACCACGAATTTCCCACACACAATGTCCTCTTCTCAGTGACAATCTTTGGGAGTTTTCAAAAGTGGTCTTAAAGACCACTTTTGAAAAGTCCCAAAGGTGGTCGTAATAAAGGAATTTTACTGTATTCAAGTCATGCAACATGCTGTATCTTAAATACACTTATTGTTTTTTGTTTTTTTTTGTTTTTTTTTTTTCTGTTTTTTTTTTCTTTTTCTTTTCCTTACTTGAAATGTTTGAAATTTTCTAAACTGGTTTACACCAAGTTTAAGGTCACATGTGAGACGCCAAGCTCTACAACGGAAGGACAGGTGTTTTTTCCTTGGTTACTATGGTTTTCGCCCGTTTACGACTAAATGCCGGCTCGAAATAATGAAATGATCTTGAAAGGGCCATAAAACCTACCAAGTTTTGATCAGTTTTTCAAAAGTGTTAGCCATCGATAAATGAGCCAGCACGAGAGAAAATGCTGCTTATCTTCATCACGAAAACACGCCTATGTAATTTTGACCCCCTTGAACTCACTTTTCATAGTAAAATTCAGGTTTACAGGGATAAACCTGATTTTTCTTATTTCTGCTCTAAAATATATTACCCGAACTCTATATTAATATATATTATGGATACTCGTTAAAACAGCCTCGATGAGGCGGTTCTAACGAGTACCCACAATCTATATTTTGATCAGAAATAAGAAAAATATCATAATTTTTCATCTTAAATTTTCATTTTTACGGCTATAAAGGTTACATAGAGATTGATACATCTTAAGTTTTAAATACGGGAAATATTTTCCCGAGAGACTTGCAAATCAAGGAAACAAACGAGTGCGAATGCACGAGTTTGTTTGTAAGATTTGCAAGTTTCGAGGGAAATATTTCCCGTATTCTAAACTAAAGCTGTATTAATGTTTATATTACATTTATTAAATCGGCCGTTATTGGCCTTTCTAACGTCTAAAACTGACGTAATTAGCGCTGTGACTTGACGTAATTTGTCCCGATTTTGGCGCGTCATAGTGCATGATGACGTTCGAAAGGAAATGTATCCCCGCATGAAAGGAATATTTTCCCTGCAGGGAAATGTCATATTTATTTCCCTCCAAAATTACTTAAAATAGCATAAAATGTAATATAATGTATTTGTATAGGCGTGTTTTCGTAGTTAAAGGTGATCAGACGAGACAACGCATAAGCACAGTATCGCTAGGATGTTTGCTGCCTACAGATGTGTAGTGAAGTTGTACGTTTAGCTCTGTTACGAGTACAGTCAACTTCAATGGATCGATTACCTTTGGGACCATGAAAATTTGTCCCAGACATTGTTTGTTTGATTGGAGGTTTAACTTCCCCGTCAACAATGTAAAGGCCATTTGGAGACGATGAATTGACATCTCAAGCCATGTCGCTCTATAAAACCAACAGGGTTTATAAGCACGGACGGTCTGACTCGCACGGCTTTGCCTGGGCAGGCTTAGATTCTCTAAGCGGTTTACCAGTACTCGTGTCCGGGTCGGATTCAGCTCTGCATCATGCAGCCCATATATTTCTTCAAGCCCCGATGGGGGCCGACGAGTACAGTCTAACTTCAATGGATCTAATACCTTTGGGACCATGAAAATGTGGCCCAGACATACGATAACACACCCGAGCGACATACTGCAATTTTTAACATCGCCAAAACGGCTACTTTTCTTCTGATAAGCGATGATATTTTTCTTATTTATACCACAAATATTGGCTGTGGGTGCTCGTTAGAGCCGCGTCATTGACGCGGTCTCTTACAAGTACCCACCACCTTTGTCTCGGAGCAAAAATAAGAAAAAACAGTTTATACCCCTGTAAACCCCAGTTTTCTCTATATAAAGTGGGTTTTAAAGGGGGCTCATTACTTGAAGTTGTTAACATATTGGAGCCAGTGAGGATATCTAATAACTGATAAAGCCCGCCTAGGAGCCATTACATGTAAAACATTTTTACTTTTTTAAAAATAAGGTATGCCGTGTGTACCAATTAGAATCGCCTCCTTGAGGCGATGCCAATGGGAAGATACAACAAACATCTTCAAGATAAAATAAGAATATTAGCCCAAATATATCAATATATCCCTATTAGTGTGCCGTTATAAAGAATTTGCCGTTATAAAGAATCCCAGTTAGGCTAAGGATATGTTATAAAAGGCTTTTTCCCCATTATTACTCCAAGAAACAAATGTTATAGACATTTGTTAGAATCGCCTCGGTCAGGCGATTCTAACAAATATCTATAACATTTGTTTAGGTATAAGAAAACAAGACCCTTTCATGACTATGGACTCGATTTGTGCATTTTCAACCCGTGGGGAGCCCACGCCGCTCGGAACCGTGGCTAAGCCTTTAGCTAAGTAGTCATTCCATTCAAATTGCCGTTATAACGAGTTTTGCCGTTATAACGAATGTCGGTATAAAGGGAGTTGACTGTAGTTGCGTTTTTCTTAGGACCTCAAGAACGAGTTCGAAAAGACCGTGGTAAACGAGCCATCGGTGTTCGAGCCATTGAGGTTCACTGTATTTGGCTGCGCACGTGCATCTTAAGAACATACATTTGAGCTAGAGGGTCACCTGATTCATACTGTAGGAATGAAATGCAGGATATATAGTAAGGTGGAGTGGAGGGTCTGGGCAATTATGATTGGTAGTGACCAAAGGCACGTTTCTTGGAAATTCTATCAAAATCAATCTAGCTGTTTTCAGGGTTTGTATATTTTTAGCTCTCATTACCATAACATGGCATAGTGCATTTTTTCACATCTCCAAAATGGCTACTTTTCTGATGAAAATCTTTGATATTTTTCTTATAAATACTACAAACATAGGTTGTGGGTGCTCGTTAGAACCGCCTCATTGAGGCGGTTCTAACGAGTACCCACAACCTATGTCTTGGAGTAAAAATAAGAAAAATAATGTTTAACCCCTTAAACCCCAGTTTTCTCTATATAATGTGGGGTTTAGGGGGGTGTTCATTTCACGGACTTGTTCTCGTGATGTGGTGGCTATCATGTTAATTTGAGCAAAATCAATCCAAAAGCCATAACAAGTTTTTGTTTTAAATAGCTACAGAGACCTTGGCCTTCAGCCAAGATTCCCGAATTTGATCTTGCTTGAGAATATTATCATACCTAAAGTTACATCAAAATCCATTGACAAATCTAGGTGCCAGCTAGAGCTATGCAAAGGTTTTTCGAAAAACAGCCACAGTGAACTTGACTTTAGCTCAGGACCCTGAAAGTCGAACCTGCTTTATATATTATCATACCCAACATGGGTGTGAAGCTACATTAAAATCCATCAATAAATGTAGTCCCTAGTGCGAAATGTCATTTTTTTTCTCTAAAAATAAGCCACAGTGACCTTGACCTTGAGCCCAGGATCCTGAAAGTCAAACTTGCTACCCAACATTTGTGTAAAGTTTGATAAAAGTAGGCGCCATAGTGATGACAAAGTTTTTCTAAAAACAGCCACTGCACCCAGGACCCTGAAAGTCTAACTTGCTGGAGATATTATCATATCCAACATTTGTGTGAAGTTACATTACAATATATCAATAAATGTAGGGGCTACAGTGAAGACAAAGCGTTTCTAAAAATAGCCCAAAGAACCTTGACTTTGAGCCCAACACCCTAAAAGTCTGATTTGCTTGAAATTCAGAGACCCGGGCCTAATGGTTTCAGAGAAGAAGATTTTTAAAGGTCTGCCCTGTATAAGTCTGTGTAATACCGGTGGGCCCTAGGGCGAGATCACCTTTGGTCCCAGTGCTATAATTAGAACCATCATATAGTTCGAACAAATTGACCTGAGACTGGTGAACTCTATTAACATAATTTCACATGTATTTATCTTCGCGTCTCCCTTATTGTTATTCAATACATACAGGTCGGTATAGTAGTCGCAGATAAGATTGACTAGGCGGAGCTTTCGTTTGTACCTGCCTTAGGAATATTCCATTGACAAAAAGGTAAACCAAGTCACCCGAGTGTGTGAATTCAACTGTAACACAAGCATAGCTGTGGCGTACATGACCATTTCGTCCGCTTGTAGAAAGTGTGCGAAAGGCAGGCTACCGAATCTTCTGGTGGACTCAGCGAATTTGACATATATTGACAATACCTGAATAGCTCCGCCTAGTCAATCTTATCTGCGACTACTATATATGAGTCGCAATTCTCGGGATGCCGAAAATTCACGAGAAGTTTACGAAAGCCGACGTATTAGGCGATAACAATGACTAATTTATTCCTTGCATGAAGGTCAGTCTCAGGTCAATTTGTTCGAACTATAGTAGAGGTCCGCCAGATGAAACGTCATATCAAATATCAAAGACCTGGGCTTCCGGTTCCAGACAACAAGATTTTTGAAGGTATTCCCTATATAAATCAAAGTAAAACCAGTGGGCGGTGGGGGGGGGGGGGCTTAGAATTTTTGACCACATGGCTATGATCTTCGTAGAGGTATGCTAGATGAAGCATCATACTAAACATCAAAGACCTGGGCCTTCTGGTTTCGAACGAGACGATTTTAAAAGGTTTCCCTTAAAGGTCTATGTTAAACCACTGGGCCCGGGACGGGGCCAGTTTTGGTCCCAGGGCTGTAATATGAACAATCATTTTTTTTTTTTTGGTTTGGGTTTTACGGCCCTTTCAAGATTATTTCACTCATATCGAGCCGATCGTTAATCAGAGGTGGGCGAAAACCGGAGTACCCGGAGAAAAACCACCTGACCTTCCGTTGCAGAACTTGGCGTCTCACACGTGGCCCGAGCGAGGCTCGAACCTACGGCGGTGAGAGACCTAATGACTAAGAGTCAGCGCTCTTATCCACTAGGCCACGGAGGCCCGTATATGAACAATCATAGTAGAGGTCCACTAGATGAAGCTTCTGGTTTCAAACAAGAGTTTTAAAGGTTTTCCCAGTATAAGTCTATGTAAAACCGGTGACCCAGATCAAACGGCTCCTCTAGGACCAGTATAATCAGGGTCCCGACTGTTTGTTTGTAAGCAAAAATATGTACGAAAATTTTACAAGTAGTTGCTGCAAATCACGAAAATACGCCTAAATAATTTTGACCTCCTTGAACCCCACTTTTATATAGAAAAAGTAAACCCTAATTTTCTTATTTCTGCTCTAAAATATAGATTGTGTGTACTCTTTAGAACCTAAATGAGGCGGTTCTAACGCATACCCACAGTCTATATTTTGAGCAGAAATAAGAAAAATATCACAATTTTTCATCTTAAAAATTTCGTTTTTTCGGCGGTAAAGTTTACACTGCATTTTTATGGGCGTGTTTTCTTAATGAGATGTCATTTTCAGATGCAGGTTTTCTTGGCATCTTAAGGGATGATTAAAAGAAGTTGCTCCTGAGAAGCAGGATAAGCACCTTTTCTTGAGGGGTTGAGCTTACAGGAGGGCAAACAGAAAGTAACAAACGCCGAAATGCTTATCCTTTTCCTTTAACCCTTTTTGTACAAAATGGAATCTTCCTCCTTATATATAGTAGGAGTCCATTTCAAAGTTTAGGGGAGTCAGGTTGTGTTTTCTTCAAAATTCATTTGGAAAATGGCTGAACTGTTTGCAAACAGTGTAGGCCCTGATCAGACGCCGCGTTCTGCACTGTTTGCCAGAGTACCCGTTATGGGGTTTTCGGTCTACCAAATGAGTTAAAAATGATCCTATCTGGATCGGGCGTCTCTTGCCTGATGCCTCCAGCTGACATGTCTCATGAGCTACGTCGGTCGGTGTGTGCTCGGAGAGGGATGTGCTGTGTTTGCCGGGTCTTGTCCATCATCCGTTTAGGTTTCAAAACTATGGGGTTGAGACACACTGATGACGATTAAATATCAGAAAGGCATCTGTGTCACTAAATTTGGTATAGTTACACCTTAATTAAACAAGCTAACTTTCCGAAGAAATATTTACCGTACACTTCCCATTCACAGATCGTCAGGTACTGAATCGTATCCATCGAGATCTTGACAAACCTGGCATTTTGCGTCTGGTTAAAGGTGATATTCCCCACCACAGGGAACGGTCCCTCGTGAAAATGCACAACGGTGAGAGTGCCCTCTGATTCTCCAACTGACACGGCAAAATTGCTCAGTCTTTCAGCTGAAAACAAAAATAATTGGTTTACATTTGTACCTTCAAAGCCGATAACAAACGCTGTAGACGGCATTTTCATTTTTTATTATTTGTCGGAGAAATCAAAATTTCATTTAAATCGTCTGCTGCAGAAGGATCTCCATGATGTATTATTCAATGAGAATTATAAGCACAATAGTAAGTTGTCTGCTGTTTAAATTTTCTTGGCGCTAAAACCCTTTCAATCCCGATCCCGCGTACATCACGAGTCGTCTCATATCGATCTATAATGCTTGTCATCCGGTAATGCAGGCGTCACACTGTCCCGAAAATGACACCAGGTGGCCATACGAATATGGAATTTTGAATTTCGCGCGAAGATCTCTCCGAACATGGTCAACAGCCAATCTCTAGCCGAAGCAAGTACGATGCATACAGAAGGTGACACGATGACATCCGAACCACACACGAAGGCAACACGAAGATGTGTTTTTTTAGTACGAAGTTTACCCGCATGCCAAACGAAGGCCACACGACGGCTTCACGACGTCGTATTGAGAGTACGATGCGTTCGAACTAGGTCACGAAGACGACACGTGACCTCCCGATGTTATAAAACCTTCGGCCGACCGTTTGAAATTCATTTGATGATCGGAGAGTACACAGTACATTTCAACCCTCTTAAATTTGATTCAACTTAAAACCAATTTAAAATGCCACCCAAAGAGAAGACCACTTTTTCAGAGAGACTTGGTTTATAGGAAAATAAGATCTGCTCATCTTGTTCTCTAAGGTGCATCAAAAGAAGCAATGCTGCTGCCTCCTTTTTCCCGGTTTTCTCATCATCGAAGTATGCTATTCAGCAGGAACGGAATTGTGAATAATTATGACTGATGCTTTGGGAGTTACACAAGCATATGCTCTGCAGAGTTGCTCATCAGTAATGACTGAGGAAGATGCTCTGAGGTTGGCCTCTTATATGTCTACGTTACCATGACACATGGGTATCGCTTGAGGTACTCAAATTCAGCTGTCTTCGTCGACACCGTGGTCCAATCTCAATGTCATCGTACTATAATACGATGTCTACACGACGTCATTGCGAGAGTTTCACGTAGTCGTATTGCCTTCCTAAGACAATCGGACGACTTCTTGTTTCCCTCGTATTATCTTCGTGAGGCGTAAAAAGCCCGAGAGCACCGATGATCACACGAAGAAAAGACGAAGATGACACGATTTGACAAGATGCCCCCACGATTGCCTTACGAAGGGCAAGATGGACAAACGAATTCAACACGAAAATGAACCTTCGCAAGGCCTTCCGGCAATTTTTTGGCATGCCAAAGATTTTGCCGCCGCTCACGAAGTTGCTGCCGGAGCCTCAGAAAATCCACCGGCGATCATACGATGGCTAAAGATGTCCTCACGAATGGCCCGATGTTTTCACGATCAGAGCCGAATTTGAACATTTCCTTTATCGTGTTTCCATCTGGTGTCAATTTCGGGACAGTGTGACGCCTGCATATAGAACAGTTACAAAATGGACATGCCCAAATTCAGAGATGGACGTGTCGACATTATTGGAGTTTAACGGCCCAGTCAACACTATTTTAGGTCATTTTAGGCCGGGCAGATTACCTATCCGCACTTTTCCTGGACAGGCTTATACGTAAGCGGTTAACCAGTACAGTGCATATTCTTTTCGCCAGAAACGGACAACCAGCGGAAGGGAGAGAATGACCGTAGAAACTTAAATTTTTTTAAGGATGAAATGATTGACACTCAAGATGCCAAGAAAAACTGCATCTAAATATGACGTCTGTTTTTGTCGTCTGCTACGATTCTGGCAAACATTTCAAATATATTTTTGAATACAGGCAAACGGCGTTGACACTGATCAGACTGCTACTTCAGTCTTATATGGGTCCATTCTGTTTGCAACGATGACTTTAAAAGTATATCAGGGCGACTAGTGCTATAATTGGCATCTCAAGGGTTAAGCGAAAACACGCCTATTCAAATACATTGTAACCTTTATCGCCGAAAAAGGAAAATTTTAAGATGAAAACGTGTGATATTTTTCTTATTTCTGCTCAAAATAAAGATTGTAGGCACTCGTTAGAACCGCCTCATCGAGGCGGTTCTAACGAGTACCCACAGTCTATATTTTATAGCAAAAATAAGAAAAATGAGGTTAACCGCTGCAAACCCCAGTTTTACTATATAAAAGTGGGGTTCAAGAGGGTTAAAATTTTATAGGCGTGTTTACGTGATGGCAAGTACATCAGTCGACGGGCCTCCGTGGCCTAGTGGTTAAGAGCGCTGACTCTTGATCATTAGGTCCCTCACTGCTGTGGTTCGAGCCTCGCCCGGGTCACATGTGAGACGCCAAGTTCTGCAACTCCGGTTTTCGCCCACCTCTGATTAACGATCGGCTCGATATGAGTAAAATAATCTTGAAAGGGCCGTAAAACCAAAACCAAAAAAAAAAAAAAAAATGTACATCAATCATCCGGTAAACGTGGCTTAATCTGCAAACCATATTTTAAAAAAATAATAATAAAATAATCAATAAAAAATAGAGAAAATTGAGTTTTTTTTAGAAATTTACTCTTTTCATACATGTATTACTACTCAAAAATAATATTCCGGCGAAAGAAATGTGCACTGTACTGGTTAACCGCTTACGTATAAGCTTTCCCAGGAAAAGTGTGACCGTCTCAAAAATGACCTGAAGTATTGATGAGTGGACCGTTAAACTCTAAAACAAACAAACAAAACAAATAGTTGTGGGCATGCGTTAAAATATCTAGTAAGTGAGATTTACACGGCTATACACCATCTTCTTATTCCTCCCTCACAACACTGGTTTTACATCACGTTAACAAGTCTGTGCAATGAACACCCCTCTAAAGCCCAGTTTACATTTGGAAAACAAATCCGTGTGAAATAATGGCGTCCAACATGATGTCAGAAGTTACACATTTTGGGTAAAAGTGATAACATCTTTGTTATTTCTGCTTTCAACATAGATTGTGGGTGCTCGTTAGAACCGCCTCACTAAGGCGGTTCTAACGAGTACCCACAATCTATGTTTTTGAGCAAAAATAAAAAAAGGCAGAAAATGTATACCCCCGTAAACCCCAATTTTCTCTATATAAAGTGGGGTTTAGAGGGATCTTCGTTTCACGGACTTGTTATCGTGATGATTTGCTGTAGAGAAAAATCGGATCTACATTATTTTTTCTTATTTCTGTCCCAAGACAAAGGGTGTGGGTACTCGTCAGAACTGCCTTGGATTAGCCTAGAAGGCCCAGGCATTAGGCAATTGTCCCCATCTTTGGTAGCCTACCAAGATTGGTCAATTGTAGCCATGTGGCGAGTACATCACGAAAACACGCCTATATAATTTTGACCTCCTTGTACCCCACTTTTATGTAGTAAAACTGGGGTTTATAGGGGTAAACCTTACTTTTCTTTTTTATGATCTAAAATATAGATTGTGGGTACTCGTTAGAACCGCCTCGATGAGGCGGTTCTAACGAGTACACACAATCTATTACCTACAATCTATATTTTGATCAGAAATAAGAAAAATATCACAATTTTTCATCTTAAAATTTTCGTTTTTTCCTTTGTAAAATTTGCAATGTATTTGTATAGGCGTGTTTTCGTAATGAATGGTCCTTTCTAGGGGTCACTTGGTTTGCATAGTTCACTACAGGGGAAACTTTTGAAAATATAGTCTGAAAATCCATATATAGAACCAGCCTGGAACTCTTAAACACGATTTACACAGAAGTATAAATCGGTCTACTTTAAAAATTTATAAAAAAAATAATAGTAAGGATTCAAATCCGTTAGAATCCCCCCACCCCCTCCCCCCGCCCATCGGGGCTTGGAGAAATAGATTGGGCTGCATGATGCTACATGTAACACGCAGAGCTGAAAACGACCGAACATAAGAGCTGGTAAAACTGCTTAGAGGGTTTTAGCTTGTCAAGGCAAAGTGGTACGAGTTGGACACTCCCTACATATAAACCCCTCTGGTTTGTTTGAGATGTTATTTCATCTCGATGTTGGGTAAATGTCCCATAAATTGGAAGCAACGTCTCAAAACTGACCTAAGTAGTATTGACGGGGACGTAAAACCACAATTCAAACAAAACAAACAATATCAATTCCGTTACCTCAGGTGAGCGATATAGGCCCATCATGGTGCACTTATTGTAAGTTTTAGAAAAGCATAGCAACCGATACGGTGTATGTACATGTCAGTATTTTTGATAATTGAAGAATAGCGTTTTATCAATTCTCCATAAAACTATGTTGTGGGTATTCATTAGAACCGCCTCACCGAGGCCTCACCGAGGCGGTTCTAATGAGTACCCACAACATAGATTTATATGGAGAAATAAGGAAAACTATCCAATTATCACAAAATACCCACCTTATCCGTTGCTATGAAAAGCAAACATTTTGGTCACGGGCGGGTTCTTTATGCTAACCGTGCTTTGAGCAAATGGTGGCATACGATTGTTTTCTGTGCGTCTTAAATGGCTACGGATTCACGAGCAGGGGAGACACATCTTACAAATAACCCAAACCCCACCCCCATTAGCAAAATTTGTCTAGTCTGTTATGCATAAGAATTTATTTTTCTGATTCCCACTTTCACCCCACTGTGACCTAATAGTGCTATAAATATCTTGTTAATCTTTTTATAGAAGATTCTAGAAAACTGAGTCACAGATTAATTTCTTTTTTGTAAACAACATGTTTACAAGGAAAAGTACTTCAGAACCTTCCAGAAAGTTCAGGTTTGCATTATTTTTAGAAGATTACCTCATCTTATTCCACAACCCTGTGGAACATTCTAGAGAAATCTTAGGGTCTATAAAAGAGCATGATTTTTCTCATTGAGTCAGACTTTGGAGTTTGATGTTTGGACATTTAAGAAAAGTTATTTCTAAATTCTGTGTTGGATTGTTAAAGGATATTACTTTTCATTTTGGACTGTGAATTCTGTGGGATCAAGGAAAATAGATTCATTCAGGATATTTCATAACAGAGCTAAGTACATTTAATTTTCTTACTTCTACAGGTTAAAGTTAACTTGTAAATAAATTTTGTTAAAATTTTCCAAAAGGCTTGTTTGCTTTTTCTTTCTGCTACGCCTGGCTCGTAACAGAAATTGGGGGCTCGTCCGGGATAAAACCATTTGAGCATTGTAAAACCGACATTTCATGTGACGGCAGGTAATTGTCATTTCTTATCAAATAGATTTGGCAGTTGCTTCACAAGATTGGTATTTCCCTATAGGCATATAGGGGATTGTCATTTCATGTGAACTGGCATTTCAGGTGAAATAGTACTTGTCATTTCATGTGAAATTTTTGTTGGGCTTGTCATTTTAAAAAAAAAAAAAAACTTTGTCAAATTAACCTCAATCTATATTTCCATAAACACTTTATAAAACAAACAAAAAGCAAACATGTCGTTTGATTTGAGAAGCTTTTTGGCTCAGCCTACTCAGGAGTTGTTTAATCTGGCCAAAAGGACAGATTTGCTAGAAATTGCTTCCCATTATGGGGTCACTGCTGTCAAAACAAGCATGAAGAAGCATGAAATTAAGAATATTTTGGTACAGTTTTTTGTTGATGAAGAACTTTTCGATCCATCTGCTTTGTCTCTCATTATGGTTTCACATACTGAATTACAAATGAGACAAATTGAAATAGGAAGGCAAATTGACTTGGAGAAGTTAAGATTAGAAATGGAAGAAAGAGAGAAGGAAAAAGAAAGAGAAATGCAGAGACAAATGCAGATGGAAAGATTAGAAATGGAAGAACGAATTCGAAAAGAAAAATTAGAACAGGAAGAAAAACAAAGAGAAATGGAGGAACGCCTTCAGAAAGAAAAATTAGAAAAAGAAGAGCGACTTGAAATAGAAAGAGAAAAATGGCAATTTCAATTAAAGATGAAGGAAATGGAACTCCAGGGTCAGGATAGGGTGAAACCTACCCCTGTTTTTGACTCTGGTAGTTACTTTGATGCCACAAAACACATCAGATTAGTTCCGCCATTTCAGGAAAAAGAGGTAGATAAGTATTTTTTTGCATTTTGAAAAAGTTGCAGAAAATTTAAAATGGCCAAAAGAGCACTGGACCTTACTTTTGCAAAGCGTTGTTGTTGGAAAGGCTCAAGACATTTACACTCAGCTGACTGTCGAGCAAAGCTCAGACTATGATCTGGTTAAGGAGCTTATTCTTAAAGCATATGAGTTGGTCCCTGAGGCTTACAGGCAGAAATTTAGGAACTGTAAAAAAGAAATGTCCCAGACCCATGTAGAATTTGCTCGAACCAAAGAACAGCTTTTTGATAGGTGGTGTTCTTCTAAAAAAGTAGGCTCTGATCATGACAAACTTAGACAGCTTGTCCTTGTTGAAGAGTTCAAACGGTGTATAAATTCAGACATTAAATCTTTTCTCGATGAGAGACAGGTTGAAACTTTGGAGGAAGCTTCTCGTTTGGCAGATGATTATGCTTTGACTCATAAAGTCTCATTTGTGAACAGGCCTTATCCTCGAAAACCTTATAATCCACAGACAGGTCCAAGATTCTATCCCAGTAATCCTTCTGGTAGTTATAGCCATACATCTAGTACTATGCCCAAACTTTCTGGTGAAAATAAAAGCCAGAATCCTTCCAAACCTTCTGGTGAAAACAGAAGTCAGAATTTTTCCAAACCTTCTGGTGAAAACAAAGACCAGAATCCCTTATCTCAACCTCAAGTAGTTTGTTATTATTGTAAAAATACAGGTCATTTGATCTCTGAGTGTTTAAAATTAAAGAGAAGGAAAGAACGAGAAAGACAAGAGGAACTTAAGCCTACAGGCTTGACTTCTATAAGGCCAAAACCACAGTCTTGTGTAAGGGAGGAAACTCTTTCTGATATCAAATTATCTGAGACTGATTCAGTTATGGAGATTTATGAACCATTCTTATCAGATGGTTTTGTGTCACTAAATGGTGACAGTTATGCCCATCCTACCCCTATTAAAATCTTACGAGATACTGGAGCTTCTCAATCTCTTATTCTAGCAGATACTCTGCCTTTTTCCGAGAAGACTTCTTTGGGCCAAAGTGTCCTTATTCAGGGTGTGGAATGTGGATTTGTTAATGTTCCGCTTCATAACGTTTATTTGTCATCAGACTTGGTATCCGGTTCAGTGGCTGTTGGTATTAGACCTTCTTTACCTTTTAAAGGTGTTCATTTTTTGCTAGGCAATGACTTAGCTGGAGATAAGGTTGTGGTAAACCCACTTTTGACTACTAATCCTTGCACTGATCAACCACCTGATCCCATTGAGCAGGAAATTCCTGATCTTTATCCGTCTTGTGCAGTCACAAGGGCGATGGCACGTAAGGCCAAGCAAACTGATGGGAAACAGGATTTTGATTTAACTGATACCTTTTTGGGTCAGTCTTTTCATGACGAGATAACAAGGTCTCTGTCTTCAAGCCTGCCTGATAAGCAGACAGATTTTCATGAGAATAACTCATCTTTAGATCTAGGCCATGACATAATGTCTGGGTCTCAACTAGCTATAGAACAGCACAAGGATCCTGAGATTTCGCCTTTATTTGAAAGGGCCTTAGATGAGCAGGAAGTATCTCAGGTCCCAGTCTGTTATTATGTCAAAAATGACATTCTTATGAGAAAATGGCGTCCACCAGACGTCTCAGCAGAAGACGAGTGGACTGTCAACCACCAGATAGTGGTTCCACGGATTTACCGTCCCGAAATATTAAACTTGGCACATGAAACTCCCATGTCAGGACATTTAGGTGTAAATAAAACCTATCACAAGATTCTTAATCATTTTTACTGGCCTGGGTTAAAATCAGATGTTTCTCAGCATTGTAGGTCCTGCCATACATGCCAAATGGTAGGAAAACCCAATCAGACTATACCTAAGGCTCATTTGCAGCCTATACCTGCTTTTGATGAACCTTTCAGTCGAATAATTATAGACTGTGTGGGTCCCTTGCCCAGAACTAAGTCTGGCTGTGAATATCTTTTGACTATTATGTGTGCTTCCACACGTTTTCCTGAAGCCATTCCCTTAAGAAATATCAAAACTAAGACAATCGTCAAGGCCTTAGTGAAGTTTTTCACATTTGTTGGGCTTCCTAAATCTATTCAGTCAGACCAAGGCTCAAATTTTATGTCTGGAATATTTCAACAAGTAATGCATGAACTTGGCATTGTACAGTATAAGTCATCGGCCTATCATCCTGAAAGTCAAGGCGCCCTTGAAAGATTCCATCAAACATTGAAAAACATGATAAGATCATATTGCTTTGACACAGAGAAGGATTGGGATGAAGGCATACATTTGCTTTTATTTGCTGTTAGAGAATCTGTGCAAGAATCTCTTGGCTTCAGTCCATTTGAATTAGTATTTGGCCATACTGTTCGTGGTCCTTTGAAACTTCTCAAAGAGAAATTTCTCTCCAATGATGACACCTCCCTGAATTTACTTCAGTATGTGTCCGATTTCAAAACTAGACTTTCAAAAGCTTGTGAGGCTGCTCGGACCAATCTTCAGTCAGCCCAAAGGAAAATGAAACAGCTATATGACATAGGGACAAAAGAAAGGAATTTTAAACCAGGTGATAAGGTACTAGCTCTTTTGCCTATTCCAGGAAAATCATTGCAGGCCAGGTATTATGGTCCATACACTGTAGACAAAAAGATCAGTGACGTAAATTACATAATAAACACTCCTGGGAGGCGCAAGCTAAAGCAGCTATGTCATATTAACATGCTTAAGGAATACATAGATAGGGACAATACATCTTTAACATCAGTCAATCTAGTTAGCTCTGTTCCACTTAATTCATGTGACAATGACTGTGAGGATATTAATTCAGTGAAGTCGGATCCCTCATCATCAAAACTTCAGAATTCTGACATTCTACGGAATCTTGACCAGAAACTGTCACATCTAGAGCCAAATCAGCGGAATGAACTGAAACAGCTGATTTTTGAATATGAACACTTATTTCCTGACATTCCAACACGGACAGACAAAATATTTCACGATGTGGACATAAATGGGTCTAAACCTGTAAAACAACACCCATACAGGATGAATCCTGTGAAACAAAAATATCTTAAAGAAGAAGTTCAGTATCTATTAGACAATGACTTTATTGAACCAAGCCAAAGTGAATGGAGTTCTCCTTGTATTCTTGTACCAAAACCTGATGGGACATATCGTATGTGTACAGATTTTAGGAAAATTAATTCCTTAAGTAAAACAGATAGCTTTCCTATTCCAAGAATGGATGACTGCATTGATAACATCGGGAATGCCAAATACATAACGAAATTCGACCTTCTGAAAGGATTTTGGCAAATTCCACTCACAGATAGAGCAAAGGAGGTTTTGGCATTCACAACACCAGACGGATTATTTAACTATAAAGTCATGCCATTTGGAACGAAAAACTCTCCAGCAACATTTCAGCGCTTAATAAACATGGTAATTGCGGGACTGGAAGGCTGCAGTGCTTATATCGATGATGCTATCATATACAACGACCAGTGGAATCAACATCTTGGGACTATTCGAGCATTCTTTGATAGACTGAGTAACGCCAAATTGACAATCAATCTTGCTAAAAGTGAATTCTGCCATGCAAGTTTGACATTTCTAGGTCATGTTGTAGGTCAAGGTCATGTGAAACCCATTGATGCTAAAGTTGAGGCTATCTCAAATTTTCCCGTACCCACGTGCAAAAGACAGCTGATGCGATTTCTTGGTATGGCTGGTTATTACAGAAAGTTCTGTAATAATTTCTCTGTCATTGCTGAGCCTTTGACAAATTTGCTCAGCAAAAGAACAAAATTCCATTGGAATGCAATATGCCAAAATGCTTTTGATAAACTTAAAGCTATACTCAAGAGTGAACCAGTTATCTTAGCACCAAACTTTGAAAAGGAGTTTAAGCTAGCTGTAGATGCTAGTGACGTAGGTGCAGGTAGTGTTTTGTTGCAGGAAGATGAAAATGGTGTGGATCATCCAGTTTGCTACTTTTCCAAAAAGTTTAATAAGCATCAGAGAAATTACTCTACCATAGAGAAAGAGTGCTTGTCTCTGATTCTTGCCCTGCAACATTTCGAAGTTTATCTTACCCCTACTGCTGCACCGATTGTTGTTTTCAGTGATCACAATCCACTGACTTTCATACAAATGAAAAACAAAAATCAGCGGTTGCTCAGGTGGAGTCTTATGCTACAAGAGTATAATTTAGACATAAGACATATCAGAGGGAGAGATAACATTATCCCTGATGCCCTTTCAAGAGCTTGAGCAGTGTCAGGAGTTGTGTTTTTCTTTCCTACTAAAGTGGATTGTAGATACATGTAATTTTATATGCTATGTTCAATATTTTATTAATCTTAAAGCAAAAGAAAGCTTTATTACATAAATCTTTCTTTTCCTCGAAGAGGGGGAGTGTTATGCATAAGAATTTATTTTTCTGATTCCCACTTTCACCCCACTGTGACCTAATAGTGCTATAAATATCTTGTTAATCTTTTTATAGAAGATTCTAGAAAACTGAGTCACAGATTAATTTCTTTTTTGTAAACAACATGTTTACAAGGAAAAGTACTTCAGAACCTTCCAGAAAGTTCAGGTTTGCATTATTTTTAGAAGATTACCTCATCTTATTCCACAACCCTGTGGAACATTCTAGAGAAACCTTAGGGTCTATAAAAGAGCATGATTTTTCTCATTGAGTCAGACTTTGGAGTTTGATGTTTGGACATTTAAGAAAAGTTATTTCTAAATTCTGTGTTGGATTGTTAAAGGATATTACTTTTCATTTTGGACTGTGAATTCTGTGGGATCAAGGAAAATAGATTCATTCAGGATATTTCATAACAGAGCTAAGTACATTTAATTTTCTTACTTCTACAGGTTAAAGTTAACTTGTAAATAAATTTTGTTAAAATTTTCCAAAAGGCTTGTTTGCTTTTTCTTTCTGCTACGCCTGGCTCGTAACAAGTCATAAAAGAAGAATTATTCCTTTTAGCAAATTGGCACCTTAGGAGCAAACTCTTTCCATGATGTTAGCAAGTCCATGCAAGAAAAAGCCTTGTTAACCCAACTTAGTATATGGAAAAGTAATTCACAAGAGTAAGCACGTTTGTCTTTTTAAATCAAAACATAGACTGTGGGTACATGAACTCGCTTCACTAAAAGCATTGCCCGCGGGTAGTCATAAAAACCGCCTGAACGAGGTGTGCCTCAACGAGGCGGTTCAAACGAGCACACACAATTTATGTTCAGAGTAGACATAAGGACAGGAGAAACAAATTTATCGAAAAACCATCACGTAAACAAGTCCGTGAAATAAAGAACCCCTAAACCCCACTTTATATAGAGAAAACTGGGGTTTACGGGGTATACATTATTTTTCTTATTTCTGCTCCAAAACATAGGTTGTTGGTACTCGTTAGATACGCCTCACTGGGGCGGTTCTAACAAGCACCCATAACCTATGTTTTGAGCATGTTAAAGAAAAAATATCAAGGATTTTCATAGAAAAGCAGCCATTTTGATAATGTGAAAAATGCACGATGTCGCACGGGTGAGTCAGTATCGTAATGGATAGTCCTACAAACATGAGAGACATCATTATAGCACAATGATACCTTCAAGAGTCAACAGGAAAACACGCCCTTAAATCCCAATGTTATATTATTAAACTGGGGTTTACAGGGCACACGTTATTTTTCTTATTCATCACGAATACACGCCTATAAAAATTTGACCCTTGAGCCCCACTTTTATTAAGTAAAACTGGGGTTTACAGAGGTGAACCTTATTTTTCTTATTTCTGCTTTTATATATTGATTGTTGGTACTCATGGAGGCGGTTCTAAAGAGTACCCACAATCTATATTTTGAGCAGAAATCCGAGGACTGTTCAAATATGAATGCAAGTAGAACGTTTTCTCATGCACTAATGCTAAAATCACCTGGAAATTAATATCGCAGCGTAGAAAAACATTTTACCTATACTTTGATACCAAACCTGTTAAAATCCGTCCACTTTAGCCATGTATATCATTCGATAAACACTGTCTACTCTTGTATACTAATACAAAACATGGTTGGAAGAAGGTCAGAGTACGCCGTTGAAATACTGCCCTATATTAAGAACCGTTGTATTCTTGGTATACGGTGCGAAGACATTTTTGATGAAATATGTTCGGTTTATGGGCATAATGAAATGTCTTTTCCGACAGTTTTTCGTTGGTGTAAGAAATTCAGCTGTGGGCTAGGCTCAACAGAAGATGCACCACATGATCGTCGGCCGCAAAGAGCAACATCCGCCAAGATGGTTGCTAGAGTGAAATAAATAGTTGCTACCGATGCACGATACACCACTAGGCAAATAGCTAGTATGGTTGGCATCTCATTAGGAGCAGCTCATACAATTCTGAAACGGGATTTAAAAAATGAGAAAGATCTGTGCTAGATGGATTCCCCATCTGTTGACAGATGAACAGAAAAAGACACGCGTTCAGTGCGCCATGAAGTTGCTTAAAAAGTTTCCAAATGACAATGCGCGGTCTTTCGCTAATGTCGTCACAGGTGACGAGACATGGGTTCACTTTTTTGAGCCAAAACGAAAGATTCAGAACAAAATATGTGCAACAAAGTATTGCAAAAGACCATGCATTGCAAAGCGGACCATGAGCGTCAAGAAGGTAATGTATGCCATATTCTTTTCAAATCAGGGGCCTGCTGTTCAGGTTGCTGTGCCTAAAGGCAAATCTGTAAATGCGAAGTTTTACAAGAATAAAGTTCTTCGAAAATTGAAGAAATATTTCAAAAAACGAAGACCCGCATCTGGTTTGGCCAATGTCAGATTGCTACATGACAATGCGTCATCGCACAAGGCGTTCATTGTGCAAGACTATCTGAAGCAGGAAGAGGTTGTTGAACTCCCTCACCCCCCGTATTCCCCTGACCTTTCCCCGTGTGACTTTTGTTGTTCCCGCGGCTGAAAAAATACCTTTCTGGTCGAAACTTTGTACAGCGCAAACACCTCGGTTCTACAATATTCCAGTGCCTTCATAGTATACCTCGTAAAAGACTACCAAAATGCATTCAATGATTGGATCAGAAGACTGAAAGTTTGTATATCTGTTAAAAGGGAATACTTTGAGGGGACAAAATAAATTTTTCATCGAAATCTATCACCAAATCATTTTATGTGCTTAGTTGCATTCATATTTGAACAGTCCTCGTAAGCAAAATATCACAATTTTTCATCTTATTTTTTTTTTCTTTTCTTTTTCGGCGGTAAAAGTGACAATGTACATGTGTTTGTATAGACGTGTTTTCGTAATGTATGTTTTAAGCAGAAATATGAAAAACATCAGAACTTTTATATAAAGCAAAAAATCATTTTTGGTGGTAAAATTCCATTATATTTGAATAGGTGTGTTCTCGTAATGAGGCCCCAGTTTCAGAGGTGCCCAGTTTATAGAACAGCGATCATAAAGTCAAGGAACTGTTCACCCATGGGCAAGATGACGGATAATGCATAATGAACGACTCAGTAAACGCAACTTTATGTTGAGAATATTGGGATTTATAGGGGTATACATTTTGTTTTACACGTGGTGCGTATCTGGGATATCGGAACAGAACAGTTTTAACAAATCTGAATTGCCATTTCGCCCCGACGTATTCCATTACGTTTCAACTTGATCAAACCCCTGGTTCTGGCAAAGATGTCGTTGAAGAATTTCAAGAAGGCCATCATGGCGACCATCTAAGATAACGGAATGGAACGATTTTAATAAATGCTGAATCTACATGTAGCCCCGACTCCTCCCATCAAGTTTCAGCTGGTTCAGATCTCTGATTTTGGAGATATCGTTTGTAGAATTTCAAGATGGCAGCCATGGCGGACATCTTAGATGTCGGAAAGAAACAATTTTAGCAAATCAAAATAACCATGTCACCCTGATGTCTCACATCAAGTTTGAACTCAATTGGAACTTTGGTTCGCCCGGGGAGATGTCGTTTGAAGAATTTTAAGATGTACGCCATGGCGGCCAGCTAGGATATCGGAACAGAACAATTTTAGCAAATCTGAATATCCGTGTCATCCCGATGCCTCCCATTAACTTTCAGCCCAATTCGACCTTTGGTTCAGGAAGAGATGTCGTTTGAAGAATTTCAAGATGGCCGGTATGGCGGCCATCATGGATATCGGAACTGGACGAATTTAGCAAATCTGAATCTCCATTTCACCTGATGTGTCCCATCAATTTTCAGCTCAATTCGACCTTTGATTCGGGAGGAGATGTCGTTCGAAGAATTTCAAGATGGACGCCATGGCGGCCATCTTGGAATTCGGACCGAAACGATTTTAGCAAATATGAATCTCCCTGTCACCCCGATGCCTCCCGTGAGGTGTCAGCTCAGCTCGACCTTTGGTTTGGGAGGAGCTGGCGTTTTAAAAATTTCAAGATCGCCGTCATGGCGGCCATCTTGGAAATCCGAACGGAAGCGTTTTAGCAAGTCTGAATCCCAATGTCACCAGGATGCCTCCTACCAGGTATCAGCTTAATCTGGCTTCCGGTTCGAGTGGAGATGTCGAAAATGTGAAAAGTTAACGACGGACGGCGGACGGACGACGGACAACAGGAAAGGGCATAAGCTGACCTGGAGCTTCGCTCCAGGTGAGCTAATAACATAACAGAAAAATTTGGCATCTCCATGTTGCCCCGATGACTCCAAGTTTCAGCTCCATCCGACCTTTGCTTCAGAAGGAGATTGGAGTTGGAGAATTTCAAGATGGCCGTCATGGCGGCCATCTTGCATATTGGATTGGAACGATTTTAGCAAATCCGAATTTCTATGTCGCCCAAAAGCCTCCCATCAAGTTTCAAATTGATCTGACCTCTGGTTTGCCGGAGAATTTCAAGATGGCCTCTGTATGAAGAGATCTTGGATATTGGAACAGAACAATTTTATATAATTCTGAATATTCATGTTGTCAACCCTTGGAAACTTTATGAGAAGCATCAGGGTGACATGGATATTTAGATTTGCTAAAATTGATCAGTTCTGATATCCAAAATGGCCGCCATAGATACATCTTGAAATTCTTCAAACGACATGGCAGCCAGCTTGGATATCGGAAAGAAACAATTTTAGCAAATCTGAATCTCCATGTCATATTGATGCCTCCGATCAAGTTTCAGCTCAATTCGACCTTGGGTTCGGGAGTTGTCGCTTGAAGAATTTCCAGATGGCCACCATGGCAGCCATCTTGAATACCAGAACCGAACGATTTTACTAAATCTGAATCTCCATGTCACCTCAATGCCTCCCATTAGGTTTCAGATCATTTCGCCCTTTGGTTCGGGAGCAGATGTCATTTGAAGAATTTCAAGATGGCCGCCATGGTGACCATCTTGAATATCGGAACGGAATGAGTTGAGCAAATCTGAATCGCCATGCCACCCTGATGCCTCTCATCAAGTTTCAGCTCAACTGTGTCTTTGGTTCGGGAGAAGTTGTTGTTTCAAGATGGCTGTCATGGCTGCCATCTTGAATACGGAACGGAACTAATTTACCAAATCTGAATCTCCATGCCAACCCACTGCCTGCTACCAAGGTTCAGATCAATTCGACCTTTGGCCTCTAGGGAGATGTCGTTTGCAGAATTTCAAGATGGCCACCGTTACTTGAAATCTTAACCATATGAGATGATTTGTGGAGGTGAAGGTCAAAAATTGTTTACTCACACTGTCTGTTACATAACACTCACTGCCGTGTCTCATGACATATTGCGGTGGCATCCGTGTCTTATAGACACAATTCTTCTGGTGGTCATTTTGTTCATCAGAGTAGAACCATTTGCGATATATTGAAAGAGATTCCTAAGCAATATTTCTATGAAATATGATTGGTATAGGAGGAGTTGTCGTTAAAAATGTCTCTATTTTTGGACGATTATAGCTGTTTTGGTAGGGAACAACCTAGGAAACATTCCTATAAAATTTGAATAAACTTGGCCTAAGGATTTAGAATATTGCATTAAAAGCAAATTGTTTTTTTTGTTTTTTTTTTTTTTTTTGTTATTTTTTCTATTTTAAGCTCATTTTTCTCATTCGAGCGGAACGGTTTTAGCTATTTTGGTAGAGCGTCACCTAAGCAAAATTCCTAGTTTATATTAAATTGGGCCAAGGGTAGAGGAGGAGTAGTCGTTGAACGATTTTTCTATTACATGTACATGTATCTATGGCGCCCATCTTGTTCATCCGAGCAAAGAAATTTTAGGTATTTGGTAGAGAGTCACTTACCCAACATTCCTATGAATTAAATTGGCCCAGGACTATGGGAGGAGTAGTCGTTTAAAGATTGGCCAGCTTGTTCATCGGTGTGGAACGATTTTAGCTATTTTCTTAGACAGCCACCTGGGCAACATCATGTGAAGTTTAAGTTAAATTTGTCCGAGGTTTAGAAGGAGAACTAAAGCAAATGTTGGACATGTTTCTAATTTTATCTCTGGCGGCCATGTATTTTGTTCACTGGAGTGAAACGGCTTTAGCTATCTCGTCGGAGGATCACCTAGGAAACTTTCCAATGAAGATTGTGTGAATTGGCCCAGAGGAATAGGAAGTTTGTCATTTTAAATATTTTTTTTTATTATAAATATTTTAGCCTGTGGGGGGGGGGGGGCATCTTGTTCATCGCAGCAGAATCATTTGCGTTATTTTGGTAGAGAGTCACCTGGGCAACACCCCTATGAAATTTGAATCAAATTAACCCAGGAGTAGGGAGGAGTAGTCGTTTAAAGATTTTTCTATCTTCGGCTCTGGCAGCCATCTTCCACATCGGAGCAGAACATGTTTTGGATTTTGTGGTAGAGAGCTACCTAGGCAGCATTCACGTTAAGTTGAAATGAAATCGGCCTAGAGGTCTCGGAGGAGTAGGCTTTCAAAGAAAATTTTGATGTTTTGTTTTTTTTTGTGTGTGTGTGTGTGTGTGTGTTTGTTGCTGTTGTTGTTTAAGCTCTGGTGGCCATTTTGGTCGTTGGAGCAGAATGTTTTTAGCTGTTTTGGTAGAGGGTCAACTAAGCAACATACCTATCAAAAATAGAAGTGAAGGCTACGATCAGGAATGGATAAATCAACCCACAGCTCCCAGCAGAGACGCCAAAGGGAAAGAAACACAAACTTCAAAGGTTTTTCTGTCGCGGTATAGTTGTAATGGTTAGTCTTTAAGTGTGTGTGTCTCGCTTATATATATTTGTTTTGGATAGCCATCTGGCTATTTTCTTGGAAAGTAGCTGTCTTTGTGTCTTTCCGCTATTGGTGTTTCCATTAGGGTCTAGTTATTCCATGTTTGTGTTTCTTTAAGTTGAAATGAAATCGGCCTAAAGGTCTTGGAGAAGTAGGCTTTCAAAGCAAATGTTGACTTTTTGTGTGTGTGTTTTTGTTGTTGTTGTTGTTTTAGCTCTGAATGTGGGAGACGTAGTCATCTAAAGATTGTTTTCTATTTTTAGCTCTGGTGGTCATCTTATTCATCGGAGTGGACCGAGTTTAGAATTTTTGGTAGAGGGCCACCTAGGTACCATTTCTATTAAGTTCAAATGAAATTGGATCAATAGGTTAGGAGTAGAAGCCCTTTAAAGCAATATTTTACGTTTTTCTAGTTTTAGCTCTGGTGGACATTTTGCTTATCGGAGCGAAACGGTTTTAGCTGTTTTTGGTAGAGGGTCACCTAAGCAATATTCCGATGAAGTTTGAATAAAATTGGCCAAGGGTATAAGAGCAGTAATCGTTTAAAGATTTTTCTATTTTTAGCTTGGTAAAGAGTTAGCTAAGCAATATTCCTATAAAATGTAAATTAAATCGGCCCAAGGGTTTAGGAGGAGTAGTCTTTTAAAGCAAACTGTTGGTTAAAACGTATTTATTCACATTTTGTGTACATATAATTATGTACCGATATAGAATACTATATACTATTCAGAACATAACAGAGGGATTAAGAAATAAGCCTAAAGGCTTGTGTAGATCTGTCTCCCTTAATATCCTTAATATCCTTAGAGTGCAATCAAACACCAGTATTACAATCACATAAATAGAGACTACATATCGATGGCTCAGCGCAAAACTAGGCTAACTCCATTTTTCCCCAAATCAGTTTTTTCATGAATTTTTAAAGCTTGAGAAGTCCTCTTAAATCTGTCAAAACATTGTAAATATATTGCCAGTATTTGCAAATTTTAATAAAATATGCTAAGTCAAAATGTTTTTATTGTCAGTGCAAAACTATATCTAAGTGGAGTTAGGTATGGTTTTGCACTAACAAATGCATAAAATTCGAAAGAATTGTTAGTGCAAAACCCTTACTAACTTGACTTATATAGGGTTTTGCACTGAGCAAAAAATAACAAGGATTATAATAAATTATGTTTTAATTCTTATTGTCTGCCATAATATATGGTATAAAAATGTGTCTTTTTGAAAACAAAGGCCACTGAAGAATATCACCGAGAAAAAAGAAAGAAAAAG
Organism: Lucinisca nassula; assembly: GCA_963580285.1. Taxonomy (NCBI): domain Eukaryota; kingdom Metazoa; phylum Mollusca; class Bivalvia; order Lucinida; family Lucinidae; genus Lucinisca; species Lucinisca nassula. The sequence goes on from OY757014.1 coordinate 102,057,665, forward strand.
AAATTCAAGAAATATTCAAACTCAGAACCAATCCTAGACTTCAGAATGAAATTCCGAAGTTTACTTTCTGCCAATATTTGAATTTTACAGGAGAAAATAACAGATTCAATAAGATGATTAGCAAGTGTGTGTGTGTGATTTCAGGTTTAACGTCGCTTTCAACAATTTTTCAGTCATATCACGATGGTGTCTGGTTGTGACAGGGAGCTCAATGCTCACTTTTATAATGCTGCCTCACTGAAGTATCATGTCCCAGACACATTACATGATACCACACCCAGTCACATTATCCTAACACTGGGTCGACCAGTCCTTGCTCTACCCCGCAAATCTGAGTGCCAATCAAGGAGCAACTAGTACCATTTTTAATGACTTTGGTATGTCGCGGCCCGGGATCGAACCCGTGACCTCCCGTTCCCCGGATTGGACACTCTACCAACTGAGCTATCGGGGCCCGTATGATTAGCAAGTATTTACATTTTTTTGAAGTAAACTAATGAGGGTCAACAGCATGTTATTTCGATGAAAAATGAGTGGGTGGGGTAAACCACAAAAGAAACATGCAACAGCATAATAATTAATATAGAAGTATCACTTGATAAAGCTGTCAATTCACTTACTTTAGACAGGCCTTGTGGCCTAATGGAAAGGGGTCATTGGCAAAGAGTGCACGCACTGATCATTACCACAGAATGTAGTGTCTGATCATCGCCTTAAAAAGGTTCAGACAACGGTTCCTTGTCTAGCTAGTCTGGCCCAGAAAACATGTTCACTCCATACTTTTCAGTTCTGGGTGCATTCTGTGCTTCCAAAGGACGACCCTTTGATAGAACATATTTAATGTCACCACAGCTGATGTTCAGGGAATGTGTGGTGGCCATAAAAAGTCTCCCTGCCCTTCACCAAAGTGTAGTTTTCCTGCCCTTTGGGATCATTGATTCATTTCTGGAATTGTGAAAATATCTGCAGGTCACGGACGAGGCCTAATTGGCTGAAACTGGCTTGTCTGGCCAAAAAAAGCTGTACACTTCATACTTTTCAGTTCTTTGGTGTATTCTTTGCTTCCAAGGGATAACCCTTTAAAAGGACAGTCCTAAATAAATTCCAAAAATATTTTCAACCTGACATCCCTAAATTTCAAAACATCATCCTGCTTTACATTAGTCCAAAGAAAATGGTTGATCATTCATTGGTTTGTGTTTGTCGACACGTCAACCCTTGTGGGTCACTTTGTGTCACCTCCCACAGAAAAGGAGAAAAAACGATTGTAGAGATGGTAAAGGAGATAAAAGTGAGGGACATGAGAGAAAGAAACATGAATTGAACTGTAGAAACCAGAAATAACAACATTGCCCAAAGTTCTACCCTTGCTTCTCACCATTGTGGATTTGAGCCTCACTTGGATCATGTGATGCTGCTAAAAATAATTGAAATATTGAAGATTGCAAACCCAAAGCCCAACAGTTCATGATTTAATTTATTATGTGAACAATCAGCAAAGATTGTGTTGCTGTGAAGTTGTTAATAATTTTAATGTGAAATTAATGAAGTTGTTTGCATAGTAACATTACGTTTTGAATTTTGTAAGCTAGCTCCCACATAGGTAACAGGGTTATTTTGCCTGTGGTGTCGACTGAGCCTTTTGTTCTATGAGACATTAACATACAAACAAAAAAGAGGCTGCTGATTGTCAGTCAGTCGACAGCAGCATCAGCTGAGTTGACAAACATTTTCAAAAGTGCCAGTTCTGTTGTCGACTGAAAAATATAACTTTTGTCTGGCATTGTTGACAACAACTTTTTTGCACGACTTGTATGCTTAGGATGCATAGGTAATAAAAATGATAAGACTCAGTTGACAACACAGGATAGGAACATGATATTAAACTCATCTCTCAGCCTTTCACATTAAAATAGCTGCCGATAAACTGCAAATAAAAACTAAAAGGTCATTTTGAATAAGGCCAAACATAATTTTAAAAATCTTTCACAGCAGATGTCAAGCACAGTATTGGGGCAATAAGAAATCATTCCATACTTCAGCAGACATGTAATAATATTAATAATAATAATAATAATAATCAACTTCATTTATAGAGGGTAACAGATTAGTAAACTAGTAATAATCTTCCATGTGGCACACTTCCCTTCCTGGGAAGAAACCAGTACTAAGTAATGTGGATAAAGTCTCTTGCTCAAGGAAACAATACTAGGCGCTTGCGGGGATTGAACCATCTCCAGTACTCTCTAATCTTTTCTTTAGCATTAATCTCAACACATTCTGTCATTGTAACAGACCTAATAGAATCCCAAAAGGTAGGGTTAATCTTGTGTAGAAAGCCACTACTACAAAAATGTAGTTCTTAGCCTTTATGGTGCAGTGGTTATGCTACTCGCCTCATAAACTAGGGATCATGGGTTCAATCAGGGGCTTCTCTAGCTTTTCGGCTATGAAGGAATGCTGAGATTTATGTAACTCTTTTAAAATTGTTACAAGTTTGGACAAAATCAGACTGATATAGAAAAAACATAGCCATCGGAAGAGATGGCAAATCCCCCGACCAAAAGCCAGTATGGCCTTCAGAAGATTGTTCACCAATAGAAAGTGCACCAGAATTAAACCAGCAAGATATCACAAAAGTATTGCAGTTTGGGTCATCACAAGATTATACTGTCAGGGGAGATAACTAAAAAACCAGGACACTCAGAAAAGTGGTTCTTGTGCATGACATGCCTGCTTAAGCTCATGTATTTCTGTACAAAGTACCATCAATATGTCTCAAAAGGTATTGGAGATATGGTGATCACAAGCTGGTCATACTGTTATATTGGAAGGGTAGATAACTCAAATGCCACAGCACCAACACTTGTGGTTCTTGCACATGACATCCCTTCTTTACCTTATATACAATTGGGCCAAGTTCCTTCAATATATCGCAAAGGATGTTGGAGTTATGGCCATCACAAGGTTATATTGTAAAGGGAGATAACTAAAAAAAACAGAGCACCCAGGGTTGTAATTCTTGACCATGACACACCTGCTTAACCTCATGTACATCTGCATCAACTACCACAAATATGTCTCAAAGGGTATTGTAGGTACGATGATCACAATGTTGTCATACTGTTATATTGGAAGGGGAGATAACTCAAATATCATGGCACCCAGAGTTGTGGTTCTTAGGCATGAAGCGCCATCTCAACGTTGTATACAATTGTGTCAAGTACCATCAATATATCTCAAAGGGTATTGGAGTTATGGCCATCACACGGTTATATTGTCAGGTGAGATAATTAAAGAACCAGGGCACCCAGAGTTGGGGTTCTTGCACGTGACACACTTGCTTAACCCCATGTACAACTGTACCAAGTATCATCAATATATCTCAAAGAGTGTTGGATATGTGGCCATCACAAGGTAGTGATTCTATATTATTGGAAGGGGAGATAACTAAAAAACCATGGCACCCAGAGTTTTGGTTCTTGTGCATGACACACCGTCTCTGCCTTGTGAACAACTGTGCCAGGTATCATCAATATATCTCAAAGGGTATTGGTTTTATGGCCATCACAAAGAAGTCATTCTATTTTATTAAAAGGGGAGATAACTAAAAAAGTATGGTATCCAGAGTTATGGTTCTTGCACATGACACGCCGTCTCAACCTTGTAAACAATTGTACCAAGAACCATCAATGCATCTCAAAGGGTATAGGAGTTATGCCCATCACAAGGTTGTCACTCTATTTTATTGGAAGGGGAGATAACTCCAAAACCATGGCAACCAGAGTTGTGGTACTTGTGCATGACACGCCGTCTCAGCCTTGTGAACAACTGTGCCAGGTACCATCAATATATCTCAAAGGGTATTGGAGTTATGGCCATCACAAAGTAGTCATTCTATTTTATTGGAAGGGGAGAAAACTCTAAAACCATGACAACCAGAGTTGTGCTACTTGTGCATGACACGCCGTCTCAGCCTTGTGAACAACTGTGCCAGGTACCATCAATATATCTCAAAGGGTATTTGTTTTATGGCCATCACAAAGTAGTCATTCTGTTTTATTAAAAGGGGAGATAACTAAAAAAGTATGGCATCCAGAGTTCTGGTTCTTGCACATGACACGCCGTCTCATCCTTGTGAACAATTGTGCCAAGAACCATCAATGCATCTCAAAGGGTATAGGAGTTATGTCCATCACAAGGTTGTCACTCTATTTTATTGGAAGGGGAGATAACTCCAAAACCATGGCAACCAGAGTTGTGGTACTTGTGCATGACACGCCGTCTCAGCCTTGTGAACAACTGTGCCAGGTACCATCAATATATCTCAAAGGGTATTGGAGTTATGGCCATCGCAAAGTAGTCATTCTATTTTATTAAAAGGGGAGATAACTAAAAAAGTATGGTATCCAGAGTTCTGGTTCTTGTGCATGACACGCCGTCTCGGCCTTGTGAACAATTGTGCCAATAACCATCAATGAATCTCAAAGGGTATAGGAGTTATGGCCATCGCCAGGTTGCGTCTACGGACGGACGGACAGATGGACGGACAGACGGACGGACGCCAGGCTGATCGCTATATCCCCCGAACCTACTACAGAAATGTACAATATGACATGTAAATGTTTTTCTGGGCCAGACTAGCTAGTTTCGGCCACTGACACTGAAGTATTTTCAAAATTCCACAATGGAACCAATGATCCTAAATGACAAAATAATATCGATTACACTATGGTGAGTCATATTAAGAATAAAGTTTTAGCCAAATGACAAACAAAAAAAAAAAAAGAAAAAGAAAGTAAAGATGGTTCTTTTGTGGCCACATGTTTTAACCTTGAGGAGCAGCAAATTACTCCCAAGGCCTTTGAATCCAGCTTGTATTACAAACGCTGTTTGAATACCTCTTTCTAACTTATCTTTGAGTAAGATTCAGTTCCAAAACTTCTTAAAATTTTGATCTTGGTTTGAACAGAAACCAAATTTGCAGGTCACACATAAGGTCATTTTAAATAAAATCCAGGACTCCAAATATAGTAGCCATTAAGTATGACTACTGGTACAAAGGCCCAGTGTAGTTCCTAGATCTAGCTCAGCAGTTAAGAAGGGTAAACACTCTCTTGAGTGTGGAAGATATTGTGCTTGATAGACTCCATAATGAGAATCCAATGATATCATTTGAGAAGTACAGATATCTTATTTCCTTATGCAAGTCAATTTGATCCCACATGCCCATCACAAGTTTTATGTTGTTCTTTCCCATGAGATCCTATTTAATTCATAGCTGTTTAGACCTTATCCTGCTGAATGAATGAATAAAGCCACACCCATTGCGGACTATCAGCCAATCACTATACTCATTCAATTCACAAACTTCATGACAGAGTAGATGCTGATTGGATAGCCAGAAGCCATATGATCTGGATCTACACTGTTTGCAAAGGTAGATGTCATGTTCTGAAGGATAAGGGGTAGACAAACTGTCTGACCCTCATTTTTACTGCAACCCCGTGCTATTGTCACCAATTTCAGACCCAACCTTTATGAAAGAAATTAATTTGTAAACTATCTAGCATGTACAATGTACACAATCATAGCCTCTTTATAACAACATTCATTATATCAAGATAGCTGCCAAAAATGTATATATTATAAAGAAAGATGACCATTTATGGATCTTATTTCTAATACATGTGTATTATATATAAAATTTTTCTGGAAATTTCAGCATGCGTACATGTATCTTCAATGAGGTATTTACACTAGTTATTTTGACACTAAAGAGTCATGAGAACAGATGAGACAGCTTTCAAATGAGCAGTCTGATTAGAGTCTACACTGTTTGCCACTGCAAAAGTTTTTGGTTGAAAATATAAATGCATAAGTATGACACTATTGACCTTAAAAAGTGTCTCAATATTTAGGGTAAACACTGTGTATGACAGTAAAACCTGACTGCATTTACTGGCTACTTTTACAACCTTAGGAAGCCTTCATTATCTGAAACTTTAATAACTCAAACTGCTTAAGTCAAACTAAATTTACTTTGGTTATATACATGTATATTTCTCTTTCTCTTAAACGAGTGTAATTCCAAATTGAATCTTCAAGTCCCATAGAGTTTTGGGAGAATAGATGATAAAGTCTATCAAGACCTTAACATTTTCACTTTAGACCTTACATGAAACTGCAGCATGTGAAATTTCCCAATAAGACATGTAAACATATAGCGTGACCTAGCCTGTGCACAAGCCTGTACTGAAGTCTGCATTTGATCTCATTTGAAACATTTACTTTGTCGATGTGCATGTCCAGAGGGTCCTTTGAAAAACTTGTCTATAAAGATACATCATGTTTTCTAGTTAAAATTAAATTTTAGGTAGATGCAAATATTTATTCACCCCGGCTTCATCCGCATGAATTAATATTTGCAATCCATTCGATAACAACAAACAACAATCAGGATAAAAACAGTATGGGAAAAATTTAAATGCTTACTAGTTAATAAATTGTTTGTTTCTTTGTATTGGAGTTTAACAGCCCAGTCAAAACTATCCTAGGTTATTTTTGAGCTGGTCAGTTTACCTATCCACACTTTTTCTGGCAGGCTTATACGTAAGCGGTTAACCAGTAGGGTGCACATTCTTTCGCCAGAAACTGACAACTGCCCTTCTTGAATCAGCGGAAGGGAGAGAATGACCTTAGAAAAGATTTCATGATCAATCTCCACAAAAGAATGTTGCCGACCTTGGCAGGTATCGAACCCGTGACCTCCTGATCCATCACGTGAACAAGTCTGTGAGGTGAAAATCCCCTAAACCCCACTTTATATAGAGAAAATTGGGGTGTACGGGGGTATACATTATTTTTCTTATTTCTGCTCCAAGACATAGGTTGTGGGTACTCATTAGAAAAGCCTCAATGAGGCGGCTCTAACGAGCACCCACTACCTGTGTTTGCAGTTGAAATAAGAAAAATATCATGGATTTTCATCAGAAAAGTACATGTAGCCATTTTGGAAATGTGAAGAAATTCACTTTATTGCATGGGTGTGTTATCACATCCGACTGAGCTACCGAGGCTGGCCTGGTTAATAGATTGTTCATATGTGACCAACCCATTGTGTACTGAATGAAATCTTCACCCTTTATATAAGAGGAGCCAATTTTGCAATTTAGGGGTACCACAGAAAGTGATTAAAAATAGTTGAACTTTCTGCTAACACTGAAGGCCCTGGTCTGGGCTTGCACTGTTTGCCAAAAATCCATTTAAAATGAGTTAAATCAGTCATTTTATGATAAATTGAAATTTAAAATGCTTCTTAGTGCTGAGAATTTAGTTTGAATAAGAATATCTAAATGATAGTCATTGAATTGTGCTGTTGTTTTGGGAGTTTGAACTGTTGAATCATCTAAAACAATTGGTAATACATGTACTGGGCTTTTTGAATTGAAAAGCTTATTTAGGCATTTTATTTTATTTTTTCTGTCACAAAATAGTTTAAAATTTATTTTATGAAATTTATCCAGCTTGACTTAGAGCATTTTTTTTATCCCATTCCTTCAAATTTTCATTATTTTTTAGTGCAATACTATACCTATCTTGACTTTGTCACAGTTTTGCGCCAAGATTCTTTTCACTATGTAGTCGATTTTCAGCGCAAAACTATGACTAACTCAAATTTACAATTGAAAGCTATTTAGACATAGTTGAACTAGAAAATGATTATGATCATAAAAAATAAAATATAAAACAGTATACATGGCCAAAGTCTTTGTTACAAAACTAAAACAAGGAAAAAAGATAAACAGTTTTTTCGCTCTCCTGTAAAATTAAAAAAAACTGACTTAGCCTAGTTTTGCGCTAAGCCATCGATATGGTTCAAACCAAAATAATGAACGTGTAACATAGAAACAAGTATAATATAGACTAATTGAAGTGCGTGCGTGTGTGTCTTTGTGTGCGTGCGTGCGTGTGTGAGAGAGAGAGAGAATGGGAGATAGAGTTCCTCAAGAAGTTTGGAATCGCTTATTTTTCAGTGCATAATTTTGTACAGCTTGGAAACTCCGAGTTAGAAGCATAATCCAAATGACAATCTCCAAACAAAAAGCGCTTCATCAGGTGTACAATATCTTAAAATTGTGTTTAACATTTCGTTACGTATTTCATTGTACCTCTGGTATTCAAACAAGAAATATTGGTGGTTTCAACTGCTCCGCGAGCGCTATGAGGATCATTTATTATATTATAAACTGTTGACGAGGGACGCTCATCCGTGCTCAGGAGAGCTAAAAGGACAAGCAAGGTACGACGGTCCTTCAAAAAATTTCGTCACTAACAGCTTTTCGTGTTTTATCGTATGTATTTCTCATAACTCTTCATTGTACTTGAATAGCCTTCCAAATAGCTACCGTCGTGCGAAATGCCGTGTTAGGGTTGACATAGGTTCAAGTCAGGTTCAAGTCATATTGTTGATGAATTGTGTGGCGTATATGAACCTTCTTGCCCTTTCAAAGCGCACATTTTATTGGTGGATCAAAGCTTTTAAAGCTGGTAAAATCATCGGTCAAAGATGATGCCCGTGTTGGTATTCCCAAGACCTCTATCACCACTTGAGGCAACCGTCGCTGCTAGAAAGGTTACGGTCGAAGAAGATGCGCGACTGTCAGTGAAAGAGATAGCTAAATGCACTATCATATCAGAAGGCAGCGTGCATACCATGCTGACAAAGTACTTGGGCTTGAGAAAGATTTGCGCCAGGTGGGTGCCCCATTTGCTCACTGAGGAGCAAACGAAGAAACGCCTGAAACGTGCCAACAGTCTTGCAAAAAATATAAAAAACTGGGACACCTGAGTTATTTCTAACTCTATAACAGGTGACGAAACCTGGGTCAACATGTTTGAGAAACAGAGTAGAGCTGATAACAAACAGTGGAAGGCGCCCCTGTATTGCCAAGAGAACCATCAGCGCCAAGATTATGCTGTATGCAATCTTATTCAATTCTAGTGGGCATGTGGTTCAACTGGCTTGTCCTTCTGGTCATAAAGTCACTAGGCGATTAAACAAGAACGTTGTACTAAAGACATTCAGAGCGATATACAATAAAAATCATCCAAGCAAAGGTTGATCAGGAGTGCACCTTATCCATGACAATGCCTCCTTTCACAAATCAGAGGTTGTGAGGTCGTATCTGGCTGCTAAAATGGTCAAGGTTGTAAATGATCCTCCCTATTCTCCTGACCTGTGCCAATTCGACTTTTTCTTGTTTCCAAGGCTCAAGAAAATTCTTTCTGGAAAGAAATATAAGTTCAGAAGTGCACTTGGCAGCGCGATTTATCAGTGCCCCCAACAGGTACCCAAAGGAGACTACCAAGCAGCTTTCAGAGTTACAAAAATGCGCTTCGGCAGAGGAGTGTACTTTCAGTGCCTGCAATATGGAAAAATATTAAATGGAGCATTTAGGAAATAAAACCAAAGTGACAAAACTTTTTGAAGGACCCTTGTGTTACACTCCTTTAAAAAGAGATGACATTGGTGTTGCGGAATCAGATAAACGGGCAAAGGAACTGATTGGTCAATTCAAAAGGAGGTTCCATTAATCGAGGGATTGGCACCTTTCATTGATAATATTACAATTTTCTCAGAGGGAGTTATAATGCTACTTAAGGGTTTAAATCGGGCCTGATGGGCTTCATCCTAGAGTCCATAAAGAATTAGCAAACGAACTATTTTACATTTGTTTCAGCAATCTCTTGATACTGGAGAAACCCCAAAAGAATGGCTTCTGGCAAATATTTGTTTCCTCGTTAAGAAAGGAGAAAGAGCTCTTGCTCACAACTATCGTCCTGTGTCACTGACATGCGTACCATGTAACATGGCCGAGCATATTTTTTGCTCATATAGCATGGCACACTTGGATGAACACCAGCTTTCGTCAGACAGGCAACATGCGTTTCGAAAAAGGCAAAGTTGTGAGACTCAGCTTACCACTGTCATAAATGAATGGGTGAAATCTTGGACAAAGGAGGGCAGGTGGATCGTTCATTCCAGATTTCAAAAAAGGCTTTTGATACATCCCCTCGCGAACTACTTAAAAGCAAATTATTTTGTTATGGCATTGGCGAGATGACTATCAAATGGATAGATTTATTTCTTTGCTACAGAAAACAACGAGTTGTTGTTAACGGTGAAACTTCACGGTGGGCTCCAGTTGGTTGGGTACAAGCTGTGCTTCCCATGTAGCTGATTTATTTTTGTTTTGTTATGAACGAGATTTTATGATGTCACTTCGTAGTCAAAATCAAGCTGACATTATTGAAGCCTTTAACTCTGCCTCAAGAAATTATTTAGATGATCTTTTAAATATTGACAACCCTTACTTTGAAGGAATGGTAAATCAAATTTTATCCATCTGAGCTGAAGTTGAACAAAGCCAATAATTCTGATATCGAAGCCCCTGTTTTTGGATTTGCATTTGAACATTTCAAATGTTTTATTTGTTCATCTAAAATTGATGATATACCTGATGATTTTGATTTCAATATTGAACTTTAACTTACCATTTTAGATGGTTTTTATTCCTCATTCACCATATTACGTAGTATACGTTTCGCAGCTTATTCGCTTCGCAAGAGTGTCAGGTCATGTCGCTGAGTTTAACACTGTGATAAAAGTTTAACTGCTAAACTGCTAAATCAGGGATATCGATACCATAAACTTTGGAGAGCATTTTCTAAGTTTTATCGCCGACACTATCAATTAATTTCAAAATTTAAGGTTGGATTAAATAGACTTTAGTTGCAGGGGATGTCACAGCCTGAGTGTTTTTTTTTTGGCGAGATTATATATAAATTAAGAAAAATGATAGGTAAACCTAACTTTTCGACACAATTTCAGAAAATTATTAAACGTTTGTTTGTGTGTTTGTTTGTTTGATTTGAGGTTTAAGGTCCCCTTCAACGCAGTATAGGTCATCTTGGAGACGTTGCTTCCAATTTTGTGGGACTTTTACCCGACGGTGAGATGAAATGACCTCTCAAGCCCTGTCGCCCAATGAAACCAATAGGGTTTATAAGCATGGACGGTCCGCCTCGCACCGCTTCCTGGACAGGTTTAGATCCTCTAAGCGGTTTACCAGTACTAGTTTCAGCGTGGAAGCATCGTGTAGCCCATCTATTTCTTCAAGCCCAATTATTAAACGTTACAAACGCAGTTGGTATACTATAAATGCTATTCAGCAGTCTTCATGCATTTTGTTTGACCCATTCACGGTCAGACAGTTTGCCTTCCTCATTACTTGCACGCCGCTGGATCGGGATTCAGACTCCATGATGGCTTTGGCTTAAAGCTATTTATTAGTTAATCGGAGCCGAACTTTTATGCCTGTTGCTTGGACCAACGGGGTTCATCTGTTAGATTTTTAGCTTCCGTGTTTCTGTGGCGTTGTATTCAGCACCGGATGGCCTAGCGCGTTTTACTGTCGAGTCCTCATCCTTGTGTCAACTTGGCTTTAATTGTGCTTTCTTTGTTTACAGAGTTAATTCATTGATGAGTTAGAAAACCTTTACGCGGACCAAATAAATACTTGTTTGAACGACAGTGAAAGTTAAGGTGAGGGTTGGGATTCCCGTACAGTTAACTTAAACACACCAGTAATTTTACTGACCGTTCCAAGTCGGTGCTTTTGCTCTGGTTCCTTCATGTTTTGTGATGATGGTTCTGATTCTTTCCCCAAGTATATAACTATGTTGTTACGTTGATGATTCTGATTCTTCCCCGTTTTGGGTTTTTCATTTTTGTAACGGTTGTCCTTCCAGTTTAATTGTTTGTCGTGTTGGCGATTCTGATATGTATATTGCTCTATTCAGTAAGGTTTGGATATTCTGAGTCGCAACTTTTTTCGGAAAGAGCTGCTCACTCGGTTAAACTGTCGTCCGTTTTGTTTACTTTCGTCACTCCATGTTTCGACATCTTTCCCTAGTGATAGTGTGGGAAGAATTTGGGATCTGATTGTAACAGTTCCTGATCGTTTCTCTTTTTTAATTGCTTGGTGTCCTACAAGGACCGTTCTTGGTCCATTGTTGGTCGCTTTGTACACTAATGATATTTCAATCAATATTGACTCCGAAATACATGTAAGACTGTTTGCTATCGTGAAATAAGAGAGCCAGCTGAATCATTCAAACGTCAGAAAGGTATAGATAGATTAGGGTCTTGGGCGATTTTAGCCTGTAAAATGCAATATTACGCAGATAATTAAGAAAAGAACAAACAAAACCGAGGCGCATTACTCTTTAGAGAGAACTGTCCTCGAAAATATGGATTCCATTAAATACTTTGGGGTGACCATCATATTATGACTTGAGATGGAATACTTATATTAGCAACTGGCCCCCGTCCATTGGGGCTTGAAGAAATAAATGGGCTGCATGATGCTTCCACGCAGAGCTGAATCCGGCCCGCACACGAGCACTGGTAAACCGCTTAGAGGATCTAAGTCTGCCCAGGCAATGCGGTGCGAGTCGGACCGTCCATGCTTATAAACCCTCTTAGTTTCATTTGGCGACAGTGCTTGAGATGTCATTTCATCTCAATGCCGGGTAAAAGTGGCACAAAATTGGAAGCAACGTCTCTAAAATGACCTACATTGTGTTGACGGGGACGTTAAACATCCAATCAAACAAACAAAACTTATATTAGCAACATGTGTACCAAGGCTAATACATTACTTGGCTTCTTGAGACAAAATCCTTATCAGTGCCACCAGGATGTAAAAGAAGTAGCATATAAAGGACTTTTCCGCCCGAACTTGGAATATGGTAGTTGTGTCTGGGACCCCAAAGGTTTGGACCTTCAGAAAATTCAGAATAGGGCAGCTAGATTTGTAACTAGCAAGTACTCCTTTGACACTGGAAATGTGACTGGAATACTGAAAACCTTAAGACGGGGGTCTCTAAAGAAACCGAGGAGAGACAGTAGGCCTATACTCTTTACTAAAGGTCTAAAGGGTGTTGCCAGTGCCAGCATTCCAACAGATGGTCTTATTTCTCCAATTAGGAACTGTATAAAACATCACTCTTTGGCATTTCAGATCCCAACTGCAAGAACTATCGTTCTTCCCTCAGAACATAAGAGATTAGAATGCCCTACCAGATTCGGTAATTTCATCCGCAGAAGGTGCAAAAGTTTACTTTGGCAAGATCTATGGACTAACTCTCCATCTTGCAGGTCCTGGTGAATGAATGTCATTTGACGTGTTACCAGTAACACTTCTGATTCTGATTCATTTACCCCAGCAGGCACACGTCGCTAGGGCAACGTCCAATCAACGTCGGTGCAACGTTATGACGTTGCACCGACGTAGATTTGACGTTGCAAAAAAGTCATGACGTTGAACCGACGTTGATATGAGATCATAATTACGTCATGTGCATACTCACGGCAACAATCTCCCCTGTTGTAAATTGTCATCCAAATCAGGGGATAAACGCCTCCCAGGTCCACACTTATCCATGGGTCATTCTGCTTTAATGTACATGCACATCCTCCAACATACCAATCTGTACTTCTGTTACCATCGACGGCATTGCTAGCTGGAGCTGGAATGTTCGTATACTGCGTGCTCAGTGTTACAGTCTTGCCAAGAGCCAGGTTTGTTTGACAGCTTATATGATCTAAGAAGAAATAAAACGCAATAACTCTTTTTTTTCTATCCACCCCTCACACCAATGCATCACGAAAACACGCCTATATAATTTTGACCCCCTTGAACCCCACTTTTATATAGTAAAACTGGGGTTTCTGGGGGTATACTTTATTTTTCTTATTTCTGCTCTAAAATATAGATTGTGGGTACTCGTTAGAACCGCCTCGATGAGGCGGTTCCAACGAGTACCCACAATCTATATTTTGAGCAGAAATAAGAAAAATATCACAATTTTTCATCATAAAATTTTCAATTTTTCGGCGATAAAGGTGGCAATGTATTTGTATAGGCGTGTTTGCGTAATGTAAAAGTCTTCTCTTGCATATCTTTAATTTCTGAGCGTGGATATTTTTTTTAAAAAATGCAGTCGCTTCCATCGACGTCAAGCATATGTTGATGACAATAATGCAGCGTTCAGTGACATCATTGTGCGAGCCGTGACGTCAAACTTTACGACGCCGTAGGCGACGTCCTATTCAACCAGTGCACATCAAACAATATACTTAAAACGTCTGATGCGGGCCTCGGAAGCTCAGACGGATGCGCGTCTGACTGGTGATCTGGAGGACGCGTGTTCGATACCTGCCGGGGTCGGCAACATTATTTCGTGGAGATTGATCATGAAATCTTTTCTACGGTCATTCTCTCCCTTCCACTGATTCAAGAAGGGCAGTTGTCAGTTTCTGGCGATAGAATGTGTACTGTACTGGTTACTGGTTAACCGCTTACGTATAAGCCTGCCCAGGAAAAGTGTGTAAAGGTAAACTGACCGGCTCAATCTAAATAAATGTTGACTCGGCCGTTAAACTCCAATGCAAACAAACAAACAAACAAAAAGTCTGGTGTGTGTGTGTGTGTGTGTGTGTGTGTGTGTGTGTGTGTGTGTGTGTGTGTGTGTGTGTGTGTGTGTGTGTGTGTGTGTGTGTGTGTGTGTGTGTGTTTCTGTTTGCATAGGGTATCTTGAGTAGATAACATGAATAAATGTACCCTTCCTCAGTTCCTTTTCTGTTCCGCTATCTAAGCATAAAATAAAATATGGCATGGCATGGAGGCATAAACTGATATGTGGCATGGTATCACGGGCAAAACTGATAACATCTACGACTGACATTACGAAAACACCCTTATACAAATACATTTTAAGCTTTTATCGGCGAAAAAATTAAAATTTTAAGATGAAAAATTGTTATATTTTTCTTATTTCTGCTCAAAATATAGATTGTGGGTACTCGTTAGAACCGCCTCATCGAGGCGGTTCTAACGAGTACCCACAACCTATATTTTAAAGTAAAAATAAGAAAAATCGGGTTTACCCCTGTAAACCCCAGTTTTACTATATAAATGTGGGGTTCAAAAGGGGTCAAAATTATATAGGCTGTTTTCGTGATGAATATCATCAGTCTAATCAAACACGTTAAAAGTCCTGACTTTTTATCTTATCCCTGGGTACATGAACATGTAAGAATTTTTATACCAGGTTCCTTATCTGGAGTGCAAGAATAGTTATTCTCATGCCAATCCATCGGGGCTTGAAGAAATATATGGGCTGCATGCTGCTTACACGCAGAGCTGAAACCGACCCGCACACGAGTACTGGTAAACAACTTAGAGGTTCTAAGCCTGCCCAGGCAAAGCGGTGCGAGTCGGCCCGGCAATGCTTATAAACCCTATTGGTTTCACTAGGCGACAGGGCTTGAGATGTCATTTCATCTCAATATCGGGTATATGTCCCACAAAATTGGAAGCAACGTCTCCAAAATGACCTTTACAGTGTTGACGGGGACGTTAAACCTCAAATCATACAGGTCTACTTTCGATGGAAATAGTTTGAACCTCAGAACATAATAAAAACATGCATATTCAAATACACTGAAAATTTACCACCATACAGATAAAAAAAAAATCCGATATTGTTTATGTTTCTGCTCAAAACATGGAATATGTGTTTGGTTTTGGTTTCATTGCCCTTTCAAGATTACTTCACATATTTCGAGCCACTCGTTAATCAGAAGTGGGCGAAAAACAAAGAACCCTGAGAAAACCCACCTGACTTTCCGTTGCAGAACTTGGCGGCTCACAAGTGGCCAGAGCGAGGCGCGAAGAGAGACCTTATGATAAAGAGACGGCGCCTATACCCACTAGGCTACAGAGGCCCGGACACAGAGTGTGGGAACTCGTTAGAACGCCTCTTCGAGGTGTTCTAACGATTACCCACGCTCTATATATTTAGCTGAAATAAGAAAAATAATTTATACGCCTGTAAATGACCGAAGGGTCATTTTGTTTTGTAAATAGGCATTACATTAGTTTGTTTGCATATGACTGGAATACTGCCAATAGAAAATGAAAAATTAAATAATTCAGACAAGGGAGAGGATAGTGGCTATGCAGTTTATTGTTGATAGATTCTGGTCCTGCTGCTTTACCAGTTTGAAGGGCACGAAGAATGGATGCAACTTTTTTCAGGTGAAATGTCGAAATAGTTTTGAAGATGCGGACAGATGACTTCCAGTATGAAGCTCTGTACGACAGATCGTAAAGTCTTAGCAATTTTTCCCGTGATGCCACAGCAGTAAATTCAAAGGAACAATTACACAAAACGTGTGATAATTTTTCTAATAATCTGGTACAATTGTAAGTTGTGCGTGCTCGTTAGAACCGGCTCAGCAAGGCAGTTCTAACGAGTACCAACACTATATTGTGAGAAAGAAGACGAAAAAAAAAAAGTATACCCATGTAAACTCCTTTGCTGTGAGTGAGGCGGTTCTAACGAGTACGCATCGTCTACGTTTATTTTATTTTTTTTTTTGTTATTGTTTTGTTTTGTTTGATTTGGGGTTTAACGTCGCCGTCAACACTGTATAGCTCATTTTGGAGACGGTGCTTCAGATTTTGTGGACTTTTACCCTACATTGAGAAGATATGACATCTCAAGCCCTGTCGCCCAATGAAACCGAAAGGGTTTATAAGCATGGACGGTCCGACTCCCATCGCTTTGCCTGGGCAGGCTTAGAACCTCTATGCGGTTTACCAGTACTTGTGTGCGGTCGGTTTCAGCTCTGCGTGGTACGCCAATTTCTTCAAGCCCATATGGGTGGGGCCGTTTTTGTTTTGTTTTGTTTTAATCCCGTCAACACTGTTTAGGCCATTTAAGAATCGCTGCTTCCTTAACCGGACTTTGAGACTACGTTTTTGAACAAGAGCTAGGAAAGTAATATATAGTAAAATTCCTATATTAAGACCACCTTTGGGACTGTTCAAAAGTTGTCTTTATGAATAAAAGACCACTTTTAAACAGTCCCAAAGGTGGTCCTTTATTTGGAGAAACTGGGTGTAGAAAATACAAAGAAAGAATAACTGAAACCTTCTCAGTAAGCTTTTAAAGGCAGATTTAGTCTTAATTTTAGGTTGTCGCAATATATCGCGAAAACACACCTATATAAATTTGATCCCCTTGAACCCCACTTTTATATAGTAAAATTGGGGTTTACAGGGGTAAACCTTATTTTTTTTAATTTCTGCTCTAAAATAAGAATTGAGCAGAAATAAGAAAAATATCACAATTTTTCATCTTATTTTTTTTTTTTTTTTTTTTCAGCGGTAAGGTTTGCAGTGTATTTGCAGTGTATTTGTATTGGCGTGTTTTCCTAATGGCGGACTTTTACTGTATTCCCGAGTATACACAACTTTCCTCTGATTAAGCTGGGTTAACCAACTTGTTCTGACTGAAGCTGGGCTAAACAACTTTGTTCTGACTAAAGGTGGGCTAACCAACTTTGTTCTGACTAAAGCGGGGCTAATTATATAACCAACTTTGTTCTGACTAAAGCGGGGTTAACCGACTTTCTCATTAAGCGATTTAGTCTTAATTTTAGGTGGTCTTAAAAGCAGAGCAGAAACAAGAAAAATAATGTATACACCCGTAAACCCAAGTTTTCTATATATAAAGTGGGGTTTAGGGGGATGAAACAGAATTACGATAACAAACCCGTGCGACTTTGTGCATTTACCACATCTTAAAAAAGGACTACTTTTCTGATGAAAAATTTGTGATATTATTCTTATTTTTATTCCAATGAGGCGGTTCCCAAGACTATCCACAACCTAAGTCCCGGAGCAGCAATAAGCAAAATAAGCAAAATAATGTATATCCCGGTAAACCCCAGTTTTCTCTGTATGGAGTGGGACTTGTTAACATGCTTGCTACAGAAAAAACAAACACGCATAAAATAAAGTTTTCCCCGATTATAATTGTTATTTTTTTCTTCTAATTATTTTTTTAATCTTGAATTACTGAATGATCTAGAATTTTAACTTTCACAGACAAAACTACGGAACCCGGGAAGGGACATGATTTTTTTTAAGATATTATCTTGTCCACACATGATAATATCTTGTCCGCACAACATAGATCTTGTGCGGACAAGATAATATCTTGTGTGCACAATATATTAGCGAACAAGATATTATCTTGTTCGCACAAATTAGTATCTTGTGCGCTCAAGATATTATCTTGTCCGCACAAGTTAATGTCATGTGCGGACAAGAAAATATGTCGTGCGAAAAAGATAATATCTTGTCCGCGCAAGATAGTATCTTGTTCGCACATCTTACCAAGATCTATGTTGTGCAAACAAGATAATAAACCCGGCAAAAAAAGTTCTGCACAACTGGGTTTTTTCGACCTGTTTGCCTAAAATATAAATATACAGAAACAATAATTACACCACAAGAAAATTTAATTTAATCCTGATAATAAACAGAAATCAAAACAAGAATATCATGACTGAGTCATGAATAATACTTCTCTGAAGGCACATGGGGTAGGTTGTCAAAAATGACAAAATCACAGTTTCTGAACTGTAACTGGATATAGCCACCCAAATTCACACGACACTCGTCAGGTCTCCTCCTGATGGACTTCACTAGTCTCTGTATATGGTGCTGAAGAATCGCAGCCCATTCTTGGAGTAGAAGTCTCTGGAAGTCTTGTGTGTTGATTGACCCGTTTGTTTACAGCCCGACCAAGAATATCCCACAAATGTTCAATGCACGCCAAGTCAGGGGACATCGGTGGCTACTCAAGTCTCTGCACACCATTCTGCTGCAGGAAAGCATAGATAATCCTGGCACGATGTGGTCTCGCATTGTCGTCCTGGAAGATGGAGTTCTGGCCCATCTGTCTGAGATACGGCAATATATCGGTCTTCGCGATGGGTGATCACTCTCGGTCGTCCGGATCTGGGTCGGTCGGAAACAGCCCCCGTTGCTTGATGACGCTGACGAATGCGGACAATAGTGCTGCGATGCACGTTGAACTGATTAGCAACATCTTTCGGATGAGCCCCCGCCTCTAAACGCCCAAGCGCCCGGGCTCTTTCTTCATCAGTTAGCTTTCTCGAAGCTCGGAAAAGTCTAGCATTCGCCGTTGTTGTAACCAAACGCTTAAAAATGGGCAATTAAAGCTGATTTAATGAAATGATGACCATCTTTAAAAATTCATGCAAAAAATGCAGTTGGATATGAAGCCTGGTGAGCACTTTTAATTCCATGCATGTTATTGGATAAAAATTTGATGGTGACTTTTGACAAAAATGTTCACTCTTAAAATCGCATGCAGCACCAATATTACAAAAGCCAGGTAACAGAACGCCACAAGCCAACGTCTGCAGCAGCAGTAGCAGCAACAACAAGAGCAGCATTTTACCAAAATTAACCAAAGACCCATTAAAATAATGCCTTTCGTTCTATACGCGTTTAAACGTCTTAAGCCAACAGATGGACAGGTAATAAACGATCGCATTGAAAATCGATAATTTTGTCATTTTTGACTGCCGACCCCTGGTGCCTTATCAAGCCAAAATCTCCAGCATTTCTTGTGCGAATTTGATTCTGTTTAAAGCAAACCGTTTCCAAAAGGGTAAGCTAAAAGCTGATATGTAATAAGTAAACAGATACTACATGTGAGTAAAATAAATTGGCAAAAACCCCTGTTGTGCAGAACTTTTTTGGCCGGGTATATGTTGTGCGAACAAGATAATATGTTGTCCGCACAAGATAGATTATGTTGTCTGCACAAGATAATATCTTGTCTTGTGCGCACAACATATTATATTGTGCACACAAGATAATATCTTGTTCGCACAACTTTATATCTTGTTCGCACAACATAGTAAAATAAAAATTCATGTTCCTTCCCGGGTTTCGTACAAAAACAACAGCACTTAACGGTAAACCACATTTATACATACCTATAGCAGAAAGAAAAAGAAATAGCAAGATATACGCATAAGCCATTCTTAAACACGTCGGTATACTGAAACATCAGAATTATATGTGACCAGATTTTCGGGGTGCACAATTTTAATCTTACATCATGCACATGCGATTTCTTGCCCGTGATACTGTGAAATAAGAACTCTAAAAAGTAAATCAATTTATCTTCAGTGATAAGTCAATGAATTTCAATTTAAATCCTGCTTACTCTAAGTAATCTCGAAGAAATTATAGTAAACAAAATCGGGCCGCCGTCCGTTCGTGTGTTTGTTTACTTAGAAAATTGATTACTGACACAAATTAAATGTAAATATGGTCATCAAATGGAAAGACCAACAACAACCGTGGTAAGTGTCTGCATGCTGTATTAAAATCGGTGGAATCGTACTGTAGTCAATTTCAGTCAATTTAAAAATTAATTGACAATTTAGTTTGGGTTAAAAATCTTTGTTAGAAGATTTGAATAATGTTTCTGACTTATCGCTACCCATTTTAACCCTTTTTGTACCAAATGGAATCTTCCTCCTTATTTATAGCATGAGTCCATTTCAAAATTTAGGGGTGTAAGGTTGTGTTTTCTTCAAAATTTATTTTGAAAATGACTGAATTTAAGCAAACAGTGGAGGCCCAGATCAGACGCCGCGTTCTGCGGCGCCTGATCTGGCCTTCACTGTTTGCCAAGGTACCCGTGTTGGGGTTTCTGGTTAACTAAAATGAGTTTATAGACAAACAGTCAGTATATTTATATATATTAATTAAGTCGCTGACGCCTGTGTTGGTTTTATGGTCCTCTCCAGAATAGTTCACCAAATTATATAAACACACCACGAAAACAAGTCTATATAATTTTGACCCCCTTAACCCATATACGCCTAGCGGCCCTCATCACGTGAACAGGTCCGCGAAATGAAGACCCCCTAAACTCCACTTTATATAGAGAAAACTGGGGTTTGCGGGGTTCAAAATTGTTTTTCTTATTTCTGCTCCAAGACATAGGTTGTGGGTAATCGTTAGAACCGCCTCAATGAGGCGGTTCTAACCATTAGGAAAACATGTCCGTGTGAAATAATGGCGTCCAACATGGTGTCAGAAATGACAAATTTTGGGTAAAAATGATAACATCTTTCTTATTTCTGCTTTCAACATAGATTGTGGGTACTCGTTAGAACCGCCTCATTGCGGCGGTTCTAACGAGTACCCACAATCTATGTATCTGAGCAAAAATTAGGCGGATAATGTATACCCCCGGACACCCCACGTTTCTCTATATAAAGTGGGGTTTAGAGGGGTCTTCGTTTCACGGACTTGTTATCGTGATGCGAGCACCCACAACTTATGTTTGCAGTATAAATAAGAACAAGAAAAATGCCTAATGGCATTATGGACGGGTTTTTTTTTTTTCAGTATGGTTAGGATGGTGGTGGCATGGGTGGGGTAGGGTGGGGTGTGCTGGTGTGGGGTAGGGTGGGGTGGAATGGGTTAGGAGTCGGGTGGGATGGGGTGGAATTTGTGGTGGGGTGGGGTGTGGGGTGTGATGGGGTTGTGGGGTGGGGTGGGGTGGGCTTGGGTGAGGTCGGGTAAGGTGGGGAGTGGTGGGATGGGGTTGGGTTGGGGGTGGATTGGGGTTGTTTTGGGATGGGGGTGGGGTGGGGTTGTGGGGTAGGGTAGGGTATGCTAGGGTAGGGTGGGGTGGGTAGGGTATGTATATAAAACTAAGTATGCATGTATGTACAGAACAAATGCAATATCCTAACCCAGTAACAACTTTTTGTGTGTGTGTGTGTGTGGGGGGGGGGGGATTTGTTTATGTGTTTTACGAAGAAAATAAAATAAAGTTTTTTCTATTTTTAGCTCTATTTTTAGCTCTAGTGGCCACTGATTTTAGCAATTTTGAAAAAGGGTCACCTAATGAACATTTCTGTAAAATAATTTTGAAATCGGGCCATTATCCCAGGAGGAGATGTCGTTTAAAGAAATTGTTGACGGACGACGGACATCAACTCACCTTGAGCACTTCGTGCTCAGGTGAGCTAAAAAAAGAACGAAAAAAAAAAAAAAAAAAAAAAAGAAAATTCCATGCCTGTGCATGCATGTATGTATTATTACTAGCAACTATCAGGGGAGGAAGATAATAATTGTTCATATGTGTTTATGGAGAGTGAGTGATTGCTTGAGTTTTACGTCCCACCAACAGCTATGGTCATATGGAGATGGGACCTCGGTTTAAAGACTCATCCGAAAGTCTGGAGAAGCCCGGGATCGATCCTGCGATCCCTGGTTTACAAGTCGAGTAGCGTAACCACTACACCACAGAGGCTTCTATGTGTGTTTATGGAGAAGAAAAGAAAAATAAAGAAAAAAAAGAATGAAAAAAGAAAGAAAAAAAAAAGAACAGAAAAAAAAAAAGAACAAAAAAAAAAAAAAAAAAAATGTCTCCACCGGGGTTTGAACTCACGCCCCTCAGATTCATAGTCAACAATAGGATCCGTAGTCCAGCACTCTATCTACTACACTGGCATTTGAAAAAAGGTTAACCAAAAGGTAAACCTGAAAAACGCAAGTTTGAAAAATGACAATTTCCGCCAAAATTTTAGTCTTTTGCGCCATTTATGGATAATACATGAAAGCGGTACCTCCACTTATGCATCAGTCCTGATATTAAAACAATCTGCTGCAGAATAGATGAAAAATATCACTTTGAAAAAAGGTTAACCAAAAGGTAAACCTGGGACGACGCCCGCCCGCCCGCCCGCCCGTCCGCCCGCCCGCCCGCAGGACGCCCGCCCAGCCGGACATCGCTATTTTAAGAGACGGATTTTTTTTAAAAAAACCCGTCCAAAAATATCAAATACTTTCATCAGAAAAGTAGCCAGTTTGGAGATGTGAAAAAATGCACTATGTAGCACGGGTGTGTTATCGTAATGCTTTTTCTAGGACGTTGGCAAACAGTGCAGACCCAGATCAGACGCGCGGCGTCTGATCTGGGTCTGCACTGTTTGCTTAAAGAACATTCGTTTTTGTAAAATTGGCCATAAACAAAAACAAACCTGACACCCCTATAATTAGAAATGGACCATTTAGAATACTTCATCGTCATATACGGGTTAAACTCAAATTCTATAGAGCACAACCAGGGGTTGGTAACTCGAAGCTCTCTTAAGGCTTACGACATTTATCTTAATCACCTCGTAGTGATTAGTGTGAGTAACTCGAATGTACCGTAATTAATGGAGACAACTTAACCATATCGTAAAGTTACGGACAACTCAGGCATGCCGTAACCTCATCTTAACTATTGCGAAAGAAACAGACACTACATAGAAGCATAAGGAAAGAAGTTGTACATCTATCTACTTTTTTTCTCGGCACACAGCGTTTCTTTTGGTAATGATATGCGATACATGTATTGTATGGTAATATATTAAGGCAGATATATGCTATATTTAGCAGAATTATCTGTATAAAAATACGCGTAAACAAAGATCTATACATCTCCGTTAAACATGTATATATGTAGTACGTAATTATTATGTACAAGCTGTGCGGCCCCTGCCCATAGGGGCTTGAAGAAATATATGGGCTGCATGATGCTTCCACGCAGAGCTGAATCCGGCCCGCACACTAGTACTGGTAAACCGCTTAGAGGACCTATGCCTTTCCAGGAACCGCGGTGCGAGGCGGACCGTCCATGCTGATAAACCCTATTGGTTTCATTGGGCGACATGGCTTGAGATGTCATTTCATCTCAATGTCGGGTAAAAGTCCCACAAAATTGGAAGCAATGTCTCCAAAATGACCTTTACAGTGTTGACGGGGACGTTAAATCTCAAATCAAACAAACAAATGTACAAGCTGTTTATTTGTGTGTGTAATAGTCGTGTCAACAAAGGAAGAAAAGAAGACGAAAAAAAAAAGAAATAAGGTAAAAGATGGTATAGCCTGTACAATAAGTGTACTACTGACCACAATCGTCTTGTTTTTTTGAGAAATAGCGGTCATGACTGCTCACTTCCTATTTCCTATTTCTGCTTCCTATTTCTCGCTTCCTACGTCACACCTCTTTCGTGCACAAGAACGTTTTCATGTAATGATAGCGATCAAAAAAGTTTCTCAAGGGACCAAGTGATTCCTCGCGTGGGAATTTTGTTGTTGAAAACCTTCCTCGAGACACCATGATTTAAGCCCATATTGTGTATAGTTTGGTTTTCGTTTCTTTTTTGTAATTTTTGTCTCTGCATTTTTGAAAGATATATATTTTTGGCTGTTGCACAATTTGTTAATGACACTTTCAAGTAACTGGTGCTAATATGAGCTCAGGCATGGCAAATCAGGAGGAAATGTAGCGAAGGGGTCGCCAGTTTTGTCATTGTTTCTCATCCCATAGTTTATTTAGAACCTTGCCTATTATGATACCGCTACCCAAGCCTTTTTTGGCAGAAAAAGCTCCAACAAGGCTGCCTTGTTGTTAAACCCCGGTATTATATTTATAGTAAAATGTTGAGCGTTAATTTATTTTGCTATGCCCTGGCTTACAAACGTTTCCGAAGATTAAAAATTACACAGGTAAATCGTAAGTGGTAAGATGGTCGTACCATTATGGAAACGATACGACAGGTTTTCAGTTACCGGCATAACGAGACCATAACTTTTACGGTGGTCACCTTAAGTATGTCTTAAGTACATCTTAAGTTGATATATTTACGATGGCTTCGAGTTACCAACCCCTGGTTTACAGGGCGTACTCGAGTATACTTATTTTCCTTATTTCTGCTCAGAAACATAGATTTTGGGTACTCGTTACATGTAGAACCGCCTCGCCGAGACGTTCTAACGGGTGCCCCCACACTATGTTTTGAGCAGAATTATAACACAAAAAAATCAGATGTTTCTTTAATCAGAAAATTTCCATTGTTTTTGGTGGTAAAATTGTCAATGTCTTAAGATAAAGGCATGTTTTTGTAATGCAATCGATCACCAATGGCGGACCATCCCGTTAACAAGTCCGTGAAATGAACACCCCTCTAAACCCCACTTTATATAGGGAAAACTGAAGTTCACGGGGGTATTCATTATTTTTCTTATTTCTGATCCAAGACATAGGTTTTGGGTGCTCGTTAGAACCGCCTCATTGGGGCGGTTCTAACGAGCACCCACAACCTATGTTTGATGCAAAAATAACAAAAAATATCACAAATTTACATCAGAAAAGTAGCCATTTTGGAGATGTGATAAATGCACTATGTCGCACGGGTGTTTGTTTGTTTGTTTGTTTGATTTGAGGTTTAACGCCCCCATCAACACTGTAAAGGTCATTTTGGAGACGTTGCTTCCAATTTTGTGGGACTTTTACCGACATTGAGATGAAATAACATCTCGAGTCCTGTCGCCCAGTGAAACCAATAGGGTTTATATGCATGGACGGTTCGCCTCGCACCGCGGTTCCTGGACAGGCTTAGATCCTCTAAGCGGTTTACCAGTACTAGTGTGCGGGCCAGATTCAGCTCTGCGTGGAAGCATCATGCAGCCCATATATTTCTTCAAGACCCTATGGGCGGGGGCTGATCGCACGGGTGTGTTATCGTAATGCAAACATCAAGAGTATCGCCAAAAAACACGATTCAGATGAGAAGCATCAACTCAGACGCGAGAATTAAAATAAAACATTAGTGGGTCGCATTACGAAAACAGGCCTAAACAGATACAATTTAAACTGAACCGCCGAAAAAAATGAAAATGTTAAGATGAAAAATTGTGATATTTCTCTTATTTCTGCTCAAAATACAGAATGTGGGTACACGTTAGAACCGCCTCTCGGAGGCGGTTCTAACGAGTACCAACAATCTCTATTTTAGTGAAGAAATAAGGAAGGAAAATAAGGTTTACCCCTGTTAACCCCAGATTTACTTCATAAATGTGTGGTTCAAGCGGAGGGGGTCAAAATTATATAGGCATGTTTTTGTGATCAATTGCGAAAACACGCCTTTATAATTTTGACCCCCTTGAACCTCACTTTTATACAGTAAAATTGGGGTTTACAGGGGTAAACCTTATTTTTCTTAATTCTGCTCAAAAAAATAGATTGTGGGTACTCGTTAGAACCGCCTCGATGAGCAGTAATAAGAAAAATGTCACAATTTCCATCTTGAAATTTTCATTTTGTTTTTTGTTTCGACGATAAAGGTTCCAATGTATTTGTATAGGCGTGTTTACGTAATGGATACGCGAGAATAAATATCAAAGTTTTAGTGGTGGCACCACGAAAACACGCGTTTACAGGTACATTGTAAACTTTACGACCGAAAAAAAACACACGAAAAATTATGATATTTCTCTTATTTCTGCTCAAAATATAGGTTGTGAGAACTCGTTAGAACCGCCTCGTCGACCACTCCCATGCATACAAGTCATATTGGTTTCACTGGAAGGCGGGGCTTAAGATGTCATTTCATCTCAGTGTCCGGTAAACGTCCAAAATAACCTAAATAGTGTTTACTGGGACATAAAATCTCAAGTCAAACAAATAAAATAATTTGGCCACACCCCGCCCATGCCCATGACTAAAGAGCTCATCATTACCAAGCCATATGGTCGATTTGATTTTTATTCGGTATATGACAAGTACAGGTCCAAAAAATGTCAGCATTACCCCTACCCATACCCATGACTTAAAGGTCAAGGTCATGGCTTTATGCATTTGTTAATTTCCAAATGAAATGACGGACTTGGTTCTTATTTGGTATGATGAAAGATACAGGTCCAGAATTTGTCAGCAATACCCATGTCCATGATCCTATGGGCTAAGGTCAAAGTCAAAGACATTTTTAAGAGTCATGTGATGGATATGGTTCATACTTGGTATGGTGATAGATACAGGTCCATTGTTTTATTTGGCAATACCAACCCTCCTACCCATCACATGCCAATGACCTGAAGGGAAATTTACCAAAATCTACACGCCTTTGGTCATGTAGGACAAGTAAAATTTTGAAGAATTTTCCAGCCCTCAAGGACACTTTTCCAGGTGAACTATGCTCAGTATGCTGTTTGATAACAGCTCTGTTTCTCCAATATGCTGAAGAAAACACAGCCTGACGCCCCTTACTTTTGAAGTAGATTCCTGGTATATAAGAGGAAGTTCCCATTTGGTACAAAAAGGGTTAAAACATCTCATTGAAGCGTTCTTATTACGTACACATAAAAACTGTAAAATTGGGGCCCACTCACCAGGGCATGGAGAAATCCCAGCAGGCACATGGCGTAATTGTGACGTCACATCAACATCCGTGCAACGTCACGACGTTTATGCAACGTCACATCTACGTTGGTGCAACGTCATGACGTTGCATCTACGTTGATCTGACATTGCCCTAGCGACATATGCCTGCTTGGATAGGTTTGGCTGCATGGTCCTACCACGCAGAGCTGAAACCGACCGCACATGAGTACTAGTAAACCGCTTATAGGTCTAAGCCTGCCCGGGCAAAGTGGTGCGAGTCCATGTATTTGAACCCTATTGATTTCATTGGGTGGCAGGATTTCATCTAAATGTCGGGCAAAAGTCTTTACTTAGATTTTTCCAGCCACAATGGTTTGTTGGCTGCAAGGTTTCGGTGCTGGCTTCAACTACATGCGCTCTGGTGAGCGTAGTGGCCCATTGGTCTCTTATTTCTTCTACTCTATTCTATAGCCCGATCTCTTCGGAGACAGTTTGAGACATGGTCGCTGATCCATCAAACGCCATATACATCGGAGGTGATCTCACTAAGTACTGGTACACCGTTGAGTCGGTTCAACCTATATCTTAGAGCAGGAATAAGAGAAACTAGACATCGACGGTGCACCATCGTAAATGTCTATCACTATCGGGGTAAGTTGGTCCGAGCTGCCGGGCAAGTTGG
This sequence comes from Lucinisca nassula, assembly GCA_963580285.1. Lineage (NCBI taxonomy): Eukaryota > Metazoa > Mollusca > Bivalvia > Lucinida > Lucinidae > Lucinisca > Lucinisca nassula. Next base: position 102,085,542 of record OY757014.1, read on the forward strand.
ACCGACTTGGATTCAACGAGAAAATCAGGAAGTAATGATGGGTCGATAAATGCCACTTTTGACAAAAGATCTGAGAAATTACGTGGCTTCAGTAACAATGTGATAGACTGTCGAGCGATAATCTTAACACAAAGTCCTGAGATGATCAGCCAGCTGTGCATTTTGTAAATAATTTTTCTCTAATACCGCCGATTTGATTGAAAAAACCCATTAAAGTCATACCGTAGAGTAGACCGGGGCTAGTTGGTCCTAAGATTAAGATTTGTCTTCAACAGCTGGGGCTAATATCTATTTCTCAGAAGGATTTTTGTACTATGTAACGTGTTCAGTAATTTGCTGCCGTTTTCCATTTATAAAATGCCAGGTTTCGATAAATACAAATGCTTTTTCGACGGACCAACTTACCCCGTCGCGAAAGGACCATAAATACCCCGACCCTAGAGCCTGGTAGATTTTCACAAATGACAGAAACGTCATTGAATTTAGAAACACCAAATACATTCATTTGAAAACCTTAGGTAATGAGCTTTCAGAAAAAGTATGCCATTTGCATGCTACTTGTTACACATAAAAAAGAGAAACAAATGATTCCAATTGTGATAAAGTCACTTTTGTGGTACAAAATCAGTTTTTGCTCTCTAAAGTTTTTACGCAAAGCATTTTCAAAATTTTATAGACGCCATTCTGATTTAATTTCAAAATTCAATATTGGACTTAAATCTCTTCTACAACAAGGTCTGTCGGAGCCCGAATTTTATGGTGACTTAGTATATAAATTCAGAAAAAATATATAACCGCAATGACTTCAGCACCCAATTTCGTAAAATCATTCTTCGATATAAAAAGATTGGGTACAACATACATGTAAATGTTATACGACAGACTGCATGCATGGTAGTTAACCCAATCACGGTTGGCAGCTCTGCTTTCCTCTTTAATTGCACGCCGGTGGGTCAGGCCTCAGATTCTATGACGGTTCCAACGTAAAGGCTTATTGAGAATTAGAGAGATCTAATTCAAGGTAATGTTGGTTGGTGCCTGATGCTCTGTCTCTGGTCGGGCCCATCGGAGTCTGTTGGTTTTCTCTTGCTCCAGCATTTCAGTGGTTTTTTGCTATCGAGTCCTCACCGTTGTCTCACCTCTGTGGTTCTTTGATTATTTGTGTTCACGGAGATGTTGCACTGATGAGTTAGGAGGCCTTCATGCGGACTGAACAAATTATTTGTCTAAATCGCCACGGAAGTAAGGGCGAGGATTGTGGCCACGTAATATCGATTCAAGCCCCCCAGTGGAATTCTTTCCACTGACCGTTCCAAGGCGGTTCTTCTGTGGCGGTTTATGCATGTTGTTGTTTGTTACTACTCACTGTGTGTATCACTTGTGTCTTCTTATTTTGGATGGCCATTTGGCCATTTTGTGGGAAAGTAACTGTCCTTATGGCCATCCTTTGTTTAGGTTTCCATTATGGTCTGGTCGCTTCATGTTTGTGTTCCTTTCCCTTTGGTGTCTTTGATGGGTGGAGTAAGTTAATTGTATCGATTCCTGATTTTTGTTTTACTTCTACTTTTCTTAGTCGCGACCTAATTTTCTTCAGAAAGTGTGTCAGGATCAAGCATTCCATTGAGCCAAATCATAATGCCATGACCATTCTCAGTTCAGAGAAATTACGCGTGGACCAACTTGCCCCACGGACCAACTAGCCCCAGTCTCCCCTACTTATATAATAAGTGGCAAACTGTTCAAAGTAGAAGTAAAACAAAGATCAGGAATTGATACAATCAACCCACCCCACCCACAAAAGACACAAAAGGGAAAGAAATACAAACATTAAGCGACCAGACCATAATGGAAACCCAAACAAAGGAAGGCCATAAGGACAGTCACTTTCCCACAAAATGGCCATATGGCCATCCAAAACCAAAAGACACAAGTGATACACACAGTAAGTAACAAACAACAACACAAACAAATCGCCACAGAAGAACCGCCTTGGAACGGTCAGTGGAAGATTTCCACTTGGGGGGGGGGGGGGGGGGGGGCAAACCGACCCCACTCGGCCACAACCCTCGCCCCCACCTCCGTCGCGACCCAGACAAACAATTTGCTCAGTCCGCACGATGGCCTCCTAACTCATCAGTGCAACATCTCCGTGAACACAAAAATCAAAGAACCACAGAGGTGAGACAACGGTGAGGACTCGACAGCAAGAAACGACTGAAATGCTGGAGCAAAAGAAAACCGATGAGCCCGACCAGAGACAGAGCACCAGGCACCAACCAACACTATCTCTCTAATTTTCAACAAGCCCTTACGCCGGAACCGTCATATAATCTGAGGCCTGACCCACCGGCGTGCAACCAAAGAGGGAAGCAAAGCCGCCAACCGTGACTGGGCCAACCACCACGCACGCAGTCTGCCGCACAATATCCATGTTGTACCCAATCTTTTTATATCGAAGAATGATTTTACGGAATTGGGTGCTGAAGTCATTGCGGTTATATATTTTTCTGAATTTATATACTAAGTCACCATAAAATTCGGGTCCCGATAGACCCCGCTACAGAAGAGATTCAAGTCCAATATTGAATTTTGAAATTAAATCAGAATGGCGTCTATAAAATTTTGAAAAGGCTTTGCGTAGTTTATGGTACCGATAACCCTGATTAAGGCGTTTAGCCGTTAATAATTTATTACGAGTGTTGAAGTCAGTTACATGACTACACACTCTTAGCAAATCGAATTAATTGCGAAATATAAACGCCATAGGATGGCGCACGAGGAATATCACCATCCAAAAAAGGAAAATTTACAATCTCAAAATCAAAGTCATCGCGTTTATCATTAATTTTGCACGAAACAAATCCATCTACAATAGATAGATGTAAATCCAAAAACGGGGCCTCGGTATCAGAAGAATTTGCTTTATTTAACTGAAGTTCTAGGGGGTAAATCTGACTGATCAAACCATCAAAATAGGTATTATCAATATTTAATAAATCATCTAAATATCTAGAAGTAGAGCTAAAAGCTTCAATAATTTCAGATTGGTTATCAATGGAAAGCGACAAAATGAAGTCTCTTTCATAACAATACAAGAACAGATCAGCCACAAGAGGTGCGCAAAAAGTACCCATCGGAAAACACACAATTTGTCTAAATAACTTAGTACCGAATCTAATATAAATATTGTCAAGTAGAAAGGTGAGGGCATCACACACTTTCTGACATGACCAAAGTGTATAATTCTTATGCTCTTTAGAAGTGAAAAATGCATTTCTGACATTACATGCAAGATAGAGAGAATCTTCTCTGTGAAAAGCCCATTCAATTAAATCATTAAGCTTTTCTTTTATAAAATCCCCTCCCCTCACACCCCTATAAATTGGACTGTACGTATGGGCAGGACGTCCGGACGGACACCCGTCACCAAACTAATTTACCCGTTTTTTTGTAGTTTTTTATTTGTTTAAAAAACGAGTATAATAATGTATACCCCTCTTAACCAAAGTTTTCCCTAGATCAAGCCCGGTTTAGAGGGGTGTTCATTCTACGGAGTTGTTAACAGGAGGGTCATATCATTCGTTTTCCAAAACAGCCTTTAAAGCTTTATTCAAAGGTGTCAAAATGTCAGATACATGTACCTGTAAGTATTTAGTCGCAATATTGAAGGGCGAGAGAGGGGTTGTTTGGTGCGGCGAGGTGTCGTGTATCTTGGGTCACTCGGAAGGCCACTTGATTCTGGCTGCCTGCTGTCCTTGTACTTGTAGCAGATAAGGGTAGAGGGGGATGTTGTCACTTCTTCAGTTTCTACACTTCCATTAATTTCCCTATTTCTCCACTGTCCTTCAGTTTTATCTTCTCTGCTGTCTCTTCTATCTTTAAAGTCTCCATTTCTCTGGGAGACGATACAAATTCACCCACAAGGGTTGACATGCCGTTAAACCCCAAAAGACGAGAGAACCAATCGCTTCTGAAAAACTATAGTTGTTAGATTTCTGTGGAAATTCAGCTTCCGAGTTTATCATTGTTTGACCCTGTCTCTCAGCCCCGTGGCAACATCATACATATACACAATCACACGTTGGCATATTTTGTGAAAATGAGTCCAAATAAAGGAAGAAATATACAAATATAAATGTGTTTTAATATAAAAATAATAAAATAAGCAGAAAAGAGCATAAACTAAAGGACATAATAAGGTACTCGTAAAACTTATTAGTTATTAGTTATTTTTAGGGGATGGATGAACCCGGAACTTTCCACTGGCTGTACAAGGGAGATAACGTTTCACAACGCCCTGTTTGATTATCTACTCTAACACAAAGGAACTGTGGTTTATTATGCAACAAATCACTAGTCGAAAGAGCGTGATTAATGACGAATTTAAAACAAGCGGTTTAATGACGTCACTCGAAGATACCATGACGTTATAAGTCTATGGAAACTTAAGTTGCCATAGCAACCGAACTAAAAACGCATTTTCATAACACACACACACACACATACACTGTAAAGGCAATTGTGGTGACTATTTCCATTAAGTTTCAGCCTTATGAACATATGGTTTCAAAGGAAATAATTTTTTAAGTATTTTTTTCCTATTTTTGGCATTTTAGTTTTCCATAGCAACCAATAAAAATGAACAGTAAGCCAAAAATCATATGGCAGATAAAGTAAATACATGGTTAGTGTCTTTAATAATTAAATATAATCGGCGAGCCTTAGACAATTCTATATAATTGTCGCGGCGAAATTTTAGCCAGTTTAAGCAAAAAACACAACAGACAGAGTGGCATGTTAAACGACATTCAGTGCCATGGCGCGCACACGTAGTATAACGTGACGTCAAGTAGCGCAAAATTTCTGACGACACCGCGCCACAGAGACGCAGGAAACATCATGGACGCTCGAATAAAAGTTTCTCAGCGCTTAACATTCTGAATGATAATTTGCAAATAAATAGTTAATTTTTGCTTTAGAAGTAGAAGTAAAACAAAGATCAGGAATTGATACAATTAACTTACTCCATCCATAAAAGACACCAAAGGGAAAGAAATACAAACATTAAGCGACCAGACCATAATGGAAACCTAAACAAAGGAAGGCCATATGGACAGTTACTTTCCCACAAAATGGCCATATGGCCATCCAAAATTAAAAGACACAAGTGATACACACAGTAAGTAACAAACAACAACATAAATAAATCGAGGTTGAGACGCAACTGCAGTAGCAGTGCACAATTATTCCAACGGACCATTCAAATCAGGAAATCTCAAGAAAGTAAGAATTTAGCTGAAATTTCTGAAAATCTGTTTAAATAAATATTGCAAGGATTATAACTTGCAGTTTCATTGTTTTCTCGTGTATAAAGGGTTGCCTGTTATTGTTTACGCTTGCAAATCAGCACCTGAAAAAGTAGGTCCGGTCTATAAACGGTCACTAGACGTATTATAGGTCAGTAGAAGGTATTATAGGTCACTACTAGTCCTGTACAACAAGACCCTACTGACGTTCAGTCACTCCGTAGGGTCTTGTGTCCTTCCATACAAAAACTGGAAATTCTGAATATCACACCAATATTCAATATTGGTGGCATGTTCAATAAAAAGGATATGATCATATGATGAATAACATACAAATCTTACGTTTGGCAAAGCAGCTTTCTTGTTTTCAACCTGTAAGGGCATGTAAACGTTAACTTTTCACAAAACGCGACTCTGTCCAGGGTCGCCGATGTAAACAATATGGCCGTTCATTTCCGTAATTTGTCCGGTGAATCCCGGTGATGATCGTAAAGGCAAAGATATAACCCAGTACTTGATCCTCCGTACCGTGTATGAGAATAGAATAGAATTATTTATTTCACCAATTTCACCAATTATGGACCCTCGCGGGTACATAAAAACTACATGCAATGAGAATTTATTGTCTGTCTGCTTGGAATACTCGGAGAGGGCAATAATAAATTCGTTTGACCTTGTTGCTGCGAATCTGCAGTTTCTAGAACTGAAAATGGAGTAGTTTACTGATATGAACTTAGGCACAACCTTAATGCTGCAGTGGTAGGATAGGGAAGGGTAGGATAGGAGTAAGGGTAAGGTAGCAGTAGGGGCAGGGGTGGAGTAGAGGTAGGATAGGTTATTGTAGGGGTGGGGGTATGGTAGAGGTTACTGTTAGGGTAAGGTAGTGGGTACGGTGGGTTAGGATAGGGGTAAGAGTATGGGGTATGTAGGGGTATGGTAGCGGAAGGGGTAGGTGCGAGGGAAAGGGACTGGATATGGGAATGGATAGGGTTGGGGTAGGGGTATGACAGGGGTAGGGGTATGGTAAGGGATAGGGTTTATATGCATGGACAGTCCGACTCGCACCACTTTGCCTGGACAGGCTTAGATTTCGTAGAGGTTTACCAGTACTCGTGTGCGGTCAACATGATGCTCCCAATCTATTTTTCAAAGCCCCAATGGTCGAGGGCCGACAGTAGGGTGGGGTGGGGTAGGTGGTCTGGTAGTGGTAAGGGATAGTGTAGTGGTAAGGGGTAGGATAGGGTAGTGTAAGGCAGGGCGTCAAGTGATATTTGGAGTCAAAAATATAGATTAGGTCCAGAAATATAGGTATCTAGTGACCAGAAATATAGGATATTATAGGTTGCCTACACTGAAGAAAAACAAACCAGCTCTTCTCTTTTATTAATAATACAACATATAGAAATAGATAAGGTGGTCAGCTGGTTATAATTAAGGAAAAAATCTTTAATAAATCTCCATAAAAATCAGTCCTTAGTAGACGATTCTAATAAATGCCCTCAATGTAAGTTTTATACAGAACTGAGTGATCTACTTAAATATCATCTGATAATCACCCTATCTATTTCTTGGAACAAGAGATAACAAGACCCAACTGTTGTCTATCTGACAATTCAGGCAGAATAAAAAATGGGACATTCTTCCCTTTAAACAAGAGGGCTTTGATGGCCCTGGATTGCTCACGTGATCCATAGTGTAAGAAGTAGGTCCTGTGGAGGGCCCATTTTTGGCCCCAGGGCTTTAATTTGCACAATCAAGGTCCACTATACAAAGCATCATACCAAATATCAAAGACCTGAGCCTTCTGGTTTCAGGTTTTCCCTATTAAGCCTACGTAAAACCAGTGGGCCCTGGGGCAGTGCCAGTTTTGGCCCTAGGGCTATAATTTGAACAATCTTGGTAGAGACCCACTATATGGAGCTTCATACCAAATATCAAAGACCTGGGCATTCTGGTTTCAGACAAGAAGATTTTTAAAGTTTTTTTCTTATTATCCCCTATTTGTTTGCCTTGGCAACCACCTGAAAAAAATCAGACATGATTCCACATGGAGTCTTTGTTTACAGTAACAGGAATCATGGTGGAACTCTTTTTTTCTGTCCACGGAATTTGGTTACAGATTCCACAAGGCAACTGGCCAGATCTTTACAGAAATTCTGCATGAAAATGTTAACCAAATTTCTGTTTAAAAGTCTGGCATGAAAACAGAGCATAATCACTTCCTGAAACATAATATTTTGGCGGGAGCAGTCAGGGATGATATGTTGCTTGTGTGTTGCTTTACAACTTTACATTTACAACTATATTTTGGAAGACACTGTGAGTTACTTTTAGTATTTTAGATTAACAGTGTTTTAAATACTTAACTAGTGGGGTGTCAAAAGTTTTATGTTTGCAAACTGCAAAGATTGCAACCCACCCACATATTTATGAATGTGTTTGCAGACTGAAGTTATTAGATCACCATGAATCTTTGGAAATCCAAGGATTCAAATTCAAGAGTTACATGTAAGTAGCATGCAATGTTTTTGTATGTTATTTTCCATCACAAGTTTATTCCTTCCTTATTGTGTATAGATAAAATCTCAAAATTTTTACAGTGTATCTTAAGATGATTATGTTATGTTACTGAAACTGGACCAAATATGTAAATTAGCAGGCATCCTGCAGGAATATACAGACAGTAATACTGTCACTAGCTCAGACAGAAATCCTGTCAATAATTCATTCAGGAATCCTGCAGGAACCATGAAGGAATCCTGTCTGTAATTTATACAGGAATCCTGGCTTTTTTTTTCTACAGGATTCCAGGACTGCATCAATTTTCCTGCTAATTTAAATATTTCACAAGCTTTTCCACACTGATTCCCACCTGAATCCCATCTCGAAGACAAAATTTAAGTGAAAATTCTTTCTGGAATTTCTATTTGAAAATTTTTCATACAGGTTTCATGTCAGAATCCTGTCACAACATTTCTGCAGAAATACTGTAACTTAATTTCAAACGGGCCTGTGAGTATTCAGCATGGACTGGAATTTGTTGAACAACTTTGGTGTCTTTGGTGGGTGGAGTGGGTTAATTGTATCGATTCCTGATCTTTGTTTTACTTCTACTTTGAGAGAGGACCACCCAAAGATGATTTATGTCAAGTTTGGTCAAAATCTATTCAGGGGTTTTAAGAGATGACATTTAAAGGACGGCGGACGGTGACAGATCGCAATAGCTCGCCTGCTAAAAAACGGCAAAACTTGTTTAATATTCATAAAAAACAATAGTAAAAACAATATCAAAATGGAACATTTCAAATTTAAAAGAAATAGCAGAATTACCACCAGCTAAAGCTTTCCAAAAGCTGGGCTGGACTGGGTCACTACACCAAAAAGGAAAACAAATTCCTAAAAAGAAACAGCTTACTAAGCTCAAATATTATAGAAAACATCTACTGTCAAAGATTTTTTTAGAAACTTTGTATTCCTTGCTTACCCAAATTTCCAAACTATAGGTATTTATAGGTATTTTGGTAAATATAGGATTTTATAGGTTATTATAGGTAATGGCCTGAAATATAGGAAAATATAGGTAAATATAGGTAACTTGACGCCCTGGTAAGGTTAAGGGGTAAGAATGGGTTAGGGTTTAGGGCAGGAGTATGATAGAGGTAAGGGGTAGGGTTGGGTAAGGGGTAGGGCTGGGATATGGGAAAGGGTAGGGATATTTGGTGGGAAGGCAGGGTAAGGGGTAGGGGAATGTGGTAGGATAGGTGTAAGGGGCTGGTAGGGGGTTGGGTAGGGGTATGGTTTGGGTAGGCAAGAGTATTGCAACGGAAGGGGTAGGGGAAAGAGGTAGGGGCTGGGGTATGGGAGCGGGGTAGGGTAGGGGTGGGGTAGGGTAAATGTAGGGGTATGGGGCGTGGTAGGGTATGGGTAGCCGAAGGGGTAGGGGTAAGAGGTAGGGGCTGGAGTATGGGATGTGGGTAGGTTAGGGGTAAGGTAGGGTAGGATAAGTGTATGGGTAGGGGGCGTGGTAGGGTATGGGTAGCGAAAGGGGAAGGGGTAAGAGGTAGGGGCTGTGGTATGGGATGGGGGTACGGTAGAGGTATGGGGCATGGTAGGGGAAGTGATACGGTATGTGTAAGAGGTAGTGGCTATGGTATGGATATTGGTATGGTAGCGGGTGGGTAGGTAGGGGTAAGGGGTATGGTAGCGGAAGGGGAAGGTGCTAGGGAAAGGGGATGGGTATGGGGTACGGTTTCGGAATGGATAGGGTTGGGGTAGGGTATGATAGGGGAATGGGGGTAGGGGTTAGGGCTGGGGTATGGTAAGGGGTAGGGGCTGGGATATAGGTACATGTAGGTGTGAGGTAGGTGTAGGGTTAGTGGGATGGTGTATGGTAGGGGAAAGGAGTAGGGGTATCGTAGGGGAAGGGGTTAGGGGGTAGGGTAGGGCAGGAGTAGGGGTATGATAGGGGTTGGTAGAGGCTAGGGGGTGGTATGAGGAGGGTGTGTATAGGGTAGGGTAGAATTGGATAGGGTGTCCCCTTGCTTGATTCTTTCCTTGAAGAAATTGCCTTTCCTTTTTCAACTACGCAGAAAAAGCAAAACCATGTGATATAGTCGAAACCACTACAGCTTCTAATTTCAAATGAGTGACCGAATGCTTAAAACCTCTGTTTCTCTTTAAAAAAAAATCCCTGGCAACACGCAACGCAAACAACGGCTATGTTTGATGTTGTTCAATTCAGATTTGTTTTTCTGCGAACAGTGACGTCACCGGTTTCGGCAGGAATCGAAACATCCCGAAGTGAAATCCAATATGGTGGACGGATATAAAACAGTACCTAACGCTTCGCGGATATTTTTAGGATAATATTGAATATTTTTGGGCTTAGTTTGAACAGAGAACGACACAGAACAATACAGTTCTGTGACTTATATTAGATGACATTATAAAACCAGTGGTTTTCCCGTTTCTTAACGGAATTTCCAGTTTTTCGAGGTTGGCACTCATGACCTTACAGGAAAGCAGCGTAGCGTAATGTATGGAAGGTCATGATTTCAGAACTAAGGTCACTACCGATTAGAGCGAGCAGTTATTCGACCACCTTTATTCGGTTACTAGAATGCCTGTTTACGGTATAAAGCAAGTTTGCTTTCCTATGATAGACTTTTGCTGCAAGGGATGTCACAGAGCTTTTCGGAACAATTTCAAAATTTTATTAAGCGTTGCAAACGCACTGGATAATATAATATAAATTCTATTCAACAGTATGCATGCATTGTGTGCGACCCAATCACGGTCAGACATTATGCTTTCCTCTTTAATTGCACGTCGGTAGACCGGGGTTCAGACTCCAAGATGTACTTTATTAGTTGGTCGGGGCCGGAGCTTTTACTTGTCTGTCTGTTGCTTGGTCCAATGGGGTTCAACTGTCGGTTTTCTTTTGCTCTGGTGTTTCTGTGGCGTTGTGTTCAGCACTGAATTGCTCAGCGTGTTTCACTGTCGTGTCCTCAGCCTTGTGTCAATTTGGCTTTAATTGCGATTTCTTTGTTTACCGTGTGGTTTCACTGATGGGTTAGAACACATTCATGCGGACCAAACAAATACTTGGTTGGGGCACACTGAAAGTGATAGTGAGGGTTGGGATCCCGTAAAGTTAACTTAAACCCACCAATGATATTTACTGACCGTTCCAAGTCGCTGTGTTCCTTCATGTTTTGTGTTGGTGGTTCTGATTATTTCCCTAATCATTTATGTTGTTACGTTGATGATCCAGTATTCTCCCCCATTTTATTTGTTCATTTTTAGTTATGTTTGTCCTTCCAGTTTTATGTTTGTCATGTTGGTGATTCTGATTCAGCAAAGGCCTGTCTGTCCAAATTATTACATATAGGATCATAACGGTTTTCTTTCAAACTTTTCAAACATGTAAATTTCCCACACATAACGGTTTTCTTTCAAACTTTTCAAACATGTAAATTTCCCACACAGGCAAAAAGTGTGGGTCCAGATCAAACCGCTCCTACCTACCCAGAGGAGCAGTTTGATCTGTTTCCATACAGAGTACTCCTGTGTAAACAGTCAGATCTGAATACATGCCTCGTGTTTGAAAACAGACATAAAAATATATTATCATTTGAAACCTGCTTTTTGGTTTATGAGTCTGATCATTGTAGGAATCTTTTGTCATGGTGTTTACATTATAATCACAAAAAACACGCCTACATTATATAACTTTGACCCCCTTACACCCCACTTTTATATAGCAAAACTGGGTTTACAGGGGTAGACCTTATTTTTGCTTATTCTGATCAAAAACATAGATTGGGTGTATTCGTTAGAACCGCCTGTCCGAGGCGGTTCTATCGAGTACCCACAATATCTGTTTTGAACAGAAATATGAAAAATATCAGGATTTTTATCTGAAAAATTTCCTTTTTTGGTGATAAAATTTTCCAATATAATATTTTGATAAGCGTGTTTTCGTAACGGCTTGCAAAACATAATAGCTGTCATTAACTAGTACGCGGACCATGTTTTACATATAACCTTCGTTATACCCACATTTGACATACATGTAACGAAAAAAAATTGTTACTTCAAGAAAATAAGCCTATATAATTCCGACACTCTTGAATGCCACTTTTATTTACCAAAACTTTTATTTACACAGGGGTAAAGCTTACTTTTTCTTATTTCTGTCCTAAAATAAAGAGTGTGGGTATTCGTTAGAACCGCCTCGATGAGGCGGTTCTGACGTGTACCCACAATCATTATTTAGAGCAGAAATAAGAAAACTTTTACAATTTTTATCTTTCGGTGGTAAATTATAATGTATTTATAAAGGCTTGTTTATGTAATGGAATGACAATTTCAATGGAAGAATTCTTAGACCAATATGCGATGGGTTAATGGAGATATTCAAATGTATTTATTTATTACTCAAAGAAATAAACGTGAGATTTTGTTAGAATCGCCTCGGTGAGGCGATTCTACCAAATGTCCACAACATTCGTTTCTTGGCCCTTTATCATCAATTACACTGCTCCTTATTTGGGGTTTTTATAACGTTTAAGTATTAGGGAACAAATACTGTCGTTATAACGAGGGTCCTCTGTTTTTTAATGACATCTCGTTAACAAGTCTGTCTGATGAGCACCCCTCTAATCCCTCTTTTTATTGAGAAAAGTGGGGTTTACGGGAGTATTTATTATTTTCCTTATTTCTGCTCAAACACATATATCACGAAAACATGCCTATATAATTTTGACCCCTCGAACCCCACTTTTACAAGGTAAAAATGGGGTTTTCAGGGGTAAACATTATTTTTATTATTTCTGCTCAAAAACATAGATTGTGGGTACTCGATAGAACCGCCTCGTCGAGGCGGTTCTATCGAGTCCCCGCAATCTATGTTTTGAGCAAAAATAAGAAAAATATCAGATTTTTTATCTGGAAATTTTCCTTTTTGGGTGGTAAAATCTTCCAATACATAGGCGTGTTTTCGTAATGGGTTGTGGATACTTGTTATGTTTTTTCTTACTAATGCCAAAGACATAGGTTGTAGGTGCTTGTTAGAACCGAGGCGGTTCTTATGAGTACCAACAGCCTATGCCTTGTAGCAGAAATAAGAAACATAATGTATAGCCATGTAAACACCAACTTTTTCAATGAAAAGTTGAGTTGGGGTGTTTATTACACCGACTTGTCAACATGATGATCTTCGTGGATATAGTAAATTGCCTAAACATAACGAAAACACGCCTATACAAATACATGGTAATTGTTTTCGCTGTAAAGTTGAAGAATTTATGATGAAAAAGTTTGATATTTTTCTTATTGCTGCTCAAAATACAGAGTGTGCGTACTCGTTAGAACCGCCTCGGTGAAGCGGTTCTAACGAGTACCCACAATCTATATTTTCAAGCAGAAATAAGAATAATAAGGTCTACCCCTGTAAAGCCCAGTTTTGCTATACAGAAGTGTGGTTAGAGGGGGGTCAAAATTGTATAGGCGTATTTTCGTGATGCTATGGCGACCCATGATTAGAACATAAAAACAAGATGCCAGTTGATTGTTTCATTTGAGGTTTAACGTCCCCGCCAACACTATTTAAGTCATTTTGGAGACCTTGTTTTTCCAATTGTGTGGGACTTTTTCCCGACATTGAGATGAAACGACATCTCAAGCCCTATCGCCCAATGGAAACTAGTAAGAAAAGGTCACTCCGGAAAGACCACAATCAAAAAATGCAGCCGTCTCAAGTCACTTAAAAAAAGCGACACGGAGGCACACACAAAAACAGATGAAACATGATCCAACGGCACAAAGCCAGATAACAAATAAGAGACTGCAAAAGAAACCAATAGGGTTTATATGCATGGACGGTCCAACTCGCAACACATTACATTAGACCTCCTAAGCTGTTTACCAGTACCCATGTGCGGTTGGTTTCAGCTCTGTGTTTAAGCATCATTCAGCCCAATCTATTTCTCCAAGCCCCCAAGGGCGGGGCCGAACAAGATGTGATAAAAAGATTATAACGTACATTTAGGGTAATGGTTACCGCCTGCAGTTATCGCCCTCGACCATAAGCATCCCCCAAGCTAAAGCTCTCGGGGCGGATAGTGGGGTCTCGGTTGATCATCACTAATTATTTATAACAATAAAGCACATACAGAAAGAATGTAATGTATGTATAATATATAATTAATAAACTGCTGTATCTATAATAGAGCTTACATACATGCATACAGGAACGTCTGTCCACGCAATTTGTGTGGCGTCCCTTTCTTCATAAAGTGCACAAGGAACGTACTGTGACCTGCACCACGTTCACAAATCCATGAAATGAACATACCCACAAACCCCTATTTATGTAGAGAAAAGTGGTATTTAAGGGGATATATATTTTTTTATTTCTGTTTTAAAACACAGGCTGTGGGTACTGGTTAGAACCGCCTCAAGGATACGGTTCTAACGAACACTCATAACCTATGTTTGGAATATAAATAAGAATAATATCACAAATTTTCGTCAGAAAAGTAACCATTTTAGAGATATGAAAGAATGCATTTTGTCAGACGGATGCGCTGTCGTAATGTCGTTTCCATGTTGCCACTGCGATCTGTGTCTGAAAATAATGTGCATATACAGACTTGCAAACACATTTTTACTCTATATAATATTTTATAAAAAGAAATAATCATCAAAAAAATAACCATTTTGGCGATATATGCCAAATACAACTTGGCCCAGGCCCAGGCAGAATAACAATTGATTGCTTGTGAATTGAATGAGTAATTTGATTGATTGATAACCAGAAATGGATATAGTTGTATTATTTTTTTCTCAACAAGATAATGGTAAATTTGATTAGGCTAGACAACAGCCACGTGCGTGAACTTGTCGTCAGCGCTTCATTTTATATATCGGTAGCCAAGTGAATTTTGTGAACTGGAAACATACATTTGGGGGAAAAACATGTCTCGTCATAATGAGTAATTTTGGAGACATTGCTTCCAATTCTACAAATGTCACGTGTAGTCCTCGGCCAACTGTATTGACCCTCGGACCAATACAGCTGGTCTCGAACCTGTTACTAGGTCAATAGAAAATCACTTGAATTATAACATAATATGAATAAATAATATTAATAACAATGGCAAGTAAATATCTTCATTGAAGATTAGATTTCCTTTTGACAAGGGTGTTGTTATTAAATTCAGTAAGCCTATAGAGTGTGACCATAAAGCGTCCGCATAACGAAAACATGCCTATACAAAGACATTGTAACCTTTATCGCCGAAAAAAAAAAATACTTTAAGATGAAAATCGTGATATTTTTCTTATATCTGCTCAAAATTGTGATTGTAGGTACTCGTCAGAACTGCCTCTTCGAAGCGATTCTTACGAGTACCAACAATCTATATTTTAGTGCAGTAATAAGAAAAATAAGGTTTACTCCTGTAAACCCCAGTGATACTGTATAAAAGTGGGCTTCAATGGGGTCAAGATTATATAGGCGTGTTTGCGTGATGAGTGGATCGCCATCATGCATAACAATAACACACCCGTAGGACAAAGTGGATATTTCTCATCTCTAAAACGGCTACTTTCTGATGAAAATCTCTGATATTTTTTCTTATAAATACTGCAAACATAGGGCGTGGGTGCTCGTTAGAACTGCCTAAATGCGGCGGTTCTAACGAGTACCCACAACCTATGTCTTGGAGTACAAATAAGAAAATATGTATACCCCTGTAAACCCCCATTTTCACTATATTAAGTGGGGTATAGTGGGGTTTTCATTTCACGGACTAGTTTACATGATGTTAACAAGTCCTTGAAATGTAGACCAAATATTACGTATATTGAGAAAACTGGGGTTTACAAGGCGATGCACGAGTATATAAGAAATTCCAGACACATTTGAGGTGCAAAACTACAGATCGATGACTGTTTACTGAACACTACGTCATACGGACCATTCCATCGGAAACCGCTATGTGGGGGATACCAACATTTTCCTCGCTTAATTCACAAATCTTTGCTGTATATTATTCTGATATGACAGCGTTGCATGGAATACGATGTGGAGGTTAAGCCCCCGCCCATAGGGGCTTGAAGAAATATATAGGCTGCATGATGCTTCCACGCAGAGGTGAATCCGGCCCGCACACTAGTACTGGTAAACCGCTTACAGGATCTAAGCCTGTCCAGGAACCGCGGTGCGAGGCGGACCGTCCGTGCTAATAAACCCTATTGGTTTCATTGGGCAACAGGGCTTGAGATGTCATTTCATCTCAATGTCTGGTAAAAGTCCCACAAAATTGGAAGCAGCGTCTCCAAAATGACCTTTACAGTGTTGACGGGGACGTTTAACCTCAAATCAAACAAACAAACAAACGATGTGGAGGTAATGGTTAGATGAATAAACTTTAACGACCTAGGTACCCAAAGGTCGTAGTTCGAATCTTAAATTTTGAATTACATTTTTATTTTTCGTTCTTTTTTGTTTCCTTTAATATACAGTTTTATGCAGCCTGTGGCAAGAAATGTTCAAGCCTGAGTTTTTGGAACTTTGCAAACGAAATAAACCAGCTCCTCCTTATTGAGTTGACCACCTTTTGAAGAGACACGGGCACACAGTTCTGCGGCTTTCACCATACCATACTGATCTGAATGCCAAAAGTTTTATATTGGTCAAGGAAATTTTCAGCTTCGCATGACAGACATATAGATGTATAAATAAAGGCTCTGATCGAAGAAGAAACTGGAAGCAGTGTTGAAAAAGAATGGCCTGCGTGCTTAAAACATGTCGGAATGGCTGAACAGGACTATTATTTTGTTTGATTTGAGTTTTAACGTCCCCTTTAACACTGTATTGGTCATTTTGGAGACGTTTCTTCCAATTTTGTTGGACATTTACCAGACATTGAGATGAAATGACATCTCAGGCACAGTCGCCCAATGAAACCAATAGGGTTTATAAGCATGGACACCGACTCGCACCGCTTTGCCTGGGCAGGCTTAGATCACCTAAGCGGTTTACCAGTACTCGAGTGCGGTCGGTTTCAGCTCGACGTGGAAGCATCGTGCAGTCCATCTATTTCTTCAAGTCCAAACGGGCGGGGGCCTGGACAGGACTATTGTAAAACTGACATCGCTGTTGAGGCTGAAATGGAGTGAATCATTAAACACATGGACTCTGACAGTGACGTTAGAGAGAAGGTACAGAGACTGCTTCTGAGGGTGATGAATCTTCCGACACTGCCGAAGAATCAAACCTGTTTTTGCAATGCAATTTCGAAATATGAAATTCTGAAATTATGAAATGCAAGTTAATGTGAATCGCTGAAATTTGAAAATAATGGATTACATACTAATATTAAAAAAACAACAACAAAGGATATATATAATACAGAGCGGCCCCCGTCCATTGGGGCTTAAAGGAATAAATGGGCTGCATGATGCTTCCACGCAGAGCTGAAACCGACCCGCACACGAGTACTGGTAAACCGCTTAGAGGATCTAAGCCTGCCCAGGCAATGCGATGCGAGTCGGCCCGTCCATGCTTATAAACCCTATTGGTTTCATTGGGCGGCAGGGCTTGGGAAGTCATGTCATCTCAATGTCGCGTAAAAGTCCCACAAAATTGGAAGCAACGTCTCCAAAACGACCTTTGCAGTGTTGACGGGGTCGTTAAACCTCAAATGAAACAAACAAATATAATACAGAAAAAAAAAGAAAAAAAGTTTAAAAACAATTACACTGTGCGACTGTCTCTTCCATCCCTCGCCCTCATCACACCGAGGACTTCAATGATTCTGACCTGTACAGTTAAGATTGAGAAGAACTTTACAGCGCACACGCATTTGTTTCTCATTTGTAACGCGTGAGATTCGCACTCCTGATTCACGCGTTTCACTTGCGAATGACATTTTAGCCAATCAGTTGCTTTTATGAATAACGCGATATTGCGTGTAAATCGCGATTGTTGACCAGCCAATCAAACATGAGTGTCGAAATCGCAGATAGTGCACATTCACAGACTGCTTCGCGTTTCAAAAGCAACCAATCAGTACCGCGTAACTATTTCACACTTATCCTTTTTTTTTTTTGTTTCTTTTTTTCTATTTCTTCAAATTTTCCTTATTCCATATATTTTTTGTCAGTTTGAACATAACAAATCTGGCGGACTAGTAAATTATCCATTTACATTTGCCTGGGGCTAAAGGGTAAAATACAGGTACTGAGTCGTGATTGAAGTTGACTGTCAAAATGCAGAATGTTTATTGACCAAAAGTTTTATGACACCCAGGTGCAACTTGGGGGGCTATAAAGATATCAGCTTAAAACAACAGCTCATTATCGTCATTTAGTCTAGATGTCCGAAATAATCAATGTTCTTTCACTCATAGAAGCGGCCCAATTTTCAATTAATTATTTTTGTAATTTTCATTTATTTTGTTTAATTAACTCGGAGAATCAAGTTGCATTTTCTTCGATATTTATTTGAAAATGCCTGAACCTTTTGCATTAAATGTAGGCCCTGATCAGAGGCCTACGTCTGCTGCGTCTGATCTGGGTCTGCATGGTTTTTGCCATTAAGAACAAATGGAATCTTCCACCTTATTAATAGAGCAAGTCCATTTCAAAATTAAAGTTGAAGTTTTGTTTTCTTTGTTTATTTTGGCATACCGAGTAGGTCCTGATCAGACGCCTACTCCAACTAGGTCTGATCTGGATCTGCACTTTATTCTGCCATTTGGATCTTTCGCCTTGTTAAAAGCACAAGATCGTTTCAAAATTTAAGAGTGTGAGGCTGTGTTTTCTTTAAAATTTATTTTGAAAATATTTGAAGCTTTTTGAAACAATGTAGGCCCCGATCAGGTGCCTATTTCTGTTGCGAATGATCTTGGTCTGCACAGTTTGCTAATTGGCGCCAAATGGCATCTTCCACTTTGTAAATAGCACAAAACCATTTCGAAATATAAGAGTGTGAGGTTGTCTTTTCTTCAAAATTTCCGAAATAATTGATGTTCCGTCACTCACAGAAGCAGCTCATTTATTTAATTACTTATTGCTGTAATTTTCATTTATTTTGTTTGCATTAACACATTTGTTTTACCAAATGGAATTTTCCGCCTAACATACATTTTTTATCGAAATTTATTGGGAAATAACGGAACATTTCGTAATCTTCTATAATCTAGGCCCTGATCAGACACCTACTTCTGCTGCGCCTGACCTGGGGCATTTTTACTATTACCATTTTTCCCCATTTTCTTCAAAATTTAATAAATTTGGAAAAAAAATCCTGAACTTTTTCCAAACAGTGTAGTTCCTGATCAGACGTTAATTCTGTTGCGTTTGATCTGGGTTTGCACTTTTTTGCCAATTGGCGCCAAACGGATTCTTCCACCTTGTAAATAGCACAAGACAAGTTCAAAATTTAAAAGAGTGAGGTTATTTTGTTTTCAAAAATATTATCAAAATGTCTGAAGCTTTTGGAAGCAATGTAGGCCCTGATCAGACGCCTAGTTTTTCTGCATCTGAACTGGGCCTGCACTGTTTGCCATTTGGCGCTAAACTTTATGAACTTTAAGAAATGTGCATATTTCAGCCTTTACCTTTTTCCTTATTTTTTATTTATGTGCTTATATATTCATTTATTTGTCTTTGATCCAAACAGAGATTGTTGGAACTTCATTGCGAAAATACGCCTATACAAATCTATTGATTGTTTTACCACCAAAACTGAACATTTTCCATTATTTTAATATTTCTGCACAAGACACAGGTTATTGTACTCGTTAGAACCGACTCGGCGAGGCGGTTCTGACGAGTACCCACAATCTATATTTTGTGCAGAAATAAGAAGAATATGTAACCCCTTAAATTCCAATTTTACTATTTAAAATTGGGGATTAACGGGGTCAAATATGTATAGGTGTGTTTCAAGATGTGTTAGAAACACCATAAACACCCATTAAATGGCGGTTCTGATGAGCGCCCACAAACGAGTAAATAGACGTGACTTGTCAAACAAATATCCCAGGATAAACGATTACCCTCTTGGTTCCCTACACCATATGCATCAGAATACCCCGAGTGTTTATTATCTCTAAACTGCCAGACATTAGGGTGTTATGCAATCTAAAATATGTCTTTAAATGTAAATATTATTGTGTGTGTTTATCCGACACTCCAGGTTCAGTCTTCGGACAGGTAGGACGTATTAATCTCTCTCTTCAGTTATTATTTTTTGCGTTTATCTTGCTTTCTTGACACAATACCCCGTGTCATACCTATTTTCACACCTTTCCAAGCTGTGAAAATTGGCTTCTAGAAGTGTAAAAAAGTGACATCTTGATTAGTATATTGTATTAGTATATTGTCAGTATATTGTTAGTATATTGTTGATTAGTATTGTTAGTATTGTTGATTGGTAAAAAAATGAGATCAAAGACACATGATGAGGTCGCGACAGGCTCAGGGACCCAGGGTACGGGCCCGGGGGTGGACTCTGCTGATCCAAAACAGCTGGCTGGGGAGGGGGAGGGCCTGGACAACACCAGGGATGTTTGCGATATGGTTGCGGACCTGGTGGCGAGCCCTGCAGGGGGGAGCTCGGAGACAGAGTTCTCTGAGCCCCTCCCTGGAGGGCCCACCCCTCAGGGTAAGGACTGGGAGGGCCAGATTAGGCAAAAAGCCCTCGCCCTGCCGGGATCCCTGGGGTCAAACATGACCTCAACCCCAAAACCCGGGTCTTCTAAAGGGAAGGTGGCCCCTGATCAGACTGATCAGAGCCAGGCAGCAGGTCAGAAGCGGGATAGGACATACCTGTCAAGCGACTCAGAGGGGGAGTCCTTCGAGGGGCGCCCATTACCTAAGGCCATAAACCTTGGATTGGGGGAGGGGGTGGAAGACCTGGATTCAGTCCTGGTCATTGACTCTGGGGCCGAGGAGGAGGACATGGAGAAAGGGGGCTTCACGAAAGTGGGCAAAAAAAATGGGAGGACACACAAAGAGGGGAGCATGGCTAGGGCTAGGGCTCAATCCCACGTCCCTACCCCCGCCTCAAGCAAGGAAAGAACGGAGGCGCGCCAAACAGCGGCGACGGGCATGACGTACGTTTACGTTATGTTCGCGCTGGTGGGGGGCGCTTTCCCCATACAGAAAATGGAACAGTTTGCGACCAGTTTCAAGACCTACATAGGGGAGGTCATCGAAGCCCATGCCCCTGGGAAGGGAAAGGGCCCCATTTTCAAAATCCCGGCTGCCAAAGAAGTAAAAGCGAAGGGTTTTCACTACCAGGGGCTCGAACTCAAAATTACAATAGGCACAAGCTTAGCGGAACTACAAGGTAGCGCAAACAACACGCGCAATAACCAGCAACAAAAAATGACATACGCAACACTGAACATCGGGGCAAATATCAGGCAGGAAAAACTCAGGGAGATGTTTGACTTTGGGCGCTATCAGATTTGCGATGCACGTAGGATAGCGTCCAGGGGCAAAGATCTCGATTTAGTCAAATTGACTTTTAATAAGGAAACACCGACTTTCGAGCTAACCAGTGCGGCCGATATCACTTATCCTCTGCAACCATGCTTTTTGCAGTATTTGCGCTGTCAAAAATGTCAAAAATATGGACACTCGGAAAAAAACTGCAGAAGTAAAAAAAGCACATGCCCGCACTGTGCTGGGATCCATAAGCACAATGAATGCAAAACTAAACACAATAAAAAATGCGCAAACTGCGGATTAGCCGGCCATGGAGTAGCCTGGCGCGGGTGCAACATTTTCCTCAATTACAAGGCGCAAATCGACCAAATAAACGGTCAAATAGCCAGAGATTGGGAACAAAAAAAAGCCCAAACACAAAATACCGCGCAAGAAATCATGAGCTCCAGTGCGGCTTATACCGCACCCCCCAGTGCGGCTTATACCGCACCCCCCAGTGCGGCTTATACCGCACCCCCCAGTGCGGCTTACATTGCAACCCCCAGTGCGGCCCATACCGCACCCCATGCACACAACACAAAGGAGACTTACACAAAAATGGAGGTCGAAACGCTAATCGCCGCGGCGATAAAAAAAGCCACGAGCTCAATCTTGCACGAGCTCAACAAACAAAATCTGCTGAGCACCAAGGCGTCAGATGAGGTCATAGACCTCGTCGTCGAAAATGCCACCGCAAACATAATGGAAACCGACAACATGAATACGTCGGGCACCACAGGGGTACACATCGCAAATAGCGAGAACCCCCAATCACCTACAGAAGCAACGAAAGAAAAAGAAATAAGCACCGCACCTGCACCCGCACAAAATAGGCGGAAAACAATAATCCCAAGGAGGCAACATAACAAACGCGAACCACAAGAGCTCTTAAGGAAAAACGCGGACTATAGCTCCACCGATCCTAGACCAAGGATCAAGGGTGGACGTAAAAACTCACGCCGTTAAAACAAAAAATATATTACTGCCTAATTATGGATCCCAGCACCACTGCTAAAATCCGCGTGTTACAGTGGAACGCCCGTAGTCTGTCTGGCAAGGATAACGGAACAAAACTCGGGGCCTTAGGCCATTATCTAGAAACTTTAGGCTACACACCGGAGGTAATAGCTATTCAAGAAACTTTCTCAAAAAAAGATAGTAAACCAACAAAACTTCCAGGATATAAAACCCCGGTCAGTTTCAGTAGGGAAAAGGGGAAACATGGGGGAGGACTAGCCACCTTTATCAAATCAGGACTAGATTCGGAAGAAATCAAATTTAGACACACAAAAAAAGAAATAGAGGTGGTGATCGTCAGACTTTTTGGACAAAATGAAAACATAGACATCGTTAACTTTTATGCACCACCCCAAACAAATGTAACGTCTGACGATTATGATGAAATTTATAAAAAAGTGGGGAAAAAATCAGTTTTCTTGGGGGACTTCAATGCCAGACATGAACTATGGGAGACAAACCACAACCCCACATACGACAAACGGCGAGGCCTAGAACTGGTCGAGTTCATAAATAGCACAGATTACGTAATCTTAAACACGGGGTGTGGCACACGACTCAACGTCGAGCGCGGAAGCACGAGCGCCATAGACTTAACACTGGTCAGCGCATCACTATGCCGATCTAGTGAGTGGCACGTGGGAGACGACACGATGGGAAGCGACCACTTCCCCATCCTGACGTCGCTCAACGTCACTCACAAATGCGTAACGCAGCGGCCTGCCCGACGTTGGAAATTAGACAAAGCAGACTGGGACCTCTTTAGGCAGCAACTTAAACACATTAACATATCCCTCGAAGGCACAAATATCGATAAAAGCAATGAGGATTTTGTTTCGGAAATAATGGCGGCATGTGAAAAATCAATACCAAAAACGCAACCAAAAAATAAGCATAAAAACACCCTGCCATGGTGGGATGAAAATTGTAGCGAGGCAGTCAAAAAGAAAAATAAAATATACTACAAATACAGGAAAAACAAAACAGCCGCACTTTTAGAAGAATATAGACGCGTAAGGGAGGAAACAAAATACCTTTTAACACAAACAAAACAACAAGCCTGGAGGGATTTTGTGTCTACTCTCACATATAAAACAAACTCTAAGAAAATTTGGGACACAATAAAAAGATTTAATGGAAAACCACTAAAACCGGTAGAAGTTTTAAAACAAGGAAACACAAGATATCACGAAAACAATGAAAAAGCAGAAATCTTAGCACAACACTACCGGAAAGTCTGCAGTAACGAAAATTTAGACCCAAATTTTAGGCGCATTAGGGAAACGCAGGACCCAATAATTGAGCAGGCCGTTCAAGACGCCGATCGCGCTGGCCAGTGCCGTGCATACAATGCGAACTTCTCCCATAGGGAGCTACAGAGCGCGCTTAATAAGAAAAAGAGCACCGCCCCCGGGGCAGACACCGTTCACTACGACATGTTAAAAAATCTACCAGAAAAGGGAAAAAATCAACTTCTCGCACTAATAAATAAATCTTGGGACGAGGGGACCCTCCCTACACAATGGAAGGAGAGCACCATCGTCCCAATATTAAAACCAGACAAGGACCCCCACGAGCCGAAATCGTATAGGCCGATTTCACTCACATCAACCATATGTAAAATCATGGAAACCATGGTAGCATCTAGATTAACAGCACACATTGAGAAAAACAACCTCTTAGCAAATGAACAATCAGGTTTTAGAAAACATAGATCTACCATTGATCAAATCACCAGACTGGAATCCGCCATCCGAAAGGCAAAACTAATGAAACACTCACTGGTAGCGATATTTTTGGATTTAGAAAAAGCTTTCGACCTACTATGGACTAGGGGGGTCCTCCTAAAACTAAACAAATTCGGAATTCAAGGAAAAATGTTAACCTGGATCAGAGACTTTTTGACTGATAGAAAAATGAACGTAAAAATAGGTAGCGAGGTGTCCGGTTTTTATGAATGCGAGAATGGTTCCCCCCAGGGGTCGGTGCTATCTCCTATCCTTTTCAACCTATTAATGAACACACTGCAGGAAACACTTAATGCATTACCGCTGGAAATATCCATGTTCGCAGATGACGGCTTAGTATGGAAAACCGCGAAAAAACCGAAAAGTGCCATTCCTGCATTACAAAAAGCGTTAAATGCCATACATGATTGGGCTACAAATTGGGGCTTCAAATTGTCAACTGAAAAAACAACAGTGGTAGTTTACAATAGAAATTTCGGAGATACAAAGGGCATGCCCAAGCTGACGTATGACGGGCAGGAAATAAAGTACGCCGGTCATGCCAAATTCCTGGGCATGTACTTTGACAGCAATCTAACATGGAGACTGCACATTGAAAACCTGGTGTCCAGGTCCCAGCGGGACCTAAATGTGCTAAGGGCGGTCTCGGGGGCAAACTTTGGAGCAGACAAGAAAACCCTGATCAAAATGTACACAGCACTCATAAGAAGCAAAATTGATTATGGCTGCCAAGCATACGCGTCTGCGGCGCCCTCACACCTGAAAAAACTAGATAGCATACAGGCCACGGCCCTTCGAATCGCTACTGGGGCATACAGGGGAACGCGGAACCTGGACCTGGAGATTGAATGCAGCGTCATGCCCCTGCACCTGCGGAGGGATGAACTGCAACTCAAGTACTGGGCCCGCTCAAGCAGTCTTAGGGAAAGTCTCCCCATAAACGAAATGATCGCCGACACGCCCAATCATGTTAAAAGAGATAGGTTAAGAGGAAAGATCCCCTATATTATCAAAGTCCAGGACCTAATTAAAAACCATGACCTCGAGCAGGTCAAAACAGCGGAACAAACATATCCGGAAGTTTTTAACCTAAGAAGCCTATGCGCAAAAACAACACTAACGGGTGTCATAAAGAAAAATGAAACATCACAGAAAAAATGCAATGAGATCGCAGAATCACACATCAGTGAAAACTATAAGCAAGCGCTTAAAATTTTCACTGATGGAAGCAAAGATGCTGACAAAAAAGAAACGGGGTGTGCTTTCACAATACCAGAATTAAACTTCGACCAAAAATTCAAACTTAACCAGCACCTCACAGTCTACACTGCAGAACTTATAGCCATACAAAAAGCTTTGGAATGGATACAGGAACAAAAACCCGATAGTGTTGTTATACTAACAGACTCATTAAGCTCAATACAAAGCATAAACTCTGGGAATAGCACTACAAGACCAGATATACTGCAGGACATTCATATCCTAATACACAAAATTCTAAAACAAGGTATCACCCTGAACATAGATTGGATCCCCTCCCACTGCAACGTGCAGGGGAATGAGCGCGCAGACACACTGGCCAAAGAAGCTCTGACCCGGGGAAAGGCACTTGACTACCTCCCCACCCCACAAGAAGTATACGCAATCATTAAGGCCAGCATCAAAAAGGAATGGGCGCGCATATGGCAGGGACAACACGGCTTTAGACACTCGATCTGTCAGTCCTTGACCCCGAAATTGGTACAATATAGCGACAGCCGAAAGCTCGATCGCATATATACACGACTAAGACTCGGGGTCAACGGACTAAATGCACACAACATCTTCTATAGCGAGGCCGATCCATTATGCGGGCACTGTGGCGGGGTGGAGTGTGTTCAACACTACCTCGCAGAGTGCCCCGCACACGGCCCCGCCAGAAGGGAACTAAAGGGAGAACTGACAACATTAGGATACCAAGGGGAGATAAACGCGGTTTCTCTGCTCAATCTAAATTCACAGGAAATGAGGGACGCGGTCTTCAAATTCTTTGAGAAAACAAACTACCTGGACAAAATATAGGGGAAAACTAAGGGCGCAGACTAAAATTAATCGCATTGTACCGTAAAACACACCCCGTACGAGAATACATACTTTAAACCAAAATCTCTAGAGACCCGAGTTCAGAACAGTAAAAATAAATATTCGAACCGCACCTTAGACGCTACCAACCAAAAAGGGCCGTAGTGATCAAAGGGCGGCCGTCTCACAGCGAAAAGGGGAACAAAGTCAACGATAGGCGCTGTGATTGCGGCCTCGGCTTTGCACTAAGGAGTGCCTATCGGTGACAGCGATCCCTGGATCACTGTGAGAAGACCATAGCAGAACGGGGCATGGACTCACCACAAGGAAAATCCATGGCCCCGACCCACTCTCCAGAGGGGGTGTGCCAAGCGAGAAGTTAAGACAAGGTGTAGCGTTGTGGTTGCGGCCCACTGGCTTTGCACTTATGAACGCTGCACCAAAGCCCTAGCTGATCGGGAGCCACACAGCCCGAAAGAGGACCACACGAAAGCACGCCGGGACTGGGCATGGACCCACCACAAGGAAAATCCGTCGCCCAGCCCCGCCTGAGGGGGTGAGGCAAACGGGAAATCAGGACGAGATGTAACGCTGGGGTTTGCGGTCTTAGGACTTTGGCACTGAGCAGCGTTGCGTCAAAATCCTGGCTGATCGAGAGCCACACAACCCAAAGGAGAACGGCACAACAGCACACAAGCAAACAAAGCCTCTCCTTCAGGAACGCATACAGAAAAGTGGGGCAGAAATAAGAAACAAGACGCCTTATCACATCTTTTTCTTTATTTTTTCGCAACTTTCGCTTTCCATAAAGGATGTACATTATAAGGTTACCCAAACGGAATGACCTGGGGGCCCTCAAAAGGGCCTTCTGCATACCACCACGACTGAAAAACCGCATCTCACCCGGTATATCATACAGCCCTCCGTACTGTCCTTGTCCCATAACATAAAAATCACCAAAAACAGCAAATTGCGCCATGACCGTAATAAAGACAGGCGGTCAAGATGGCCACATATCAATACAGACAAGGGCAATTAACTAATTAACTAGGGCATGACTTAGCGCGACCTGAAGGAAGGCTTTTAACACACACAACCACCCACGCGAAACTAAACCAACATACAACCACACTAGATAGGTAGATATAGCGATAGTTGTAGGATAGGAATACAGTAGAGAGGATAGTATAGAAAAGAGAGATCAAAAACCTGGAGTTAGAAGAAGAAGAAGAAGAGTTTTCTCAAAAAGCGATTTCAAACATTTTTATTTGTGTAAATATGAAACATTAAAAACAAGATCGCATAGGAGCGCTCGACTGCGCACGTGCGCGGGCGGACGCTTGTATGCGACCTTCATGATTATATAACAATTTGCACTAACCACTTTGACTAAAGAGATTGGCAAACGTTGTCTCGGGTCCCCAAACGGCTAGGCAAGAATACTTTTATTTCTACTATGATGCCTTCCTACACGTAGGATGCGATAGTGATATGCAAACGTGGCGACACAAAATGACTCTCCTACGCTCCAACAGAATACGACATCCTGCGTCGAGGAGGGCATCGCCTTTTCTTAACTTCAAACGAAAAAGCATGAAAGGGGACTGACCTACTTTCCACATCCTCCGCGATAGAGGTCACCCACTAACTAAAATAAATACGAATTTGGGCCCGAGACGGCGGAAGCCAACACACCATGTTACTATGTTATATGTTGTATGTACAGAAGAAACAAAACACAAATATAATCTTCAAGCACAACCTTGCAGGTACAAAAATTGTCCTTCCCAGCAACTGTGGGCGGATGGGCTTGTCCCAAAAAGGACAACAACACAAAGGAGATCGGCTAACGTTGTCTCGGGCCTCCAAATGGCTAGGCAGGAATACGCTTTCATCCTATGGTGCCTTCCTTCACGTAGGATGCGTTAATGATATGCAAACATGGCGACTGACCCACTTATGGTCCCGCAGAGTGCGGCATCCTACGTCGAGGAAGGCATCACTTTTTCTTAACTTAAAACGGCAAATGCATAAAGGGGGATTGACCTAATATGCACATCCTCCGCGATAGACGTCACTCATTAACAAAATAAATACGAGTTCAAGCCCGAGACGGCGTAGGCCGGCACTTCATGTTATTATGTTACATATTGTATGTACAGATAAACAAAAAAAAAAAAAAAAAAAAAAAAACAACGACACAAAATATAAACCACTAGCTTAATCTTGCAGGTACAAAAACTGTCCTCCCCAGCAACTGTGAGCGGGTGGGCTTGCCCTAAAACGGACAACGCCACCTTTAAGGCACAAGAAAAACAAACAAAACAGGTCCGTGGCGGGGTAAGCACATCCGCTCGCATATATACCTAAAAAATAGACCACTCAACAAGATGGGGAAACAGACCAAACAATGTAAAAATGTACATACGTTACATAAATATACAAAAATCAAATAAAAAAAAATAAAAAACAAAAATACCAATATCAAAATTGACCCTTTCCTGCTCTGACACGGTTCGGCATATTGACAAGCAAAAAATTATAACGTCGAGTAGAAGACAAAATGGACCGACTGCAGCGGACTTACGATAGACACGGACGGACGGGGCTGGAGCCGAGCGGTGGTCTCCCCATTCACCGGCAACGTGGAATGGGGGTAGCACCGAACGGCTAAGGTGTAGTGCCAGAATGGATTAGTTCCCTGGGACCCCACCAGCTGACGACCCGCGACACGGGGAAACTGGAAACAACAACAACAACAACATGTGTTTATCCGAAGAAATCACTACTGATAAGAGAGGCCAATAACGCCATTAATTTGTGAATGAATAAAAAAAATAAAATAAAGAATATTGGTCAAACATACGAGCTAAGAGGATTTTGATTGGTCCGTGCTCTTTCGCATTCACGCGGTTTATCTTCGCTTACCTGTCTTATTCTTATTGGTTGGAATTCTCTCGCAAAGAAACGCGTATTGAGTTAATCTAACGCGTTACGAATAATCACTTCCATTGGCTGATATTAAACGCGTTGCAATCGCGTATGAACACGATGAACCGCGTATTGAAACCCGAAAATTTTACACGCACGCAATGCGCGTATGTCCCGCGGACAAAACGCGAAAATGGTTAGGTTCTTCTCGAGCTTAACTGTAACTATAACCACTCGGCTATTTGTTATTCAAGACCGTTTTTGCGTACAGTAAACCTACATTCAAAACCATGCCTACCATCAAACTATTACGTAAGGTATTTGTTTTAAAGTTTTTATTTCTTCTCGTCAATTTTTGTCATATTTTTATTTTCTATCTTTTATAATTCAAACATTGTGTTCTATTGTTGCGCATGGGAATGAATTTCAGCTTTTATTTAAGAAGTTTGCATTCACTGATGACATTGTCATCCCTAGATAACGGTATCAGATGGACCGGCCCGTGTGACGTAATGTTCAGTAAACATTCATCGACCTGTACACTCATTTATTTTTATCAATCATATGTTGTTTGTTTTGATTGTTTTGTTTGATTTTTGGTTTAACGTCCCCATCAACACTTTATAGGTTATTTTGGAGACGTTGCTTCCAATTTTGTGGGACTCTTACCCGACATTGAGATGAAATGACTTCTCAAGCCCTGTCGCCAAATGAAACCAAAATAGTTTATAAGCATATGGACGGTCTTGACTGGGCAGGCTTAGATCCTTTAGGCAGTTTACCAGTACTTGCGTGCGGTCAGACATTACGAAAACATGCCTATACAAATACATTGAAAATGTTACTGCTAAAAAGCGAAACTTTTGAAATGAAAAAGTGCGACATTTTTCTTATTTCTGCTCAAAATATAGATTATGGGTACTCGTTATAACCGCCTCACGAGTACCCACAATCAATATTTTAGAGCAGAAGTAAGAAAAATAATGTTTCCCCCATGTAAACCCCAGTTTTACCATTTAAAAGTGGGGTTCGAGGGGGTCAAATTTATATAGGCGTGTTTTCGTGATGTTCAGCTCTGCTTGGAAGCATCGAGCAGCCCATCTATTTCTTCAAGCCCCGATGGGCGGGGGCCGTTTGTCAATCATATACTGCGTAACTGTACTTCTCAACATAACAATAACGCATCCGTGTGTGACATAATGCATTGTTTCATATCTTCAAAATGGTTAATTTTCTGATAAAAAATTATGCTGAAATTGCACGACCCGCAGAAAAAGCGACCGACTGAAGTCGGTTGATTTTCTAGAGTGCCCTAAAATCACCGTGTCATTCTGTCATTCGGTCAGTCCGTCAGTCTGTCTGTCCGTCCGTAACCCGTTTGTGAAAATTGGTGATAGTGACTTAACCGCTTGGAATATTTAAACAATTTTTGGCATACTGATAGATATCAATGAGATCTAACCAATGAACTTGCGAAATATTACATTCCATTTAGTATAGCCTCGCCGAGGCGAAAAATGTGAAAATTTTCGAACTGCTTCTCCTCGGAAACCGTTGGGCCGATTGAAGTCAAATTTAATATGGAGCCTCTATGGGAAGGGGGAAACAAAAGTTTGCACATGGGGTCCAGGTCACATGACCAAAATGGCCGGCAAGCCATATATGGTCTATCTGTCTGTCCGTCCGTAACCCGTTTGTGAAAATTGGTGATAGTGACTTAACCGCTTGGAATATTTAAACAATTTTTGCCATACTGATAGATATGAATGAGGTCTAACCAATGAACTTGCGAAATATTACATTCCATTTAGTAAAGCCTCGCCGAGGCGAAAAATGTGAAAAAAATTTTCGAACTGCTTCTCCTCGGAAACCGTTGGGCCGATTGAAGTCAAATTTAATATGGAACCTCTATGGGATGGGGGAAACCAAAATTTGCTCATGGGGTCTAGGTCACATGACCAAAATGGCCGCCGAGCCATATATGGTAAAAACCCTTCAACAATAGTCTTCTCGCGAACCACTGGGCAGATTTCCACAAAACTTGATAAATAGCATCTGGGACGTAGGCCCATCATAAATTGCTAAAATGGTGACCCTGGGTTGACCTTGACCTTCTTTGTGCCTAGGTCAAACTTTGACAAATGTGCTTTTGTATTGGAAAGTGAGAATGCATTTTAGCCTGCAAACGATTCAGAATACAGTACTAAAGTAATGAGATCTAACCAATGAACTTGCGAAATATTACAATCTATTTAGTATAGCCTCGCCGAGGCGAAAAATGTGAAAATTTTCGAACTGCTTCTCCTCGGAAACCGTTGGGCCGATTGAAGTCAAATTTCATATGGAGCCTCTATGGGATGGGGGAAACCAAAATTTGCTCATGGGGTTCAGGTCACATGACCAAAATGGCCGGCAAGCCATATATGGTATGTCTGTCTGTCCATCCGTAACCCGTTTGTGAAAATTGGTGATAGTGACTTAACCGCTTGGAATATTTAAACAATGTTTGGCATACTGATAGATATCAACGAGATCTAACCAATGAACCTGTGCAGGCGGTTCTAACGAGTACCCACAATCTACGTTTTTGAGCATATTTAAGAAGAAAAATCTATACCTCTTCAAACCCCAGTTTTATTATCTTAAAGTGGTTTTAGGGGGTAAAATTATATAGGCATTTTTACATGATGAAAGGGACAAATTTCTTGCATGAATGTGTTTTCCTAATAAAGCCCAGCAGATACATGACGTAATTGTGATGTCACATCAATGTCGATAAAACGTCATGACGTTTATGCAACGTCACATCTACGTTGCACCGAAGTTGATTTGACTTTGCCCTAACGACGTGTGCCTGCTAGGAGGCAGCCGCTTATTCTGACTATTTCTGTGCCTAATCTTTGTGCACCTGATTGTATAAGAGTAGCTGGTGACAGAACTTTAAACAAGCTCTTCCTTACTTGCACTGTATACCGGCCCCGATAGTTTAGTTGGTAGAGTGTCCGCTCCGGGGAACGGGAGGTCACGGGTTCGATCCCAGGCCGCGACATACCAAAGTCCTTAAGAATGGTACTAGCTGCTCCTCGCTTGGCACTCAGATTTGCGGGGTAGAGCTAAGACTGGTCGACCCAGTCTCAGGATAATGTGACTGGGTGTGGTATCATATAATGTGTCTGGGACATGATACTTCAGTGAGGCAGCACTATAAAAGTGAGCACTGAGCTCCTTGTCGCAACCAGACACCGTCGTGATATGACTGAAAAACTGTTGAAAGCGACGTTAAACCCGATTTCACACACACACACACACACACTTGCACAGTACAAACAATAACATATGTGCTAAGAATTTCGCCAAAGGCTATGTCGCGCCTGTGGGAGCGCAAAGTATGTGAACTATGAAATGAACATTGCAGGTCCAGGTCAAATATGGATGCTTGATTTAAAGTTGGCATTCCTAGATGTAAGTTTGTACCAAGAATGATTGGTGAAGTTCTTATGGCTCTTGAGAAATTGACTTGAACATAAGGGTAAAAGCTGGGGTTTTCATACATATGTAACAGTTCACGATATCAGTGAACCATGAAATGAAGGCCAAGGGTACATATGAATGCTTGCATATAAATTGCGTTTCCTAGATGCAAGTTTGTACAAAGTATCGTTAATGGAACTCCTACTTCTCAAGAAATGGGACATTAGGTTTAAAACTAGGGTTGTCGCAAATGTTGTCGGCCTGACAAACAGACGTACAGATGAATGAACGGAAAACCGAACTCCTATATCGTATCATGCTTAAAACAGGCATGAAAAAAAAATCAACAAATACCCAGTCCATTTAAGTGCTGGGCGATACGTTTTTATAAACCGAGACATTTTGCCAAAGGAATGCAAACAAAGTGTGGGAAAAATCTGATGATTTACTGGACTGGTATCTTCAGGATATTGATTTACTGGACTGGTATCTTCAGGATATTGATACCATTAGCAAGGTAAATTTAGAAAACAAAATGATCAAGAATGCTCTTTCTTTCTTCAGACCATCTATCTCAATTTAAGAGAATGATGCAAAACGAAAACAAGCAGGATTACATTAAAACTGGGCCTGTCACTATAATATTAATCCTTAACCTGCTGAATAAATTAAGCAACTCCCATTTCTGACTTACAACCAACCATTTTACCAAATATTATGTATTTGTTCCATTCACAAAACACAATGGCAAACACTGCAGATCCTGATCAGATCACTTCTTCAGAGTTTATCTGATCCGGTGTTTCTACACGGTTTGCAAAGGTAGGGGTTTCCGTGCGCAGCTTTTACACATGTAGTGTAATTTAATCTCACTGCAAATTATGTTCTCGAACCAGCCGAAAAACAGAATGGGCTACATGTATTTACATTAACACTTATATTATGTATAACATATACCTTGTGCATTTACAATGAAGTTGTAAGTCGTTCACTACATTTTTCAACGGGCCTTCGTGGCCTAGTGGATTAGAGGTCTCTCACCGCTGTGGTTCGAGCCTCGCGGGGGTTCGCATAAAAGGTGACATCTTCTGCAATGGAAGGTCAGGTGTGTTGTTCCGAGGGCTACAGTTTTCGCCCACTCTGCTTAACGATCGACCCGTAGTAAGTTAAATAATCTTTAAAGGGGCGTAAATCTAAAACCAAACAAACTACATTTTCTTAGATGAAAAGATCAAACAGACTGATTTCAAGAGTTTGTGACGATCTTATGAAAATGTCAAAATCTACAGATGCTTTAAAATAGATTTGAGAATTACCTGCCAAGGTATATATAGATTAGAAATGTGTCAGTACGACACAAAACCTCCTTCCAGGAGCAATCATCGCCCAGAAACAAGCATTGTTGTAAACAAACACAAAACACTGAAGTTGAAAAAGGGCCATAACTCTAATAACATCTGAAAGTAATACCCAAAACCCAACTTGACCTTTATAAAATGATTATATATATATGTGTCTAAAATATGAATCCAATATTTCAATTATTTCAAAAGATATTGAACGGAAACACTTTTATATTAGCCGGAAGTATATGGAAAAAATAAGTTGAAAAAGGATCACGGTGCCCAAAATACTCGGTAGATTTTATCCTAAGTAGGACTCTATGTTTATTTTATGATCATGTACCCGTGTATAAAATGTGAATCCCATCAAAAAATCATTTCATAAGACATTGAACGGAAACAATTTTCGTATGCAAAAATGAAGTTAGTAAAGGACCCTGACTCCCTTAATATGACCTATATTTTGTGTTTATATACCTGTGTATAAAATATGAATCCACTCTACAAATCTTTTCAAAAGATATTGAACGGAAATTATATTCATGTAAAGAAAAACAAGAGGGCCATAATGGCCCTGGATCGCTCACCTGATCCATAGAGTAACAAGTGGGCCTCGGGGAGGACCATTATTGACCCTAGGGTTATAATGTGCATAATGTTGAGGGAGGTCTAAAAAGGTGAAGCTTCATACAGAATATCAGCAAAGGTTATAACTTGATCAATCTTGGCAAAGGTCCACTAGATGAAGCTACACACCAAATATCAAAGACCTTGGCCTTGCGGTTTCAGAGAAAAAGATTTTTTTAAAGATTTTTCCTATATTAGCCTATGTAAAACCAAAGGGCCCCGGGCGGGGGCATTTATGGCCCCAGCACTACATAAAGTAGAAGTAAAACAAAGATCAGGAATCGATACAATTAACTTACTCCACCCAACAAAGACACCAGGGCGGGGGCATTTTTGGCCTCAGGGCTATAAATTAAACAATCTTGATAGAGGTCCACTAGATGAAGCTTCACACCAAATATCAAAGGACTGACCTTGCTGTTTCAGAGAAGAAGATTTTCAAAGATTATCTCTATATAAGTCTATGTAAAAAAAGGCCCCGGGCGGGGGCATTTGTGGCCCGAGGGCTATAATTTGAACAATATTGGTAGAGGTCCATTAGATGAAGTTCCATATCAAAGAACTGGGCCTTGCTGTTTCAGAGAAGAAGATTTTTCAAAGATTATCTCTATATAAGTCTATGTAAAACCAAAGGGCCCCGGGCGGGGGCATTTGTGGCCCGAGGGCTATAATTTGAACAATCTTGATAGAGGTCCACTAGATGAAATTTCCCACCAAATGTCAAAGACCTGGGGCATGTGGTTTCATAGAAGAAGATTTTTAAAGATTTTCCCTATATAAGTCTATGTAAAACCAAAGGGCCACGAGGCGGGGCATGTTTGTTCTCAGGGCTATAATTTGAACAATCTTGGTAGAGGTCCACAAGCTGAAGCTTCATACCAAATATAAAAGACCTGGGCCTTGTGGTTTCAGAGAAGTAGATTTTTCAAGATTTGACCTAAACAAGTCTATGTAAAACAAAGGGCCCCGGAGCGGGGGCATTTTTGGCCCCAGGGCTATAATTGGAACAATTTTGGTAGAGGTCCACAAGATGAAGCTTCATACTAAATATCAAAGACCTGGGCCTTGCAGTTTCAGAGAAGAAGATTTTTAAAGATTTTCCCGATATAAGCCTATGTAAAACCAAAGGGCCTCGGGGCGGGGGCATTTTTGGCCCCAGCACTATAATTTGAACATTCTTGGTAGGGGTCCACTAGATGAAGCTTCATACCAAATATCGAAGACCTGGGCCTTGCAGTTTCAGAGAAGAAGATTTTTAAAGATTTTCCCTATATAAGCCCATATAAAACCAAAGGGCCCCGGGGCGGGGGCATTTTTGGCCCCAGAACTATAATTTGAACAATCTTGGTAGGGGTCCACTAGATGAAGCTTCATACCAAATATCAAAGACCTGGGTCTTTCTGTTTCAGAGAAGAAGATTTTTAAAGATTTTCCCCATATGACCCATGTCAAACCAAAGGGCCCCGGGGCGGGGGCATTTTTGGCCCCAGCACTATAATTTGAACAATCTTGGTAGGGGTCCACTAGACGAAGCTTCATACCAAATATCAAAGACCTGGGCCTTGCGGTTTCAGAGCAGAAGATTTTTTAAGTTTTCGGTGAAAAAATCTATTTTTGGCTCCTTTGACCTATATGTGTAACGGACCGGAACCATTTGAACAACTTTAAAAGGGGACCACCTAAGGATCATTCCTGTGAAGTTAGGGCAAAATCGGATCAGTGGTTTAGGAGGAGATGTCGTTTGAAGAAATTGTTTACGCACGGATGACAGACAAAAAGTGATCCTAATATAAAACACAAGAGGGCCATGATGGCCCTGGATCGCTCACCTTATCCATAGAGTAACAAGTGGGCCCCGGGGAGGGTCATTATTGACCCCAGGGTTATAATGTGCAAAATGTTTAGGGAGGTCTAAAAAGGTGAAGCTTCATACCAAATATCAACAAAGGCTATAATTTGAACAATCTTGGCAAAGGTCCACTAGATGAAGCTACACACCAAATATCCTTGGGGTTTCAGAGAAGATGTTTTTTAAAGATATTCCCTACATAAGCCTATGTAAAACCAAAGGGCCCAGGGGAGGGGGCATTTTTGGCCTCAGGGCTATAATTTAAACAATCTTGATAGAGGTCCTCTAGATGAAGCTTCACACCAAATATCAAAGACCTGGGCCTTGCTGTTTCAGAGAAGAAGATTTTCAAAGATTATCTCTATATAAGTCTATGTAAAACCAAGGGGCTCCGGGGCAGGGACATTTGTGGCCCGAGGGCTATAATTTGAACAATCTTGGTAGAGGTCCACTAGATGAAGCTCCATACCAATTATCAAAGCCATGGGCCTTGCAGTTTCAGAGAAGAAGATTTTTAAAGATTTCCCTATATAAGTCTATATAAAACCAAAGGGTCTCGGGGCGGGGGAATTTTTGGCCCCAGGGCTATAATTTGAACAATCTTGATAAAGGTCCACTAGATGAAATTTCACACCAAATATCAAAGACCTAGACCTTGTGGTTTCAATGAAGAAGATTTTTAAAGATTTTCCCTATATGAGTCTATGTAAAACCAAAGGGCCCCGAGGCGGGGGCATTTTTTGTCTCAGGGCTATAATTTGAAAATCTTGGTAGAGGTTGCTTGCTTGCTTGATTTGAGGTTTAATGTTCAAGTCAACACTGTAAAGGTCATTTTGGAGACGTTGCTTCCAATTTTGTGGGACTTTTACCCAACATTGAGATGAAATGACTTCTCAAGGCCTGTCACCCAATGAAACCAATAGGGTTTATTAGCATGGATGGTCCGCCTCGCACCGCGGTTCCAGGACAGGCTTAGATCCTCTAAGCTGTTTACCAGTACTAGTGTGCGGGCCGGATTCAGCTCTGCGTGGAAGCATCGTGCAGCCGATATATTTCTTTAAGCCCCTATGGGCGGGGGCGGTTCTTGGTAGAGGTCCACTAGCTGAAGCTTCATTCCAAATATCAAAGACCTAGGCCTTGTGGTTTCAGAGCAGAAGATTTTTCAAGCTTTTCCCTATATAAGTCTATGTAAAAGCAAAGGGCCCCGGAGCGGGAGCATTTTTTGCCCCAGGTCTATAATTTGAACAATCGTGGTAGAGGTCCACAAGATGGAGCTTCATACCAAATATCAAAGACCTGGGCCTTGCAGTTTCAAAGAAGAAGATTTTTAAAGAGTTTCCCTATATAAGCCTATGTAAAACCAAAGGGCCCCGGGGTGGGGGCATTTTTGGCCCCAGCACTATAATTTGAATAATCTTGGTAGGGGTCCACTTGTTGAAGCTTCATACCAAATATCAAAGACCTGGGCTTTGCAGTTACGGACGCACGGACGCACGGACGGACGCACGCACGACGGACGCACGGACGGACGGACGCATGACGGACGACGGACAAAAAGTGATCCCAAAAGCTCACCTTGTCACTACGTGACGGTGAGCTAAAAATGAATAAGGGTCATAACTTTCAACATAATTGGTGGATTTTACCCAAAATCGAACCTGATCTATACTTAAAGATTATAATATGAATCCAATCTACTTATCTTTTTGAAAGCTATTAAACGGAAATCACTTTCTTGTAAAAAAAGTGAAAAGGGCCATGACTCTCTCAATGATTGACGGATTTAATCCGAAATCGAACTCGGCCTATATTCTATGATTATATATCTGTGTATAAAGAATCCAATATACTTATCTTTTAAAAAGCTACCGAACGGAAACCAATTTTCATAGGGGACATTTTCAGGTAAAATAAAGTTAAAAAAGAGCCGAAACTATCACAATAATTGGCATCGAAGTTGACCTATATATTTTTAATATCCATGTGTATAAAATTTGAATCCTATACACTAATCCTTTCAAAACATAATGCATGGAAGCCAATTGTTCGAACGTGATGTACGTACGTACATACGAACAGCATTTATACTTTATGCCCCCAACTGAAAATGGCGGGGGCATAGAAATCATAAGAAAAATCAAAATCAAAATGAGTTCCATTAAGAGCAATGAAAACATTCATAAGAAAGAAAATGGGTCATACTACGTAGTTTCAACAATGAAAACATTCATAAGAAAGAAAATGGGTCATACTACGTAGTTTCGGCTAATAAAGCCTCATCAGTGACCCTGTATTGATCCGACAACGAAAGCCAGAGGAAACATACTGCAATTTTGCGAATTTCGAATAGGCAGTCGATTCAAAGACTGATATAAATCAAAATATGAGTCTAAACCAATAATTTATGTCTGATTTCTCAGAATATTCACGCTGATCTCAAAAACTGGTTTCAACATACAATATTAATTTGCCCTGAATAATAACATTCCTGCCTCAATTTGGTTAGTGTTTACATCTTATTCATCATTCCATTATGTGCCTACATGTATTTCTACAGCAGCATAAACGGTATAGTTTCATTGTAACTGTTCACATTTCAAAGTCCACATCCAAGTTTAAACATGTTGCACAATTCTACATCATTACGCACCATGTAAATCCTTCTGTGTCCCCACATACACATAACATGCCATCAGTCATTTCGCATCACGAAAACACGCCTATATAATTTTGACCCTCTTGAACCCCACTTTTACATACAAGTATAACTGGGGTTTAAAGGAGTAAACCTTATTTTGCTTATTTCTACTCTAAAATATAGATTGTGGGTACTCGTTAACGCAGTAGTATGAGCAGAAATAAGAAAAATATCACGATTTTTCATCTTAAAATTTTCATTTTTCAGCCGTATACTTTACAATGTATTTGTATAGGCGGTTTGGTTAATGTGACGAAAGGTACAGATTTGCATTTGCAAACCACAAAGATCCAGATGAGGAAGGACCAGAGGTTATAAAACTTTATAACGTCAACTGAAACGAGCATTTAATTGGACCTGCTCATAAATATTTAATGCTAAAGACAAATATTATTTTACTTTAGTGAGCAGGAAAACTGACACATTTGTGTACATTTCCGTTTTTATGAGAATACAAACAATAGTACTCAGGTGATTTCAGCAGTAAAAATGTGTACACTACACGGTTTTTAGTTTTGTATTGTATCCATTGCTTCCAAAGGACTACCGTTTTATAAAAATAATAAACCTCAAGGACTTGATCCCTTTCCAGCAGCTTCGCTGTTTTCTCTATGGTTGTGTTAGGATTCATAGTTAACGCGTGCAACTTGCGAGGACTTTGATCAAGATTTTTCATACAAAGGCTAGAGAAAGAATTTGCTGGAAACACATGCCGAATTGCACTATTTTTCGTGTGCTTCTTCGGTTATCAATAAATGCCTTTAATTAGCATGTTAATATTACTTGTACTTCATTTTACATAACGGGTTTGCATTTTTGAACAGTTTTCTTTTATTGTAGGTAGTAAATGGATTCACAATTTTTGTTACGTAGGCTGTTGTTTTCCTAATGCAATTTTCATTGCAGTTGTATTCTCATTTCGTTTCACTAGTTCCAAAAGGACTACTATAGCTCTAAGCTTATTAGAACGTAATTACAAAATGGTAAAGTTAACGATTTGTTTATATTACTTGTTCGTTTATTAGCGGAACACATATTTAACTTTTCCATCGTCGTGCTTGTAAAAGCTACCATTCTGAGTGTTTAGTCGAACATGGACAAGCAAGCCATCACTGTTCCTTGATTTGATAACAGGTTGTTGTTGGTGGTGGTGTTTTGCTTGATTGTCGGATAAAATGTAATGCGGTTCCTTCATTGGCAACAATTCTTTGTTCTTTCCGAATTCAGAGCTCTTGTTGTTTATCTCGACAAATCTTGTCATATTTGGCTGAAGAATGACATCGTTTGAATAAGTCTCATTTGTGGCGATCTTTGATGTACCAGCCTTACTGACGGAGTCGGTCCATTGTCGGTAGCTAAGCCTGGCTTTTGAAGGAACACCGGTCAGTGCCTCAGGACTAACAAAGTACGAAGTATCCTAAAACACATAAAAGTAAATCAATCATTATTCAGAACGGCTTGCAATTTACAGCAGGCGTATTTTAATGTTACGATTTTGCAAAGAGAAAATACCAGAATGGTTCAATGTGTAACAGCTAACATTTGTTGTGAATCTATATTTTACGTATCTGCATTGGAGACAAAATCCATATGGCGTCAGGAGAAGGAATTACGATAACACATCCGAGTGATTTTTATGGTTATTTTCTGATGACAAATTATGATAGTGCTCTTATTCCTACCCCAAATAAAGGTTGTGAGTGCTACTTACATGTACATAGAAGTAAAAGCAATGTTTAGAAAAGGAAATTTTGGATGGGTATGTTATCGTTATGGTGTAACACCGTTTGTTTGTCCGGTGCTACAAAGGGTTTATTCGTATCGATTCTCTGTCCTCCGAGACGATCAACCCTTAGGAATATCTTACCAGTTGTTGAAAGCATTGTCTGCTTAACGAGATTGTGAATGGTAAAAAGTAACTATTCTTGCAAATGAATATCTAATACGGTGGTATTTTTGTTGACATATGTGAGTAGTCTTTGCATTTGCAAAATAGACGTGAAGTCAATGATCAGGAATCGATGCAATTACCTCACACCTCCCTTCCAAGACACTAAAGGCTAAAGGCTATTCACACTATTTTAACATAAATTATAATAGTATAGCATATTAACTGATGTTTTAACAATACAATACAATTTACTGGCTCTGTGCATTAACAGAAAACCTTTATAGTAAACCAGTGTGACGCCATGTTGTTCCTACCCCGATGCATACATTGACTCACGCGACGTCAAATTTAGTGGCGTTAAAATAAATTATCTTCATCATGATTGGACGATAGCGACATTATGATGTCAACACTTCCGCTGTTACGAGGAATAGTTCGGGCAACTGTTTTCCTGTTTCAATTTTAGCCTTCACACCAGAAAAATTTATCACATAATAGGTTCAAAGCCGGTAATTTATTCAACGTTCACTGAAGTATCAAACATTAAATAAATGACATTCATTTCTTTAATCATATCGCCAGGTTTGAACAACAGGGCCCGGATACAGAAAAATATACATCGCTAATACCTTACTTGTAAATGAACTAGCTATAGAAAATAATGGCAACAAATAAAAATAAAGGGCCTAACAGTCTTACATAAATATATCAAATAGCGAATATAATGCCAACTTGAAAGCAATGCGAGAAAAAGAGGACACGTCATTGTTGAGTGTTCTGATGAGCAACACAGTATTTGTCGAAATTCTGTACTATCCAAATAGAATTTGCACATACAACGCGTTTAGTAGAAAACAAAATATAATTTAAAGTGAAGCTTTTAGGTAGCCCAAAATGTACTTCATTACAAAAACACGCCTATACAAATATTTTGTATAAAAGGCCATAAAAGGTTTACCCCTGTAAACTCGAGTTTTACTATATAAAAGCGGGGTTTGAGGGGGTCAAAATTATATAGGCGTGTTTTCTTGATGTAAAATACAACAAACCTTATATTCATCTTTCCTATCAATCATGAATGTATCTTTTCTATTCCTTGATCGTCTCATCTTCACTAGGGTCCCGACGGCGAGAAGCAAAATTAAGACAAATCCGGCTACACAAACACCAATAATAATTTTTGCAAGAGTTGTCAGATCTTCTTTCTCTTTCTTATCTTTCTCCAAAGGTGGCGTTTCACGAACTGGAAAACGAAAATACATTTGACTTTACATTTCTTTCCTGTTCTTTTTCTTTCGAGTTAGTTGTATTTGGATTGATGGTGCAAGTAATGACTTGTAATTTTGTGTGTATCATTTAGATGGTTATGAACTTTAATCCTGGCTTTTTTGCCTCTGGTTAAAATACAGTAGAACTTCGATGGCTCGAACACTGATATCTCGTTTACCATGGCTGATTCGAACCCGTTTTCGAGTCCCTAGGGAATTCCTCTACGTAAGACGAAAGGTGGGACAATATCGGTGATTTTCGACTTTTATCTTGCAAATGTATGCTGTGTGTACTCATTAGAATCGCCTCTATGAGGCGATTCTAATGAGTATACACAGCATACATTTTTATTATAGAGCACCGCAAAGATGTCCCAAAATTAACCCCGTTATGCCTGTTGGCAGTAACCATCAGTAGCTCGAACTACCCATGTCTCGAACAAGTTCGACAGTACAAATAAATATGACATCACAATAACAAATCCATGAAGCGAAGACCCCTCTACATCACACTTTTATAGAGAAAAGTGGGATTTATGGGAGTATACATTGTATGCCTGATTTTGGCTCAAAACACAGATTCCGGGCGTTAAGGCGGTTCTAACGAGTAAAACGATCTATGTTGAAAGCAGCAATAAGACACATGTTACAATGTTTACCTAATATTTGTCATTTCTGACCCCATGTTGGACGCCATTATTTCAAACGCATATATTTTCCTTATGACCAGTCCACAATCGCAGTGCACATGCAACCAATGGAACTAAGAGGTAGAGCAACCAAAGCACATACACAACGATAAGCGAATAACAAATCAGCTCTCTATCTTTTTTAGTGACGAGAGAGATTGTTTTGTTTGTTTGAATTAAGGTCTAACGTCCCCGTCAACACTATTTATGTCATAACACAGAGATTGAGCAATACACGAACTTCTACCGTAGATGGTCAGCATTCAGTTGCTTCTTCTGATACCGAAGAATCTTTCTTGGGTTTTAAGTTAGCTAACATTTCACATTTAAAGACATATTTTTGCCGAGCATTTTATCCCTTTTCCTCAACGAGTTTAATAAAAGCCACGCATTTTATCCCTTTTCTTCAACTCGTTTAATAAATTCAATAATACATGAGCACGAATGCAAGATTCTATTTATCATATGACATTTAAAACGTATTTTATTCACGATTGTTTACAAAAATGTCAATATTCTGCCATTAGTTAAGGACATCGTACATGTAACGTTACGGGACGTATCTAGCTAATTTGCATATTAAATCCACTAGTGGATCATGGCATTATTACACTCTCAGACGCGATGTCAGATGATAAAAATATATGAAACCTATTTAGAACGGATCTTTTGAGCAAAAACTTTCAAACATTTGAAGACGTCTC
This sequence comes from Lucinisca nassula, assembly GCA_963580285.1. Lineage (NCBI taxonomy): Eukaryota > Metazoa > Mollusca > Bivalvia > Lucinida > Lucinidae > Lucinisca > Lucinisca nassula. The sequence goes on from OY757014.1 coordinate 102,129,153, forward strand.
TCAAACAGATAACGATTAAACATTTAAAAAAAAACTCGGACAATCACGGCAACATAAACAAGAAAATAAAAGTAGATAGTGATCATTATGATGCTTATCTTAATTGGTCTATTTAGTAATCTATTTAATGAATAATTACTCATTATAAAGCATAAGAACTCAAAAGTTTGTCTACACATCACAAAAACACGCCTATATAATTCTGACCCCCTTTAAATATGTTCTATAAAAGGGTTATCCTTTGGAAGCAAAGAATACATCACAGAACTGGAAAATATGGCATGTTCATGTGTACATATAAAACCCCACTATTATAAAGCAGAACTGGGGTTTACAGGGGTATACATTGTCTTATTACTTCCGCTCAAAAACATTGATTGTGGACATTTTTAGTACCGCATCGCCGAGGCGGTTCAAACGAGTTCCCGCAGACTATGTTTTGAGCGGAAATACGAAAAATATCAGGATGTTTTTTCTTCTGAAAATATTCTCTTTTTTTTTTGTAAAGTTTTCGATATATTTTAAAAGGCGTGTTTTCGTCATGATAACAAGTTCTTTTGATATTATAACCGAGACAAAGAGAAAACTTTTATTTACTTCACAACTTGTTATATTCCAGATCATTGCCTTCACTTCTATTGTGTAATCACATATTAAGCTGAACATTTATAGGCATTTATATACGCTATTCATTTACCAATACGTTTCCAGTTCGATTACATTCATAACCATGCAAAGTTGAGTTTTATCATCTTTGTCGGGTTTTTCGGCAATAACATTTTTAAGTTATGAATTTTGATTTGCGAGAAGGATATAGAGGATAAGCTCCCCACCCCACTCTTCTCGTAAAGAAATCAAATTGTTTTTTTTTTTTTTGCTCTAATCGAATTGACCTTTAATAAGTTTTTCAAAGTTTCAATAACAACCACGTTCAATTATGTCAATCACACTTCTGAGAGAAAAGTAAATGACCAGCCCATTTGAAACAATATCTATCTTTTGATAAGTCCCGTGCCACAAAGAGACCATTAAACAGAAAGGGACGTGGCACAGAGTACAGTCAAACATTATATACATGAATGCGTGTCAGTGATCAATCTCTCGGTACGGACAATACAGATGAGTTGAAGCACTTGAGTCTGCACATGCTAACAAGCATTTCTGATAAACTCATGAATGTTGCATTGAAAACATGGTATATGTTTGAATGAGATCATAATTATCCTTCAGTCAGCCACTGAACAGACGATAAATCCTCAAACTACACCATCTAGGCGAATTTCGAGGAAACAAAAATTTCGCACATACTGGAAAACACAGAAACCTCTATCTGATTACAGCTCTACTCAGAGAATGATATGGAACTTTTGAGAAGCTATGGGAGCGTCTACTTCACAACTTATTCAATTGACTTGCTTCTAAAATAAATAATAAATAAAAAAGTTGTTGCCGAAACAACGCGACAATAAAGAAAAGTTAAAAACAAAATCGGATTTTAATAAGGAACAGCAAAGCATCATAATAACAAATCAGTGTAATGAACACCCGTCTACACCCACTTCATTTAGAGAAAACTGGGGTTTACAGGGGTAAACATTATTTTTCTATTTTCTGTTCAAAGACATAGACTGTGGGTACTCGTTAGAACACCCCAAACCTATATTTTGAGTATATAAAAAAAGAAATAGACCACAAATATTCATCAGCGTTTTGGAGGTATGAAAGAATGCATACGGATTGGTTAATATTACAAGCAGTTTCTTTACTCGTTGTTTATTCGAACATCGCACATTTGGAGAATCTGATTTTCGACCACAAAATTGCAACCAAAATCAACAGCTATATGAGTTAACTCATTACAAAAGGTTCATTATCGTACAAAATAGCAAGAGATCAGGCTTACCAAAGCCAATGCTGCTCACAGACGTCTTGAAAAGGCCCTGTGGAAGCTTATCGCAAAATATCAAGTGTCTAGCCAAAAAAGTTGGCGTCAAACATGCGTACGAAAAACGTAAATTGTAGACTGATCATTACGAACACACGCTTACATACAATTTTTACTGCCGAAATAACGAAAATGAGGCTGTTCTAACCAGTACCCACAATCTATATTTTAGAGCAGAAATAAGCAAAAATAAGGTTTGCCCCTTTAAACTCCACTTTTACTATATAAAATGGGGTTCACAGGGGTCATAATAATATAGGCGTGTTTTCGTGATGTAAGGGCCCTTTCCGTATGCGATCGCTCACATGTTGATACACGCTAGTACCTTGTTCAGGATCGTTTACGAAGATGTTTTGTTCTCCTGGAGCAAATGCGAAGCCATCAAGTGAGCCAGTTCCTACTAGTGCCCTCACTGTGCCTTCTATAATATTCTTCATTTCTTCTTCGACAGCTGCTTCACTAACTCCGGATCTCATCAGAGTCACAGTAGCATCAACCCATGTGCTTCCACGTCTAGAATAATATTTATATAGCTGCATAGCAAAGCAGTTTATAGGAAATTACACATGTGTTCATGTCAAATTAAATTTATTAAACAAGCCTAAGGCGAGTTTCCAAAATTTTAAATACAATCACCACGGGTAAGAGATTATGTTACTCATACAGCCATTTAAAAACTATTTGTTTCTGGCACAGAAAAATCTTCTACACTCTACAGTTTTCAGTTTTGAGCTGTAGTCCTTGCTTAAAAAGCATTGCCATTTTTATAAAACATATTAAATGTGAAGAAGTTCTAACAAATTTCAATAGAAAACAGGGTTGCCACGGACGGCGTCATGACTTTAATTTATAAAAAAGTGGATCATTACAGGGTCACTGATGAGGCTTTATTAGCCGAAACTACGTAGTATGACCCATCTTCTTTTTTATGAATGCTTTCATTGCTCTTAAAGGAACTCATTTTTGATTTTTATTTACAGGAGTATACATTATTTTCCTTAATTCTGCTAAAAAAGTTTGTTTGTACTCGTTAGTACCGCCATAATTAGGCGCTTCTTATGAATACCCAAAATCTATTTTTGGACAAAAAATTAAAAACTACGAAACTTAACTGGAAAAAAAAACTTGTTCTAGAGATACCTTTATGAAATACGCAATGTGTCTCTATTTTTGCTCAAAAATTGATCCTGGAGACTCGTTAGAATAGCAACATTAGTACTGTCTTTATTATTGCTCAAAAAGTGATTCTAGATACTCGTTAGAACAGCAACATTAGCACAGAAATAAGAAAACAATTACAATTTTGAATCACAAATGTATCTTTTCTTTTTCATAATGAAGAATCCATTCAGTGATTCGGGTGTGCTATCATACTGGTGAAATATCTGTCTGTTTCCTGCGATAGCTTATGTTTTTAGCTTAAACAAACAATGTCTGATATTATCTCACAAATAAAACGCTGAAACGGAGACATTGTAGGACGTTATGCATCAGAGGGGTACTTTTCAAGCTTTGGTCGTATTAGGAGTGGTGAGGTTCCACGTGTCCAACAAAAGGGCATTCGCAAAAACACATTATCTAAGAGAAGTGTATACTTGTGTTTGTCGCATGATGCATTTGAAATTCCCTTTTGAACATTTTTCGGACATTTGATATAGACTTAAGATGCGGGTTGTGCAAATTATTGTCATAAACCACGCCAAAACCAATGGCGAGGATTGAGGCCACGTAAAATCGATTTGAGCCCCAAAACCAACCCAGAGGAATATAATTTACTGACCGTCCAAAAGTAGTCCTTCTGTTGAATTAAATGTTATTGTTCGTCTTTACATCATCGCACTGACACATGTTTGATAGGCGATAGCCATTTTGTAGAAAGGAAACTGTCATTTTGGATTTCTACTTGCACTGTTTCAAATAAGATACCGTTGCTTTATGGTTGTGCTTCTTTCCATTTGGAGTCTTGAATGGAAAGTATAAGGTAATCTGTCTCTGCATTCTGCCAGACTTATTATGTATAGGGAGAACTGAGGTTTGCAAAGTTCGCATTTTTTTTCATATTTATGTTTTAAGGCTGTTTTTGTTTAATTCCACAAAACATCATCTTATACAGGTCATTTCTGTTACTTATAATTATTCTCGCCTGATGCGTAATTTGTTTTTTAATATTTTTACCTGAATCGATCAATGCGCATTTTTCTGCTATCACTTATTACACCTTGGGTTAGGAACCAGTCTCTTAGCTGAAAAAAGCAAACATGTGGTTAGTAAATTTGCTGAAAACCATAATAATACATTTCTTTCAGTTGGCTTGAATCTCTCTTGTAATTGATATAAAAAAAACGTTATAGCTTTTCATTTCAAGGAGGCCATGACAAGTTAAAGGACGTTGTAATATATCACACTTATAGCATTATTATCAGGCGAACGTGAAAATAATCTCCAATTAAATTCTTAAAGCCCCGTTTTCATAAGGCGCTAACCACATTTAAACAGAACATACTACAGTACACATACAGTACGAAAACACACCCGAGTGACATAGTTATTTGTTTTATGAGAGGAAAACAGACATTGTCCTCATTACAAAGTTAGTATTTGTCTTATTGTTACACCAAACATCGATTTGTTTAAACACTAAACAATAGTTTACTTCTTTATGACACCACCTATTGCCACGTGAAACATACATCATATAGTGAATTGTGTGACGCAAAGAAACAAAAATGATCTAAAATTTCGAAAAGAAAAATACTATCATAAAATACGAGAGAGAGAGAGACACAGAGAGAGAGAGAGAGAGAGAGAGAGAGAGAGGGGCGGGGGAGTGAGGCTCTTTTATTTGACATTGAGCAGCGTTTGCAACATAGCACAAAGAAAGGAAAACTTTTAACATTAAAGCCTCTCCTGCATCAAATTTACATTTACGCGTGTGCCAAGGCTCTGTGCTGTCGAAGCGCCATGCAAGTCATTTCCTCTTGGCAGGCGGCTGAATGGGTGACCTACAATAATGACCGTAAATATCGAATGCGGATGCTCGTTAGAACCGACTCAATGAGGCATTTCTAAGGAATACCTACAATCTATGTTTTGAGCAAAAGATAGGGAAAATCCCTTGAAAAATGTAAGAGGAGTAGCGGAGACAAGAACTTCTGTTGATGAAATGGCTAAAGCTGACAAAGGACCATAACTGCAGGTAAACATCAGTCAAACATGACCTCGATAAAATATGATCAGCTTCCCGCCATGGGAACAATAACTGGAAAGTTTCATCAAAATCCCTTGAACAGTCTAGGAGGAGTTGCGGAGGCGAGAACTTGTGTTGATAAAATGGCTAAAATTGACAAAGGGCCAGAACTCTGGCCAGAATCTGTCGAGCATGACCTCGATAAATTATGATCATCTTCAGGACATGGGAACACTACCTGGCCAGATTCATTAAAATCCCTTGAAAACTGTAGGAGGAACTTCGGAGACAAGATTATGTCTACGGACGGACAGACTGACGGACGACAAACCTATTACTATAGTCCCCTTCGACTAACGGTTTGGGGACAATAAGCGATACACACATTGAAAGACGAACTATAAAAAAACTAATTCTGAGCTCGTTGATAAGAAATAATGTTGAATGACTAATCATTTTTATTACCAAAATTGTTTATGGCCTACATTCAAGGTAAAGCTAAGGACTCAACTTACCATGTGTAATACAGTTCTTTCGAGCTCCTTGTACAGCGGAGAGGATGAGAGACTGTAGTCTTTAACAAATGTAACATTCTGTAGCTTAAAACCAAATGGCACATCTCTTTCTACGGTTACTGCAAAGGAAAATTGAAATAAAAAATCCAGAAAACTTGAGCACAACGATAGGATATCGGTGTGTTACCTTGATGATAATTGATAAACAAAGTAAATATATTAACAAAAAGAGCACCTGAAAATAGAAGCATATTCCTTTCGTTTCCATTGGGACTCTAAAGAACGATTATTTTCAGTAAATTGCATTTAATTGAGTCCAAGTTAGGATATTGAAAATAGAGTAATACTCATGAACACGTAATCAGTCTGGCAACATACTATGTTGCTTGTGAAGAGGTTTACTTAAACCAATACTCTCGCGTGTTTTTCTTTTGTTTGGTTTCCAAAAGCAATTTGAGGTTTGTTTTTCTTTACAAGTCACGCCTGAAATAATTCAATTACTGGGAAAGCAAATTTGGATCTAAAAAATTTGAGTTTGAAGAAGATTTCACCAACAACTGTCGTCAGTACAACTCGGGTATACTGCATATCGGCGTGTTTTTCGTAACAAATCGTCTACTGTAGTAGGCTGACACTGAATCTGAATAAAAAAACGTTCCGATACAGATCGTCTAGTGCAGTGGGCTGACAGGACACTGAATCTAAATAACAGACTTTCCAGGGTGATGAGTTAGGAAGCCTTCATGCTGACTGAACAAATTAATTGTCCAAATCGCGACGGCAGTAAGGGCGATGATTGGGGCGCGTAAAATCGATTTAAGCCCCACTCCCCTCTAGTGAAATAATTTTCACTGACCGTTCCAAGGCGGTTCTCCTGTCGCCGTTTATTTTTGTTTTAGTTCTTCTTTGAATGTGTGTATCGCTTATATTTTCATCTTTTTGTTTTGGGTAGCCAATTGGTAACTTGGTGGGAAAGTAATCGTCTTTTTTGCTTTCCGCTATTGATGTTTTCATTAGTGTCTAGTTATTTCATGCTTGTGTTTCTTTCCCTCTGGTGTCTCTGTCTGGAGGTTTGGGTTAATTGTATTGATTCCTAATCATTACCTTCACTACCATTTTTATATATATTTGATATGCTGACCAATATTCGTCGAAATTCAGTGATGACTAAAATCGGTTATTGAAATATTAACAATGTTCGTAAATGGCGTTTGAAATACGAGCTACAAGTATTCCTGAAGTTCGTACTTTCAGGCATCCACCTCTGTAACAGGAGACCATAAAAATAGGAAAATATGTCTTCAGAAAATCCGTTTCTGCAATTTACGCACATTAAAGGTGCAGATTAGCCTGCGCATCCGCATAAACTGATAAACAGAAGTGAAGACAATGATCAGGAATCGATACAAGTAACCCACAGCTCCCGACACAAAAGTGAAAGAAACACAAACATGAAACAACAGACCCTAATGGAAACATCAATAGCGGAAAGCCAAAAGGACAGTTACTTTCCCACAAAATGACCGAATGGCTATCCAAAACAAAATAATATAAGCGATACAAACACTCAAAGACAAACCATAACAAAAGTAAACCGCGACAGAAGAACCGATTTTGAACGGTCAGTGAAACGAATTCCACTGGGTGGGGGCTTAAAACGATTTTACGTGGCCGCAATCCTCGAACTTACTTCCGTCGCGATTTAGACAAATAATTTGTTCAGTCCGCATGAAGGCCTCCTAACTCATCAGTGCAACATCTCCAAGAACACAAAAAATCAAACAACCACATGGATGAAACAACGGTGAGAACTCGACAGCAAGAAACCACTGAAATGCTGAATCAAAAAGAAAACCAACAGTTAGACTCCAATGGGCCAGGCCAGAGACTGAGCATCAGGCACCAGCCAATGTTACATAGAATTAGATACTCTAGCCTGCGCATGCACACAGTCTGATAAGCACCTAAGTATTCGCTGCATGCATATTAATATACCTCTATCGTTTCTCATAGCCCCGGATAGGAGGGGATATCTACATATTATTCTTACTTCTGCAGGAAAACAGATGTTGTGGATACTAATTAAAACCGCCTTGCCGAGGAACTTCTAATGAGTATCCACAACATATGCTTTCGTGCTGAAATAAGAAAAATATCAGTACTTTTCTGATAAAAAAGTTACTTATCTGGAGTCATGGTTTCTTAATCTAAAATATATCAATACTCTTGATTGTCTGTTCCGTCGCAAATTCCAAAAGCCGTTTTTCTCGGGACGGGGTTTATATCACTGAAAACATCAAACTTTTTGGTGTCCTCGCCTGGGCATATTCTGCTGAGGATCACTTACAAATAAGGAATATAAAGAGTCTAAAAACGCGAATCCACCGCGTTAACAAGTCCGTGTAATGCATACCTAAATAACCACTTTATACAGAGATTACGGGGTTGTGCCTTAAACAAAGTAAACTTAGCATTTTGAAACTAGTAAACAAACGCATATCTTTCTGTTCTCAAGTCACTAATTGTTCACCTCCTAAACCAAAGACGTCTTAGCGTCACCTTAAACTAGATAGTCACGAATTTCATAGGAAGTATGTTTTGGCTCCACCAGACAAGGTCGCAAACAATGCCATCGTTGTTTGACGGATCCACTATGTTAACACTCTTCAGCAAGAACTTGGTGGCACAAAGGCCTACGAACTGCCTTTGGCTGAAGAGATGTCTGTAATTAATGATCAAAACAACCATTTAGCAACCAAATTTGCTGTATGTGTTAATGAACGCCAAAATATGCTTCCAACCCTATCCCTATCTTGGTTACCGAAACGTAATAAAACACCATATAAATCACGGTTTATTGCAAATATATGCTCTTGTACCACTTCTAAACTTTCTAAATTATTAATTTCATATCTTACTGCCACCACAAAGCAGGTGATTTAATACTGCCACAGAGTGTTTAATAGTATGAAAGATGAGGGAGACATCTTTTTTGGTCTGTTATATATTCGAATGAGGTTTTAAATAATCTAGAATCCAGACCTAACCGTGCATTTAGTAATTCTACGTATGATTTTTTCACGCTATACACTACATTTCCTCATAAAGATATATAAGAAAAACTTAATGATTTGACTGAATGTACATTCTATAGAGAAGAGTGTCTTATCTTGTATGTTTTTCGCTTCCGAAGAGCATACAAATTATACATTGTGGTCATGTCAGAAAGTGTGTTAAAACTTTCAGCTTTCTACGTAACAATATTTATATAAGATTTGGTAACAAGTTATTTAGATAAATTGTGGGAATTTCTATGGGTACGAATTGAGGGCATCTTGTAGCTGAATCGTTCCGGTTATGTTATGAAAGGGTGTTCATGATGTCCCTTTCAGTTGGAAAGCAATCTGAAGTTATTGAGGCTCGATATGTAGGTATTTGGATGATTTATTTAATATTGACAATACTAATTTTGATGGTTTAATCAGTCATATTTCCCATTTAGATCTTCAATTAAATAAAGCAATTTATTCTGATACCAAAACCCCGTTTTTGGATTTACATTTATCTATTGTAATTGGGTCTATTTCATGCAAAATTTCTGATAAACGCGATGATTTTGATTTTGAGAGTGTACATTTTCCTTCCTGGGCTTGTGATGTTCATCGTGCAGCATCCTACGGTGTTTATATATCCCAATTAACTCGGTTTGCCAGAGTATCTGGTCTTGTAACTGACTTCCAACACTCGTTATAGATTATTAACTGATTACCTTCTTAATCAGAGTCATCGGTATCATAAGCTTCGGAAAGCATTTTCCAAGTTTTATGGACGTCATTTCAATTTAGTTTCATCATTCAATGTTGGACTTAAATCTATTCTGCAACAAGGCTTATCGTAACCTGAATTTTATGGTTACTTAGTAAACAAATTCAGAAAAATATATGCTTGCAATGATTTGGGTACCCGATTTCATAAAATCATTCTTCGATATAAACAGATTGGGTACAAGATATATGCTATCGGACAGACCGAATGCATTGCAGTTAACTCAATCAAGGATGACAATTTTGCTTCCCTTTTTAATTGCAAGCTGGCGAGTCGGGCCTCTGACTCTATGACGGCTCCAGCCTAAAGACTTACTTTATCATTTTTGCAATGTCGGTTGCTGCCTGATGCTCTGTCTCTGGTCGGGTCCACCAGAGTCCAACTGTTGTTTTTCTATTGCTCCAGCATTTCAGCACTTTCATTCTGTTGAGATTCTATCGTTGTTTCATCCATGTATTCGTTTGATTTTTATGTTCTCGGAGATGCTGCACGAGTGAGTAAGAAACGCTTCATGCGGGCTGAAGAAAGTATTTGTCCAAAACAATAAAAGTCCAAGGGCGAAGAATGTGGTCACGTGGAATCAAGGTAAGCCCCAAAGAAAAATACATTTTACTAACAATTCCAATGCGATTCTTCTGTTATGATTTATTACTGTTATTCTCCGCATTTGCATGTATGTATTACTAATATGTTTTTATTTTGGATAGCCGTTTTGCCCTTTTGTGGGAAAAAACTGTCCTTTTGGCTTTCTGCTTGTGACGTTTGCATTATAGAGGGGTCGTTTTGTGTTGTTTTTCCTTCCTTTGATGTCTTGGATAGGAAGCGTGAGGTTATTTTATCGACTTCTGATCATTGTATTCACTTCTTTTTTATACAGGGATATACACTCATTTTCTTATTTCGGCTCTCATTGTGGATACACAATGGGGACGAGAACCACAACCTATGTTCATGGTATAAATAAGAATAATATTATAATTTTTGTCAGAACATTAATCGTTTTGGAGATATGAAAGACTGCACCATGCTTTACGACGTGTTATCGTTATATCATTTTCTGTTTATGTGTCCGAAGACAACTTTGACAACTTGATATCATGGTTAAGCACATAGAATGGCTTATTCTTATCTAAAGCTTCAACTACAAACCTTGAACTGCGCATCGGGGGAAGCAAAATTGTTGCGTTGAAGCATGTGCTTGTTTATGTTTCCCGAGTACTTCCCCATTGTTCAGTATTCTTCCACCCCAGGCAAACAGGAAATATGCGCAATGAGAGCCATCGAAAGTAAAATCATTTTCGCTGTCTCCTGTGATGAGACTTCGGGTAAACGAAACACGTGTAAGGCCACCTGTCGTATTTCCGGAAATGCTCTTTACATTTGTAGCTTGGTCGGCGGATGGAGGACTGTAACCCTCAATATGTCTGTAAATATATAAAGGCAAAAAAAAAATTTAAAACTACCGGACCACATCAAACCCCGTCTTTTTAATTGTTGTTAAAAGCCTTTTCTACCAACATGTCCGTTATACGATCCGATCGTACATCTTAAGCGGACGAAACACGGAATACCAAGTCATATACTTGATAGATATACTTGATAGGAAAGTAACCGTCACAATGATGAAAAATTCAATATGTCACTCTCCCCCGAGCCGTTTGTATTGTATGGTCTCAATTTCTACCATGTCTTTAGAAGCAGAATAGAAAACAGTATAGACCCCGATCAACTGGATTCTAAGAAAATATACCGTTTAAAAAGATATATCCCAGCATGGTGAGGGTTAAAACGCATCAGTCTTAAAATATAATACATCCGACCGCTGTGGATTTGAACCTCGCGTGATGGCTACCCAGCTCATCAATGAGTAATCATGGTCAGCAAGGAAATCAATAAAGACGTTTATTAAACAAGATATGGACTCTCAGAATAACAGCGTGTAGAAAGACTTGAAGATCGGAGGGTGACAAACACCACACGCAACGCCAGAGCAAAAGGAAGTCGACAGTTGAATCTCGATGTGCGAAGAAACAGATAGACGGAACAGTGCCCAATTTTCGGTCCCAACTTACTAATATCAGCGCCATAAGTAAAATTAATCCCGATGAAATCCCGTTGATATAGCGAAAACCGGGGTTTAAAGAAGTATATTATATTTTCATATTTTATATCAAGAGAATAGATTTTGCGAACTCCAAATAATTGTTTTGTAGTAGACATAATAAAATCTGACAGGAAAACGTTATTTTAAATATCAAAGAATGTAATATCTACAGTACACCCGCCGCAAATCATTCTAAATCCGTGAAACCCCGCGGTCTACTTCTTTTGGTCCGCCGCGTTTTCGCGCATGACCCTGCGCTACTTCCCACTGTCACTGTCGCAACGTACACATCGCGGATCCGACGGGGGTCTGGCGCGTTTGTATTATTTACCATTGAAATTGTTGAAGACAGTTAATGAGAAAAATCAAATTTATATCTGTATTATGCCGCGGAAACACCGCGATTAGCCCGCGATCACCCCGATCGGCGCATATTCGCAGTGGCCGTCACAGATTTAATCATTTTCATCATGTTCCACTCAACGCAGGGTAGCGCGGGCTCAAAGAAAAGTGCTACGGGTATACTGTATATCGGCGCGTTTTCAAATGAAAATAAAAAAAAGTTGCATTAGGAAAAGCGTAGAGGAATCCTATATCAACATGCATTCAGTACAGAAACATACAAAGTAGAGTGCCTATGTACAGGGACTCATAAATCGGGTTGAAGATTACACAATAGTCTGAAATCAGAACATAAGAACATCATTTAGAACACGGAGGCTCGAACTCAGAATACAGAGCATGGAGCTATGCGTCTCCTGGAAAGATTTAAAGATGCAGTCGTAACTGAGTCAGCAGTTTGGCCACCGAGATGCAAACAAAGAGCAAAACAGAGGCAATCATTATAAAACGGTGGACAACGAAGCATGTTGTCTGTCGCACATTTATAATATATCCAATCTTTTTGTACCTGCACAGGAAACGTACTGTTTCCAAATTATCTTTTGAGCTTATAAACCAAATCTACGCAAGAATGTACTTAAAGTAGACATGCCATTATCAAACCTAAGGTGTTACCTGTCAGAAACATGCGCCTGTCCATTATTATCTATCCACGCAATTAAGGCATCTGCCTTCGGTCCACTAGGCGGAGCAACCTACAACGAATAACTGATTAATAAATAATTATAATAATAATGCCGTTATTTTGATTCCTTTCTGCAATAAAACTTGAATCATTCTATAACAGACGAAACTACAAAAAGACATTAAAAAGCATTTAAGTTATATAGGCGTGTATATCTTGCCCCCGCCTATCGGGTCTTGAAGAAATAGATGGGCTGCATGATGCCTCCACACAGAGCTGAAACCGACCGCACACGAGAACGGGTGAGCAGCTTAGAGAATCTAAGCCTGCCTAGGCAAAGCTGTGCGAGTCGGCCAGTCCCAGCTTATAAACCTTATTGGTTGCATCGGGCGACAGGGCTTGGGATGTCACTTCATCTCAATGCCGGATAAAAGTCCAACAACATTGGAAGCAACGTCTCAAAAATGACCTATACAGTATTGACGGGGACGTTAAACTTCCAATCACACATTACAAACAAAAATAAGCATGTACATTATTACCTCACATGTTCTGTTGGTTGTCGAGGTACCTACATATGTACGAAGGCTGTGCTGAATCTTAAGTAAATTTTGAGTTATAATGGTAAATCATGAATTTATTTACTTACGTAATTGCAAACAATACGTTAGACCTTATCTCTTCAATCATATAAAGTGAATGCAATGATCAGGAATCGATGCAATTACATAATACTTTATAAACCAAATTAGAAGAAGAACGCACATAAAGCAAAGACATTATACAAATAAAAAGGAAAAAGAACAGTTACTTTCCAAAACATTGCCTATTGGTGCCAAAAGAAAACAAATTATACCCGACAGGACATAATAGTTCGTCTGTCATTACTGATAGTGACCAGTCTTAATTACATTTGAGAAATGCTACTGTTTGTGTGTTCTAAGATGGCTGATGAGACCAATTCTAGCTCTTAACTGTCTGTTGCCGATAGAGCAAGAGAGGTCAGAGGAAGAAAGTCGTGTAAGTGATGCCTTAGCTCTGGCCTTGCGCTGTGGAGAAAACTCAACTTCATTTTGAGCCCGTGCAATTTCACCATATAGTCCCAAAGACACTAACTGCTGACTTGGTCAAATGCTTTAGTAAGGTCAACAAGGGCCATGTAGAGGTTCATGTTCTGTACCTGGCATTTCTCTTGGAGCTGCCTTGCTGAGAAGATCATGTCAATTGTTCCTCTGTCTTTCCTGAATCCACACTGGCTTTCTGGTAGAAGACTTGACTGCGCAAAATGTTCAGTCAGTCGGTTAAGTATAACACTTGCAAGGACCAGCCCAGCAATCGACAATACAGAGATACCACGATGACTGTCACAGACCTGAGAATTCCTTTCCGTTTGAATAAATGGAAAGTTGACACGTCTTTTATTTTTTAGAAATAGCTTCTTTTCTCCACATAATGTGAAATATCATTGTCAGTTTGTTTCTTTGCAAAAATTTGAGTATCTTCTGCTTTGTAGATCTCAGCAGATATTGCATCTGAGCCTTGAGCCATGCCAGATGAAAGGCGTTTATTGCTGTTACAGTTTCAGAGACGGTTGGTAGCCCGTCAAGCCACAGGTGGTAGTATGTTTATAGCGCCGTCATTAATAGAGGATGGCCGATAAAGAACACTATAAAAGTGCTCAGCCTATCTTTTCTAGAGTCAGAAGACTAGTTCCATCATTTCTGAGAAGGGTGGTTCCTGAGCTCTGGGAACCGTTAATTGCTTTAATGCATCAAAGAACTTATTCATATCCTTTCTGTCTGCAAAGGACTATATTTCATCGGACTTACTGCTAAGCCAGGTGTCTTGCATATCTCTGAGCCTAGTCCGGACTGCCATTTATTTGTATACGCGGCGCTATTAGACACGGACTTGGTACAATTGAGGAACACCTTGTGTTTGGATCTTTTTCTTCAAAAGTTCCCTGGATTTCTTCTTCGTAATTCTTGTCATACCGGTCTAGGTAATGTCGGTTGGTGCCTGATGTATGTCTCTGGTAGAGCCCACCTGTTCGTTTTCGTTTGCTGCGGCAATTCAATTATTTGATGCTGTCGAGTCCTCATCGTTGTTTCATCTCTATATTATTCCTTTGTTTTTCATGTACTCGAACAAATTATTTGTCTAAACAACAACGAAACCAAGGGGGAGGATTGCGGCCATGTATAATTCGATGTAAGCTCCGAAAAAAAACAAAAAAAAAAACAAAAAACAAGAGGCCCATGGGCCACTATGCTCACACTTGCAGCCATTTATTTTATCATGATATGACTTTAATCTACCGGTTATAAAGTCTCGCAAACGAACCCCACACCCAAATGAGCACCCATGTGAACTCTGTATCTGAAATATAAGGCATTGTTTTAAGTGGGGGATGTGGGACATGGACCCAATGGAGTCCTGGTTGGTATCACTGACTGTAACAAGAACATAATATGGTTTAGGGATGGGGATCTCTACGGTCCCTGAGTAATGAGGCCTTTTCGGCCGTGTTGGGATTGGGGCTTGCCCCGCCGGACATCAGGAAAGCCCAGGATTGTTTTCACTTAATATGTCTTAGTATAAGGACCCAGAATATATGTATTTTGGGGATTGGGATCTGAACGGTTTCTGAGACAAGAGAACTATAAATGAAATGGAGGGGAGTGGAAGAGTTGGGGGGGGGGGGGAGAGGAACAGTCCCTGTGTACCCCACAAGTTGGTTTTACTGAATGTGTCAAATAAAAAGAAACAAGAATATATATAATAAGGGTTGGGGATCTTAATGGCTTCCATGATATATGGCATTTTATGAAGTGGAATGGCAGGGCATGGCCCTAGCACATAACCCCCCCCCCCACACACACACACACACACACACTGCCCACCCACCCCTCCCCGCTCCCAGTGGAATTCGTTTCCGCTGACCGTTCCAAGGCGGTTCTTCTGTCGCGGTTCATTTTTGTTATGGTTTGTCTTTGGGTGTTTGTGTCGCTTATATTCTCTAATTTTGGATAGCCTGTTGGCCATTTTTTGTCTCTGACTGGTGCTGTGGGTTAATTGTATCGATTCCTGATCATTGCTTCCACTTCTATTTTGGTAGTAAATGCCATTTTTCTATTTCCCCAGTTATAGGTATCTGGAAAATCTAAGTTGTCATAGCAACCAAACTTTTTAGCCGATTTTCATTAGTACCACACACTTTCAATCTCCAAGCCCAAGAATGCTACAGATTAAATTTGGGCTGAACGGGCCTAGTGGCTTCAGAGGAGATGTCATTTGAAGGTGTTGACGTCACAATAAAGACGACGTCAGACGACGTGGACGACAACGACGACGGACAACCGTCCATCCTATAAGCTTCCCAGGAGCCCTCGACACTGGTGAGCTAAATAAGAACTTTTAATGTCCGTTACAAGGCGGCTTTTCGGTTGTGCTTTACTATTGTCTTTGTATGTATTCCTCGTAATATCTTTATATCTTTTACTTTGGCTAGCTGGCCATTTTGTTGGAAAGTAACTGTCACTCTGGCACTCCGCTTGTTACATTTTCATGAGGGTGAAGTTGCTTTCTGTTTGAGTTTCTTTCACTTTGGTGTCTTTGATGGGAGGTATGCGGTAACTGTATCGATTCTAGATCATTGCCTTTACTTTTCTATTTTGGTGTTTACGAGATACTGGACCTATTGAATCCATTGCTGAAGAGTGAAAAGTAGAAGTAAAACAAAGATCAGGAATCGATACAATTAACTTACTCCACCCACCAAAGACACCAAAGGGAAAGAAACACAAACATTAAGCGACCAGACCATAATGGAAACCTAAACAAAGGAAGGCCATAAGGACAGTTACTTTCGCACAAAATGGCCATATGGCCATCCAAAATAAAAAGACACAGGTGATACACACAGCAAGTAACAAACAACAACATAAATGAATCGCCACAGAAGAACCGCCTTGGAACGGTCAGTGGAAAGATTTCCACTGGGAGGATTAAATCGATTTTTCGTGGCCACAATCCTCGCCCTTGCTTCCGTCGCGATTTAGACAAATAATTTGTTCAGTCCGCATGAAGGCCTCCTAACTCATCAGTGCAACATCTCCGTGAACACAAATAATCAAAGAACCACAGAGGTGAGACAACGGTGAGGACTCGACAGCAAACAACCACTGAAATGCTGGAGCAAAAGATAAGCAACAGTTAGACTCCGATGGGCCCGACCAGAGACTGTCTACTTCTCTTCTGGGTCATCTGAAATGAGTTGTATTGCATTTAATAGGCTGCAAGTGTCACAGACGAAGGCTTGCCTCTTAATGTCTTGTTTCAGCTTAGAGACATCCAGTCTCGTTGGTACTTTCTTGTCTTGTGGTCGCCGTGCAGATTAAGTGTGCTGACAATAAGCATGTGATATATCGCGAAGTTTGCACCAAACAGTTTTTGTCACTCTGACATCCCGTCTGTCCTTTCTGCACACTATGACATAATCAATGAGCTGCCAGTGTTTAGAGCGAGCATGCAACATTAATGTCTTGTTGCGACAGAAGACTGTTAGTTCATGCTCTGCACACTTCCTCAAAGTAGGAGGGGGACATTGGTATTGTACTTGCATACTCCTTCAATCCTAATTTCTTCTCCCAGGTTTGGTGGTCTGTGCCCACTCTATTAACATTAAACTATTTGAACAGTTATTAAAAATGCTGGAGCGGGGGCTTAAATCGATCTTATGTGCCCAAGCCCTCGCACTTAGTTCCGCCATGGTTTACACATGTGACTTGTTCAGTCCGCTTGGAGGGTTTCTTTCTCATTAGTGCAACATCTCCAAAAACATACAAATCAGTCAAATTCAGGAAAGAAACAACTAAAACAGTCAGCAGATCTGACTATACCCCCACTTACACGCATTTTTTACAGGAAAACACAACTTTTTGATCACCTATCAAACAACGCACTGTCTCTTTCATGATAGTATCAATCATTACTGCATTGATGGCTTCTGGAACATATAAACAAAAACACAGAGAAAGCCCATCATCTCTACCACGTTAAAGGAATCAACTGTGATTGCATTGCATACCAAGTTTGAGGCTTCTAGCTTTTGTATTTCCTGAGAAACCTTTGACAAGAAATTAAACATTCGCCTATATGGAGAGAAAGAAGAATCAAAGTACAATTGAACAAATTAGCCAAGTAAGCCCACTGACCCTTTAACAACATAAATCATTATTGCATTGCAAACCATGTTTGAGGCTTCTAGCTTTTGAAGTTCCTGAGAAATCTTTGACGAAATATTTAACATTTGCCTAAATGTTGTGAAAGAAGAATGAAAGAACAAATAAGCAAATAAAACCGAGAAAGTCCAATGCCTCTTACACAATATAATTCATCACTTTTGCATTGCATACCAAGTTTGAAGTTGGTTGGTGCCTGATGCTCTGTCTCTGGTCGGGACCATTGGCGTCAACTGTTGGTTTTCTGTTGCTCCAGCATTTCAGTGGTTTCTTGCTGTCGGTCCTCATCGTTGTTTCATCTCTGTGGTTGTTTGATTTTTGTGTTCTCGGAGATGTTGCACCGATGCGATGGGTTGGGGGGGGGGGCCTTCATGTGGACTGATCGGGTGGTTTGTCTAAATCGCGATGGAAGTGGGTACGGGGGTGCAGCTGCGTAAAATCGATTTAGGCCCCCGGTGGGGTTTGTTTCACTGACCTTTCCGGGGCGGTTCTTCTGTCGCAGTTAAGGTTTGTTGTGGTTTGTCTTTGGGTGTGCGTTTCGCTTATATTATTTTGTTTTCGATAGCCAGTCAGCCATTTTGTGGGAAAGTAACTGTCCTTTTTGCTTTCCGCTATTGATGTTTCCATAAGGGTCTAGTTATTGCATGTTTATGTTTCTTTCCCTTTGGTGTCACTGCTGGAAGCTGTGGGCTAATTATATCGACTCCTGATCATTGCCTTCACTTCTATTTTACAGTTACTGAGAACTATTTGACAAAAAGTTAACATTGGCCTATATGGACAGAAAAAAGAATGAACGATTAGTCGAATAAATAAGCGGATACAGCCCATAGTCTCTTACACAAAAAACATCATCATTGCAAAGAATAACAAATTGGAGGCTTGCACTGATGAGTTAGGAGGCCTTCATGCCGACTAAACAAATTATTTGTCTTAATCGCGACGGAAGTAAGGACGAGGATTGTAGGCACGTAAAATCGATTTTAGCCCCCTCCCCCCCCCCCCCCACACACACACAGTGGAATTCGTTTCCGCTGACCGTTCCAGGGCGGCTCTTCTGTCCCGGTTTATTTTTGTTATGGTTTGTCTTTGGTTGTTTGTGTCGCTTATGTTATTCTATTTTGGATAGTGTATTGGCCATTTTGTGGGAAAGTGGCTGTCCTTTTGGCTTTCCGCTATTGGTGTTTCCGCTGTGGTCTGTTGTTTCATGTTTGTGTTTCTTTCCCTTTGGTGTCTCTGAGCTGTTGGTTAATTGTATCGATTCCTGATCAATGCCTCCACTTCTATTTTCTAGCGTTTGTTGTTCCTGAGAAATATTCGATCAAATATTTAACATTGGCCTATAAGGAAAGAAAAAAGAATTAAAGAAGAGATGAACAAATAAGCGGATAACGTCCATTATCTCTTACAAAAAAACGTTATCATGATTGCTTAGTATGCCAAGTTTGAGGTTTCTAGCTTCCATGGTTCTTTAGAAATCTTTGATGAAAAATTATACACTGATGGAAGGACAGACGGACGGAAACTCATATGTGAACCAGTATATCACACTTTTTCAAAGTGGTATATAATGATTAGGACTCGACATCATGAAATAACAGATATGCTGAAGCAACAGAGAACCAACAGTTGACTTAGGTGGGCCAACCACAGATAGTGCATCTAGCAGCATCATTAGGTTGGGTCCGTTAAAGTGTAAGATGTCCTACTAGCTGGCGTGCAGATAACGAGATTTTGACTGATAATATAATTGTATTTACCATCATTGCCTCAACATTCATCCCGATTGCCAACCATTCATCTTGTAGTAGTGTGGCCTCCAGAGTGAATGTTATCTCATTCGATTGCTCATTCAATATCCACATCGCTTTGTAGTCACCTGTTGTCGCGGTCCAATCGCCACTACACTGGCCTGAATCTGGGGTCGGCACTGTGTGAAAGACAGAACGAAGGATAAGCAAGGAGAATAAGTAACAAGCTTCATCACGGACCGTGCGAGTGTAAGGAAATCTAATATCCTGAATTCACCCTGCACGTATCATGTGGCGGGCATACATAGCTTCCTAAAGATCATGCAGTACCAAATATGTCACTGTGTCGGTAACTTTTTAAAAATGACTTTAAGACCCAAGTTATGACATTTTTCGTATGGAAACTCGGAATAAATTTTATTCTTACATTTAATGGATTATATCAAATTATGTAAAACCAACCGCGTAGTAGGAACGCAATGACTCGATACTGTGAAGACCTTGAATAGACGACGGGCTTATCAGCTGTCACCTGAAATGCTTGCTTTAGTACATTTTCTTATGATGTTGTTAAGTTTTATATTAAGGCTGTTTATTTGAAAGATTGCAGTACGTTGCTTGTAGTTGTAAACGTACAGATAAATAAATACATATATTTACTGCATTATGTTTTTGCAATAAAGAGTGCAGAATTTTATTGTTTAACCAACATGACTCATTGAGAAGATTCTAATGAGTATACAACACACATTTTTAAGATAACAGAAGAAAGACTCCCTGAATCATCCTTCACTATGTGATGGAAAAAACAAGAATATCGGTGAAACCGATGGATCTCCCTGAAGGTGCAATAGTCGGAAAAGGAAACATTATCCTAGTTAAAGAGCGGTATACTGTGTATACTCACTGAACTTCAAAATGGAGTATTACAAAACATGTCGGTGGATAGATTAGCTTGCCTGATGGCACTGTCATACAAACATCAGCAACACAAACGTCGGAATAAATGAAAGGAAGTGTCTTCAGGTACGATACCATACTCCAAGATCCTGGGTGGTAGATAAGCTATATTAATTGGGTAATACAAGTTAATGAAAACTTACTCTCGTACACAGAGGCAATCCTCATAGGACTGTCTCCATGTATGGTTCCGTGTTGGGTGCCTTTACATGCCTATAAAATATCAGACGGGTTCGAAAATGGATCTGATCCTATCCCCTTGACTGTCAAAAAGGTCATTTTGACCATCTGCAAAGACTAGCTTCTTTCACTTTGATCCAATTAATCTGCAACTCTACTGTAGATGGATGACTTGCGATTTCCCATCCTTTTAAGCAGTATTTCAGTCACAACAGAATGATGAAAGGTTGATAATGAAAGGCTGTATGCAATGGAACTCCGTTTACAGTTGGAAAGATTTCTGCCTCCAGCAAGTTTTTTTTCTAAAAATAAGCGCAGTGACCTTGACCTTGGGCACAGGATCCTAGAAGTCTAATTTGCTCGAGATATTATCATACCCAACATTTGTGTGAAGTTATATAAAAATCCATCGATAAATGTAGGCACCAGAGTGATGACAAAGTTTTTTTTTTAAAATAGCCACAGCGACCTTACACTGTAGCTTTAAACAAAGTACCATAACTCTGTGACAAATCATCTAACCAGATAGCACGGATAATATGCTGCTTAAGATTCCATTGAAGTTTCGTTGAGTTTCTACAAGTAGTTGCTGAGAATGCTATGAGAGTTATGATAACGCAACCGTTAAACATAGTGCATATTAAAATCCATCGGCAAATGACGACGCTAGAGCGATGACAAAGTTTTTTCTAAAATAGCCGCAGTGACCTTGACCTTGAGCCCAGGACCCTGGAGTCAAACTTGCTCGAGATATTGTAATACACAATATTTGTGTGAATTTATATTAAAAATCCATCAGCAAATGACGACGCTAGAGTGATGAAAAAGTTTTTTCTAAAAATAGCGGCAGTGACCTTGACCTTGAGCCCAGGACCCTGAAAGTCAAACTTGCTCGAGATATTATCATACCCAACATTTGTGTGAAATTATATTAAAAGAAAAACGCCAATTGGTATTATGGACGGGTTTTTCAGGATTAACCAAAAAGTAAACCGTGACGCGGACGCCCGGCCGCCCGCCCGCCCGCCCGCCCGCCCGCACGGACATCGCCTTTCTAAAGGACGGATTTTTTCCTTGAAAAAAAAAACGTTCAAAAATCCATTAATAAATGTAGGCACTAGAGCGATGACAAAGTTTTTTCTAAAAATAGCCACCCGACCTTTACCTTGAGCTCAGGATCCTGAAAGTCGAACTTGCTCGAGATATTTTATACCCAACTATTTGTGTGAAGTAATATTAAAATCATTCGGCAAATGGCGACGCTAGAGCGATGAAAAAGTTTTTTTTTCTAAAAATAGCGGCAGTGACCTTGACCTTGAGCCCAGAACCCTGAAAGTCAAAGTTGCTCGAGATATTATCATACCCAATATTTGTGTGAAATTATATTAAAATTCATCGATAAATGAAGGCACTATACTGATGACAATGTTTTTTCTGAAAAAAGCCACAGTGACCTTTACCTTGAGCCCTGGATCCTGAAAGTCAAACTTGCCTGAGATATTATTATACCCAACATTTGTGTGAAGTTATATTAAAATCTATCGGCAAATGACGACACTAGAGCGCTGTCAATGTTTTTGTTTTTAAAAAAATCCGCAGTGACCTTGACATTGAGTCAAAAACCCTGAAAGTTGAATTTGCTCGAGATATTATCATACCCAACATGTGTGTGAAATAATATTAAAATTCATTGATGAATGTAGGCACTATAGTGATGACAAAGTTTTTTTTTTCTAAAAAAAGCTACAGTGACCTTTACCTTGAGCCCTGGATCCTGAAAGTCTAACTTGCTCGAGATATTATTATACCCAACATTTGTGTAAAGTTATATTTAAATCCATCGGCAAATGACGACGCTAGAGCGCTGTCAAACTTTTTTCAAAAAACAAATCGCAGTGACCTTGACATTGAGTCCAAGACCCTGAAAGTTGAATTTGCTCGAGATATTATCATACTCGATATTTGTGTGAATTTAAGGCGTAACTATACCTAATTTAGTGACACAGAGGCCTTTCTGATATTTAATCTTCATCAGTGTGTCTCAACCCCAAAAGTTTGAAACCGAAACGGATGATGGACAAGACCCGGCAAACACAGCGTGAAATTTTATTAAAATCAATCAATAAATGTAGGCACTAGAGTGAAAACAAAGTTTTTCTAAAAAAAGACAAAGTGACCTTGACCTTGAGCCCAGGACCCTGAACCTCGAACGTCCCAAGATATTATCATACCCAACATTTGTGTGAAGTTATATTAAAATCCATCGATAAATGTAGGCACCAGAGTGATGACAATGTTTTTCTAAACATAACGTGAACAAGTCCGTGAAATGAAGACCCCCCTTAACCCCACTTTTTATAGAGAAAACTGGGGTTTAAGGGGGTACCAATTATTTTCCTTATTTCTGCTCCAAGACATAAGTGGTGGGTACTCACTAGAACCGCCTCATTGAGGCGGTTCTAACGAGCACCACGACCTATGTTTGCAGTTTTTATAAGAAAAATATCAAGGATTTTCATCAGAAAAGTAGCCATTTTGGAGATGAGAAATATGCACTATATCGCACGGGTGTGTTATCGTAATGAATAGCCACAGTAACCTTACACTGCAGCTTTAAACAAAGTACCATAACTCTGTGACAAATCATCTAACCAGATAGCACGGATAATATGCTGCTTAAGATTCCATTGAAGTTTCGTTGAATTTCTACAAGTAGTTGCTGAGAATGCTATGAGAGTTATGATAACGCAACAGTGAAACATAGGGCATTCTTTCAGATCTCCAAAACGGTTAATTTCTGAAGAACAATTGTGATATTTTTCTAATTTATCCTTCAAACATACGTCGTACGTTCTCATCCTCAATGAAATAGGTCGTGTGTTCTCGTTGAAACCGTCTAACTGAGGAGGTTCGAAAGGGTAAGCACAACCTATGTATTACAGCAGAAATACGAGAAATAATATTTACCACTGCTAACACCATTTTTCTATATTAAGTATACGCGGCCGGGTAAAATCGATTTAAGCCCCCAAGTGAAAATTATTATCATTGACCGTTCCAATTCGGTTCTTCTGTTGCAGTTTATTTTTAGTTTAGTTTGTCTTTGAATGTGTGTGGCTTGTATATGTGTGCTTCGGATAGCCAATTGGCCATTTTGTGGGACATAAACTGTCCTTTTGGCTTTCCGCTATTGGTGTCTCCATTAGGGTCAAGTTATTTCATATTTGTGTTTCTTTCCCTTTGGTGTTTCTGATGAGAGCTGCGGGTTAATTGTATCGATCGCTGATCATTGCCTTCACTTCTATTATGCCACCTTTCAGCAATTTTGTGGGACTGTCGTTTTGGCTTTCCGCTATTGATGTTTCACTTAGGGTCGTGTTATGGCATGTTTGTTTTCTTTCCCTTTGGTGTCTCTGATGGGAGTTGTCTGTTAATTGTATCGATTCCTTATCATTTCCTTCACTCCTATTTTAGAGGGGTGTTCAATCCACGGACTTGTTAATCTGATGATCTGGTGGTTGTATTAGAAATAACATTTTAAAGGCAATACCGATCACTGGATCTTCCACGGAATATTGTCGAGCAAACACATAGCCGTCTTGTATCCCTGTTGCAACCATACTTCTGAGTTTTTGTGACACGTCAGTTTTCATTTCTTCTTCAATCGCGTGACTATCTGTTCCTGATCGCTCTATCTCAACTGCCACTGATATCTGCAGGTTACCATCACCATCACTATAAATATCAATCTTCATAAGTAGTGTAAATTGTTCTCATCAATTGGTTCCAATGACCAAACTAGATGAAATCCCCCGAAATATCAGTGCTCATTCAAGAGCAAGTGTTTGTCTCACATAGATAAGTGGATGACTTTTAGGGGTATTAATACCGTGAACAGATCTGAAAACTGGTGATAAATTTTACGTATAGTTAATTTACAAAATGTATGCTAAGGATAACACACTCCTGCGATAGAATGTTTAATCGAACGGCAAGGTATGATTTTTTTTTCAATTCATGGTCTGAAAATAGATAATCGGTTATTATGGCGATGCCAATGGATACGGACATTCTCTACTATGAAAAAACAAAAGTAAAATAATGTATTCATGTATTTATACTTAGTCTATCAAATACCTGTTTGTTTTTTTATAACTACGGGCATTCCAGGTGTGTTATGCGTAAACTTGGCATCATGAGGAATCGAACAGGTGCAAACAGTACAATCTCGAAAGTTAGTTGGTTTTATTGGGAGATTAGCGGATCAGTCAACACTATTTAGGTCATTTTGAGCCGGTCAGCTTACCTATCCACATTTTTCCTAGACGGGTTTATACGTTAGCGGTTAACCAATACAATGCACATTCTTTCGCCAGAAACTGACAATTGCCCTTCTTGAATCCACGATCTCGAAAGCAAAAGAACTCAGTAACAAATAGTACATGTGTGACTTACCTAAATCCGGTTATCCGAGATCTCTTATAGCCGTTCAGGTCATTTACATAGCGTCTTATCTGGAGCCAAACGAAATCAGTAAAATAATAAAACGTGATAAAACTATTAATTGAATTACGTCATACAGTAGAACCTTAAATGGTTCGATTCCCGATGGCTCGTTTACCATGGATGAGTCGAACCCGTTCTTGAGTCCGCGGAGAATTCCTCCATATACCATATAGGGATAATTTTGGGAGATTCATTTATCTTGCAAATGAATGCTGTGTGTACTTACAGTCGCCCCTGTGAGGCGATTCTAATGAGTACACACAGCAAACGTTTATAATATAGAATACCGAAAAAATATCCCAAATAGATTTCCAATATGCCTCCTGGTATGCTAACCCTCCGTAGCTCGAACTTTCGCTGTCTTGAACGAATTTTCATGATCCCAAAGTTTGACTGTGTATAGAATAAAGGTAAAAGTGATTTATATAATATTCTGTTTGAAATATATCTAGAAATGTGTACAAAGTACACATAAGACGGCGCCTGGCACCCAGACAATTTTAATGTACCTAACATCTTAAAAGTCAAAGGCAAAACAAAGGTTTGATCTTATGTTGTTTGATTAACAACATTTAGAGAGTTGATCAGGTTACCAAAAGGCTTATAGAAGAAAGTAAAACATTCAAACATGAAATCATTCAAATCTGTTAAAGCATTCTGCCCATTGAAAGAATTGTTTTGTTACAGCTCTGTAAATAGATTTCAATCCTGTAATGCATTATTTGTTGCTTTTCATTTGCGTTTTACATTTTTTTATTGAAAGTCATGGACATAATTAAGCCAGACTATACTCCTAAAGGTAAAAAACGTTATCCTCCGGAAGCAAGGAATGCACAACAGAACTAACACTTATTGGGTGTTAAATTTTTTTCTGGAAAAATTGCTAGTTTCCGCCAATCAGGCCTCATCAGTGACCCACAAATATGTTTGAAATTCCATAATGAAACAATGATTTCGTTGACATCAGGCTCGGGTATTATACTGTGCCAAGGCTCCAAACATTTTTATATGATACATTTAAAGGTACTGTGTTTGAATGAATGACATACCATGTTCCGTATTCCCTGCTCTAAGGATTTATATTCCGTCGATTCTGTGTTACTGTAATGAAGCTCAAACTTGTAATTTGTCAGCCTGAACCAGAACGGCACATAACGAATGACAATGATAACAAGCAGCTCTGTAGTTGTAGATGATGATGCTGCAGTCGATGAACTTGTTGACGTCGACATTTTTGAAACAGTGGGTGGTTTACCTGTATTTACTGTGGTTTCTGAAAAAAATATGTAATTTGGTATCTTTCACTGCCATTTACTTCTCAAAACATTGCTTCATTTCTCAAATCTTGGCCAGAAGAAAACTAGAAGTGAGGGAGGCGTAATTGTATCGATTCCTGACCATTGCCTTCACTTCCATTTTGCAATAACATTTCATTAACTCGTTTTTACAGCTTTAATAGATTTAAAGAACTATTAAAGGAAAAAAGCCATATTCTGGTATTTGCATATAACTCGGGACTGTTAGATGTTGCATAAGTATATCTTGTGCGAAAAAAAAAACAACAAATCAAACGATTTTATGAATCAACATGACTGGATTGTTGAAAAAGAACTTACTGTATTGCTCAAATGCATGATTGGTGCTTGCAGCGTTTCAAACTTTAACACTCCCAAGTATTATCGAACATATATACATTTAAACAATATCGTCCACAATTAAGGCAGAGTAAGCGCCACTGCAAAGCAGTGTTTGAATTTAAAACAAAAACTAAAACAAGGAAATCCGGATAAAAACACCTATTTCCAACCTACTTCATTGTTCCTGTCGTATTTTCTTATTTGTTTTAATCCTAAATTACGATGCGCTGTTGTATGCGTACAGAAAGTTTCAAAATGCTATGGCGTCAAAGCTGATTCGTTATGATTGCAAAGTCATGCTGCAATAAAACACTGCATCTAAAGGTTTGAGATATATTGCGATTAAAGAATCTTTTTACGAGTCTAGAGAATGAAACACAAATCAGTACGTATTGATAATTATTAAACTGTATATTTTGCCACTTATTGCGGCAAAATGAGCATGACGTTTTGATCATTCTTGTTCTGGTTATCTAAAATAACGAATGTTTTTTGTTTGGTTTGTATTACGGGTTTGGCAAAAAGTTCTCAAGAAACTCTGTTTATGAAATCGACGTAAAATAAACAAAAACGACAAAAATAACAAAGCCAGTAGACAACAATGGATATATTTCCAAGCGCTTTATCGACTGACCATTCAAAGGCGGTTCTTCTGATGAGGTTTAGTTTCTTTATATTAGTTTGTCTTTGCATGTATGTACTGATAATACCTGTTTATTTTAGAGAAACTTTTGGCTATTTTGTGGGAAAGTAATTGTTCTTTGGGACTTTTTGCTTAATTATGGCAAAGTTGATTTTGGTGTCTTACTGGCAAGTATGAGGTAATTGTATCGATTTCTGGTCACTGTCTACACTTTTATTCTTTATCTTGGTACTCGAACTGTTGTGTCAATATGGTTTTAACTCGAACATTGTAGAGACTTTCTTAAGCTTCAAAAACATTCTAACTCGCTACAAGTTTAAAATTACTATTCCTTCACTGTTGAGGCAGGAAAAATACAGAGACGTCTTGTTCTTTTTGTGTTTTACATGCAATCATGTCACAACCTCTTTCTTCTCATTTTGTGGCTTTATTGGGTTGTTTTCATCGTTCGTTCGTTCGTAATTGAGTGTTTGTGTTTTACGCCCCACCAACAACAGAGGTCATACGGAGACGGAACCTCGGTTTAAAGACTCATCCGAAAGTCTGGAGAAGCCCTGGATCGATCCTGCGACCCCTGGTTTACAAGGCGAGTAGCGTAACCACTACACCACGGAGGCTTCTTTTTCATCGTTCGTGAAACTGTATCGAGAATATGTACCTTTTTGAGGTGAATTCCAAAAATATGTAATCGAGTGTGTTGAAAACAGAATTTTCACGTGAGAAAATGTTTTCAACAGTCGAGATGAAGTATTATTGGCATTATCGACAAGAAAAAAAAGCAATTTTATTGTTAGTTAATACGTGACTTTGGCATACTGGAATGTAAACAATTCCAAAAAATGTTTTTTCAGGCTGCTATTTTTTCTTTTCACAATATCAAAATATCATATCATATATTTCCCCACTGTCAAAATATCATTTATATTTGTTTAAGATATGCATTGATTTCACTGCTAAGTATAAAATAAAAGCTTATAGTGTCAAAATTGTATGATTACGCTCTAAATAGGAGTAAATAAAGAGAATGATGAGGAATTGATAATATTACCGCACACCTCCCATCCAAGACAACAAAGAGAAAGAAACACAAACATAAACCGCTTTCACTGTAATGAAAACGTCATAAGCGAAAATACAAAAGGACAGTTACTTTCCCACAGGATGGCAAAACGGCTAGCCAAAATAAACAAACACATAAGCGATACGAAATATAACAATAATACACCACAACAGAATAACTGTCTTGAAACGGATAGTAAACAGTTCTTTCCTGTGTTCACGTTGCCACAATCCTGGCTTTGTTTTTGTCGTGGTTTTGATGAATAATTTGTTCAGTCCGCACGAAGGATTTCTACCTCATCAGTGCAACATCTCCGAGAACACAAAAATCAAACGAATACAGAGATGAAACAACGATGAAGTCTCGATATCATGAAACAACTTAAATGCCAGAGCAAAAGTAAAACCAAAGTCGTGTTTGCTCATTTCCTGTCTAATTATTTGTAAGATCCAGCACTTACATTGGTCATAAAAGTGTTGGTAACCTTAATGTGCATAGACTGTTTTCTATCTGTAATTTGCACATTGTTTTCAAAGGTATGTTTAAGGGTAAGCAAGAGGTCGTCGGTTCGAGTCCGGTTCTGGTCGCATTTTTTCAACTTCATTTCTTAAAGATTTGCGTATTTATAGCTTCATTATACTTGCCACAGATTTTAGACTTCTTGTCAATCGTTAGAATTAGTAATTGCAATAAATGTAGTTATGCAAGCCAGCTGAGAAAATGATGGTGTTTCTGTATAATACCGCGTCGATAGAGACAATCTAATTTTCAATAAACATTGTTTTTATTTACCCGTTTCGTCACACTGTTTAAAACAGATTATTTCTTCAGAAATAGCTTTCCTCTGGTGAAAACCTAATACAGTTCCGTTGTTGTACACATCACCTCCCCAGGCATATAAAAAGTAGGCACAGTTTGTTCCATCGAAAATAAAATCATTTTTCGTGTCTCCTGTATCCATGTCACGGGTAAAGGTGATACGAGTTATGCCATCTTCTGCACTTCCTGAGATGGATTCGATATTTTGAGATGCGTCTCTAACAGGCTCAGACTTATCTCGGTTATATCTGGAATGAAATAAATCTTGAAATAGGTTTTAAATTGGGAATTTGATCATACATAAACATGTACTCAAAGTAATACTATTATCAATGCTATAGCCTAAGAGTAAAATAGAGCTCAAACTCATTGGGACACGTTCATTTTGCGTTTCAGGCCTAGGTTCGGTGAAGAAACCAAGGACAATAGTGTACAACAATTAAAGTTTCTACACAGCAAAGTTTGATATATAAATTGAAAACGCATTCTTTGGCCTCAAACTTATTATACCCGCTTTTTCGAAGAAAAATCGGGTATATTGTTTTCGTACCACAGTTCGATCCGGCGTCAGTCCGTCCGTCTGTCCGTCCGTCTGTCCGTCCGTCACGTTTCTTGTGATTGGATCTCCTCTGCAACCACTGAAGTTACACTTTTGAAACTTTGCATGTGGATAGTACATGGAATGTAGATGGCAGTGGGCAACATTTTTGTGACCTTGACCTCAACATGACCCCAAGGTCAAAGGTCAAAAATTATGATTTGCCATATCTCCTAAAGTATTGGAGTTACACTTCTGAAACTTTGCTTATTGGATGGTCCTTGGAATATAGAATATGTCAGGTTACTTTTGGTGTGACCTTGACCCCAAGGTCAAAGGTCAATAAGTATGATTTTGCCATATTTTCTAAACTATTAGAGTTACACTTCTGAAACTTTGGTTATTGGATGGCCCTTGGAATATAGAATAAATTTGGATACTTTCGATGTGACCTTGACCTCAACATGACCCCAAGGTCAAAGGTCAAAAATTATGATTTGCCATATCTCCTAAACTATTGGAGTTACACTTCTGAAACTTTGCTTATTGGATGACCCTTGAAATATAGAATATGTTGGGCCACTTTTGGTGTGACCTTGACCCCAAGGTCAAAGGTCAAAAAGTATGACTTTGCCATATCTTCTAAACTATTGGAGTTACACTTCTGAAACTTTGTTATTGGATGGCTGTTGGAATATAGAATAAATTGGGATACTTTAGGTGGATTCAACATAACCCCAAGGTCAAAGGTCAAAAAGTATGACTTTGCCATATCTTCTAAACTATAAATGTTACACTTCTAAAACTTTGCTTATCAGTTAGAATGTTCTTTGCAACTTTTTTTAACTACCATGTAGTTTTGGCTAGGTAATACATAGTCATTAGTGTTATTAATATAAAAAGCGGGTATTTGCGATGGTTTACCATCGACTGCAGATCTAGTTTTACTTATACTCTTGGGACATTATTTTCCTTTATTCTGTAAATTGAACAATCTAAAGCGGTATCTTCTCTTACTCTTGAAGGAGCTAAACCCTTCCCCAGAGCAGATCCATACTGATACCATATTTGAAAGAATAGCCTCAGCTAACGGTGTATTCATTCCCCTTAAATGCAAACTGAAATGGGAAACGATCAGGAAATGATTCAATCAGATCCCAAATCCCCACCCCAGCCCACCCCAGCCCACCCCACCCCACCACAATATTTCAAAGGAAAGAATTCGAAACATAAAAGTAAACAAGGCATCGCAGGCGATGCAAATCCCCTCGCACAAGACTACTTCTTGTGTGGAAAACACTGAACTGGCAAATGTCCAACTTGCCTGATATGCTATCATTCGCAACATTTGTGTAAAGTTTTGTTAAAATTCATCAATCAATAAAGGCTCCTGAACGATGACAATGTCTTTTTCAAAAATAGCCACAGTGACTTTGACATTGAGCCCAGGACCCCGAAAGTCAAACTGACTCGCGATGCAATCATTTCTAACATTAAAGTAAAGTTATAGCAAATTTCATCAATAAATGGAGACATTAGAGCCATGACAAAAGTTTTCTCAAAATAGCCACAGTGACCCTGACTTTGACCTCAGGACCCTGAAAGTCGAATTTGCTTGAGATATTATCAAACCCATTATTTGCGTAAAGTTATATTACTATCTATCAATATCTATCAATAAGTGTAGGCACTAGAGCGGTGAAAAGGTTTTCTAGAAATAGCAACAGTGACGATGACCTTGAGCCGAGGACCCTGAAAGTCAATTTCGCTCGAGATATTACAATAAAAAACATTTGTGTGAAGTTATATGGAAATCGGCGAAGAAATGTGAGCGCTAGAGCGATGATATAGTTTATTTTTCTAAAAATAGCCATAGTGAACTTGACCTTGAGGCCACGACCTTTAAAGTCGAACTCGCTCGAGATATTGTCATAAGGAACCTTTGTGTGAAATAATATTGAAATCAGATAAGAAATATAGGCATTAGAGCGATGATAAAGCCTTTCTAAAAATAGTCACAGTGACCATGACCTTTCGGCCACGACCTTCAAAGTCGAAATCACTCATAAGGAACATTTGTGTGAAGTAATATTGAAATAGGTGAAGAAATGTAGGCACTAGAGAGATGACAAAGATTTTCTAAAAATAGCCACAGTGACTTTGACTTTAAGGACTCAACCTTGAAAGTCGAACTCGCTCGAGATATTGTCATAAGGAACAACTGTGTGAAGTTATATTGAAATCGGTCAAGAAATGCAGGCGCTATAGCGATGAAAATGTTTTTTCTAAAAAAAGCTAGAGTGACATTGACATTGAGGTCACGACTTTGAATGTCAACCTCTCTCGAGATAGTGTCATTAGGTACATTATTGTGAAGGTATATTGGAATCGGTCAAGAAATGCAGGCGCTGGAGCGATGGCTATTTTTTTTCTAAAAATAGCCAGAGCGACTTTGACCTTGAGCCGAGGACCCCGAAAGTCAAACTGACTCGCGATACAATCATTTCTAACATTCAAGTAAAATTATAGCAAATGTCATCAATAAATGGAGACATTAGAGCGATTACAAAAGTTTTCTCAAAATAGCCACAGTGACCCTGACTTTGACCTTAGGACCCTGAAAGTCGAATCTGCTTGAGATATTATCAAACCCATTATTTGCGTAAAGTTATATTAATATCTATCAATATCTATCAATAAGTGTAGGCACTAGAGCGGTGAAAATGTTTTCTAGAAATAGCAACAGTGACGATGACCTTGAGCCGAGGACCCTGAAAGTCAATTTCGCTCGAGATATTACAATAAAAAAAACATTTGTGTGAAGTTATATGGAAATCGGCGAAGAAATGTAAGCGCTAGAGCAATGACATAGTTTATTTTTCTAAAAATAGCCGTAGTGAACTTGACCTTGAGGCCACGACCTTTAAAGTCAAACTCGCTCGAGATATTGTCATTAGGAACCTTTGTGCTAAATTATATTGAAATCAGTTAAGAAATGTAGGCATTAGAGCGATGATAAAGCCTTTCAAAATATAGTCACAGTGACCATGACCTTATGGCCACGACCTTCAAAGTCGAAATCACTCATAAGGAACATTTGTGTGAAGTAATATTGAAATAGGTGAAGAAATGTAGGCGCTAGAGAGATGACAAAGATTTTCTAAAAATAGCCTCTAGAGCGGTGAAAAGGTTTTCTAGAAATAGCAACAGTGACGATGACCTTGAGCCGAGGACCCTGAAAGTCAATTTCGCTCGAGATATTACAATAAAAAAAACATTTGTGTGAAGTTATATGGAAATCGGCGAAGAAATGTAAGCGCTAGAGCAATGACATAGTTTATTTTTCTAAAAATAGCCGTAGTGAACTTGACCTTGAGGCCACGACCTTTAAAGTCAAACTCGCTCGAGATATTGTCATTAGGAACCTTTGTGCTAAATTATATTGAAATCAGTTAAGAAATGTAGGCATTAGAGCGATGATAAAGCCTTTCAAAAAATAGTCACAGTGACCATGACCTTATGGCCACGACCTTCAAAGTCGAAATCACTCATAAGGAACATTTGTGTGAAGTAATATTGAAATAGGTGAAGAAATGTAGGCGCTAGAGAGATGACAAAGATTTTCTAAAAATAGCCTCAGTGACTTTGACTTTAAGGACTCAACCTTGAAAGTCGAACTCGCTCGAGATATTGTCATAAGGAACAACTGTGTGAAATTATATTGAAATCGGTCAAGAAATGCAGGTGCTAGAGCGATGAAAAAGTTTTTTTCTAAAAAAAGCTAGAGTGACCTTGACATTGAGGTCACGACTTTGAATGTCAACCTCTCTCGAGATATTGTCATTAGGTACATTATTGTGAAGGTATATTGGAATCGGTCAAGAAATGCAGGCGCTGGAGCGATGGCAATTTTTTTTCTAAAAATAGCCACAGCGACTTTGACCTTGAGCCCAGGACCCCGAACGTCAAACTGACTCGCGATACAATCATTTCTAACATTCAAGTAAAGTTATAGCAAATTTCATCAATAAATGGAGACATTAGAGCGATGACAAAAGTTTTCTCAAAATAGCCACAGTGACCCTGACTTTGACCTCAGGACCCTGAAAGTCGAATTTGCTTGAGATATTATCAAACCCATTATTTGCGTAAAGTTTTATTAATATCTATCAATATCTATCAATAAGTGTAGGCACTAGAGCGGTGAAAAGGTTTTCTAGAAATAGCAACAGTGACGATGACCTTGAGCCGAGGACCCTGAAAGTCAATTTCGCTCGAGATATTACAATAAAAAAAACATTTGTGTGAAGTTATATGGAAATCGGCGAAGAAATGTAAGCGCTAGAGCAATGACATAGTTTATATTTCTAAAAATAGCCGTAGTGAACTTGACCTTGAGGCCACGACCTTTAAAGTCGAACTCGCTCGAGATATTGTCATAAGGAACCTTTGTGCTAAATTATATTGAAATCAGTTAAGAAATGTAGGCAATAGAGCGATGATAAAGCCTTTCAAAATATAGTCACAGTGACCATGACCTTATGGCCACGACCTTCAAAGTCGAAATCACTCATAAGGAACATTTGTGTGAAGTTATATTGAAATCGGTGAAGAAATGCAGGCGTTAGAGCGATGACGAAGTGTTTTTTTTTTCTAAAAATAGCCACAGTGACCTTGACTTTAAGGACTCAACCTTGAAAATCAAACTTGCTCGAGATATTGCCATAAGGAACAACTGTGTGAAGTTATATTGAAATCGGTCAAGAAATGCAGGTGCTAGAGCGATGAAAAAGTTTTTTCTAAAAAAAAGCTAGAGTGACCTTGACATTGAGGTCACGACTTTGAATGTCAACCTCTCTCGAGATATTGTCATTAGGTACATTATTGTGAAGGTATATTGGAATCGGTCAAGAAATGCAGGCGCTGGAGCGATGGCATTTTTTTTTCTAAAAATAGCCACAGCGACATTACCCTTGAGGCCACGACGTTGAATGTCATATTAGCGCGAGAAATCGCCATAAGGAACATTTGTGTAGAGTTATATTGAAATCGGTCGAGAAATGTTGGCACTAGAGCGATGAAAAAAATATTCCCTAAAATAGCAACAGTGACCTTGACCTTGAGGTCACGACCTTGAATGTCGACCTCAATCGAGATATTGTCTGTGAAGGTATATTAAAAAGGGTCAAGAAATGCAGGCGCTAGAGCGATTACAATGTTTTTTTTTTAAAAAAAGCAACCGTAACCTTGACCTTGAGGCCACGACGTTGAAACTATCTCGAGCAATTGTCATAAGGAACATTCGTGTGGAGTTATATTGAAATCGGTCGAGTAATGTAGGCATTAAATATAGCCACAGTGACTTTGACCTTGAGGTCACGACCTTGAATGTCGACCTCGTTCGAAATATTGTCCTAAGGAACATTTGTGTGAAGGTATATTGAAATCGGTGAAGAAATGCAGGCGTTAGAGCGATGACGAAGTGTTTTTTTTTTCTAAAAATAGCCACAGTGACCTTGACCTTGAGACCACGAGGTTGAAAGTCAAACTAGCTCGAGAAATTGTCATAAGGAACATTTATGTGGATTTATTTGAAATCGGTAAAGAAATGTAGGCGCTAGAGCGATGACAAAGTTTTTCTAATAATAGCCAAAGTGATCTTGACATTGAGGTCACGACCTTGAAAGACAAACTCGCTCGAGATATTGTCATGAGGAACATTTGTGTGAAGTTATATTGAAATCGATTTAGACATGTAGGCGCTAGAGCGATGACAAAGTATTTTTTCTGAAAATAGCCATAGCGACATTGACCTTGAGGCCACGACGTTGAATGTCATGTTAGCTCGAGAAAAATCGTCATAAGAAACATTTGTGAGGAGTTATATTGAAATAATATTTTCTAATACATGTAATAGCCACAGTGACCTTGACCTTTAGGCCACGACCTTCAAAGTCAAACTCGCTGGAGATATTGACATAAGGAACATTTGTGTGAAGATACACTTAAATCGGTCAAGAAATGTAGGTGCTAGAGCGATGACAAAGTTTTTTCTAAAAATAGCCACAGTGACCTTTACCATAAGGCCACGACATTTAATGTCGAACTCGCTAGAGATAGCATCATAAGGAACATTTATGTGAAGTTATATTGAAATCGGTCGTGAAATGTAGGCGCTAGAGCGATGATAATGTTTTTTTTTTCTAAAAACAGCCACAGTGACCGAGAACTTGAGGTCACGAACTTCAAAGTCGAACTCGACCGAGATATTGTCATAAGAACAATTTGTGTGAAGTAAAATTGAAATCGGTCAAGAAATGTAGGCGCTAGAGCGATGACAAAGTACGTACGTACGGGACAAATGCTATATCCCCCCTCACAACTGCGTTGTGTAAGGGAATAAAAATAGACAGCTGGTTTAGATATGAACTAGCTATTTTTCTAAAAATAGCCACGGTGACCTTCACCATAAAGTCACCACCTTGAAAGTCGAAATCGCTCGAGATATTGTCAAAAGGAACATTATTAAAAAAAAATAGAAGTGGATGCAATAATCAGGAATCGATACAATCAACCCACAGCTCCCATCAGAGACACCAAAGGGAAAGACACACAAACATGAAACAACAGACCCTAATGGAAACACCAACAGCGGAAAGCCAAAAGAACAGTTTCTTTCCCACAAAATGGCCAATAGGCTATCCAAAATAAAATAAGCGACACAAACACCCAAAGACAAACCATAACAAAAATAAACCGCGACAGAAGAACCGCATTGGAACGGTCAGCGGAAACGAATTCCACCGGGGCCTTAAATCGATTTTAAGTGGCCACAATCCTCGCCCTTACTTCCGTCGCGATTTAGGCAAATAATATGTTCAGTCCGCATGAAGGCCTCCTAACTCATCAGTGCAACATCTCCGTGAACAGAAATAATTAAACATCCACAGAGGTGAGACAACGGTGAGGACTCGACAGCAAGAAACCACTGAAATGCTGGAGCAAAAGAAAACCAACACTTAGACTCCGATGGGTCCAACCAGAGACAGATCATCAGGCACCAACCAACATTACCTTGAATAATTATTAGATCTCTCTAATTCTCAATAAGCCTTTACGTTGGAACCGTCATAGAATCTTTGGCCTGAGCCACCGGCGTGCACTTAAAGAGGGAAGCTAAGTTGTCAACCGTGATTGGGTTAACTACCATGCATGCAGTCTGTCGTATAACATTTATGTTGTACCCAATCTTTTTATATCGAAGAATGATTTTACGAAATTGGTTGCTGAAGTCATTGCGGTTATATAGTTTTCTGAATTTATATACTAAGTCACTATAAAAATCGGTCAAGAAATGTAGGCGCTTGAGCGATGACAAAGTACGTACGTACGTACGGGGCAAATGCTATAACCCCCTCACAGCTTTGTCGTGTGAGAGGATAAAAATAGGCAGCTGGTAAACCGAGTTAGCAGCTCTTGCCCAAACAGGCGGTTAATCAGATAATCCACACGTAACTAAAGAAGAACAGATACATAACGTGGGAATGAATCCTAATCACCAACATTACATGTATTAAACACGTAGGAACAACAGCAAAAGCACCAACATGTATTTGTTCGGTCCGCGCGAAGGTTTTTGTAACTCATCAATGAATCAATATGGGTATCAAAAATCACAAGTGAAGCCAAATTGAGCCAAGGTTGAGGACTGGACGATAAAATGCGTTGAGAAATCCGATGCTGCACACACCGCCACTGGAACACTGAAGCAAAAGAATGCCACAGCTGAACCCCGTTGGGCCAAGCAACCGGCATGAAAGTTCCGTTTCCGACCAACTAATAAATAGCTTTAAGCCGGATCCATCATGCAGTCTGAACCCCGAGCCAGCGGCGTGCAATTAAAGACAAAAACATAATGTCTGTCCATGATTGGGTCAAACGCATTACATGCACACTGTTTCATAGCATTTATCTTGCAACCCATGCGCTTGTAACGATTGATAAGTTTCTGAAAATTTTCCGGAAAGCTAGGTTTGCCTTTATTTATTCTTAATTTATATATAGGGTCAGACTTTGATACCCCACTTGAAGCAAAATTCTGTACAATCCAACCTTAAATTTAGAAACTAATTCATAGTATTGGCGATAAAACTTATAAAATGCATTACGAAGTTTATGATACCGATATCCCTGAAGTAGAAGTTTAGCACTTAAACCTCAATTACGAGTGTTAAAATCAGCGGCATGACGTGACATTCTTGCAAAGGAAGTAAGTCTCGCTACATTGGACATCTCCTTCCTGATGCCCGGGACTTCCGTGGAATGTGGGCCATGTTTGCTGATGTTGGCTCGGTGGGGGACGCCTATCTGGATCGGGCGTCTTTTGCCTGATGCCTCCAGCTTACACCTTAATTGCAACCACTGGGTCGGTATCTCTGCTGGTGGATGATTCTTTCGTCCCCGAGGGTATCATCAGCTCAGTATCAGTTCCTTAGTGCTGAGGTTGATACTGCGGTGTTGACGTCAGCACTCGAGTACTGATTTAAATAACTATATTATATATTTAACTTTTGCAGTATAAAATTCTAACTTTTCTAAAACTAATACTGAATTGTCAGGTGAGACATGTATCTTAGCGGATTCGGTTACCACGTTTTGTCATACATGTATTTTAAAAATTGTAAGTCTCGCTACATTTGACATCTCCTTCCTGATGCCCGGGACTACCGTGGAGTGTGGGCCATGTTTGCTGATGTTAGCTCGGTGGGGGACGCCTATCTGGATCGGGCGTCTTTTGCCTGATGCCTCCAGCTTACATGTCTCATGGGCTACGTCGGTCGGTGTGTGCTCGGAGGGGGGTGTGCTGTGTTTGCCGGGTCTTGTCCATCATCCGTTTAGGTTTCAAAACTTTGGGGTTTAGACACACTGATGAAGATTAAATATCAGAAAGGCCTCTCTGTAACTAAATTTGGTATAGTTACACCTTAATTCAAATGCAAATCTAAACATGGGGCTTCAATACCAGAGTTATTAGCTTTGTTTAACTGTAAAGTAGTGTAGATAGTGGAACAATTCATAAATGTAGGCAAACTAGACAATCGAAAACCTCTCAACATCAAGTTGAGGACCATTCCAGAATTATTAATAGACCAAAATATTTTTTCCTGTTTTACAATATCTAATAACATGATTCTTAACAGCTGTGAGACACGGAGTTATTACTTTAGAATGTTCAGTAGTGGTATAAGGGCTGCAGTTAGCAATAAAGCGGGCTTTATACAGTCGTTTATGAAGCTTTGGTAACCAATATACCGTAGGAAGATTATTCATTTACAGAAAGCCTTAAGGGTAGTTTGTTGCTGTGGCCATAAACAACTGACTTTTCATCTAAACGAGTCTGTTCGCTTTCCTTGGTGCCACTTAGTTCCTGTTTTAAAGTGTTCAAATAATGCAACCTTCAAACAACGACATTATTAGCAGCCTTATCTACTGGCATTAAAACGTACTTCCCATGAAATTGTTGGACATTGTGCTTCAAAATGCGAAAAGTAGATTTAGGTTTAGGCGGTAACAGTTCAGTATTTTTGTGCATAAGATTCAAAACGTTTATCAATTACTTTAAAAAAAATGTTAAATTTTAATTCTTTAAAGCACTAAGTAATATTTTGCACTGAGTTCTAACTTGTCTGAAACCTCAGTTGCATAAACCACAGTAACACAGGGTTTTGTTACTCATTTGAATCAATTCTAGCGAATATCAACGGCACGTACAGTTATTGAAACATTTCCCTTATTTATCTTGGATACACATCGTTATGTGAAACTTTGTCGAAGCGACATGTTTTCTTACCTGTCTGAAACAAGAGCTTTTCCACCAGAAACCCAGGCGATGTAGGAGTCTGCATTTGGACCAATCTAGAAAATGTAAAGACAAAATTAGCGTACAGCATATGAAAGTCACTCCTTACATGCTTGAAAACTATTTGTTAAGGGGCATGAAATTCCAATTGGATCAATTAAGGAACCAACATATCCTCTCCGAAATGCAGGTCTCAAAGAGGTTATATTCTGAAATCTGAACTTTAAGATTGACGGAGTGATATTTTACATTAATACTTTATTAATCGTAATTATGATTGGAATCATTCTCCAGTGCCATGAAGATGAAGAGTAACCAAACGATCACTTAAACGTAACAGGTTATACTTATCACAGACGCCCCCGCTTTATCCCAGTGATGGGATTCACGAGGAAGTAGACAATAGATTACGTTCCAAACGGACAAAACACTTCACAATATACCATCTTTGAGAAAGAAAAAATATAGTAAGTTACTTCATACCTGGTCACCGTACAGATTCTTTTGCGAATGTAACATATAATTTAGCAATCTGTGGCACCATCACGCTTTGAAGTAGTAAACAGTGAAATCCTAATATCAAGACTAGCAAAATTTAAGACTGACTTTTCTTTGTTTGTTTGTTTGATTTGAGGTTTATCGTCACCGCCAACAATGTATAGGTCATTTTGGAGACGTTGCTTCCAAATTTGTGGGGCTTTTACCAGATGTTGAGATGAAATGACATCTCAAGCCCTGTCGCCCAATGAGACCAATATGGTTTATAAGCATGGTCCGACTCGCAGCGCATTGCCTTGGCAGGCTTAGATCCTCTAAGCGGTTTGCCAGTATTCGTGTGACGGTTTCACCATCAATTTCTTCAAGCCCCGATGGGCGGGGGCCTGCTTTTCTTTAAGATATGTTTTAAAGTTTCATTCATTCATTCTTTGTTTTTCTATACAGTGTCTTCTAGTAAGAAACGGATTTTGGAAGTGATCTTAATAATAGTGCATGGGTTATTTGACCTTGTACATGAACTGGTACTTTTGCTTGTGTTCTCAAGCGATGTGTGTAATTAGGCGCTCATGCATATCTTTTTTGTGTGTGGAATATATTCCCTGTGTTTTGAACTTGAACACTGCCATTATTGAATAAAACTGGTTCCAGCTGATAACCAGATGCGACAAACCGCAAACAAGCAGTACCTTGTCTATCTACCTATCTACAATGTGTTTGTTGTTTCCGAAAGCAACATTTACAACTTTATTTCACTTCAGTTCAATAGGCCTTGTGATTGCGGCAGAAAATCTGTCCGTACATCATGACAGTGTAGTTTGTTAATATTTTGTTTTCTTTAGGATCACTGAGCCCATTTAGTATTTTGGTTATCAGCACAGTTAGTTAGCAACATTTAGTTAAGAAACTGCAAACGGATGACCCTCTGTTGGCGGTCAGCAGAAAGACTACAGAGCCTCTCTAAATTATATGCAATCCTGACAACCCAAATATCTACGGGGTTAATAAATGTGTAGTCCTCACTGCCTAAATAGATTTATTGCACTAAACTGTAAGCTTCATTTTCACCATTCAATCATTCTCCTGACTGTGCCTGAATATGTTAAAACTGATGATACGGCCACATAATTATTGTTGTCTTACATTACCATTGACTTCTTGTCATTTATTCCTATTGCCAGCCACTGCTGTTTGTCACGCGACAACTCTGCTTCCACCGTGAATGTTATCTTGTTTGTTTGTGTATCGACAGTCCAGACAGCCAAGTAGTCTAGTGCCGATGTTGACCACTCACCATCACATGGTTTCACAGGTTCTGGTTGAGTTACTGTTAAAACAAATGTGACTCATTTACTTTCCATTTACTACGTGTAATGTTATGTTTCATTTGTTTAATGCTGCCCCACTGCATTACAGTGTGGTATTCGCTTTAATGTTTTATCAGTTTTATCGCCGACACTATGAATTAGTTTGAAAATTGGGTGCAGTTATAGTTTTCATAAGCATATTGCAAACTACAGTACTATTTACGAAGTCTCAATAAAAGCAATTAATATATTGGAAATGCATTCTTTGTTCCAAAGGTAACATTTGTAGGTTTGTTCAACTCACGATATTTATACCTCGCCTTTAATGCAATATTTAAATCGTGTAGAATGAATGATTAAGATTTCAATATCGAATAAACGGATTTTGATTACACAAATATTGATACCTTTTTTTTCATGACATAAACTATGGTGAATGAAATAGTGCGTAACCTTGAAAAATGTAGCGCGTACACCGACTATCAAATTGCATTATCTAACTCGATTTCACTTACAGCCCTGTTAGCAAAATAAAATGCCACAAAGAGTTTCGCTGTTTCACGTTGACATTACCTGTATCAGGGCTGCATTGCACCTGGTTGTAAAATAGTGCACGTATGAATATACATAAAATGACCTGTGATTAACATCCGCTTGTATAATAGAAGTGAAGGCAATGATCAGGAATCGATACGATTAACCCACAGCTCCCACCAGAAACACCAAAGGGAAAGAAATGCAAACATGAAACAACAAACCCTAATGGAAACATCAATAGCAGAAAACCTAATACGATTGCAAGGAGCTTTCGCTAGCAGACTCAAAAATAGAAAGAAAAGATTACCGAGAAAAGCCATGATCACCGAAAACTAATAAACATAATCAAATCTTAAGGTTAGTGATACTGAAACAATTATAGAATTTGCAGTTAATCAAATGAAAGCAACATGAAATTTCACGCAAGCAAGCCAATGTATGAAATATTAAACAACCGACTATAGGCACCGAAGGAAAGTGCACCACTATAAATGACTCAACGTAAAACATACTGGAAATACAAAATGGAATGAACCACCCGACTCTTCCTCTCTTGTGTTGTTAATCTACCAAAATTACCCCAGGATCTATACAAGTTACACTAAACACCACCATACCACAATAACGCAATTAATATGGGTTGCAGGGTGCTTCCGCTCAGAGCTGCAACCAACGGAGATTGAGTACTGTTAAAATGCTTTGCATCACGTGAACAAGTCCGTGAAATGAAGACCCCCAAAACCCCACTTTATATAGAGAAAACTGGGGTTTACGGGGGTTTTCATTATTTTTCTTATTTCTGCTCCAAGACATATGTTGTGGGTACTCGTTAGAACCGCCTCAATTAGGCGGTTCTAAAGAGCACACACAACCGATGTTTTGAGCATTTTAGAAAAATATCATGGATTTTAATCAGAAAGTAGCCAATTTTTGAGATGTGAAAAATACACTGTTGTACGGGTGAGTTATCGTAATGGAAACTATAAGCTTGCCCTCGATAAGTGGTGCGAGTCGAACCGCTCCTTCAACTCTAGCTGTTTCTTTGGGCATAAGATGTCATTTCATCGAAATGTTTGGTAAAAGTCCCACAAAATAGGAAGCA
This sequence comes from Lucinisca nassula, assembly GCA_963580285.1. Taxonomy (NCBI): domain Eukaryota; kingdom Metazoa; phylum Mollusca; class Bivalvia; order Lucinida; family Lucinidae; genus Lucinisca; species Lucinisca nassula. The sequence continues at coordinate 102,172,393 of OY757014.1, forward strand.
ACGTCTCCAAAACGACCTAAATAGTGTTGAAGGGTATTAACCCTCAACACAAGCAAACAGACAAAAACGCAATTAATATAAAACACCGAGTATTCGCTTTTTGCGTTGCTGTGCGTTTTGGCTGAAAGGATCTCGTGATTTTGAAACGTCAGAATAAAACCCTTGTCATGATGTACTTTATTTCTGTTAAAAGTATAAATTGTGGGTAGTCATTAGAACGCCTATGACAGACGGTTCCAATAAGTATCACCCAAAACCGATGATAGGCAACGCACCCAAAAGCGATAGTAGGCAACGCTTATTTTGTTCAGATTTTTCAATAAAATTCCTATATTAAGACCACCTTTGAGACTGTTAAAAAGTGGTCTCAAAGACCACTTTTGGACAGTCCCAAAGTTGGTCCCTGACCAGAGGACATTGTACGCAGAAACCACAAAGCAAAATTCAGCGTACCCTTCATAATTTTTTAAAGCAGAATTAATCCTAATTTTAGGTGGTCATAACAGAGGAATTTCACTGTATCTTTATGAAAAGAAGTCCATATGCTCACCTGGCACAGGATCGTACACTATCACTCCTTCATCTAGAATGTATCCGTTCTGTTCACCAGTAGAAAGCATTTCTCTCATTCTGTTATCCACGTCAGCCTTCATATTTGCTTTAATCCCTATTTCCTCAGTGCCACTTCTTGATAGTCTCAGCATTGTCTCTACCTGCACACCAGCACTGAACAAAACGTAGTTAAATAATTTGACTAATTTGATCTTTTTTATGTGCATTCTATTATCATAAGGAAAGTAAGATCCTTTTATGAAAATTATCAACTAGCTCTGTAGATGTGGAGTAACAGATGGTTTGATATAAATACCCCAACATAACATTAACAAGGCATAATGGTGGGTTGAGTTTTTATAGAAATATTTTTAGAAAATGACTGAACAGTTTGCAAACAATGATCAGATGCCGCAGTCTGAGCCTGCATTCTTTGCCAGTGTCCCGAGCTCGGGTTTCCGTCAAAATAAAGGCAACCGATGCTCTTTCTTTTTAAAGGTGGTTCCAAAGTATTACCTTAACGTCACCACAGCAGGTGTCAAAAGAACATGTGGCGACTGGCTTTCATCGTAGTGCGGGTCATATTTTCTAGTTCTTTGGGATCATTAATTCAACTAACTAATTTTGAAAATATATGAGGGTCACTGATGAGGTATACTTTACAGAAACTAGCTACTTTGGTCCAGAAAATAAAATTGTAAAATCCACGTTTTCAGTTCTGTGTTATAGTCCTTGCTGCCAATGGATTCCCTTTTCATAGAACATTTATCGGTCAATCCCAGCAGACACATGACGTAATTGTGATGTCACATCAACGTCGATACAACCTAATGACGCTTATACAACGTCACATCAACGTCGGTGAAACGTCATGATGTTGTACCGACGTTGATTTGACGTTGCCTTAGCGACGTGTGCCTGCTGGGTTTGCTTTAATCTGTTGGGAAGTGTATTGTTTTAGGTTTTGTATACCTTTTTGTCATAGACTTTTAGTCTTAAGGTGGCTTTTCTTTGTTTGTGGCTTTTTCTCTTAAACGTTTTCGTTTTATTCATCAGAACCGAGACGACACTGAACAGCTTACTCGTATTTTTTTTTTTACTTAAAAATTGCATTCTGAGTTTCATCGGAAAATTTTAAAACCTCTGAACACACACCTTGAAATAATAATTATAATGTTTTAATGCTTTCAATAAAAAGAGCCCATACCAAATACGAACTCAATAAAATGTCAAACATCATTTATCATGATTTACAGTTGAGCTAGTGTACTTTCCAGAAGAATTAACTTGTAACAATTGTTATTATATATGACTCTACACTGAATCAGAGGGCAAGGGTTCATTGGTTTGGTTTCAGATTTTACGGCCCGACCAACAATATTTAGGTCGTGTCAAGTCGGTCAAACCACCTTTTGGGCAATAATTATTTTGCCAGAATCTGACGAATGACCTCTGAAATTAGCGGATGTGAGATATGACCGTAGAAAATATTTGATAATAAATTTTCCCGAATGAATTTGCCCTACTCAGCGGGGATCGAACCCGCGATCTACTGATCACCAGGAAGACGCGAATATTCTTAAAAGCCGGAGTTGAAGCGGTTGACCTTCTAATTCGGTCTTTCGTTTGCAGCCACTTACATGTATCTCTTTATTGTTTTTGTGCGTTGGTACACGTTTTGGTTTGTGCTTTTTGTGGATGCCTTGATTTCACTTACTCTTTTACCTTCTTTCGATGGATTGAGATGAGATTGAATGGTCCATATTATGTGTGGCTTTTCCCCAGTAACTTTAATGTTTGGCATTCTAACAATTTCATCATAGTGTAGCTCTATTTTATCTCGTGTGATATTGTGTGTATTATCGGTAATTCTAAAACTTCAATTCTTCAGTTCAGTTCTGCTCATATTTAGAGTGAACAAAATATGCCCTTAAACATGTCATTAAACTTGATCATGTTCTTGAGAATAGCACTAACAAGATTACTAATACTTAACTGACACTAAACCATAATACCATGCCATAATCATTGAAGCCTGTTATTTGACCGTTTCATAAATATCAGAATACAATAGCTGCACATGGCGTATATTCTATCATTTTGGGTCTGGATGTGTTGCTTGCTTCCATGTTTAATGGTTTCTGTTTTTATTCTGGCGTCTGTTATAAACGGAGGTCTTTAACTTAATAATTCATGCACATATGGCTAGATATTATCAATTCTACGGCAAGTGTTATTTATAAAACAAAATGACTTTTACCTAAACTTTCGAATTCGAACGCCAGCAAACCCAACAAGATCTTGTAACCATGTTACGATCTGGAAGTAGAACAGATTGTATGAAAACAGCTACCAAACAAATGTCTCCGAAAATCACCAGAGAACAGAAAGTGACTTAAAGGGTGTTGTTGTTGTTGTTGTTGAATTGAGGTTTAACGTCCCCGTCAACACTGTATAGGTCATTTTGGAGACGTTGCTCCCAATTTTGTGGGACTTTTACCCGACATTGAGATGAAATGACATCTCAAGCCCTGCCGCCCAATGAAACTAATAGGGTTTATAAGCATGGATGATCCGACTCGCACCGAGCTGAGCTGTTTACCAGTACTAGTGTGTGGTCGGTTTCCGCGCTGCGTGGAAGCATCATGCAGCCCATCTATTTCTTCAAACCCCGATGGGCGGGGGCGCGACTTAAAGTTTAACATCCCAAAACATCAAATAGCACACACTCTGATATCGCCAAACCAATTTACCAGTTATATGACACAGAAGTGAAGGCAATGAACAGGAATCGACCTAAAACATTCCACCGGAGACACCAATGTGAAAAAGCACTATCATATTGCAACGGCACCATATTTAAAACAGTTCAAGTAGTAACCCAAAAAACACCGGTTTCTTTCTTCAAAGAGACCAAACGCACTACAATATCAAATATATGACCAGGACATACATCCAAAGACATGCGGTGACAACAATAAACTACAACTGCAGCACCATCTTAAAACGTCAATATATATTTTTACTCTGTGCGGGATGGGATGATTCAATCGATTTTACGTGACCAAACCCCTCGCCTTTATCTCTTGTCACAGTTTACATAAGTAATTTGTTATTTCCCCGTGATTGACCCCGCCCTTCGGGGCTTGGAGGAATAGATTGGGCTGCATGATGCTGCATGAGCTGAAACTGATCGCACATGATTACTCGTAAACTGCTTAGAAGGTCTAAAATAGAAGTGGAGGCAATGATCAGGAATGGATAAAAGCAATTGTAAAAGCAATCCCTGAGGATTGGAAAAGCCTCTCCAGGCAAAGTGGTGCGAGACGGACTGTCCATGCATATAAACCCTATTGGTTTCATTTTGGGCTGCATGGATTGAGATGTCATCTCATCTCGATATCGGGTAAAAGTCCCATAGATTTGGAAGCAGCGTCTCCAAAATGACCCAAGAGTAAATAGTGTTGACGGGGATGTTAAACCTTGAATCAAACAAACAAAACAGTTCAAACTTATTAATGCAACATCTCCTAGAACATAAAATGAATGTAGAGTTGAGACAGCATGAATTAACAGAATGCTGATGCAAAATAAAAAAAAAAAACAATAGAAACTTCAAAGGAGATACCGCCGCGGAACAGCGAGAACTAAAACTACCGTGGGACTTTAATGTCGAAGTTTTTTGAAATTTCAACTGTCATCTTCGATTATAGTACAGCATTAAACAAATAATCAACAACGAGGTTTCAAATCTTAACAGTATGTTGTAAGATAAAAAACAAAAAAACAACAACAGAATACTACGATTATGGCTGGTTAACTTAAACGTGGAATCACAAATGAGGACAAACTCATGACATGAAAAATTTGTATACATTTAGGTATCTGGTAGATTTAGTTAGCTTTTTCAGCATGTTTACCACCTTTCGTTTGGAAATGAAAAATAGAAGTGACGGCAATGATCATGGATCTATATAATTACACATTTCGTCAAGACACAAAAGGAAATGATTTATTTGTTTGTTTGATTTGAGGTTCAACGTCCCCGTCAACACTGTATAGGTAATTTTGGAGACATTGCCCAAAGTTTGGGGGACACCGAAGAATATCAACACTATAACTGAATTACCCGACATTTGAGATGAAATGACATCTCAAGCCCTGTCGCCCAATGAAACCCATAGGGTTTATACGCAAGGGCGCACCGCTTTTCCTAGGCAGACTTAGCTCCTCTAAGTGGTTTACTAGTACTCGTGTGCGGTCGGTTTCAGCTCTGCGTGGACGCACCATTTAGCCTATCTATTTCTTCAAACCTCGATGGGCGGGGGCCTAACCAAAGGAAAGGAAGACGCATACTAAGCAAAGGCATTTTAATAAAACATTACAAGCAGGAAGAAAACTGGAGGTGTTCAATCCCAAAATGCGGCCAAACGGCAAACTAAAATTGAAAAACCAATACCAGGACATACATGCAAAGATATATGAATAATGTTAAACCACAACAGAAGCATTGACATTGAACGGTCAGTATAAATTTAACTGGGGACCATTTTGCTTTCTGCGTTTGCTTCATACATGTTATGATAAGTAATAGTGTTGTTATTCTTCGTCTTCGATTTTGACTGTGACTTTTCCAGGCGTCGTTTTCTTTTTGGTACTGTATCAGTAAAAATTAAAGGAAATCGAGGACGGATGATACGTTTAATATTGTTAATTCGAACTGCTTCTTAATCGCTAGGGAAATTTACCCCAAAGCGCAAGCTATCTATTTATTTGGATATTTAGGGATGTTTTACTGATATTATTTTAAAAGGTGGAGCATATGCCCAATAAGACTGTATTAGCGAAATGGATTCAACGATCAATCACTGAAACATAACTGTCCGTTAAACACTGTTTCCATTTCAACATAAAAGTGCTCAATAAGAGACTGTATTAGCGAAATGGATTCAACGATCAATCACTGAAACATAACTGTCCGTTAAACACTGTTTCCATTCAAACATAAAAGTGAAGACAATGATCAGGAATCGATGCAATTAACCCACAGCTCCCATCAGAGACACCAAAGGGAAAGAAACACAAACATGAAACAACAGACCCTAATAGAAATATCAATAGCTGAACGCCAAAAGAACAGTTACTTTCACACAAGATGGCCAATTATATAAGTGATACAAACACTCAAAGACAAACCATGACAAAAATAAACCGCGACAGAAGAACCGCCATGGAACGGTCAGTGAAACGAATTCCGCTTGGGGCTTAAATTGATTTTACGTGGCCACAATCCTCGCCCTTACTTCCGTCGTGATTTAGACAAATAATTTATTCAGTCCACATGAAGGCCTCCTAACTCATCAGTGCAACATCTCCGTGAACATAAAAATTCAAACATTCCTAGACATGAAACAACGGTGAGGACTCGACAGCAAGAAATCACTGAAATGCTGGAGCAAAAGAAAACCAACTGTTAGACTCCGATGGGCCCAACGAGAGACAGAGCATCAGGCACCAACCAACAATAGATAGAATGAGATTCTCTATAATTCTCAGTAAGCCTTTACGCGGGAACCGTCATAGAATCTGAGGCCTGACCCACCGGCGGGCAATTAAAGAGGGAAGCAAAGTTGTCAAAGCTATATCATTTAACGTGCAACATAGTTGTAGTACCATGCATTACATATATTTCATAATTTCGTACCAGTGGGGTGGTTGGGTGAGGCAAAGGTGATGTGTATCTTGCATCACGGGGGTGTCCAACAGATGTTGGATCACTGTTGGACAAGGCCTACTGTCCTTGCAGCTGGCAAAGGAAGAGTGGGTTTGCTGTTATTTCTTTTATTTCTTTACCATTCATTCTTCTCTCTGTCCCTTGCTTTCATCTCCTCTACAATCACTTCTGCCCCTTTTCTCCCTTTCTCTGGGAGATGACACAAAATTATTCACAATGGTTGACGTGTCTTTTAACCCCCGCCCCCCCCCCCCCACGCCCCCTCCCCTCCTAAACAATCAATAAATCATTATTTTTGTAACAGTAACTATGATCATCGCTCCCATTTTACACAGCTATATCTTTCTCCATATTTTCCCTTTTCACTCATTGTCAAAAGACAAAATGATTTATCAAATGGACTAGTAACTTTTCCAATCGATTAGCAAATGTTTGGGCACCTACCAAATCAAGCATGTCTCTTTCCAAGCGTTTGTATCTCAATGTATTTCTTATTCCGAAGTCTGAATTGAATTCTATGTTCTTCAGCATGAATATAAAAGGCACCTCTCTGAGAAGAGAAATCAGACCAGGTGGTGTTGTGGTAGTGACAGTCTTTGTGGTTGTTCCAGCTCTCGTTGTTCTACTTGAAGTCGTTGTGGTAGTTGAAGTCTCAACTGTTGCTGTTGTTGATGATGTTGTTGAGGCTATACTCAAAAACAAAAGTTTTATTAACCAGTTATCGATATATACGTATATAAGGTAAAGTTGGTAAACAATATGACTGTATTGAGATCGCTATGAAGTTTTTGTTTGAGAGTAATGTATAATCCATTACGATAACACATTTGTGTGACATAGTGCATTATTTCATATATATAAAAATGTAATTTTCTGTGATATTATTAAAATTTATATTTTAACACAACCTATGACTTAGATTAGAAAATAGGAAAATATTGTATACCCCTTACTGGGCACTTGTATATGACAACGGTGTCCCAATGTTTACCTGGTAGTCCACAGCCGGGGAAGCAGAATTGGTTGGCAGAGATAGTCTTTTCATCGTTGTGCTTTCCTAAAACAGCGCCATTATTTAACACTTGTCCACCCCAGCTGAACAAAAAGTGGGCGCAATTCATTTCATTGAATATAAAATCTTCCTCGCTGTCCCCCGTATCAATGGCTCGGGTAAAGCTGACACGAGTTATTCCGTTGATGACACTTCCAGTAATACTTTCAACATTTGGAGTAGTATCTTGTTCTGGTGATGAGTAAAAGCGATTGTGTCTGCAATAGAGATGGGATATCATAAAATTCCATAAGCACAAAGTGAGGAAATTAGTCCGACGTAAATGAAGAAAGCATGGAATGATGTATTCATTCGCTTATTTTGTCTGAAATTTGGTTTTAATCATATATACACTCAATATTTTCCAGTTTTGTGGTGTATTTCTTGCTTCCAAAGGTTAATCCTTTCTAGAACATATTTTACGTTCCCGTCAATATTATATAGGTCATTTTGGAGACGTTGTTTCCAGTTTTGTGGGACTTTTACCAGACATTGAGATGAAATAACATCTCAAGCCAAATAAAACCAATAAAGTTTATATGCATTGAATTTACCCGACATATATATGAAATGACTTCTCAAATGCTATCACCGAAACAAACCAAAAGGGTTTATATGCAGAGACGATCCGACTCACATCCTTTCGCCTAGGCAGGCTTAGACCTTCTAAGCAGTTTACCAGTACTCATGCGCGGTCAGTTTCAGCTCTACATGGAAGCACCATGTAATGTAGCCCAATCTACTTCACCAAGGCCCGATTGGCGGGGACCCGAAGGCTGTATTTGAACAAATCAATCAATCAATTAATCAATCAGTAAATCAGTCAATCAGTCAATCATTCACACAATTAAAAAAGTCTAATCAATCACTCAGTCGACCAATCTTTCAATGACACACACATAATACATATCCAACGTTTAATGTTCTTTGCTTTATTTGTGTGCAACTACATGACCGTGTGCAATGGCACACACCATTCAAACTACTCAGCTATCGTCTTATTTAGCTCTCTTCTCTCTGTCTCGGGAGTCACTGGGATAAAAATGGCATTAACTATATTAATCTTCAGACTTTAGATAAAGCTTTCCAATCGGTATGCGTTTCCAGCAAGCACAAAACAGCGGGCTAGCGTCGAGCCAACATTCATACGGCGCAATCATGTCGTATCGATGTTAACCCAACACTGCTTGCCGGCTAGGTTATTCACTTAATGCAATAAACTGCTATAGGAAAGACTTAAAAGTTGTAAGATAAATCCCATCATATTTATAGTCAGTATCCTCCAAGTGGCACATCTTCCTACTCGTATGTGTTTTTACAATCTTTTAAACAGATGATCAGTTTTAGTTATACTTCCTGGTAGTTAGTTTTAGTTACCTCATCAAAGAACAAGACAAAGTGTCCAGTGGGGCACATATACCCCTGGCCAGTGCAATTGCCTTTAATTGGAAATGACAATGTCTGTAGTGTTGGCTCTTTCCGTATTAGTCTGTGTCGAATGGGAATCTCGTGCAAAATTCATGACGATTTTTGACGACCTATACCAAATTAAACTTTAGGGCATATGAAATGACTTCAACCAGTTCGTCGCCCTGAGACCCGCGTCTGAGAAAAATAATGACGTCATCAAAATGGCGGCCATTGCGCTATTTAAACACATTCATATTTAATGAAACTGAAAGCTTGATAAAAGTTATTTTTATCACTTTAAATGTCTTTGTGGGTCCTTATGTGTGATACAAAACTGTTCGTATCATCAACATGTGCACCAAAACGCAATACCGTACTCGCTCCATAAAACGCCTCGGGCGCTTAAAATTTGATAAAAAGCAGGGGTGCTTAATATACACAAAGCTTCTACCAGATAAGTCTGTTAAAATGTAAAAAATGCAATTATCTAAACAGCATTGCAATGTTGTTGCTTTAGAATCCAATACCATATTTGCTCTAAAAACGCCCCGTGCGCTTAACATTTGATAAAAAGAAGCGGTCCATAATATGAAGAAAGCTCCTACCAGAATGCACATTCTAGACTGGGAACTAAGTAAAATGTCACTTGTCATAAGCATTTTGATGTTTACGCATATCAAGTTAGAAACAGTAATCACAGACTTATTGGGATGGTTTGGTCATAGAATGCAGAGACACTGAGATAAAGGGGGGACACAAACATTCCTTGCATGATAAATTCTAAAGTAGATAAAGGCTACTGATTCAGAAATATTCACTTTTGGTTAAGTAAGTAAATTGTTCATTAAATGCGGAAAGAGCTATCCTTACATTTGCTTGGGAAACAGGGGCGCTTATAGAAGCAGGGGCGATGCCTGAGATGAATACAGTATGCTATCACAGGTACATTACCACAGTATTGTACGTTGTACTCCAGTTACACAAAACAGTAACATACAATTTTTATTAATGACCGAATTTTTTGCTATCATTAAGATACATTTCCCTGAAAGGACATAACTTGCCAAACTAAAGGCACGCTAGACTCCTCAAAAGTCGCCGTCATAAAACTCAGCAACAATGTTCTTGCATGCATCTGCTTCAGCTCCACAAGAGCACAAGTCAGTGCAAAACAAATTATTGGACTTGCATTTGCAGCGCGAAGTGTCGCAAGCAGATTTACTGAAACCACATTTTACCAGCTGGAGCAGGGTCTCTGGAGCAGGAGGCAAGGTAGTCATATTAGGGATATAAATGTCGCCATCCCGTCTCCAACCATGGTTTTCAGGCAATGGTATATTGGGAGTAGGTTCAGTTGCAGATTTCCATATGATGCACTGATAGTGGGACCTCTCTACACTTTCCAGGAAAGCAGCTCTAGTTGGTGGTAACTTGTTGGATTCGGCCTGTTTTCGACGAAACATCTACCACCTAAAATCATTTACTTATTGATGTTCCTGGTTGATACAGCAGACAAACATATTTATCGAGAGCTGTCCTAGTGTCGTCCTCCAATGGGACCTGGCCAAGCTTGTTGAATGCTTCATGAATAGAGGATTCTGCGTTACTGAATGCCTGCCAACATGATATTTTATCCTTGCCTGACATTGACCCAGTAATATCTGCACCGGAAAAGGCATGCAATCCAATAAGAGCTCTGCTTTTGAGATCACCAAGGGCATCGCATATAGCTGCTAGCTTTATTTTCCTTCTCCTCTGGCCACTTCCTGTGACAAAGAGTGTTTCCTCTGGTAATTTGTCAAAATGGGCAAGGCACAGAATGAAGACATCCGTGTCAGCTGAATGAATATCAATTTTAGATACTCCTTGTCTGGACACGTCGACTGCATGGAGGATTATTTTCGTGTCTGCTACTTCCTGACTACTGGCGAGATGCTCATAGTCGCCTTTAGTAGCTACGACCTTGTCCCGATACGTTACCACATATGATTTGTATGTTTCTTTCACATATTCTATCAGATTGACAGAAAGATAAGCTGTCAACTGATCCTTTGTTGTTGAACTTGACAGCAGCACTTTTATAGATACATTCTCAATTCGACTTGAGTCTGTGATATGATATGCATTGCTTTGTTTACTGCCAAGTAGAAGTAAAACAAAGATCAGTCTTCTTGTTCGAGTTTCTGTCTTGAGTGATCTTTCAACATCGTATCTGTCAAAAATCGAATGTACATCTTCGTAACGGTTGTAAAATCGTGTTACTTTCTGACAAAAATGATCTGAAAGATCTTTGCATGTCTTGATGGACTTGGGCTTGTCCAGGCCTTGCACTATAACCATCGCGTCAACAACTGCAACTCTGCCTGTTTCGCTGGTTACAGTAGGTGCGTCGTTTGACAAAACAGGTTGCACCGCTTGTTTCTCCAGAATAGCCATTAGTTGACTTTTGTCAGAGCAATGATTCATTAATCCATCTGCTGCAAACAACGACCTCGGCACAACTGATAGCTCATAAGTGCCTATAGTTCTGTCCAGGCTTATGTCAGGTCTAGAATTGGCGACAATGAGCATTCTTGCAAACAAACCCCTGTCTTCTTTCAACTCCACAGTTTTGTCGCCAACTTTAAGCTTTGTTTCCTTCAATGAAGCCTTCCATGTTATAAGTGAAATCTTTTTCATGGGGTCCCAGACATTTATTCGCTGTGTCTTCAGTCTTCATTCAAGAAAGTCATCCAGACTTTCTGATCCTACTTTTTCGATCTTTGCCAGGTCACTTTGGACATTTTCAGGTACTACAGCTTTTGTTACTATATTGACAATGTCATCACCCTCGTATTCAAACGGGTTTGTAAAACCTTGTAATGTCTTGAAAGAGACAAAGCTGAGAAAAACAACTTATTACGAGCTGTGTTTGACAGTTCGTAATGCTTTGATGAGGGCTTTTGGTCAAGGTTGGCTAATTGTTTTGACTCTGCCTTAAGTCTCGCTAACTCCGGGGCTACCAAAAAGAACCTTGTCCTTGCGGTCTGATTCTGAGTTATTCCAACTATTCCACCAGCTACCTTCATCCAACGATTTACCTGCTCCAATGCATGATCTGCACCAAGCGCACAAGAAGCAACTTTGGTTTTGTTCACCACCCAATTTCCTGTTGAGAACTCGTGCCATAACGCGGGATTGCTTTCCTGTAATGCAAACATTTCTGAAATATAGAGTGGCGTCATTCTAGCGTAGTTCAGATTGTCAAATGCAAAAAGGGACTTGACAAATGCTGCGAGGAAATACAAATGCCCTTCCCAGTCACCATTACGAACTGCTCTGATAAATTGTAACATCAGGGTAACCATTCTCATATACACCAACATGACTTGATGCATCAATTTGCCTTCCTTGTTACAATTTGCAAACTTTGCCTCAAAGTCTGAAGATCTGATATAGTCTTTTACCACTTCATACCCGCTGAAAATTTTCTCAAGGGATGACAAATCATTGCAGTTCTCAACGAATTTCCTGAACTCAGCTTTGCATTCATCGACGACTTCTGGGGCTCGCTTAGAAAATGCTTCCATATTCATAGTGAACAACGACAGGAGGGTCACGGTATGTGCTCTCACTCCCCTTTTCACATGATTGCCATCTAGTATCTGTTTTATAGTCGTTTGACCATACAGGTCGGCATGAAGCCAAGCTGCGTCAATTCCCGAATAGTCAATGAAACAGCCAATTGTCCGTAGCATAGCAATAACTATGTGGAGTTCACCCGGACGTAGCACAATATTTTTGAGTTCATTCTTCTTTGCCATGAGCAGTTTTTGAGCAGGTTTGTACAGACCCATGTCAAGTGGTACAACGGTCTTGTGCTCATCTCTAACAAGAATTGTGTTTATCTTCTGAGCTTGTTTTAGTACCGTGAGAAGTGTGGAAAATTCATGTGCTGGAGCAGCAATCAATGGCGGTGTAGCAACTCTGGTCAAAGGCAATTGCTTGTTCAAAATAGAATTTAGAGCTGACCATGTTGGTGGACAACCAGGTTGCCGTATAGTCCCAGAGTCCGGTTCTAACTCCGGTTCCATTTTGTTTTTGAGACCAATGAAAGCTGCTGCAAGCCAGCACAATTCTTTGGTATTTGCAATCTCAGTTCCTATCTGATTTGGAAATGTGCTAATTATTTCACAGTTTGGCTTCGTATCGTTTGATAAATTGCATTCTTCAATCTCAGTGATGGTTTTGGGGAGGTCGTAAAGCCGGCGATCTTCAATCTTGTCATCAAAGGCAAAGCTGGTTACTCCATCGTTGTCACTGATTCTCTGATATATATTCATGACTGTGCCATGCAATGTATTTTTTTCCATCGGCAGTATCTGCTTGAAAGTCACAGTTGTCTACAGCAAAGAAAATATGTCTCCAAGGAATGAAGCTTCTAGGGACATAGACTCCTTCGTTTCCATACATGCTTACTACAGCTTGATTAGCGAGCTGAGTTTCAACTGCTATGATACGCCTCTAATCTACTGATAGGCAAAGTCCCTGCAGAAAGTCTATAAGTTCCTTGCTGCGGAATGTTGTATGTACCGTCAAACCAACACTTAATTGTAATGACCATTCATTAGTATGCTGCAATGTTAGGGTTTTCTTATGTTCACTGAGCTGCTTTCTTGTTAAACAAGCATACATTGCATGCTGAGCTAGGGTCAAAGCTCTTTTGTGAACCTGCTCATCAACATTGTCGTCATCCATGGCAAGTTTTGAAGGTCCTTGAATTAACCATCGCAAGAAAATTACGAGCGATTTATGTACACACTTACCAAGTATCTCGTTGTTATCTACAGAGCCGGAGAACCTCCAAGACTCGACATTCAACATTTGTTTACGTAAGGTTTTGGCAACACTGAACATATTTTGCATATCGGTTTCTAATTGGGTTTCCTCAAAAGCCTCAATGGCCCTGTCACTTGTCTTTTTCAGAGTTACCCTTTCAGATTCATTTAATCTGCTGGGCTTACTGAATTATATGTCATCAATATTTTCTGTCAAGATTTGTTTCATTTGAATTTTCGAAATTACTGATTGTTCAACCCCATTGCTTTCTCTAATTTCTCGGAACTTTATTACTAAATCGTTCATTGTTAAAATCTTGCCTCTGTTGAGACTTTTCTCAACTTCGCCAAGAAATTCAATTTCGGCTGCCAATTCAGATTCGAACGTTTTAGACTGCGAACTGTCTTGGGGCTCGGCCCGCAATACATTTGTTACATGGTTAACGTAACAGTTGTTATGGTACCTTACATCAATTGCATGAGCATCGTCAGGATTGATGGCAGTACTAAGACGAACACGGAAAACTTCATTCTCTGACTTCTCCACTGCTTTGCATAATGTCTTACCAGCACAGTCTGTTTTCAGTTTAATCAATGCATGCTTTTTTGTCTCGCCCTTTTGGCAAAAGAAACATACTCTGTTATCAAAAGGTTCAACAGACCGACGGATAAGTATCGGGCTAGCCCGACTTTGATTAGATTCCTCTAAAACATAGCTTGGTCCAGCACGGCTTGCTATCGCTTTCTCATGTGGAGCTTTCGCTCTTGCAATGTTCTTTTTACTTTTGTCGTTTTTGTAACACTCTTTATGCCAAGTTACACCTTTTTCTTTTAGCAAAGTGGTTTATATATCACCAAGCTGCCTACTTCTCTCTGGGTATATCCCATCCACGTATTTCCCGCGAGTATGGATGGAATCAAGTATTTGTTCGTGAGAGCTCGGTTTCTTCCACAGAAGCTTGGCTTTATCGTCTGTTTGACAGACAATACAAAGGTTCCAAACAATTTCCATACGCGGCCTCTTTGGTCCACCCTCGTCGACGTCGGACATAGTTCAGAACAAATATGAATCAACAGGAAATAAACATACACAAAAACTAGTTCAACTAATCAGATTGGGGAAGACAGGCTCACAGGAAATAGGAATAGAAAATGGTACAACGGACAGACAGATTGACAGACAGATAGACATACATATAGAAATATTGATAAAAGAGTAAGTTATACTAAACGAATAATGCAGGTAGACAAAACTGTCACAAAATTAGCACGAAAATGAAACATAAACAGCGAAATAACACTTTCAATGCGTGGTTATTTTTCAAACAAAAGGATTGAAATCAATCAATTACAAGGCTACAAGCGTGGTCTATGGCGCGTGGCAACAGACAAAACAAACGCGTAGTGAATTACGTCACGCAGAGAAAACAATATCCGGCTATTAATAGATGGTGAAAATACATCGTGCATATATTGTCACGGTAGTATTTGTGGCAAGATAACGTTCTAGATAGAAGATACCCAAAAATACCCCTATATACTATATGAGCCAGCGCATGACAAAACATATAAGAAGGTTTGAGCGGCCAGCGAAGACTCAGATCAGCCTGCGCGTTCGCTGATTGCATGTACCTACTATAGGCTACGATCTATGCAGAGATACATAAGCAAATGGTCTTGTCATAGTGGATGAGTATCTTCTTATTGTATGTTTTGTCATGCACCGGCTCATATAGGCCCTATGTTCTCTTGCATTACAAAAGTCATTTTTGTATAACTGTCGTTTCTTTAATAAAATTTTAGAAGGCAAAGACTTTTAAAACTTTTCAATCTCAATTAGACTCAAATACTTGAAATTCCATTACTATTTACAAACGTATATATAGACAACGTTATAGCCGCCATTTTGATGACGTCATTATTCAGCTCAGACGCGGACCTCAGAGTGCCGAACTGGTTGACATTGTTGCACATGCCCCAAAGTTTAATTTGATATAGGTCGCCAAAAATCGTCATGGAATGTGCACGGGACAGGTTTTCTGTCCCACTATATACTGCCACTGAGAATAACTACCAAATGTCAACAAATATAGTATTATTTATATCATATCCAAAGATGCAACTGCTTGTCTTTGATGCTAAATGAACATCAACGTTTGTGGCGATGTGGCACGATTTTACCTGGAAATAACAAGCATAAAATAGGCTGCCATTGAACAGCGAAGCTTAATTAAAGAAGCTGTAGAATACCAATACATTTTTATTATTAGTCGTTTATTATTGTCTGCATTTCAAGAGGAAATATTATTTAAAATCTAACAGTTCTAGTCACTGTTAATTTTTAATATCACAAGGGTCATTGTATAATCTGACGCTTGAAATATAGATCAAGGTCATTGGGTCAAGGTGTATGTTGATGCAACAAGTCATGCAGAAACATTAAGTAAAGTATGAGGGTCCCAGTAACAATAGTTGCTGAATTCCAAAGTGTTATGGTATAATCTGACAAAGTCAATGAAGCATAAAATATTGGTCAAGGTCAAATCGTCAAACCGGAATGTCAAGGAGAAACAGTATGTGAAATTGTAAGTGAGTGAGTGTTTCAGTTTTACGTCCCACCAACAGCTAAGGTCATACGGATACGGGACCTCGGTTTAAAGACTCTTCCGAAAGTCTGGAGAAGCCCGGGATCGAACCTGCGACCCCTGGTTTACAAGGCGAGTAGCGTAACCACTCGACCACGGAGGCTTCTATGTGAAATTGTAAGGCTCTAGCAACTATAATTGCTGACACCCAAAGGGTTATGGTATAATCTGACATAATCAATGAAGAGTGAAATATGTAGTAGTTAAGGTCGTAGTACCGAAGCGTTAATCCAAAATCGTTAATCCATAGACAAAAAGGGCAAATATCAATGTTCGGATCAACAGACATGGATTCCAGAAGAGTGTAATCAGGCGTCCGCGGATATTAAGCATTACTTGGTAAGCAAGCTTCGTCCACCATGCCCATCGACCCAAACGAAGAAAAGGTGTAAATGCCGTGAAGGGTAATTATGTTCTATAAAAGGGTTATCCTTTGGAAGCAAGGAATACACCACGGAAGTGAAAAATATGGAGTGTACATGTTTTCTGGGCCAGACTAGCTAGTTTCGGCCAATTAGGCCTCATCAGTGACCCTCAGATATATATAAGTCCGAGATTTTGGAAGTCTTCCTATGGCTTCAGATGCTAAAACAATAGATCGTCAAACCTGAAGATATCTTGGAAGTTCTATGTTCTTTGTCCGTGACCTTGACCTTAAAGATTATGGCAACTGACATGTATGGCGGTATATAAAACTATAGACCTATATCTACTAGCATGCAAAATATAAAAGAAACCCTAAAAACGGTCTTTAAATTATACGGTCTTATAATCTTTAACGCAAAAAAAACTATGACTCTGTTACAAAGTTCTATATCTGTGACCTAGACCTTAAGGTCATGCCTACTCACAGGGCCAAAGCATACCGAAAGCACAAACTAACTAATACTGAACAGATGGAAAGACAAAAACTATATAATCTTTGATGTACTTTGTATACCAGGAGGGTCTCGTCATTTCTTGTTTGTGTTTCTTTCCCTTCGGTGTCTCTGATGGGAGGTGTGGGTTAACTGTATCGATTCCTGATCATTGCCTTCCCTTCTATTTAACACAAATCTTCGACGTAATCAAAATGCCTAAGTCTTTATTATTGACCCTAGCCCCGCCCATGACTTTGACCCAGGAGCTTAGATATTCCATATGAAAGGTAATGCTATAGCGATACCCTGTACCAAATATGAAGATAATATAACATATGGTTACAGAGATGAGCAATCAAAAAGGTTTAACGCAAAACTTTGACATAAACGTTGACGAACGGACGCATAAACAGAAGAACAAACCAACGAACGAACGAATGGGCGGAAAGACGAAAACTATATACCCCTGACATACTTCGTACGCCGGGGGTATAATGAGTCGCCCCTCGGTATTACATGTCTCTTCTGCGAGGTCATATAATTTCAGAAACACATGGCTACAATTATGCCTCAAGATTACTTTCTTCAAGCATATCAAACTGATTTAAATTTTAAAATAATATGTGTGCCCTTTTACAGTGCGTATACAATCAAGAGCCAGAGAAACAATTGACATGATCTTCACAGCAATGCAGCTTCAGGAGAAATGCCAGGAATATACATGACCTTTGTTGACCTTACCAAAGCAGTCGTGAGGGTCTTTGGAAAATCATATTGAAGTTTGGATGTCCAACCAAGTTCATAGCAATGATGAGATAGTTCCACGATGGTACGCTTGCACGGGGTTTTCAGATCCATTTCCTGTGACAAACGGAGTCAAACAAGGCTGTGTGCTAGTCCCAACACTATTCAACTGTCCTCTGCCATGCTCACAGATGCTTTCAAGGATGGTGGAAATGGTATACCTATTAGGTATCGCTTTGATGGGAAGCTTTTAAATCTCAGAAGGTTGTAAGTGAAATCCAAGTTTAAGACAGGGCTGCTAGATGAGTTCCTCTTTGCTGATGGCATGGCAAAATGTGTTCCAACAGAAGACAAGGAAGATGCAAAAAGGTATAGATCAAGTATCTGACTCCTGTGATAACAATGACCTTACCATCAGCATCAAAAAGACTGAGGTAGTCTATCAGCCAGAACCTTGCAAGCCTTAAAAAGAGCCTATCATCGAAGTGAAAGGTCAAAGATTGCAAGTGGTAGACAAGTTCGTCTACCTTGGGAGCACACTGTCAAGGGCCGTGTAGATTGATGATTAAGTCGATGCCAGGATTGCAAAAGCTAGGGCAGCATTTGGCCGACTAAGTGGTAGTATCTGGGACCAAAGTGGAATCTGTCGCGGTTTATTTTGTTATGGTTTGTCTTTGAGTGTGTGTTTCGCTGATATTATTTTGTTTTGGATGGCCAATTGGCCATTTTGAGGGAAAGTTACTGTCCTTTTGGCTTTCCGCTATTGATGTTTCCATTAGGGTCTAGTTGTTTCATGTTTGTGTTGCTTTCCCATTGGTGTCTCAGATGGGAGTTGTGGGTTAATTGTATCGATTCCTGATCGTTGCCTTCACTTCTATTTGACACAAAACTGAAAGTCTACAGAGCTGTTGTGCTTCAAACACTAGTGTATGCATGTGGAACTTGGACAGTTTACCAACCGCACGCCAAAAGACTGAAACCCTTCCATACAAGCTATCTTAGAAAACTCTTAAATATTAAGCGGCAATACAGGATTCCAGACACGGAAGTCCTGAACAGGGCAGGGTTGCAAAGTGTACATACTCTTCTGAAATTAGCACAGTTAAGATGGTCAGGCCATGTTACCAGAATACCTGAGGAACGTTTGTCAAAGAAAACTCTCTATGGAGAACTAGAAATGGGCAAATGCTCCCATGGCGTTACGAATAAGCGCTAAAAGGACACCCCAAAGCCTCCCTTAGGGACTTCAACGTTCCAACAATGTCGTGGAAACAAAGTGCACAGGACAGAGAAAAATGGAGAGGTCTCATCAGAAGGGCTGTCAGTGAACTAGTAAAAACAGGTCTCTCAGGAAAGGCCACAATCCAAGAACGCAGCCATCTCAAGTCACCTATAGAAAGTGACATGGAGGCACACACAAAAACAGACGAAACATGAACCAACGGCACAAAGCCAAATAACAGTTAAGACACTGCAAAAGAACGACCGCCTCAGGACGTTCAGTAGTAAAACTACTGTGGGGGGGGGGGGGGGCGCTTCAACCCCGGAGTTTATGAAAGTTCAACCCTCGCCTTCAGTTCCAGTACAGTATCAAACAAAATAACAACAAATTGATCCGCATGGAAGCTTTCTAGCTCAACAGTGAGTCATGATAAAATACATGGTAAAATGGTTATGTATAGATTAATATTATCATAAATCAGGGTTGTCGACTCAACAACAATCCGACGTCAGAGCAGAGGAAAACCACCAGTAAGATCACGGAGGAAATATCCGGCTCCACCCTTGCCGAATTGAAAGGATTTAGAGTGGGACTGTCATCAAAGAGTCCTGGGTCCGGCCCACCGCCGTGCAACGAAAGAGCGAAGCAAAGTTGTCCACTGTAAAAGGGTCGACAACCTAACACGCTGTCTGTCGCATAACATCCATGCTATTACCACTTTTCTTGTATTTAGCAACAATTTTTCTGAACTGACCAGAAAATTATCACTACCTTGTATTCTTCTGAATTTATAAACTAAATCCCCATGAAACTAAGGTTCCGACAGTCCCTATTGCAGAAGTGTCGTCGTTGTGAGACGGCTCCACTATGTTAACATGCTTAAGCAGGAGCTTGGTGGTACTAAGGCCTATGAACTTCAGCCTTTAGCTGAAGAGAGAGCTATAGCAGATAAGCATGTTTGTCATTCAGCCACCAAGTTTGCTGTGTGTGTTAACGAAGGCCAAGACAAGCTTCCTACGCTATACTGGTTACCAAAACTTCATAAAAGACCTTACAAAGCACGGTTTATTGCAAATTCTAGCTCTTGCACTACCACTGAACTTTCTAAATTGTTAACTTCCTGTCTTATTGCTATTAAACCGCATGTGATTAAATATTGTGATAAAGTCTTTGAAAGATCAGGAAGTAATCTGTTTTGGTCTATAAAAAATTCGAATGAGGTTTTAAATAAATTGAAATCCACACATTTTCGTGCTTCAAGTCTGTCTACTTACGATTTTTCACTCTTAACACTACACTTCCTCATAATCTTATAAAAGAAAAGCTTAATGATTTAATTGAATGGGCTTTTCACAGAGAAGATTCTCTCTATCTTGCATGTAATGTCAGAAATGCATTTTTCACTTCTAAAGAGCATAAGAATTATATACTTTGGTCATGTCAGAAAGTGTGTGATGCCCTCACCTTTCTACTTGACAATATTTATATTAGATTCGGTACTAAGTTATTTAGACAAATTGTGGGTATTCCGATGGGTACGAATTGCGCACCTCTTGTGGCTGATCTGTTCTTGTATTGTTATGAAAGAGACTTCATGTTGTCGCTTTCCATTGATAACCAATCTGAAATTATTGAAGCTTTTAGCCCCACTTCTAGATATTTAGATGATTTATTAAATATTGATAATACCTATTTCGATGGTTTGATCAGTCAGATTTACCCCACAGAACTTCAGTTAAATAAAGCAAATTCTTCTGATTCCGAGGCCCCATTTTTGGATTTACATCTATCTATTGTAGATGGATTTGTTTCGTGCAAAATTTATGATAAACGCGATGACTTTGATTTTGAGATTGTAAATTTTCCTTTTTTGGATGGTGATGTTCCTCGTGCGCCATCCTATGGCGTTTATATTTCGCAATTAATTTGATTTGCTAGAGTGTGTAGTCATGTAACTGACTTCAACACTCGTAATTAATTATTAACAGCTAAACTCCTTAATCAGGGTTATCGGTACCATAAACTACGCAAAGCCTTTTCAAAATTTTATAGACGCCATTCTGATCTAATTTCAAAATTCAATATTGGACTTAAATCTCTTCTGCAACAAGGTCTATCGGAACCTGAATTTTATGGTGACTTAGTATATAAATTCAGAAAAATATATAACCGCAATGACTTCAGCACCCAATTTCGTAAAATCATTCTTCGATATAAAAAGATTGGGTACAACATGGATGTTATACGACAGACTGCATGCATGGTAGTTAACCCAATCACGGTTGGCAACTTTGCTTCCCTCTTTAATTGCACGCCGGTGGGTCAGGCCTCAGATTCTATGACGGCTCCAACGTAAAGGTTTATTGAGAATTAGAGAGATCTAATTCAAGGTAATGTTGGTTGGTGCCTGATGCTCTGTCTCTGGTCGGGCCCATCGGAGTCTAACTGTTGGTTTTCTTTTGCTCCAGCATTTCAGTGGTTTCTTGCTGTCGAGTCCTCACCGTTGTCTCACCTCTGTGGTTCTTTGATTTTTTGTGTTCACGGAGATGTTGCACTGATGAGTTAGGAGGCCTTCATGCGGACTGAAAAAATTATTGGTCTAAATCGCGACGGAAGTAAGGGCAAGGATTGTAGCCACGTAAAATCGTTTTAAGCCCCCCCCCAGTTGAAATCATTCCACTGACCGTTCCAAGGCGGTTCTTCTGTGGCGGTTTATTTATGGTGTTGTTTGCTACTTACTGTGTGTATCCCTTGTGTCTTTTTATTTTGGATGGCCATATGGCCATTTTGTGGGAAAGTAACTGTCCTTATGGCCTTCCTTTGTTTAGGTTTCCATTATGGTCTGGTCGCTTAATGTTTGTGTTTCTTTCCCTTTGGTGTATTTGACGGGTGGAGTAAGTTAATTGTATCGATTCCTGATCTTTGTTTTACTTCTACTTTTCAAAGAAATGTCATATTTAAAACTATTGTCGTATTGTCCACGATAAAATTTTGAAAACGTTTTGCACAGTTTGTGATACCGATAGCCTTGTTGCGATCATTAAAGTAATCAACATTACAGCAAGCTCTAGCAAAACGAATAAGCTGTGACATACAAACCCCATAAGACATAGCCTTAGGGACGTCACCATCCAAGAAAGGAAAATTTACAATTCAAAAATTAAAATCATATCTTTTATCATAAATGTTGGAAGAGACAGTATCATTAGAAACCGTCAAAAGTAAATCTAAATATGGGGCTTCAGAGTCATCAGAATTAGCCTTATTTCACTTCAATTCTTTTGGATAAATTCAATCAACAATTTGATACAAAAACATTATCAATATCTAAAAGATCACCCATATACCGAGAGGTAGTGTTAAACACCTCAATAACATCGGTTTGTTTATTTTTAGAAATGTACAACATGAATTCTTTTTAATACCAAAAACGAAACAAATTTGCAACAAGGGGGGCACATTTTGTCCCCATCGGAATACCAACTACTTGTCTAAATAATTGATATCCAAACCTTACATAGATATTATCCAATTAAAAAGGAAAATGCCTCACAAACCACTTGATATGTCCAATATTCATAACGATTATTGTCACCTCAAGAAGCAAATTAAGCATTACTATCACTGCAGGTCAAATACAGACACTTTTCGTGAATTCGAGGCAAAAGAATCAGTGTAGCAGAGCAGTAACGCATGAGCTAAGGTATTACCAACAGAGTTGACTTTCTCTAGCCTCTGTTGCTCTATCTGCAACACACAGTTCAGAGCTAGAATTGGTCTCATCAGCCATCTTAGAACACACAAACAGTAACATTTCTCAAATGAGTTTAAGGATGGTCATTGTCAGTAATGACAGACGAACTATTATTATTCCCATCCAACCAGATGAACTGTAAAGAAAACAGAAATGTAAAGGAAAACCAGTAGCTATTTTGGCGTTTGCTGACTTTTACGGCCATCATTCATACCTATCTGAAACGGTAACAGCTCCATCCGCAGTGACCCAGGCTATATATGAATCTGCAGTTGGGCTGTTCTGAAATAGAAACTTTGATGTAAGTTATAAGTTTACAAAATAATACCTGAAATTAATCTGTCGTCCTAAGTTATATATCGTATATGAGTTTATACAAGCCCATGCAAAATATTGTAAGCACGCACTCACTAAATCGGTGTAGTACGCGTGTACAATATAGATTCCATATGTCATATATATTACAGTATGTTGCTTGCCCCCGCCCATAGGGGCTTGAAGAAATATATGGGCTGCACGATGCTTCCACGCAGAGCTGAATCCGGCCCGCACACTAGTACTGGTAAACCGCTTAGAGGATCTAAGCCTGTCCAGGAACCGCGGTGCGAGGCGGACCGTCCATGCTAATAAACCCTATTGGTTTCATTGGGCGACAGGGCTTGAGATGTCATTTCATCTCAATGTCGGGTAAAAGTCCCACAAAATTGGAAGCAACGTCTCCAAAATGACCTTTACAGTGTTGACGGGGACGTTAAACCTCAAATCAAACAAACAAATACAGTATGTTGTTACGTACACTGCTTAGGGTTGTAAACAGGTCATATCTGATTTAACAAGGTATGCCGTTAATGCATATTTTTACATTCTGCGTGTTATAGACGTTTAAAAATAATTCACTGATATCAAACCAATGCGATTGGAAACAAGAAATTAGGGAACAAACGTCGGAGAAAGCAACTTCTTACTTTTGTTTAGAGCGAGTCCCTGGTCGAGATCAGGAGCCAGCACTTTAAACAGAAATTGGAATACATATACCGGTATTTAAAAAACGTCAATAATACTTTTTTAAGGGAACGCGTAACGTCCTTAATAAGGCACCCTGTCTTTCATCATAGTGTAGATTATATTTCCCATTTCAAAGGATAGTTGATTTTATTGTGGAGTTTTGAAAGTCTTAGAATGTCACTGATTATGTCTTACTGATCGAAACTAACCACTCTCGCCCCATATAGCTTTCTATCCCGACGCGAAACAATAGTCACCACTATCAGTTCAGTACATTATTTCTTTTAAATCGATAAATATATATTCATTGCCAGTAGTTTTAGATTCAAAATATGCATTTTATCAAAATATGTACGAGTGCGTCATTACCGTAAGACGTCATCCGATACAATGACGGCTAACGATGAGGCATCCCGAAGTCAGTATGGGGTATCAACTAAGCGTGCGGATTTCGTGTAATATCATGCGATTATTCCTCTGAATCTATAATAAAATAGTTTTATACCGCAATCAGCCATTCTAGTAACCTCATAAAGGGGGTCGAATAACTGCACGCTATAATCGGTAGTGACCTAAAATACCTTCAACAGACCTATAATACATCTAGTGACCGATTACAGACCGGACCTACTTTTCAGGTCCCTAATTTGCTAGTGTAAATAATAACATGCAACCTTTTATACACGGGAAATCAACGAAATTGCAAGTGTGGTGTATTCCTTGCGTCCAAAGGATGACCCTTTCATGAACATGTTTAACGTCACTACAACTGGTGTCTGGGAATGTGTGGCGGCCGTGAAAAGTCTCCCTGCCCTACATTATAGTGTAGTTTATATTTTCTTGTCCCATGGGATCATTGATTTAATTGTGGAATTTTGAAAATATTTGAGGGTCACTGATGAGGCCTAATTGGCCCAGAAAACATGTACACTCCATATTTTCAAGTTCTGTGGCGTATTCCTTTCTTCCAAAGGATAACCCTTACTAGAATATATTTAACATCACTACAGCTGGTGTCTTGGAATGTGTGGCGGCCGAAAAATGTCTCCCTGCCCTACATTAGATTGTAGTTTATGTTTTTTGTCCTTTAGGGTCATTGATTCCATTGTGGAATTTAGAAAATATTTGAGGGTCACTGATGAGGCCTAATTGGCCGAAATTAGCTAGTCTGGCCCAGAAAACATGTAAACTCCATATTTTCCAGTTCTGTGGTGTTTTCCTTGATTCCAAAGGATAACCCTTTCTAGAACATATTTAACGTCACTACAGCTGGTGGCTGGGAATGTGTGGCGGCCGTGAAAAGTCTCCCTGCCTTACATTATAATGTAGTTTATATTGTCTTGTCCTTTGGGATCATTGATTTCATTGTAGAATTTTGAATATATTTTAGGGTCACTGCTGAGGCCTAATTGACCGAAACTAGCTAGTCTGGCACAGAAAACATGTACATTCTATATTGTCCAGTTTTGTGGTGTATTCCTTGCTTCAAAAGGATCTAGAACATATTTTAAGACACTACTGCTGGTGTCTGGGAATATGTGGCGGCCGTTAAAAGTCTCCCTGCCCAACATTATAGTGTAGTTTATATTGTCTTGTCCTATGGGATCATTGATTCCATTGTGGAATTTTGAAAATATTTGAGGGTCACTAATGAGGCCTAATTTGCCGAAACTAGCAAGTCTGGCCCAGAAAACATGTACACTCCATATTTTCCAGTTTTGTGGTGTATTCCTTGCTTCCAAAGGATAACCCTTTTTAGTACATATTTAACGTCACTACAGCTGGTGACTGGGAATGTGTGGCGGCCGTTAAAGTTTTCCCTGCTCTACATTATAGTGTAGTTTATATTTTCTTGTCCTTTGGGATCTTTGATTCCATTGTGGAATTTCGAAACTATTTGAGGGTCACTGATGAGGTCTATTTGGCCGAAACTAGCTAGTCTGGCCAAGAAAAAATGTACATTCCATATTTTCCAGTTCTGTAGCGTATTCCTAGCTTCAAAAGGATATCCTTTTCTAGAACATATTTATAATCTTTGCAATATATATTTAAGCAGCTTTTCAGAAATTTCTCTAAATTCTCTTAGGAGGCCTTCATGTGGACTGAACCAATTATTTATCTACATCGCAACGGAAATATGGGCGTGGATTGTGGCCACGTAAAATCGATTAAAGCCCTCCCAGTGGAATTCGTTTCACTGACCGTTCCTAGGCGGTTCTTCTGCCGTAGTTTATTTTTGTTATGGCTTATAATATTTTGCTTTGGATAGTCAATTGGCCATTTTGTGGGAAAGTAACTGTCCTTTTGACTTTCCGCCAGTGATGTTTCCATCAGGGTCTAGTTGTTTCATGTTTGTGTTTCTTTCCCTTGGTGTCTCTGGTGGGAGCTGTGGATTGATTGTATCGGTTCCTGACCATTGCCTTCACTTCTATTTTACAATATCGGGCTTTCCTGGTTTGAATAGTTCGTTGCAATAATTGCGACTGCTACTGCGGTTGCGTCTCAACCTCGAAAATAAATTCGAAGGCTAAAATAAACTATTTATTTGCAGACTTTCATACAGAATGTAAAGCGCTGAGCAACTTTTATTCGAGCGTCCATGTTGTTTCTACGTCTCTGGTGCGCGGTGACGTCAGAAACTTTGCACTCCTTGACGTCATGTTGTACTATGTGTGTGCGACATGTCACTGAATGTCGTTTAACATGCAACACTGTTGTATGTTTTTGCAAATTTGCTAATTATTAAAAAGCCCATGAATGTTTTGATTTGCGGTATAAACTAAATACATGATTAGTGTTGATAATAATAAAATATAATTGGTTCGCCGCGACAATTTATAGGCACTCGCTGAAGCTCGCCCCTATAAAATTAGCTAAGCCTCACCGACTATATTTTATTATTAAAGGCACTAATCGTGTATATATAATAAAGCTATATGATAATACCAATTCGATTCAGTTAACCCACAGCTCGTATCAGAGACACCAAAGGGAAAGAAGCACAAATATGAAACAACTAGACCCTAATGGAAACATCAATTATATCGGATAGCCAAAAGAACAGTTACTTTCCCACAAATTGGCCTATTGGCTATCCAAAACAAAATAATTTAAGCGATACACACACTCAAAGACAAACCATAACAAATATAAACCACGACAGAAGAACCGCCTTGGAAAGGTCAGTGAAACGAATTCCACTGTGGGGGCTTAATTCGATTTTACGTGGTCACAATCCTCGCCCTTATTTCCGTTTTTTTTTTTTTACAAATAATAATAAAGCCTATGTTCATAAGAATAAACTGCAAATGGACGATCGCATTCGAATGGGTGCAGCAGTAAGGCTACTGGAGGCTTAAGCATTGCAGATTATAAGTTTCAACCATGACCCTTAATTGCAGTACAAGATGATACATAATCAGTATGCGCAGGATAACCTGAGACTCCGATGTATGCACATGTTCAGAAACCCTATTTTGCTCGTCGCTGGTCATAAGCTATATCCAAGCCAGCATAGAATGTCGGACCAACGTCGGGCCGACAGCGATACCCCCGTGAGTCCTGGTTGAGTAGTTTCATTTATTTGAATTAAATGTTTAAATCCCTCTGCGGAAGGGCTGTTTTCTGGCTCATTTGGTAAGCATATCATTAGGTTAACACATGTGTAGGCTTCAATGTCGTTTTTCTTATCTGTAGGGATAGCATTTTATAGATAAGATAGTTTTGATACTGTCCTTATCTCTGCTCCAAACATAGATTATGAGTGCAGGTTAGCCACAAGCTATGTTTTAAAGCCAAACTAATTAAACCAGTATATACCGTTGTAAAGTAGAAGTAAAACAAAGATCAGGAATTGATACAATTAACTTACTCCCCCCATAAAAGACACCAAAGGGAAAGAAATACAAACATTAAGCGACCAGACCATAATGGAAACCTAAACAAAGGAAGGCCATAAGGACAGTTACTTTCCCACAAAATGGCCATATGGCCATCCGAAACCAAAAGACACAAGTGATACACACAGTAAGTAACAAACAACAACATAAATAAATCGCCACAGAAGAGCCGCCTTGGAACGGTCAGTGGAAGATTTCCACTGGGGGCTTAAATCGATTTTACGTGGCCACAATCCTCGCCCTTACTTCCGTCGCGATTTAGACAAATAATTTGTTCAGTCCGCATGAAGGCCTCCTAACTCATCAGTGCAACATCTCCGTGAACACAAAAATCAAAGAACCACAGAGGTGAGACAACGGTGAGGACTCGACAGCAAGAAACCACTGAAATGCTGGAGCAAAAGAAAACCAACAGTTAGACTCCGATGAGCCCGACCAGAGACAGAGCATCAGGCACCAATCGACATTATCTCTCTAATTTTCAATAAGCCTTTACGTTGGAGCCGTTATAGAATCTGAGGCCTGACCCACCGGCGTGCAATTAAAGAGGGAAGCAAAGTTGCCAACCGAGATTGGGTTAACTACCATGCATGCAGTCTGTCGTATAATATCCATGTTGTACCCAATCTTTTTATATCGCAGAACGATTTTACGAAATTGGGTGCTGAAGTCATTGCGGTTATATATTTTTCTGAATTTATATACTAAGTCACCATAAAATTCGGGTTCCGATAGACCTTGTTGCAGAAGAGATTTAAGTCCAATATTGAATTTTGAAATTAAATCAGTATGGCGTCTATAAAATTTTGAAAAGGCTTTGCGTAGTTTATGGTACCGATAACCCTGATTAAGGAGTTTAGCCGTTAATAATTATTACGAGTGTTGAAGTCAGTTACATGACTACACACTCTAGCAAATCGAATTAATTGCGAAATATAAACGCCATAGGATGGCCCACGAGGAACATCACCATCCAAAAAAGGAAAATTTACAATCTCAAAATCAAAGTCATCGCGTTTATCATAAATTTTGCACGAAACAAATCCATCGACAATAGATAGATGTAAATCCAAAAACGGGACCTCGGTATCAGAAGAATTTGCTTTATTTAACTGAAGTTCTAGGGGGTAAATCTGACTGATCAAACCATCAAAATAGGTATTATCAATATTTAATAAATCATCTAAATATCTAGAAGTAGAGCTAAAAGCTTCAATAATTTCAGATTGGTTATCAATGGAAAGCGACAAAATGAAGTCTCTTTCATAACAATACAAGAACAGATCAGCCACAAGAGGTGCGCAATTAGTACCCATCGGAATACCCACAATCAGTCTAAATAACTTAGTACCGAATCTAATATAAATATTGTCAAGTAGAAAGGTGAGGGCATCACACACTTTCTGACATGACCAAAGTGTATAATTCTTATGCTCTTTAGAAGTGAAAAATGCATTTCTGACATTACAAGCAAGATAGATAGAATCTTCTCTGTGAAAAGCCCATTCAATTAAATCATTAAGCTTTTCTTTTATAAGATTATGAGGAAGTGTAGTGTAAAGAGTGGAAAAATCGTAGGTAGACAGACTAGAAGCACGAAAATGTCTAGATTTCAATTTATTTAAAACCTCATTCGAATTTTTTATAGACCAAAACAGATTTCTTCCTGATTTTTCAAAGACTTTATCACAATATTTAATTACATGCGTTTTAATAGCAGTAAGACAGGTAGTTAATAATTTAGAAAGTTCAGTGGTAGTGCAAGAGCTAGAATTTGCAATAAACCGTGCTTTGTAAGGTTTTTTATGAAGTTTTGGTAACCAGTATAGCGTAGGAAGCTTGTCTTGGCCTTCGTTAACACACACAGCAAACTTGGTGGCTGAAAGACAAACATGTTTATCTACTATAGATCTCTCTTCAGCTAAAGGCTGAAGTTCATAGGCCTTAGTACCACCAAGCTCCTGCTTAAGCGTGTTAACATAGTGGAGCCGTCACACAACGACGACGTTGTTAGCGGCCTTGTCTGCAGGGCCCAAAAACAAACTTTTTATGAAATGCTTGAATACCTTGTTTAAGATGACGTAAAGACGTCTTGGGCTTAGGAGGTAATAAGTTAGTATTTTGAGAATAGAAAGAAATGCGTTTATTCACTAGTTTTAAAATGCTAAGTTTCCAGTCCTTAAGGGCTTTATGCTCAACATACTCTCGCTTACACCATCGATTACCGAATTCATTCAAGGAAGCAGCGATTTCATCTCTACATTTACTGAAATCAAGTTTAGAAGGAAACCGATATTTCGGTCCTTTAGAAATTATATTCCTTATCCTAGAATCAGGAATAATTTTCAAATTGCCAGTAATTACATGACCAGCAGCAGGATAGCAATACTTTGAGTTTTTACAATCACATGAATCAGGAGTATTAGTATCAATATCAAGATCTGAAACAAGTTTATTGAAATTAAAAATGATAGATCTAACAGGTTTGTTATATTTATAGCAAATTTTGGTCATAGTAGGACTAAAAAGGGTATATATCACGCGTACATATTAAAGAAACGCTTGTCCGATTGTTCTCCGGAGGGGCAATTTCCATTAGATGCCTTTATTTGATATCGAATGAAAGGATGTAATGAAGCTGAAGACGCGGTCAACATACTAACATACCATCCTAGTTTCGCTGTTCATGCCGATGGCCAACCATTGTAGCTCTGTTCTGGACAGTCTGGCTTCTAGAATGAACTTTATCTTTTTTGTCTGAGCATAGTAGTTCCACACAGCATTATAATTTCCTGACGGGGCTGTCCAGCTTCCACTGCATGTTGTTGTGTTTGGTTTATCAGGTACATCTAATTGATAAATAGAGGATCTTACATGAGTGTTCATGTATTATTGAATTTATTAAACGAGTTGAGGAAAACGGATAAAATGCGAGGCTTTGCCGAGCATTTTATCCCTTTTCCTCAACGAGTTTAATAAATTCAATAATACATGAGAACGAAGGCAAGATTCCATTTATCATATGACATTTAAAGCACTATTTATACCACGATTGTTTACAAAAATGTCAATATTCCGCCGTTAGTAAACGCGACGTCGTTAAGGACGTCGTACATGTAACGTTATGGGACGTATATAGCTAATTTGCATATTTAATCCACTAGTGGATTATCGAAAATATTACATGGCGTTATTACACTCTCAGACGCGACGTCATATGATAAACAGATGATAACAGATACGCATAAGTATATGAAATTTATTAAAAAGGCCTTTATGCATTTCATTTAAAATGACTACGACGCTCATACAGGTATGACTGTTAAATGAGAGTTAACTGCTTAAAGCGAACACCATTTAGGTCTTACTCAGTAATCATGCGGTGCGTAACGTGTGGTCATACAAATGTTTAAACAAGACACTGTGCCATCTAATAGCAGTGATTAAAACATCCATTGTATAATGTTCTGTAGAAATATTTTTTAATGATTTAGAATACTTTTCCGTTTCAACAACGGATCTTATCTGTCATTCTACGTTGCCACAGCTGACAACTTTCATCGCCACTGAAATGAATGTCCCCGTTCATCTCACTTTCTCTGTATAAAGTTGGATTTAGAAGGGTTTTCAGAGGATAATGATACATGCCTTGTAAAACAAAACAACTTACTTCGAACGTATATGTGCTATAAACAGTCACTGAAACTCGCCTTATCAATGAGACAACTCAACTACAAGGCGTTGTACTCCATGGTAAGATATAAATTTCTATTATTTAAGTCCCTCTGGCGCATTAATGTTTAACTGTTGCACAAATAAACATCACCTAGGTAACATGAAAGTGGCACTCGGCTTTAGAAACCTGATATGGACACAACAGGTAATCTGCTTGTACTACCAAATTTCAGCTATTGAACAACAATCTTCAACCACAGTAGCAAATTCAACATAGTTTAATACCGGAAAAGTTTATTTACAATCTCTCAATCGCAGTAGCAAGTTCTATATGCTTACCGTAAAAGTTTATGTTGGTTCGACCCCTGTGGTTATTGTCCTGATTATTTCCATGGTATTTCAGTTCGTCTCTCTTGTAATAATTACGATCAGATATTTGCAAGTTTGGATTGTCAATTCCAGCTGCAGGTCTGTGATGGTAAACATCAGCCCTTTGACCTCTTGCCCAAATAACGTGCATACTTGAATTTAAAATGCTGTGGTCGGAATGGTCGGATACATCAGCTGTACCAACATAGAAGGAAACGGATGAGAAAAAAAGACAGCCATCTCTAACCACCTATAGACGGAAAAGTGTGGTATGAGGGCACATACAAAATGACACAACAAGACCTGCACCAAATGCAAGAAACATTTAAGAAACTATAAAGGATTTGTTTGTTTTGTTTGTATTGTTTGACGGCCCAGTCAACACTTTGTGGGTCATTTTTGACCCGGACAGTTTACATATCCACACTTTACCTGGGCAAGCTTATTCTTAAGCGGTTAACCAGTAAAGTACACATTCTTTCGCCAGAAACTGACAACTGCCCTTCTTGAATCAGCGGAAGGGTTAGAATGACCTTAGAAAATTTCATGATCAATCTCCACGAAAGAATGTTGCTGACACCGGCAGGTATCGAACCCGTGTCCTGATGATCACCAGTCAGACGCGAATCCGACTGAGCTACCGAGGCCGGCGAAACCATAAAGGAACGACTGCCATAGGACAGGCAGCAGAAAAACTATTTGGGGCTTTCAAATCCGGAGATAGTACTACATTGCTGTCGATATGTTTTTCAACATAACAAACTCTGTTACGCATCATGAAAGTAGGTAAGTAAGTAGGTAAGTAAGTAACGACTTTATTTAAAGAGGGTAACTCAATTATATGACTGATAAGAACCAACTTAATGTATGTTGTAATGTTTGCACTGCAATTTTCATGAACGTGAATGTCATTTTGTATCCGTCCCTTGTTTATACACAGCGTTTTACTAACGCTAAAGGATTTTTTTTTTCATTTTAACATCCAAACAAAGTCATTGCATTGGTAGCTGTTAGGGTCCGAAACAGACTCATAGTACCAGGTAAGGAGAATAAATGAGTATAATTATCATCACGAAAACATGTCTATATAATTGTTACCCCAATGAACCCCACTTTTATATAGTAAAATTGGGGTTTACAGGGGTAAACCTTATTTTTCTTATTCCTGCGTTAAAGTGTAAATTGTGGGTATTCGTTAGAACCGCCTCGATGAGGCGGTTCTAACGTGTACCCACAATCTATATTTTGAGCAGAAATAAGAACAAGCGGCCCATGGGCCACAATGCTCACCAGAGCTCAGGGGGCCACTGCCCACTGGCAGCAATGTATTTAAATGAACCATGGAAGCTCTGTGCCCTAGGATGCTACAGATAAAATTTGGACCCAAATAAGCCTCATGGCTTTAGATTCGATGTCGCTTGAATGTGTTGCAGGACAACAGATGACAATTGACAATTTCCCATCTGTGTCAACAAACAGGCCAAAAAGAACATTATTAAAGGAACATTTCTATGAAAGTGTGACAAAATACCTTGAATGGCATTAATGTCATTTTCATATGATTTTATTATACCAATTATAAAGTCTCCCAAACAAACCCCATACCCAAATGAGCACCCATGTGGACTGTATCTGAAAAATTAGGTGTTTTATAAAGTAGAGAGATCGGGGCATGGACCCAATGGAGCCCTGTTTGGTGTCACTAAATGCGTCTTATCAAAAGGAACAAAGACATATATGGTTTATCAGTGGGAATATGTATGGTTCCTGAGATGTAAGGCCTTTTAAGCAATGGAGGGAATCGGGCATGGCAGATCCCAGAAAAGCCCAAGATTGTTGTCAATGAATAAGTCTTATCATAAGGACCAAGAGTATATACGGTTAAACGGTGGGGATCTGAATGGTTTCTGAGATATGAGGCACTTTTATGAAGTGGCAGGGAGAGAAATGGCCCCTGCGGACCCCCAAAGACGGGGGTGACTGAATGTGTCTAATAACAATGAACAAGAATATATGTGATTATAGGATGGGGAGTTGAATGGTTTCTGAGATATATGGCCTATTATGAAGTTGAGTCTTATCATAAGGAACAAGAATAAATATGGTGAAGGGGTGGGGATCTGAATGGTTTCTGAGATATATGGATTTTAATGAAGTAAAGGGGTGGGGCATGGCCTGTGGCACCCCGGGGGGGGGGACCTGCATGCTGGTGTCACTGATTGCGTCTTATCATAAGGAACAAGAATATATATGGTTTAGGGGTGGGGATCTGAATGGTTTCTAAGATAAATGGCCTTTTATGAAGTGGAGGGGTCGGGGCATATCCCCGGCATATCCCGGGGGACCACCAGGTTGGTGTCACTTAATGCATCTTATCATAAGGAGCAAGAATATATATTGTTTAGGGGTAGGGATCTGTATGGTTTCTGAGATATATGGATTTTAATGAAGTAAAGGTGTAGGGCATGGCCCATGGCACCCTGGGTGGATCCGCATGCTGGTGTCAATGATTGCGTCTTATCATAAGGAACAAGAATATATATGGTTTAGGGGTGGGGCTCTGAACAGTTTCTCAGATATATGGTCTTTTGTGAAGTCAAGGGTTGAAGAATGGCCCGGGAGCACCCTGGGTGACCCCTAGGTTGGTGTCACTGAATGTGTCTTATCATAAGGAACAAGAATATATATGGTTTAGGGCAGGGGATCTGTAAGGGTTCTGGAATATTTGGCCTTTTATGAAGTGGAGGGGGTTGGGCATGGTCCCGGCACATCTCGGGGGACCCCCAGGTTTGTGTCACTTAATGCATCTTAGCAAAGGAACAAGAATATATATTGTTTAGGGGTGGGGATCTGTATGGTTTCTGAGATATATGGCATTTTATGAAGTGGCGGGGTGGAGCATGTCCCCGGCACATTCCGGGGGACCCCCAGGTTGGTGTCACTTAATGCATCTTAGCATAAGGAACAAGAAAATATATCGTTTAGGGGTGGGTATCTGAATGGTTTATGAGATAAATGGCATTTTATGAAATAGAGGGGGCAGGGCATGTCCCCGGCACATCCCGGGGGACCGCCAGGTTGGTGTCACTTAATGCATCTTATCATAAGGAACAAGAATATTTATGGTTAAGGGGTTGGGATCTGTAAGGTTTCTGAGATATGAGGCATTTTATGAAGTGGATGGGGGCGAGGCATGGCCCTGGCACAACCTAGGGGACCTCCAGGTTGACATAAAAGCATATGGCTGAGAAAAGTTTACACAAGGAACATGTTTATGTAAGTTTTGTCAAAATATCTTCAATGACTTGGCAGAAAATGCCATTTTTCATTTTTCCCCATTATAAGTCGATGGAAACTCTAAGTTGCCATAGCAACAAAACTAAAAGGCCAAATTTCATAAAAAACACAAAACCTGTAAAGGCAAATATGGTGAATATTTTCATAAAGTCTCAGCCTCCTAGAGCATATGGTTTCTGAGGAGATGATTTTTTAAGTATTTTTTGGTCTTTTATTGCATTTTGGTTTCCATGGTAACCAATAAAAATGAGCAGAAGGCCTAAAATCATACGGCAGATAGTAGATTACCTATGGAACATTTCTACAAAAGTTTTGTCAAATTATCTGCAGAGGCTTGGCAGTAAATGCCATTTTTCTATTTCCCCATTATAAGTCTATGGAAACTCTAAGTTGCCATAGCAACCAAACTAATGATCCGATTTTCATTAAAACACAAACTTTCAATCCCCTTGCCCAAGGATGCTACAGATGAAATGTGGGCTGAATCGGCCAAGTGGCTTCAGAGGAGATGTCGTTTGAAAATGTTGACGCAGACGACACAGACGACGCAGACGCAGACACAGACGCAGACGACGACGGACAACTGCCTATCCTATAAGCTCCCCTGGAGCCTTCGGCTCTGGTGAGCTAAAAGTATCACAGCTTTTTATTTTAAAATTTTCATTTTTTCGGCGATAAAGGTCACAATGTATTTGTATAAGCATGTTTTCGTAATGGAAAAAGTTTCCTAACTGCTTATTAGAAACAGATTTTTGTTGAGTTGTAAGAGTCGTTTCATCGAGTTACATTTTATTTGAGAAATAAGAAATTTGTTCCCAAATAATTCCCAGTATAACTCCCTATTTGGATCTATGAAATATTAAACATGCGTTATGTTTCATTTTCACACATACATGTATTATGATACGGTTGTGGATAAGTAGTCACTTGTTCACTAACCCCATGTGAGTTTACCATTTACCTTACCGCCTGATTGAGCTTATATGGGGGAAATCTTTAAAAATCTTCTTCTCTGAAACCACAAGGCACAGGTCTTTGATATTTGTAGTGAAGCTTCATCTAGTGGACCCCTACCAAAAGTGTTCAAATTATAGTGCTGGGGCCAAAAATGCCCCCGCCCTGGGGCCCTTTTGTTTTACATGGGCTTATACAGGGAAAATCTTTAAAAAATCTTCTTCTCTGAAACCGCAAAGCCCAGGTCTTTGCTATTTGGTATGAAGCTTCATCTATTGGACCCCTACCAAGATTGTTCAAATTATTGTGCTGGGGCCAAAAATGCCACCGCCCCAGGGCCCTTTGGTTTTACATAGGCTTATATAGGGAAAATCTTTAAAAATCTTCTCATCTGAAACCGCAAGGCCCCGGTCTTTGATATTTGGTATGAAGCTTCATCTTGTGGATCTCTACCAAAATTGTTCAAATTACAGCCCCCCCCCCCCCCGCACCGGGGTCCTTTGGTTTTACATAGACTTACATGGGGGAAAATCTTCTTCTCTGAAACCACAAGGCCTAGGTCTTTGATATTTGGTATGAAGCTTCATCTAGTGGACCTCTACCAAGATCAAATTATAGCCCTGAGACCAGAAATGCCCCCGCCTCGGAGCCCTTTGGTTTTACATAGACGTATATAGAGAAAATCTTTAAAAATCTTCTTCTGTGAAACCACACACCGGCCCCGATAGCTCAGTTGGTAGAGTGTCCGCTCCGGGGAACGGGAGGTCTCGGGTTCGATCCCGGGCCGCGACATACCAAAGTCGTTAAAAATGGTACTAGCTGCTCCTCGCTTGGCACTCAGATTTACGGGGTAGAGCTAGGACTGGTCGATCCAGTGTCAGGATAATGTGACTGGGTGTGGTATCATGTAATGTGTCTGGGACATGATACTTCAGTGAGGCAGCACTATAAACGTGAGCATTGAGCTCCCTGTCGCAACCAGACACCGTCGTGATATGACTGAAAAATTGTTGAAAGCGACGTTAAACCCGAATTCACACACACACACACTCTGTGAAACCACAAGGTCTCGGTCTTTGATATTTGATTAGAAATTTCATCTTGTGGACCTCTATCAAGATTGTTCAAATTATAGCCCTGGGGCCAAAATGCCCCCGCCCCGAGATCCTTTGGTTTTACATAGACTTATATTGGGAAATCTTTAAAAATCATCTTATCTGAAACAGCAAGGCCCATGTCTTTGATATTTGGTATGGAGCTTCATCTAGTGGACCTCCACCAAGATTATTCAAATTATAGCCCTCGGGCCACATATGCCCCCACCCCGGGGCCCTTTGGTTTTACATAGCCTTATATAGAGATAATCTTTGAAAATCTTCTTCTCTGAAACAGCAAGGCCCAGGCCTTTGATATTTGGTGTGAGTAGAAGTAAAACAAAGATCAGGAATTGATACAATTAACTTACTCCACCCATAAAAGACACCAAAGGGAAGAAAGCTTCATCTAGTGGACCTCTATCAAGATTGTTTAAATTATAGCCCTGAGGCCAAAAATGCCCCCGCCCCCGGGCCATTTGGTTTTACATAGGCTTATGTAGGGAATATCTTAAAAAACCCTTCTTCTCTGAAACCGCAAGGCCCAGGTTTTTGATATTTGGTGTGTAGCTTCATCTAGTAGACCTTTGCCAAGATTGTTCAAATTATAGCCTTTGTTGATATTTGGTATGAAGCTTCACCTTTTTTGGCCTCCCTCAACATTATGCACATTATAACCCTGGGGTCAATAATGGCCCTCCCCGGGGCCCACTTGTTACTCTATGGATCAGGTGAGCGATCCAGGGTCATCATGGCCCTCTTGTCTAGACATGCTAATCTTCGTTCGGTTGAACATCGTGGTTTGCCACAAACCCCAAATGCAGGTTTTCTTGGCATGCTATTAAAAAACAATTATTTTTCGGATACATGTACCTTCGAGTTTTCGCCTTATTAAAATTGTTGTGTAGCCATTCACTTCCTCTCCTATCGCAGCTGTTAGACTTTGTTTACCACCATAGAATTCATCTCTCATTGGTGTAGAGCGGTCACGTGTATAGTAATCGCCAACGCGACTTTTTAGTCCTTGTGCTGCACCTACTATAATATCTGTGCAATCCATAGCGTGTACACCTCCTAGTAATGATAATAGATCAGGGTTATAAAGAGAAGTTGGGTTTATGGAATATTCATTACCTTCCTTATTTTAGCTCGAAACCAGATTATGGGTACTGGAAAGAACCGCTTTACTGAGGCTATTCTAACGAAAGACTAAATTTTGCTGGCCTCAGTAGCTCAGTCGGAGGCGCGTCTGATAGGTGATCAGGAAGACGCGGGTTCGATAAGGGCCGGGGTCGGCAACATTCTTTCGTGGAGATTGATCACATCACGAAAACACGCCTATATAAATCTGACCCCCTTGAACCCCACTTTTGTTGTAAAGCTGGGTTTACACGTGTAAACCATATATTTCTTATTTCTGCTCTAAAATATAGATTTTGCGTACTCATTATTAGAACTGCCTCG
The DNA here is from genome assembly GCA_963580285.1 of Lucinisca nassula. Lineage (NCBI taxonomy): Eukaryota > Metazoa > Mollusca > Bivalvia > Lucinida > Lucinidae > Lucinisca > Lucinisca nassula. Next base: position 102,210,939 of record OY757014.1, read on the forward strand.
ATGTAGCGATTCTAACGTGTACCAAAAACCTACATTTCAAGAAGAAATGAGAGAAATAACACAAATGGTCATGTTAAATTTTCATTTTTCTCAGCGGTAAAATTTACAATGTATTTTATAGGCGTGTTTTCGTAATGAAAAAATCTTTTCTACGGTCATTCTCTCCCTTCCGCTGATTCAAGAAGGACAGTTGTCAGTTTCTGGCGAAATAATCTGCACTGTACTGGTTAACCGCTTACGTATAAGCGTGTTCAGGAAAAGTGTGGATAGGTAAACTGACCGGCCCAAGAATTACCTAAATAGTGTTCACTGGACATTTAAACCCAAATACAAACAAACAAAACAAACAAACAATCTATATTTAAACTAGAAATAAGAAAATTGTGTTATTGCCAAGAGAATTACGCACTAATATGAAAGAAATATTCCTTAACAAACTCTCCAAAATTCATGTTGAGGGTACCTGTTTGAATCGAACCATCATTCGTTACCCCTCCTTTTCTAGAGCTATGAATGGCAGTTTTCAAATGTACACTTACGAGTATATCATATTTCTGCTTCACTTCTGCTTTGATGTTTGGTATACGCTTTGAGTTCTCATTCGATCAGTTCTTGAAGTACCTTTACTCAATTAATTCAACTATAAACCGTGAATGGGCGTATGCATTGCTTTCAAACGACAGCGATAGTTCGAGCCATTGAGGGTTACTATTTGTCCACACCAGGAGGCATAATGGAGATAATTCAGGGATATGTTTTGCAAGACAAAATAAGAAAATGTTCATTACCTATCCCTCACTAAAACATCTCTGGAGGAATTCCCTAGGGACTCGAGAAAGAGTTCGACTCATCGATGATAAACAAGCCATCGGAGTTAGAGCCATCGGAGTTTGACTATATATGGGTATCTGGTGCTATAAGAAAACTGCTCTAGGAACTCAATAGCGAGTCCGAATGAGCCGAGATAAACGAGCCATCCATGTCCGAGTGATTGAAGTTTGGCTATATTGCGAACTGAACTTTTATCTTCAACTGACAACATAAACCCCTATTAACGATAGTGACCTATTTCTTAAACACGTCTATAAAAATACATTGTAAAATTTACCTCCGAAAAAAACGAACCTTTTATGATGAAAAATCGTGTTTTTTTTTCTTATTTTTGCTCAAAATATAAATTGTTGGTAGTCATTAGAACCGCCTCATCCAGGCGGTGTTTGTTTGTCTGTTTGATTTGAGGTTTAATGTCCCCGTCAACAATGTAAAGGTCATTTTGGAGACGTCTCTTCCAATTTTGTGAGACTTTAACCCGACACTGAGATGAAATGACATCTCAAGCACTGTCGCCCAATTAAACCAATAAGCATGGGCGGTCCCACTCGCACCGCTTTGCCAGGGCAGGCTTGGATCCTGTAAGCGGTTTGCCAGTACTCGAGTGTGGTCGGTTTCAGCTCTGCGTGGAAGCATCATGCAGCCCATCTATTTCTTCAAGCCCTCATCGAGGCGGTGCTAACGAGTATCCACAATCTATATTTTAGAGCAGAAATGAAGAAAAATAAGGTATACCCCTGTTTACTCCAGTTTTACTATATAAAAGTAGGGTTCCAGAGGTCAGAATTATATAGGCGTGTTTTGTGATCATAATTAAACCTCAGTAGTTCGAACTACTCCTATTTCGAACAAATGCATGGTCCTAAAGATTTTTGAGTTATCGAAGTTCGACTATACATGGATATCTAGTGTTATAAGAAGATTGCTCTAGAAACTCAGTAGAGAGTCCGAATTGGCCGAGTTAAACGAGCCATCCATGTTCGAGTGACTGAAGTTTGACTAAGTGCGGAACATAACTTTTAATCTTAAATTGTCAACATAAGCCCGTCCTTATGATAGTCACCACCACTACTACTATACATTGAACAGTTACCTCCTCTAAAAGGATCATATGTCCCCGTTGGCGGAACTCCACAATTATCTGATGGTTCCCCGTCTGGTTCTCCATCGGGCTCACCCTCTGGATCTGGATCCCAGCCCACTGTAAAAGTAAAGCATCACTTTAGGACAACAAATTTAAGTGATATTTATAGGTTATTGATCTTCAAGTAGTTTGAAATTGAAAATAACGCAAGTCGTTCTACATGTTGAAAAACCACGCCCAATGGCGCCAAAGTGAAGATGACGTTAACGTTGGTGGATGTGACGTCATTTAAAATACATCGACGTTTCCCAACGCAGGACGCTATTTTTCGGAATTGTCAGTTTTATTTCTTTCAAAATACTCCCGATTTCCAAAATGAATTATTGAAATTCTAAACAAATTGCAGGTAGGTCATATGTAGTTTAGGTCGTAGTACCAAAGCGTAAATCCAAAATCGTTAATCCATTGACAAAAGGGCAAATATCAATGTTCGGATCAACAGACATGGTCTCCAGAAGAGTGTAATCAGGCGTCCGCGGATATTAAGCATTACTTGGTAAGCAAGCTTCGCCCACCATGCCCATCGACCCGAACGAAGAAAAGGTGTAAATGACAGGAAGGGTATGTCCGAGATTTTGGAAGTCTTCCTATGGCTTTCCATTGGCAAACATATCAGAAATAATTCTGGAAATGGCCACATTGTACGGATCCACAAGATCATGGTGCCTCCCATAAAACTTCTTTAGTGTTGATACCTGTTTGGTTTTTTGATACCCCTGGCATAACAACCTGGTAGTGAGCACCTTCCCACGTTCCATAAAGTCCTGATACTTTGAACAGGCTCTAGCATAACGGATTAACTGTGAAACGTAAACTCCATATGCTGGTGCAGACGGGATATTACTGCTCATGAAGGGAAAGTTAACAATGGGAAAATTGAAGTCATCTCGTTTATCGTACAGTCTAGTAGTAAGCTTCCCGTTGTCAATATAGAGATAACAATCCAAGTATGAGGAGGAGGTTGTTGTGTCGGTTGTTTCCTTAATTTCAAGTTCACGTGGATAGATGAATTCCAAGTACTCTGCAAATTTAGCATTTTTCAGAGACAATAAATCATCTATATATCTGTAGGTGAAATTGAATTGTTGTGCAAGGCGTTTCTTGCCTGCTTTGAGGAGACCTTGTACAAACTCCGCCTCATACGAGTACAAGAACAAGAGGACCATGATGGTCCTATATCGCTCACCTGTGCTAACAGATTCAAAGTTTCAGGAAGTTCCAATCTTTACCAAAGGATTTATGCTGCTGAAAAGGTCAAAAACGGGTATTTTCAGCATTCAAGGGGGCGTAACTCTGAGAGATTGGCAGGCAGACATCACCAGTTTTCAAACTCAATCCTATCTCTCAGAGTTGCGCCTTCTTTCATTCCCAAACTACTTATATGCTACTTTCAGGAAGATTCTATCAAAAATAAAGGACATATTATCCTGCTGTTCATGACAACCCCTATCTTTGCAAACAGTGTAGAAGCCATCTGATCAGGATCTACATTGTTTGAAGTTCAGTTTACTAAATTCCTACAAATTCGTAATCTGATTGGTTCAAAGTCATAAAAGGGTGTGGTTAAATTGACTATTCAGCAGGATAAGGGTCATCAATTGACTGTTACCCTCAGTTCACCATGCTGAAGATTCCAATATGCCACACTCCTCCCAAATTTACAACCATTTGTGTTGCATTATTTCAATTTTTACCATGGCTTCAGAACTTCAGAAGTGGAATGGAGAACAGTATAGATCCTGATCAGCTGGCTTCTTAGAAGCCACCCGGACTGGATCTTAGCTGTTCAAAAAAACAGAACACTGTTAAAAAAACAGAACACATGTATATCTGGGTTCAGCATGGTGTTTGTTTTGTGGTTTTATGTCCCTGTCAACACTTTTAGGTCATTTTATAGACTCCTACTGATTTTGTGGGATTTTATCCCTACACTTATGCCTACATTGTAATGAAACAACATCTCTAGTCCTACCACCCAAAGAAAAGGCTCTAGGGTACTTAGTACTTACACCACTTTTCATGGGCAGGCTAACACTTTCTCAGCGGTTAAAGGTTAGCTGGTTTCAGCGGTGCATGGAAGCACCATGCTTCAATGGGCGGAAGTTAAGGGAGGGGGGGGACACAAGTGAGCATTAGTGTGTTATTAAAATGCCAAAACAAGCAAAATCCTAAAAAGGCACAGAATAGACAGAGACAGCAGGCAAACTGGCGGGAAATCAAGAATAAGATTAATTAAAGCAAACAAAGGCAGAGAAACACAAGACCTGAACACACAGCCGCCATTCCACTAGGGTATCACACAAGTCATGTGCCATATAGAGCAATATTTTCATGGTCCCAAAACTTATATTTGTCTAAAACCAGAGGGCCCTGGTTCGCTCACCTGAGTGTCACCGCCTCGAGTACAATCTACTTTTAGCCCTGGTGGCCATCTTGTTCATCAGCAGAGTGATTTTAGCTTATTTGGTAGGGAGTAACCTAGGCAACACACCTGTGAAGTTTTAATCAAATTTGTCTAAGGCTTTAGGAGGAGTTCATGTTTGAATCATATTTACAATAGTTTTCTATTTTTAGCTCCCGTAGCCATTTTGTACATCTGAGCAGGATTGTTTTAGCTTTTTTGGTAGAGTGTCATCTAAGCAACATCACTTCAAAGTTTAAATGAAATTGGTCCAATGGTACTGGAGGAAAATTTTTGCGTTTGAAGATTTTTTTTTATTTTTAACTCTGGCTGCCATCTTGTTCATCAGAGTAGAATGAGTTTACACTATTTTGTTAGGAGTCACCTAGGCAATATTTCTGTGAAATTTGCATCCAATTGGCCCAAGGGTTTAGGAGAAGTTCACATTCGAAGCAAATTTACCATGTTTTTCTATTTTTAGCTCTTGTGGCCATTTGTTAATCGTTTATGCTATTTTCCTAGAGGGTCATCTACAAAACACTCCAATGAAATTTAGAAGCCTTCATGGTGAAGTGGTCATGTTTATTGCCTTGTAAACCAGGGATCCATCCCGGGCTTCTCCAGTCTTTCAAATGAGTCTTTTTAAACCGAGGTCCAGTCACCGTATGACATTAGCTGTTGGTAAGACTTAAACTCAAACACTCACTCCTATGATGTTTGAATGAAATTGGCCCAAGGGTACAGGAGTTGACGTGTGAATATTTTTTTCTATTTTTAGTAAAAAGGGGCCATCTTGTTCATCAGAGTGGAATGATTATAGCTTTTTTGGTATAGAGTCACCTATGTAACATCCCTGTGAAGTTTGAATAAAACTAGCCCAATGGTTTAGGAGGAGTCCGTATTTGAAGAAAATTAACAATGTTTTTCTAATTTTAGCTATGGGGTAGACGGTCATCTAAGCAAAACTCCTATGAAGTTTGAATGAAATTGGCCCATGGTTACAGGAGGAGTTGTCGTTTGAAGATGTTTTTTTTAGCTATGGCAGCAATCTTGTCCTTCAGAGCAGAAAGATTTCAGCTATTTTGGTAGGGAGTCAACTACGTAATATTCCTGTGAAGATGGCCCTGTGTTGCTCATCTGTGTACAAGAAAATCATTACTGATGTTTAGAAAGGAATAAAACTGAGATGAAAAGCAAGATATGGTTGTTTACCTGAGTGATATAAATATCTTCATAGATCCAGGGTTGTCAATATAGTTGTACATCCGTTGAATCAGGTGAACTCTTCAGGATGAAATCTTGAAGGGCATGGTGGTGCACAAGACTTGTTGAATCTATGCTGTAATTCTATGTTCATGATGAAGTCATAATTTGACAAAGAAATCAATATCTGTAACTATGATTTCCTTTTGACACAGTGGTTAACAGTAGTATTGCATGGTATAACAAAATTTACATGAGAAACACAGCTGACTTGAAATATAGCTGTTTACATATCAAAAGTGACACACTGAAGTTTCCCAAGTTTTGTACGACCTGTATCTTTGATGCTTATATAGATTAAGTTACCTTTCTGCCATAAACTTTGTGGTTCTTACATCTATCTAAAAGCCACAAAGAATTAATTCTGATACAGTGGGCATAAATATGAGAATAAGGAATAAAATATGACAGATAAAGATCTGTGGAATCTATGAGGCGATATATGCCAAATAGAAACTTAAGGAGCACAAAATCGGATATAAAGAACAGGTAAAAATAATGTGAGTCTTTCCACAGAATACAGATGCATCAACTTATTCTCTTGAATTTCAACAAAGCTTTTCCTGATCTTGCAATAATCTAGAAAATGGTAACTTGGAACATTTTAAGGAAAATCTAATTTCAGCCTTTACATGTAACAATGGATTTCCATTTCAAAATATTGTTGCAATTAAGAAAACAATAAAATATATTATTTGACAGAATTCAAAATACTGGGGTAGCCTGTTCTCCATATAAGGAACAACAGATTCACATGACAAAACACAGTCGTAAATAAGAATACAATACACTATGTTTTAGACAGAATTAAAAATATCCTGACAAATCTACAGAATGTACAAGTCTATATTCGAGAGGTTTAATATGAAGGCAACAAAAACTTGTGTATAAGGAAAGAAATTAACCCATATCCTGCTGAATATTTAAACTAGACAAAGTGCCCAGTGGGGCACGTATACCCCCGGCCAGTGCCATCGCCTGAGTTGAAAATGGCAATAGCAAAAGGTTCTTTGCATATACAGGCCACATTCCATACAAGTAGTCATACTGGTTGTTGCTACCAAATTTTAAGTCTCTATGTACAGAAGTTATTGAGAAATCTTTGACACAAAATAATAAAAATATACACTGTTAAACAGCAAGAACTACAAAGGGAAATAACTCTAAAAGGCCTGACCCCTTGGCCCTTATTTTCTTTCCCACAATACAACTAGTCATACTGATCATGTTTGCAAAATTTCAAGTTTCTATGTACAGTAGTTATTGAGAAATCTTTGACACAAAATAAAAATATACACTATTAAACAGCAAGAACTACAAAGGGAAATAACTCTAAAAGGCCTGACCCCTTGGACCTTATTTTCTTTCCCACAATACAAGTAGTCATACTGATCATGTGTGCAAAATTTCAAGTTTCTATGTGAAGCAGTTCCTGAGATATCTTTGACACAAAATAATTGTTTACAAGAACTACAAAGGGAAATAACTCTAAAAGGCCGGACCCCTTGGCCCTTATTTTCTTTCCCACAATACAACTAGTCATACTGATCATGTTTGCAAAATTTCAAGTTTCAATACAGTAGTTATTGAGAAATCTTTGACACAAAATAAAAATATACACTATTAAACAGCAAGAACTACAAAGGGAAATAACTCTAAAAGGCCTGACCCCTTGTACCTTATTTTCTTTCCCACAATACAAGTAGTCATACTGATCATGTGTGCAAAATTTCAAGTTTCTATGTGAAGCAGTTCCTGAGATATCTTTGACACAAAATAATTGTTTACAAGAACTACAAAGGGAAATAACTCTAAAAGGCCGGACCCCTTGGCCCTTATTTTCTTTCCCACAATACAACTAGTCATACTGATCATGTTTGCAAAATTTCAAGTTTCTATGTACAGCAGTTATTGAGAAATCTTTGACACAAAATAAAAATATACACTATTAAACAGCAAGAACTACAAAGGGAAATAACTCTAAAAGGCCTGACCCCTTGGCCCTTATTTTCTTTCCCACAATACAAGTAGTCATACTGATCATGTGTGCAAAATTTCAAGTTTCTATGTACAGTAGTTACTGAGAAATCTTTGACACAAAATAAAAATATACACTATTAAACAGCAAGAACTACAAAGGGAAATAACTCTAAAAGGCCTGACCCCTTGGCCCTTATTTTCTTTCCCACAATACAAGTAGTCATACTGATCATGTGTGCAAAATTTCAAGTTTCTATGTAAAGCAGTTCCTGAGATATCTTTGACACAAAATAATTGTTTACGGACAGACAGACGGAAAAGACAAAAACTATATACCCCCATGGCATACTTCGTATGCCGGGGGTATAATTAGTCATCCCCAGTTCTTACTATCAGCCAATCCGATTACATGATATATTGTTTTCATTCAAATTACGAAACTAAATGACAAACTGTGTAGATCCAGATCAGATGGCTTTTTCATCTGGATCTATATTGTTTGCAAAGCTAGGGATTGTTGTGAACAGCGTTTAAGGGTTAATACTCTTTACAATTATTTTGCAATACACCTGACTGAATCCAGTAGTAATTACCATTAACCCATATACGACAATGGAATCCCCCACCAAATTAGTTTGGGGTGGTCCATTTCCAATTATAGGGGTGTAAGGTTTGTTTGGAGGAAGGTTGTCAACAATGCATGTACTTTGAGCAAACACTGTACACCAGATCAGATGCCACACTCTGTGGTGCTGATCTGGGTAATCACTATTTACCCATGTCTGATAAAAGGGTGGCTAGGTGTATATGGGTTAATATTACCAAACCAAAACATGCATCAATAACATGCCAGCCTCAGTAGCTCAGTCAGATGTGCGTCTGACTGATAATCAGGATGACGGAAGTTCAATACCTGCTGACGTCAGCAACATTCTTTCGTGAAGACTGATCATGGAATCTTTTCTAGTCATTGTCTCCCTTCCGCTGATTCGAGAGTTGTCAGTTTTGGGAAAAAGAATGAGCACTGTACTAGTTGACAGTTTACGCATAAGCCTGCCCAGGAAAAAGGGTGGATAGGTAAACTGACCGGCTCAAAAATGACCTAAATAGTGTTGACTGGGCCTTTAAATATGTTCTATAAAAGGGTTATCCTTTGGAAGCAAGGAATACACCGCAAAACTGGAAAATATGGAGCGTACATACTTTCTGGGCCATACTAGCCTGTACAAAACAGCATACAAAGTCTATGTTTTGAGTGAGAAAATGGGAAAAAGCCCTGTAAACTCCACTTTTCTCTAGATAATGTGGGGTTTTACAAGGCTCTTCATTTCCTGATGTCAGTCAGTGGTGGCCACCCTTATCATGCACAAACCACCAGCAATACCTACTTTTAAGGGGTAGGTACTGCATTGTATATGGCGGGTGAGTATACTTCAAAGTAGCATAGACAATCACGTGATACAATTTCCAAGTTGTAAAGCGAGACAGTGAAGTACACAATGATCTGCCCAATAGATTCCTCCATTTCAATTTCACCAAGACAATGAGTAAAAAACAACAACCTTAATTTGAAAAGCTGGTATTATAAATTCAAAACTGAGCGGGTGACATGTGTTGAATTATATGGATTGTAAGTGTAGAAAAACTATTTTGTGGTCTGACCAGTATGTCTCACATGTCCCAACTGCACCATCAACATCTGATAAATCAAAATTCGAAAATATCAAATCAAGCATTGTCATATGATCTGTGGTACATTCATTTATTAGCATTTTGCTTGAAAACTTTTCACTTAATTTCTTAATGATGTTAGGTTTTAGCAAAATGTCAATATTGAAATCTCCAATTATCACCAATGGCTTTGATGGGGTAAAATATGGAATGAGTTCCTTGTTCAGACAAGAAAGAAGATTACTGTCAGACATTTGAGGTGACTTATACAAAAATACAATCTGACTTTCAATTGAGACATGCCTGGCAGTTATCATAATGAATTCCAATGTATCAGAACTATACTTTCTATCCTGTGTTATAATGGTATCATCTTTAGCATAAACTGCTAATCCATGAGGAGGTCTTTTGGAAGAATTGTATCCAATCTGGTCATTTCGTATCAAACAATAGCCTTGTATTGCATAATCACTATCATTATCAGTCTGGTGTAGTCGTGTTTCTGCTAATCCAAATACGTGGGTTGACAACAGATTTTTGTCATGTCTAATATCATCAAAATGAAGATTCAAGGATCTACAATTATTGAAAGCAACTTTGAAATGTGAAACTGGATCTATCAATTCTAAAGAAGTATTGCAGAGTTGAAGCATTGCTGTTTCATGCAGTCGCTGCATTGCGGCCTTAACTTGATCATCAACTTGTAATGCTTTTTCATTAAAGTTAAGGATTTGAAGTTTTTCTATCGACCTTACTCTGCTAAGTGAAACATAGTGTAAATGTGGAACTTTACGTATTTTACGTTGCGATAAGTCAATGACAACTCTTTCAAGGGTACTCCCCTGGGCTCTATGTACTGAACGCCCTGCAGAAGGTTGCAAAGGGAACTGAATTCTCTGAAATGTCTTTCTGTTGTATGTAAATGACCTGTTGACATCAAAAATTGGTGTCCAATTATCATCGATACCACTATGATAAAGTCCCCTGTTTCTGTATTTGATTCTTGTTTCCATTCCTGCTTTCTTGTCATCAAACTGAACCCAAATTATACTTGGGCGTCGTGTGGTTTGTAGTTTATACTCAATAAACTTAACAACACATGAAGCTCCGTTAGCTAGTCCATCTTCTGTTTTTATGTTTATTATTAAATCATAAAGCATGTCGACAACAACTGTTAAAGAGCAATGTAAATTTGCTGTTTGGTTTGAATCTGTTACATTCTTAAGGTTCTTAAGGGCACAGTCTATCTTTTCTTTTGATAGCTTAGGTGAAACATATGTATACATGCATGGTATTTCAACTTTTTATGTTGCCATACTTTTTATAATTTCATTATTAAAGACATGCATGAAATAGTTTTCTGCAAAGAGGTGAGGTGCATTTTTCTGATACTCAACATCATTTGTAGTAATTTCACACTGCTTAAATCTAGTCTTGTCTTCAGCAGTCAAGGAATTGGTCCTTAATCTATTTAACAATTCTGCAAATTGAAGGTCATCTTTCTGTCTCATAATTTCTGTTAATTCAAACATAGTAAATAAGTCTTTCCACAGATTTTGTGACAAAGCAGCCGCATCATGTTTCATGTCATTAAATATCCAATCACCACTCACAGGTTTTAACTGGTAAAGATCACCAACAGCAATAATGCTAACACCACCAAAAGGCGTTCTTGTTCCTTTCAATGCTTGAAGTCTCTGATCAATAAAATTCAACATAGAATTACTAACCATTGAAATTTCATCAATAATCACAACTGACAAATCACGGTACTTTGATCTAAAGGTATTCAGGCTGTCACAAGTTAATATTTGATCTGACTGCTTATACTTTTGTTTAAATGCAGATGAGATGGTAGAACCACTAATATTAAACGCCTCTTTTCCTGTAAATGCACATAGAAGAACCCTTGTATGATCCACATCTTCTCCTTCTTTCAAATTTAATATTCTAAACAAAGTCTGATACAATGCTTGAATAACTAGACTTTTCCCAATACCAGCTCCACCAGAAAGAAATGCATATAAAGGGGCATCCTTTGTTTTAATCCAGTGAATCACATGATAGTAAAACTGCTTTTGTTTACAATTTAAACACTGCAGGAGCTTTCTATATTCAATATCTGACAGGATATTTTCATTTACATCAATTTGGGGTGCAGAAACATATCAGCCAATTTCAGTCCCTATATCATAATCTCTATGTTCAGGTCTATCAGGATTAAAATATATAAATTCTTCTGACTGAATTGGTTCTATTTCAGCATCATCACCTTCAACTTGTTGTGTACTTGGTGCAGTTTCATCAAATGCATCATATTCCATTTCTGCCAAGTCTCTTGCTAATTCCAACTCTTCAGCATGATGTTCGTAAGTTGAGCATTTATGATCTATCACATGCTTGATAGACTCGTAGTGTTCTTTATATGTTCTATATGTTCCAAGTAAGTCAGTCTCTTCCTTTCTCCATGGGTGAAAAAGTAAAAGTTTCTCTCTGTAGTAGTTCTCTTCATCTGTTTTGCGATTGAATCTCACATACCTAATTATTTTAGAATTACGACATCGTTTGATTTTTATGCCATTCTTTAAAGTTAAAATAGTTTCACCATCACCAAAGCTTTCTTCATCTGACATTTCTGCATCTTTCTCAACATCTTGCTCTTCCTCATCTTTATTGTCATTCTGACCATTCGGATAAATTACTTCCAACTCTGACACATAATCGGCTAAACAATAAGTTTTCAAAGGTTTGGGACGCTTTGAGTATCTTTTAATTTTATTGTCTGACATTACATCTGTTGAGTCTGCTGGCAATTCATCAAGCACTGATTTTGGTTTCAATAGCTGTACTCTCTGGTTTGGAAGTGAAGTATTTATAAAGACAACACTCCTTGAACTTTTAGTCAATGGCATTTGCAGTACCAGATAAACTGCCTCTTGTGCACTTACTTCAACACTGTTTGAAAATACATTTCCAATATGTCTAACTTGTCTTTTGAGATCCATATTGCCATTCCTAGCTTCTTTTGCAGCTGCATGCAACAAATTACTCATCCCTCTTTGAGATTTACTAATATATGAAACTATATACATAGCACAAGCATATGGATCTAACACAAATTGAATGTCAGTGTTTGCCTTCCATGCTTTTAACACACTATCATTGTACAAATTTACACGGATCTCACTCGGATTTCTTTTCAAAAACACTTTTGAAGAGTTTAAGGAACTTCTAATGCATTTAATGTATTCTTTCTCACTCCTTTGGACAACATCTTTCAGAAATTCTTCATAAGACATATCATATCCTTCTTTCTTATTGTTCATTGTTTTCTGTATGTTTTGGTACAGTTTATAATACTTGTCTTTTTCGGTTTCCAGAGGCTGCAAGACCATAGTTTTGGAAAGAGGTGGAAGAGGATAACCAAATCGACATATTTTATCTTCTCGTTTTCTACACGTTCTAGAATGTTTGTGAATTTGAAGTTCTATTAAACGACCAAGGTTTGGATTGTCTAGAGAACATTTCAGATACTGATCCACATAAACAGCCAACTCTGCATCCGAATCCACATTGAATTTTGGGGCATTTTGTACCCATACAATCATGTGAATGTGTGGGGATCCACGTTGCTGAAATTCCACTCTAAAAAAGTAATCAACAACTTTTCCAAGAGGTTCGTGTTCACTCTTTAGAACTGTGTTGATGAATTCTTTAACTCTGTGCTCGAAATACCTGGAACAAGTGACTGGATCTGATTGAATGAGTTTTATCTTTTGTTCCCAAGTCAAGTTTTCAATTTGATCATCAGTGTATTTCAAATTTTTATTTAAGATAGCTAACATTTTCAAAAGGTCAATCCATCTTGTATCAGCCGAGGACAATGACATGAACCAAGTTGGCAAACCCAACTGTCGAATCATAGCATAAACATCTTTTTTTCTAGATTCTAAATATGCAGGAGAATTTCTTAGCTGCTTAAACAAATAGTAACCTTCATCATTTTTTACAATACTGTCAATGCATTCTGAGTTTCTTGCTTGTACAGCAGTAATCTTATTTGTTCCAGTCTGACACCTTCTAACAGCAAGGTTTGCTTTATCGTTCAATTGCTTCATTTGTATTTTTTCAGTTTAAAAAATATATTGGGTACACTGTTAGCAGCCCGCCTATCCTGACTTCTCAATTCCCACTTTGCAATATCACTATAATGTACAGGCACCTGTCTGTCGTCATTCGCTATTCGCCTCTGTCCACAAAATATGGTTGGAAAACAAAGATATTCTGAATCTTTATCTTGAAATATACTGAGTGGTCGCTGGCCTTCTCCAGGAGCAAATGTGAAAGTAGAGTTTCTGTTTTCAAGATCTGCATCATCCAATAGAGTGTCAATATTTCCCACATTTTCCTGTGTGATTTCTTCTGCATCTGAATCATAAAGTTCTTCCACATGAGAAGTATTATCATTTGAAATATTATCAATCTGATCACTTGAACAACTGTCACATATTTCACTAATAACATCATCAAAATCAACAATATCATATTTTGAACATTCCTCTGTACACCGCTCGAAAAAATTATGTATAATCTCAGCTTGGTTCTCATCATGAGTAATATCATCAAAACCAACATCATTTGTTTCTGAAAAAGGTGTTTTGTGTGACTCCAAAAATGCATGAAGGGTTTCATTGCTTTCATCTGTGATTTTCTTTATCCACTGCTGATCAATTTCAACATTTGCATTTTTGTACAATTCACTACCACTCAATAGCCAGTGCAAAGCACACAATACATGGAATGGTCGGACGTTTTCTGAGAAAACATATGACTTAAATGACATCTTCTTCTTCAATTTCACTGCAACTGTAACATTTTCATCAAACGGTCTTGGCAAAGCATTTACAACTGGTTGAATATCAACAGGTACATTAACAACATTTCCTTTTACTGATAACTGGCGACCTCTGGGTAGTTCTGGCATCTGCATGAACGGTATACGTAAAGCAATAAGGCGTTCTTCAAGCGGAAACAGCTCCAGTTCTTTGGGTTTTGGTGGCCACTTCATTCCATTTAAAACAGACAATTTTGGGACTTTACCACATTTAATATTGTCTTTGCATGTGCAACATATCCATTCTTCTTCATTGACTGATTTCACACCTGTTAAGTATTTTTCCTTGTCTTTACAAACAAAAGTTTTAGCTTTTGATACAGTCTCTTCAAACCATATCTGTTGACAACAACTACATACATAGACATGTCCAACTGATATATTCTTGTGAAACTTTTCGATACAAACATCAATATCACTACCATAATTTCTGCGCTTTCTGCTGATCTTTTCAACTTGTGAAAAGGATGGATCTTTACGCTTGGCAGCTTTTCTTTTACAGTCTGTAATGTTTTCACTTTTTTTGTTTCTTTCATTTAACCTCCATTGTTGTTTTGCAACCCTTTCTTGTTCTAATATATATGGATCTGACCTTGCCTTCCTCTTTGACCGATTTTGTATATCAATGTCTTTCTGTTTGAATTCATGGCTTTTTCTATATTCTCGTTTCTTTTCACTTTCCCATCTTTTATATTCATCTATCAATCTAGCTCTTCTCTTACATGCCTTTGTCACATCTTTGTCTTTTCTCCTGTTTTCTTCAGATTGTCTAGCACTCTGCATTGATTTAAGTGTATATTATCTATCCTTTTTTCTGTATTCTTCAGATTGTCTAGCACTCTGCTTAGATTTAAGCGTATCCTTTTTTTGGTATTCTTCAGATTGTCTAGCACTCTGCTTAGATTTAAGCGTATATTCTCTATCCTTTTTTCTGTATTCTTCAGACTGTCTAGCACTCTTCATACATTTAAGTGTATATTCTCTATCCTTTTTTTGGTATTCTTCAGATTTTCTAGCACTCTGCTTAGATTTAAGCGTATATTCTCTATCCTTTTTTCTGTATTCTTCAGACTGTCTAGCACTCTTCATACATTTAAGCGTATATTCTCTATCCTTTTTTTGGTATTCTTCAGATTGTCTAGCACTCTGCTTAGATTTAAGCGTATATTCTCTATCCTTTTTTTTGTATTCTTCAGATTGTCTAGCACTCTGCATAGATTTAAGCGTATATTGTCTATCCTTTTTTTGGTATTCTTCAGATTGTCTAGCACTCTGCATAGATTGAAGTGTATACTCTTTGTCTTTTATTCTGAAGTTAGAGCACTGCCTTAGTTTCTGCATATAAGCTCTCATATATTCTTTTCTGTCTGTAATTTTTTTCTTATTTGTTTTTTCTTTGTTCCTAATCTTTTGATTTTTAGTTACCTTTGTGCTATTTCCAGTCTTCTGTTCAAGTCTATGTTTTTGATCCTTGAAGTATTTGCCAATAAGGGTTGCATGACTCTCACTACTTGTATCATCAAAAGAGTCTTCTCCTGCATGTGCATTCCTCATATGGCTTTCAGACATCTTCCTCTTGTAAGTTACAGATTTCCAAGCATAGTCATATGGAGTGCCAGTATGACACTCTGCACTATTTTCAATATCAAATGCTGAATTATGCTCAAGATCAGATAAGTCAAAGTCTATAGGACGAATTTCGAACTGTGCGGAAATGGAAATCATCATACTTTCATACAACGCATATAGAAATGTAACTAGATCATCCAAACAACTGAAAGCAGCTAGTAATGATTTTCCATCTGGAACTGATAATCCATTGAAACCATGGGAATGTGAATCAAATATAAAATATTTGCAATCTCTCTTGAACACAGAAGAACAAACTGAACCTATCATTATTAAAACATTTGAAGAACATTGTAAAGCAGTGTATAATGCTTGGTGAAGAGTAGGTAAACTGGTATTGACGAACTGTTCTGTGCAAAGACCTGTCATAATAGCTGATTTTTTAACAACGACTTCTTTGTTTAAAATTGAAACTAATCTTGGAAGTTCATCAAAGTTGAGCAACTTACTTCTGAATTTACCTTTAGCCTTTAATTCACATATAATCTTAACATACAGACAATCTCCAGCTAATAGAATGTTGTCTAAATCTGTACTACAAGAAATGTCCGAGTATACTGCATATATTAATGAACAAAGAGCATTTACAGTGCATTGACATCCTCTGGACTCATTGCTAAATATTTCAGAACCTTGGTGAAAAGATCCCGGTTCAAATTTGACAGAATTAAATGGACCATTAGAAGGATTCCATAGCATTGTTTCAGCATGTTCACTTGCTGGAATGGCATTATATAATGGCTTATTAGAATCCATAAAACAGTTCTGTTCTCTTAAATTTACATTAGGAGATCTCATTATTTCATGTATACAGGTATTTGAAGAACTTTCTAAGTTTTCAGACACATTTTCAGACACATTTTCAGACAAGTATTCAGACATGTTTTCAGACACATTTTCAGACAAGTATTCAGACATGTTTTCAGACACATTTTCAGACGCATATTCAGACAGGTTTTCAGGTGACTTTTCAAAGAACACAGATGGTTTTTTTGTGGGCTGGGATAGACCCCCATCTGATAAACCAATGACACCCATAGACACAGATAGCCCTTTATCTGAAACAGATGAAAGGAAAGGGTGGGCTAGGCCCCCATCTGATACACCAATAACACCCATCTGTACTGCCACACCAGGTGATTCCACATCTGATACTTCATGTCTTCTTCTTTCCTTTCTAACTCTGTCTTCCTTTCTCCTTTGGTTTAAAGACTTTTTCAACAAACGTGGCATCCTTATTCCTCAATCCAACACAAATTTGAGTCTCACAAAAATTATAATGTACAGTAAAAATAGTTATGAATATAAATAATTGTTAAACACAATTGTTCACAGAAGAATGTTCAGATAGAAAATCTGTTTGGCGATACTAAAAAAGAAAAGAAAAATATAGTAGTTTTATGAAGAAACAAAACTGAATAGTCACAATTTACAATCATACAAAGGAAACACCGTGATCAGCAAGGAGGCATTATCCCAAGTAGAGACCCACATGCACATTGATAATTTTTGCCATAAAAGTTTTTTATGTGAGCATATGATATTTATAAGTTTTAGAAAATACTAACTTTGATACAAAATTGTTTCAGATGTTGCAACTAATAAAATATAAAGAATTATTTTGTTTTCACATAATTAACAAATTAAATTTTCTCTTTTACCAATGGCACTTACCCGGTACAGGAATACCTGCTCTACCCACATCATAATGTCTTAGTAATCAATATTAAGACAGAACGATGTGTATTTAGTTAAATGCAATCATTTTCAAATAATGGGTACAATTCTGCAAGTGCAGAATTTTAAAGAATGTTGAAAAATATCTTCTGGTCTGTGTACCCAGCTCCTGAAAAGAATAAGAAGATCACTGTAAAGAATGACTAATCAAAACTAGAGCTGTCAGATAATCTGACTATAGTTCGGCTACAGGGCTATGAGATGAGAGCTGGAAAATTTTGATGTTTAAAAATCAAAGAGTTATGGACCCTTGGCCATTATTCCACCATTACACCTTCCTTATCTTAGAGACAAAGTGTGGTATAAGTTTCATTGAAATAGGAACAAAAATATGAAAGTGAAGCAAAAAGCATTTTGATGTTTGAACACCTACCAAGGGACATAACTCCAAGAGTTATGGACCGCTGACCTTTATTCTGTTATACACGGTACATCCAGTCATTGTCCATGTTTATACAAACTTAGTTTTTTTATCTGACCTACTGACCTACTTTTTAGCCAGACATGACCCATATTCAAACCTGACCAAGACTTCATAGAGGCATCATTCTGAGCAAGTGTAATGAAGATTGCACATAAAATGTGGCATCTAGAGTGTTCACAAGATTTTTCTATGACCTGACCTACTGACCTCATTTTTGACCAGACATGACCCATATTTGAACTTGATTGAGATTTTGTAAAGATGATTTTTAGGAGCAAGTTTCATGATGTTCAAGCTCAAAATGTGGCTGCTACAGTGTTCACAAGATTTTTTCATGATTTGACCTACTGAACTACTGTTTGACTGGACCCTTTTTCGAACTTGACCCAGATTTCATCAAGGCAATCATTCTGAGCAAGTTTCATGGCGAATGGACTTAAAATGTGGCCTCTAGAGTGTTCACAAGGTTTTCCTATGATCTTATTTTTCACCGGACATGACCCATATTCGAACTTGACTAAGATTTTGTCGAGGTAATTGTTTTGAGCAAGTTTCATGAAGTTTAGTCTGAAAATGTTGCTACTAGAGTGTTCACAAGGTTTTTCCATGATTTGACCTACTGACCTACTTTTTGACCGGACAAAGCTGATATTGTCAAGATGATCATTCCGGGCAAGTTTGATGATGATCGGAGCATAAGGGTAGGCTCTAGAGTGTTCACAAGGTTTTTCTCTGATTTGACCTACTGACCTACTTTTTGACCCAACATGACCCATATTCAAACTTGACCAAGACATTGTCAAGATGATCATTCTGGGCATGTTTGATGCTGATTGGACCAAAACTGTGGCCTCTAGTGTATTCACAAGGTTTTTTCTATGATTTGACATACTGACCTACTTTGTCACCCGACATGACCCATATTCAAATGTGACCAAGATATTATCAAGATGATCATTGTGAGTAAGTTTGATGATGATTGGACCAGACCTGTGGCCTGTAGTGTGTTCACAAGGTTTTTCTATGATTTGACCTACTGACCTAATTTTTGACCAGACAACACCCATATTTGAACTTGACTGAGACATTGTTAAGATGATCATTCTGGACAAGTTTGATGATGATCGGACCAAAACTGGTGTGTTCACAAGGTTTTACTCTGATTTGACCTACTGACCTACTTTTTGACCCAACATGACCTATATTCAAACTTGACCGACATATTGTCAAGATAATCATTCTGGGCAAGTTTGATGATGATAGGACCAAAACTGTGGCCTCTAGTGTATTTACAAGTTTTTTCTATGATTTGACTTACAGACCTACATTGTGATCAGACATGACCCATATTCGAACTTGACCCAGATATTGTTAAGACTATCATTCTGAGCAAGTTTGATGACGATCTGACCAAAACTGTGGCCTCTAGAGTGTTCACAAGGTTTTCCTATGATTTGACCTACTGACCTACTTTTTGACCCGACACGACCCATATTCAAACTTGACCGAGATATTGTCAAGATGATCATTCTGAGCAAGACTGAGGACGATCGGACCAAAACTTTGGCCTCTTGGAGTGTTCACAAGGTTTTTCCATGATTTGACTACTGACCTACTTTTTGACCTGACATTACTCATATTCAAATTTGGCCAAGATTTTATCAAGGCAATCATTCTGAGTAAGTTTCATGATGATTGGACTTAAAATAAGGCCTCTAGAGTGTTCACAAGGTTTTTTTATGATTTGACCTACTGACCTCATTTTTGACCAGACATGACTCATATTCAAATTTGAACAAAGGAACCAAGATCTTATGGTGGTTTAAGTTGTGTGCAAGTTTGGTTGAAATAAAATCATAAATGAAACGGCTATTGTGCAGATAAGACCAAAGTAGGCAATTTGTGCCCTTTCAGGGGCCATAACTCTGGAACAGATGATGGGATATGGGTGGTTCAACAAAGGAACCAAGATCCTATGGTGCTTCAGGTTGTGTGTAATTTTAGTTAAAATTATATTATAAACAAAACAGCTATCATGCAGACAAGACCAAAACAGCCAATGTTTGCCCTTTCAGGGGCCATAACTCTATTACCCTTGATGTGATATGCCTGGTTCAAGAAAGGAACCAAGATCTTATGGTGGTACAAATTGTGTGTAAGTTTGGTTAAAATCAAATGATAAATGAAACGGCTATTGTGCAGACAATACCAAAAATAGGAAATTTTTGCCATTTCAGGAACCATAACTCTGGCACCCATGATGGGATATGGCTGGTTCAAGAAAGGAACCAAGATTTTGTGGGGTACAAATTGTATGTTAGTTTAGTAAAAATCAAATCATAAATGAAACAGCTATCATGCAGACAAGATCAAAATAGGCAAATTTTGCCCTTTCAGGGGCCGTAACTCCGTAACACATGACGGGATATGGCTGGTTTAAGAAAGGAACCCAGATCTCATCGTGGTACAAGTTGTGTGCAAGTCTGGTTAAATTAAAAACATAAATAAAGATGCTATCACGCGGACAAGATCAAAATAGGCAAATTTTGCCCTTTCAGGGGCCGTAACTCCGTAACACATGATGGGATATGGCTGGTTCAAGAAAGGAACCCAGATCTCATGGTGGTACAAGTTGTGTGCAAGTCTGGTTAAATTCAAAACATAAATAAAGATGCTATCACGCGGACAAGATCAAAATAGGCAAATTTTGCCCTTTCAGGGGCCGTAACTCCGTAACACATGATGGGATATGGCTGGTTCAAGAAAGGAACCCAGATCTCATCGTGGTACAAGTTGTGTGCAAGTCTGGTTAAATTCAAAACATAAATAAAGATGCTATCACGCGGACAAGATCAAAATAGGCAAATTTTGCCCTTTCAGGGGCCGTAACTTCGTAACACATGATGGGATATGGCTGGTTCAAGAAAGGAACCCAGATCTCATCGTGGTACAAGTTGTGTGCAAGTCTGGTTAAAATCAAAACATAAATAAAGATGCTATCACGCGGACAAGAA
This sequence comes from Lucinisca nassula, assembly GCA_963580285.1. Taxonomy (NCBI): domain Eukaryota; kingdom Metazoa; phylum Mollusca; class Bivalvia; order Lucinida; family Lucinidae; genus Lucinisca; species Lucinisca nassula. Next base: position 102,231,927 of record OY757014.1, read on the forward strand.
ATTGTTTACGCACGCACGGACGCACGGACGCACAGACGGACGCACGGACGACGGACAAAATGTGATCACAAAAGCTCACCTTGTCACTACGTGACAGGTGAGCTAACAAGTCGGCAAGCAACGGTGCACAATTAGTACCCATTGGTATGCCAATTGTTTGCTGAAATCATAGGCCACTGAACTCCACAAAAATATCATCAATTAGATATTCCAGCATCCTAATGACATCTGCATCAGTGAACTTTTGTGGTGCATCAGAGTGATCTCGAAAGAAGTATGTGACATATCTGACACCATAAAATGCGCTTATGCACTTTGTCACAACCTGTATTTGTTTTACGTTCTTTCAGTCGATACGCACGGCAGGATGGCTGCCGATTTTCAGTCTCAAACTGGACAAATTTGAATGTAGTTCTGTTGTAAGCAAGACTGCTTACCTACGGACAATATAAACTTGACTACAGTCAATATGGACCGGTTACTTCTGTACAAAGCTAAAGGGACATTTTCTAAGTATATCATAAACTGCTTTCCCTCATGTTTCTGGAATTATATTTCACATATGAATATCTGTGAGATCCTGTTAAGACCTGTCAAACTACAAAAGCGTGATGCACGATTGAAATAGGAGTGAAGGCAATGATAAGGAATCGATACAATTAACCCACAGCTCCCAACAGAGACACCAAAGGGAAAGAAACACAAACATGAAACAACAGATCCCAATGGAAACATCAACAGCGGAAAGCCAAAAGGACAGTTACTTTCCCACAAAATGGCCAATAGGCTATCCAAAATTAAATAATAAAATATAAGCGACACAAACACCAAAAGGCAAACCATAACAAAAATAAACCGCGGCAGAAGAACCGCCTTGGAACGGTCAGCGGAAACGAATTCAACCTGGGGGTTAAATCGATTTTACGTGGCCACAATCCTCGCCCTTACTTCCGTCGCGATTTAGACAAATACTTTGTTCAGTCCGTATGAAGGCCTCCTAACTCATCAGTGCAACATCTCCGTGAACACAATAAATCAAACAACCACAGAGATGAAACAACGGTGAAGACTCGACAGCAAGAAACCACAGAAATGCCGGAGCAAAAGAAAACCAACAGTTAGACTCCGACTTAAAGACCGGCATGTAAACACCATCCGATCAAATGTTTAAGCAACTTGGCTCTCTAGCTTTTCCAAAACGAGTTCAATATCACCAATGTCTCATGGTATTCAAAAGTATAAATGGACAGCCCCCGAATTACATTTCATCTATGCTAACGCTCGTTTCAGAATATCATGACCGACGTACGAGCTCGACAGCAAACGATTAACTGCACATTCCTAGATCGCATATCACGTATTACGACAAAGTAGAAGTAAAACAAAGATCAGGAATTGATACAATTAACTTACTCCATCCATAAAAGACACCAAAGGGAAAGAAATACAAACATTAAGCGACCAGACCATAATGGAAACCTAAACAAAGGAAGGCCATATGGACAGTTACTTTCCCACAAAACCTTTCCACCACAGGTCCCCGGTTATGGAACAGCTTATCAACTGAAGTTTAGGAAAGTGAAACCCCTGTTTAAATTCAAGAAAACACTCAAACAATATCTACTCCATAAGGATTAAACTATGCTAAATTTGGAATAGCGCCCAATATGGGATGTCTATTGTGATTTTCGCTAGAATGCTTGTATCCTCGGACAGTTTGCGGACTGGTTGGCTGTGTCTGTGTGTGGACGCAAGACTAGATTGAACAGGACTGGCAGGCCGGCGGCCTCTGGGGGTTTTCATTAATCTAGAGTCCAAAGCTGTCCGATGTTTTATCTTCTGTTTGTTCGGGGACGTGAGAGGACGTGCTGATATGCGTCTCCCCACCGTCCACCCTCCACTCAATCCAATGGCACAAATTATCGTGTACCGCCTCATACTTTCACGTCCACACCATCAGCATTTTTCGATGCCTCGGTACGTGTGACCAACTCCCACGCCTCGGGGCTTTATGCTAAAGGTAACTCGAATGGACAAATTTGCGACCCGTTAACGTTACACTTAAAAGTTAAAATAAATATCCATAACTTGCTTGGTCTATTCTAATTTTTGCAAAACAAAGACAGCTTATATTCTAGACGACTTCTGCGACTTTAGGGACTATCAAACTGGTATGGGATTAGGGGCGTGCTGTTTAAACACTGGACTCCACCACGCGCCCCTCGCTCCAGCCTTGATAGTCAAGGTCCCTTTAACGTTTAATGAATATATTTGTGAATATGTTTTAACTTCAGAAGACTGACACTCGTGCTAATATGTTATCCTCTTGAAATAATAATTATTTTTTGTTTGTTTGTCACAGGTGCGTGGGTTCGAATCGCAGTCAAAGCATAATTATTATTATTATTATTTTCTGAGTTCAGTTCTAAACAATGACTGTGAATCACCTTTGGAATTGCTTTATTGATTTGGATATCATCACTTGAACAAGTCCGTGAAAATACCCCAATTTATATAGAGAAAACTGGGGTTCATGGACATATACATTATTTTTCTTATTTCTGTTCCAAGACATTGGTTGTGGGTATTCGTTAGAACCACATGTGCGGGTTCTAATGAGCACCCGCAATCTATGTTTGCAGTTTAAGTAAGAAGAATATCAGGGATATTTATCAGTTGCCGGCTATATATATTGCATTGTAACACCTTGACCTGATAAAGATATTCTATCTCAGGACAAGTGAGCTTCATCACGTCAACGTGAAATTGCACGTTTTTTAATGAAGCGGACTATTGGAAAAAAAATGGCAAGAATGTTATTATTACTGGAAAAGAATGGAAAAATAGAAAATATACTTTAAAAAATATCATAGGAAAAATTGCGGTCAGCTGATACTTAATATATGGACTGCCGGAATGTAGGGACGCAGTGAGGACAATTGAAAACTGATCCTAAACTGCTAATTTAAGAGTGAACAAGGGGATTAACTGATCAATAAAATACCAGAATCGTGTCATTTGATATCAAGTTTATCAGGCTCGGCTTCGAGAACACATGTAGAATCGCTCGGCAAGCCTCGCGATTCTACAAGTGTTATCGAAGCCTTGCCTGATAAACTTGATATCAAAAGACACTCCCCTGGTATTCTCTATTTATCAGTACAGTAGCCATTTTGAAGATGTGAAAAACTGCACTATGTCGCACGGGTGTCTTATCTTAAAGAAAGGATACAATTTAGCAGAAGTAAGCAATAGAGAATACCAGGTGAGTGTCTTTTGATATCAAGTTTATCAGACAAGGCTTCGATAATGCTTGTAGAATCGCGAGGCTTGCCGAGCGATTCTAAATGCGTTCTCGAAGCCGAGCCTGATAAAATTGATATCAAATGACACGAATGTGGTATTCTTTATATCAGTTTAACTCCTTGTACACTCTTAAATAAGCAGTTTACGATCAGTTTTCAATGGTCCTTAGTGCGTCCAAACATTCCGGCAGTCCATATATTCAGTATCAGCTGACCGCAATTTTTCCTATGATACGTTTTTAAAGTATATTTTTTCATTTCCACCATTCTTTTCATGTAATAATAACAGTCTTGCCATTATTACTTTCCAATAGTCCTCTTCATTAAAAAATGTGCAATGTCACGTTGACGTGATAAAACTCACTTGTCCTGATATAGAATATCTTTATCAGGTCAATGTGTTACAATGCAATATATATATATAGCCGGTAACTGATTAATATCTTACTCGTGAAACCCAAACGTTTAAATAAAGCAACGTGATAAGAACGTGATTAGCAATAACGTGCCAACGGACATGTGCGCTTTGAACAGCCTCCCGTGTACTCACGAAGACCTTTCCATACATCGCACATCGAAGACTCGGAATATATCGCACAATGCAGACTCAGCATCATGTTAACACGTCCATGCAATGAACATACTTCAAAAGCCCATTTTTTATAGATAAATTGGCTTAAAATGAGTATTCAGTATTATTCTTATTTCTGCTCTAAGACATAGGCTGTGGATATCCGTTAGAACCGCAAAACGAGCACCAATAGCCTATGTTTGGAGTACATCATGAAAACACGCCTATATAATTTGACCCCCTTGAACCCCACTTTTACGTAGTAAAACTGGGGTTTACAGAGGTGAACCTTAATTTTCTTATTTCTGCTCTAAAATATAGATTGTGGGTACTCTTTAGAACCGCCTCGGTGAGGCGGTTCTAAAGAGTACCTAAAGAGTACCCACAATCTATATTTTAGAGCAGAAATAAGAAAAATATCACAATTTTTCATCTTACAAATTTCATCTTTTCGGCGATATAGATAACATTGTATTTGTATAGGCGTGTTTTCGTAATGATATATAAAAATATCAACACTTATCATCCGAAAAGTAGCCAAAGGCACTTACTGCAAGACGATGAAAGACAGACTGGTTCTGGTGAGATGAATCGTACACTGTTGTGGTACATCATCATTCTGTCTTGTGTTTTACCGACCGCAAACAAAAGATAAAGCTTTTCATAAGCAATTGTAATGTCATTGAAATCTCCCGTGTCATGTGGTCGTGAAAATGTATAACGTAGACTGTTTCTATAGATGCTCGTTTCAAGCAAGGTCAAATCATTACTCTGAATGTCTAAGTAGGCGTTCCTTGTTTCTGAATCCGAAAATCTGTTAAAAACAAAATAATGAATTTTTCACTTATCACAAAAACACACCTATGCGTTTTTTACTCTCTCAAACCCCACTTTTATATAGTAAAAACATTGGTTTATATGGGTATACATTATTTTTCTTCATTTCTGCTGAAAAACAAAGATTGTGGGTACTCGTTAAAACGCCTCGCCTAGGCTGTTCTAACGAGTACCACCAATCTACGTTTTAAGCAGAAATATTAAAAATATTACATTATTTTTATCTTAAATTTTTATCATGATGGTAAAATTTTCAATATATTTGTTTTCATAATCATAACAACTAGACCACACAAAGCGAAAAACTCATCACCAAATGATTTATAATTGCGACCCCCTTGAAGCCCTATTTTACACAGTTAAACTGGGTTTACAGGGCATAACCTTATCTTTCTGTATCCACATTCTATATTTTGAGCAGAAATAAGAAAAATATCACAATGTTTCAGCTTAAAATTTTCACTTTTTGTCAGTAAAATTTACAATGTATTAGTGCAGGAGAAATTTCGTAAATGTAATTGAGGCGGTTCTTAGAAGTATAAAAATCTATGTATTTGAGCAAATCACAAGGCAAATTACGTATATCCGTGTAAGCTCCTTTTTATCTATATAAAAAAGAGTTCACCTATACAAATACATTGTAAATTTTACCGTCGCAAAAACGAAAATTTCTAGATGAAAAATAGTGATATTTTTCTTATTTCAGCTCAAAATATAGATTGAGGGTACTCGTTAGAACCGCTTCATAGAGGCGGTTGTCACGAGTACCCACAATCTATATTTTAAAGCAGAAATATAAAATAAGGTTTACCCCTGTAAACCCCCGGTTTTACTATCTATATAAAAGTGTGGTTCAAGGGGATCAAAATTATATAGGCGTGTTTTCGTGATTAACTGTCTTCTAGCATGTGCACCTGGTAGAGACGGATGAGCCTGCGTATTCACGAAGACTGATCATCGTTTAACGCCCTTTATGCTGTATGCTGTTTGGATGCCAATGTAACCTATGTTTCTCCGTGCTGGCGGAAATGCTGTTTTTTGATTGAGTAGAAATCAGACTGGTCCCAGGTTCATAAAACATATTTTTCATGCTCAACTCACTTGAGCATGAAATTTCAAATGCTCATAATTATCAAAATACAAACAAATGAGGCAATTTGTCTGCTCAGATCAGCTAAGAATGTTGTTTTCCCTGCTTATAAATTTTAAAATGACAACAATTGTTAATGTGCAGGGCAAATTTCATGCTCAAGTGCGTTAAGAATGTAAAACGTTTTAATAAACTCGGGCACTGATTGGTCTTTGCTAAGTACACAAATCCGAATATTCCTTTTCCAGTTGAGGCTGTCCAAATATAAATGAAATGAGTTGATCTATGAAAGGGTTAAAACATATTTGACGTCACTGGTGATAAGGGAATGTGTAAGCGGTTAACCAGTACAGTGCACATTCTTTCGCCAGAAACGGACAACTGCCATTCTTGAATCAGCGAAAGAGAGAGAATGACCGTAGAAAAGATTCCATGATCAATATCCACGAAGAAATGTTGCCGACCCCGGCATGTATCGATCCCGCGTCCTCCTGATCACCAGGCAGACCGCATCCGACTGAGCTACCCAGGCCGGCTTCATCATAGTGTAGTTTTTATTTTCTTGTCCTTTGGGATCATTAATTCCATTGTGGAATGTTGAAAAAAATCAGGGTCACTAATTGCCCGAAACTAGCTTGACTGGTTCAGAAAACATGTACACTCCATATATTTTAGTTCTGTTGTGTAGTCCTTGCTTCCAAAGGATAACCCTTACGTAGAACATATTAACAATTGGATGCGAGAAATTCGCAACATGAATGAAAAGTATGAAGAAAACAACCTTTCCTTGGCCAAACTAGATAGTTTCGGTCAATAAGGCCTCATCAGTGAGCCCGAAATATTTTCTAAATTCCACAATGGAAACAATGATCACAAAGAGCAAGAAGATATGAACTACATTTCGATGAAGAACAGGGAGAGACTTTTTACGGCCGCCACATATTCTCAGAGACGTTCAATATGTCTACGGAAAGGTTTTCCGTTGAAAACAAAGGGATACACAACAGAACTGATAAGTATGGAGTGAAAACTCTTTCCTGGACCTGACTACCTTGGCCTCATCAGTGAGCATCAAATAGTTTCTAAATTCCACAATTCTACCAGAAAGTTAAAACTTATTTCATAGGCTAAACACATCTGCACAAATTGAACTGCAATCAAAACAAAATCTCAGAGGCGTAGACCTTGTGCAACGAAGAGCAAACACTCAAAAAAGCGTGGTCACTCTCTTTGAGTTTTTTTCTTCTACCTGAAGGACAAGTCAGGTGTGGATTCTACATACAAAGTACACTATTTCGATGTTTATTATTCTCTTTTTATACCCACTAACTACAAAAAGTACAATATGAAATAATATGTCACAGTAATGTTAATTCTTTATATTCTACACAGGTTTTGGGTCCTCATTAGAACTATCGCATCGGGTGGTTCAAACGAGTACACACAACTTATGTCTTGGAGCAGAAATATAATGTGTACCCCTGTAAACCCAAGTTTTCTCTATACAAAGTGGAATTTAGAAGGGTATTTTTTACACGAACGTGTTTACATAATTTATATTGTTGGCGTGCTTATTGATTTGCTGGGAATTATTGTACACGCAATTGTAATTTTCAGGCATATCCGCGATTTACTGTCGGACATGTCGTTTCACAGGTATTGGCTATATTTGCCTATGTAAAACCAGGACAGTGCCATTTTTGGCCCAAGGGCTATAACTTGAACAATCTTGGTAGAGGTCAACTACTTGAAGATTCATACCAAATATCAAAGACTAGGCCTTCTGGTTTCAGACAATAAGTATTTTTTTTAAAAACTGTCCCTATACAAGCCTATGTAAAACATGTTGGCCCTGGGGCTGGGCCTTTTTCGGACACAGTGCTATAATTTGAATAATCTTGGTAGAGGTCCATCAGATGAAGCTTCATACCAAATATCAAAGACCTGGGCTTTCTGTTTACAAACAAGACGATTTTCAAAGGTTTCCCTGTATAAATCTATGTAAAACAAGTGGGTCCCGGGGCATTGCCATTTTTGGGCCAGACCTTTAATTTGAACAATCTTGGTAAAGGCCCACTAGATGAAGCTTCATACCAAATATCACAGACCTGGACTTCTGGTTTCAGACAAGAAGACTTTTTAAAGGTTTTTCATATATAAGCCTGTGTAAAACAAGTGAGCCCGGTGTCGGGGGGGGGGGGGGGGTATTTTTTGGCCCCAGGGCTATAATTTAAACAATCTTGGTAGATGTCCAAAGATCTGGGCCTTCTGGTTTCAGACAAGAAGATTTATAAAAGTTTTCCCTAATACAAGCCAATGTAAAACCAGTGGGCATTTTTGATCCCAGGGCTATAATTTAGACAATCTTGGTCAAGGTTTACTAGATGAAAAAGACTTTTAAAGGTTTCCCTATTATAAGCCTATGTAAAACCAGTGGGCCCCGGCGCGGGGTCATTTTTGGCCCCAGGGCTATACTTTGAACAATATTTGCAGAGGTCTACTAGATGACGCTTCATACCAAATGTCAAGACTTCGGCCTTCTGGTTTCAGACAAAAAGATTATAAAGGTTTTTTTTTTCTCCTGTTCGTTGCCATGGCAACCAGAGTTCTGCATGGAATGGAATTCTTTGAACAACACGAGAGACGACCACCCAAATATCATTTCTGCCAAATCTGGTCAAAATCTGTTCAGTGGTTTATGAGGAGATGTCGTTTAAAGGAATTGTGGACGGACGGACGACGAGGAAGGATGGTGAGCAATCAAAATAGCTCCCCCGGAGCCTTCGGCTCAGGTGGGCTAAACAATCGCATGTCCCTTCCCGGGTTCCGTAGAATCTAATACTTTCATCCAGTTTTTTATTTCTCAAACTGGTGAGTACCGTGCATCAGATCGAAGTAGAAGTAAAACAAAGATCAGGAATTGATACAATTAACTTACTCCACCCATAAAAGACACCAAAGGGAAAGAAATACAAACATTAAGCGACCAGACCATAATGGAAACCTAAACAAAGGAAGGCCATAAGGACAGTTACTTTCCCACAAAATGGCCATATGGCCATCCAAAACCAAAAGACACAAGTGATACACACAGTTAGTAACAAACAACAACATAAATAAATCGCCACAGAAGAGCCGCCTTGGAACGGTCAGTGGAAGATTTCCACTGGGGGGCTTAAATCGATTTTACGTGGCCACAATCCTCGCCCTTACTTCCGTCGCGATTTCGACAAATAATTTGTTCAGTCCGCATGATGGCCTCCTAACTCATCAGTGTAACATTTCCGTGAACACAAAAATCAAAGAACCACAGAGGTGAGACAACCGTGAGGACTCGACAGCAAGAAACCACTGAAATGCTGGAGCAAAAGAAAACCAACAGTTAGACTCCGATGAGCCCGACCAGAGACAGAGCATCAGCAAATCTCATCCATCAAAAACGACGTAAGGTTGTGAACTTTTATCGGATGATTTACCGTTGCAGATTTTTGACCTTCTCGATACATGTACATTCTCTCATTTACTTACAACATGTTATGGTATTTAACGATCAGTGATCAACTCACCTGTCTTCTAGATGAGTGATGCTGCCATCGTCAACAAATGCAACAAACAAATCAGAATCAGCCTGTTAATTAAGAATAGAATATATAAGGGGTTAGCGTCTATCTACTTAAAAGTAGATTCAAACAAATAGGATATACACCGTGTTGGGTGCTTCTTGACAATTTGTAAGTATCGTGATTTGTGAAAGTCAACTTTTAACTTTGGATGAAACAGCTTTGCACGTTAACGTTCATTATTTTTTTCGTAAAAATATCTTTTTCAATACTTCTATTCTGGAAGGATGACGAAAAGGAACAAAAAAAAAAAAATACTCAAATCTTTAGGGTAAATGGAAAAATGATTTGTGCAGAAATACTGATATTTTTTTAACATTGATTTTTTTTTAAAATCACGACAACAAGCTTGCACAATTTTGATCCTTTCGAACGCAACTTTTACATAGTGAAAAGGGGTTACCAGGAGTACACATTATCTTCCTTAATTCTTTGAATAAAAGATCCTTATTTGACCTTTTACCTCAAAGTATGATCTCGACGTTCGGGGTACTAACCTGGATCTTTCACGCGAGACATCGTCTCATGATGGTCAACATTTCTGCGAAGTTAGTTCAAAATCCAGCTGAGAATTTAACACTGTTTGGTCGAACATGAAATAAGACCCCTTTTTACCTTTGACCTCTAAGTATGACCTTGACATTGGAAGGACGGACCTGGGTCTTGCACACAACACATCGTGCAATTAAGATGAACGTTTCTGCAAAGTAATTTAAAAAGTCCATATAGAAATCAAAATGATATTGACCAGACACCAAAAGAGACCCTTTTTGACCTTTGACATCTCAGTATGACCTTGACCATGGAGCTACCGACCTTGGTCTTGCACGCGACACATTGACTCATGATGGTTACCATTTCTGCCAAGTAATTTCCAAATCCATCTAAAAATAATAAAGACATTGACCAGACACGAAAACAGATACTTTTGACCTTTGACCTCTAAATATGACCTTGACATTAGAGGTAACCTGGGTCTTGTGCATGATACATCGTCTAATGAAGATGAACATTTCTGCAAAGTTACTTTAAACAATCAATCCAGAATAAAAACAGTTATCGAATGGACACACAAAATTTTTTTTTTGACATTTGACCTTTAAGTATGACCTTGACCTTTGAGGTACCGATCCGGGTCTTGCACCCGACACATCGTCTCATGATGGTTTTACTTAACAGTTTTGCCAAGTTATTTTAAAAACCATCTAAGAATAAGAAAGTTATTCACCGGACAAGGAAATACCGCTTTTTGATTTTTACCTCTAAGTATGACCTTGACATAAAAGGTACAGACCTGAGTCTTGCGCGCCACACATCTCTAATAAAAGATAACATTTCTGCAGTGTCATTTTAAAAAGTCTATCCAGATATAAAAAAACGTTATTGACCGGACACGAAAAAAAAAACACTTGTTTGACCTTTGACCTCTAAGTATGACCTTGTCCTTGGATGAACCGACCTGTGTCTTGCGCGCGATCTATCGTCTTAAGTTGGTTAACATTTCTGCCAAGTAACTTCAAAATCCATCCAAGAATAAAGTTATTGACCGGACACGAAAACAGATCCTTTTTTAGTATGACCTTGACCTTTGAGGCACCGACCTGGGTCTTGCACGCGACACATTATCTCGTGATGGTTTACATTTCTGCCAAGTAATTTCAAAATCCATCTTAGAATAAGAAAGTTACTGACCGGACACGATTTGCCCATACATACATACCCTTATACGGACAGGGTAAAATCCATATGTCGGCATAAAAAAGGGTGTACAAAGGTTGCATTATGTTCTTGACATAGCTCTTAAACCATAGCATATGGGAACAACTGCAACAAGAAACAATTACCAATAAACGCTTATCCCGCTGAATAAATTAATTTAGCCACACCCATTGTTTTGCTTTGCGTTTTTGATCAAGACAAATTTATCCATTTTGTTATATGTGTAAATCTAGGTTTTCTTTTGTATAAGGTAGTTTTGTAAGGCTTGAATGACCTGCAATTTTCTCACTTTCGGGGGGGAATATAGTAAATATGATTGCCTAGTTGAAAAGAATTTATGCGAACAAAGCAAGATTTTGCTCTGATAAGGGGACAACCTTTGATGGAAAATTTTATTCCTTAAGGTTGCATATTCTTTCTTTCAGGGGCGGCCCTGCAGATATGGAAAATAATAGCAATCAGAGGAGATGGCAAATCACCCGACCAAAAGCCAATATGGCCTTCAGAAGACTGTTCACAAATAGAAAGTGCACCAGAATGAAAACACACTGGTAAGCCCATAGTATATTTTGTATATATAATCTTTATTGAGACTATCTTCGCCTAATGATACAAAGGATCGCTTCTCAACATGATGAAGATCCAAGATTTCCAATGCATAAAGGGCAGGTATACTGAGTTGTGGTTATTGTACATGAAATGTCTTTCCATCCTTGTATATACATGTACAATTGTGGCAAGCACCTTCAATATATCTCAAAGGTATTGGAGTTATAGATATCACAAGATTATTCTGTCAGGGGAGATAACTCTTAAACAAACGCACTCAGAATAGTAGATATTGTGCCTGACACGCCTGCTTAACCTCATGTATACCTGTACCAAGTACCATCAATATGTCTCAGAGGGTATTCAAGATATGGTGATCACAATGTGGTCGTATTGTTAGATTGAAAGGGGAGATAACTCAAATACCACAGTACCAAGAGTTGTGATTCTTGTACATGACATGCCTTCTATACCTTGTATTCAATTGTGCCAAGTTCCTTCAATATATCTCAAAGGGTATTGCGGTTTGATCACAAGGTGGTCATACGCTTATATTCGATGGGGAGATAACTCAAATACCATAGCACCCAGAGTCGTGGTTCTTAGGTATGACACGCCGTCACTAGCTTGTACACAATTGTGCCAAATACCAGCAATATATCTTAAAGGGTATTGGAGTTACTGCCATCACAATGTTATAATGTCAGGGGAGATAATTAAAAAGCCAGGGCACCGAGACTCTTGGTTCTTGGACACGACACACCTGTTTTAAGTCATGTAAACCTGTACCAAGTACCATCAATATATTTCAAAGAGTATTGGAGATATCGCCATCACAAGGTTGAATCTATTTTATTGGAAGGGGAGATAACTAAAACACCATGACACTCAGAGTTGTGGTTCTTGCGTATGACACGCCGTCTCAGCCTTGTGAACAACTGTGCCAGGTACCATCAATATATTTCAAAGGTTATTGGAGTTATGGCCATCACAACATAGTCACTCTATTTTATTGGATGGGGAGATAACTTAAAAACCGTGGCAGCCAGAGTTGTGGTCCTTGCGTATGACACGCCGTCTCAGCCTTGTGAACAATTGTGCCAGGTACCATCAATATATCTTAAAGGGTATTGGAGTTATGGCCATCACAAGGTTGCGTCTACGGACGGGCTGACCGGCAGACGTACGGACGCCAGGATGATCGCTATACATATTCGGTCGGGGGATAAAAATGTTTTAAGTTTGATGCAAATATTTCTGATAACATACATATGTAATATGCGAAATAAACACTTGGTCGTGAGATTTTGAACGCGTAACGTGGATACTTACTACATCACGAACACACGCCTATAAAATTTGGACCCCCTCGAACCCCACTTTTACAGAGTAAAACGGGGGTTTACGGGGTATACTTTATTTTCTTATTTCTGCTCTAAAATATAGATTGTGGGTACTCGTTAGCACCGCCTCGATGAGGCGGTGCTAATGAGTACCCACAAGCTAATGAGTACCCACAATCTATATTTTGAACAGAAATAAGAAAAATATCTCCTTTTTTTCATCTTAAAATTTTCTTTTTTTCGGTGATAAAGGTTACAATGGATTTGTATAGAGGTGTTTTCGTAATGAGGTTTTCTTACTAATGCAATTCATGAGAATGCCAACAATGTGTAATATTTATCCCTTGCTCCATCACAAAAACGAGTCTATATGATTATGTCGCCCTCGGGCCCTATCATGGGTGCTCGTTAGAACCGACTCTCCGAGAGTACACACAATATGCGATATGTGCTTTGTGCGAAGATATAAAAAATATACATGACGCAAACATGCCTATACATATACATTGCCACCTTTATCGCCGAAAAAATGAAAATTTTATGCTGAACAATAGTAATATTTTTCTTATTTCTGCTCAAAATATAGATTGTGGGCACTCGTTAGAACAGCCTCATCGAGGCGGTTCTAACGAGTACCCATAATCTATATTTAAGAGCAGAAATAAGAAAAATAAGGTATACCCCCGGAAACCCCAGTTTTACTATATAAAAGTGGGGTTCAAGGGGGTCAAAATTATATAGGCGTGTTTTCGTGATGATATCATTTTTATCAGAAAATTTTCACTCTTTTGTAATAAAAGTTTCAACATGTTTGAATAGGAGATCACTATACCGGACATATTCAAATGTGAAACGTACATTAAAATATTATAATAATAATACATATATACACTAGATTCTGCAACGAAAGGTCAGGTGTTTTTTTTTCACCGTGTACTCCGGAGGAGTTCTATACTCTGGTGCCCCCTTGTCAGTTTATTTTTCTCTGGCTAAATAAGATGTTGACATCTTTTCTGATGCATAGGGTAATGTAACAAGTGCTGGGCAATTGTTCGTCTAAGAATATGATGTATGGTACTCGTTAATTATAAAAAAATAACGTTGATCATGTAACCCTGCTGTTATTTAGAATCATGTCAGAGACCTGACCGCAGACATGAAGTCACAGCACCATCGCTGGCAAACTTTGTTGTTTTTTTTTTCTTTGGCGATAGACCCCGTTTTAAAACCGTTATATTATACACAAAATCATTTCATAGCAGATTTATGAAACTTTGTTTGTTTCATGAATGTTGTATGAAATGACCTGTCATGCAGGATACTTTATATACGTGTAACCGTTGATCTCAACTTTTGCTAAAGGCTAAGTTTCGTTTGTATGTACATTACATGGACTTATTATCAAGTTATTATACCTAACCTTAAACTGTACTTGTGTTTATTTCGAGTAATGTATATTATACAATGTCTCCTTGGCATAGCGGGTAGGAGCACTGACTCATATAAGCTCTCTCACCGCTGTGATTTGAGCTTCGCACAGATTACGTGGACCTGAAAGCGCCGTAGGCCCGATCCCACCCTACCCCCCAAAAAACTGATATGTGGTGATTAATTTGTATGTAGTAATAGATTTGAAATATATATCAGCTCTTCTACATGCATGAGCGACTGGAATATTTTGTTTGAGATATCAGTAGTTTGAGATAAAAGGAATTGAAAACTAAGAAACATATTGCAAAACTAACATAACAGTGCACAAAATTTTGTTTGAATTATGTCATTGTTCGAGACATCAGCGTTTGAGATAATGAGAGTCTATTATGCTTGCTTTGGTGCTCTGAATTAAGTATTAAAAACGTCTTATTAGCGGAATTTATTTTGGATTCTAAATGTTGAATTTTACTGTATACTTACCAAAACTTCTTAATTTTTTGTTTTTAAATTTTATTGTCAATCGATGGTTTGTATGCGAGGGTTTTGAAATTCTGAACACATTTTAGTATGTATTCAATAGAGGAATTATATTCAATATTTTTAACAGGCGTGTTTTCGGGTCCGATATACACGACATACATTTGGCGTCTGAGATGAATTGTAAATATTCAATAAAATGTTAAAAACTTCATTTGAAACAAATGAGAAACATAACAAAAAGATATCTTGTGGACAGCTTTATATTTATTTTTGTGACTAAAGTGCTTTTACAGAAATTATAGCTTGTAAACTAGCAGATTGTGCGTATATTTCTTCCGAAGTCAGGGCATAGCAAAATATACAAGTTGGCAAGTTTGAAACACAAACATTACGTTCCTTATGCACTTATCCATCAAATGAACTTTTAATATTGTATGTAAAATAATCAACTCAAATCCTACTTTTTTCACGAAGTATGAAAGGGTCTATGAAAAAAAACTTTAAATGCTCTTAGTCAAAATGTGATGTGCAAATCATTTTCTTGTTGAACTGCTAGAGACGTAAAATACACAGTTTTATTTATAGATCATTTAAAAATTTCATGTTAAGAATAGTTCTGTGTAAATGGAGAATAATAATATTACTGACCATAAATGGTTAGTTTATTCAAAAGTTCGAGTATTAAACATGATCATAACTCTCCGAATAACTGGTGGACTTTATCAGAAATTAAACTTGACCTGCATTTTGTGAGGTTATATCAAAATTAAATACATAAATTAATGTAGGCGCTAGGGCGACGACAAAGTTTTCTAACAAGAGGACCATGATGGTCCTATATCGCTCACCTGAGCTAAGAGATTAACATCTAGATCCCAGGGTGGTGAAATGTTTGGACCAATGTCTATAATAGAACAATCTAAGCAGAGGTCCACTGAATGAAGCTTAATATCGAATATCAAAGGCATGGGCCTTCTGGTTTCGAACAAGAAGATTTTTAAAAGTTTTCTCTATGTACAGACCAGCTACCGGTAATAACCCATTTTTTTGTTTCGCGGAGAAACCGCCAAACGCGAAATCGGCTATTTTCTCCGCAAAACAGCGAGAAAAGATAAAATGAGCGAGAAATTTCTCGCTGAAATTTCTCCCGGTTTCGCGGAGAAAATTCTCGGAGATTCTCGGCGAAAATTTGACCGATTGCTTTCATTGAAAATGAAATTACCGGCGTTTCGCGGAGAAAAAATACAACTGGGCTTACGTGAAATTATCGGCTCTTTATTATTTCTTCGTTTGTTTGGTGTTACTTTTGTAAACGAAGGAAAATTGTAGTCATTGTTACTAAAATTTCCTTTTAGTAATTTATTTTTTAAAAGTCTCATAACAACTTTTATTCACATCACGAAATTACGCCTATTTATTTACTACCCGCTTAAACCCCACTTTTAACTGGGGTTTACAGAGGTATACATTATTTAATTTCTGCTCACAAAGATTGTGGGTACTCGTGAGAACCGGCTCGTCAAGTCGTTTTAAAGTGTACCCAAAATTTTGAGCAAAAATATGAAAAAATGCCAGAATTTTTATCCGAAAATTTTCCGTTTTTAGTGGTAAAATTTTACAGTATATTTGAATAGGCGAGTTCTCATAATAAGTCGTACATGTTGGTTATTAACACCATAATGATGTGTGACATTTACCAAAAGCTCAGTTTGATGAAATAGATGGTCTGCATGATGCTTCCAGGCAGAGCTGAAACCGACCCGCATGCGAGTACTGGTAAACCGCTTACTGGATCTAAGCCTGCCCAGGCAAAGTGGTGCGAGTCGGACGGTCAATGCTTATAAACCCTGTTGGTTTCATGGGGTGGCAGGGCTTGACACCCTGTTGGTTTCATGGGGTGGCAGGGCTTGAGATGTCATTTCATCTCAATGTCGGGTAAAAGTCCCACAAAATTTGAAGCGACGTCTCCAAAATGACCTTTACAGTGTTGACGGGGGACGTTAAACCTCAAACAAACAAATCCAAAAGCTCAGATTCGCCCCATTCATTTATGATTACAAACTGTCAAATTGGTACAGCAAGCGGTGCTTTGAATGCAAAGTTATTGACCAGTTAACGGGGAACACATGAATTCCACCGCAGGCTAGGTCTATGTCGCGAACGAACGGACGAAAAACCAGACATCTATATCGGGCCATGCTTCATGCAAGCGCGTTAAAAAGGACATGCTACTATGCCTTCGCACGCTTTATTTGCTCTACCAAGTCTACTTCCCCGACCTCACCCACCCCTAACTAATAAATACTCCCAGTTGGAGCAAACAGGTGGTGCATCAACATGTTAATAAAGCCATGTAATGAACGAACCACCGTTCACCATTTTACATGCACACATGCATGTATAGAGAGAACTGGACTTTACAAGGTACACATTTTCCTTAATCTGTTCCAGACGTCCAATGTAGGATGTGGATGCTCGTTACCAACTACATGTATGTGGCCCGAGCGAGGCGCAAACCACAGCGCAGAGACCTAATGACCCGATGATTAACCCTTTTTGTTCCAAATGGAATCTTCTTTCTTATATATACAGGAGTCCATTTTGAAACTTAGGGGTGTCAGGTTGCTTTTTTCTTAAAAATTTAGTTCGGGAAATGGCTTAACGTTTTACATACATTGTAGGCCCTGATCAGACGCCGCGTTCCGCAGTGTCTGATCTGGGCCTGCACTGTTTGCCAAGGTATCCCTTTAGGGGTTTCTGGTACTGAATGGGTTAAGAATCAGCGCTCTTACCCATTAGGACACGGGGGCCAGTTACCTTCGGGGTGAACAGTAGACTTAACAAGATACCCAAGTTGCATGTCTGTACAAACTTCGCTGATTATCTTGGAGAATTTTGTAGTTCTGCTCCACGTTAGAGATCAGACTTATATGCAGCCTTTGAATGCTTGCCGCTCAATTTCCCCATATTATCCCTTTTTGTACCAAATGGGATCTTCCTCCTTATATATAGCATGCATCTATTTAAAAATTTAGGGGTTTCAGGTTTGTTTTTTTCAAAATTAGGAAAATGGCCGACCTTTTTGCAAACAGTGTAGGCCCTGATCAGACGCCGCGTTCTGTGGCGTCTGATCTGGACCTGCACTGTTTGCCACGGTACCCGTTTAGGGGTTTCCAGTCTGAAATGGGTTAATGTACATGTATGAGCAAAATTAAATTGTAAAAGCAACAAACACAAGCGGGCCGCCGTGGCCTACCCTTAAACATCAGACCTCTCACTCGGGCAACATGTGAGCTTAAGTGTAAGCATCAGTGATGTTTAATTACTCGCAGTGTAAGAAAAAGATCAACAAAAATGTAGAGTGAGATCAGCGCCCACACATACATGTACAAGCAGGATCCCCGTTATCATATACATTGAGTTTGATTTTTCTTAAGTATTTACTTGAGAAAAAATAAAGTACTCCCAATATGGTGAACCGATAGAAAATCAACAGTTTTCAATTTATGAAGCGTTTACACAACAGTAAAAAAAGGAACCCAGAAAACATTCATCATATTCATACTGCATTGTAAAGTGCATAAGATGCAAATCATTATGATTCCAACAGGATCAAAATCATACTTTACGATGCATTTCGTCATATGCTTCAAACTTTGTGTACCAAATTTTAATGCATGAAATGCACATGAACAAATATACATGTAGATATAGACAGATTTCGCGGAGAAACACCGTGAACGTTTTCACCTGTACTAATTGGCTTTCTCCGAGAAAAAGCGATGTTCGCGGAGAAATTTCGCGCCGTTTCGCGGTGAAATTAACCGCTTTGAAACGCGATTTATTTTTCTTCTCGGGGACATTTCTCGCTTGTTCTCCGAGAAAAAAAGCCTATTACCGCGAAGAAAAAATAAATATGGGTTTTTACCGGTAGCTGGTCTGTAAGTCTATGTAAGACCAGTGGACCCAAGGGCGAGGCCATTTTTGGCCCCCATCCTATGATATGAATGATCATGGTAGATGTCCATTAGATGAAGCTTTATACCAAATATCAAACACCTGGGCCCACTGGTTTCAGAGAAGATTTTTAAAGGTTTTCTCTCTATAAGCCTATGTAAAACCAGTGGGCCCTGGCACGGGGGAATTTTTTGCCCCAGGGCCATAATTTGAACAATCTTGGTAGAGGCTCACTAGATGAAGCTTCATACAAATATCAAAGACCTGGACCTTCTGGTTTCAGAGAAGAAGATTTTTAAAAGTTTTCACTATATTAGCCTATGCTAAACCAGAGGGACCCGGTGTAGGGGCGTTTTCGGCCCCAGGGCTATAATTTGAACAATCTTGGTAGAGGTCCACCAGATGAAGCCCCACATCAAATATCAAAGAATTGGGCCTTCTGGTTTCAGACAAGAAGATTTTTAAAGGTTTTCCCTATATAAGCCTATGTAGAACCAGTGGGCCCTGGCGTGGGGGCATTATTGGCCCCAGGGCTATAATTTGAAAAATCTTGTTATAGGTCCAATAGATAAAGCTTCATGCCAAATATCAAAGACCTGGGCCTTCTGGTTTCAGAGGAGAAGATTTTTAAAGGGTTTCCGTATGTTGGCCTATGTAAAACCAGTGGGCCCCGGCGTGGGGGCAGTATTGGCCCCAGGACTATAATTTGAACAAACTTGGTATAGGTCCAATAGATGAAGCGCCATGCCAAATATCAAAGAACTGGGCCTTCTTGTTTCAGAGAAGAAGATTTTTTTTAAGATTTCCCTATATAAGCCTATGTAGAGTCAGTGGGCCCTGGCGTGGGGGCATTATTGCCCCCTGGGCTATAATTTGAACAATCTTGGTATAGGTCCATTAGATGAAGCTTCATGCCAAATATCAAAGACCCTGGCCTTCTGGTTTCAGAGAAGAATATTTTTAAAGGGTTTCCCTATATAAGTCTATGTAACACCAGTTGGCCCCGGGGCGGGGTCGTGTTTGGTCCCAGGGCTATAATTTGAAAAATCTTGGTAGAGGTCCCCTTGATGAAGCCAATACCAAGTATCAAAGACCTGGGCCGTCTGGTTTCAGAGAAAAAGATTTTTAAAGGTTTTCCTTATATAAGCCTACATAAAACCAGTGGGCCCGAGCGCGGGGGCGTTTTTTGTCATAGGGCTATAATTTTAACAATCTTGGTAGAGGTTCACTAGATGAAGCTTCATACCAAATGTCAAAGACCTGGGCCTTCTGGTTTCGGACAACAAGATTTGTATATGTTTCCCTATATAAACCTATTTTAAACCAGTGGGCCCCGGGGCGGGGCCGTTTTTGGCCCCAGGGCTATAATTTGAACAATCTTGGTAGAGGAACACCAGATGAAGCTTCATACCAAATATCAAAGACCCGGGCTTTCTGGTTTCAGACAAGAAGATTTTTTAAAGTTTTCCTTATATAAGCCCATGTAAAACCAGTCGGCCCCGGCGCGGGGGCATTAATGGCCCCAGGGCTATAATTTGAACATTCTTGGTAGAGGTCCACTAGATGAAGCTTCATACCAAATATCAAAGACCTTGGCCTTCTGGTTTCAGAGAAGAAGATTTTTAAAGTTTTTTTATTTTCCCTTTTCGTTGCCATGGTAACCAGAATTCTGCATGGAATTGAATTCTTTGAACAACTTTGAGAGAGGACCACCTGAGGATCATTTCAGCCACGTTTGCTCAGAATCTGTTCAGTGGTTTAGGAGGAGATGTCGTTAGAAGAAATTGTGGACGGACGGACGACGACGACGGACGGTGAGTGATCACAAAGGCTCCCCCGGAGCCTTCGGGGGGGAGCCTTCGGCTCAGGTGAGTTAAAATAAGCCACAGTGACCTTTACCTTGAGGCCAGGACTCAAGTCGAACTTATCATACCAACATTCGTGTAATGTTACCAACATTCGCGTAATGTTATATTAAGACCCATCAATAAATGTAAGCACAGGAGCGATGACAATGTTATTTAAAAAATAGTTACGGTGACCTTGACCTTGCGCCCAGGACCCTTAAAGTCAAACTCGCTCGAGATATTATCATACACAAAAATTTGTCTGAAATTAGATTAAAATTAATCAGTAAACGTTGGTGCTATAGCGATTACAAAGTATTCCTAAAAATAGCCACAGTGACCTTGACCTTGAGCCCCAGACCCTGAAAGTCGAACCTGCTTGAGGTATCATCATGCCAAAGATTTTTGTGAAGTAATAATAAAATACATCAATAAATGTAGGCACTAGAGTGATGGCAAATTTTTTTTCCAAAAATAGCCACAGGGACCTTCACCTTGAACCCAGGACTATGGAAGTTGAACTCACTTGATATATTATCATACCAGACATTTATTTGAAGCTATATTAAAAACCATCAATTCATGAAAGCACTAGAACGATGAATAAGTTTTTTTTTTTTCTAAAAATAGCCTCCGCAACTTTGACCTTGAGCCCCGGACCATGAAAGTCAAACTCGCTCGAGGTATTATCATACCCAACATTTGTGTGGATTTATATTAAAATCCATCAATAAATGTAGAGGCTAGAGCGATGATAAAGTTGACATTGAGGCCATACCCTTGAACGTCAAAGTCGCTCGAGATATTATCCTAAGCAACATTTGTGTGAAGTTATACTGAAATCCATTAATGAATATAGGCGCTAGAGTGATGAAAAAGTTTGTTTTCTAAAAACGCCAACATACACTGACCTTTACCTGTAGGCCATGACCTTGTAAGTCAAACTCGCTCGAGATATTATCATAAAAACAGTTGTGTGAAGTTATATTAAAATCCGTCAATAAAATGTAGGCGCCTGAAGATGACAATTTTATCTAAAAATAGCCACAGTGACCTTGACCTTCATGGCATGATCTTGAAAGTCAATATCGCTCGAGATATTGTCAAAAGCAACATTTGTGTATAATTATATTGAAATCCATTAATAAATATAGACGCTAGAGGGATGAAAATGATTTTCTAAAATAGCCACAGACACCTTGACCTTGAGGCTATGATATTGAAAGTCGAACTCGCTTGAGATATTATCATAAGCAACATTTGTGAGATGTTATATTAATATCCGTCTATAAATATAGGCACTAAAGCGATGACAATGTTGTTTTTTTGTAAAAATAGCCAGTAATCTTGACCTTAAGGCCATAACCTTGAAAGTCGGCCTCGCATGAGATATCATCATAAACGTTTGTGTGAAGTTATATTAAAATATGTCAATAAATGTAGGCGCTAGAGCGATGACAAAAGTGTTTACGTACGGGACAATCGAATATCCCGCTCACAACTTCGTTGTGCGAGGGGGTAAAAAGGATCATAACATAATAATGGGCGGATTTTACCAGAAATCAAACTTGACCTTCATTTTATGATAATATATCTGTGTGTGAAATTTGAATCGAATGCACCGAGGTTTGCAAAAGATATCGCACAGAATACACATTTAAAAGAAAAAATAAAGTTGAAAAGGGGCCATAACGCTTAAAATAGTTGGCGGATTTTATTCGAAATCCAACTTGACCTGTATTGTATGATTATATACCTGTGTATAGGTTTTCAAAAGATATCACGCAGAAACCATTTTTCATGTAAAATTACGTTGATAAACGGCCATAACTCTCATAATAACTAGCGAATTTTACCTGAAATCATACTGGCGACGGATGTAAGGGCGAGGATTGTGGCCACGTAAAATCGATTTAAGCCCCCCAGTGGAATTCGTTTCCGCTGACGGTTCCAAGGCGTTTCTTCTGTCGCGGTTTACATTTGTTATGGTTTGTCTTTGTGTGTTAATGTCGCTTATATTATTTTATTTTGGATAGCCTATTGGCCATTTGGTTGGAAAGTAACTGTCCTTTTGGCTTTCCGCTATTGATGTTTCCATTAGGGTATGTTGTTTCATGTTTGTTTTTCTTTCCCTTTGGTGTCTCTGATGGGAGCTGTAAGTTGATTGTATCGATTCCTGATCATTGCCTCTACTTCTATTTTGACCAGTATTTTATAATTATATACATGTGTATGAAGTTTGAATCCAATCCACCAATCGGTTCTAAAGTTATCATATGGAAACCATTTAGTACTGGACGTACAGGACGAACGACCTACAAACGGGCAGTATTGATACAATATGCCCTACATTTTAAAATGGTGGTACTATAAAAACATAAATCACACTATGATGAACCTACCATTGAAGATGTGTTACTTATAGCAACACCGATCCAAAAGCTTGAAGTATATACGTTGGAGGATCGACGAACAGAAACAGTGAAATTTATGACCGAATCATCACCATTCCATTTAATTGAGAACGTCGCATTTGAACATGATGAACTGTCCGGACACCATTCGCCCGAAGCTGGTTCCGGTTCGGGTTCTGGTGTAGTTTCTCCTTCCGGTTCTGGTGTAGTTTCGCCTTCCGGTTCCGGCGTAGTTTCACCTTCTGGTTCTGGTGTTGTTTCGCCTTCAGGCTCCGGCGTACTTTCACTTTCTGGTTCTGGTGTGGTCTCGTCCTCGGGTTCAGGTGTAGATTCGCCTTCAGGCTCCGGCGTAGATTCACTTTCCGGTTCTGGAGTGGTTTCTCCTTCAGGTTCTGCTGTAGTTTCTCCTTCGGGTTCTGGAGTTGGCCCCCCATCTGAGTTAAATAGGTTTAATCATATTTTATTACATATACATGTAATAGTAAGCAACGGGCCACAAGTTCTCTCAACATTAGTTACGGCCTTTACCCTACAGTTACATACACCATTTCATTATGCACGTGGAAATAGCAATACAATAGAGAAATACACATGTTTAAATAAACAAATAAATAAAAATGATATTGTCGGGAGGATCTGTTAGTCGCGGTAGCCCTGCATAAGGGGAAACAGGTACGAGCAGACAAATATTTTGATTACATAAGGAGTTGTTAAATCGTTTTTTGTCGTTAAGAACTTTTGGACAGGACTGCAAATAAATGAGTTATCTAATTCGGTCAAATATCCATCACCGTAAAGAGTTTTATTCAAATTTAAAGGGTGAAAGGTCCTTGTTGTCTGAAACATTATGACACGTTCTGTTTGAAAATAAGGGCATTTGAAAAAGAAGTGTTCAGCGTCGTCGAAAACTTCTGAGCAACTGCAGTATGGAGTAAAACTAACATGATTCGAATATATATCACCTTAAAGGTTACTACATTTATACCTAATCCTTGCATGCATTACTGAAAAGAACCTTTCGCCAGAGAGAAAATATACGGGAACTTTAGGATTTTGAGGGGTATTGTTTTTCGTTTATGTTTAAAAGCGTAAACACCTCCTGCTGCACGAACATTGTTATCAAGAGAGTTCCAAGACAGAAGACGGAATACAGGATTTTTTTTTAATTTCAGTGCGATTAATAGAACTGTGATATTGTTGCTATATCTTAAGGGATAATTTGAGACTTCTCTAACTAGCGGAGGAATAAGATCAGTTATATACGGAGGAACTGTATCGTTATAAACTTTGTACATTCAAACCATTTTCTGTTGTTTTCGCCGATCAGAAAAAGGGTACCCAATCACATTCCCTATAAAGATTTACCAAAGACACTGACATTGTAAGACCTGCTACGAACCTAGCAGCTTCATTCTGTAATTTTTCTAAACTTTGCATATCTTGGACAGAGCATCCATCCCATACTATTGAGGAATATTCAAGGATAGGTAGTGCTTACGAAATATATATCTGGTTGAAAACAGATCTATTGAATGTATATTTTAGTTTTCGCATAAGCCCTATGGCTTTGGATGCACTAGTTATTATATATTCTATATATGTGTGCCATTGACTTTTATTACCAAATGTTAAACACAGATGTTTATGATTTTCTATGAACTTTATTTGGGTTATATCGAAGAGAATCTGGGGTAATTCTCGAATATTTTAAGAGTGAAAAATACTGCCTCAGTTTTTAAAGGATTGAAGGCAATCGACATTTGCTTGGCACATGCAGAAAGAAAGTAAGTCGTGATTTATGATTCCTTCTATATCAGCAATTGAGAATGCTACACAAAATAGTGAGCTATCCTTAGCGAAAAGTCACGTCAAACTTGACAGAGAGTCTGAAATATCATTTACATAGATAAGAAATTCCAGCGTGTATTCCTCTAGAACTTGAGGTACAAGACCTAACGGCAACCTTTTATTTTGATCTATTACATAGATAGACTTATATCTAGTTTTGAAGACAGCCATTAATGCCACGCTGTTTTAATTTAAAAATGAGCCCTTTATGCCACACCCTATCAAAGGCTTTTGATACATCACAAAAAAAAAACATACATGAAAACTGGTTATAATCAAACGTTTGACATATATGCTAGAAAGTATCAATTAACTCAAAAATAGTAGAGTGGTGTGATAAAAATCCATACATGAAAACTGGTTATAATAAAAAGTTTGACATATATGCTTGAAAGTATCAATTAACTGAAAAGTTGTAGAGTGGTGTGGTAAAAATCCATACATGAAAACTGGTTATAATCAAACGTTTAACATATATGCTAGAAAGTATCAATTAACTCAAAAATAGTAGAGTGGTGTGATAAAAATCCATACATGAAAACTGGTTATAATAAAAAGTTTGACATATATGCTAGAAAGTATTAATTAACTGAAAAGTAGTAGAGTGGTGTGGTAAAAAATCCATACATGAAAACTGGTTATTATCAAAAGTTTTACATATATGCTAGAAAATATCAATTAACTGAAATGAAGTGGAGTACTGTGGTAAAAATCCAGATTAATACCTGTATAAAATGTTTTTATCATGAAAGTAAATACGGTTGGGGGTAGTTTTACTAGAGCTGCCGCCTAACGGGCGCCAATTATACCCCCGCATGCGTTGTCAGACAAATTTTTACAAGTATTTGACCTTGAGGAAGGTCAACGTAAAGGTCAAGGTCAGGTTTGTGTATATCAATCTTAAGTACTAGTGGCAAGGTGTGTGGTGTGTGAATATTAAAGAAATCGGTCAAAGAATAAGGAAGTTATGAGCAATGTTAAAGTTTTTTGTAACTGACCGACGACGACAGACGACGACAAGCTGACTCCTATATACCCCCTTCAAACTTCGTTTGCGGGGATATAAATATTTGCATGGTGAAATCATTAAGAGGAAGTACATGTAAAAAAAATGTCGATAAGCACAAACGAGTGTATTTGCGAACTTTGCGAAATTACACAAAGATTCATATGCACTTTAGTTAAGAACACATATCCTCATAAAAATTTCTTTTCTACATGGCCCACTTAATTCGTTTTCCGTTAAACGTTGCGATATGTTTTACCAATTATCAAAACACATATTTTGGATCCCATGTAGAATAGAGTTTCTAACAGGTACCCACAATTTATGTTCTAGACCATAAGGAGAAAAAAACTCATACCGTTAGAAACACCATTTTGTCCAAATAAAATGGGGATTACGTGTAAAAGGCTGTCCATCGAGGACTGTGTATTTATGACGGTAGTGCTATACACTGTAGCGTGCCCTTTGTGGAGTTTTTAAACCTCTTGTACTTTGACAGCCATGTTTATCTATATTTTGATCCTCGACGGAAGCACTTGAAATTTGTCTTGACCTGGGGCTATTGTGCATGAATGATATTCCATTTGCCAATTAATCTCATAAACAGGTACATGGCACTGAGTTGTTCATTACGAACTTTTGACGTCTATTGTATCCATAGCATGAAAATCCCCAGGCATCCTGCTGGTAAACAGAATTTCAAAATACGTATGTTCTTGGTGTCAAGTATGACGCCTGACAAGTGAAACGTACATTCTTCGCTCAAACATTACGAAAATATGCTTATACAAATACATTGTAAATTTTACCGCCGAAAAAATGAATATTTTCAGATGAGAAATTGTGATACTTTTCTTATTTTTGCTTAAAATATAGATTGTGGATACACGTTAGAACCGCCTCATCGATGCGGTTCTAACGAGTACCTACACTATATATTTTAGAGCAGAAATAAGAAAATTAAGGTTTACCACTGTAAACCCTAGTTTTACTATGTAAAAGTGGGGTTCAAGGGGGTAATAATTAGATAGACGTGTATTCGTGATGATAAGCTTTCCTCCGCATCAGATAAGCAACAAAATGCCAAGAACTATTTGTGAATTATTTGGACTTTTTTTCTGCTGTGACCAGTTTGAAAAAAAAACAGACAATGGATTTGTTTGTATTGGACTTTAACGACCCAGTCAACACTTTTTAGGTCAGTTTTCATCCGGTCAGTTTACCTATCAACACTTTTCCTGGGCAAGCTTATACGCAAGCGGTTCACCAGTACAGTGCACATTCTTTCGATAGAAGCTGACAACTGCCCTTCTTGAATCAGCGGAAGGGAGAGAATGGCCGTAGAAAAGATTTCATGATCAATCTCCACGAAAGAATGTTGCCGACTCCGGCAGGTATCGAACCCGCGTCCTCCTGATCACCAGTCTGACGCGCATCCGAATGAGCTACCGAGGCCGGCAACAGACAAAGAAATTAATGAAATTAAGTTCAGGTTTAATGAAGTATGAACAACTTAGGGTCAAGAACAAAGTTAGTGAACCCTTTGAGCTTAAACTTTGCTGGTGACCCCATGCTATTCATACTTAAATGAATTTTTAATTAATTACCTTTATAACTTAGGTTTACATTATTTTCCATCCAATATGTGACAGAATATAAGAATTGTATATGGGTATGAGGGGTGGATGGAACAATCCGTCCCGAGGGACACTGTCCGGCATCACGAGGTTTGCCGAGTGATGCGGGACAGTGATCCCGAGGGACGGATTTTTCTATCCGCCCCTCACACCCATATTGGATTCTTTTTCTTGCATACCTTCCATTTCTTAACGCGGATTTTAATGCTGCAGTCACTTCGGTTACCAACGTCCGCCATATTGTGTTGACACTGCAGGAATGTTTAGTGACGTCACGAAACGTGCATGACGTCAACCTTAACGACGACACATACGAGGTTGTAATCAACCAGTGCATTTATCAAACGCCCGATTAAAATCGATTTTGGGTCGGAACACCAGGGTCAGAACATAAATTTCTATCCCAGGGTAAAATCACGGATTTACTTGTCTGGTGTGCAAGAACAATTTTGTTTTGCAAGCTTAAACTGGAACAAGAAATCAATTGTAATCAGTTTTCCTACAAACAGCGGAACGGTGCAGTTGACGTCATAACGTCGCAACCATCCAATCATGTTGGTGAGAGCCATAGTTTATGTTTACGTCCATTTACGATTATGTGACGTCGCGTGAGTCAATGTTATCATTACAGTATGAACACCATTATGTCCCTACGGTTAGAGACACATTTCATAAAAAAACAAAACACAAAACCTGTTCAGGAAAATGTGGTGAATATTTCCATATAGTCTCAGCCCCATTGAGCATATGTGTTTTGTGAAAGCGATTTTTAAGTGTTTTTATTCTATTTTTAGAGCATTTTGGTTTCCATGGCAATCAATAGAAGTGACCAGTTGGCCTAAAATCATACAACAGATAGATGATTGCTTAGATATAATTCTAGGAAAGTTTTATCAAAATATCTGGAAAGGCGTAGCAGTAAATTCCATTTTTCGATTTTCTCCATTATAAGTCAATGGAAACTCTAAGTTGCCATAGCAACCAAACTAAAGAGCCGAATGTCATTAAACAAGAGGGCCATGATGGCCCTGGATCGCTTACCTGATCCATATGATAGAGTAACAAGTGGGCCTCGGGGAGGGCAATTATTGACCCCAGGGCTACAATGTGCATAATGTTGAGGGAGGTCTAAAGCGGTGAAGCTTCATACCAAATATCAACAAAGGCTGAATTTGAACAATCTTGGCAAAGGTCCACTAGATGAAGCTACACACCAAATATCAAAGACCTGGGCCTTGGGGTTTCAGAGAAGAAGAATTTTTAAAGATATTCCCTACATTAGCCTATGTAAAGCCAAATAGCCCCGGAGCGGGGGCATTTTTGGCTTCAGGGCCATAATTAAAACAATCTTGGTAGAGGTCCACTAGATGAAGCTCCATACCAAATATCAAAGGCATGGGCCTTGGGGTTTCAGAGAAGTAGATTTTTAAAGATTTCCCTATTTAAGTCTGTGTAAAAGCAAAGGGTCTCGGGGCGTGGAATTTTTGGCCGCAGGGCTAATAGCCTATAATTTGAACAATCTTGATAGAGGTCCACTAGATGAAATTTCACACCAAATATCAAAGACCTAGGCCTTGTGGTTTCACAGAAGAAGATTTTTAAAGATTTTCCCTATATAAAGTAGAAGTAAAACAAAGATCAGGAATCGATACAATTAACTTACTCCACCCATCAAAGACACCAAAGGGAAAGAAATACAAACATTAAGCGACCAGACCATAATGGAAACCTAAACAAAAGAAGGCCATAAGGACAGTTACTTTCCCACAAAATGGCAATATGGCCATCCAAAATTAAAAGACACAAGTGATACACACAGTAAGTAATTAACAACAACATAAATAAATCGCCACAGAAGAACCGCCTTGGAACGGTCAGTGGAAAGATTTCCACTGGGGGGCTTAAATCTATTTTACATGGCCACAGTCCTCACCCTTACTTCTGCTGCGATTTAGACAAATAATTTGTTCAGTCCGCATGAAGGCCTTCTAACTCATCAGTGCAACATCTCCGTGAACACAAATAATCAAAGAACCACAGAGGTGAGACAAAGGTGAGGACTCGACAGCAAGAAACCACTGAAATGCTGGAGCAAAAAAAACCCAACAGTTAGACTCTATAAGTTATAAGTCTATGTAAAACCAAAGGGCCCCCGAGACAGGGGCATTTTTGGTCTCAGGGCTAAAATTTGAACAATCTTGGTAGAGGTCCACTAGATGAAGCTTCATACTAAATATCAAAGACCTAGGCCTTCTGGTTTCAGAGAAGAAGATTTTTCAAGATTTTCCCCATATAAGTCTATGTAATACCAAAGGGCCACGGAGCGGGGGCATTTTTGGCCCCAGGGCTATAATTTGAACAATCTTGGTAGAGGTCCACAAGCTGAAGCTTCATACCAAATATCAAAGACCTAGGCCTTGTGGTTTCAGAGAAGAAGATTTTTAAAGATTTTCCCTATATAAGTCCATGTAAAACCAAAGGGCCCCGATGCGGGGGCATTTTTGGTCTCAGGGCTATAATTGAACAATTTTGGTAGAGGTCCACTAGATGAAGCTTCATACTGAATATCAAAGACCTAGGCCTTGTGGTTTCCGAGAAGAAGATTTTTCAAGATTTTCCCCTCTATAAGCCCATGTAAAACCAAAAGGCCCCGGGGTGGGGGCATTTTTTGCCCCAGCACTATAATTTGAACAATTTTGGTAGGGGTCCACCAGATGAAGCTTCATACCAAATATCAAAGACCTGGGCCTTGCGGTTTCAGAGAAGAAGATTATTAAAGATTTTCCCCTTTTATAAGGGGGGGGGGGTAACTGGGCCTTGTGGGGTGAAGCTCCATACCAAATATAAAAAAAATGGGCCTTACGGTGTCAGAGAAGAAAATTTTTAAAGATTTTCCCTTTATAAGTCTATGTAAAACCAAAGGGCCCCGGAGCGGGAGCATTTTTGGCCCCAGGGCAATAATTTGAACAGTCCTGGTAGGGTTCCACTAGGTGAAGCTTCATACCAAATATCAAAGACCTGGGCCCTGTGGTTTCAGAAAAGAAGATTTTTAAAGAGTTTCCCTATATAAGCCATGTAAAAACCAAAGGGCCCCAGAGAGGGGGGCATTTTTTGCCCCAGCACTTTAATTTGAACAATCTTGGTAGGGGTCCACTAGGTGACGCTTCATACCAAATATCAAAGACCTGAGCCTAGCGGTTTCAAAGAAGAAGATTTTTAAAGATTTTCCCTATATAAGCCCATGTGAAACCCAAAGACCCGGGGCGGGGGCATTTTTGGCCCCAGCACTATAATTTGAACAATATTGGTAGGGGTCCACCAGATGAAGCTTCATACCAAATATCAAAAACCTGGGCCTTGCGGTTTCAGAGAAGAAGATTTTTCAAGATTTTCCATAAATAAGTCTATGTAAAACCAAAGGGCCCTGGAGCGGGGGCATTTTTGGCCCCAGGGCTATAATTTGAATAATCTTGGTAGGGGTCTACTAGGTGAAGCTTCATATCGATTATCAAAGACCTGGGCCTTGCAGTTTCAGAGACGAAGATTTTTAAAGATTTTCCCTGTATAAGCCCATGTAAAACCAAAAGGCCCTGTGTGTGTGGGGGGTGGGGGGGGTGGGGGGGGGACTGGGCCTTATGGGGTGAAGCTTCATACCAAATATCAAAGACAAGGGCCTTACGGTTTCAGAGAAGAAAATTTTTAAAGATTTTCCCAATATAAGCCCATGTATAACCAAAGGGCCCCAGAGCGGGGGTATTTTTGGCCCCAGCACTATAATTTGAACAATCTTGGTAGGGTCCACTAGGTAAAGCTTCATACCAAATATCAAAGACCTGAGCCTAGTAGTTTCAGAGACGAGATTTTTAAAGATTTTCCCTATATAAGCCCATGTAAAACCAAAAGGCCCCGGGTTGGGGGCATTTTTGGCCCCAGGGCCTGGGCCTTGTGGGGTGAAGCTTCATACCAAATATCAAAGACATGGGCCTTACAGTTTCAGAGTAGAAAATTTTTAAAGATTTTTCCCTAAATAAGCCATATAAAACCAAAGGGCCCCAGAGCAGGGGCATTTTTTGCCCCAGCACTATAATTTGAACAATCTTGGTAGGGGTCCACTAGGTTAAGCTTCATACCAAATATCAAAGACCTGGGCCTAGCAGTTTCAGAGAAGAAGATTTTTGAAAATTTTCCCTATATAAGCCCATGTAAAACCAAAAGGCCCCGGAGCGGGGGCATTTTTGGCCCCAGCATAATAATTTGAACAATCTTGGTAGGGGTCCACTAGATGAAGCTTCATACCAAACATCAAAGACCTGGCCTTGCGGTTTCAGAGAAGAAGATTTTTAAAGATTTTCCCTATATAAGCCCATGTAAAACCAAAGGGCCCCCAGGCGGGGGCATTTTTGGCCCCAGCACTATTATTTGAACAATCTTGGTAGGGGTCCACTAGATGAAGTCTCATACCAAATATCAAAGACCTGGGCATTGCGGTTTCAGAGAAAAAGATTTTTCAAGATTTTCCATATATAAGTCTATGTAAAACCAAAGGGCCCCGGAGCGGGGGCATTTCTGGCCCTACGGCTATAATTTGAACAACCTTGGTAGGGGTCCACTAGGTGAAGCTTCATACCAAATATCAAAGACCTGGGCCTTACGGTTTCAGAGAAGAAGATTTTTAAAGATTTTCCCTATAAAACCCCATGTAAAACCAAAAGGC
This sequence comes from Lucinisca nassula, assembly GCA_963580285.1. Classification (NCBI taxonomy): domain Eukaryota; kingdom Metazoa; phylum Mollusca; class Bivalvia; order Lucinida; family Lucinidae; genus Lucinisca; species Lucinisca nassula. Next base: position 102,264,298 of record OY757014.1, read on the forward strand.
CCTGCTGGGGCTGGGGGGGGGGGGGGGGGGGGGACCTGGGCCTTGTGGGGTGAAGCTTCATACCAAATATCAAAGACAAGGGCATTAAGGTTTCAGAGAAGAAAATTTTTAGAGATTTTCCCTATATAAGCCCATGTAAAACCAAAGGGCCCCAGAGTGGGGGCATTTTTGGCCCCAGCACTATAATTTGAACAATCTTGGTAGGGTTCCACTAGATGAAGCTTCATATCAAATATCAAAGACCTGAGCCTTGCGGTTTCAGAGAAGAAAATTTTAAAAGGTTTTCCCTATGTAAGCCCATGTAAAACCAAAGGGCCCTGGAGCGGGGGCATTTTTGGCCCCAGCACTTTAATTTGAACAATCTTGGTAGGGGTCCACTAGATGAAGCTTCATACCAAATATCAAAGACCTGGGCCTTGCGGTTTCAGAGAAGAAAATTTTAAAAGATTTTCCCTATGTAAGCCCATGTTTAACCAAAGGGGCCCGGGGCGGGGGCATTTTTGGCCCCAGCACTATAATTTGAACAATATTGGTAGGGGTCCACTAGATGAAGCTTCATACCAAATATCAAAGACCTGGGCCTTGCGGTTTCAGAGAAGAAGATTTTTAAAGATTTTCCCTATATAAGCTCATGTAAAACCAAAGGGCCACGGGGCGGGGGCATTTTTGGCCCCAGCACTATAATTTGAACAATCTTGGTTGGGGTCCACTAGATGAAGCTTCATACCAAATAACAAAGACCTGGGCCTTACGACTTCAGAGAAGAAGATCTTCCCTATATAAGCCCATGTAAAACCAAAAGGCCCCGGGATTGGGGCATTTTTGGCCCCCAGGGCCTGGGCCTTGTGGGGTGAAGCTTCATACCAAATATCAAAGACATGGGCCTTACGGTTTCAGAGAAGACAATTTTTGGCCCCAGCACTATAATTTGAACAATCTTGGTAGGGGTCCACTAGATTAAGCCTCATACCAAATATCAAAGACCTGGGCCTTTTGGTTTCAGAGAAGAAGATTTTTCAAGATTTTCCATATATAAGTATGTAAAACCAAAGGGCCCCGGAGCAGGGGCATTTTTGGCCCTAGGGCTATAATTTGAACAACCATGGTTGGGGTCCACTAGGTGAAGCTTCATACCAAATATCAAAGACCTGGGACTTGCGGTTTCAGAGAAGAAATTTTTTTAAGATTTTCCCTGTATAAGCCCATGTAAAACCAAAAAGCCCCGGGGCGTGGGGGGGGGGGGACCTGGGCCTTGTGGGGTGAAGTCATACCAAATATCAAAGACATGGGCCTTAGGGTTTCAGAGAAGAAAATTTTTAAAGATTTTCCCTATATAAGCCCATGTAAAACCAAAGGGCCCCAGAGTGGGGGCATTTTTTGCCCCAGCAATATAATTTGAACAATCTTTGTAGGGGTCCACTAGGTGAAGCTTCATACCAAATATCAAAGACCTGGGCCTAGCGGTTTTAGAGCAGAAGATTTTTAAAGATTTTCCCTATATAAGCCCATGTAAAATCAAAGGGCCCCGGGGCAGGGGGCATTTTTGGCCCCAGGGCTATAATTTGAACAATCTTGGTAGGGGTCCATTAGGTGAAGCTTCATACCAAATATCAAATACCAAAGATCTTCCATATATAAGCCCATGTAAAACCCAAGGGCCCTGGAGCGGGGGCATTTTTGGCCCCAGCATTATAACTTGAACAATCTTGGTGGGGGTCCACTAGATAAAGCTTCATACCAAATATCAAAGACCTGGGCCTTGCGGTTTCAGAGAAGAAAATTTTAAAAGATTTTCCCTATGTAAGCCCATGTTTAACCAAAGGGGCCCGGGGCGGGGGCATTTTTGGCCCCAGCACTATAATTTGAACAATATTGGTAGGGGTCCACTAGATGAAGCTTCATACCAAATATCAAAGACCTGGGCCTTAGGGTTTCAGAGAAGAAGGTTTTTAAAGATCTTCCCTTTATAAGACCATGTAAAACCAAAGGGCCCTGGAGCGGGAGCATTTTTGGCCCAAGCAATATAATTTGAACACTCTTGGTAGGGGTCCACTAGTTGAAGCTTCATACCAGATATCAAAGACCTGGGCCTTGCGGTTTCAGAGAAAAAGATTTTTAAAGATTTTCCCTATATAAGCCCATGTAAAATCAAAGGGGCCTGGGGCGGGGACATTTTTGGCCCCAGCACTATAATTTGAACAACCTTGGTAGGGGTCCACTAGATGTAGCGTCAGACCAAATATCAAAGACCTGGGCCTTACGGTTTCAGAGAAGAAGATTTTTAAAGATTTTCCCTATATAAGCCCATGTAAAACCAAAGGGCCCAGAGCGGGGGCATTTTTGGCCCCAGCACTATAATTTGAACAATCTTGGTAGGGGTCCACTAGATGAAGCTTCAGACCAAATACCAAAGACCTGGGCCTTACTGTTTCAGACAAGAAGATTTTTAAACATGTTTCCTATATAAGCCCATGTAAAACCAAAGGGCCCCGGAGCGGGGGCATTTTTGTCCCCAGCACTATAATTTGAACAATCTTGGTAGGGGTCCACTAGATGAAGCTTCATACAAAATATCAAAGACCTGGGCCTTGCAGTTTCAGAGAAGAAAATTTTAAAAGATTTTCCCTATGTAAGCCCATGTTAAACCAAAGGGCCCCGGAGCGGGGGCATTTTTGGCCCCAGCACTTTAATTTGAACAATCTTGGTAGGGGTCCACTAGATGAAGCTTCATACCAAATATCAAAGACCTGGGCCTTGCGGTTTCAGAGAAGAAGATTTTTTAAGATTTTCCCTATATAAGCCCATGTAAAACCAAAGGGCCCCGGAGCGGGGGCATTTTTGGCCCCAGCACTATAGTTTGAACAATCTTGGTAGGGGTCCACTAGTTGAAGCTTCATTCAAAATATCAAAGACCTGGGCCTTGCGGTTTCAGAGAAGAAGATTTTTAAAGATTTTCCCTATATTAGCCCATGTAAAATCAAAGGGGCCCGGGGCGGGGGCATTTTTGGCCCCAGCACTATAATTTGAACAATATTGGTAGGGGTCCACTAGATGTAGCTTCAGACCAAATATCAAAGACCTGGGCCTTACGGTTTGAGAGAAGAAGATTTTTAAAGATTTTCGCTGTATAAGCCCATGTAAAACCAAAGGGCCCCGGAGCGGGGGCATTTTTGGCCCCAGCACTATAATTTGAACAATCTTGGTAGGGGTCCACTAGATGAAGCTTCAGACCAAATATCAAAGACCTGGGCCTTACGGTTTCAGAGAAGAAGATTTTTAAAGATTTTCCCTATATAAGCCCATGTAAAACCAAAGGGCCCCGGAGCGGGGGCATTTTTGGCCCCAGCACTATAATTTGAACAATCTTGGTAGGGGTCCACTAGATGAAGCTTCATACCAAATATCAAAGACCTGGGCCTTGCAGTTTCGGAGAAGAAAATTTTAAAAGATTTTCCCTATGTAAGCCCATGTTAAACCAAAGGGCCCCGGAGCGGGGGCATTTTTGGCCCCAGCACTTTAATTTGAACAATCTTGGTAGGGGTCCACTAGATGAAGCTTCATACCAAATATCAAAGACCTGGGCCTTGCGGTTTCAGAGAAGAAGATTTTTTAAGATTTTCCCTATATAAGCCCATGTAAAACCAAAGGGCCCCGGAGCGGGGGCATTTTTGGCCCCAGCACTATAATTTGAACAATCTTGGTAGGGGTCCACTAGTTGAAGCTTCATACCAAATATCAAAGACCTGGGCCTTGCGGTTTCAGAGAAGAAGATTTTTAAAGATTTTCCCTATATTAGCCCATGTAAAATCAAAGGGGCCCGGGGCGGGGGCATTTTTGGCCCCAGCACTATAATTTGAACAATCTTGGTAGGGGTCCACTAGATGTAGCTTCAGACCAAATATCAAAGACCTGGGCCTTACGGTTTGAGAGAAGAAGATTTTTAAAGATTTTCCCTATATAAGCCCATGTAAAACCAAAGGGCCCCAGAGTGGGGGCATTTTTGGCCCCAGCACTATAATTTGAACAATCTTGGTAGGGGTCCACTAGATGAAGCTTCATACCAAATATCAAAGACCTGGGCCTTGCGGTTTCAGAGAAGAAGATTTTTTAAGATTTTCCCTATATAAGCCCATGTAAAACCAAAGGGCCCCGGAGCGGGGGCATTTTTGGCCCCAGCACTATAATTTGAACAATCTTGGTAGGGGTCCACTAGTTGAAGCTTCATACAAAATATCAAAGACCTGGGCCTTGTGGTTTCAGAGAAGAAGATTTTTTAAGTTTTTGGTGAAAAAAATCTATTTTTGACCCCAAAAACTTATATGTGCAATGGACCGGAACCATTTGAACAACTTTGAAAGGGGACCACCTAAGGATCATTTCTGTGAAGTTTGGTCAAAATCCGATCAGTGGTTTAGGAGGAGATGTCGTTTAAAGAAATTGTTTACGGACGCACGGACGCACGGACGCACTGACGCACGACGGACGACGGACGAAAAGTGATCCCATAAGCTCACCTCGTCACTACGTGACGGTGAGCTAAAAAAAGCACAAAAAAACCTGAAAAGTCGTATGGTGATTATTTCCATAAAGACACGACCAATAGAGCATACGGTTTCTGAGGAGAAGTTTTTTAAGCTATTGTGTTTTTTTTTTTTTTTCAGTTTTTTTTTAACATTTTGGTTAACATGGCAACGAATAAAAATGAGCAATAAGCGTAAAATCATATGGAAGATGGTAGATTACTGCATGAACATTTCTATGAAAGTTTTGTCAAAATATCTGCAAAGGTGTGACAGTAAATGCCATTTTTTCAACTTCCACCCCCCCCCCACCCCCCCCCCCTTTTTTTTTTTTTTTTGGTTTTGGTTTGACGACCTTTGGTTTTCAAGATTATTGCACTCATATCAAGCCGATCGTTAATCAGAGATGGGCGTAAACCGTAGTACCCGGAGAAAAACCACCTGACCTTCCGTTGCAGAACTTGGCGTCTCACATGTGACCCGCAACTTACTCCATTATAAGTCAATGAAAATTCTAAGATGCCATAGCAACTAATCTAAAGTGCCGACTTTCATAAAAAAAATAAATAAATAAAAATCAAAAATGAGTTACTTTAAGAGCAATGAAAACATTCATAAGAAAGAAGATGGGTCATACTACATAGTCTCGGCTAATAAAGCCTCATCAGTGACCCTGTAATGATCCGGCAAAGAAAGCCAGAGGAAACATACTGCAATCTTGCGAATTTCGAATAGGCAGTCGATTCAAAGACTGATGTAAATCAAAACGGGGTCCAAATAATTAAAAACCTGTCTAGAATATGAGTTTAAACCAATAATTTATTTCTGATTTCTCAGAATATTCACGCAGATCTCAAAGGACCAAAAGTAAAATATAAACTGCACTATGGTTGATGTACGGGGAGACGTTTTACGGCCGCCACACGGCACAACACAAGCTGCAGTGAAGGCAAATAAAAATCAAAAATGAGTTACTTTAAGAGCAATGAAAACATTCATAAGAAAGATGATGGGTCATACTACGTAGTTTCGGCTAATAAAGCCTCATCAGTGACCCTGTAATGATCCGGCAAAGAAAGCCAGAGGAAACATACTGCAATTTTGCGAATTTCGAATATGCAGTCGATTCAAAGACTGATGTAAATCAAAACGGGGTCCAAATAATTAAAAACCTGTCTAGAATATGAGTCTAAACCAATAATTTATTTCTGATTTCTCAGAATATTCACGCTGATCTCAAAGGACCAAATGTAAAATATAAACTGCACTATGGTTGATGTACGGGGAGACGTTTTACGGCCGCCACACGGCACAACACCAGCTGCAGTGAAGGCAAATTAAACCTGTAAAGGCAAACATGGTGAATATTTCCGTAACTCTCAGCCTCATAGAGCATATGGTTTCTGGGGAGATGATTTAAGTATCTTTTTATATTTTTTCAGTTTGGTTTCCATGGCAACCAGTAAAATGAGGCATAGGCCTAAAATCATATGGCAGATGGTAGATTTCTTAAAGAAAACTTCTATGAAAGTTGTGTCAAAATATCTGCAAAGGTTTGGCAGTTAATGCCATTTTTCAATTTTCTCTATTATAAGTCTATGGAATGTCTAAGTTGACATAGCAACCAAACTGAAGAGCAGCTAAATTTCATAAAAAAACACAAAACCTGTAAAGGCAAATATGGTGAAAATTTCCAAAAACTCTCAGCCTCATAGAGCATATGGTTTCTGAGGACTATATTTTTCTATTTTTTCATTTTGGTTTCATTGGTAACTAGTAAAAATGAGCAATAGGCCTAAAATCATATGGCAGATGGTGGATTGCTTAAGGAACATTTCTATGAAAGTTATGTCAAACTATCTGCAAAAGTTTGGCAGTTAACGCCATTTTTCAATTTTCTTCATTATAAGTCTATGGAATGTCCAAGTTGCCATAGTAACCAAACTAAAGAGCTAAGTTTCATAAAAAACCTGTAAAGGCAAATATGGTGAATATTTCCAAAAACTCTCAGCCTCATAGAGCATATCGATTCTGAGGAGATGATATTATAACTATATTTTTCTATATTTTCATTTTGGTTTCCATGGCAACTAGTAAAAATAACCAATATGCCTAAAGTCATATGACAGATGGTAGACTGCTTGAGGAAAATTTCTATGAAAGTTGTGTCAAAATATTTGCAAAGGTTTGGCAGTTAATGCTAATTTTCAATTTTCCCCATTATAAATCTATGGAAAATTTAAGTTGCCATAGCAACCAAACTAAAGAGCCGAATTTCATAAAAAAAAACATGAAACACCTAAAGTCAAACATGGTGAATATTTTCATAAGCTGTCTGCCTCCTAGAGAATATGGTTTCTGAGGAGATGATTTTTAAGTGTTTTTGTTCTATTTTTTTACATTTTGGTTTCCATGGCAACCAATAAAATGAGCAGAAGGCTTAAAATCATATGGCATATAGTAGATTGCCTACGAAACATTTCTATAAAATCTTTGTCAAAATATCTACAGATGCTTGGCAGTAAATTCCATTGTTCAATTTTCCCCATTATATGTCTATGGAAACTATAAGTTGCCATAGCAACAAAACGTATGAGCCGATTTTCATAAAAAAACACCAACCTTCAATCCCCAGCCCAAGTATGATACAGATAAAATTTGGCCCCAATCGGCACAGTGGCTTCAGAGGAGATGTTGTTTGAAAGTGTTGACATCACACGACATCACACGACATCAGACGACGTCAGATGACGACGACAACTGCCTATCCTATTAGCTCCCCCGGAGACCTCGGCTCTAGTGAGCTAAACACTGAGACAAAATGGAGACACCATTTTCACTTATAATTAAGCTCAAGGGCATGTAACTCAAAAGCCGTTTGTCGTGTGAGGCGTTGACTGTGTGTCTCCCCTGGTTATCTGCAAGTTTGATGACCAGATCAGCAATATGAGAAAAATTGGAGACATCGTTTTCCCCATAGTAAGTCTATCGAAAAATTTCATTTACATGGCAACAACAGTTCCTATCCAAACTAGTCAAAAACCTAATGCAGTCAATCTCCCAAGCCAGTGATGCTGCACACAAAATTTGATCAAGATTGGTCAGCTGGTAACTGAGATATTCAAGTTCAAATGTATGGACGGACAATAGACGACGAGCGGACGTCGGGTGCCTGTGAATACTTCAGGCTCAACTTTCGTGCATTCGGTTCAGTTGGGCTTAAAAAAGAGACTGTGGGACCAGGTTTTACAGAAAACTTATTTTTCGTCAAAACTTTTCAGGATTTACTAGACCTACAGTCTTGAAATGTTGTACAAATGTAAGCATGACTAGTTATTTTATGGGAAAAATAGGGACTGTGGAGCTTGGTCGTTTAGAATTATTGTCCTCTGTAAAACCGTTTTGCTGTCAAAGAATTCTCATGAAGACCTTGACCTAAATTCTTGGAATTCGGAACAAATGTTGGATTTGAGTTGATGTATTGTGGTAAAGATACCATGGGCTGTTGGGCCAGTTCTTCTAAGGGTATTTGCTTTGTAATGTTTGCAAGTGAATATGTCATTTGCTAAACAACTTCTCAATCTTCGCCAAGATTTGGTTAAGTATTTCACAACACCTATACCTCCGTGAACTCGACATTGGGGGCTACGAGGCCAGGTATGTTAAAATTATTCCTCTTTGTAATTCAAAGAGTCTGTAAACATTTTTCTGTCAAAGATTTTGTAAGAATTACAAGACTTACACCTCTTGAAATGTGATAATTATGTTGAGTGTGACTAGTCATACTGTGAGGAAATGAAACGTATCACGTGAACAAGTCCGTGAAATAAAGACCCCCCAAAACCCATTTTATATAGAGAAAACTGGGGTTTACAGGGGTAAACATTATTTTCCTTATTTCTTTTCCAAGACATAGGTTGTGGGTACTCGCTAGAACCGCCTCAATGAGGCGGTTCTAACGAGCACCCAAAACCTATGTATGGAGTATAAATAAGAAAAATATCAAAACTTTTCATCAGAAAAAAATCCCTTTTTGGAGGTTTGAGAAATGTACTATACCACACGGATGTGTTATCGTAATGGGGACTGTCGATTTAGGTCTTCTAGAATCATTTCCCCATGTAAATTTTGCAAACGAATACGTCATTTTCCGAAATAATTTCTACACCCATTGTCAAATTTTGTTATGAACTATACCACACTAAAATCTTTATACACGGCAGATCCGGTAGGAAATTGGGGACTGTTGGTCATGCTTTTTGGAGTAATGCCTTTTGTCATGTTTGCAACGAAATATTTACTTTTCTGGATACGTTTTTTTTTTCGTCAAAGCTTTTTCAGGAACTACTGACATACAATTTTTAGATTTGGTACAAATGCAGGGAATAACTAGTTGCATTTTAGGACAGAAATGTTTGAATATTAGGCTAGGTCTTTTAGATCTATGTGCATTTGTATTTCAGAAAACTGGATATGTCTTTTGTTTTATAAAATCTTAGACCCGTTAGTCGATTTTGATACACAATATACAATAAACAGCCTTTTACGCACTGCAAATATGGTAGGACATAATGGGCTATGGGGGTTATGTTATCATTCTTGCAGTGAAATATGTTCTATCATAAGTAACATTTTCTTTTGAAGTTTAATTCAAGAACACCAGCAACTACAATTTTGGAATTCGGTTTAACATTGACTTGTTGAACTGTGGGAAAAGGTAAGGTCTGTTAGGTTAAGTGTAAAAGCGATTAAAGCATTTCTAATTGATGAAAAAAACAAACATGTATTTTAATTTGCTCAATAACTATTTTTCTAGCAAAGAATTTTCACTAGACCAATACTTTTTTAAATGTTCTGCCCTTCTGGTGCATTTATTGATGGCTCAAATAGGGTTATTAAAAAGCATATGCTCAAATTACATTCTGGGTTAATTGGCATCGTGGGATGGTGCACCTAATCGGTGTGTCTTCAAGTAGGTAAGACTTTCTGTTCCTGCACACCAGACATTGAAATCCGTGATTATACCCTGGGATAGAAATTTATGTTCTGACCCTGGTGTTCCGACCCAAAATCGAATATAATCGCGTGTTTAATAAATGCACTGGTTGATTACGACCTCGTATGCGCCGTCGTTAAGGTTGACGTCACAGCACGTTACTTGACGTCACTAAATATTCCTGCAGTATCAATACAATATGGCGGACGTTGGTAACCGAAGTGGCTGCAGCATTAAAAATCCGCGCTAAGAAATGGAAGGTATGCAAGAAAAAGAATTCAATATGGGTGTGAGGGGTGGATAGAAAAATCCGCCCCTAGGCATCACAGTCCGGCATCACTCGGCAAGCCTCGTGATGCCGGACAGTGTCCCTCGGGACGAATTTTTCCATCCACACCTCACACCCATATAAGATTCTTATATTCTTACGATGGCTGGTAACTGTTGAGCTTTGTGTTACTGGTGACTGCTTTCTTATTCAGAAAATGGACTTTTGGATGATACTCACCACACCATGGTAAAAGGCAGAAGGCTTTCGAGGAAACCCATCTTTCGCCGTATCGATGCATTTCCATGAAATCATTTCGAACTGTACCATGGGCGAAAAGCAAATAAAGTCTCTTGCTAGTAATGTGGATGTCACCACCAGAGCCTGCGTTCAGAGGTCGGCTGAAGCTGTATATAAGTTCACCGTTGGTTGATTTTGACCCGAGGAATGTTAAATCGTTTTCATCTCGGTATGGGCGTCTTTGGTTCTGTACGTACCTTTAAAGGAAGAAATGAAGTTTATAGTATAAACCCCGTAAAACACATGGTCAAACAAATTATTATACTTGTCGCCTTGCACGCAGCTCCGAAGTTTTGACACTGTCCAGCACTATGTATCTAGTAACTATAAATGTTTCCAGAGGAAAACAATTCATTCGCCTCCCCGACATAAATATAACTAAATTATCTATCTGACTTCAATAAATATAACTAAAACACCCCATTACGATATGTTGCATTTTTCAAACCTCCAAAACGGCTTTTTTTATGATGAAAATCCATGATATTTTTCTTCTTATTTTTACTCCAAACATAGGTTGTGGGTTCTCGTTAGAAGTGCCTCTAACGAGTACCCACAACCTGTCTTGGAGCGGAAATACCCTCGTAAACCCCAGTTTTCTCTATATAATGTGGGGTTTATGGGGTCTTCATTTCACGGGCTTTTTCACGTGATGCATTTGATTTTAATTACTAGGTGGTGGTCACCAATATTATAAGGTGCAAACACGCTATTTTTTGGCCGAAATCTGACAGTTTTCGGCAGCCTGTGACTTTATAAAAAAGGTCATTAAAAAGGTCGAGCTCACCAGAAATCTAATCAAAATTGGAAGGTTGCATTTAATTATTTATAGTGTGCGATCAACATTCAAAATTGGAAGGTTGCATTTAATTATTTATAATGTGCGATCAACATTCGTCAATTCTTAAATGAGATAGGGTGCAAAAAAGCTATTTGTTTGCCCCAAATGGACATGTTTCGGGAGGCTTTGACCTTGAAAAAAAGGCAAGGTTACCAAAATCTAATCAAAACTTTTGTAGATTGTAATTGTATTATATTCCTAGTTTAACCAAATTCCATTAATTTGCTCATGGGATAGAACGTAGACCAGCCTAAGGCCTGTTCCATTAAAAAATAAGGTCAAGTTCACCAAAATCTAAACACTAATTGGTAGAGTACAATGATATATTACACCATTTTGGTCAATTTTTATTAAGAAGTTTATGACTGCAGACAAGCCAAAATTGACAGTTTCTTGGGGCCATGTGTCATCGCGAATAAGATCAAAGTCATAAAAATTATTTTTTGTAAGTTGCAATGATATATAGTACCAAGTGTGTCCAAATTACATTCATTAAATGGGGGGCGGGGTGGGGGGTGGGGGTGGGAGAGGGGCATGCAAGCCAAAACTGACAGTTTTTTTTCGCCTTTGGCCAATGTCACTAAAATCTAAACAAATCTTTGGTATGATATATTGCATAATATTTTGCAAAAGTTTTGACCAAATTTAATCGATTCGTTCATGTGATAGTGTGCGAACAAGGCAAACTTGACAATTTTTTTTTTTTTTTTTTTTTTTTTTTTTGGGGGGGGGGGGGTTGGGGGAGGGCGGGCGAATGGGGTGTACCCTTGAAAATTAGGATCAAGATCACAAAAATCTTATCATATCTATGGTAGGTTGCAATTAGCAATTGTATCAACTTTGACCAAATTTCATTGATTCGTTCATGAGACTGGGTGCGGACAAGACAAAATCACATCTTATGGGTCTGTGTCCTTGGAAATAAGGTCAAGGTCACTAAATTCTAATCAAATCTTTCGTATGTTGCAATAATGTATTGTACCACGTGTGTTGCAAATTCAAAATAGAAGTGGAGGCAATGATCAGGAATCGATACAATCAACCCACAGCTCCCATCAGAGACGCCAAAGGGAAAGAAACACAAACATGAAACAACAGACCCAAATGGAAACATCAAAAGCGGAAAGCCAAAAGGACAGTTACTTTCCCACAAAATGACCAATAGGCTATCCAAAATAAAACATTTCTGCCACTGAATGGTCTAAATTATTAACTTCATGTCTTACCGCCATCTAAAAACCACGAGATAAAATATTGCGACAAAGTGTTTAACAGACCAGGGAGAAATCTAGTTTTGTCAATAAAATTTCGAAAGAGGTTTTAAATAAATAAGAATCAAGACGATTTTCCCCGCTTCACACTACACTTCCTCATAATCTTATAAAAAGAACTAGAAATGCATCCATAGGATACGGATGTCCCTGTCTGAAAATATGTCTTTGTTCGTATTTATCCACAGAAAGTTATTGACGGTGTTTAAGTATGGTACCATTTTTTGACATTTGACCTCTAAGTATGACCTTGACACTGGTGGTATGGACCTAGGTTTTATGCGTGACACATTGTCTCATGATGGTGAATATTTCTGTAAAGTAATTTCAAAATCCATATAGAAATAAAAAGTCATTGGCCGTGTTTAGGAGTCGGGCCCTTTTTTTACTTTGACTTCCACATGTGACTTTGACCTTGGAAGTACGGACCTGGGTTTTGCGCGTGACACGTCGTCTCATGATGGTAAATATTCCTACCAAGTAATTTCATAATCATTCAAAAAAATAAGAAAGTTACTGACCCTGTTTAGGTTTATGACCCTTTTTTGACATTTGACCTCTAAGGACGACCATGACCTTGGCAGTACAGACCTGGCCTTTGCTAGCAACATATCATCTCATTATGGTGAACATTTCTGCCAAGTAATTTCAAAATCCATCAAGAAGTAAGTAAGTACTTGACAGTGTTTAAGTTTCGGACCTTTGTTTTTGACCTTTGACCTCTAAGTACGACCTTGACCATGGAGATATGGCCCCGGGTTTTGCACGCTACAAATTGTGACATGGTGGTGAACATTTCTGCCAAGTAATGACAAAATCCATTGAGAAATAAGAAAGTTATTGGCTGCGTTTAAGTTTCGGGCCTTTTTGACATTTGACCTCTAAGTATGACCTTGACCTTGGAGGTACGGACCTGGGTTTTGCGCGCGACATATCGTCTCATGATAGCTAACATTTCGGGTAAATACTTTTAAAATCCATCTTGAAATAAGAAAGTTATTGGCTGCGTTGAAATTTCGGACGCACGGACGAACGGACGGACAGACAGGGGGAACAATATATGCCCTTTCCACCATTCTTCGAATGACGGGGGCATAAAAACTGAATTATTTAATTGAATGGACATTCCATATAGAATATTGACTCAACCTTGCGTGTCATGTAAGAAATGCTTTTTTCGCGTCTGAAGAGCATACATCTTACACACTATGGTCATGCCTGAAAGTGTGTGAAGCTCTCACCTTTTACTTGACATTATTAATAATTATATACGATTTGGTACTAAGTTATTTAGGCAAATCGTTGGAATACCGATGAGTCCTTGTGGCTGATATACATGAAAACTAAACCCTAATGGAAACATCAATAGCGGAAAGCCAAAAGAACTGTTACGTTCCCGAAAAATTGCCAGTTGGCTATCCAAAACGAAACTAGAGACCCAAAGGGACAGAATCGCTAACTTGGATGAGACCGATCATACATGGCCTTTGTGGTCATCTTGTCTATCAGATCACATTGCCTTTAGCAATTCGAATCTGCATGTTGTCTTGATGCCTAAACAACTTAGCCTGATTTTGGATTCAGTAAGAAACAAGGATTTTAGCAATTCTGAAATTCGATGTTGCACCCATTGTCTCACACCATCTAACAGCTTAGTCGGACTAAACGTTAATGAGCAGATGTGGATTGAAGGTTTTCAAGATGGCTGCCATGGCGGCCATCTTGGCTATCAGAACACAACAATTTTAGAAAATTCCGAATCTCCAAGCCACCCTTATGCCTCTCATTAAGTCCAATCTAGCTTAAGACTTATAGTTTGAGAGGAGATGTCATTTGAATAATTTCAAGATAGCTGCCATGATGGCTACTTTCGATATCATATGAAACTGTTTTAGCAATTCTTAACCTTTCCTCCCTACAAGTTCCAACTCAGTTCCAACTGAAGTCGCTATTGCCCAAACAAAATTTTCCCCATTAAAGGTCTAATGTAAAGGGCAAACAACTGTTATGTGAATTGTCTGATCTGTCCCCAAAACAAACAGATCCAAGACTTTTGGCTGTCCTCATTATCTGTAAGTCTGATGAAGATTCCATCAAAAATGAAATTGCTATCATCTGGACAACATTTTCCTAAGTGTATGAGACCCTCAAGGATGGGTCACTCTTATGTCAGCAAAACGCAAACTGGTCCTAGATTTTATGCATGTCCTAATTACCTGCATGTTTGGTGAAGATGTTATCAAAAAATGTAGCCAATGTCTATCGGACAACAATTTTCCGCAAGCTATACATGTATATAGTTACTGTCATAAATGAAAATAAACAGCATTTTCCCCATTATACGTCTATGGAAGACTAAAGTGCAAGTAACTCTCATGAGAATAATCCAATCAGCCAAAATTCAAACCTATCCAATATTCTATGGCTTTGCTCATTACCTACCAAAAGCGCTCACCTGCATTTGGCGGATCATGATATGTCACACTGTGTCATGGTGGCCATCATGGCTGTTAGATGAGATTACCTTTAGCAATCCTGACGAAAGGGCAAGTAACTCTCACACGAATAATCTGATCTGCCCCCAAATTCGAACTCGTCCAATACTTTATAGCTTTCTCCATTACCTTCAAGTTTGTTTAGGATTATGCCTATCGCCCGGTCAACATTTTCCCCATTTTAAGTCTTTGGGGACAATAGGGCAAATGACTCTAACAAGAATGAACCGATCTGCCTCAAAATCGAACTCGTCCAAGATTTAATGGCTGTCTTCATTACCTACACGTTTTTTGAGGATCAGATAAAAAATAAAGTAACTAACGCACGGACAATAAAAAGCTAACGACGGACAATGGACAGCAGGCCACAGCATAAGCTGACCTGGAGCTGTGCTGAGCTAAAAAACGATACACACACTTAAAGACAAACTATAACAAAAATAAACCGCCTTAGAACGGTCAGTGACACGAATTCCACCCGGGGGGGGGGGGGGGCTCAAATCGATTTTATGCGGCCGAAATCCTCGCCCTTACTTCCGTCGTGATTTAGACAAATCATTTGTTCAGTCCTTGTGAAGGCCTCCTAACTCATCAGTGCAACATCTCCGAAAACACAAAAATCAAACAACCATAGAGATGAAACAACGGTGAGGACTCGACGGCAAGAAACCACTGAAACGCTGGATCAAAGAAAACCAACAGTTAGACTCCGATGGGCACAACCAGTGACAGAGCATCAGGCACCAACCAACATTACATAAAATTAAATTCTCTCTCATTCTCAGTAAGCCTTTATGCTGGATTCGCCATTCAATCTCAATCTCAGGCCTGACCCACCGGCGTGCAATTAAAGAGGAAAGCAAAGTTGTCAATCGCGATTGTGTTAACTACCATGTATGCAGTCAGTCGTATAACATTTATGTTGTGCCCAATCTTTTTATATAGAAGAATGATTTTACTAAATTTGTTGCTGAAGTTATTACAAGTATATAGTTTTCTGAATTTATACACTAAGTCACCATAAAATTCGGGTCCCGATAGACCTTATTGCAGAAGAGATTTAAGTCCAACATTGAATTCTGAAATTAAATTGGAATGACGTCTATAAAATTTTAAAAAGACTTTGCGTAGTTTATGATATCGATAACCCTGATTAAGAAGTAAAGAAGTCACCAATTTATTACGAGTGTTGAAGTCAGTTATATGACAAGCCTTCGTCATGCGGCCTGATCCAATTATTTGTCAGAACCAATGGCGAGGATAATGGCCATGTAAATGTAAAATTGATTTAACACCACCCCACCTATATACTGTTTGCTGACCGTCGTTCCAATGCGGTTTTTATGTGGTGGTTTATGTGCAGTTTGTCTGTGCATGTATGTATTGCTTAATAGAAGTGGAGGCAATGATGAGGAATCGATACAATCAACCCACACTTCTCATCAGAGACACCAAAGGGAAAGAAATACAAACATAAAACAACAGACCGAATGGAAACATCAATAGCGGAAAGCCAAAAAGACAGTTACTTTCCCACAAAATGGTCAACAGGCTATCCAGAATAAAACAATATCAGCGACACAAACACAAAAAGACAAACCATAACACAAATAAACCGCGACATAAGAACTGCCTTGGAATTGTCAGCGGAAACGAATTCCACTGGGGGCTTGAATCGATTTTACGTGGCCACAATCCTCGCCCTTACTTCCGTCGCGATTAAGACAAATAATTTGGTCGGTCCGCATGAAGGCCTTCTAACTCATCAGTGCAACAGCTCCGTTAACACAAATAATCAAACAACCACAAAGATGAAACAACGGTGAGGACTCGACAGCAAGAAACCACTGAAATGCTGGTGCAAAAGAAAACCAACAGTTAGACTCCGATGGGCCCGACCAGAGATAGAGCATAAGGCACCAACCAACATTACCTTGAATAAGATCTCTCTAATTCTCAATAAGCCTTTCCGCTGGAACCGTCATATAAAAAATAAATACAGCTTTTTATTTTTGATAGCTGTATGGCCATTTTGTGGGAAAGTGACTGTGTCCCTAGCTATCAGCTAGTGATGTTTTCTTAGGGGACTGGTTGCTTCATGTTCGTGTTTCCTTCCCTTTGGTGTAACTGACGGGATGTGTGAGGTAGTTGTATCGATTCCAGATCCTAGCCTTCACTTTTATTTTGACCTTATTTAACGTATTTGTTCAAGAGAAAGGTTAAAGACAAGCCCCAAATCACAGTCTTTGGAGGCCTGTGTCCTTGAAAACAAGGTCAAGATCACCAGAATATAACCAAATCTGTGGTATACTGCAATGCTATATTGTACCAAGTTTGACCAAATTTAATCTATTCGTTCATCAGATAGAGTGTAGAAAATCAATTTTGGTCCAAATTTAGTGTTTTGTGGCGGTCTGTGCCATTGTAGATTAGGACAAGGTCATCATAATCTAATAACTGCATAGTTTGGTGAAAATATATCCATAGGTTTCGGAGATATATTTCGTCAAACAGGCCATTACGAAAACACGCCTATACAAATACATTGTAAAGTTTACCACTTAAAAATCGAAACTTTTAGACAAAAAAAAATATGGTATTTTTTCTTATTTCTGCTCAAACTATAGATTGTGGTATACGTTAGAAGGCGGTTCTCACGAATACCCACAATCCATATTTTAGAGCAGAAATAAGAAAAATAATGTTTACCCCTGTAAACTCCAGTTTTCCTATATAAAAGTGGGGTTCAAGGGGGTCAAAACTATATAGGCATGTTTGCGTGATGCACGCCAACGCCGACGCCGACGCAAACGGATCCGCACTGAAAAAAAACACCATGACCGAAACATCGCAAGTAGAAAGCCAAAATGACAAATTCTTTCCAACAAAATGGTCTTACGGTCAGTACAGTCAAGCAGACATCACGTGAACAAGTCCATGAAGCGAACACCCTCTAAACCCCACTTCATAAAGAGAGAACTGGTTTTATCGGGGTATATATTATTTTTCTTATTTTTGCTCCAAGACATCGAGGCGGTTCTAACGTGTACCCATAAACCATCTTTGAGTATTCATAAGAACAATATCGCGGATTTTCTTCAGAAGAGTAGCCTTTTTAGAGATGTGAAAAAATGCACTATGTCACACGATCGTGTTATCGTAATGAACATACAATGACAATAATAAACCACAACAGAACGCTCAGTAAAGTTTATTGGGGATGACTACGCCATAGAATAACCTAAATGAAACACTTCTACCTAGCACCGAAATCTATATTTAGATGATTTCTGATCTGCGTTGACAGTTTTACAAACTTTCGACGGCAAAAAAATGTCTACTTTCAAGGGCATGAAATAAAGCATTATCGTGCATGTGTATGTTATCCTTAGACAAGTAAAGTTCTAGAAAAACATATTTAAGTCAACCGAAAATTAGCAGCTGTACAAATTTGAACAACCAATATTTAAGCCTGTACATGTATATTCGAGTTTTACTTACATGTCTTGCATATAATTAACACTGCCCTCTTTGAAAAATGCGGCGAATATGTCAGACTGAAGCTGAAAGTAAAACAGTAATGTAATGAAATAACACTTTGGTACTGCCTAATATGATAGCACAATATAAGACAATATATGATGCTTTGTAAATATGCACGGGTTATATGAGGCTTTCTTTCATGACTGTCAAGATTATAAGTTTCTTATCTAGTTGGTCTGCACTGTCCAATTTCTGCTTCAGCCCTTACTATTAGCAGACAATAAATTGTCGGTATTTTGTTCTTATTTTCACAAGATTAAGAGATTGTAAATCTGGCGTGAAATCCGAAAAAAAAAATAAGAAAAATATTCCTAAATCTCGTCGTCGGAAATTAAAGCATGGAGAGCGTTTAACATATACTATGGACCCTCAATTGGTGGTTTATAACGATTTTCCATCATATGCTTTGAGCAGGTATAGGAAAATATTGTACACCCTTGAGGACCTCGTATTTAAACAACGAATGCCACCAGTTTGTGTGAGTGTGAGTTTTTATGCGTGTTTGTCCAATAAATGAAATGCACAGTGCCCTGTAATCCGCTCCCGCCCATAGGGTCTTGAAAAAATATATGGGCTGCACGATGCTTCCACGCAGAGCTGAATCCGGCCCGCAAACTAGTACTGGTTAACCGCTCAGAGGATCTAAGCCTGTCCAGGAACCGCGGTGCGAGGCGGACCGTCCATGCGTATAAACCCTATTGGTTTCATTGGGCAACAGGGCTTGAGATGTCATTTCATCTTAATAACGGGTGAAAGCCCCACAAAATTGGAAGCAACGTCTCCAAAATGACCTTTACAGTGTTGACGGAGACGTTAAACCTCAAATCAAACAAACAAACAGTGCCCTGTAAAATTAGAATAAAGAAGTGTGTTCATCAAACTGACTTGTTATACTAATTCCCTCTGGTGTACTGAGAAGTGGCAAAAGTCAGATGAAAAAGTGATATCTTTTTCTCTTTGTTCTTAGCACAGACTTAGGTGTTTTTTTATGAACTGCTGCATTGGTGCAAGTAGGAAAATAATATCTTGTGAATTGGGATTTAGAAGACTAATCATACGTCCGCCTCGTTAGTATAGTATGAAACAATAAAAATGGCTGTTAAAGTTAGTAAAATACCTAACTGCAGTGCAGTCAAAACGGTGTACGGGGCGATTGTACACAATATTACAGTACTATAGTCTCTTTGATTTATTAAAAGTCAGAGGATTGCTAAACATATAGCTAATTGTGGTGATCGATGCCGCATTTTCCATATGAATTGACACAACCAAACAGCCCCTCTGCTTATGCTACTTATGAAAGTCGACAGTCTTTATGTTGAGATCACAGTTTTACGGAAGGATCAGAATCTGACAATGCGTAGCCTCTGTATTATATATGCTGTTGGAGTTTAAAAAAAAAAAAAACCTTCAAATGGTCTGCTAAATTCTAAATAGTATATATTTCCATGGCTTTTAGTAGAGTCGTAGAAGTACATATTATCTAAAGCTTACAATTAAGTTGGCATCCTTCAGCACAAATGTAATATTCTTTATTCATTCGACCATTTTGATAACACAAATGTGTATGAACACAAATGTGTATGACTATGACGTCGCGTTTGAAACATTTGGCATCAGTGAAATATATCTCAGTGACAATATACAGTAAAACTTCGATGGCTCGAACACCGACGGCTCGTTTACCATGGCTGAGTCGAACCCATATTTGAGTCCCCAGGCAATTCCTCAACATTAGAAGTAGTGTGGGATAATTAAGGCCATTTTCGACTCTTATCTTGCAAATGTATGCTGTGTGTACTCATTAGAATCGCCTCGATGAGGCGATTCTAATGAGTACACACAGCATACATATTCATTATGGAACACCAAAAAGATGTCTTAAAGTATCTCGTTATGCCTCCTGACGGTAATCTCAGTGGCTCGAACTACCCCTGTCTCGAACAGATTTTCGAGGTCCCGAAGGTGTTCGAGCCATTGAAGTTCGACTGTAGTATTATCAAATCTGACTAGATAAATCCAGCCAAGAAAGGCTGAATCTCAATTAGCGTTCGCGCAGACACAGATCAAGATAAGATAGCTCAAAATGTATCATCTTGCTTTAATTTAAAAGGTTTGCCATGCTGTTAATTTGTATTGACCAATCTACATTTTTACAGGAATGAACGTGGTAAAGTTAAAGCTGTTTGACCATAATAAATATTCTTTACCTATGTGAGAATGCGACGTTGTCAGCGACATTAAGCACTGAAATTAATTTTTGGAGCACTGAACACATAACGAAAAGTAACAGTGAGTCTCCGTTTGATTCAAACTGTTCATAAGTAGTATTGTAGATTTTAAGTCTGCATAGTTATAAGAATCAATGCAATGTTTCCAAAGGAAAACGTCAATAAAATTTCTGGTTATAAAATCAGAATCTTCAATTCGTGTCCATTTAAATCGCTATCTATAAAACATGTTTTATGGTTTCATGGTTTGCCCCCAAATCCGCATGAAAGATTAAAAAATACACGTGTCGTTAAACAGTCATATAAAATAAACTTACATAGGGTGCTTGGACATTCTGCCAGCAACAATGACTTACCATGTCTTGTGTATTTGACAGGCCCACCGCAATCCATTCATTCGAATAGAAGTTGTTATAAGCATTGTCTATTGTGATAGCAAATGTGATGGTTGATGCATCTGTAAACCAGTTAATCCTTGCCTCTGAACAGGACTGAGCCAAAGGACACCATTCACCAATTGTAGGTTCTGGTTCGGCTGTTGTTTCAGCTTCAGGGTTGGCTGTTGTTTCAGGTTCGGCTGTTGCTTCAGGTTCGGCTGTTGTCTCCCCTTCTGGTTCAGCTGTTGTTTCACTCTCTGGTTCAGCTGTTGTTTCAGGTTCGGCTGTTGTCTCCCCTTCTGGTTCAGCTGTTGTTTCACTCTCTGGTTCAGCTGTTGTTTCAGGTTCGGCTGTTGTCTCCCCTTCTGGTTCAGCTGTTGTTTCACTCTCAGGCTCGGCTGTTGTTGTAGCATTTCCTGTTTGAAGTTATATTTGACCGATTAAGTTTACAAATAATAGTTGTACTTAACAAGCTTCAATTTTAACATTACGATAACTCGCCCGTACGTCATAGTGCATTTTTCACATCTCCAAAATGGCTACTTTTATGATGAAAATCCTTCATATTTTTCTAATAAATTCTCAAAACATAGGATGTGGGTGCTCGTTAGAACCGCCTCATTGAGGCGGTTCTAACGAGTACCCACAACCTATGTCTTGGAGAAGAAATAACAAAATAATGAATACCCCCGTAAACCCCAGTTTTCTCTATATAAAGTGGGGTTTAGGGGGTCTTCATTTAAGGGACTTGTTCACGTGATGGAATGAATTTCACATGATTTCTATTGTTAATCCACATTTAATCGCGGATGAATACATGTACTCATGACTCTTGCACCATGAAACCCTTATGCTTACCACGAGTACTTGTCGTCATGGTTATAAGTATTTTCACTCTTTTATTTTGTCTTTCGGTGCCTTACTTTGACTATTTGCTGTGGCTTTTCCTGACAATCTTTTGTTTTTCTATTTATCGCATCTTAAGCTTAAATAGTAGGATTGCTGTGCGCACCCTGCTATTTAACCATAAGATTTACCTTAAGTAAACACTGATCACGTAAGTTTGTTAATGTCTGCTACTTGATTTAGGACTTTAATCATTATGAAAACACGCCTATACAAATACATTGTAAACTTTACTGCCCCAAAAAACGAAAATTTTGAGATGAAAAATTGTGCTATTTTTCTTATATTTGCTCAAAATATAGATTGTAGCTACTCGTTAGAACCGCCTCGATGAGGCGGTTCTAATGAGTACCCACAATCTATATTTTAGACCAAAATAAGAAAAATTAGGTATACCCCTGTAAACCCTAGTTTTACTATATAAAAGTGGGGTTCAAGGGGGTCAAACATATATAGGCATTTTCGTAATAGGAAATATGTTGCATAAGATGAAGATATATTCAAAACAATTCTGATGTAAATTTTATATACGGTATCAAATCATCTGCAAGGTTAAGTATTAAAATTTGGAAAGATAAACCTCTGCGATGGAAAGAGTTCTTCAAAAGTGTTCGGAGCGGATAGAAAAGTTCTGAAGTTAGATCCTTTGGAAGCAAAGAATACACCAAACAAACGAAAATAGCAGACTCGGTTTTATTGAGTCTGTTCATGACCAGTACTGAAATGTGCAACACCGGCCAAGACCCCGACCTCCACCTAGCGCAGGCTTAAGCAGAACTCTATTTTCAAAACGATTCAAAATGAACTCAATGATCCCAAAGGATCAGAAAATATAATCTGCACTATGATTATGTACGGGGAGACGTTTTACGGCCGCCACGCGGCACAACACCAGCTTCAGTGAAGAAAAAATAAGTTCAGAAGTTAGATCCGTTGGAAGTAAAACATACACCAAACAAACGAAAATAGCAAACTCGGTTTTATTGAGTCTGTTCATGACCAGTACTGAAATGTGCAACACCGGCCACGCCCCTAGCGCCGGCTTAAGTAGAACTCTATTTTCAAAATGAACTCAATGATCCCAAAGGACCAGAAAATATAATCTGCACTATGATGATGTATTAAGATGCCTCTTTCTTCGGGGCACTAGCTGGAGTCAGAATGTCCAACTGTAGCCCTCAGGAACACCCTTTAAAGAGTCTTATCATATTCCGAAGAGATGATATCCATGACATCACGAAAACACGACTATACACATTTGACCCCCTTGAACACACCTTTTATATAGTAAAACTGGGGTTTAAGGGGGTATACCTTATTCTTCTTATTTCTGCTCTAAAATATAGATTGTGGGTACTCGTTAGAACCGCTCGATGAGGCGGTTCTAACGAGTGTCCACAATCTATATTTGGAGCAGAATCGAGGCGGTTCTAACGAGTAACCACAATATATATTTTAGAGCAGAAATAAGAATAATATCACAATTTTTCATCATAAAATTTTCATTTTTTCGGCGATAAAGGTGGCAATGTATAGGCGTGTTTGCGTAATGTGTAGCCCTCAGGAACACCATTTAAAGAGTCTTATCACATTCCGAATAGATGATATCCATGATTACGGAATGTTACTCACCACAGCTATGTGAAAAGCAGTAGGACTCCGACGAGTACCACCTCTGATAGTATCCATGATGATTCATATTTCTTTCATCATCCACCGTCCCATGTGCAAAAAGAAGATACAACTTTCCACCGTCATCCTGGCTATAAAGGGGGCGATAAAAACTGTACGCAATCTCGCCATTCACAGAGCTCGACCCGATTAAGGTAATGAGTTGTGCTTTGTCTTGGAGCGGCTTTCTAGAACCAGTTGGAACGAACCTTCAAATTAAAACAAACTAATACAGTTAACCCATGCGGCCAATAAAGACTCAGATCAACTTGTTCACTTAACCAGTACGGCAAAAGTTTTACTTGCATGCCAAAAAAAAAGTCTTTATCATTTTGTCCCCATTTAACCACATTAAACCCCGGTTTTATATGGTAAGACTGGGGTTTACAATGGTATACATTTCTTCTTATTTCTGCTGAAAAACAGAAGCGAAAACAATGACCAGGAATTGAAACAATTTGCCCAAACCTCCCATCAGAGACACCAAATGGAAAGAAAAATCTAGATTAACGGGCCTCGTTAGAAACACCACGCTGAGTGTTCTAACCAGTTCCGACAATCATTGTTTGAGCAGAAATATGAACAAGACAAGATACGGAACAAGGTGGCATATCATGTGACTCGATTATGATATTGCATTGCACTATTTCGGAAATAAACAGGCAAAGATACCTAATTATTAAAGCAGTTTGTTTATAAACTTATAAACTCGAATTACTAGACTGTGTCGACATAAAACACTGAATTTTCGGTTGTGCATGTCGTTTTTGGTTCTTGCTTTTTTAACAGAGTTGAGTTCGACAATGATTGACCAGTGAGCACAGCCTTTGTGAAATTATAAACCGACAAGCCCAATCAGCACGGATTGGTCTTCTTTATACATAGCACCCTACTTTGCAACACCAAGAACAACTTATTAGCTCACCTGAGCCGAAGGCTCAAGGTGAGCTATTGTGATCGGTCAATGTCCGTCGTGCGTCGTGCGTCGTGCGTTGTGCGTCGTGCGTCGTGCGTCGTGCGTCTGTCAACAATTTACTTAAATGACATCTCCTCCTAAATGGATTTTGATATAATTTCACAGGAATGTTGCTTGAGTGACCCTCTTTCAAAATTGCCTTAATCGTTCCGCTCCGTTAAACAAAATGGCCGCCAGAGCTAAAAATAGAAAAACCTTTAAATGACATCTCTTCCTGGGCAAATGGCCCGATTTGAAAATAATTTCACAGGAACGTTCCTTGAGTGACCCTCTTTCAAAATTGCCTAAATCGTTCTGCTCCGTTAAACAAAATGGCCGCCAGAGCTAAAAATAGAAAAACCTTTAAATGACATCTTCTTCTAGGCAAATGGCTCGATTTGAAAATAACTTCACAGGAATGTTCCTTGAGTGACCCTCTTTCAAAATTGCCTAAATAGTTCCCCTCCGTTAAACAAAATGGCCGCCAGAGCTAAAAATTGAAAAACCTTTAAATTGCATCTCCTCCTAGGCAAATGGCCCAATTTGAAAATAATTTCACAGGAACGTTCCTTGAGTGAGCCTCTTTCAAAATTGCCTTAATCATTCTGCTCCGTTAAACAAAATGGCCGCCAGAGCCAAAAATAGAAAAACCTTTAAATGACATCTCCTCCTAGGCAAATGGCCCGATTTGAAAATAATTTCACAGGAATGTTGCTTGAGTGACCCTCTTTCAAAATTACCTAAATCGTTCCCCTCCGTTAAACAAAATGGCCGCCAGAGCTAAAAATAGAAAAAACCTTTAAATGACATCTTCTTCTAGGCAAATGGCTCGATTTGAAAATAACTTCACAGGAATGTTCCTTGAGTGACCCTCTTTCAAAATTGCCTAAATAGTTCCCCTCCGTTAAACAAAATGGCCGCCAGAGCTAAAAATAGAAAAACCTTTAAATGACATCTCCTCCTAGGCAAATGGCCCAATTTGAAAATAATTTCACAGGAACGTTCCTTGAGTGAGCCTCTTTCAAAATTGCCTTAATCATTCTGCTCCGTTAAACAAAATGGCCGCCAGAGCCAAAAATAGAAAAACCTTTAAATGACATCTCCTCCTAGGCAAATGGCCCGATTTGAAAATAATTTCACAGGAATGTTGCTTGGGTGACCCTCTTTCAAACTTATCTAAATCGTTCCGCTTTGTTAAACAAAATGGCCGCCAGAGCTAAAAATAGAAAAACCTTTAAATGACATCTCTTCCTAGGCAAATGGCCCGATTTGAAAATAATTTCACAGGAACGTTCCTTGAGTGACCCTCTTTCAAAATTGCCTAAATCGTTCCGCTCCGTTAAACAAAATGGCCGCCAGAGCTGAAAAAGAAAAACCTTTAAATGACATCTTCTTCTAGGCAAATGGCTCGATTTGAAAATAACTTCACAGGAATGTTCCTTGAGTGACCCTCTTTCAAAATTGCCTAAATCGTTCCGCTCCATTAAACAAAATGGCCGCCAGAGCTAAAAATAGAAAAACCTTTAAATGACATCTCTTCCTAGGCAAATGGCCCGATTTGAAAATAATTTCACAGGAACGTTCCTTGAGTGAGCCTCTTTCAAAATTGCCTAAATTCTTCCGCTCCGTTAAACAAAATAGCCGCCAGAGCCAAAAATAGAAAAACCTTTAATTGACATCTCCTCCTAGGCAAATGGCCCGATTTGAAAATAATTTCACAGGAATGTTGCTTGAGTGACCTTCTTTCAAAATTGCAAAAATCGTTCCGCTCCGTTAAACAAAATGGCCGCTAGAGCTAAAAAAAGAAAAACCTTCAAATGACATCTCCTCCTAGGCAAATGGCCCGATTTGAAAATAACTTCACAGGAATATTCCTTGAGTGACCCTCTTTTAAAATTGCCTAAATTGTTCCACTCTGTTAAACAAAATTGCCACCAGAGCTAAAAATAGAAAAACATTTAAATGACATCTCCTCCAAGGCAAATGGCACGATTAGGAAATAATTTCACAGGAACGTTCGTCGAGTGACCCTTTTTCAAAATTGTCTAAATCGTTTCGCTCGTTAAACAAAATGGCCACCAGAGCTAAATAAAGAAAAACCTTTAAATGACATCTCCTAGGCAAAGAGCCCGATTTGAAAATAATTTCACAGGAATGTTCCTTGAGTGACCCTCTTTCAAAATTGCCTAAACTGTTCCGCTCTGTTTAACAAAATGGACACCAGAGCTAAAAATAGAAAAACCTTCAAATTCCACTACAATGAAAAATAACCTCCAAAGAAAAATCTTTGCTCCACATCTCCTTAAAGCAGTGAATCCGTCATTTCCATAAGCTTTGAAACATCTTGGATTCAGGTGAGCGATTCAGGGCCATCATGGCCCTCTTGTTTTTATTATTACGGAGTTTTATCATTATTATTATTGTTAAAATTTAATGTTCTTTCTTACAAACGAAGCCTCTGTGGTTTAGTGGTTATGCTACTCGCCTAATAAACCAGGGATTGCAGAATCGATCCCGGGCTTCTTCAGACTTTCGGATGAGTTTTTAAACCGAGGTCGCGTCTCCGTATGACCTTAGCTGTTGGTGGGACTTAAAACTGAAACACACTCACTCACTCACTCACGTTTTCCTCCAAACAATATTAGCTAGCGTTTATCCACTTTATTTTCATCACGTTAATAATAATTATGATAATAATAGATGAAATAGTGGTGGTAGCAGTAGCAGAAAAATGAGTAGTTGTAGAAGTAGTAGTGGGAGTAGTAGTTTGAGCACAATTATTATTATCATTGTTTTGATTATTAAAATTATATTATCATAATATTATAGTAGAACTGAATAGTAGTAGTAGTGGGAGTAGTAGTAAGAGTATAATTATTATTTTCATCGATTTTATTATTATTATGATGTTTATAAGTAGTG
The DNA here is from genome assembly GCA_963580285.1 of Lucinisca nassula. NCBI lineage: Eukaryota > Metazoa > Mollusca > Bivalvia > Lucinida > Lucinidae > Lucinisca > Lucinisca nassula. The sequence continues at coordinate 102,291,594 of OY757014.1, forward strand.
TCACCAGAAGTAGAAGTTATGCCCCCAACGTCGAAGAAGTTGGAAGGGCATATTGCTTCTGCTTCGTTCGTCCGTTTGTCCGTCCGTTACGCTTTTGATGCATAGCATAACTTAAGAACCGCGCATCACGTGAACAAGTCCGTGAAATGAACACCCCCTTAAACCCCACTTTATATAGAGAAAATTGGGGTTTACGGGGTATTCATTATTTTTCTTATTTCTGCTCTAAGACATAGGTTGTGGGTACTCGTTAGAACCGCCTCAATGAGGCAGTTCTAATGAGCACCCACAACCTAGGTTTGCAGTATAAATAAGAAAAATATCACGGATTTTCATCAGAAAAGTAGCCCTTTTGGGGATGTAAAAAATGCACTATGGCGCACAGGTATGTTACCGCAATGTATGCTAGGGTTTTGAAGTTTCATATATGGATTCCTCGTGTAAAATTAGGTGATGAGTATTTTTACACCCGGATTATGCCCCTTTCAAGAGTTATTGCACCTTGAAAATGTTTTGTCAGCAAAATATCTCAAAAACTGTAAGAGCTAGAGCCTTGAAAGTTGATGAATAATATTTGTGATGATGAGTTGATGACTTGATTACTTTTGACTACATTTTGAAAAATACTTCATGAGTTATGGCCCTTTGTCACTTTGGGTATTTGTACATTGTGTGCTTTGTGATGCATAGCATGACTTAAAAACCATGTAGGGTTTTGAAATTTCATATATGGATTCCTCAGGGACAATTAGGTGATACGTATATTTTTCTCATCCTGATTATGCCATTTTCAAGGGTTATTGCCCCTTGAATTTTTTTATAAAATCTTGTCAGCAAAATATCGCAAAATCTATTGGAGCTAGAGCCTTGAAAGTTGTTGAATAGATTCTCTGTGATGATTAGATGAGCTGGTTAACTTTTGACTCAATTCAGAAAAATACTTTATGAGTTAATCCCTTTGTCACTTTGAGTATTTGTACATTATACCTCTGTATGCTTATGACACATAGAATAACTTTAGAACCGTGTATGCTAGCGGTTTGAAATTTCATATATGGATTCCTTATGGAAAACTAGCTGACAGGTTTTTTTCTCATCCGAATAATGCCCCTTTTTTTATAAAATCTTGTCAGCAAAATATCTCAAACACTTAGAGCTAAAGCCTTGAAAGTTGGTGACTAGATTGGTGGTAATGAGTAAATGACCTGAGTATCTTTCGACTACATTCCGAAAAGTACTTCATGAGTTATGGCCCTCTGTCATTTTGGGTATTTGTACATTGTATGCTTTGTGATGCACAGGTTAGCTTAAGAACCAGTGTAGTGGATAGAGTGCTGGAGTACGAATCAGAGTGTCGGCTATGAATCAGAGGGTCGTGAGTTCAAACCCCGCTTTTTTTTTTTTTTTTTTTGCTTCTTTTCTTCTTTCTTTATAAACACACATAAACAGTCATTATGCCCCTCGCACAACAAAGTTGTTTGTGGATGGGGATATTGCAACTGTCCTGTACATACATACATACATACATACATACATACATACATACATACATACATACATACATACATACATACATACATACATACATACATACATACATACATACATACGAGTACATACATACATATTAGAAGCCTCTGTGGTGTAGTGCTGCATGCTGCTTCCATGCAGAGCTGAAACCGACCGCACACGAGTACTGGTAAACCGCTTATAGGATCTAAGGCTGTCCAGGCAAAACGGTGCGAGTCGGCCCGTCAATGCTTATATACCATATTGGTTTCATTGAGCGACTGGGCTTGAGATGTCATTTAATCTCAATATCGGGTAAAAGTCCCACAAAATTGAAAGCAACGTTTCCAAAATGACATATATAGTGTTGACAGGGATGTTAAACCTGAAATCAACAAATAAATCTTTATCAGTATCTTACCTGCTTCAAACAAAATGTTCCAATTTATAGACGACTTAAATTCAACTACTCACATGTCCTGCATATAAGCAACAGTTCCGTTCGTCAAAAAGGCGGCGAAAACATCAGCACCAAACTAAAAGATTAAAATAATGCAACACATCACAATCACAAATCCGTAAAACGAAGCCCCTATAAACCCAACTTTATATAAAGAAAAGTTGGGTTTACGGGATATACATTGTCTGTCCTATTTTTGCTCAGGGATATAGATTGTGGATACTCGTTAGAACCGCCTCGTTGAGGCGGTTCTAAAGAGCAGCCAAAATCTATGTTAAAGGCAGAAATAAGATCGATGTCATATTTTACCTAATATATGTCACTTCTGACACCATGTTGGACGCCATTATTTCACATGGACATGTTTTCCTAATGAAATATGAGCTAGCATATGAGAAAATGAGGCTTATCGTATAGTACACGCTCGTTATAACACAGTATCTGCTCATTAACAGTTTGCGGTTTTAAGAATTTGCCATTACATTCCGACAACACGCCTATATAAATGTATGGTAAACGTTACCGCCGAAAGAATTGGACCCCTCCAACCCCAATTTTACATCGTAAAACTGGGGTTTACAGGGGTAAACCGTATTTTTTCTTACTTATGTTCTAAAATATAATTTGTGGGTAATCGTTAGAATCGCCTCGATTTTGAGCAGAAATACGAAAATTATCACAATTTTTCATCGTAAAATTTTCATTTTTTTGGCAATAAAGGTTACAATATATTTGTATAGGCGTGTTTTTGTAATGAAACTTTCAGAACTATGAATTAGATACATGTATGTACGTTTCAAACCCGAGGGATTCTGGCGTCGATTGGAAGCCCGACTAAGTCTTAAATTAAGGATTTTTTCCATTGAAAGTGTCGTTATAATTACTGGTGGTTCTGATTCTTTCCCTAATTATATATGTTGTTATGTTGATGATTCTGATTCTTCCCCCTTTTTGGCTGTTCATGTTTAGTTACATTTGTCCTTCCAGTGTAATGTTTGTCCTGTTCGTGATCCAGATTCTTTCCCGCATTATGTATACTCACCGGAAATAGAAACTACACACTCATTTTTAAATTGTCACTGGCAAAACATTTTAATGAAATTTGAATTTCAATTATATAAATTATCATCAGTGGCATGTCTGCTATTGATTTATCGAATCAAAATGTTAATGGAACCAACAATATAACGGGTAAGGCCAAAGATTCGAGGCAAGGGTCAAAATCTTGGTGTTCAAGTTTCAAATGAGTCAAACATTTTGTGTCGCGAATATGATTCCCATTTTTATCAATTTACTCATCATCTAATCTTGGGAATATTGTCTACAAAATGAAATTTTTCACAATTGTTGAAATGTTATTGACCTTTAAATGTTGGACCAAATCACCGGAAGTGAGCTAAAAGTATGGCATCGGTGATTGCGGTTTTTGTTTTAATCAATATTTAAGACATAATTGAAGATGCTAAAACGATTGAAGACACTTTTGGGTCGATATTTGGCTTGAAACATTATTTTGAAAATTTCGCTGAAAAAAAAGCAGTTTTTGAGAATCCAATAAAATGTTTGTTTCTCGATAGTTTTTAGATGTTATATTATTTTTTATTCCTTGCTTTTGACTTATTACCTATACGCAAAAATGCTGAACTAAAAGTTCACTTACAAACAGATTTTGTGAAAATGCACTTTTTCACATTTTCCCCAAAAACTTTTATTTTGAACACCAGATTTTCTTTAAATTGCTACAGGATTCATGTCTATAGATAGTCAAATCTTACATCAGTATTTTTTCAGTGAATTGTCCACTTGTTATGTCAGACGAGACACTTTATAAACTGTATAGTTTCTATTTCCGGTCAGTATATATTGCTCCTTTTTAGTTAGGTTTGGATATTCTGAGTCACCACCTGTTTGGAAAAGAGCTGCTGACGCGGTGTATCTATTCTCCGTTGTATTTACTGTCGTCACTCCATGTTTCGACTTCTTTTCCTAGTGATACTGTGAGAAGAATTTGCGATCTGATTCTATCTGTTCCTAATCGTTTCTCTTTTTAATTGTCGTCAGGACGAATGTCGGTATAAGGACGACGTCAAGACGAATGTCGGTTTTACGGTCGCAAATTACGTGTTTCGGCTCCGCTGACGCGTCGCCGTAAAACGAAATTTCCGACCTAAAACCTCCGAATTACCTCCCCAAATCACAATTTGAATACAGTTATTCCCTAAATATATGTGAATCTACAATGCCATACTAAAACATTTCTCTCTTTCATAGCCCTAAAATGAGTTGTTTGAATTGAAGTGCAAATTGTGCCTCAAAGGCAGGCAGTGTCCTCTTTAGAACCATCACAATTGGGTGTTTTATTTAATAACTGCAATGTACAATTTTGAACGACTTTTGCTTAATAGTGTTTGCCCTTTGAGCTCCGCCTTCTCGTGTACAGTGTGAGGTTTGCCAGGAGTTTAGTACGTGAACATACTACCGTGATATTTCCACTTGTTTACTGAGACATTTGTAAAAATGCAGGTGCGTTTTTAAAATTAGTACGCCAAAATTTTCATGTGTCTCTGTGACAAAGAGTAGTTTTAAATTTAACTTACCATTTTCTGAGTTTTAGATAATCCTAAGGCAATCCATTTATTCGAATAAAATTTGTCATTAGGATTTTGGACGGAGACGGTAAAACTAACAATCTCTCCGAACACCTCCCATGTAATTATTGCCCAAGGTTCTATGCAAGTCTCAACTCCTGGACACCATTTTCCGACGTGTTTTGGCTCTGGTTCTGCTGTTGTTTCTCCTTCAGGTTCTGCTGTTGTTTCTCCTTCAGGTTCTGCTGTTGTTTCTCCTTCAGGTTTTGCTGTTGTTTCTCCTTCAGGTTCTGCTGTTGTTTCTCCTTCAGGTTCTGCTGTTGACTCTCCTTCTGGTTCTGCTGTTGTTTCCCCTTCTAGTTCCGCTGTTGTTTCTCCTTCAGGCTCAGCTGTTGTTTCTCCTTCAGGTTCTGCTGTTGTTTCTCCTTCAGGCTCTGCTGTTGTTTCTCCTCCAGGTTCTGCCGTTGATTTTCCTTCTGGTTCTGCCGTTGTTTCTCCTTCAGGCTCAGCTGTTGTTTCTCCTTCTGGTTCAGGTGTAGTGACAGAAGGAAGATCTGGGAAAGGCGGCAGTTCAGGAAAAAGCCGACAACCGGATCGGTATTCTGTCAAAGATATGAGAAATTGTTCGGAATTTCATCGAAAATATATGCGTACACAAGGTAACAAAATTTTATTTTAGGATAATTCATATTTTTAAACGTGTCCACAGTCTGTTTTTTAAGCATTTTTAATATGGCACACCATTTATCATATAACGTCGCTTTATTTAGTGAACAACGTCTTAATTTGACATGTTTACTGGTGCGTAAATTAATGACGCCGTCAGTGACAATCTTTTGTTTTCTAATGAAAGTCTTTTGAACTTCTTCGGCAATTAGATTTGATTTTAAATCGTCATTACGATAATACATCCATACGACCAAGTGCATTTTTCACATCTCCAAAATGGCTACTTTTCAGATGAAAATGTGTCATATTTTTCTTAAGAATACTCATAACATAGGTTGTATGTGCTCGTAAAATCGATTTAAGCACCCCCAGTGGACTTCGTTTCCACTGACCGTTCCAAGGCGGTTCTTTTGTCGCGGTTTATTTTTGTAATGGTTTGTGTTTGGGTGTTTGTGTCGCTTATATTATTTATTTTGGATAGCCTATTGGCCATTTTGTGGGAAAGTATCTGTCCTTTTGACTTTCCGCTATTGATGCTTCCATTAGGGTCTGTTTTTTCATGTTTGTATTTCTTTCCCTTTGGTGTCCCTGATGGGAACTGTGGGTTAATTGTATCGATTCCTGATCATTGCCTCGAAAGGGGGTCTTTCATCTGTGCCCATGCATGTTTTTTCTTTAAACTTTGTATATTAATAACTGAGCATATACAACCTATAAAAATGTATTTAATAAAATATATAAATCAAAGCAGGACTCAGGAGGCCACTCCAACTGACTCCCTCCATGAGCTGATGTCTGGCTCTAAATAAGTGCGTCTTAAATCTTATGTTTTATTTAGTTTAAAGATCTGTGAACTGGATTGAATGCCGAAATCCATAGGCATTCCTTTGATACTAAGAAACCTTTTGAATTAATTAAAGTCAACATTTTCTGATAAAATAATTATCAAAAATCTCATTTTTTAATTAAAATTTTAAGCGAATATCAAAATTCAATCCCTAAGATAAATATCTTCTAGTCTTTGTCAAGATTTTATTTTGCTAGGAAAACTTGCCATATGTATCTTCTTCAGCTATGCCAAGTTTCATGAAATTCCGAAACCGGTAACACTGTAGTTTTACACCTTTAATGTTTGTAAGTCGTTTCTGCAAAATTTACTATTTTATTGAAATCATCCAAGAACCTTACGAAAAGGCAATACGTAACACTTACGTAATAAAAATGAGACTATACAAATCAAAATGAATACATATTGAGCTGATGTAGCTTAGAAACTATTAAAATATCATGAATTTCTGATATTTTCCTTTCATTTATACACTATGATCCATCCAAAGCAGTAGATAGTATAACACTAAATCAAACGGTATTCTAATCAACAAATTCGGCTTAACAATATATATTGTTTTTTTATTAGCAGCAAAATTATTGTGAACATTTGCAACTTTATTTAATGACTTTGCATAGGTCATGCTACGCAAATAGGTGTAAGGCAAGGAGATCCATTATTTTCATTTCCATACCAAGCTGGTATGCAAGGACGCAATGGTCAGTGTTTTTTTGTTACTAGTAAAACAGCTCTGTGGATAAATCCATGGCCAGATTAAGCCTTAGATATACTCTGTCTTTAAGAACGCTGGATTATTATCCTAACAAAAAAGTTACAGTAATTATTGGTTAGTATTTCCACAAATCGAAATGTAACTGATATTGATTTTCTGTTGCAAAAGATATCATTGATGGATGAGGCGCAGAATATTTGGTGTAAACAAAGCTGTCCCATGACCTAGAGAAAGTTTGCTATTAGACAGGGAGATAAACAGTTTTCTTCCTTATATTACACATGCAAAAATATGTCTCTTTTTTATGCATTGGTATTGTTATTGTTGACGTTTCTTTAGTCTCTTATTTTTTTCTATTTACTTTGTCAATATAGTGGTTAATTTATCGGAAGCGAGCTTTTAAGTATTTTTCTGGTTGTAAAACTGTCAACCACTTCTTGAATGTTTCTGCTGAATGCAAGTTCACTGTTTTTTAAGCACCGTTCTTGCTTGCTTTTTGTTCATTAATAATTACCAGTACATTTCTGTGCAATGTTTCTCTCATCTTAGAAAGAACATTGCAGTGTTTGGACAGAAAAAAAAAACATCACAATGTATTTACTGAAAATAATTTAAAATCCTATGAGTAATGCGATAACTACTCCCAGATTGAATAATTATTATCAACAGTTTAAATGCTTCTTGATATCTTACATAATGTGCTTTTTAATTACTGCAACAACTGCTGAGATAGGTAAATGAAGTGAAAGACCTAAACAAATATATAGACAACACAATCATGATCACATAAGTTTTGGAAAACTGACAAATGTACGACCATGTGAAGTCTAAAAGCAAATTCAAATGGTTTTGGAATACAGCTTCAGGAAGCTGTTTGATTTCGTTCATAGGGGCTATACAAAAAAGATAGATTGGCTAGTGCCTATGCAGATACAAATTCTGAAAACTTAATGTCCTGGAAAAGTAATCTCAAGTGTTATTGATTTTCCCCAGAGTAGACGTTTCTTTTTAAATGGACAGTTAGGGTTAAATAACCAACGGGCGTCTGACGTTTCATCAGTGCAATAAATCGGCTGATCAAGAAGACTGAACGCCCTATTTATACCTATGGCGAGCGTAGCTGATAGGCATTTTGGGTATGGTGGGTGACTTTTAAAGTATTGTATGTCCTCTGATTGAACCTCAGAGGCCCGTGAATAAACAAACAACAGTTTGACTTGAGAGTCATTTATCTCGAGTCGGATAACAAATCTCAAAATAAAAGTAAAACAAAGATCAGGAATCGATACAATTAATTTACTCCACCCATCAAAGACACCAAAGGGAAAGAAATACAAACATTAAGCGACCAGACCATAATGGAAACCTAAACAAAGGAAGGCCATAAGGACAGTTTCTTTCCCACAAAATGGCAATATGGCCATCCAAAATAAAAAGACACAAGTGATACACACAGTAAGTAACAAACAATAACATAAATAAACCGCCACAGAAGAACCGCCTTGGAACGGTCAGTGGAAAGATTTCCACTGGGGGGCTTCAATCGATTTTACGTGGCCACAATCCTCGCCCTTACTTCCGTCGCGATTTAGACAAATAATTTGTTCAGTCCGCATGAAGGCCTCCTAACTCATCAGTGCAACATCTCCGTGAACACAAATAATCAAAGCACCAAAGAGGTGAGACAACGGTGAGGACTCGACAGCAAGAAACCACTGAAATGCTGGAGCAAAAGAAAACCAACAGTTAGACTCAGATCTGAAGCAACATCTAAAGTGACTGGTATGTTGTTGATTTGAATGTTAAATCTAAACATCACCTTAGCACCATTACCAAATTAGAAAGACAGAAAGAAAACTGTGCCCATGATTAAATGGGTGCGTTTGATGACGTTTGTCATAAAAACCTTTGCGGTATAGGTCTGTAGACAAAATAGTTTGTTCCATAGGGGGCAAATTTACCAAAAAGGATGTTTTGAAATAATTCTTATAATTATGCTATGAACTACTTACGCAAACCATATTATACTATAGCCAGCCAAATTGAAAGCAAAAGTAAAGTATTATTAAACAGCATGACCAAAACATGATAATCATATAATTTCACATTCTGCTGAATCAGGACTATCAATATTCAGTCTGTTAAAACACAATGTTACCGGTCCTCAATTTCCATCAAAATTCATCAACATGTTCCAAAGATATGTGGGTAGTTTTTATGCTAAAATAGTGTCTTGACAAAAATTGGAACATGGTAAAAATGCATATAAAATTTTAAAGAATACAAAAATAGGAGCTGAAATATGGGGACACCATCAAAGAAAACTGAATGCCCAGCCACTAACACTAGACATATGAGGTCATTCATAGTATCAACCAACTCACCAATTATGGCTTTATTCATAAAACATAGCAGCATTAGATATATGAAACTCTGAATTCTGTAGACAAGTTTATAGGAGAGTACTCTCTGTTTTTATAGAGACTTCATAAAATATGTAATAAATTTACTACGGAAATAAAATTTAAAGTGAATGCATTATAATTATAATGGTTTTACCCAAGGCAATTATTGTGCATAATTTCATCAAAATCCAAGCGTGGGCAGAAACCAATGCAAATTTCCTATACCTTGAAAGACCCCCTTTTTAGATAAAAAAATGAAATATTTGTCTTATTTCTGCTCAAAATATAGATTGTGGGTACTCGTTGAGGCGGTTCTTACGAGTACCCGCAATCTATATTTTTGATCAGAAATAAAAAAAAATCAGGTTTACCCCTGTTCAACCCAGTTTTACTGTATAAAAGTGGGGCTCAAGGGGCATCAAAATTATATAGGCGTGTTTTCATGATATATTGTCAATGGCAGGCTGATTTGTGGTAATGGAGACGTTGCATAATACACCTTAAGACTATTTATGATGTTTTACTTATTTCTACTCTCATCATGGTTTGTGTGTACTTTTTGGAGCCGCCTAATTGAGGCGGTACAAGTGGGTACCCACGGCCTGTGTCTTGGGGGCGGGGATGGGAAGGTTTATGTACGTATGGTCCTGTAGATCCTGTTTTCTCTATATAGAGTGGATGTGGGGGTGTTCATTGCTTGTATTTGTTAAAGTGATGAAAAGTTTCATAACAATAACGGTCCTGGGTTTTCGAATGTGCCTGTCAAGGTGAGGGCTAGAAGAAATATATGGACTGCATGATGCTTCCACGCAGAGCTGAATCCGGCCCACACACTAGTACTGGTAAACCGCATGAAGGCCTCCTAACTCATCAGTGCAACATCTCCGTGAACACAAATAATCAAAGCACCAAAGAGGTGAGACAACGGTGAGGACTCGACAGCAAGAAACCACTGAAATGCTGGAGCAAAAGAAAACCAACAGTTAGACTCAGATCTGAAGCAACATCTAAAGTGACTGGTATGTTGTTGATTTGAATGTTAAATCTAAACATCACCTTAGCACCATTACCAAATTAGAAAGACAGAAAGAAAACTGTGCCCATGATTAAATGGGTGCGTTTGATGACGTTTGTCATAAAAACCTTTGCGGTATAGGTCTGTAGACAAAATAGTTTGTTCCATAGGGGGCAAATTTACCAAAAAGGATGTTTTGAAATAATTCTTATAATTATGCTATGAACTACTTACGCAAACCATATTATACTATAGCCAGCCAAATTGAAAGCAAAAGTAAAGTATTATTAAACAGCATGACCAAAACATGATAATCATATAATTTCACATTCTGCTGAATCAGGACTATCAATATTCAGTCTGTTAAAACACAATGTTACCGGTCCTCAATTTCCATCAAAATTCATCAACATGTTCCAAAGATATGTGGGTAGTTTTTATGCTAAAATAGTGTCTTGACAAAAATTGGAACATGGTAAAAATGCATATAAAATTTTAAAGAATACAAAAATAGGAGCTGAAATATGGGGACACCATCAAAGAAAACTGAATGCCCAGCCACTAACACTAGACATATGAGGTCATTCATAGTATCAACCAACTCACCAATTATGGCTTTATTCATAAAACATAGCAGCATTAGATATATGAAACTCTGAATTCTGTAGACAAGTTTATAGGAGAGTACTCTCTGTTTTTATAGAGACTTCATAAAATATGTAATAAATTTACTACGGAAATAAAATTTAAAGTGAATGCATTATAATTATAATGGTTTTACCCAAGGCAATTATTGTGCATAATTTCATCAAAATCCAAGCGTGGGCAGAAACCAATGCAAATTTCCTATACCTTGAAAGACCCCCTTTTTAGATAAAAAAATGAAATATTTGTCTTATTTCTGCTCAAAATATAGATTGTGGGTACTCGTTGAGGCGGTTCTTACGAGTACCCGCAATCTATATTTTTGATCAGAAATAAAAAAAAATCAGGTTTACCCCTGTTCAACCCAGTTTTACTGTATAAAAGTGGGGCTCAAGGGGCATCAAAATTATATAGGCGTGTTTTCATGATATATTGTCAATGGCAGGCTGATTTGTGGTAATGGAGACGTTGCATAATACACCTTAAGACTATTTATGATGTTTTACTTATTTCTACTCTCATCATGGTTTGTGTGTACTTTTTGGAGCCGCCTAATTGAGGCGGTACAAGTGGGTACCCACGGCCTGTGTCTTGGGGGCGGGGATGGGAAGGTTTATGTACGTATGGTCCTGTAGATCCTGTTTTCTCTATATAGAGTGGATGTGGGGGTGTTCATTGCTTGTATTTGTTAAAGTGATGAAAAGTTTCATAACAATAACGGTCCTGGGTTTTCGAATGTGCCTGTCAAGGTGAGGGCTAGAAGAAATATATGGACTGCATGATGCTTCCACGCAGAGCTGAATCCGGCCCACACACTAGTACTGGTAAACCGCATGAAGGCCTCCTAACTCATCAGTGCAACATCTCCGTGAACACAAATAATCAAAGCACCAAAGAGGTGAGACAACGGTGAGGACTCGACAGCAAGAAACCACTGAAATGCTGGAGCAAAAGAAAACCAACAGTTAGACTCAGATCTGAAGCAACATCTAAAGTGACTGGTATGTTGTTGATTTGAATGTTAAATCTAAACATCACCTTAGCACCATTACCAAATTAGAAAGACAGAAAGAAAACTGTGCCCATGATTAAATGGGTGCGTTTGATGACGTTTGTCATAAAAACCTTTGCGGTATAGGTCTGTAGACAAAATAGTTTGTTCCATAGGGGGCAAATTTACCAAAAAGGATGTTTTGAAATAATTCTTATAATTATGCTATGAACTACTTACGCAAACCATATTATACTATAGCCAGCCAAATTGAAAGCAAAAGTAAAGTATTATTAAACAGCATGACCAAAACATGATAATCATATAATTTCACATTCTGCTGAATTAGGACTATCAATATTCAGTCTGTTAAAACACAATGTTACCGGTCCTCAATTTCCATCAAAATTCATCAACATGTTCCAAAGATATGTGGGTAGTTTTTATGCTAAAATAGTGTCTTGACAAAAATTGGAACATGGTAAAAATGCATATAAAATTTTAAAGAATACAAAAATAGGAGCTGAAATATGGGGACACCATCAAAGAAAACTGAATGCCCAGCCACTAACACTAGACATATGAGGTCATTCATAGTATCAACCAACTCACCAATTATGGCTTTATTCATAAAACATAGCAGCATTAGATATATGAAACTCTGAATTCTGTAGACAAGTTTATAGGAGAGTACTCTCTGTTTTTATAGAGACTTCATAAAATATGTAATAAATTTACTACGGAAATAAAATTTAAAGTGAATGCATTATAATTATAATGGTTTTACCCAAGGCAATTATTGTGCATAATTTCATCAAAATCCAAGCGTGGGCAGAAACCAATGCAAATTTCCTATACCTTGAAAGACCCCCTTTTTAGATAAAAAAATGAAATATTTGTCTTATTTCTGCTCAAAATATAGATTGTGGGTACTCGTTGAGGCGGTTCTTACGAGTACCCGCAATCTATATTTTTGATCAGAAATAAAAAAAAATCAGGTTTACCCCTGTTCAACCCAGTTTTACTGTATAAAAGTGGGGCTCAAGGGGCATCAAAATTATATAGGCGTGTTTTCATGATATATTGTCAATGGCAGGCTGATTTGTGGTAATGGAGACGTTGCATAATACACCTTAAGACTATTTATGATGTTTTACTTATTTCTACTCTCATCATGGTTTGTGTGTACTTTTTGGAGCCGCCTAATTGAGGCGGTACAAGTGGGTACCCACGGCCTGTGTCTTGGGGGCGGGGATGGGAAGGTTTATGTACGTATGGTCCTGTAGATCCTGTTTTCTCTATATAGAGTGGATGTGGGGGTGTTCATTGCTTGTATTTGTTAAAGTGATGAAAAGTTTCATAACAATAACGGTCCTGGGTTTTCGAATGTGCCTGTCAAGGTGAGGGCTAGAAGAAATATATGGACTGCATGATGCTTCCACGCAGAGCTGAATCCGGCCCACACACTAGTACTGGTAAACCGCTTAGAGGATCTAAGCCTGTCCAGGAACCGCGGGGCGAGGTGGACCGTCCATGCTAATAAACCCTATTGGTGTCATTGGGCGACAGGGCTTGAGATGTCATTTCATCTCAATGTCGGGTAAAAGTCCCACAAAATTGAAAGCAACGTCTCCAAAATGACCTTTACAGTGTTGATGGGGACGTTAAACCTTAAATCAAACAAAACAAGAGGGCCATGATGGCCCTGGATCGCTCACCTGATCCATACAGTAACAAGTGGGCCCTGGGGAGGGCCATTATTGACCCCAGGGTTACAATGTGCATTATGTTGAGGGAGGTCTAAAAAGGTGAAGCTTCATACCAAATATCAACAAAGGCTATAATTTGAACAATCTTGGCAAAGGTCCAATAGATGAAGCTACATACCAAATATCAAAGACCTGGGCCTTGCGGTTTCAGAGAAAATTTTTTTAAAGATATTTCCAACATAAGCCTATGTAAAACCAAATGGCCCCAGGGCTGGGCATTTTTGGCCTCAGGGCTATAATTTAAACAATCTTGATAGAGGTCCACTAGATGAGGCTTCACACCAAATATCAAAGACTTGGGCCTTGCTGTTTCAAGGAAGAAGCTTTTCAAAGATTATTTCAATATAAGTCTATGTAAAACCAAAGGGTCTCGGGGTGGGGGCATTTTTGGCCCCAAGGCTATAATTTGAACAATCTTGATAGAGGTCCACTAGATGAAATTTCACACCAAAGATCAAAGACCTAGGCCTTGTGGTTTCATAGAAGAAGATTTTTAAACATAGATAAGCCTTACAAAGTCCCTTTATAAGCCTATGTAAAACCAAAGGGCCCAGGGGCGGGGGCATTTTTGGCCCGAGCACAATAATTTGAACAACCTTGGTAGGGGTCCACTAGATGAAGCTTCATACCAAATAGCAAAGACCGAGGCCATGCAGTTTCAGAGTAGACGATTTTTAAAGATTTTCACTATATAAGCCCATGTAAAACCAAAGGGCCCCGGGGCGGGGGCATTTTTGGCCCCAGCACTATAATTTTAACAATCTTGGTAGGGGTCCGCTAGATGAAGCTTCATCCCAAATATCAAAGACCTGGGCCTTGTGGTTTCAGAGAAGAAGATTTTTAAAGATTTTCCCGATAAAAACCCATGTAAAACCAAAGGGCCCCGGGGCGGGGGCATTTTTGGCCCCAGCACTATAATTTGAACAATCTTGGTAGGGGTCCACTAGATGAAGCTTCATACCATATATCAAAGACCTGGGTATTGCGGTTTCAGAGAAGAAGATTTTTTAAGTTTTTGGTGAAAAAAATCTATTTTTGGCTCCTGTGACCTGGATGTGCAACGAACCTGAACCATTTGAACAACTTTGAAAGGGGTCCACCTAAGGATCATTCCTGTGAAGTTTGGTCAAAATCCGATCAGTGGTTTAGGAGGAGATGTCGTTTGAAGAAATTGTTTACGCACGGATGACAGACAAAAAGTGATCCTAATATTAATCACAAGAGGGCCATGATGGCCCTGGATCGCTCACCTGGTCCATAGAGTAACAAGTGGGCCCCGGGGAGGGCCATTATTGACCCCAGGGTTATAATGAGCATAATGTTGAGGGAGGTCTAAAAAGGTGAAGCTTCATATCAAATATCAACAAAGGCTATAATTTGAACAATCTTGGCAAAGGTCCACTAAATGAAGCCACACACCAAATACCAAAGACCTTGGCCTTGCGGTTTCAGAGAAGAAGATTTTCAAAGATTATCTCTATATATAAGTCTATGTAGAACAAAAGGGCCCTGGGGCAGGGGCATTTGTGGCCCCAGGGCTATAATTTGAACAATCTTGGTAGAGATCCACTAGATGAAGCTCCATTCCAAATATCAAAGACATGGGCCTTGCAGTTTCAGAGAAGAAGATTTTTAAAGATTTCCCTTAAGTCTATGTAAAACCAAAGGGTCTTGGGGCTGGGGCATTTTTGGCCCCAGGGCTATAATTTGAACAATCTTGATAGAGGTCCACTAGATGAAATTTCACACCAAATATCAAAGACCTAGGCCATGTGGTTTCATATAAGAAGATTTTTAAAGATTTTCCCTATATAAGCCTATGTAAAACCAACGGGCCAGTCGGGGGCAATTATTTTCTTCTCAGGGCTATAATTTGAACAATCTTGGTAGAGGTCTACTAGCTGAAGCTTCATACCAAATATCAAAGACCTAGGCCTTGTGGTTTCTGGGAAGAAGATTTTTGAAGATTTTCCGGATATAAGCCTATGTAAAACCAAAGGGCCCCGGGGCGGGGGCATTTTTGGCCCCAGCCCTATAATTTGAACAGTCTTGGTAGGGGTCGACTAGATAAAGCTTCATACCAAATAGCAAAGACCTGGGCCTTCCAGTTTCAGAGAAGAAGATTTTCCCTATATAAGCTCATGTAAAAACCAAAGGGCCCCGGGGCAGGGGCATTTTTGGCCCCAGCACTATAATTTGAACAATCTTGGTATGGGTCCACTAGATGTAGCTACATACCAAATATCAAAGACCTGTGCCTTGTGGTTTCAGAGAAGAAGATTTTTAAAGATTTTCCCTATATAAGCCCATGTAAAACCAAAGGGCACCGGGGCGGGGCATTTTTCGCCCCAGCACTATAATTTGAACAATCTTGGTAAGGGTCCAATAGATGAAGCTTCATACCAAATATCAAAGACCTAGGCCTTGTGGTTTCAGAGAAGAAGATTTTTTAAGTTTTCGGTGAAAACAATCTATTTTTGGCTCCTGTGACCTATATATGCAACGGACCGGAACCATTTGAACAACTTTGAAACGGGTCCACCTAAGGATCATTCCTGTGAAGTTTGGTCTAAAACTGATCAGGGGTTTAGGAGGAGATGTCATTTGAAGAAATTGTTTACGCACGGATGACAGACAAAAAGTGATCCTAATATAAAACACAAGAGGACCATGATGGCCCTGGATCGCTCACCTGATCCATAGAGTAACAAGTGGGCCCCGGGGAGGGCCATTATTGACCCCAGGGTTATAATGTGCATAATGTTGAGGGAGGTCTTAAAAGGTGAAGCTTCATACCAAATATCAACAAAAGGCTATAATTTGAACAATCTTGGCAAAGGTCCACTAGATGAAGCTACACAACAAATATCAAAGACCTGGGCCTTGTGGTTTCAGAGAAGAAGATTTTTTTAAAGATATTCCTTACATAAGCCTATGTAAAACCAAATGGTCCCAGGGCAGGGGCATTTTTGGCCTCAGGGCTATAATTTAAACAATCTTGATAGAGGTCTACTAGATGAAGCTTCACACCAAATATCAAAGACCTGGGCCTTGTTGTTTCAGAGAAGAAGATTTTCAAAGATTATCTCTATTATAAGTCTATGTAAAACCAAAGGGCCCTGGGGCGGGGGCATTGTGGCCCCAGGGCTATAATTTGAACAATCTTGGTAGAGGTCCACTAGCTGAAGCTTCATACCAAATGTCAAAGACCTAGGCCTTGTGATTTCAGAGTAGAAGATTTTTCAAGATTTTCCCTATATAATTCTATGAAAAACCAAAGGGCCCCGGGGCGGGGGCCTTTTGGCCTCAGGGCTATAATTTGAACAATCTTCATAGAGGTCCACTAGCTGAAGCTTCATACCAAATATCAAAGACCTGGGCCTTGCAGTTTCAGAAAAGAAGATTTTTAAAGATTTTCCCTATATAAGCCTATGTAAAACCAAAGGGCCCCGGGGCGGGGGCATTTTTGGCCCCAGCACTATAATTTGAACAGTCTTGGTAGGGGTCCACTAGATGAAGCTTCATACCAAATAGCAAAGACCTGGCCCTGCAGTTTCAGAGAAGAAGATTTTTTAAAGATTTTCCCAATATAAGCCCATGTAAAACCAAAGGGCCCTGGGGCGGGGGCATTTTTGGCCCCAGCACTATAATTTGAACAATCTTGGTAGGGGTCCACTAGATGAAGCTTCATACCAAATATCAAAGACCTGGGCCTTGCGGTTTCATAGAAGAAGATTTTTAAAGATTTTCCCCATATCAGCCCATGTAAAACCAAAGGGCCCCGGGGCGGGGGCATTTTTTGCCCCAGCACTATAATTTGAACAATCTTGGTAGGAGTCCATAAGATGAAGCTTCATACCAAATATCAAAGACCTGGGCCTTGAAGTTTCAGAGAAGAAGATTTTTAAAGATTTTCCCTATATAAGCCCATGTAAATCCAAAGGGCCCTGGGGCGGGGGCATTTTTGGCCCCAGCACTATAATTTGAATAATCTTGGTAGTGGTCCACTAGATGAAGCTTCATACCAAATATCAAAGACCTGGGCCTTGCGGTTTCAGAGAAGAAGATTTTTCAAGATTTTCCCTATATAAGCCTATGTAAAACCAAAGCGCCCCGGGGCGGGGGCATCTTTGGCCCCAGCACTATAATTTGAACAATCTTGGTAGGGGTCCACCAGATAAAGATTCATACCAAATATCAAAGACCTGGGCCTTGCAGTTTCAGAGAAGAAGATTTTTAAAGATTTTCCCGATATAAGCCCATGTAAAACCAAAGGGCCCCGGGGCGGGGGCATTTTTGGCCCCAGCACTATAATTTGAACAATCTTGGTAGGGGTCCACAAGATGAAGCTTCATACCAAATATCAAAGTCCTGGGCCTTGCAGTTTCAGAGAAGAAGATTTTTTAAGTTTTTGGTGAAAAAATCTATTTTTGGCTCCTGTGACCTATATGTGCAACAGACCGGAACCATTTGAACAACTTTGAAAGGGGACCACCTAAGGATCATTCCTGTGAAGTTTGGTCAAAATCGGTTCAGTGGTTTAGGAGGAGATGTCGTTTGAAGAAAAAGTTTACGCACGGACGCACGGACGCACGCACGCACGGACGGACGCACGACGGACGACGGACAAAAAGTGATCCCAAAAGCTCACCTCGTCACTACGTGACGGTGAGCTAAAAACTGTCATGGTGAGGGGTGCAGAGCTTGTTTTGGGTGTTTTATTTAGGTGGCCCAATCTGGAACTGTGCTGTTTACGTTAGAACTGTTTTGGATTTGGGTTACAGCGTATTTGAATGTTTGAATGGGTGTTTAACGTCCCCGTCAACACTGTTAAGGTCAGTTTGGAGACGTTGCTTCCAATTTTGTGGGACTTTTACCCGACATTGAGATGAAATGACATCTCAAGCCCTGCCACCCAATGAAACCAGAAGGCTTATATGCATCGGGCGATCTGACTCACACCACTTTGTCCTTCTATGCGGTTTACCGGTACTCGTGTGTGGTCAGATTCAGCTCTGCGTGGAAACATCATGCAGCCCAATCTGTCTCAACGCCCCGATGTGCAGGGGCGAGGGTTACAGAGTAATAATTCCTTTTGAAAACTTCTATAAAAGGTATAATCCTCTTTGGAAGCAAGGACTGCAACACAGAACTGAAAATTGTAGAGTGTCCAAGATCTTTTCTGGGCCAGACTAACTATTTTCGGCCAATTAGGCCTCATCAGTGACCTTCAGATATTTTCGAATTTCCGCAGTGGAACCAATGGTCCCAAAGGACTAAAAGATAACTCCACACCATGATGAAAGTAGCAACATTCTGCAAAGTGGTACTCAAGACATTTCATGAGGTTTTCAGGATCTTTTAAGTTTTCATTACGATAAAACGCCTATATAATTTTGACCCCCTTGAATAAAAATCAAAAATGAGTTCCTTTAAGAGCAATGAAAACATTCATAAGAAAGAAGATG
This sequence comes from Lucinisca nassula, assembly GCA_963580285.1. Taxonomy (NCBI): domain Eukaryota; kingdom Metazoa; phylum Mollusca; class Bivalvia; order Lucinida; family Lucinidae; genus Lucinisca; species Lucinisca nassula. The sequence goes on from OY757014.1 coordinate 102,310,675, forward strand.
GGTCATACTACGTAGTTTCGGCCAAAACTGGGGTTTACGGGGGTAAACCTTATTTTTCTTATTTCTGCTCTGAAATATAGATTGTGGGTACTCGTTAGAACCGCCTCTATGAGGCGGTTCTAACGAGTACCAACAATCTATTTTTTAAGCAGAAATAAGAAAAATATCACAATTTTTCATCTTACAATTATTTTTTTTTTTTTTTTGGGCGATAAAGGAAACAATGCATTTGCATAGGCGTGTTTTTGCAATGTCATGTTGTACATTCAGTAACGAATATTAGCATAAATTGGTATGACAAATTATTACTATGGATTATTCCACAAACTACTTTTATAGTTAAAGGACTGTCACCTCACTTACTATTGTTCTATGTTCTAGTTAATCAATATAACGGATGGTCTTAGGGTTTGTTTCTCTGGTGTTTTTTTTGCACTGGTGAAACTCATGTCAGCATCACAGTTGTATCATTACGATATCACACCCGCGCGACAAACATGTAGTGCATTTCTTCACATCTCCAGAATGGCTGTTTTTCTGATGCTAATCCGTGATATGTACCTTATTTATACTGCAAACATAGCTTGTGGGTACTCGTTAGACCCGCCTCATTGAGGCGGTTCTAACGAGTACTCTCAACCTATGTATTGGAGTTGAAATAAGAAAAATAGTGTATACCCCCGTAAACCCCAATTTTCTCTCTATATAAAGTGGGGTTAAGGGGGTGTTTATTTCACGGAATTGTTCAGGTGATATAACTATGTAAGGAATTGCGGGTTCTCGCCAGGTGGTTCTAGTGAGCACCTGCAACCCATGTTTGGTGCTGAAATAAGAAAACATACAAATTAGGTATAGTACTATAGAAAACCTAGCCGAGACCACATCTGTTCCACTTTTTGGCTCCCCAGGAAAACTTACCAGCAGGTCTCCAACCAATGGCTACCCATGTGTCTGTTTTCACACGAAGAATTATTTCAATTTCCTGGAGATCCTAAAATGATAAAAAGTGAAAGTGAAGTTAAACAAGGTACCACTTTGCGTCTTTGAAGCATAGATAATTTTGAAAAAAAAATGTAGGATATTCCATTACGAAAACAGGCCTATACAAATACATTGTAAACTTAACCGCCGAAATAAAACGAAAATTTTAAGACGAAAAATTGTGATATTTTTCCTATTTCAAAAATATGCTATACCCCTGTGAACCTCATTTTTACTGCATAAAAGTGGGGTTCAAGGGGACAAAGTTATATAGGCGTGTTTTCATGATGTTTTTACTTCTGAAAGCAATTAATTAATCGAAAATTGCTTTCCCTTCATATGTTATCCCGTCCATGCATATTAACCCTGTTGGTTTCATCGGGCGGCAGGGCTTGAGGTGTCATTTCATCTCAATGTCGGATGATAGTCACACAAACTTGGAAGCAACGTTATCATTATGGCCGAAATAGTGTTGTCGGGGACATTAAACCTCAAAACAATCAAACAAAGAGACGTGCCCTTCTTTGATTTTGCACAGCCTTGATAGGTTTTGTTTGTTTGTTTGAATTGAGGCTAAATGTCCCCGTCAACTCTATATAGGTCATTTTGGAGACGTTGCTTCCAATTTTGTGGGACTTTCACCCGACAATGAGATGAAATGACATCTCAAGCCCTGTCGCCCAATGAGACAAATAGGGTTTATAAGCATGGACGTTCCGGCTCGCACCGCTTTGCTTAGGAAGGCTTAGGGCCTCTATGCGGTTTACCAGTTCCCGTGGGCGGTCGGTTTCAGCTCGACGTGGAAGCATAGTGCAGCCCATCTATTTCTTCAAGCCCCGATGGGCGGTGGCCATGTGTTAGACTAGCTAGTATCGACCAGCTGATCTAAACGAAAAACTGGCCTAGAATGCCCATTCTTGTACACTGGATAAGGAAATCCAAGGTTTTAGCCTGGAATAGAAACTTTGTTCTTACCTTGGTGGTCTAACCCAGGCAAACTTCATAAGTATAATGCGCGAAAAATAAAACGTCAGATAAAGTTAAAATTAAAATTTTCGGTGGTGTTGTGCAAGAAAAAGAATCTAATATGGGGTTCTGTAAAAGATGGGCGTTTCCAAACCTGAGGATGACCGTGCTGAGCGGAGCAGACTCGGTTCCGCTCATCACGGTCATCCCTCGGGGTTGGAAACGCCATCTACAGCAGAACCCCATATCAGAATCTTAAAAACTTACATGAAGTATCCTGTGATATATTTCAAATTCACCAGTTGTTGTAGATGTCTTTACGAAGTTTGAGAAGTCAATGTTGTTTAGGGTTGTAACTGGGGAAGCTGAAAAAACAAAACCGTTTGGTTAACACACCCGTGTGACAGGACATTCTCTTCTATGGCCAAGATGGTTACTTTTCTCTTGTGATATTTTTCTTATTTATACGTCAAACAGAGGTTGCGGGTGCTCGTTAGAACCGCCTCAATAAGGCGGTTCTAACGAGTACCCACAACCTAAGTTTTGGAGCAGAAATTAGAATAAAAGCACTGCAGACACTGCATAATACCCCGCCACTGCTAAGCAATGTAACTTATTTGAAAATATATCAAGGCTACATAACTAGAAAGGGGATAGCAGAGATATGATCCGTAGTGTAATGTCTTAATGTGGGTGGATGAAGTTGTTAGAAGATGTAGGAAGCATATGTAAAAATCCATTTTTCAGACATTGATGGGAAGGCAACTCAATAAGTTGACATTATTAGAAAATTATGGAGGCAAGTATTTACCTTAAATGGCTGTGGAACATGTATCTTTATGTGGTACATGTAAGAATTTCATGTTTTTCGATGTACTGCCTGTCTGACTATATTCTTTCGTGAAGACTGATCATGAAGTAATTTCTACGGTCATTGTGCTCCTTCCGCTGATTCAAGAAGGGCAGGCATGAAGTATGTGCACTAAGTACTGGTTAACCACTTAGAAGGGCCTTTATTTTAGGCATCTATTTAGTTAGGCTTTTACTGCACATTCCAAGGGTGAGGTTGATTAGGCTTCAATCAAAAGGATTAAGCATAAATGGCAACCAATCATAAATTACGATGTTTGGGGGTGATCTTTTGGCATTCTCACAGGGACAAAATCCACAAATTAATTTTGTATGCACTGACCAACAGACACAAATTCCATTTTTCAGACTTATCAAGGGCAGGGACAGCCAGAGTCATGTACCTTTGCCACAATATGAAATATTTAGTCTGCTGTACATCTATGAAATTTCAGCAAGATATTGCAAATAATACAGGAACTAGAGTCTAAAATCGATTTTTAATACATCAAAGGCAAATAACTAAAGAACTGGAACAGCCAGAGAAGTGGTCCTTGGCCACAATATGTACCCTTTACTCCTCTATATGGTCCTTGGTCACAATATGTACCCTTTAGTCCTCTATATATCTGTAAAGTTTAATCCAAATATTTCATATAGTAAGGGAACTAGAGGCCAAAAACTATTTTTCAGATACTGAAAAGGGACAGACAGACAGATGGACAGACATACAAATGGATGGACAGACAGACAGACAGCAGAGGGTGTAGAAGTTTTACCCATATATTTCAAATAATCAATGAACTATAGGCGAAAATCCCTTTTTTATATATGTCAAGGGCAGATAACTCAATTGCTGGGAAAGCCAGAGTCATGTTCCTTTGCCACAGTATGTAACATTTAATCTACTACATATCTATGAAGATTCAGTAAGATATTGTAAATAATAAAGGAACTACAGTCTAAAATGCATTTTAAATACTTCAAGTGCAGATAACTCAAGAACTGGTATAGCCAGAGTAGCGGTCCTTAGCCACGATATGAACCATTAAGTCCTCTATATATCTGTGAAGTTTCATCGAGATATTCCATATAGTAAGGGAACTAGAGGCCAAAAACCATTTTTCAGATATTTCAAAGGCAGATAACTCAATCGCTGGGAAAGCCAGAGTCATGTTCCTTTACCACAGAATATAACAATTCATTTACTACATATCTATGAAGTTTCAGCAAGATATTGTAAATAATAAACGAACTACAGTCTAAAATGCATTTTTTAAATACGTCAAGGGCAGATAACTCAAGAACTGGAACAGCCAGAGAAGCAGTCCTTGGCCACAATATGAACCGTTTAGTCCTCTATATATCTGTGAAGTTTCATCCAGATATTCAATATAGTAAGGGAATTTGAGGCCAAAAATTTTTCATTTTTCAGAAACTATACTCAAGTTATCGATCGGAAACGAAGTGCGGACGGACGGACGGACGCACGTCCTCACAGATGGACACTTGTTGGGTACCTCCATGTTAAAAACTACCCAACAAGACACAAATATACCCCTAAACTACCCAACAAAGCAATAAATCTTGTTGGCTACTTTTTTCGGACACTAACGGAATAAACGGCAAATACTCAACAACGTCCTACCCAACTAGTGCCCATTGGTGTGCCCGGACAGACATACGGACGGACGGACACCGGAGGGTATAACATAATACCCCGCCACTATCGTGTGGCGGGGTATAAAAATAATGTATACCCCGTAAACCCCAGTTTTCTTTATATAAACTGGGGTTTTGAGGGATGTTCATTTCATGCACTTGTTCACGTGATGACAACAAAATGTGTCCCTGATAAGGCAATTGTCAGTTCTCTGTGCTGGTTAAAGCTCTCCCGACAAAAATATGGTTAAGTCTATGAAACTTGATATACATCACGTGAACAAGTCCGTGAAATGAACACCCCCTACACCCCACTTTATATCGAGAAAACTGGGGTTCACGGGGGTAAACATTATTTTTTTATTTCTGCTCCAAGACACCCAAAACCTATGTTCGGAGTATAAATAAGAAAAATATCGCAAATTTTCATCAGAAAAAAATACCTTTTATGAGGTATGAAAAAATGCACTAGTCAATGATATCGCCTGATACGTCGGCTTTCGTAAACTTCTCGTGAATTTTGGGCATTTCGCGAATTGCGTCCCATTTACCGACCTCTATGTATTGAATAACAATATCGCAATCTTCGGGAGACGGCGAAGATATATATACATGCATTCAGTCGGGTGTGAACTTATGTTAATAGAGTTCACCAGTCTCAGGTCAATTTGTTCGAACTATAGAAACACAGTACAGTTTGATAGATGCACGATGAGTATCCTTATCACTTATTATCCTGCCAAACTGACAATATTATGCAAACCGCTGATGCAGATGAAATAATTTATTACACTTGTCCTGCTGAATAAATTAATTTTCCCACGAACGATTCTAAATATCTACCAACCAAAGTATTTGATACAACGTATTCATTCAATTTACGAGCTAAATGTCAAACACTGTAGATCCTGATCAGATGGCTTCTTCAGAAGCCATCTGATCTGAATCTACATTGTTTGCAAAGGTAGGCATAGTCTTGTTCAACAGTATAAAGCTTAACCAGGGTCAGTGTGGTGTTGTAATCTCTGCGGTCACATCTTTCGTTCCTGGTACCCAGTAATCACATTTTCAAACTGCATCATGACCCCATGACCTGAACTTTCATTGGCCAAGATAACTTTCCTTGAAAAAAATTGTTCTACAGTGGCGATAACGTTCGACCTACCCGTTTTTGCGTTTAGGGTCCGTTTTGAAACCGTTGCAAAACGTTTGCGTTTCGACAACGGTTCGAGCGTTTCATATCGTTTTGACCAATCAAAAGTCAAGGCGAATCGTTTCAGACAAACGGTAAATTTGCGCATGCGCTCTTAAAAGATCAAAACGCTATTGAAAACGCTTTCCCGTTTTGGCCAATAGTATGACCGTTTGAAACCGTTTTATGACTGAGCCAATCGAATTTATGCATTTAGCGCGCATGCGCAATCGCTTTAGTTGACTTAAATATATGTGCATGTTTATTTACGATTATCTTCAACAGCTTAACATATATATTCACTACAATCGCGTCATTTAAAATTAAAGTTATATTTGAGAAAAAAAAATGAATATTCTGTAAGTACATGTATGCCATTGCTTAAGAAATGACATGATCATTGACTTTAAATACGGAGTACAAAGAACAATCTTAACTAAACTATACATATATAAAGAACAATCGAGAATGACATGGATAATACCTCCGGTTAATGCATGATAAATTTTCAGACAATACGTTCATCCTAATAATCTTTATGGATTTTTTTTTTTCTAAAAACAAAAGAACCAAAAAAAAAAGAAAGAAAGAAAAACAAACAAATAAGTGTATCGAAGATTTAACCTAGCGGCCCTTTTTGTGGGACATTGGCAAATAGTGCAGACCCAGATCAGACGCCACAAAACGCGACGTCTGACCTGGTTCTTCACTGTTTGCTGAAAGTACAAACATTGTTGCAAAATGTGTCGCTAATAAAACAAACCTGGCAGCCCAATAATTGGAAATGGACCAATCCAAACTTACTAGGTGGGAGATTCCATCTTTGTCAAATACGGGTTAAGAAAAGGCATTAGCTGAGAAATGTTCTTTGTTTGTTTAAATATTAAGGAAATATTTGTGCCACACTGAGGCCAAAATTATTAGAATCCCTGTATGTTCTGGCAATTACAGATGACCGTATTTCCCAAGACATTAGGGCCATATAATACTATTGGCGAGATTTGTCACTGACCACACTTCACTTACGTTGCCATGCAACGCCAGGTAATGTGTTTACACGCGTGTGTAATATCTGCTTTCCGGAAACTGTTGTACATAAGTCGATATTTGTTATATGTTGATTCAGAATTTCTAAATTATTCATCATCACCTCAACAAAAAGTCCGTTAAATAAACACTCCAACATGTCCAACTAGATCCCACATTATCTCAAGAGCATTGAATGTGGGTTTTTGTTTGAACCGATTTGGTGAAGCGGTTTTAACAAGCACCCTACAGCTCATGCATCAAGATAACAAGTCCGTGAATAGAAGGCCCCTCTAATCCCCACAGTATAAAGAGCACATTGGGTTTACGAGGTATTCCTTTTTTCCTTATTTTTGCTCCAAAACATAGATTACGGGTACTCCTTAAAACTATCTGGACAGGGCGGTTCTAATGAGCATTTTTTTTTGTTTTTTTTTTTTTTTTATTTTTGAGAAAATGGGATTTACGGGGAATTCATTATTTTTTTTATTTTTGTTCTAAAACATAGATTGCGGATACTCGTTAAAACCGTATTACAAAGGTGGTTCTAATGAGCAGTCATAAATCTATAAATATGGCAAAATTAAAAAAAAAAAAGCATTTTCATCTGAGAAACGTTAGTTTTAGAGACATTTAGCGCACGGTAGCGTAATCATAATGGTTTGATGCAGATATAAGCGCGAATGATAATTATTATTTTTATTATTTTTATTTTTCGTCTGAATATTATGGAAGAATGCAGCTTGTCTCGTGCCTCTATTTTCCTAAAGCGAATTATGAAATAGAACTCGTTAATCAGTATTTGTTAATTAATACCCCTGCAACCCAACTTTTTTGAAAAACAAAGTACACGGCGGTTATAACGAGCTTTGTTGAATCTATGTTCCTAGCATAAAATTGGTAAGTTTTCACTCGAAACTAAGAATAACTATTTTGGAGATTTCATCTTCAACGGTACTTTCCGAAAACACGCCTATTCAAATATATTGAAAGTTTTGTCACCAAATATTGAAAATTTTCTGACAAAATATCCGATATCTTGCACTTTTCTGCTCTAAACATGGATTGCTGATCTTCACCGAACGTGAACCTAAACATAGATTGCTGGTCCTCGTTAGAACCGCTTCGAGCAGAAATAGGAAGCCGTTAACCCCAGTTGTACTTTATGAAAATGGGGTTCAAGGGGGGCAACATTATATATACACTTTTCATGATGATCTTAAGAAAATAATCTGACATAGGCGATTTATCCAAATCGCGGCTGTTATCCTGTGTGCGTTTGTGTGTTCGCGCGCGTGCATGCGTGTGTGTGTGTGTGTGTGTGTGTGTGTGTGTGTGTGTGTGTGTGTGTGTTTAAAAAACGGCGGCGGATATTCATGACTGTAAACCCAAATTTTGCGCTTAAGGAAGGTTTACGTGAGTGTTTGTTGCATGAAGTAATATAACAGACTAAAATATCCCTTATGGCCATGCTCATGACATACATGAGAAGATAAAAAGGAAAGAAACATAACCATCAGGTTAACAAGTCCGTGAAATGAAGATCCCCACTAGACCCCCCTTTATCAAGAAAAAACTGGGATGGACGGGGGAATTCATTATTATTATTATTATTGTCTGCCGACATGCCGGCAGACCTTTTCCAAAATCTTAGCAACCACAGAAGTCACATACCTGTATCGTAGGTGACCTAGCGTCCATACGACTTGAAGAAATAGATGGCTGCATGATGCTTCCACGCAGAGCTGAAACCAACCGCACGTGAGTACTAAGCGTGCCCAGGAAAAGGGGTGCGAGTTGGACCGTCAATGCATATAAACCATATTGGAATTATCAGGCGGCAGGGCTTGAGATGTCATATCTCAATGTCGGAACAACGTCTCAAAAATGACCTACACAGTGTTGACGGGGGCGTAAAACCCCAAATCAAACCTACAAATAAACGACGTTTAGTCGGCGTCGCATGGGCGTCGATGCAACATCTTGTTTTGACGCTCGTGCGACGTTGACTTGCTGGGATTTGGTAGCTTCTAACAGGTATGTCGCCTACATGTACCCTGAGAACTTGTATAGTGTAAGACAATGCCCCATCCAGTAATTCACTTTTATGCTATTCTTCACTTATTTGTCTGTCTATATATGTTTGATTATGATGAGCTGCATAAGCTTAAGCGAATAAAATTCGATTGATTGATTGATTGGTTGATTGATTATCTTTCTTATTTCTGTTCAAAGACGACGGTACGGCCCCGCCCATCGGGGCTTGAAGAAATATATGGGCTGCATGATGCTTCCACGAGGAGCTGAATCCGACCCACACACGAGTACTGGTAAACTGCTTAGAGGATCTAAGCCTGCCCAGGCAAAGCGGTGTGAGTGTCGGGCCGTCCATGCTTATAAACCCTATTGGTTTCATTAGGCGGCAGGGCTTGAGATGTCATTTCATCTCAATGTCGGGTAAAAGTCCCACAAAATTGGAAGCAACGTCTTCAAAATCACCTTTACAGTGTTGATGGGGACGTTAAACCTCAAATCAAACAAACAAATCAAAGACGTCGGTCGTGGGTGCACATTGGCACCGCCTCAATGAACCAGTTCGGACGAGCACCATCAGCATATCGTTTGAATATTGATCGATTGATTGTTTTTTTATTATTATTATTATTATTTCTGTTCAAAGACATCGGTCGTGGGTACTCATTAGCACCGCCTCAATGAACTGGTTCGCACGAGCACCATCAGCCTATCTTTTGAATATGCATAAGAATAGTATCACAGATGTTCATCTGTAAACATGCTAAAAATGCCCTATGTCACACAGATGTTTGATCGTAATGAAAGATGAAGACAAATGATTTTATTTGCTTCTGATGCAACTGCCGGGTGATATAAAGTAACAAGTGCGTTTTATGGAAATAACAAAACTCTTTATATATACAATTTTCAGGGTTAACAGTTATATACATTGCTATAATATTTCTCCTCAAAAGCGTGGATTGTGGGTACTCGTTAGATCCGCCTCCATTGAATGGTTGTAACGAACACAGACATTATATGTTTGGTCCCATTACTGTAATATTTGCGAGTATTATCGATTTCATGCTCAGCATAGTTGAGCATGAATCATGTTTATTACCTAGGGACCAGATTATATGAGAGAAGCAATTTCATCCCACGAGTGTGTTTGGTAAGTGTATCCAAATTAGCAATAAATAAATTAATACCACAGAAAAAGTAAACGCTCAGTTTTTCGAAATAGAAGAAAGAATCAAGGTAACGACGTTGGTTGTTTATACTGTGACGCGGCAAAGTACGTAGTTCGACTCTTCATTCTGTGTACATGTCAATTCGCTCTATGCTTGAAGAAATATATTGGCTGCATGATTCTTCCACGCAGAGCTGAATCCAGCCCGCATACTAGTACTGGTAAACCGCTTAGAGGATCTAAGCCTGTCCAGGAACCGCAGTGTGAGGCGGACCGTCCATGCTAATAAACCTTATTGGTTTCATTGGGCGACAGGGCTTGAGATGTCATTTCATCTCAATGTCGGGTAAAAGTCCCACAAAATCGGAAGCACCGTCTCCAAAATGACATTTACAGTGTTGACGGGGACGTTAAACCTCAACAAACAAACAACGCACATCTTACGTAATCCGGTTTCAAAGACTATCCTAGTCCAAGCTGTTAAGCTATTTTCGATTTTTGTCCTCAATCAACTTTTTGGAAAATATAACGCTGGACATACGCTACATAACGTATGGTATTCCCGATTTTGTTTTTTGTCGGATTCAGTAATAATAATAATAATAATAATAATAATAATAATAATGACACTCATCATCATCCAACGCTGGTGTGGATGTACATGTATATGGAAATAGTGTAGACCATAATGGGGTGAAATAGTGACAAGTGAAGAAAATAAAAAAACATGTAAGGAAATATCACACACACGCGGTCGCGCACTTTATATAGTAAATTGGAATTTACAGAAATATACATTATTTTTTCATATTTCTGCCCATAAACGTAGTTTGTGGCCACTCGTTAGATCTGTCTCACTGGGGCGGTTGTAACGAACACCTACAATCTAAATTTGGATTGAGATGAAAACATTACTTTTCATCTGAAAACTACGTTCTAATGATGTGACAGTTAAAATTTTAGCACCCGGGTGATAACAAAATTGGCCGCGACAAATAAATAAATATAAATAAATAAATAAATAAATAAATAAAACATTTAGTACAACGGAAAAAACACTTTATCGAAATCGGACAACACAAATACCGACATTTCCCTATAGGTTTCTTTTGCCGTGACGCGTCTCAGTATGTACCTGTCATTCCGCTGCTAACCTAATGCCCTGCAGGTAACCGCATATCTTTTGAATACCGCCCCGTGTAATCCGATATCAAAGAGCTGCCTTGTTCAATATACAAGTTCCTCATCAATAATACGTTTGCTGGAAATAACCATAGTAACGTTGTTGAGTTGAATAATAATGTATTATAAAATAAAAAACACCATGTTTCAATAGTATTTTTAAACTACACAACACCCTATGTGTGTGTGGGGGGGGGGGCGTGGCGGTGGGATGGGGTGGGGGTGTTAAATCATTCGCATATGCAACTCGCAGTGGTAAACATATATGACGTACGTATCATCGTCATCATCATCATCATCATCATCATCATCATCATCATCATCATGTGTGACCACCGTCATCATCAACATCATCATCATCATATATGACGTACGTATCATCATCATCATCATCATCATCATCATCATCATCATCATCATCATCATCATCATCATCATCTTCATCATCATCATCATCATCATCATCATCATCATCATGTGTGACCAGCGAGGATAAAGCCTAAACTACGCACATATATACAAATTCTACTAGGGAACCATTGGTTACACATGTGGTCGGTCTCGGTGACCCGGTCTGATGATCACAGAGCAGTGGGTTCTATCCCCGATGGACCCAGTAAACTTCTTTCGTGGTGATTGATCCTGAAATATCCCTCGCTTCCACCGATTCTAAAGGGCAGTTGCAACTTTCTGGTGATATAATGTGTAATGTGCTGATCAAATGGTGTTGGTCCAGGTAACAATAAGTGGCTTAGAAACTGACTAGCCGGCTCGATATGACCTTAATATAGCTGACTGGACGGTAACAGCGAAGCATGCGAAAGCCTAGGAATACGCAATCTGATATTAGTTTCCCTAAAACAAACTGGAACACTTGCTTTATGCAGGGCTCGGAAGCATAGTCTGATGCGCGTCTGACTGGTAATCAGGGTTTGCGAGTTCGGTACCTGCCGGCCGGGCAACATTAATTCGTGGGTCTGTAGCAGTCTGACGCGCGTCTGACTGGTGATCAGGGGTTGCGAGTTGGGTACCTGCCGGCCGGGCAACATTAATTCGTGGGTCTGTAGCAGTCTGATGCGCGTCTGACTGGTGATCACAGGTTGCGAGTTCGGTACCTGCCGACCGGGCAACATTAATTCGTGGGTCTGTAGCACAGTCTGATGCGCATCTGACTGATGATCAGACGTCGCGGGTTCGGTACCCGCTGGTCGGGCAACATTAATTCGTGGATCTGTCGCAAAGTCTGGTGTGCGTCTTGCTGGTGATCAGGAGTCGCGGGTTGGTACCTGCCGGTCGGACAACGTTAATTCGGGGACCTGTAGTACAGTCTGATGTACGTCTGACTGTTGATCAGGTGTCGAGGGTTCGGTAGCTACCGGTCGGGCGACATTAATTCGATGATCTATAGCTCAGTCTGATGCGCGTCTAGCTGGTGATCAGGGGTCGCAAGTTCTGCAAGCCGGGCAGCATTCTTACTCCTTTTCCAAAATCATAGATTGTGGGCACTCGTTAGAACCGTCTGACTGATGCAGTTTTACCAGACTGTTGATCAGGTGTCGCGAGTTCGGTAGCTGCCGGTCGGGCGACATTAATTCGAGGATCTGTAGCTCAGTCTGATGCGCGTCTAGCTGGTGATCAGGGGTCGCAAGTTCTGCCAGCCGGGCAATATTCTTACTCCTTTTCCAAAAACATAGATTGTGGGCATTCGTTAGAACCGTCTGACTGATGCAGTTTTACCAGAACCTGCAATCTCTGGAAAAGGTGACAATTTTGCATCCTAAAATGTAAGTGGACATAATCAGACCGGTTGACATAGTGAATGAAACAAAAAAAAACAAAACAAAAAAAAAAACCAGAGGACCAGTGGTCCTGAACCGCTCACCTGTCTGGTGACAATTTTCCTACTTAGATCGGCAGAAAATGTCATTTACCCTGCTCATAAATTTTAAAATGCCATCTCAATATTTGTTGGCATTTTAAAACTTATGAGCAGGGTAAATTTCATGCTGAAGTGAGTTGAGCGTGAAAAAAGTTTTATAACCTCGGTGCCTGGCTCACAGAAAGGGAAAATATGAGGAACTGTCCATTGGACATAAATGGTATACTGTATACAGAAGCAAATGAAACAAAAAGAAAACGTGTTCCAATTTATTTTCATATCTCAAGAGCAGTAACAGAACAAAACTAGAATTTGTTTTTCTACAAAAACACAGATGTCTCCCCCCTTTTTTATCATTGAGGTACCTACCTGATTCTTGGGGGCAACACATTGTCTCATGACCCCCAGCCCCCGCCCATCGGGCTTGAAGAAATAGCTTGGGCTGCATGATACTTCCATGCAGAGCTGAAACCGACTGCAAATGAGTACTGGTAAACAGCATAGAGGTTCTAAGCCTGTCCAGGAAAAGTGATGCAAGTCGGACCACCCATGCACAAAAACCCTATTGAGATGCCATTTCATCTCAATGCCAGGTAAAAGTCCCACAAAATTGGAAGCAACGTCTCCAAAATGACCTATACAGTGTTGGCAAAGATGAAAACCTCAATTCAAACAAATGTCTCATGATGGTTAACATTTCCACTTAAACTCTGCACAAAATCAAATAGTTATAAGAAAAATATATAAATATATAGTCATGGTGGCTATCTTGGTCATGTGACCTAGACCATATTGGCAACTTTTCATCTTGGTCATGTGATCTAGACCCTATTGGCATTTTTTCATTTGTTCAACTCACAAAGGCTCCATATTAAATTTCTCTTAAATTGGCTCAGCAGTTTTGGAGAAAAAAATATCTGAAATATGGATCCTGAATGACCTTGGTCTAAGGCCAATGAATGACCTTGACCTTTCTCACCCATAGATCTTCATGTATTCAGTTACTTTACCTGATCTACAAATTTTGGTGACACTGTCTTCAATGGTTTCCTATAAATCCATTATTTTCACTTTGCCCCATGCAAAAGCCTAAGTCGGCAAATTTGACATTGTTGTAAAATAGGTCAAGGTCAACCCAGGGTCACCAGTTGTACAAACCATGATGGGCCCGAGTACCATATGCTACATGCCAAGTTTCGAGGCCACTGGCGTTATGGTTCTGGAGAAGAAGATTTTTGAAGGCTTTTTACCATATATGGGCATGGTGGCCATCTTGGGTCTAAGGCCAATGAATGACCTTGACCTTTCTCACCCACAGATCATCATGTATTTAGTTACTTTACCTGATCTACCAATTTTGGTGACACTGTCTTCAATGGTTTCCTATAAATCCATTATTTTCACTTTGCCCCATGCAAAAGCCTAAGTCGGCAAATTTGACATTGCTGTAAAATAGGTCAAGGTCAACCCAGGGTCACCATTTGTACAAACCATGATGGGCCTGAGTACCATATGCTACATGCCAAGTTTCAAGGCCAATGGCCTCATGGTTCTGGAGAAGAAGACTTTTGAAGGTTTTTTTACCATATATGGGCATGGCGGCCATCTTGGGTCTAAGGCCAATGAATGACCTTGACCTTTATCACCCATAAATCTTCATGTATTCAGTTACTTTACCTGATCTACAAATTTTGGTGACACTGTCTTCAATGGTTTCCTATAAATCCATAATTTTCACTTTGCCCCATGCAAAAGCCTAAGTCGGCAAATTTGACATTGCTGTAAAATAGGTCAAGGTCAACCCAGGGTCACCATTTGTACAAACCATGATGGGCCTGAGTACTATATGCTACATGCCAAGTTTCAAGGCCACTGGCCTTATGGTTCTGGAGAAGAAGATTTTTGAAGGCTTTTTACCATATATGGGCATGGCGCCATCTTGGTCATGTGATCCAGACCCTGCGAACAAACTTTCATTCCCCCATCCCACTGAGGCTCCATATGAAATTTGGCTTTGATTGGCCCTGCAGTATAGGAGAAGAAGATCTTTGAAAATGGTGGACGGATGGACGGACGGACTATGGACGGACGGATGACGGACCATGGCTATACTATAAGCTCACCTATGAGCCTAAAGGCTCAGGTGAGCTAAAAATCCATTATTTTCACTTTTTCCTATGCAAAAGCCTAAGTCAGCATATTTGACATTACTGTAAAATAGGTCAAGTTCAACCCAGGGTCACCATTTGAACAAATTATGATAGGCCCGAGTACCATATGCTTCATGCCAAGTTTCAAGGCCATTGGCCTTACAGTTCTTGAGAAGAAGAATTTGGAAGTGTTTTTACCATATATGGGCGTGGTGGCCATCTTGGTCATGTGATCTAGACCATATTGGCAGCTTTTCATTTGTTCAACTCCCAAAGGCTCCATATTGAATTTCACTTCAATTGGCTCAGTAGTTTCTGAGAAAAAATGTTTGAAATATGGAACCTGCGTGACCTTGGTCTAAGGTCAATTAATGACCTTGACCTTTCTTACACATAGATCTTCATGTTTTCAGCTACTTTACCTTATCTACTAATTTTGGTGACAGTGTCTTCAATGGTTTCCTAAAAATCCATTATTTTCACTTTTTCCCATGCAAAAGCCTAAATCGGCAAATTTGACATTGCTGTAAAATAGGTCAAGGTCAACTCAGGGTCACCATTTGTATAAACTATGATGGGCCTGAGTACCATATGCTACATACCAAGTTTCAAGGGCATTGGCCTTACGGTTCTGGAGGAGAAGAATTTTTAAGGCTTTTTACCATATATGGGCGTGACGGCCATTTTGGTCATGTGATCTAGACCGTATTGGCATTTTTTTCATTTTTTCAACTCACAAAGGCTCCATATTAAATTTTACTTAAATTGGCTCAGCATTTTTGGAGAAAAAAATGTTTGAAATATGGATCCTGAATGACCTTGGTCTAAGGCCAATGAATGACCTTGACCTTTCTCACCCATAGATCTTCATGTATTCAATTACTTTACCTGATCTACAAATTTTGTTGACACTGTCTTCAATGGTTTCCCATAAATCCATTATTTTCACTTTGCCCCATGCAAAAGCCTAAGTCGGAAAATTTGACATTGCTGTAAAATAGGTCAAGGTCAACCAAGGGTCACCATTTGTACAAACCATGATGGGCCCGAGTACCATATGCTACATGCCAAGTTTCAAGGCCACTGGCCTTATGGTTCCGGAGAAGAAGATTTTTGAAGGCTTTTTACCATATATGGGCATGGCGGCCATCTTGGTCATGTGATCCAGACCCCGCGAACAAACTTTCGTTCCCCCATCCCACTGAGGCTCCATATGAAATTTGGCTTTGATTGGCCATGCAGTATAGGAGAAGAAGATCTTTGAAAATGGTGGACGGACGGACGGACGGACGGACGGACAGACGGACGGACGGACGGACGGACGACGGACCATGGCTATACTATAAGCTCACCTATGAGCCTAAAGGCTCAGGTGAGCTAAAAAACGGAACGGTAGTTGATGACAATTTAGGATAAACGTCTTCATTTCTCCGAAAAACAAAATGTTGTGGATATTAATAAGTTTTGCCTCACCGAGGCAATTCAAATCACTACCCCTTAATCTCACATTTAACTAGAGTTCTGCATGTCAGAATGCAATATATGTATACGAGTCGAAATAAACGAAAATAGCAGACTCGGTTTTACTGAGTCTGTTCGTGACCAGTACTGATTTGTTTGTTTGATTTTAGGTTTAACGTCCCCATCAACACTGTAAATGTCATTTTGGAGACGTTGCTTCAAATATTGTGGGACTTTTACCCGACATTGAGATGAAATGACTTCTCAAGCCCTGTCGCCCAATGAAACCAATAGGGTTTATTAGCATGGGCGGTCCGCCTCTCACCGTGGTTCCTGGACAGGCTTAGATCCTCTAAGTGGTTTACCGGTACTAGTGTGCGGACCGGATTCAGCTCTGCATGGAAGCATCATGCAGCCCATATATTTCTTCAATTACCAGTACTGAAATGTGAAAAACCGCTTACAGGATCTATGCCTGACCAGCCAAAGTTGTTCGAGGCTGGCCGTCCCTACATATAAACCATTTTTGTTTGTTTGGGCGACAGGGCTTGAGATGTCATTTCATCTCAATGTATGGTAAAAAAACCCACACACACTCAAAATTGGAATCAATGCCTCAAAAATAAAATAGATTCAAAATATCAGAATTTTCACGAGTGCGAAGCGTGAGTGAAAATTCTTATGTTTTAGACAAAATGTGTCTGGCATTTATGAAAAAAAAAGAATATTGAAAAAGTAGTCCGGGCTGCCACTGTGAAGATATCGCGATCATATTTATTGTTCACAATATGAACATACCGTGTTTTCACGACATCATGAGAACAAGCCTATATTATTTCGAGCCCTTAAACCAAACCTTTATATAATATAACTGGAATTTACATGGGTGTACATCCTCGCGTGAAAAAGTCCGTGAAATGAACACCCCCTTAAACCTCACTTTATATCGAGAAAATGGGGGTGAACGGGGGTATACATTATTTTTTCTTATTTCTGCTCCAAGACATAGGTTGTGGGTACTCGTTAGAACCTTCGCATTGAGGCGGTTCTAACGAGCACCCACAACCTATATTTGCAGCATAAATGAAAAATATCACGGATTTTCATTAGAAAAGTAGCCATTTTGGAGATCTGAAAAAAAAATCCACTATGTCGCACGGGTGTGTTATTGTGATATTTCTTCTTAATTCTGCATATAACATAGATGGTGGTTACTCGTTAGAACCGCCTCACCGAGGCGACTCTAACGAGTTCTCACAATCTATGCTTTGAGCAGAAATATAAAAATATAATACTTTTCTTAGATTTTTGGTAAAATTTTTAAAATACGAAAGTGCGTGTTTTTGTAATGAGGTGAAGCGACGATTTTTATTTGTTTCAGATATAAATTGATTTCGCGGCTTAGTATATTATAAAATTATAAATGAAATATTTTCACCGCCGAAATATAAAAAAGAAAAAATATTAACGTGGGTCTGATTCTGACAGTTCAAATACAATTTATTTTTTTCCATTACGAAAACAAGCCTAATCAAATAAATTGTAAACTTCTACTCTACAACAAAATTGTAAATTTTGGGATAAAAGTTCTGATATTTTTGTCCAAATTTCTACTCAAAACATAGATTGTGGGTACTCGTTAGAACCGCCTTGGCGATGCGGGTTTAACATTTACCCACAGTCTATATTTGAGTAGAAATAATGTAAAATAATTAACCATGTCAAGCCAAGTTGTTCAATACAAAAGAGTCAAATTTATAAAGGCGTGTTTTCGTGATAATTGAAGAAGACATCTGTCATCGAATGTTAATTTGATGACGGATAATTATTGAGATCACATATACTGAAAAATCATGTTAAATGTCAAATTCATTGTATAAATTTGTTATTATTTTTTTTTTTCTAAAATATAGCGGCCGTACGTAATGGGTGAGAACAATAAATTCCCTCACAAAAAGCATTCGAAAACTATAGAAAACAGAGTCTTCTCGGTTAATGTTTTGTCCATGTATGAAAGGTTCTTATGTAGTTTGTTTTTCGCCGGCAACCATTGAACCCGCGAATCTGTATCAACAGTTAAACGCGCATCCGACTGAGCTAAATAATCCGGAAACATTTTCTTTCTGTCAAACACAATTTCCTGTTTATTGCAGGAGATCCTCTTCACCTTAAGATCGTTTCACTACTATTTTTTATCTATTTTCTGTTTCATTATAAAAATAATAAAATTATCAAAATAATAAATAATGATAATAATTATTATTATTATTTTTATTCATTATTATTAATTATCATTATTATTATTATCATTAAAGTGAGTCTGCGGGATTTTTATTGGTTAACGAAAAAGAACATATGAAACCAGAAACGGTTTCCATGACAGCGTTTTCCGAACGCTAATGTGATTGGTTGATATACGAAACGCTTGAAACGTTTCAGAAACGATGATCTGATTGGCTGAAAATGTAAACGATCGTTTAAGCGTGGTCTAAACGCTGCGTTTTCAAATCGTTGAAAAGAGTTTTGCATCCGTTTCCGTGGACAACAAAAACTAAATCGTCACTGTATCAAGCTCTATGAAAAAGAACATGCTCTATTCCAAAATGTGTTGTATCCATCTCAAAAAAGTTGTATGTTTCAAAGTTTTAGTGCGGGCTACATGATCTATACAGAGGGCCCGCTTTATCACGACAGTATTTGTTCCCTGTTAGCGTGCCGTTATAATGAATTAGGGGATAACTGGATTCAAAATTGTCATTTGGGGAGGTAAATCGGTGGTTTTACGGTCGGAAATTTCGTTTTACGGCTCCGCGTCAGCGGAGCCGTAAAACGGAATTTGCGACCGTAAAACCACCGATTTACCTCCCCAAATGACAATTTTCAATACAGTTATCCCCATTCTAATGCACTTATTCGGTTGTTTTGTTAAAAATTGTACTATTTTGCACAAAGCGGCAGGCGTTGTGAGCTGCGTAAAACCAAATGTCAGCCAATGAAAAACGACGTTACGTGGTGACGTCGGATTTCCGACAGTATATCGTGGAATATACTGTCGCAAATTTTTTACGTTATCCAACCAGACGTCGCGTTACATACGTAAGTGCATTAGAATTGGTCGTTATAAAGAACCCAGTTAGGGTATGATAGGTTATAAATGGTCTTTTCCACATCATTACTCCAAGAAACAAATGTTATAGACACTGAGGCGATTCTAATAAATATCTATAACATTTGTTTCTTGGAGTATTAAATTACAATCTTTCATGACTGTGTATTCGATTTGGGCATTTCAATCCGAGCTCGGAATCGAGACTTAGCCTTGATGTAAGAATTGATTCCATTGAAATTGTCGTTAAAACGAGTTTTGCCGTCTTTGGGACCAAGAAAATATGTTCGAGACAGGGGTAGTTCGAGCCACTAAGGGTAACTGCCAGATGGCATAATGGGGTTAATTTTTGGAACATCTTTCGGTGTTTTTTTTTTAAGAAATGAATTTTATTTTTCTGCTGTTCATGGAAGTATGAACGCAGTGGGTCGCGTGTAAAGTAAGTGAACCCCAAAGGGGTTCATGTAAACTTTGCTAGCGACCCGCTGTCGTTCATACTTTCATGAAAAGCAGATATATTAAGTTTATTTTTTCTTTATATTTACATTCTTTGCCCCTCATCACTGGACGAAAAAAGTGCTTATGGGGTAAACTTTTAAAGCTGAAAAGCATTTACATGCTGTTTTTCTACAAAGAGCGGAGAAGCATTGACGTCACCAACGCCCGTAGTGATGGTTTAGACTGACGTCACTTGATATCACTGAAAATCATGTGACTCGCTGCGTTACAAGGGTTACAATAGACTTTACACGGGAAATGTTACTATAATAAAAATGAATGCTGTGTGTACTCATTAGAATCGCATCATGTGACATGTGAGCTTAAACGCAATATTTGACGGCATTCCTTGTATAGTTGTATAATAACATAAATGAAAAACCGAACATATTTTGTAAACGTCAATGAGAAACCTAACTACCCATTATAGACGTTTTCTGCACATCTAGTATAAATACGTCAACAATAACGGCTTTAACCCCTATCCTGTTGTTCACGACAACCCCTAGCTTTGCAAACTATATAGATCTACACTGTTTGACATTCAGTTTGTGAATTTTGAGTAATAAATTACACCAAGAAAGCTGATTGGTTCAAAGTCAGAAATAGGTGTAGCTATATTAATTATTCAGCAGGATAGGGGTTTATGCTGCTTTTAGTTTAACCAATTTTCATTGCGTCTTAATCGCAAACTAATATTTTTAAAATAAGTGATCAAATTAATATTTCATTTGACAATAATGCATTACGATACGGCTGTATAATCAAGACACGACAACATATTAACAGGAAGAAGAATGTTGTTTTATTTAAAGACAGTCTTTAAATAAAACAACTTTCTTCTACCTGATTAACGACAGCGGGTGGCTCACAAAATTTACATGAACCCATTAACCCCTTAAGGGTTCATTTACTTTGCACGCGACCCACTGCGTCCATACTCCCATCAATAGCAGAAAAATAAAATTCATTTCCTAAATGTACCTAGCACATATATGTACCTACAGACGCATGGTGTTCAAGCGATGTCGAATCAAGTAGTATATACAATGGGGGTTCTGGGACACTTTCACATCGCGCACACATGTGCATGCATGTCGCACACACATGCACATACTTGCGGGGCTCCGACGCGCAGCACACATACATGCGCGACGTGGGGCGCATACTATCTCCCACCAGCTAGAGGGGCCCGCCCACCCTGGCGAGGGCGGTCTCGCGGTCCTTTCTGGTTGTCACTCAACTGGCGCTCTTTTTAGCTCTCCAGCAAGAAATATTCAAGTGCCACTGTGACCAGCTTTGTCCAACTCTTCCAACAGCTTGGTATGGGCCGTCATTAACGCCTCGTCTTTCGCACGTTGAAACAACTTCTTTTTTTCCTCCTCCGACAAACCAACAGTACGTTTCTGACGCTGACGAATTTCTCCTTTCATCTGATTGAACTTGTCGATTTCAGACAGAATCAGGCGAAATTATGTTTCAGATATATTGTCGTCGTTCAGCGCGATAGAAATGCGGTCTGTGATTGAGTTCAGCTTTGACTCAGCCAAGATACGAATCTCGTCGTGTTATTATGCTTTTGTTTGGAGCCTCCGGCTAATAAAATTCCCGCTTATACCCAGCAAACCACACACAATCGCACCAGCTTGAAGGCCAATGGCGACAGGCGCCAAGACGATAGTTGACAAGAGCCCGACGCCAGAAGCAGCGAGCCCTACGTTAGCCGCAGTAAGCGTGGTATCAATCCCATCAACAACATTAGCCCCGCGTCTGTATTTTTTGTACAGCGAGGCTCTGAAGTCTCGTTCTTTTTCGAGACGGAATTTGACCTCGGCCACGTGCTGAAGGCGGTATTTGTCTCCAGTATCAAGTGGTGGATACATCGTACTACTATAAACTGACTTATCGCTCTAAATGATATTACATATTGAAAAGAATTGCGACAGCCTCTGGCGTGAGCTCATTGGGCGTAAATCGAAGTCGTTTTATGGAAACTGAACTAATGAAGAGTTTATGTAGATTGAAGAAGCGGTCATCGTTTGGTGTTGAAGGCCTTCAAGCGAAAACTGCACTTGAGCTGCCTTTGAGTCTGCTTTCAATATGTGGACCCCCACTCCTTTATTGGCATGCGCTTGCGTCCACTTGAGCTTGAAGCCAGGAAAGACACAAACAAAGTCGTCGGGCCTATCTCCCAGAAAAATCTCGAGGGGGATTGTTGATATTTCTGTTAAACCAATTGGCCTAGCTGAATCCGTCTTGCGCTATGACAATGTTTTTCGTCTCAGGAATATAAGAGCACAGCCGGGTGCCACTATTCACTATCTTCCGAACCTTTTGCTGCTTTGAAGTCATAACGTACGGAGATAAGAGGTTTATATCAATAAACCAACAAGTTTGTTGTAGGGGGTCCGCAAAGGCAATCCATTTGCTCCCTGTGAAGGCCAGCGTATCAATCCGTTTTGGAACGGCATGTGAAACATTTACATCGCTCAACTCTTCCAATTTTTGTGACCCTCCTTGGGGGATCTCTTTCCTTTTGTAGACCCCCTCAGAGAGCTGGAAGGCATACAAGCGATCTTCCTTCCCGCCCCTATCGAACCCCTCGGTGTCACCAAGATCAGCCAAAGCTACCCCGGTGCATTTTCTGATCCCGCCGGGGCCACTTGCGTCAACCATTCCTTATATGTAGTGTTGCGCTCATATACTCGAATAGAAACATCTCTCCATTGGTATCTCTAAGTGAAACAGTTAGCTGTGAAATAGGCCCTGACGACAACCTCTTGTACTGTAAGACAGGAAATGATTCAGTTCTACCAGCTCCACACTTTTCGTTCGCGACAGGGATGGACCTAAGCAGTGTAGAGGGGCGACCATTATGCAGATTGTCTGAAGTACTTAATTCAGCAAGGTGAAAGTAGACCTGACGATGGACGGCCAGCTTGTGTGGCTTCTCTGCAGTGAATGTCTGGGTTTTTATTTTGTCATTAGCTGGTGCCCTAGCAACTCTGAAAACATCGTTGGAAAAGCCTAAAAGCCTGGCTAACTCGCGATTCATTATGATGGCTTTCCGGGCTTTACTATCAATTGCAGTAGACCAGAGGGTTCGTCTAGAATAAGTTCGGCACCCAACAGCTGAAACACTTTTTCGTTCAGCTCACAGACGTTATAATACCCGTCAGGTATTACTTTTGTCGTCTCGTTATTTGAGACCTTATTGTTCCTTTTCGCAGTGCATATGTTGTACCACCAGTGATAATACGTCAGTTCGCAGAGAGCAATCTCTAGCTCACCAGTAGACAGGGCCCTGGCAAGATTGATTGGCACATCGTTTTGAACACCAGTGAGTGTGATGTACATAATGATAACGACACCAAAATGGGTATAGATACAAAGGCATTTACGTTTAATAGCTCGGCAAATTATCGGGCAGGCGGTTATTTCAAATATAAGGAGTCAGCGGCAGGGTTGCCTATCCAGTCCATAAGGGTCGACGATAAGGAAGGTCGCTTCCCCATCAAGTACCCGGACGTCTTCGCCGAATATAAAAACCCTCCGCTTACCGGGGATGTTACTATGGCAAACAAGGTGTGGGACAGTTGGCAGCACATCCCCTTCAGCTGGTGGCAGTGCCAGCTAAACTTTGCGGTTTGGTGCGCAACCGCCGGATGTGGTGTTTCATTCCAGGACCATCTCCAATCGGATGAGCCCCTTCTTGCAAGCCTATATTGCTTTCATTTCTATTATACGATTAGGCGTCTGCTTGAGGAGCTAAAAGTCGCCCTCCCTGGTGACAAGTCCAATTCATGATTCGATAACCAATATGACTCCAGGGCCTACAAGCGGCTTTGTGATGAGTTCGCAGTTTTGCCTGATACAGATTTGAGGCAGAAGTTAGACCATGGGTGTCAAGGACTCGGCTCATATGGGAGTTATATGGAGCCATCTGGTAAATATAGGATGGAGCATCAAGCACAGGGGCCGTTCTTCCACCCAAAGGACTCAATCATTCATAATCGGGATATTTCAATGGCGTGGACGATGTTCATTCTAGATAAATCAGAAGGGTTCACGCAAGCGGGTGTCGTGCACCTCAACGACTTGATTCGGACTTACGTTTGGGCAATCTTGGGAGCGCAAGCTCAGACCCGTTCCAACATTCTCAAAGTCGGGACGGGGTTCGACGCCCAAAAGCAATTTATGGCGAATCTCGAAGACGCCATCGCCTCGCCCGTCGGCATCCCCTGCAGCATCGATCACTATCAAAAGACGCTGCAATATGCATCCACACCACTGGATTACGTCTGCGGGAAAGGGCTCTACTTGATGCCGAGCGATATGACACTTCATACCGGCAATGTCCAAGGTTATAATAATCAAATCCAAATAGCGGGGTCAGACGCCGTCATCGGCCACAACCCAGGAATAAACAAGGCAGCACTAATCAATCCTGCATCTAAAGTCGATAGGACATTCCAGGGGAAAACTGCCTCACCAGCCGGGACCGATCCGCGAGTACTCGCAGGGCCAACGTCCGAAGGGTCGCCTACGTCTGTCGCGGTTGCTCCGCCAGCAGACTGGAAATCCAGTCTCGGCCATGAAGAAGAAAAAAAACAGCTCTCATAGTCGCAGGGATTGCACTTGGCCTAGTGGCGCTTTGGTTGGTTGAGCGGTCGTGATGACCAGTCCCGTGCAACCACGAGAAGAAGATCCCCCACGCCGATGACTTAGGCCCACAAATTATCTGCGAGCCACGAAGCGGCCTTCCCTAGCGTGCTCAAGAGCCAAGAGACGATGGACCCGATGATTCCGGGCAGGGCAGCCGCGGCCTTGCCGGCCAAATTGGCCAGGGCACGCCCGAGGGACTGTAGGTGCTTTTTACCCACTCCTTGACCCCGCCCTTGACAGGGGGGCTTTGGAGCCGGTACACTCCCCCCACCGCCGGTTAGCGCAAACACTAGGGTCGAGATTGCCATCCCAATCGCTGTAAGGATGCTCACGATGGTAATTCCCTGCTCGCGAAAGAGGGTGCGAATGCGCTCAGCCAGCGTTTTGTCTTCATGAAGGAGCCGCCTGAACGTCTCACGGATTCACGGATCTGGGACCGGAGAGCTTCTCTGTTCGCAGAAAGGGCTTCGAGGCTCGACTGTCTTTCGATTTCGATATCCGAAAGCTCACCTTCCAGTTTTCTCATTCGGTCTTGAATCCTCTGCTGCATCTCGGGGTCGTCCGTTTCCGTCATTTTCCGCCGCTATTTGGCCAAGTGTTTTTCAACTTGGGATTTTTCCTCGTCAACCTTTGACAGTTTCGCCAGGTTGTTCGCCAACTCATCTCGGGTTCGAGTCATAGCCTTTTCAAGCCCAGCGAGCTCTCTTTTGGCCTGCCTGACCCACGCCGTGTCGATAGGTTGATCATTAATTGTCTTCAATGCGGTCTCGGCATCTCCTGTTGTTTGAATAACGTCGTGGGCTACACCGGGGAGCTCTGCCATATCGACGGATTCGATGTTTATTGGGAGGATTTCCTCTGCTTTTTGGAGTTTATCCATAGCCTCTTTGTTGAGACGCGGTATATCCGATTTATAGTCAGCGAGCCCCAGTGGTTGCCGAATTACATTTACACCCCCTGTTCCATATCTCGAGGCCAATGTGGATAGAGCCAGAAACCGGAATTGTCCCCTCGTCGCCGTGGTAGGGATCGTTTTATCGACTGGGTCCAGTAGAGTGTTTTTCCGTCGTCATCAATCTCAAACTGGCTATAGTCGATCCTGCCTTCGGGGCGCAACTCATAGGTACGGTTCACTTCTTTGTAGAAAGTGTCAACCAGGCGCTTCTTCTGAGCCTGAAGTTCTGCCTGCTTCAACTCGCCCTGCAGATTTTGCAAATTATCCTCGGACGTGTTTAGATCTTGCTGGACGGGCAGCGGTGGCTCCATAGGGGGTCGGGGAGGTCGAAATCATAATCATCGTCTATTCCAGGCCCGTCTGGGTGGAACATTGGGTTTTCAAAGTCAGCCATATTTGAATTTGTGAAATACAAACATACATTTGAAGGTTGTCGCCAATGTCTAAAACAGACTTCGTCGAGTGTCAACACTATGTCGTCAAGCAAGTACGGACGAAAGCTTGACCCCTACCGGTGCCGTCGCGAACCCCTTTGGGTGAAAGGGGTGAGGCAATCGGTGACGATAACTAACAACCCCAGCACCATCGGCCCGAATCAGCAGCTTCTGGTTCGATTCCCCAACCTCGGCCAACATGATGTCATCGCCCCCGGGACCGCGAGGTTGGCCTTCACGATCACGCTGCACAGCGAAGATGCCAATCGAACCTTGGTTCAGAACCTTGGCCGCGCCCTCGTGAAAAAGACCGTCATTAAAATTTCGGGGAGTGAGGTCCTCAGCATCGACGACAGTGATGTGTACCACTGCTACTGCGATCTCTGGAGGACGGCTTCAGAGAGGAGTAATGGCCAGTACCAAGGCATTGATACGTCAAAAAACCAAAATACGACGAGAATCCGCCTCAATGCTGGGAACAAAGACGAGTCCGTTATAGCGGACAAAGCCGTTGCAGATGTTTTCGGCAATCGCTTCTACATCCCACTGGACTTCGAGCTGCTCGAGAGCCACATGCCCTTCTACCAGAGTGCGCTGGGCGACCGGCTCGAATATGAGCTCACGTTCAACGACTACAACCATGTGATCCAGGCCACAGACAGAGGTGCATCTTTCGACATTGGAAATATCTGTCTTGATTATGACATGGTCACCATGCGAGAGCTGGACCAAATGATCAGCAACCAATACAATAGCCGCATTTCGATCCTGTATGACCGGATACTGCGGCACCGCAAAATCGGCAAAGACAAGAGCGACACCCTCTGAAATATTAATCTCAACGTGCCCGCCCGCAGCATGAAGGGCATCCTGATGCTCTTTGAGGATGTAATCGCACAAGGGCCCTTCGCTCGCAACACTGAGGCCTTCTCTAATCCGAAAATCACCAAGGTCGAGGTCACCATCGAGGGGATCCCCAACCAGCTCTTCAGCCAAGGGATGCGCGCTTACCTGATGTTCGAGGAAGCTAGGAAACTCTTCGCGGCCTGCAGCAAGCGACAAGCTGAAGTGGCAACGGTCGAAAAAGACCTGGCCCTAGCCGACGTCAGCCTTGCAGAATACTTCACCAACAAGGACGCGCTGTGGCTTGACCTCAGGACAAGCGACGACGACCGGCTCCACGGCTCCGGTAGGCGGATAGAGAATGCCAGCGAAGGTGTGACCATCCAGATAACGAAAAGGGCCGAGACGGCTGGCGCATTGAACATCTACCTCTACGTCATCATGGATGCACAGCTTAACATCGAAGATGGCCGGTGTGTCTCAGCGGTTTATTAATCTTCCTTCTGAAGATAGGTTAAAAGAGTTCCTACCGCGCACGGCCCATTCGGCGACAATCAGCGGGCAGACGGGATGCGGAAAAACCGTTTTCATCCTCGATCTGCTCGAAGGCCCCTACCGGGAGTTCTTTCGGCACATCGTGGTCCTCTGCCCCACCATAAAGTATAATAAAACATACCAGCGCCCCTGGATCTGGACCGACCCTGAGGTCTACGTTCTAGACCCCGGCGAGCGTCTTTACGATTACCTGCGTGCGTTTTACCAGGTGTTTATGGGCGAGCCTACCTTATATATCATCGATGACTGCACGGCCACGAAGGCTTTGACGAAAAAGAAAGACATGCTCTCAGAGCTAGCGTTCTCGGGCCGCCACGCCGACCAGAGCGTCTGGGCCCTCACCCAAAAGTACAACTCCGTCCTGAAGGATTTGCGCGAGCAGACGCGCTGGGTCTGTTTGTTTCACTGCAAGGATCGTGATTCATTCGAAGACTGCTTGCGCGAGAATGACGTGATCTCCACACGAGAACAGCGGGTGTCGGTGAGGCAGCAGTTAGCCGAGACAAAGCATGCTAAGCTTTTATTAAAGACAGACCAACCAGCTGCTTATATGGTTTTAAGTAATGTACGAAGTAACTGAAGTAGTGCTAATCACAGTGCTTGGTGCGCAGCTGGTACTGCTGTTCTTTATTGCTAGGCAATATGTTTACATTGCTCGCTTCTGCCAGCGCTTTCGACAGTATATTAGACTGGTCCGCCAATTCGCAATAGCTATGGACTGTGACGAACTATCCAATTAATAATAGTAATGGACCAACAATTACAGATTTGTTCCCGATTATAATACAACAGTTTACCAGACATTTCTTTTAGCTCTAACAGTATTAAGCAACCGGTGAAGAACAGCATATTGTACTTTTAAATTAAAATATCAGATATATACTTCAGATATTAATCATGATTTACATAAATGCAGCAGAGATAATGGATATCATTTATAGGACAATACTATACGTCGTACATGTTCGGGGCGTGTGGCTTGATAGTTCGCCGGAGACTTTGGCCCAGGAAGTGGCAAATGAAATCGTACTTTGTCTAGTTGACAGGGACTTAGACAGGCAGCTCCAGAATATGACACATAGATCAAATGAATGTACGAAGTAACTGAAGGACTGCTTATCACAGTGCTTGGCGCGCAGCTGGTGCTGCTGTTCTTTATTGCTAGGCAGTATGTTTACATTGCTCGGATGTGTGTTAACGTACAAGCACGCTTCTGTCGGCTTTTTCGTCGCTATATTAGACTGGTCCGTCAACTCGCAACAGCTATGGACTCTGACGAACTGATCGATGAGCTGATAGGAACGACAGAGCAAAGGCAGAACGCTGAAGCTCCAACCGCGGAAGGAACGACAGCGACGTCAGACGGCCATGAGGAGCCGCTCCTCGAGGACCGGGTGCAAAAATACCGTGAAAGGCTCGCCGCATTGGTAGTGGGAGGCCAAGCCAAGCAGTATGGACTAGTGGTCCATGGGAATGTCCTCACCGCTGATCAGATCGACGCTCTGGACAATAACGAAATCGCGCTTTGAAACACGGCTTGGGGCTGCGATGACGAAGACGCTGGGGTCTACAGCGCTCCAGCTTTATGCGGGGCTGGCATCTATGTTTCTCACGATAGAAAACCAGGAAAGGCTGCTCGAACAGCTTCGGACGGCTAAAGACTCATTTCATCCACCAGCTGACGACGACACGTCTGTCAGTATTCCTCCAAAAGAAGCGGTCTCAAAGGAACCGTCACGCAGTGGTACATCTCAAAACCATGGACTAACCGACTGGACCCCATGGATCATTGGGGTTTGTCTTACGGGTGGTGTACCCATGTTTCTTCTGCGCTTGCGCGCCACAAAAACGCCACAAGTGGCACCCCACGTTGACTCATCGACAGCGTCGATGCCCAAGCGGCTTGTTTTTTCGCACGCTAAGCAACCACAATTAAAGACAAGCCCAGACACATTCTATATGGAGTGAAGCGTAGCAATAATGACAACCCCGGCAACTGATGGTAAAATGCTTGTCAACGCGCTCTACCATAGCGCAGTCGTCTGTGGCATCGCTGTGGGATACGCCCGGCTTGGCAAGATGGCGATTGGGGGTAGCCCCCCGAAACAAGACTTTATACCCCAAGATGTGGGCATGGCCATAGTTGACGTCGCTCTCGCCATGGCAACCAAAGACATGCTAATTAAACAAGGAATGATACCTTCTGATATCATGAAGTAATGGCAAGTATTGCTATGCTCGTTGGCGGTGCCCTGGTGAACGTTATGACTTTCTCGGGATCGAACTTCTTGTTCTCGACGATAAAGCGGTCGAACAATTACAAGCCGCACAAGCGGAGTGGTCTAGGAAACGGACCGAGCGGATTGATTTCATCACAGAAGAACTACGTCGTCAAGGACACGCTATTCGAACGTTCAGAGACGTCGACGATGCGATGCGTTTGTATGCGCAGGTTACCGGGAATAACCTTGACGCCCTAGGGCCCGAGCCCCAACTAACCGACTTTTACCACCCGAGTGATGACCAGAAAGAACGCGAGATTGCCTTCATCATCCTAGGGATGGCTGCTACCGGCTTTGTGGCCTACAAACTCGCCAAGTAGTTTTAGTTTTTCATTCTTTTTGGAGACTTATCAGGCTGTTGATAGTAATGGCCGACAGTAAGCTTCCAACCATATATTATAGCCCAAAGGGCTACTGGAAGGGGCTCGCTGCCATTGACAAGCTGGCGTCTGCAGCCAAGGTGAGTGAGCAGCGGGCTAAGGACTGGCTCAAAGGACAGGCTATCAGCAGATCTACCTCCCTACCCCACGGCATATTCAACGGCCAAAATTCGACATCGCCACACCGAACGAAGTGAGTGAGTGAGTGAGTTTTAGTTTTACGTCCCACCAACAGCTAAGGTCATACGGAGACGGGACCTCGGTTTAAAGACTCATCCGAACGTCTGACACCGAACGAAGTAACCAGGCGGATCTACTCTTTCTGCCACACGACCGAGTTGGGCGGAAAACCTTCCGCTATGCTCTCTCACGGTTGTTGACGTCGCCAGCCGTTACAAGGAGGCTGAGCCCTTGATCAACAAGACTGCGGCAGAGGTCGCCGATAGCCTAGCTCGGATTTACAAACGGAGCCCGTTGAAGTGGCCCAAATTGCTCCAGGTCGACCCCGGTCCCGGGTTCATGGGCTCTGTCAGCCAGCTGTTGGCAAAGCACTCTGTCCTGGTTCGGCGCGGTCGGGTTGACATCCATCGGGACCTGGGTATTGTTGAGCGCTTCAATCGTACCTTGGCTCAAAGAGATGCGACTCACTTCAGGTCAGCGGTCTACAGAGTGGGTGAAAAGGTTGCCTGCCGTTGTGACAGCCTTGAATGGCGAGGTCACCCGACTGACCGGTAAAAGACGCTCTGAGGCTATAAGGGCGCGATCGGTGACACAAAAGCCCTCCTCTATAGTTCCTGGTCGTCCTGTTGGTCTCGAGGAGACAAAAATCCCCTCCGGTGTCGGCGTTCGCTATTTGTGCCAGCCTGGCGAGCTTGAAGGGGGGCGCCGGCAAGCGACTGATCCCATCTGGTCCCTGAATGTACATCGGCTGGACCGCTCGGTGACCAAGTCCGATGAGCCTGTATTGTATTACTTGCAGGATGGACCTCAGCGCGGCTTTGTGTGCGAGGAACTCCTTGTTGTACCACCGGATACTCAGCTTCCTCGGGATGGGGTTCTCAAGCGCTGAGCTCGAATCCATCCACCGGGATGACAATTTATCCGTTTGGTTTAAGTCTTACTTCAGTGGTCGTTGGTCTCGGAACTTTCGCCTGCAGCAGCTCGAGGTTCTGGGGGTCTGTAGTTGCCAACACCCCACAGACAATTGCTATGGAGAGAGACAAGTATACACATCTTTCAGCCATATCCACCAGTTTCTCTACTACCGAGGGGTTCGGCGGCTCGACCTCATATCCGTCTATAGCGGAAGACACACCCAACAACACATCTGCGGCCTGCTCTGTGAGAGATTCGAGCGACTTTAGGTTGCCGTACAGCAGGGTATAGAAGGTTCCGATGGATTTTCCAATATTATCGGAGATCAAATTGCCTCCGCTCGCCGCCTCGCGCCGCGTCAAACGGCAATTATCTCCGTCAACGAAATCGACACCTTCTCTGTGGTGGTTTCAAACCGACTCAGGCTTTTCTTTAGGAGCTCATAGAATTCGTTGATGGTCGGCCGATTTGCCGATTTGGCTTGGCCGATGCTATCGCGTAGCAACAATCGTAGATCGTCGACGACGCTCTACTCTCTTTCTGCCTTCTCTGTTGCGGCATTGGGTGTCTCCTTCTCTGTTGCGGTATTGGGTGTCTCCTCCTCTGCCCAGAGCATCTGAACCCTCGCAGCGCCGACGCCGAACTGCTTCTTTACCCTACTCACAGGCGTCTTACCTCGCAGGGCCTTGATTTCCTGGATCTCCTCCTGGGTTAGAACTCTCTTGGGAGCCATCGTTTATCCTATGATTTAAGAGTTCTTTAAATAAATCGCCCCAGTTCCTCAACGAACGCGTCCATCTCTTGTTGTGTGATGTAATCTTTATAACCATAAGCCTGTGTGTCAACTCCGTTTTCTGCGATTCAACGCTTGGAATCGAAGGGCGACAGCGACACCTTGTTGAGATGCTGTCCGTAGATGCGGTGACGCTCCGACCTAAGAACATCCATGACATGGCGGAAGGTTTGCCTCTCAAAGGGAGCCTCTTTGAACTGCTCGTGCCTGATGCGCTTCTTGACAGTTGCTTTTCTCACACCCGTTGCCTTCTTAATGTTCTTTCCAGATGCCTGTAGGATTGAATACATCTTCGGCCGCAGGCCCACATATTCGGCGATTGACTGCCCGGCGCCCTCGTCCTTCATCTTTCCGAGAACCTTTTTGTTCTCTGTGCTGTGCAGTGGGTGGTCTTTCGGGTAGTCGGACGTGACGTAGAGGCCCTGGTGCTTGGCCATGTCCTCGTAGACATCCTCTGTCTCGATTTTCAGGAGCAGGCTGTCGGTGTCTGTGTAAAGGAGCTGGCAGCGGTCTTCGTACTGCCTCTGGAGCCGTTTGTAATAGAAATCGTACACCAGGGTTTTTGAAAGGTCCAGAATGCTCATACCTACATAAATCGGGCGATTGAGCACTGGACGGCTTTTTTGCATCTGGACTGCTGCAAGATCATCGTCGAAGATGTTCGCTCTGGCAAAGGCTGGGCTGGCGATGAGACGCCTGAGTTTATCTTCCTCGTTGGCGCGGACCAGCTTGACGTCGACACGCTTGCGGAGGTTCTCCATCGTCTTGCCGAAGACCGAATTGTTCATGAGCTTGTAGAGATCCTTCTCAAAGTCACTGGTGGCCTTTTTCCGGAGCTCAGTATTCATCCGGATATAGGGCTCCATCCAGGGGCTCTGCTGGAACCGGAGGGCACGGTGAATCTTGGTCAGACGCATACCCAGAGACATGTATATCTGAAGATTCCGATAGTGGAGCACGTAACGGTCTTTGTTGCGAAGGTTGGGTACCAACTTCTCAACCTCTGTAGGTGCTCCCCCCAAAGCTCCATCGAGAAGTTTGCTCTGGTACTCCGACATCCACTCCTTCTTGACCACTAGGCGCTCTGGTGCTAGCGGATAGGTATTGTGCGCCTTGTGCAGCTCTGCTGGATATTCCATATTTACCTCTAGGATATAGCCCTCTTCATTGTCTGCGGATAGTTCTGCAATGGTTTCTGCGAGTCCCGATACATCGACACACTGGAAGTCTCTGATGGGGAGGGCCTGGCTCATAGCTCATCCATAGAGATTGTTCGCATCGAGATATAAGATATGGCTGCTGGGTTTTTCTGTGTCATAATCCTCGACCTGAGGATTGTTGGCCTCGGCATACCGTTTTGATACCATCGAGATACCTCCGCGAATCCCCTTCTCGACAAACAGGTGTTGGTCGTAGTCTGTAAGCAGCTCGAGCTCTACTCCTGTCTTTTTAGGAGGGCATCCCATGAAAGCCCCGGGCTGGAGTAGTAGTGCGCTGGGTCTAAGCCATACTGCGTCAAGGATGTCTTTCGGAATTCCTCAAAGACATCTGCCAGCAGGAGAACATCTGTGCGATTGTAGATGTCGTGGTAGTCCCCAGGGTCTTACACCCACAGACCTCCCATATTCTATGCGCGTGGGCGTAGTCGTCGTCGCTGATGTGCTCGTCGGCGAGCTTGCTGTAGAATTCCCCATTCGGAGGGAGCCTGGTCTCGGCGAAACGGTCCCAGGAGTCCATGTACTCGTAGGGGTAGATACCTTTTCGGGTGAATAGCTCAAACCTCTGCTGGTTTGGCTCGTAGAACGATGTGATTTTGACAGTTTCTGGTTTATTTGCCGCCACCAGTTTATCGAGGAAAGCTAGCAGGAACTGGGCGCTGTCGATAAAGCGAAGCTGTCCGAGAGAGAAGGAAATGTATTTTTGTGTTGTTGGGGATGCAGGAGACTCTGCCTTCGACCCTCAAGATGGCCTGCATAAGCAGGTGGGAGTCGTACCCTCTGAGGTTGTGGAACACCACAGGAATAACGGTGGTCTTTGGGCTTAGCCTCAGCTTAAGGTTGCAGATGTTGTGAGCTGCCCCTCGATATTTACCCGTGATATGACAGTGATCGCGGGCAGATTCGCCGTTTAGCGGTTTTTCGCATATATAGCAAATCACGGCTTTGTTATGGGCCCGCCAGTCCTTTCGTGTCATTCTTATGGGTTTAGGATTAGCTAACACACTCTTAATCTCACGCTCATCCTCTTGGAGTGAATTTAAGAAGTGTTCAGTGGCATTTGGGCCGCGATACTCGACGGGAGGCTTTGTTGTTCCATCACACCGCACCACGATATAGCAGTAGATGCAAGCCTCATGTTGTTGTGTTCGTTGGGTGTTACTTGTTACAGGATCGCGTTCAGGACCCTCGATCTTGGTGGTGGGAGCCTCAAAGTCCGCATATATGATAATTGGGGTTGGTTGCTGCTTGTGGTATTTCTGGAAGGTGAGCTTGTTCTTACCCTCCTCTGGCATCTCCACCCGGACAGCCGTCTGGCTGATGCCTTCGCACTCAAGCTTGTGGGCCTCCAGCAGGTCTTCTCTCGTGTAGCCATGAAGACAGCGCTCACAGAAATGCTTGCGCTCATGGTGCTTGCTTTGGTTGTAGAGGAGACGGTTGAGATTATTAATCCGGGTGTAGTGGAGTTTATCGCCCGTTCCAATCAAAAGTAGATTAATCCTTTTTATCTGTTTCGGCTGCTGGCTGAGATATAGGATTGTGGCACCTTTGTCCCAGCCAAAGATATTATAGGCTAGATTGTTCTGCCACTCAAATTTTGGTATCTGAGAGATGGGAATTGGGAAATCAATCCAACCAATGTTGAATTTATGAAGATCATTTTTATACCACGCTGGCCTCTCCGGATAATGTGGTGGTTTGTTCAGAGCCGCTAGGGTTGAGTATAGAAAACAGCGGTCGTCCTTGTTTTTCACGTTAACCACTGCTTTCTTGGCGCTTACTTCTGCTGGGAGTGGGATGTAGGACCTACCCCGCAGAGGTTGATATCTGGCAATGTCCAACAAAAGGGTCTGTACCTGATCTACAACCCAGCCAGACCCTCTCTGCGTCCACTTTTCGAGTGTTTCTTGGATCTGTGGGAGGGTTTTATCGAGAGCACCTTTGATTTCGTTGGCCTGGAGAAGGGCCTCTTGTTTGTGGCGCAGCACGGGGGTTGTGTACTCCTCATTACCATCTGGGTTGTCCTTCCGAAGCTGAACCTTGAGAGCCAACTGGAATTTCACACCATCCAGCGCCTCGATCTCTTCCTCGAGCTTGCTTCTGATTTGGGGCACTACAGCCTCGAGGAAAGTCCTGGGGTCTGGACTATGAGGATTATCGGCGGGCACGTCCATCTGCCAGCCCCTCAAGAAGTCGCCAATGACCCATGGGGTCTGACTGAAGACTAGTTTTTCTTTTATCGTAAACAAGTCTAGGATCTCATCCTGATACTCCTTCACAGATCTCAGGGCTTTCTCGCGGGAGATAGTGTCAAATTCCTCTTCAATGGCTTTTTCTTGGCGGCCTTCTTTTTGCGTGGTGGTGGGATAGGTTGATATTTTTTAGGTTGTAAGGGTTTTAACAAGCGCCCTTTGACAGAGTCTGGGATAGGCTCGTCCAAGATGTTTTGTTTTAGAGTCAAATAATCTTCAGATATTTCTGCCAGTACCTTCGCTATGAATTCATCCATAATAGCTATATCTTCATATACCTATGTGTTGATATTTCTCTAATTGATATTTCTCTATTATATATATCAATTTATAATACCTACGTATTGGTATTTCTCTAACAGTTATACTTCATATACCTATGTGTTGATATTTCTCTAATTGATAATTTCTCTAATAGCATTTCATTATACCTACGTATTGATATTTCTCTAACAGTTATACTTCATATACCTATGTGTAGATATTTCTCTAACTGAAATTTATTCTGGAAATTCTTCTCGCTTCATTTTGGAAACTTTAAGTATAGTGTTTCTTATGGTAGTACTGGTTATAGGCGGTTGTAGCGCCGCATGGTTTACACAGCTGACGGGGGGTCTTGACAGCTACCCCACAACCCGGACAGATCCAGAGACCCCCGCCTTTGGAGAAAATGGCGTTGTGGATACCACAGTAGGTTCCTCGACAACTCCTCCCACAAGCTTTCGTTGTTACGATCCTGATCCATGCACACTCCCGCATTGTGTTTCTGGAATTAGCAGTGTTGTGAGTAGCAAAGTAGATTCCTCTACATCTCTTCCCACAAACTTCCTTTGTTCTGATCCAAGCACACTCCTGCATTGTGTTCTCTTTATAGTGTATATATAATTATTGTCTAAATCATCGACCACCTTTCAGTCAGCTGGCTCGCAGGAATTGAGTCTATTTACGCGAACCCCTCATAGTGTTCTCCACATTCTTTGCAGGTGCATATAAAGGTCGATGGTTCGTCTCCAGCACCGATCTGAACCTGGCGGTACGTATGGTTTCGTCTGTGGAAACGGGGACAAGTGAAGAGGGTGGAAATTTTTTCTATGACTTTTTGGCTAAGACAGCGCGTTACCTCGTCGCGTTCGGTCTCCCCGGCAATGGGACACAGCTCAGTGGCCGTCATATCACCTAAAACATCCCCAAAGAAGCAAAATCCCCTGAGGCAAGCCTATCTAGGGCCCATCCTCCACCCTCTACCTTGCTCAGTATTGTGCCTATGGGGTCTATGTTGGTCAGGACGGTGCCACAGCGGGCGCTGTAGATATTCACAAACATCGGAGAGTCCCACTGGCGGTTGTAAGCGTCGGCTGATTCCGCACACCGGGTAATCGCTGCGTTGTAGCACCCGCGTTCAATTCGTTGGGTGAAATCACGACTGCGCTGCTCGTCGCAGCGTGGGTCATGAGCAAGGGCTTTGTAGAAGAGATCCCTGTAGCATTTACGGGGGTCAATAGGCTCTTGCATTCTGTTTCTTTATAATCCTTATATTAAGTATTTCTAAATTATTCGCTATAATTGTTTTACTTCGGGCACCACGCTAGAGGGGCCCGCCTGGGGGTGAGCGGGCCCCTCTAGCTGGTGGGAGATAGTATGCGCCCCACGTCGCGCATGTATGTGTGCTGCGCACCAGAGCCCCGCATGTATGTGCATGTGTGTGCGACATGCATGCACATGTGTGCGCGGTGTGAAAGTGTCCCAGAACCCCCATTGTATATACTACTAATCAACATCGACGTTAATACTTACGCTACACATTAACACCAGTGATAAATGGCATCTATCGTATCACCGAAACTAGTATTTTTCAGGTGATTTTTTTTTTATATTTTTCTTATATATTCTCCAAACATATATTATGGGTGCTCGTTAGAACCGCCTCATTGAGGCGGTTGTAACGAGTACCCACAACCTATGTCTTAGAACAGAAATAAGAAAAACAACGTAAACCCCAGTTTTCTTTATATAAATTGGATTTACAGGGCGTTCTTTTCACACACTTGTGAACGTGATGGAATAATAATAATAATAATAATAATAATAATAATAATAATAATAATGATAATAATAATAAACCACAGCAGAAGCACTGCTAAGGAATGTTCAGTAAAATCATTACCCAGGGCCTATGCCGTGGTTAACACCAGTGAGTGATTCACACCTTCATGAAAAGCAGAAAAAAATAAGTTTATTTTTTTATATTTACATTTCCAGTGTAAAGTCTAATGTAAACCTATAGAAAACAATTGCGTTCATACGTCAATGAACGCATCGAATCACATGATTTCCAACGACATTAAGTGACGTCATTCTAAACCATTGTTCTCTACGGGCGTTGATGACGTCAACGCTGCTCCGCTCTTTGTAGAAAAACAGCGTGTAAATGTTTTTCAGCTTTAAAAGTTTGCCCTACAAGCATTTTTTATCGCCGAGTGATGAGGGGCAAATAATGTAAATATAAAAAATAAACTTAATTTTTCTGCTTTTCATGAAAGTATGAACGACAGTGGGTCGCTAGCAAAGTTTACATGAACCCCTTCGGGGCTCATTTACTTTGCACGCGACCCACTGCGTTCATACTTCCATGAACTGCAGAAAAATAAATTTCATTTCTTAAATATTTTCATTCTATGCCCCTCATCACTGGGCTAAAAATGCTTATAGGGCAAACTTTTAATGCTGAAAAACATTTACACACTGTTTTTCTACAAAGAGCGGACGCCCGTAGAGAACAATGGTTTAGACTGACGTCACTGAAAATCATGTGACTCGATGCGTTCATGGAAGTATGAACTGCACTGTTTTCTATAGGATTACATTAAGCTTTACACTGGAAATGTAAATGCCGTCTTAAGCAACGTCGCAGCAACGTCGACATCCTGTGTGACAGCTGGGTATATACATGATTAAATTTATTTCTTCCAATTAATATTTCGCTTACAGTTTGCAGACGATTTGTTTTTAATTTGGCGAGCGACAAACGCGTTACTTACAGTGTTCACAATTGGAACCAAAGTATCCCGGGGCACAGAAACATTGTTTTTTCGGGTATGTTGTAGACACTGTTATACAATCTCCACCGTTAGCACAATCTGTATTGTCGACGCACTCGTCTGAAATACCATAAGAAAAGCACGTAAGTAAACACCATTCCCTTCCGCCTGCTATCGGGCCCCGACCATTGGGGCTTGAAGAAATAGATGGGCTGCATGATGCATGATGCTTCCACGCAGAGCTGAAACCGATCCGCACACGAGTACTGGCAAACCGCTTAGAGGATCTAAGCCTGCGAGGCAAAGCAGTGCGAATCGGACCGTCCATGCTTATAAACCCTATTGGTTTCATTGGGCGACAGGGCTTGAGATGTCAATTCATCTCAATGTCGGGTAGAACTCCCACAAAATTGGAAGCAACGTCTCCAAAATGACCTTTACAGTGTTGACGGGGACGTTAAACCTCAAACCAAACAAACAAACTTCCGCCTGCTATTGACCGTGTGACTACAGAAGCGTGGTTGTTTAACCCATCCAGTACCGGAGACCCCTAAAGGGGTACCTTGGCAAACAGTGAAGGCCCGGATCAGACGTCGCAGAACGGGGCGTCTGATAAGGGCCTACACTGTTTGCAAACAGTTCAGTCATTTTCCAAGTAAATTTGGATGAAAAGACAACCTAACACCCCTTAATTTTGAAATGAACTCCTGCTATGTATAAGGAGAAAGATTCCATTTGGTACAAAAAGGGTTAAAGCCGCGCTATTCTTGGCTGTTCGACGTCAGAGTGTATGAGGTGCCGTTTTCTATAAATCCCCTATTTTTGATAACACTAAATGGATAATGTTATACACAAAATCGATTTTGAGAGATCAATAATTATTATATGATATCATTTTGTGATATCATAAAACCGATTTTGTAATATCACAAAGTAAGACTGAATTTGTGATATCACAAAATCAATTTAGAAATGTGTGATATCACTAAATCTATTTAGTGATATCACTAATTCTATTTAGTGCTACATTTTACATTTTAGAGCTACATTGTATCTCTCATTCGAATTAGTGATGTTGCAGATTCATCTCTATTCAGTGATATCACAAAATCTATTTTATGATATCACTAATTCGAATTTGTGATATCGCTAAATAGGAGTGAATTTGTGGCTTCACAAATTCATATTTTCTCTTCGAGTTTTTTGGAACTTAATGAGAGCTCCCGTAAAGATTACTGTGCATGAGGTACCACTGCGCATGCTCTAACGGAATAATTTAGGCGGCAATCAATCGCATGGTGAATGTGGCAATGACTGCCATTCAAAGTGAAAAAGTTCACAGAAATAGGTGCAACTCATCAAACGACGATTTTTCTTATACATGTATATCATCAAGTTTCAGTGTGTATAGACAAACCGAATGGAACTGCGAGCATTGTCTGGGTCAAAAGAAAACTTGCAGATCCCTCAGACATTGACAGAGTTCTAGCAAAATCTAACTGTCGTCTACATCATCAGTACCAAAATTTCAGAATAGCCTGCTGAATTTTTGTTAGAATATCACTTTGACGTTAGTACTTTCTCTGTCATCCATTACTCAGCAGCAACCATCACGATAACACACCCGTGCGTCATAATGCATTTTTTACAGCTCCAAAACGGCCAATATTCTGATGAAAATTAGTGATATCATTCTTATTTATACTCAAAACATAGATTGTGGATGCTCGTTAGAACCGCCTCATTGAGGCGGTTCTAACGAGTACCCACAACCTATGTCTATGAGCAGAAATAAGGAAAATAAAGAATACCCCCTAAACCCCAGTTTTCTCTATATAAAGTGGGGTGTAAGGGGGTGTTCATTTCACGGACTTGTTAGAGTGATGATATTTATTAGGGAGTAAACATTGCAATGTTTGTGAATATAATATATTTAGTGATATCACTAATTCGTTCATATTTAGTGCTATCACCTTTCCCACTTTGTGATATCACTTAATCATATCTTCTTAGTAATATCACTAGATCGAATTTTGATATCACAAAACAATTTGGTGATATCACTAATTCGATATTGTCATATCACAAAATAGTTTGGCTTTAGTGATTTCACTAATTTTATCATGTGATATCGCAAATTAATCTCTATTCGTAATATCACTAAAGAGAATTAGTGATGCCACTAACTTGATTTGGTAATATCACAAAATACAGTCGAACTTCTATAACTCGAACACCTTCGAGACCAAGAAGTTTTGTTCGAGATTGCGGTAGTTCGAATTATTTAGGGTTACTCATACTGCCAGGCCAGGACTTGGGACCTAATAGGAATGACCTTTGAATATATTATCAACGTTT
The DNA here is from genome assembly GCA_963580285.1 of Lucinisca nassula. Classification (NCBI taxonomy): domain Eukaryota; kingdom Metazoa; phylum Mollusca; class Bivalvia; order Lucinida; family Lucinidae; genus Lucinisca; species Lucinisca nassula. The sequence goes on from OY757014.1 coordinate 102,351,699, forward strand.
TAATAAAATAAATGTATGTTGTCTGTACTCAGTAGAATCGCCTCAACGAGTACCCACAATCTATGTTCTGGAGCAGAAATAAGAAAAATAGTGTATACCCCGTAAACCCCAGTTTTCTCTATATGAAGTGGGGTTTAGGGGGAGGGGGTCTTCATTTCACGGACTTGTTCACGTGATGTTTACTTTCATTCGGTCATCACAAAAACACGCCTATATAAATTTGACCCCCTTTATCCCCACTTTTATGTTGTAAAACTGAGGTTTACAGAGGTATACTTTTTTTCTTATTTCTGCTCAAGAACATAGATGCTCAAAGACGCGGTTCTATGCATGTTTCGAGCAGAAATATGAAAAATATCAGTGTTGTTAGCCTGAAATTTTCATTTTTGGTTGTACAATTTTCAATATAGCCTACTTAAATAGGCATGTTTTCGTAATGCGCAAAGCAAAAGCGCTGGTAAACCTGTAGAGTCGCTTGTAGACTGCCCAATGGCCTGACGTCACATCTGATGACGTAATTTGGTGAGGTTTCACGCAAGATAGAAGCTAATTGACGAGGATTATTTAATGTCAAATCGGCATGTTAAAAAATTGACCCCTCCCTTGTTAATCACTGATGCATATACGCATATTTCGTGTGTTTTTTTTTTTTTTTTTTTTGTTTTGTTTTTTTTTTGTTGTTGTTGTTTATCTATTAAACGGGATAAAAATATTGATGTTATCGTATTGAACGAGCATTGACCTTTAATTCTACACCAAACATGACCATGTGTAAACTATGAATAACCGTACATGGTTCTCTAAACACTATGCGCATTTTTGACTGAGTGAAGTTCATCGGGGCTTGAAGAAATAGATGGTCTGCATGATGCTTCAGCGCAGAGCTGAAACCGACCCGCACATCAGTACTGGTTAACCGCTTAGAGGATCTAAGTCTGCCCAGGCAAAGCGGTGCGAGTCGGACCGCCCATGCTTATAAACCCTATTGGTTTCATTGAGCGACAGGGCTTGACATGTCATTGCATCCCAATGTCGGGTAAAAGTCCCACAAAATTGGAAGCAACGTTTCCAAAATGACATTTACAGTATTGAGTGGGACGTAAACCTCAAATTATTCAAACAAAACAAACAAAAACTGAGTAAAGTTATCATAATTACCTCGATACTGACATTGTGGACCGGACCAGAAGTGGTCACATTGGCAAACTCCATTCTCCACATACCCATTTCCGGAACAGAGCAGAATTGGACTAGGACTAGGTATGGCTGAAAAGCAAGACATAAGGACGATGTCATCGTGTTAAATATCCATGAAATGAACATGCCTCTAAACCCCACTTTATACCATTGCGTAAACACGCCTATACAAATACAGTGTAACCTTTATCGCCGAAAAAATGAAAATTTTAAGATGATTATCATCAGAAAAATGAACGTTTTGGAGCCATGAGGACAATTCAAATCGCCATGTAAGGGGGACAAATGCTTCTAAATTAAGGTATCAGTATACTACACCCGTGTCCTAAGATGACGTCTTTCTGAAACATTTTTCCAGAGCAAAATATTTGATATATTTCTTATTTAAAGTCCATATATAGATTGTGGTTGTTCGTAAGAACCGCCTCAATGAGGAAGTGGCGGTTCTAACGAGTACCCATAATCTAAAATAAGGAAATTAAGGAATTACCCCCGTAAACCCCACTTTTGTATATCAAGTGGGGGTACAGAGGGATCTTCATTTCACGGACTTGTTAACCTGGTGATTATGGGGAATTCGGAACACCTGACGGATTTTTCCGCCATTTTTCAAAGGGAGACAACTTTCGGGACTTCCTGTTCGCTTTTCTATAAGCCCTGTGCCCACTGAAAAAGGGGTCTACTTTTAAAGGAAAGAATTTGCTCCTCACAGGAGCAAATTCTTTCCTTTAAGGGTTGATCCCCTATTGCCAAGGGAAACAAAAATACTTTTGCAGTTGTTGCCACCCCTGAAGGTGTATCTACTCCCCTTTAGATAACACACCCCTGTGCTATAATTGCGTCCTTCATACCTGAAGAACAAGCAATCAATGAGGCGGTTCCCAGCAGGCACATGACGTAATTGTGACGTCACATCAACGTCTGTACAACGTCATGACGTTAATACCACGTAAAATCAACGTCGGTGCAACGTCGCAACGACGTTGATTTGACGCTGCCTTAGCGACGTGTGCATGCTGGGTTCTAACGAGTACCCACCCACAATCTAAGTTTTAGTATAAATAAGAAAAACAAGAGGGCCAAGATGGCCCTGAATCGCTCATCTGATTCCAAGATGTCACGTAGCTTCTGAAAACGATGCGGATAACTGACCGCCATCTTATTCCTTGGACTGGTGCACTCGGATAGATGGTTACCTGGGCAAAGTTCTTGCAACGTTTGAATGCAACTGGCTTAAGAAATTAGGAAAAGTTCGTTTGAAGGTTTATCCACTTTAAATCCCCCAGCCATTTTCTCCATCAAAGCAAAACCATTTTGGTAACCAAGGAATGGCCATTTTGACAAACAAGATAATGTAACTCTTCTCTTCATTTCGCAAACACGCCTATACAAATACATTGCCACCTTTATCGCCGAAAAAATGAAAATTTTTAATTGAAAAATTGTGATATTTTTTCTTATTTCTGCTCAAAATATAGAATGTGGGCACTCGTTAGAACCGCCTCATCGAGTCGGTTCTAACGAGTACTCACAATTTATATTTTAAAGCAGAAATAAGAAAAATACGGTTTACCCCTGTAAACCCCAGTTTTACTACATGTATACAAAATTGGGGTTCAGTAGGGTCAATATTATATAGGCGTGTTTTCGTGATGAGTTTGTCCGATCTGACCCATTTTTGAACTCGTCCGACATTTTATGCATGACATTGTTATCTGTAAGTTTCATGAAGATCCAACAAAAAGTGAATAAGCTATGCTGTTCACAAGGTCAAACATTTGACAATCAAGGGGACATAATTCTGTTGTTCTTAGTACAATCTGACCAATTTTTGAAATCATTCGAGATTGTATGTGTTTCATTGTTATCTGCAAGTTTGATGAAGATCCAGCTACACTGTTCACAAACATTTTCCCAAAGTAAGCCTATGGGACCTATTAGTTGCCAAAGCAACCAAAGTTATGGAGCGATTTTCCTGAAATACATATGCAAGTAATCCCCCACCAAAGATATGCCACAGAAAAATGATTGAGATCAAAGTAAAGTCATTTCAGTTTGAAAGTGTGGATGACGGACGTCGACGACCGATGGCGGTGGCTGTCATCCTATTAGCTCCCCCGGAGCCTTCGGCTCAGGTGAGCTGAAAATACACATTTTCATCGAATAAAAATGACCGTTTTGGAGAAAAGAAAGAGTGTACTCTGTCACACGGATGTTATCGTAATGGCATTTGTGGTATTTTTTCATGTTTTTGCTACAAAAATATATTGTTGCATCACGAAAACACGCCTATATTATTTCCTACCCCACCCCCCCCCACCCCACTGAACCCCCTTTTTATATAGTAAAACTGGGGTTTACAGGGATATACTTTATTTTTCTTATTTTTGCTCTAAACTACAGATTGCGGGTACTCGTTAGAACCGCCTCGATGAGTTCTGACAAGTACCCACAAACTATATTTTGAACAAAAATAGGAAAATACCACAATTTTCATCTTAAAATTTTCGTGTTTTTTTTTTTTGTTTGTTTTTTTTTTTGTTTGTTTTGTTTTGTTTTGTTTGATTTTTTTTTTCGGTGGTAACGTTTACAATGTGTTTGTATAGGCGTGTTTTCGCAACGGGTTCTGCAATCTATGTCCTGGAGCAATAAGTTACTATAAGCCAAAATTTAACCATGTGCTTACCAAGGTATTCGCTTCACGCAGGGGGTATGGCGAACGTCAACGGGGCGCCAAACTGATATTGGCTTATGGTCTTTTCTCATAATTCCGTTCACTTTCATGACTCCGTTCACCCTCTTCTTTAAATAATGTGAAGAGGAATCATTCTTAAAATTGTTTCACATTAAAATAGATATTAAATAACTAACATTGCAGCTGGTTTTGATTTTTCAGTGTAAGATCGAATTTTATTTCACCGAATGAACACCAAAACCAGTATTTTCACGAGTGGTGTAGCCACGAGTGAAAATACGAGTTTTGGTGTTCATGAGTGAAATAAAATTTGATCTTACACTAAAAAAAATCAAATTTTCTGTTTCTTACATGCTTCAAAACGGCAATATTTAGCTTCACTAATCGCGTCACTCACCCTCAGAGAAAACTAACTTTGTTGCTGGTCGTTTCGCGTCAATTTAGTGGTGTCCAACGTATTTACTGTGTTTATTATTGGGTGTCAACTGTAAGTTTGCATCTGAGAAATACCCTGAGATGGCATTTCAATGAATGGTTACTGAAATAATTGAGAGATTAGTTTCCCAAAGAAGGTGCGGACAGAACCAACGTCGCGCGACAAAATACGTGTCGTCAGCGTCGAAAATGACGTCACTGACGTCCTCTTGACATGTGAACGGGCTTAGCGTCAATTCTAATACAGAACATTAATTTTCAATCATCTGACAATGAAAAAACTGTCAACAGAATTAGATTTCTAGAAAAAAAGTAGTCTCAAACAGTGAAAAATAAAATTGATATCAGTCACTGTTTAAAACAGTGACAATATCGTTTTCGATTCACTGAGAAATCTCTTTATTTCATTGAAAAGCATGTAAGAAAAATGAATCTGGTTACTTATGATAAGTAAAGAAATTTGAGTAATCGAAGTTATGAAAACGTGCCCCCAAACACCCCCTTCATTTGTAGAAGTGTATAGAAGGTGTGATGTTTAATTTCTAAAATCTTGAGCTTCTCACAGAAATTTAGTCAGATGTTTAAAAATAAGTACAGAAAATTGTTTTTGCAACAAAACCTCATAGCAGAATTGCTAAACCTTAGGTGAACGGAGTTATGGGTTTCTATTATATAGGTTGGGTAAGTCCTGCTCATGATCTGTGCTAGCCCCCGGCCTTCGGTGCTTGGACAAACAGATTGGGCTGCATGTTGCTTCCACGCAGAGCTGAACCTGGCCACAAACGAGTACTGGTAAACCGCTTAGAAGGACTAATAAAAATAAAAAATGAGTTCCTTTAAGAGCAATGAAAACATCCATAAGAAAGAAGATGGGTCATACTACGTAGTTTCGGCTAATAAAGCCTCATCAGTGACCCTGTAATGATCCGGCAAAGAAAGCCAGAGGAAACAAACTGCAATTTTGCAAATTTCGAATAGGCAGTCGATACAAAGACTGTTATAAATTGGGATCCAAATAATTAAAAACCTGTCTAGAATATGAGTCTAAACCAATAATTTATTTCTGATTTCTCAGAATATTCACGCTGATCTCAAAGGACCAAAAGTAAAATATAACTACACTATGGTTGATGTACGGGGAGACGTTTTACCGCCGCCACACGGCACAACACCAGCTGCAGTGAAGGCAAATAAAAAACCAAAAATGAGTTCCTTTAAGAGCAATGAAAACACGCCTATACGTGTACAATTTTGACCTAAACCCCTATTTTCATTTAGTAAAACTGGGGTTGACTAGGGTCTATACCATTTCACTTATTTCTGCCAGGTAAGCCTGTCCAGGTACATGTAAAGCGGTGTGAGTCAGACCGTCCGGTGCATATAAGCAGTTTGGTTTCACTGGGCGACAGGGCTTGAGATATCATTTCTATTACATCTCAGTGTCGGGTAAAATACCCAACAAAACTGGAAGCAGCGTCTCCAAAATGACCTAAATAGTGTTGACGGGGACGTTAAACCTCAAATGAAACAAAACAAAATCGTGATCTGTGCACCAAGAAAGGGTATATGATGGGGATTGTTTTTATTTCTGTCATCTATTTTCCTCTTTCTTCCCTGTCCCCTCCTTTATACACAAAGAGGGCCCGCAACACACTCAATAAATGAATGAATGAATCAATCAATCAAATGTCAAATCAATACGAAAACAAGCCCATAAAAATATACTGAAAACTTTACAGCCAAAGAAACTGAATTTTTTTAGCTAAAATTTCTGCTCAAAACATTTATTGTGGGAACTCATTCATTAGCGCCGCCGACGAGGCGGTTCTAATGAGTACCCACAATAAATGTTTTGAGCAGAAATAAGTGAACTGGTATAGACCCTTGTAAACCCCAGTTTTACTAAATGAAAACAAGGGTTTAGGTCAAAATTGTACATGTATAGGCGTGTTTTCGTGATGGGAAAGAAAAACAGTTATCGCTGGAAAACGTTGCAAGATGAAAAAAATTCGACTTTAACACTAATAAACGGGATACTTAAACGCCCCGCCTGTCGTGGTTTGGAGAAATAGATTGGGCTACATGGTGCTTCCGCGCAGAAATGAAACCGTCCGAGCATTAGAGTACCGATAAACCGCTTAGAAGGTCTAAGATTGCCTAGGCAAAGTGGTGCAAGCATGCTTAAAAAGCTTAGTGATTTTTTTGGTGGTAGGGCTTGAGATGTCATTTCATCTCAATGTTGGGTTAAAGTCTTACAGGTTTGGTACATGTTCATGTAGGAACGTTTCCAAAATGACCTAAATAGCATTGAAACAATACTACACAAACAAAGAAACGGGATACCATCAAGAAAACGCGCCTATATAAATTTGACCACCCTTCAACCCCACTTTTATATAAAACAAACTGGGGTTTACAGGGGTAAACCTTGATATGGCGGTTCTAACGAATACTCACATTCTATATTTTATGCAGAAATAAGTAACATATTACAATTTTTCATCTTAAAAAATTCGTTTTTCCGGCGGTAAAGTTAACACTGCACTTGTATAGGCCTGTTTTCGTATTGTTATTTTTTTATATGTTTGAGTTGAGATTTTACGACCTCGTCAACACTATTTAGGTCATTTTGGAGACGGTGCTTCCAATTTAATTTTGTGGGACTTTTACCCGACATTGAGATGAAATGACATCTCAAGCCCTACCACCCATATAAACGGCTTCAGTTTAAGAGGCGGTCCAACTCGCATCACTTTTCCTGGGCAGGCTTAGACCTAAGCGGTTTCCCAGTATTCCAGGTCTGTCCGTTTCAGCTCTGCGGGGAAGCACCGTGCAGCCCATCTATTTCACCAAGCCCCGATGGGCGGGGGCGATTTCGTATTGTTAAAAAAACTTATTTCATCTGTTAACGATTAACATCGCGTTAACAAGTTCCTGTAAACTCCACTTTATATGGAAAAAACTGGGGTTTAACGGGGTAAACATATTTTCTTATTTCTGTTCCAAAATATAGGTTGTTGGTAGTCGTCAGAACTGCCTCGAAGAGGTGGTTCTATCGAGTACCTTAAAACCTATGTTTGGAGTATAAATAACAAAGGTTTAGCAAATTTTTACCAGAAATTCAGAAAAATAACCATTTTCATCACGAAAATACGCCTATATGATTCTGACCCCCATGAACCCCACTTTTACATAGAAAAACTGGGTTTTACAGAGTTAAACCTTATTTTTCGTATTTCTGCTTTAGAACATAGATTGTGGGTACTGGTTAGAACCGCCTCATCGAGGCGGTTCTAACGAGTACTCACAATCTATATTTTGAGCAGGAATAAGAAAAAAAATCACAATTTTTCATCTTAAAACTTTCTTTTTTTCGGCGGTAACATTTACAGTGTATTTGTAAAGGCGTGTTTTCACAATGTGTGATATTATGCACTATGTTATCGTGATGCTATTTTTCTCAATACTGACCCCTCACGATATTGACGTCTGCGCATGTGTAGAAGTCGTATTTCCCGCCATTACAACTTCCGGCACCCCATTCGCCCGCTTCTCGCATCAGCTGTATAGTACAGTTCTGGCATTCTATATCTGGTATGGCGATTTCATGATGCAGTTGCCTAAAATAGAATCAAAGCCCTGAAGTGACTAGAGTTGTTCAGTACTTCCGAAAATACTGGCAATACTTATTACATTTACATGTAATCATTGGTTCTTAATGATAATTTTACTTACATTTGTAGTCAGTCAATATTACCTATCCCTGTATTTTAAAATTGAGGTAAAAAAATCACTTATCATGTTTTTAATGGTGTCAGTGACATGTAACAAAATTATCATTAATCAAGTTATTTCGTGTGTGCCAAGTTCGGTCTCGGGCCAATACAGCAGACCCCGGACTTGTAACTGGGCCAACACGGTATTACTTGATTTATAACAACACAGTAATGATTAACTCAGCAACTTAGCAAACATGCAGAAAAAGCACGATGCTCTTCGTCCTTCGCATGGAGCCGTAAATCTTAATCTTACAAATACAACCTCTAAAATGTACCGGCAATGCTGGCCCAATCGAAACGGTTGCGGTAGCTTTGTTTCTGAAAAGCCAATACATGTTACATGGGTATATGGTACATGCATGTGAGCGTGTGGGCTATATTTAGACTTTGGTGGCGTTTGTTTTGGAAATGTTAATCGATATTGTAGAAAGGAAATACTAAAGGCAGGAAAAATTCCTCTTGGACAATAATAAATGGAACCAGCACAGTTGTGATCAGGCCGCGCAACGGCATGGTTGAAATTGTTGTTGGGGGAGTGTTATGTGTGCTTGGGATGAGGATAAGTTGGCAGAAAAGTGTAGGCATACAATGGGGTTGGTCTGTCAGTAATCTCAGTCGGTACTCTGGCTGTTTCTTGCTACATCCCAGCAAGCATGTATATACGGGGCCCATATGGGCAGATTCTGAGCATTTAGCCCATTTGGGTTCTACATGGGTCCCATAAAGCATTTTTGCCCATATGAGACTCATATGGGTCCCGTATACGCAACATTCGATACCCGAGATGAAATTGCAATAATCTAATATACATTACAATTTCAGGATACATAAAAGGGCCTCAAATGGGTCCTATGTGGTACAGATATTAGACCAAATTATTCCCATGATATCTGCTTTCTACTATATGGGGCCCATATGGGCTCGGTGTGGGTAATAAGGGAAACAACAGTGCCATTAGTTAAGCTTTAATATAAAATATTAAACTTCCTGGTATAAATGCAGATACTGACGACAATAATAAAATAAAATAAATGGTTTTAACAAAATGCTTCCATTTAGATATTTTCACGACATGGACATTGTTTTAGGTCATGTTTTTATTAGAACTCGTTATTTTTCCCAGTTACTTTTAAAATTTAGGGCGATATATCATCATACAAAAAATTACCAATTCTAATTATTGAAAAGAAGGCCTTAGTCTTTAAGGCATCTCAGCTGTATACATGTGCAATATGCACATGTGGGTCTCACAAGTGGGCCGGAGCAATGAAGACTTGTAATTATTTGTATTAACCTTTTCTTTTCATTATAAATATGAGATAACCCACATAGAACCCATATGCTACCCATATGGGCTGGCCCATGTGGGTCCCAGGTGGAACCGTGTTGCAAATCCCGTATGGGCCCTATATGGAATGCCCATATAGGACCCACATGAAATCCCATATAGGACCCAGATGTGTCCCATATATTTTGTTTGCTGGGATGTAGTTATTTTAAACATTGATTGCATGGTTTTGGAACTATGGCTGATGTAAAAGTTTTTAAGTTGATAAAGGGGGATAAGTCAAAATTTAATAAAGCTAAGGTTGCTGACCCTTGCTACTCATGTGTGCATTGTCACTGTTAGTAACTGCAGCAAGTTTTAAATATCTGTAACATTTTTGAAGGTATGAGGATAAAAAAATGAAAATTGAAATTTTGAATTTTTCAAAGGGACATAACTCTGATAATATTGTAGCTAGAGTAACATAAGATGCCATGAACCTGTGAATTGTTGTTGTGACCTTATGTTTAAAGTTTTTTGATGCGTTCATCGGTTTGTAAGTTATCAAGAAAAAAACATGAAAAGTGTGGGTGGACAGACCGATTGATAAAGGGGTATAATGAACCTAGAGTTGTTGCCCTTTACTACACATATGTGTAATGTAATTGTCAATAATTAAAACAAGTTTCATTGTAATATCTGTAACGGTTTTGAAATTATGTCGAGAAAAGATGAAAAATGCTGAAATTTTGAATTTTTCAAAGGGCAATAACCATCGCGAAAACACGTCTACATAATTTTGACCTCCCTTGAACCCAACTTTTATATTGTAAAACTGGGGCTTACAGGGGTAAACCTTATTTTTCTTTTTATCGCTATAAAATACAGATTGTGGGTACTGGTTAGAACCGTCTCGATGAGGCGGTTCTAACGTGTACCCACAATCTATATTCTGAGCAGAAATAAGAAAAAATATCACAATTTTCAACTTAAAATTTTCGATTTTCGGGGGTAAAATTTACAATGTACATGTTTTTGTAAAGGCGTGTTTTCGTAATGTCTGCTAGAGTTACATAAGGTGCCACAAATTTTTGTATTGTTGTTGTAACCTAATGTTTAAAGTTTTAAGAAGATGCTTTTGACGGTTTTTGAGTTGTTAAGAAAACAACATGAAAAATGTGGACGGACGGGTGGACGGGCGGACGGACGGATGGATTTGACGTACGGATGGACGGACAACGTGAAAACAATATACCCCGCCCCCAAACTTCGTTTGCGGGCGTGGGGGATATAAAAACCGACCGAACTGAAACCGACCAAACTTGAATACTGGCAAACCCTAGCCATTTCTTTGGGCAGTATGACTTGGAATGTCATTTCATCTCAATGTCGGTTAGAAGTCCCACAAACAAAAATCGGAAGCAACGTCTTCACAATGGCGTAAAATAGTGTTGACGGAGACATAAAACCCCAACACACGAAACATCCAAGATGGGGCGAGTCAACTTAACCCTTTCCCACTCAGATACGTGTTTTTACGTGTCTGCGTTCCCCCCCCCCCCGCCCCCCCCATTTTAAGCCTCAGAAGCACCTAAAATCTGCATTTCTACCCCTGGATAGTTATGTTTGCTTTAGGATTTGTTGGGCAAAATAGTGACCTGTTTTTTCGCGCGCCTCCCCGCTATAAATATTCTGGGTGGGGGGATTGAAGGGGGGCAACGCCCCCCTCACAACCCGAAAAAAATTGGGTGTATGGCCCAACCGGCCGCTAAAATTTGTATCTGAGGGTGTCTGGGGTCAAAAATGCCTGAAAATTGATGCTGATAAAACATGCTGCAAACAGTGAAAATGGCCAGTGCCAAACACCTTACTTGTTGCCTTTACAGCTGTGTGAAGATTAAAATGTGGTCAAAAATTCATGTGAAAACACACTTTTTGCCATATTTGAGATGCCCCCTCTTTACCATGACAACAATGACCAAGTCATGAAAGGTTGCATTTGAAAGGCTACTGCCTAATGAACATTGATATCGAGTTTGGTGTAAAACAAACCATCAATTATGAAACAATGGCTAGTTGAAGTTGCTGGCAGGTGCAACACTGTGAAAATCAGCGAAATTCACAAAATCCCTGAGTGGTAAAGGGTTAATGAAGAAAATCCCAACTGACCAAAATAATGTTTTTTCATCATTTTTTTTGCAAGAAACAATATTTCAGATATAATCAATGCTTTTTAGGCTAAAATTCAGCATGTTCCCAGATTTCAGTTAACCCTTTCCCACTCAGATACGTGTTTTTACGTGTCTGCACCCCCCCCCCCCCCCCCCCATTTTAAGCCCCAGAAGCACCTAAAATCTGCATTTCTACCCCTGGATAGTTATGTTTGCTTAAGGATTTGTTGGGCAAAAAAGTGACCTGTTTTTTCGCGCGCCTCCCCACTAAATATATTCGGGGGGGGGGGGGGGGGGGTTGAAGGGGGGCAACGCCCCCCTCACATCCCGAACAATTCTGGGTGTATGGCCCAACCGGCCGCTAAAATTTGTATCTGAGGGTGTCTGGGGTCAAAAATGCCTGAAAATTGATGCTGATAAAACATGCTGCAAACAGTGAAAATGGCCAGTGCCAAACACCTTACTTGTTGCCTTTACAGCTGTGTGAAGATTAAAATGTGGTCAAAAATTCATGTGAAAACACACTTTTTGCCATATTTGAGATGCCCCCTCTTTACCATGACAACAATGATCTAGTCATGAAAGGTTGCATTTGAAAGGCTACTGCCCAATGAACACTGATTCCGAGTTTGGTGTAAAACAGACCATCCATTATGAAACAATGGCTAGTTGAAGTTGCTGTAAGGTGCAACACTGTGAAAATCAGCGAAATTCACAAAATCCCTGAGTGGTAAAGGGTTAAAGATTTGGTGCTTGCCCAGGTAAAACGGTGTGAGTCCATGCTTATAAACCCCTATTGGTTTCATTGGGCGACAGGGCTTGAGAAGTCATTTCATCTCAATGTCGGGTAAAAGTCCCACAAAATTGGAAGCAACGTCTACAAACTTACCTATGCAGTGTTGATGGGAACGTTTAACCTCAGCAAACATACAATAAAGATGTGGTACAGGTATTAGCGCGAAGTGAAGTATTCAATGTCTTTTATGGATTAGTCATTGTTCTCACATCACGAAAACACGCCTATATAATTCTGACCCCCTTGAACCCCACTTTTATATAGTAAAACTGGGGTTTACAGGGATAAACCTTATTTTTCTTATTTCTGCTCTAATATATAGATTGTGGGTACTCGTTAGAACCGCCTCGATGGGGCGGTTCTAACGAGTACCCACAATCTATATTTGGAGTAAAAATAAGAAAAATATCACATTTTTTCTGCTTAAAATTGTCTTTTTTCGGCTGTGAAATTTATAATGTATTTGTATAAGCGTGTTTTCGAAATGAACAGTCTACATGGATTTATATCACTTACGTGGGGTTCTCCCTTCCAACAAAGCCATCAGTAAATCTGTGTATAACTCTTTCCTGTGGATCCAATAGCTGGATTCTGTAGCCACCCTGCAAGATACAAAAAAAACATGGCATGGTGGCCACCTCTGTTAAGCAAGCAGTCGCTTTTAAGAAAGCCTTGCAGAGCCACAATGTACTACGGAAGCATATTGTGTACCCAACCTATAAAATACAGTAAAATTCCTGTATTAAGACCAATTTTGGGACTGTTCAAAAGTGGTCTTAAAGACCACTTTTGAACAGTCCCAAAGGTGGTCCCTGACCAGAGGACATTGTAGGCAGAAAATACAAATACAACTTAAGTGTACCCTTCAAAATAAGCTTTTTATAGCAGAATTAGTCCTACTTTTAGGTGGTCTTAATAGCGGAATTTCACTGTATATGATGCCCCCCCCCCCCCCTTTTATCCCTACTTTTACATAGTGAAACTGGGGTTTACAGGAATATACCTTATTTTTCTTATTTCTGCTCTCACACAGCCCCGCCCATCGGGGCTTGAAGAAACAGATGGGCTGCATGATGCTTCCACGCAGAGCTGAAACCGACCGCACACGAGTACTGGTAAACTACTTAGAGTATCTAAGCCTGCCAAGGCAAAGCGACGCGAGTCGGACCGTCCATGCTTATAAATCCTATAGGTTTCATCGGGCGACAGCGCCTGAGATGTCATTGCATCTCAATGTCGGGTAAAAGTCCCACAAAATTGGAAGCAATGTCTCAAAAATGACCTATACAGTGTCTATGGGGATGTTAAACCTCAAATCAAACAAAAAACAAACAAATTCCTGCTCACCCACAAATTATACTTTGAGCAGAAATAAGAAATATATCACAATTTTTCATCTTAAAATTTTCCTGTTTCTTTTCGGCGGTAAAGTTTACAATCATAACGAAAACAGGCCTATGCCAATACATTGTAACCTATATCGCCGAAAAAATGAAAATTTTCAGATGAAAAATTGTGATATTTTTCTTATTTCTGCACAAACTTTAGATTGTTGGTACTCGTTAGAACCGCCTCAATGAGGCGGTTCTAACGAGTATCCACAATCTATATTTTAGAGCAAAAATAAGAAAAATAAGGTATACCCCCGGGAACCCCAGTTTTACTGATTTCCAGACACTTCGGCCCCACTACCACCTCGGCCCCTAGACAGGTCGGCCCAAAACCAAGTCGGCCCTAGACACCTCGGCCCTAGTCACCTCGGCCCTAGACACCTCGGCCCCACTGTCACCTCGGCCCCTAGACATCTCGGCCCCAAAGACACCTCGGCCCCACTTTTGATATCTGTTAGGGTATGGGCAGTTATATCATGTTAAAATCGGCCCCGCCCATCGGGACTTCAAGAAACCGACAGCCTGTGACATGAGTACTGGTTAACCACTTAGAGGTTCTAAGCCTGGCCAGGAAAAGCGGTGCGAGTTGGACCGTTCATACTGTATAAACCCTATTGGTTTCATTGGGCTGCAGGGCTTGAGATGTCATTTCATCTCAATGCCGGGTAAAATTCCCACAGAATTGGAGGCAACGTGTCCAAAATGACCGATACAGTGTTGATTGGAGCGTTAAACGTCAAATCTAACAAACAAGACATCATGTTAACAAGTCCGTGTAACAAAGACCCCGCTAAACCCCAGTTTATATGGGTAAAACTGGGGTTCATAGGGACATACATTATTTACATCACGAAGACACGCCTTTATAATTTTGACCCCCTTGAACCCCACTGTTATATAGTAAAATTGGGATTTTGCAGGGGTAAACCTTATTTTTCTTATTTGAGCAGAAATAATAAAAATATCACAATTTTTCCTCTTATAATGTTCGTTTTTTCGGCGGTAAAGTTTACAATGCATTTGTATAGGTATGTATTCGTAATTCTTATTTCTGCTCCAAGATACAGGTTGTGTGTACTGGTTAGAACCGCCTCAATATGCAGGCCTGATCAGAATGCGTCTGTGACAACCTTTAATCACAACTAGTTTAATATTAATCTGTGTTATGCAAACTAGTCTTTCTTAGATCCCTTTCATATAGGTTAACAGCCATCTCCTTGAGAACGATTGAACCAGTATAAAAGATGTTTTTGAGCAGAAGTAAGAAATATAATTTTATCAACAATGGAAATATACTGATCAATTCCTACAAAAATGCGAGCAGTGAAGACTTTGCACTCAGTGCACATCCAGCTCTACACTGTTTGCCACTAATATATACATTAAGTTCACATGTACATGTATCAAGTAATTTGGGTAGCTGATAGTCAGAAATGTGACTAATAAATAAATTAATTAATTAATTAATAAAGTACACAATATACTCGTTACTGTCCGTCTTTAATATGAGCTAGAATGACAATCAACTGTGTGAAAATTGATAACGATGATCTGTTTATCATGAAGGATCTCTTTATTGGAGTAAAGGGATTAGTAACGCCTGGTTGTTTATTGAGCTTCACACTTTACTAATTTAAGTCAATAAGTAATTGTTCTTGTAAAACTTTTTGCTAAATAGTTAATCCTATTAATCCTATGCAACCAATGCAATTAGAATTATACTTTGAAATAAAAGAGAGGAATTTTCAAATGTATCTTCCATTCTTCTTAAATGGATATAGATTTTCTGTTTTGTAGCGTTATAATATATAATAAATGTATATATTATAGGTTCAAATATTCGTAGCTCCCTATCAAAATAATCAAATCAGCAAATAAAGATAATTAAAAAAAAAAAAAAAAAAAACCTCATCGGGCATCCAACCCAATCTCCTATTTAAGTGGAAGCCCCGTGAAAAGCAAAGTGGGGCCGAAGTGTCTAGGTATATGGGGCCGACGTGTCTAGGGGCCGAGGTGTCCAAGGGCCGACCCGTCTAGGGTTTCAATTTTATGTGGGGCCGAGGTGGTTTTGGGGCCGAGGTGTCTAGGGGCCGAAGTGTCTAGGGGCCGAGGTGGTTTTGGGGCCGAAGTGTCCTGTTACCGTTTTACTATACAAAAGTGGAGTTCAAGGGGGACACATTTATATAGGCGTGTTTTCGTGATGTTTCGTGTTTTTTTTTTTTTTTTTTTTTTTTGTTTTTTTGTTTTTTTCGGCGGTAAAGTTAACAATGTATTTGTATAGGTGTGTTTTCGTATTGGTAATGAAACAAGTTTTGATTATCCCTCTCTGAGCTAATTTAGCAGACGACTAACTGTTCCTATTTTTCTTATTTTTCCCAGAAAACAGGACTTGAAGTCTCATGCAAATAGTCTCCTTTGGAGTCAATTTGCATGAGACGTCAAATCCTGTTTTCTAGGAAAATACGAAAAAAAATCAAAATATCGTCTGCTGAAAAAATGCCCAGCATGCAGAGCATTAAGCACGTGGTTGCTTAATTCTGGTTGAACTTTAATTAAATTTTTATCACCAGGCTAACAATACCGTGTAATACACGTGTAAAGTGGTGTTTGCAGGGGTATACACTTTATTCCTTATTTCTGCTTAAAAGTAAGGATTGTATGTACTCGTGAACCGCCTAAATTGTAAGGGTAAACCCATTTTCAGCTGGCCTTACGAAAGTAAGGGGGAGCTGTTGCTACATGTATACCCCCGGCGTCCGGTGTCGGAGCCGGCGTCGGCGTCATCGGCGCCGACGTCCGCATTTGATTAAAGTGTATCTGAAAGCTCTTATTTGTGATGATTTATAAATTTGTTTTCAAATAAAAATAACTAAGGTAAAATCAGTTTTTTACATATTCTTGTTTACTCATTTTCCAGGTTTTTGGGCTAAAATTGGATTTTTTCAGAAGTTAAATTACGCAAACACGCCTATACAAATACATTGCCACCTTTATCACCGAAAAAATGAAAATTTTAAGATGAAAAATTGTGATATTTTTCTTATTTCTGCTCAATATATAGATTGCGGGCACTTGTTAGAACCGCCTCATCGAGGCGGTTCTAACGAGTACCATCAATCTATATTTTAGAGCAGAAATATGAAAAATAAGGTTTACCCAAGGAAACCCCAGTTTTCCTATATAAAAGTGGGGTTCAAGGGGGTCAAAATTATATAGGCGTGTTTTCGTGATGTATTTAACTCTGTATCCCTGTATTAACGTTTACTTGCAACCTCTGTGGTGCAATGGATAAGGCTTTGGACTCTGAATTAAAGGGTCCTGAGTTCGAATCCCCGTGGAGGATTTTTTACTTTACTTTTCTTTTCTTTTTAAAAACACAGCGAGTTCAACTTTCAGGGTCCGAGCTCAAGGTCAAGGTCACTGTCGCTATTTTTAGAAAAACTTTGTCATCTTTCTAGGGCATTCATTTATTGGTGGATTTTACTATAACTTCACACAAAAGTTGGGTATGATAATGTCTCCAGCGACTTTGACCTTCAGGGTCCGGGGCTCAAGGTCAAGGCCACTGTGGCTGTTTTTAGAAAAGCTTTGTCATTGCTCTTGTGTCTACATTTTGATGGGTTTTAAGTTAACTTCACACTACTATTGCGTATGATGATATCACGAGTGAGTTCAACTTTCAGGGTCTGGGGCTCAAGGTCAAGGTCACTGCGGCTATTTTTAGAAAAAAAAATTGTCATCGCTCTAGTGCCTCCATTTATTGATAGATTTTAATATTACTTTACAAAATGTTGGGCATGATCATATCTCGAGCGAGTTTGACTTTCAGGTTACGGGATGAAGGTCAAGGTTACTGTGGCTATTTTTAGTAAAAAACATTGTCATCACTCTAGCCCTACAGTTATTGATGAATTTTTACATTTCACACAAATGTTGGGTATGATAATATCACAAGCGAGTTGACTTTTCAAGGTAAATGTCACTGTGGCTATTTTAGAAAAAAAATTGTCATCGCTCTATAGCTCCCACATTTGAAGCTTTTGATATAACTTTATATAAATGTTGCGTATGAAAATATCTCGACTTTCAGGGTCCTGGGCTCAAGGTCAAGGTCACTGTGACTTTTTTTTTTGGAAGAGTCTATTTGCAGTCAACTGCAAATAGCCAAAAAACGTTAAAATGGCTATTTGCAGTCAACTGCAAATAGCCAGAAAACGTCAAAATGGCTATTTGCAGTCAACTGCAGATAGCCAAAAAACGTTAAAATGGCTATTTGCAGTCAACTGCAAATAGCCAAAAAACGTTAAAATTGCTATTTGCAGTCATTTTATTTTCCTGCCATTTACACGTGCGCCCATCGAAATTCAGCGCTGTCTATTCATAGTCTTCGTTGTGTGCTCTTCGCATCAGGTTAACAAGTCCATGAAATTATGGCTCCTCTAAACCCCACTTTATATAGAGAAAAGCGGGGTTTAAGGGGTAATTATTACCATTCCTTATTTTGGTGCAAACACATAGATTGTGGGTACACGTTAGAACCGCCTCATTGAGTCTGTTCTAACGAGCACATTCAATCTATGTTTAGACTAGAAATAAGGAAAATATACATCATCTTCATTCAAATAAGAAGGCCATGATGGCCCTGGATCGCTCAGCTGATCCTTATGGCAGGTAATATAAGGTGGAGTGGGCGGTTTGAACAATTTTTGGCTGACAGTGGCCCAAGGAACATTTCTGTGAAATTATATCAAAATCAATCTAGCTATTTAGGAACTTAAGTCATTTTAAGGGTTATATATTTTTTTCTGGATTGGAAAATTGT